>OY720429.1:192941141-194216682 GCA_963082735.1 Pocota personata | reverse complement strand
CTGCAGTTTATTGCACCCAAATTGAACTTGTGAACTGGCATATTGCGGTTTCGGTGGATTTCCCGACCCTATATGAATATCGACTTTTGTGTAGTGGCATTATTTCTAACACCGTCATTATTATATAGTTGACTATGATCTTTTCCATTGTCTTTAATGTGAATGAGGGTAGGCTAATTGCTCTAAAAGATATTGGTGAAGTGGTGTAGGTTGCTTCTTTGCATTCCTTTGCACTTTCGCTACATTATAGAGCGTTCTAGCGTCTTGACTTCAATTCAAAAGCTATTTGGACCACCAAATGGAGTTATATTTTGTCTTGCTTCTCCCACCAATAGGTAGACTTAATTGAGTGCGCCCTTCTGTCAAATCGACTTCATCATTATACTTTATCTCAAAACGTCCATGGTTATTAATCAAACTGAACGATGCTCTCCTGATGGGGAAATGCCTACAACATACAAAGTTTGTGAAAACTCTTGAAACTTTTTCTCTTTTTTTTTTTTAATTTGACGACGTGGTCCTTTTCAACTTGAAATCGATATATGTACACTCAATCCACAATCATTTATCGTTCCCTTAATTTTTTTTTTTTTTTTTTTTCGAACTATTGCCAAACTCCACTTGAAGTCGTCCACTTTAAGAAAAGATTAATTGCACCCCATCCATGTAATCGCAGAAAGATCTTATATTGTTAACAAAATGACCAATCAATGTCTGGACGCCAACCAACGAAGCAACCCGGTTAGGCAGACTTCCAGCCAGGCCAAGCCAATGGTCCGTTCCCTATACTAGTGACCCCACCTGACTTTCGCACAAAACCGAACCACTTTTCACTTTCATTTCTTAAATTCCATCAAAAGGAATTGGAAAAGTTTTCTCCTTCTCTGCATTCTTTTTTTTGAGTCTTTTTTTTTTTGTTCTCCTCCTACTTTCGCCTTCTTCGCTTTGGTTTTTTTTTTTTTTGTTTCCTAAATTTACTGAATCTCTTACGTTAAACTTAAACAGGGTCATTTTTCTCTTCCATCACCCGCCCACTTCCCTTTGAGACGAATTGGGGAACGTTTTTTCATTCTCTCACTTTTTTCAGCCCAACACAAGAATGGAACAACCAAATGGGGATGGAAGCGAAGAAAAAGAATAACCAAAAGTCACTCCATTTAAAGGTCAATAAAGAATCTCGACACTAACTCTCAAAAGAAGAAAAAAACAAAAAGAAACCTCACATATACGGGTCGGTGTGTATGGCAGACGGAAGCTTTCCTGTGACAAACCGGCGACGACGACGAAGGAAAAAGTCCGACAATACTCGTAAAACGAGCGACGACGAATTGAGATACCGTGGGAAAGGGAAATCAAAAAGGTAGATTGCCATATCTAATAAATTTACGATAATCTCTTTATGGGCGAAAAATCTGTATTAAGTCTTCCTCAACATAAATCTGTAAGAACGTCCAAGATTGTTGGTACTCATGGCGGTGGTGGTGGTGGTGATTCCTCGTCCTTGCCGATTCAGTGTCTGTGCCTCTGCAGACGAGCGAGCCGAGAAGGTGACATTTGGAAACACTTGGAGATTTTCCATTTTCATCGTTTGACACGTCGGAAGAAAAGTTGAATATCTACAAGTCATGGTGATTGTCGGGGATAGAGAAGAGATATGCGAAGATATTCTATCCGAATAGGGCCAAAAGTTATTTTAAGGATTATCTTCATAGGATCATTGAAGGTATCTCCATTACAGGGCATTGTGTCTGGTGACTTTGAACAATTGGTTTGGTACTCGGGGACAGAGCCAGCCGGTTTTCGGGAAATCCTACCCAGACGAATGATAATTCATCGAGTTTGAAGATGCCACTTACATTTGTTGTCAGAAAGGAAACTGTGTCAACTTGTCAGTTGGGAAAACGGAGCAATTTGGGGGTGGAAAATAGGTGAATACGGGGATTTTCAAATTGAATTGAATTGGTATTCATCCGCTCTAAATGACACCTTACCTAATAATGGAATGCATATCTGTCACAGAAAGTCGATGGCGATGTACATACATCTCATTGTTAGTTACAGTTCGTGGTTAAATTTTCTTATCTATGAACAGTCAACGTTGATTTCCAAACAAAAATTGATCTGAAAGACTACAAGGGTAGAGTTTTTTTTCGGAGATTCATTAGTTCTCCTCGATAGGTCAAAAAAAAGGGTGACTGACAGGAGCGATCTCTCTGATATTGTTGGAAGAGTTAATAGCAAAGCCAAAGTAAACAAATTCCTATCCGTCTTGTCCACTTTTCAGTCGATACTAGCGGCAGTATGAGCGACTGCTTCACTTTGTTCTTCTCGTAGCAAATAATTGCACTGGAAATTGGCGTATGATAACCTATTGGAAATGCTACGCAATTATGAATCGCCTTGTTTGAAACCTCGAGTGATGACCTTAAAATTAACAGCAAATAAAAATATGGCTCACACCTATCCACACTGTTATTCAAGATTGGGTATAAAGTGGTATTCTAGAGCCCTCTTCAGGATGCAGTGCTAAGTTAGTAGTTAAAGATCCTAATCTGTTTATCGACAAATGTTCACTAGTATTTCGCATACATCGACGACGTTTATTTCGTAATTGACTTCCTAAATTTTCGGGTTCCGGACTAGGGCAGTAAAAGTTACCGTCATCCAGGGTGACGCTCCTGCCAAGCCTTCGTCTAAGGATAGAAAAGACAATTTGTTAATCCAACTATGTGGTATGGAGAAGGAGAATAGCATTGCAAGGACAGGCAGCGACAACGAAGGTCTGAAAGATGACAAAAGTGAAGACTGTTTCTAAAAATGGTTCGGTTAAGTGGTTTATCGACAGTCATGCACTGATATCATTCAATTTTTATGTCACGTCGATTTATTATTACTGACAAATCCGTATGACATGAAAGACTGTGGATGGACCACTTTATGTGCTTTCTCAAAGAAAAACAATTCGATTTGGTGTTATTTAAACACAAGCAAAGCGAGAAACAATTGCACAGTAGCGACGTACTTCATACCGGTAACCCTAACATCATTTCTGATTTGGAAACCTGCAAATATTTTTGAAGCGTCATGGAGTTAACTCACTCATTATGGGCTGAATGGCCAATATGTTCAGGAATCAGTGGTATCACGAAAAGTGTCACCATTAATACAGAGAAGACAAATTTCATCATCTTTACCAGAAAGAAGAAAAATCTGCCAGGAAAGTTAGCTATTACCTATTTTAGTTCCACCCTTTATGAGCCATCTGTTGGTTTCTTCTTAAAATTGCTATATAAAAAAATCCGTTCAATATTTTCCAAAGTTTTCTACTTTATTGAAGAGATTGCACTTTCCGATTATTCACGGAAAATAATTTAATTTAAATGGCTGCAGCTGCCATCTAATTACACGATTATTGAACTTAATGCACAAAATATCGATTGTTGGAAAAATGGTTCAATACCACACCAAACAGTTACAAACTGAGACAACAGCAGCAATATTCTCAGCTGAGTGCACAGGACGAACACGAGGATAACTTGTGTTAGCAATTAGCATACCAATCTCACGAATTTTCTTCACAAACTTGCGTACAGCAGGCATGGTTGGTGCATTACTCCGACCAAAATTTCGTTTCAAAATTCGCACTGTTTCTTTGAAGAAATGGTCTCAAAATTCCCCAACGTTGTTGAACCGTAAATTGTTTCAGTGCATACCGCGGAGATATGATATTGCATTTATGTGAGTGTCAAAATAACATGTAATTTAAAAAGAAACCATCAGGTGGTGGTGGTAATACTAAGCACCCTCGTAGGTAGCTTTGATAATGATAATACAAGCCCACGAATACCTCTCTTGCGCGACTAACACTGTACCAAATCCTAGCGCGGGATCCTATAACAAAGTAACATACACTGGTAATATGAAAAGAAAAAACGTTGTTTTCTTACAAAAATTAGGTGAAAGGAATTGCATAGTAGCGACGTACTTCATACCCTAACATCATTTCTAATTTGAAAACCTAAAATTCTCTTTGAAAAAACGTGAAGTTAACTAGTTAGGATGGGGGGACTGTGCATCTCAAAAGGTGCTTACAAGGGGGCTATTGCTCCATTGTGGTTCCCCCTGGGTTATGTTACCGCATCTAACACTGTTTCTATTGTAGTTGGCTGGTTCCTGCTCGAACCAGACTGTGCTCCTTATGACCTTCGTTAAGTCCATCAGTGATGCATATACCAACTTACCCAGTTCTCTGAAGAGTCTGTTTCTGTACCTAATGTTGATACTTTTCTGGCTAGTTTATTTGCCATTTCATTCTCTTCTATATCACTATATCCGGGAACCCAGCAGACTTTGATCACGTGGATATTGCTAAGTTTGTTCAGGGTTTTACGACATTTACACACTGTCCTAGATTTTATTGTCTCGCTGTCCAGTGCCTTGTTTGCTGCCTGACTATCCAGAAAAATTGTAATCCGAGTTGGATTTATTTTCTTTGGGAGGATTATCAACGCTGCTCTATCAATGGCAAAGATTTCAGCTTGAAAGACACTGTATTCATTTTGGGAGTTTGTATGAGTCTTTAATCTGTAACGGTTCGCAGATTACTCCTGCTGCGGTTCCTATTTCCATTTTATGTATCGTTCATTTATCAATGTACTGGTTTCCCATTCTTGTCTTCTGAGTTCTTGACGGGGTCAACAATTCCTTATCTGTGAAGTATAGATGTGTGACCGTAGGAACTTTGTTTCCAAAGACCGCATGGTTTTACGGATTGCGCTTTTGCCTTCCAGGCTTTTTATGTACTCGTGCAAGAGATGAAGGTGAAGTATTATTTCTAATCCTGCTTGTGGTGTTGGTAGCAGATTATAGATACTAGTGCTGCGTAGGTAAGAATGTGTCTAATGATCGCTGTATACACCTAGTGGATTGCATGCGGTCGCATTCCCCAGCATTTACCGAAGGTTTTTTTACACGCGTAGAACGCACATAGTGATCTTTTCATACGTAAGTTTTGAGTCTGGAATGGTTCCAATTCGATAATACCACAGATGGTTGGTAAATGCTTGCTATTAACCAGGTTTGCTATGTTATCTGCGTATAGTACCGTCTTTATTCTTTCGTTCTTTAGAGTCTTTAGAATTTTGTTAACGGCAAGAAACCACAGGAGAGGTGAAATGACTCCTTCCTGCGGATTACCTCTCGTAACTGTTTTCTTTGTTGTACTCTCACCTACCTGTGAACTAATAACTGCTATTAAGCATTGTTTCAACATATTCCGTTAACTTTGTCTTAGTTTCTATTCCATCTAGTGCCGCTTTAATAGATTCTGTTTTCACATTATTAAAAGCTTCTTCTATGTCCAGGGATACAAATAGAGTGTATTCTTTATATTGAAGGCTTTTCCCTATGTTTGATATAATTTCATGTAAATCTACGGATTTACCTTTTAGGTAGGCGTGTTGGGTGTTACACAAGTTTTGTTCATTAAGTAGGTCTCTCATCTAGATCAATTAATCTTTCCAGTGTTTTCAAAAGAAAAGAAGAGAGACTAATTGGTCTAAAATCTTTTACGGTTGAATGGGAAGGTTTTCTTGCCTTGGGGATAAATACCACTTTCACCTCCCTCCAGCTGACCCGTATGTATCTTAGCATTAGTAGCTTCTGAAAATAACCTTAAGCCAGGGCATGATTGCCTGTAGAACATGTTGAAGCATGGCTAGAATAATATCGTCTGATCCGGCGGATTTGTAGGGTTTGGACGAATTAACAGCCCAGGCTATTTTGTGCTCTGTGACAATAACATCTGTGTTTTCCTTGAATTCATTGGATCTATCGACGGATGGTTTTCTATATTCCGATTGTTCTAGATCACTGCTGCCTGGAAAGTGGGTTTCCATCAAGTTGGAGCATTTCTTGTCCAGATTCCGTCCAGGAGCCATTAGGACGCATAATGTATCCTTTGGTCACTGGGTCTTTAGATAGGACTCTACGTAGCCTAGCCGCATCTCTTGCGTTCTCAGTGGATTGACAGAATGTGTCCAGGATGCTCTTTTAGCTATTCCTATGTCTCTCGTGCATAAGTTTAGTTTGGATTTGTAAACAGTCCAGTCTTGCTCTGTTTAGCTTTGTCTAGCTTTGTTATGCAGTTTTCTGACCTCTGTTCTTCGTTTCTTAAGTTCGTTTGTCCACCATGTTGCTTTGATGGGCTGTCGATTACGAGATGTGTGGCAAAATTTGTTAAAGGCTTTGTTTATTATGTCGGTTATAAACTGAACGTTAGAGTCAATGCATTGACTGCTTGGATGTGGCGGGGGTTTCATCTATCTGACAGTCTGTCTGTGTGTATGTATGGCCAACTGCAGCCTATAAGTTTGGACGGATTTTTCTCAAACTTCATACCTAGGGTCGGGGGGACCACGATTTAATTATAACCCCAAAATTAACGGCACTTTACTAATGACTTATTTTAAAAAAAAAAAGATTTTCTTGAAAACGGCTCTAACGATTTTGTTTAAATTTAATATTTGAGTTGGAATGGACATGCTTTAATAAATGGCGTACCAAATTTCAAGACATGGCATAAACAGTTTGAACTTTTGAAAATGGGTCATTTCCCAGATATGATTCAAACGATTTTGTTGGAAATTCTCTTCTAAGCATTATGCATAAAAAAAATTGTCAAAACATATATTTTTAGCAGATTTAAAAAAATAATATATATTTTAACAATTCCGGCTAAATTTCAAATCTGTGTGATTTTCAAAGGACAGCACATAGGTGCAACTACGTGCGACCCAATCATTCACTTTACTTGTTACTCGTACAGTTTTATTGATTTAACCAACTGCGGTCAAGTCAAAAGAATTTGTATGTGTTTCACGTGTTTGCGTCTCGGGGTAATCCACAATGACTATTGCAGGAGCTGCAGGCATTACGGACTGTATCTGGTCGCAACTTACTGTGGACTTTTTTATAGTCAGGTCTTCATGGAGCTGGAGGACTTACGTAAAATCGAGCTAAAAGATTTCCCCAGATTCATATCTTTATCTGGATTGTTATAACTCAGAGGCTTTTCTTTTAACAAATTCCCAGGGTAATCAAAAATGGATGCAACGGATCCACCTTGCGGACTACGTTACTGACGTCACTGCTGGTAAGAAAACTCATCTCTAGAACAAACTTCAACTTGCTACGTTAAACAGTTTAAGTGTTATAAGACTGAGACAAACAAACGGACAGACAACTGGATATTCGCACAGAAGAAAATGATCCATGCAATGCATTGTAAAAAGTAAAGGGCTATTCATTTCGAAGTTGGGTGGGATTTCACATCTCTTCCATACACCTGTAAAATCCATCTGTCATCCATAGTGCCATGTAGTTAGTTCTTGATTTGCCATTTTACAGTCTGGGTTGTTTTTTTTTTTTTTTTAAAACGACGAATGCGTCACTGTTGCGGTGAGAGAATTCTCTGCGCTATGGTCAAATGATAACCAACTTTCTTAGCCTGAGATTGATGACATTGATTTGAGCGACATGTGGTTCCAGCAGGACGGGACCACGTGCCATACAACACAGGCAAATTTGGCTCTATTGCATGAAAAATTCCCCGGCCGATTTCGAGATTTGACGAGATCGTTTGATAAAGATCGTGGCAGATAATCCCCAAACTTTGGAGCACTTGAAGACCAACATCCGTGAAGTTATGGCCACAATGCAGCCAAAAATGTATCGAAAAGTCATCGAAAATTACCTCACAAGAATCGAAGTCTGTAAAAAAAATCCCGTGGCGGCCGATTAACCGATGTTGAATTCCATACATAATGGCATAGTCCAAAATTTGAAACAGTAGACAAATTTCATTGAAATCCTTAATACTTTCCATTCAAATTTAAATTGAAATCCTAAAGCACAAAAAGAATAACCATACAAAGCATCACTGTTCTCCCACTCCAGTCTTGCTTGTAATTTCATAGTCAAACAGTATTAAAAGCTTTGCAGCAGAATTTCAGTTATCTGCTAAACACCACCTTACATAATTCCGCCAAAAATTTCACCAAAAATATTCGATTTTAATGGGTCCCCCTCCTATGGCCAATTTCACGTAATTGAAACCGGCTTTGAACAACGCCACAAGGGATAATTATCTAATCCGCCCCTAAATCAGTTAATTGAAAAACAAATAAATGCTGGAAAACCTCTAAAACCCAGAAATGCATTACGCCATTCAGTTAGGTACTTCGCATCATGGCCAGCATTATAAACCTCCATCGTTCTTTATCTCTCTTTCCCCCTTTCACTATGTGTGGTGACCGGGGGAAAGTCATTTACACTGCCGTGCATTGATTTTATAACAACACTCACCTGGTTTGACCACAGCTGCAAATACCATGGCCGCAATTGTAATCGTAAATAAATTCCACTTTGTTCTTCCTTTCGTATCCATGGTAATCATAATGATATTGAATTTCAAAAATTAAATGCAAAAACAAAAATTGGATAATTAATAATTTTGATTTAGCTGTGTCTCCTCCTCTGTTATGCTGGCGGACGCACACATATGGTCCGGAAACCTCTGCTGTGAAGAGTGCTTATCCTGGCACTAAATTGAATTGTGTAGCTCCGTTTCGCACAAAACTAATTAATTACGAGTAACAAAATGCAGGATATAGTATGTTATCTGTATTTCATTTGTGTGGTTATAATCACATTTAATTGAGGAGAGTATGCTTCCCTCTTACATGCACAAGCAGATGTTGTGCCTGGTTTTATTTTATTTTATTTTTTTTTTGGGGAAAAAAGGGATAAAATTTAAATTAATTAGATGTCATGAGCAGCAGACTGTCATGCCCCAACAAAAAATACAACGTGCGGTCACACACCTCTCTTCAACGCATAAAACTTTCACTTAACCGGAAAAATGTATACATACGAGTATGACAATGCAATTTGAGTTTAGGCTATGGCTGGCTATTTCAAATTCCAGTTGCAGGTACTAACACTCACACACTTCCGAAGTGCGGTTTAATAAATTTTCTAAATTACACTTTTCAATTGGTGAACGAAATGAAAGAAATACTCGTACTAGATACAGGTCAACGAGCGCGCGCGATCTAATAAATTTAAATAAATTGTTGACACGTTTGGTCAAGCCGTTGAATAAAAACAACGGTATCTCGATGACTTTTATCACTTTTGATCGGACCAATGCAAATTTAATTTACACTCGTTTTGTTGATTGTGTTTGATGGATACGTGACAATTGTGGTTTAGACTTATTTCAATGCGAATGGTGTTTTGGTTACAGCACAGTATTATTGGCGACAGAAAAGGGTATTGAGATACTAATTTTATCACGTAGATACTTAGTAGACCTTTTCTTTAACTTTGGGATACTTTTTGAAATTCTGGAAATTTAGTAAGGAAAATTACAGAACCGAATAGAATACATCACTTGGAGGTATTGTACCGAAAAAAATCTATGAGATACTTTTTTTTTCTTGCAATTTAGCAACTTTTTCGTATTTTATTTGGAATTTCACTCACGCAGAAGGCAGTAATTAATAGAACGTAACATTTCGTGGCTAACAAATTCAATAGATACTACAAAATATTTATAAGATACTTTTGTATCTATATTAAAATGTTTTGAGATATTTTGTTTGGGTTTACTGGCACAGGTTTTGGTGTTAAACGGAAATTGACACTTGATACACAGAAATATCTATGAGATACTTTGTTTTTTTATTTCAAATTCGCTATATTTTCACATCCATTTTAGTTTTCCACTAAATAAATTACAGTACTGGATACTTGTATATGTCAGATACTTTTTTTTATTGGTCGGTCTGTATTTTCTTAGACATGCAATTATGTTGTTTAACTTTCATTTGAGACCAGATGTCGCTCTGGTCTATGTGCACCGATTGCAGAAAAAAAAAAAAAAAAAAACCAACAACAGCAACGATAACGACATACAGTGGCAACTACAAACCGACGACGGCGATGTACGGAGCGATTTCTCTTTTTTCACCTTAACACACAGACACAAACGAGTAGTATTATAGATACGAAAAGTTAAAATCAAGTAAATTTATCAACACTCTTTGCCATGATGATGATAAAACTGTATAAAGACCTTATTCGTTGGATAAGAATGTATACAACACACACCAACTTGTCTAAAGCGAATTTAATGAGCCTCACGTTGGTATGCGAATTGTGTGGTTTTCCACATCCGTGAATTGATGTTTTATAAGCAATTCCTCACAAAATGTTTACCAAATTTCATCCAAAGTCGTATCTAAATCCCGCGTATTATTAAATCTTTTACCAACAGAACTCTAAATAACTCCGAAAATTTAAGACTTGCACAAATCTGTGAAATAAAAAAACTCGATTCGCTCCACACTCCCGCTCGGCTATCTCACAACTGAAGTTACCTGCAGATACCTGCTACAACAGTTGAAAGATGAGAAAAAAACGAAAGACTTGATCTGTGAGAGAATAAGCAACGAACTTTCGATTTAGCTGAATGTGGATGGTAGGTCGGTGATATTGTGAGAAAGATCAGCACTTGTGGATGGTAAGTTTGAATTGGTAAACAAAAAGTTGTTTCCAGTTTTTGACGTTTGTCGTTTTGTTTACGTTATGGTTGGCGTTTTTTTTACCATGGCCTGCCTAGTCTCTTTTTTTTTGACATCATTTGGATTATGTCAAATTGAATGAATGAATTAATCTTAAGGCTAAAGTGGTACTTAGCAGTAAATAATTTGGGCGACATGTGTGGGTATTGGTCTTCGGTTGGTGAGTGTATAATGTAGAATCTATTTCAATTCCATAAATATTCTCTGTGTGACGGGGTAAAGATTTGAGGGTTTCTTTCAGTCAGAGCATCGTAATGCAGCCCCAAACTCCCCAGCATCTTTTGCACTATCACATTATTTACACGAAATAACTTACCCGCCTCAGTGTTACCAGATTATTTGCATGCAGTCTGCTAAAGCTATAATTAAAATACTAGAAACCTGCTGCAAATTTGTATCTATCTTAAGAGAGGGTAGGAAGGAATAAAATAGCAGAATACAAGTCACATAGAAAAATGTTTAAACAATGAAAAAACTATAAATGAAAAAATGAAAAAAGTATATGAACTTACTTTTGATTTTTCTTATATATAAAACTTAAAAATCTACCTTAAAATAAATCTTAAACTAAATTATTCTAAATTAGCCTATCTTATTCCACTTTACGTATTTTTATACTTAAACTTTTTTTTTGATTTTTTTTTTTTAATTTCTTTTTGGTTTTTTTTATCGAGTGCTGTTTTTTCATTTAATTTTTTTTTTGTATTTTTTGTATTTTTTGTGTTTTTTGTGTTTTTTTTGTAAATTTTTTCATCCAAGTGCTGTGAATATTTTTTTTTTTTAACCTAAAGTACGTAAGTCGGCCATGGGCAAGAACAGCCAACTTTAAACCTAGGGGGAAACGACGAAGGAGAAATAACCGTACTGACGTTGTACGTCCTCAACATCACGACCCGATACCGCCCTACTACACCAGAGATGCTCCACACTGCTGTGTGCAACGTCTCTGTCGTAGTTGAGTCGCCTCTCCACAGCTGTCCGAGCAACGTGGAAGATTACCGGCACTGCCAATCTGTCTTGGATCAGGCCCTTCTTATCAAAATAGAGGAACGCCTCTGGGGAAACAAAGCCATTAAGGCACACTCTCGTGATACTCGTAATTGGGGTAATAAGCCCCGGAGATCAGGTTGTTCGTCGAGCTCATTGCTCTTGAAATGTGCTTTCGAATCAGCTTGATAACGAAATTATCCACTCTTATTAGGTTAGCCCTGTTGTATAGGACCTCATTGGGATAGAATTTTATGCACTGGGACTCTGGTGTTCTGTATAAATGAAGGCAAGCCCTCTCAAACACCCGAATCTTTTCCAACAAGCTTGCTCCCACGTTGAACCACACGGGGCATCCATATACGAGCATGGGCCGGATGAGGGCCGTGTAGCAGATTACCTTTACCCTTGCATCGAGTTGCTTGCTATAAAAAAGTCTCTTTGTAAGGGCAAAAGCACCTTTGGCTCTGGCCAGAGCAGCATCTATATGTTTGTTAAAATATAGATATTGGTCTAACCAGAGCACCAGGTATCTGACTACACTTCGACACGTAAGTGGCTGTCCGTGCGGTCCCACGATTGAGAAGTTTCGCCAATTCTTTCTAGTATCCCTAGAGGCCCCAGATAACGGCGTCCTAAAAAGAATGGTTTCCGATTTCTGGAAGTTGATCTTCAACTTCCAGTCATCGCAATATCGCTGAATCTTTTCGAAGTCACGTTGCAAGAGAATTGTAATGACTTCGATTTTTGGTCCTGATCTGTACGCGATCAAGTCGTCTGCGTACGCTATGGCATGGTGAAGTGATCCTATGAGATCGCTCGTGTAAATATTGAAAGGTATCGGTGAATTAACCGCACCTTCTTGCAGACCGTTTTTAATTGGAAATGTTACAGCAGAAGTCACATTGCCATTTTTGAGAATGAACTGTCTACTGGTGAGCATGTTATGAAGTATGTACAGCAGTGGTTTGCTTATGCCCAGCCTGCTTAGCTTGTAGAAGAGTCCCTCTAACCATACGGTGTCAAAGGCCTTCTCCAAGTCAATCAGTCAGGCACCCGTGCACTGTTTCTTGCTTTTGTTCCATTGTATATCCGATACCAGTTTAGACGCGGCATGTATTGTATCATGCCCCGCCTTAAAACCGAATTGGTTATCCGAAATTATATTATTGTTCTCAGTCCACTTAAGCAGGGCTCTATTGATCACTTTCTCGAATACTTTGCTGATGTTCAGAAGGAGACTTATAGACCGGAGATTTGCCGGATTGGAAGTGTCCTTACCCCTTTTGGGGATGGGTTGTATCACTGCTGTTTTCCAATGCGCTGGATAATGTGCATTATTCAGCGCATTGTTAAACAGAGTGGTGTAAATGTCCACCGCTTCTAGAGGGATATGTCGAAGCACAATGTTCGATACTCCATCGATTCCTTTCTTCCTCCTCAATGAGTCGAAGATCGCTTGGAGCTCCACCTTCGATACGTACGGGGGATGTACCCTTTCATCGGTGATGACATTATTTGCCATGTTATCGTCATTGAACTCGGTAAAACCTATGTCCTCCGATCGCCAGTGCTCTATATCATTTCGAAGGTAGAAATTGTACACAAGGACGCGATTTTCCAGGTCGTGGTTCGGGCAAATGGTATCATTCACCTTGTACACTTTCTTTAAAGTTGCTCCTATAGCCTCTACCTTCTCCTGCGGATCTTCGATCACAAAGAAGTTGTCATCCTCTATTGCGTTATCTGGATCTATACCTGCTGTTATTAGTATTTGTCCATTGTTCGTCGTTCGGGGGATGGAAGGTCGTTCTGATTATTCCTCCGAAATATTTTATTTATTTGCGGGAACGTACTCGGGTTGTTGGATTTTACAGCCCGAATTTTGTTGTTCCAAAGCAAATTTACAGAAAGTCTGTAATTTTCTCTAATTAATTTCTGGAGGTTTTTAATCGACGACTTCAGCGTCCTAACCTCCGAATTTTGTCTGTCAGTAAACTGTCTGTACAAGGTTTTTTAGTCTCGACAGCAGTCTACTTTTGTGTTGGTGTAGTGCGTCAATTGTTGCATTACGGAATATGTCTGCGTTGTCAATATGTTGATACCGAGGTATCGTATTGACCATAGTTCGTTTAATTGTTTCGTCCATTTGTTTTAGGTACCAGTCAATCTCCTCGTTTGACAGATTCGTATTGGACGGTGGGTGGAGCGAGTTCGAGGAGAGTACTCTTGTCAAAACTCTGGAGAAGCGAGTCCAACGCGTCCTACTATAATTGTAAGAGTACGTTTGGACAAACTCCTCCAACTCCGCAATTTCGTTGGGAATCGTTATTACGGCACTGAGTCCGCAATGGTCACTGTCTTACACAAATGTGTGCAGGCAGTTTATAGTTTGTCGGTCCATGTCAGTCAGTTGTAACCGTACGTCGAACAGCATAAGATCCAGATAAGAGCCGCTTCTAGGAAACGACGGACTATCTGTAGCTTTCAAATCGAATTTATACTCGACACTGTGCCGACCCCACCAATTGAATAGTAGGTTCCCTCTAGGATTAGGTGTGTTATGTCCCCAATCTATATGTTTGGCGTTAAGATCTCCGGCCATGATGAAATAATTCTCCTCCGACTCCAGCCTTAGGAATCGAAAAAGTGTCTCGAGCTCTGAAATAAATAGAGTAGATTGAGAAGCTTCAGATGCATAGAGTGCGACCAAGTACACTCTCTTTCCATTACGGAGAGGGATGCACATGATACACGCTTCCAGCACCTGGAACCTTCGCACTTCACCGCTGTACACTACCTTAAATTGCAGTTGTTTTTTAATGAAGATCGCAACACCTCCTCTTCTGACAATATTGGATTTATTGTGCCCCAATTTGTGCTTCTTGGATAGCTTTGTTTCGCTAACCATCAGGGGTTTGGTCTTCTAGCAACTTAAACAATACGGCTCTTCGCTCGATCCTAATCAGTGAATTAACATTCACTGCAAGGATCTTTAAGGATTGCTCCTCCATGTTCATACCTATTACGACTGGAGGTGCGTTAAGCTCGGCAGAAGTGCGTAGATCTGGTCCACCCGCTTCGCCTGCTCCTGTACCTGACGTTGAAGCTGCTCCATCTGCCCTTGGATAGAGAGCAAGATGGCCAGCAGGTCAGTTTGAGCCTCCGGTGCTCTAGGCGCTGGGGCCTGAGAAGCAACCATCGGTTTTTTCTGTTCCGCGTTTCCCCGTCCTGCCGCCATTTGGGCGTAGGTCACTTGGGGAGTCACGGAATGTGTTTGAATTGGAGCAGGTGGAAGTTTCACTACGACTTTCTCCTGACGAGCTAGATTTGCTTTCTTAACATACTGGAAGGACAACCCCGATAGTTTGCGGTGTGTCCCGAGTTCCTGCATAAAGCACACTAGAGCTGACTCTTATCTGCCACTCCATCCTTACCCAGAGTGCATTCCTCTGCTTTGTGGTCACACTTGACACATCGAGGCTGCATTTCGCAGTTCGACGTGGCGTGCCCGAACCTTTGGCAGCGACCACATTGTAAAATGTTTTCGGTCCTTCTTAATTCTTCCCATGCGACAACCTGGTAGTCTAGGACTTTAATACTCCTTAGACCATCCAGCTTGCTTTTGGGTGAAAGCTGAACT
Source organism: Pocota personata (assembly GCA_963082735.1). Taxonomy (NCBI): domain Eukaryota; kingdom Metazoa; phylum Arthropoda; class Insecta; order Diptera; family Syrphidae; genus Pocota; species Pocota personata. Next base: position 194,201,406 of record OY720429.1, on the reverse strand, counting down.
AGGAAGAAAGGCATTTTCCGCTTCTCCCTTTTGGCCCTAGATGTGGGGAATGGCTTGACCCCTACGAAATCGTCACACTCTTTTTCTTTAAGCAGCGCAAGGAACGTCTCCGGATCCGTAGACAGATCTATCCCCCTCAGCAGCATTGTTTGCAGCTCTCCCCCCCTTCGGGGTGAAGGAGAAGAACCCCGTCGTTGTGTCCTTTAACAAATCTTTAATTTATTTGTACTGTCAACCCAATTTTGCATTCATTTCATTTTAAATGCATTTTTATTAAACCAATTCAATTACAACTTAAATGCTAGACAAAAAACGCTTAAAACTAGCTTAATTAACTTAACTATGTTATTCTAACTTACTGGCCCTATGCGGGCGCTCTAAGCTCAACCTAATACTTAAAACTATGTCTTTAGACGTACTTTACTTAAATTTTTATTCGTCTTATTGTTTAATTATTAATGAATACTAAGAAACATTTTTTGGGAAAATCAAAAAAACTTAGTGTATGTACTTTTTTTTTTCTTTTGTTATTATAATCTAGGTCTACCTAAAAATACCTACAAATACCTTAAAAAATTCTGAGGGTGCCAAATCAGGTGAATAGGGGGGATGGCTGAGCAAGTCGTACCACAAAACCCGCAGTTTTCCCATCGCCAACGCACACTTGTGTCCTGGTGAAAGATGATTTTTTTCTTCTTCAAGCCAGGTATCCAGCTGGTCAAGAAGGTTGGAGTAATATTCGCCTGTAATTGTTCTGCCTTTCTCAAGGTAATCAATTAACAGGATCCCTTTCGCATCCCAAAACACACTGGCCATGACCTTTCCGGCAGATGCAATCGACTTCGCTTTCTTTGGCGCTGAATCACAGGCTTCCACTCACTGCTTCGACTGCTGTTTCTGTTGGCGTGAAGTGGTGAACCCATGTCTCATCCATGGCGACAAATCGCAGCACAAAATCGGTCGGATCCTTATTGAATCGGTCCAAAGATTGCCGCGAAAATCGTTTGCGCATTTGCTTTTGATCGGCATTCAGCAAATGCGACACCCATTTTGCGCAGAGCTTTCGCATCCCTAAGCTTTTGTGCAAGATGTTTCGCACCCTCTCTTCCGATATACACACAGCCTCAGCTATCTCACTCACCTTCACTCGCCTATCGTCCAACACGATATCATGCACTTTATTGATGGTCTCGGGTGTGGTTGCGGTTTTTGGCCGTCCTTCACGTGGGTCATCTTCGAGAGACGTGCGACCAAGTTTAAATTCAGCTGCCCACTGTTTAACGGTTGATATGGAAGGAGCAGAGTTCCCGTAAATTTTTGTCAACTTTGAATGAATTTTCCTAATTTCCACGATATTCAAGTTTATCCAATTTAACGAAAAACACGCAAGACGTCTACTGCAAAAAATCGTGTAAAGAAACTACTTGAGAGAACAAGCTGAAACTTGTTATACGAACTAATGAGAAGTGCACTCAGGCAGGAAACATAAATTTTTGCTAATTGGAACGTCATCTCCGCGTTAGGCCGAGAACTTTTCACCTTGCCCTCGTATGTGCGAACGGAACGAAAATTTCTGGATTAGAAAACAAAGTTAGCTATGTTTGTCGTTCAGCTTCTCAAACTTGATTTATATTTTAAATTTAAAATCGGTTAATTTTTAGTGTTCCATATCAGAATGGTATAAACTGAACACTAATGGATCCAATACAGTGTTTATCTGTTCGTGCATACGTCAAAAACTCGTAACTTTTGAAACGTTTGACCTAGAGAGTTGAAATTTTGCACAAAAATAGAACGTGGTGAACCAGCAATAATCAAGGAATCAAATTTGTTCGTGTAGGTGCTTTTGGGGACATAATGCATCCCAAGAAAAAAATGTATTTCTACACCCCATCGTGCGATATATCGAATTAAAACTGAACGAACCAAGGAGTTCAAAAATATAAAAAATTTTGTTTGATAATGTTTTTCAAACATGTTTGAACATAATAAAATGCAAATTTCTGAGGTTAGGCGTATGAAAAAGGAGATTCCTATTCTGCTCTATTTCGATAAATTTCAAGTGGAAATACTATCATATCAGCCTCAGACTTCCTGCCAAATTTCATCGAAATCCGTTGAGGAGTTTTTGGGTGAGGCGGCTACCATACCCACATATCCCACTCACACTTGATCCGGTTTTGACAGTTCTTTGACGAAATGACCTAAATATCAAATTTTATCAAAATATTTTTAGTTGTTCTAGAGGGAGCGGTGTAAGGACAAACATAGACTTAAAATAACGCTATGGATCGCTAGCAGTTCGATGCCAGACTAGTACTTGACTTTTTGTTTTTATTATGGCTCCTCGTTGTCAGATCTCAAAGATTTTTAAAGAAATAGCCTGTCCAGAAGTATCTTTAATCCACTTTACAAAAATCTAAATGTGTAAACGAATATTTGAGCACAAAATATCTATCTCGGCCTTTATTTATATAGTGAAGTCATGATAATAATGTCAGCGGAGATTATCCGCACGCAAGTGAATTGAGATGATCGATAGAAAAGATTTGGGGCCAACTTGATATTCTTAAAGTCAGAGGTCGGTTGAAGTCTATTTTGCTATAATTTGGACTTTATTCTTGTATTGCATGTAACACTACAATTCAAAAAACCAAATTTTTCAGTACTGGCAAATAAGAAAACCAAATACTTTGGCTCCTTAAGGAAGCAGACCATTGACCGTCGCTCTCTAGATACAAGCTGAGTAACTAGAAATGTTAGGTAAGGTTAGGTTAGGTTCAAGTGGCTGTCTGTGCCCTAAGCACAGACACACCTAGACCAGAGCAGGCCCATTGTGATACCACAGAATCAGGGGATTTCTCCCGTTCTATCTTAGAACCAATTGGAGTTTCAAACGAAACGACGGGTGTTCCTTCTAGTTAGCCAGTTGACAAAGACTGTCGTAGAAGTAAGCTCCCAAGTGAAGCCTTCTTCTAATAGAGAGAGCTGGACAAGATGGAGAGTTGTTTCCTCCTCCTCCTCGTCCCTACAGCTTCAACAAAAGTCGTTAGAGAAAAGAGCAAGAATTTTGGCGTGCCAATGAGACAGTGCCACCAATTGTTGCGATTATATGCTTCGTGCTAAGAGAGACCAACCTCCTCGAGCATTTCTCATCCAGCAGCTGAGGCCAAATCTGTCTAGTGAAAAGACACTTAATGCAAGTCTCCCACCTAAAGTTGGCCTCCTTGATAGCATTTGGCTTGAGCAATTGCTTACATATAGCGAGAGGCATGCCGAGATTCTCCTTTTCTGGTAGACAAAATCATCAGCCCTACAATTCCCTGGAATATTCCTATGCCCCAGCACCCAGCACAGGTGAATGTTGCATTGCTCTGTCATCTCGTTATGAGATCAGCGGCAATCTAGAGCGACCTTTGATGTGGAAGAGATCGGTTCCAGAGATTTTATAGCGGCTTAACTGTCAGTGAAGATGCTAATATCTTTAGCAGATTTTACATTCCATTCCATTACATTCCATTGATTGCCATTATCTCCGCCTGAAAAACGCTACAGTGATCTGGGAGGCGGAAAGAGATACTAACGTTTAGCTTGTCGGAGAAAACCACGCCACCCACCCAATGGTCTGTCTTCAAACCATCCACGTAGAAGTACGGATGTAAACCTCGCATCCTTTATAGTTAGCGGTGTGATTGCCTCCGCAAAGTGCACATTTAGCGTTATTGTCTTGTTTTGTCAGTTGGCAGTCAATTGCCTTGTGTTGTGCTTATGATTCACAGCATTTTTTTCCATCGTCCTGATGTCATCATCGCGATCAAGTTGCACTTTCAGGAATATGCCCACCCTACTGCCAGTGTTATGCCTTCGCAGTAGAGTTGACTTAGCTTTCGCAATTGATCGACCTTTTTTGTTTTATTTCATGCGAAATAAATAGGTGATTCTTGACATCAGGATTTGAACCGTGAACACACAGCGTGACAAGCGATGATGTTACCACTACACCACGGCCACCCTTTATTTTGCTTTGTTTTTAAAAACGAGGCTGGCCCCATCAAGTTAGGAGGGGGTAAGTAAGAAGGGTTAGAAGAAGGGTTTACCCCCAATCCACATTTATCAGCCCATATGAAGAGTTTAGCAAGGGCATTCTGCAGCAACACCCTTAGAGTAGTCAGAAGCCTCCCCAAGCAACATCGTCTGCAAAAAGCGATTAGCTTGCCCTCCTTACTAGAAATGTTATTTCGCAAGAAAGTTCATACATACATTCGAACCTAGCGATTCCGAATTAACTCAAAACTGTAACAGTTATTGAGCAGCCATGCAATTTTAGAAAAAAAAAACGACCATTTATTCGAAAATTTGGGGAGGGTGTCATGTCCTCAGTTTGGTGTTTCATAAAAAGAAGAATAAAACCGAGAATTTAAGAAAATTTTATTTTTCACTGGTTTTACCCTTACATTCACCCCAAGCTAGTGATGCCGACCTCTGTAGAAGGAGAAGATACAGTTTAAGAATCTTCTCGAAGTTTTCTTTTGGTTAGTATGAGTATGTGGACTAGTTTCCTACAATTTGGGTTTTTCCTAGCTACTTCCATGGATAATAATGGCAAATTTGATTTATAAAAGCTTTGTAGAATAAGTTGAATTTGGCACAATTTTAGACCTCACTCCTTTTTGTGGGTGAATGACTACATGGATTTTGTACTAGAGAACCTGGGCCATTTGTTGCGTCAATGTTTTTTATGAAATTCGATCTACGTGTACTACTAGTCATCTTATGGAATAAATTCACATCTTATCCTATCCTCCATACTCCGTTAAAATGTATAATACACACATGCATAATCAGGTTCTCTTTTATCCTTAAGGTGTCTTCTCTTCTTTTTTTTTCTCATGAAATGTCTCCACTAGATCCTGTCTTCTGCTATATGCTTAGCTGTATGCCGGCTTTCCCCAGATTTTTTTAGGATTTTTTTAATGATAGTATACCATGTGGTCTTGTGTCTTCCTCTTTTATTTTTTCTTGCTGGTCGTGCTTCCCAAATTTTCTTCACTTTCCGGTTCTTTTCCATAGGCACTAAGTGTCCAAACCTTTTCAGTTTCTTCCCCGAGGACTTATTTATCCGGTTTGACATGCTGTTCCTTTCTAATGTGTAGTTTTTCTTGTCTTCCTGTGAGTGTCCAGTTTTCACTTCCGTGCATCAAAACTGGTAAGTACATCGAGTTGAATATTATTTTATTTCTGTTTTTTATGTGATTTTTTTGTGGTCTGAGAACTTTCTTCTCAATGCCCCATACAGTCTATTTGCCAATTTAATCCTCGCCATCCATTTCTCTTTCGAATTAGCTGTTGATAATACTGCCTAGATACTTGTATTTTTCTCCTGCTCAACGACTTCCCCATCCACCATTATTTTCGCTGCTCCTGGTTCGTTGCTGATCACCAACACTTTTGTCTTTTCGATATTGAGCTCTAATTTCTACGTTGCTAATGTATCTTCCATACTTTTAGATTCCTTTGCAACTTTTCTTCACTATTTGCAAACAGCACTATATCGTCCGTGAACGCACAGGCTTGGAGATATATACTGTCTATAATCGTCTAATGGTATCGTTCATTGCGCAGATAAATAGGATGGGGCTTAAAACACTTTCTTGTCTTACTCCTTCACACGTCTTGAATTTCTCTGACATTACATTACTTTCTTTACGACATTAAAAGTTTCTTTGAAAATGCCTTCGATGCCCCTTGACCCCATATTTTCATCCTCTGGAATAAATCCACTTGCCCAGATTATACTCGTATTTATTATTTCTAGAAATTCATTTCTTTCCTTTTCTCTAAGATATTTGATATAGTCCGGTGCTATCTCATCCAATGCCTGCAGATTTTGCGGGTTTGATTTTCCACAGTGCTGTATCGAGTTCTTCTCTGGTTATAAGACTTTTCTGACTTAGTCCTATTTCATTAATGAATTGTACTTCTCGTTCCTTTTCCAACCCTTCTGCATCTTTCTTCTCTTCTTTCTATGTATTCATCCTATTCTACATTTCTTTTAATTTAAATTCTTTCTCTTTTTTAGCCCTTTAATCATCCTGTAAAACATTTTTGGGTTTTCTTTCCTGTTCGCTTCCATTATTTTTCCAAAATTTTTGCACACTTAGCTTCTAAGACTCTTTTCTTTACCTCAATCCTTTTTTTCCATTACTACGATCTTGTAAATATGTATTCTCTACAAAGCTTTTTCTTTGTATTTGTTTCTCTCTCGCTACCTTGATTCCACCCAGCAGTTTTACTTCTTTCTGTCTATTTTACAATGGCCGCATATCCTATTTACTACATTCAGCATCATTTCCTTAAATGTTATCCATCTCTTATTAGTATCCATATTTTTATTCTTTTAATGGACCAGACCAAAAATCAGTCTAAGAATAACGTCCACGCTTCTTCAGATGGACGAGTTTGACAGAGACAACAAACAGAACATTCATAGCTCTATACAGGGCGATACAAATTCTCACGATCAAACTTCGTGAGGTGACAGGGGTTGGGGGTCCAAAATATTGTCATTTTGGTGGTCAGTGCAAATAAAATATCATACACATGTATGTATGTACAATATACTTGTACGTCTAGATACTTATGTAGGTATTAAATAAATTTTTCTGTTGTAAAAGAGAGAAAATCGGTGTCACCCTGAAATTAGAAATGTCTGCGGCCGCTAAGATGAAAACCCAAATTTAACACAATATTGTCACAAGGCAACTCAGATAACGAACAAAAATATTAATTCATCTTCGAAACCGAAAAATTGTGCTTTGATGTTATGTATTAGTTTGAGATACACAAGAAGTAATAAAAAGTTAATTTTAATACGCGCTTGCTAATTAATCTAATTACAAAAAAAGTATCTACTTCTATTTTTGAAATTTTGAACAAATCGAAGTTTTAGTCAGAAATATACAAACATAATATAGATAAGTGTTCGTAAAGAGTTCCGCGTAAAATAGCAAGCACTAGCCTGCGCATATCTACATCTGCATTCAAAACCTGCTCCCGGACTACCGCCTTCGGCACAACATTCTTTATAATTACAACAACCTAAACATACCAAGGTAACTTTCATGCACCTGCTGGTCTTTCAACTAATAGCCACAGCATAATAGGTCTGACGTCACTGGGTTAATTAACTTGCAATTTATCTATCGCCTCGATCGTTCTGCTGTTACTCGTTCGAACCAGAGCCCCACTATATCGTCACAGTACAATTAAAAGCTTCCACTTCCACACAAAGAGAGCTTTTGTCTTTGCAACTAGCAAGTAAACAAATCAAAAAAAAGTATCTGAAACCATGTCAAGCCGGGGCAATGGCTTGTTCAGATCCAAATGAGTCAGTTTCTTGTACGGTCTTCGCGTATAGTTACTTTGTTTGATTTCGGGTCGCGCTGGTCGTTTGATTAAAACAGTGTGCTAGATAAATTTGTGTGTTCCTTCTTGTAGTGGATACTTCCCCAAAACCCCTCGGTAAGAGCAATATAAAATTTAATTAAACTGCAATTTACCAAATGACACTAAAAGTTACACATGGATACAAATGAATCCACTCAAAGCATCTGCTGCTTCTGCTGTTGCTGCGGGCTCTTTGGTAGAGTTTCCCCCATAGCTAATAATCTAAACAGATGATGGGTGCATCCTTGAAGCACGTGTGTACGGGCGCGGAACAATTTACACCTAATTTGCCCGTACAGAGGAGTTACCTGTTAAACAATGACGATGACTACGACACAGACACTGCTTAGAGAATCTGCTTGTACGAGTATCTATGTGTGTTACATAAGCTTCCATGTGCAAAAGAGTGCTGGCATTAGATGTCGCTAGATACTGTTGCTGATGATGCTGCTTTCCGGTGCCAGTGGGCGACTTAATAATGGCCTTTGCGCCAGCAACGTTGAGCTGCCGGTGAGCGGCAACGGCGCGGCATCGTCGTCGGTAGCGTTGGTGTATCTGAACACATGTTGTGACAAGCCATAGTAGACACTCTTTAGTGCACTTTCCAGAGTGCCACCGACGTATTTAATACAATATTATGGAATTGGTGGGGATAGTGGTTTGGGGTTTAGTTATGCGTTTATGCCGATGTTCTACGGCCGGATAGGAGCAATAAACCGTAGTCATCGTCGTCGTCGCGTTCCATTGGGAGAGGGGCGAAAAACGCTTCAATGTTGCTGATGCACACGCTATGTGCACTTTGCACAGTTGGCTGGTGTTGTGTAGTTGAGGTTAATTTAATGGCGAAACGAGCAGAAATCATTATGGTAAAAAGCCCTCTCAGTCTAACAGCACACATACATACACACACACACACACACACACTCATGCACAAGTGTGCAATTATAGACAGAATGTCGTTCAATAATAAATTACCTTCCGCCACACTGTGTGTAGCTATACCCATAAGCAGCAGACTCGCTAAGGCAAAGCTGTGTCGCAATAAATCGAAGGACATTTTGGGCGAAACGTCTCATAATGGCTACAAAGTGGAAAGATAAAGTGCTTACGTTTTTGGTGGGGCGGATGGGGCAGGACCCTTCTGATCTTTCCGTGCTGCACAAATTTGCGGTCGTTTGCGAGATGACGACATTCGATGTGGTGGAAACGAAAATTGTAATGAATGGCATTGTATCCTTTTTTGTTTGGTGTAATCCTTGGGTGGATTGTTGTTTGTTACGTGTTCAACATAAACAAGAAAGATGATTGTGAATTGGATATTATTTGGGTTGGTGGCTTGGTCAGTGCGTACCATGGCTTTGGGGTGTTTATGGCTTAGATTATGGTCGCTTTTACCGGTCTCTTTTTTTTTTTTTTTTTTCATATTGTGGCACAATAACACAGGGTGTTGCGAATAAAGTGAAAGATAGCTTTGTACAGTTTTGTATGGTGAAATTTGATAAAACTGTCTTATGTGTGGCGAGGAATTATGAACTTTAGTACTCAGAAAGCATAACCTAATGCACTGATAAAGAAACAATAAGGCGGGCAGAAGTTTTTTTTTTTTTTTAATATGAAACCAGGGGAATAATCCCTTGAATGAAATTCATTGGCTTATAACTTAAATGAGGTACTTTAGAAAGACAGAGAGAGCAAGATTGGTGGAGTGGTTCGAAACTCAGGTGTTAGTTTTCAGTAAACTCTGGGGTGGCGTCCAGATAACTGGGGAAAATTGTTTCCCCAGTTCCCCCATCCTTCACAGTAGACTTTTACGTAAACTTTCCGAATTGATCGACTTTTTTTATTTACTTCGTGCGAAATAAACTGATGATTCTTGACATCAAGATTTGAACCGTGAACCTTTAGTGCGACGAACGATAACATTACCACTACCTAACGGGCCCCCTAGTTGACTTTTCAAATATTCTTCTTGGTTTTATGACTACTTATCTTCATCGACTACTACTACTACTACTACTCTACTGTGGTAGAGAGAGTGTTACAATATATGCCATGGTTGGCTCTTTAGAATCCGGTCTATCACTTTAAGCGTACCTAGGTTTTTTAAAGTCTCTTCCTTTACGGTGAGTGCAAAGGGGACGCTTTGCGATATTTTTTTTTTAGGAAATCACAGAAAAAATTTGTCCACATGTATCCTATATCCGCTACTAGTTCGAGACTGTTTATTAAATGCTTATTCACAGCTAACCTTTACATCTATGGGCCGTTCTACTATCCACAAACCTGTGGAGTACTGTTGAAACTGCAACCGTGAAGTAGCTCCATGTAATAATATTGACCTGATGTAATTACGTTCCGAACCCCTGCGTCTCTTGCTGGACACTCACTTCTCAGAAAAGACAAACACCGACAATAGCCAAGCAGTGCTACCAAGTTTTTTTTTTTTTTTTTTGTAATTGCAGATGAAAATTTCGAAAGACACTAAGTAACTTGTGCCTCAAAGAAGTGTGAGACTCGAACGCCACTAAAAACACCTCCGTTAGAAGTCGGGTATACCTACCCACTTCTAACATAGCGCATAGCCGTCAGGCTAATCAGCAATTTAATTTTATTAGATTAGAGGAAAAGTTTAAAAAAATCATTCGTTGCTGATTTCCTTCTTGTTTCCGAAAGGTTTAACTCTTTTTTTCTTCTCAAGGTTTAACTCTTTTGTCTTCTTATTAAAGTACTGGTATTTAGAAGCTATACCACGTCATCGTTGTCGTAGTTTCGGAGCCTAATATTGTGCAGTCTAGGCGACTTCTTGATTTCAAAATCAGTGGTCGCTACACCTAGGTGTTTCGAATATACATACCACGGAATACTATCAGTATTTCTAAGTACTTTATTCTGAAATCTTTCGATGTATGCTTTGTTTGGCTTTAGGATTTGCTTATACAGGAGTGTTTTGTTCGAAATAGATAGACAAGAAAATCTACCGAAAAGCCAATGCATTTTCTGATACTTAAGGTCCAGTTCTACACATTTCTTTTTGACATGTACCTTCCATTAAAGTTTAGAGTCCAGTGTCATGCCCAAGTAACCATGTTAGGATATGGGATAATGCTGTTATTTGTAAACACACTGGGACATTAGTCTGATTTTTATTTGCGAAATTTATGTGTACTGACTTAAGTTTATTCAGTTTTGTTTCCCATTTCCTTGTCCATGTATTTATATTGTTTATTGACCTTTTGAAGGTTTCTGTCGATTCTTGTATTGTGCTTCCCACTGCCAGTCATCTGTGGTTGTATTTTCGCTCAGCGGTATATCGTTTTTGAATAACATATAAAGGGTAGGTCCCAGTACACTACCCTGTGGAACACCAGCTTTGATTTATTTTATTTCCGAAAACTCATTCTCTTGCTTAATAATAAAAAAATCCGGTTAGTTATGTAGGATTCTAGAATGGCGCAGAATTGTCAATGACAACTCTTCAATTTAACTATAAGTCCCTTGTGCTTGTGTTAAGTGTCTGAGCTATGTCCAGGAATACTGTGATGTGATGGTATCAGGGACTTTTTCTCTATTACAAGTAACAGCGTTTTAAGCAGGAGTTTTTCAAATAGTTTTGAAATCATCGATGTGATTTCAGTAGGTGGTTTTTCTGGCTTCGGTATCATAATTACCTCGGCTATTTTCGTCGTTTGAGGTACGTGTTTCAAACGGAAAACTGCATTGATAATCTGTGCAAGTTTGATTATAGCTTTTTCAGTAGCTGTTTCAGAATCTCTCCGGAAATTAAATCAAATCCTGGAGCCTTTTTAGTTTTGATGCTTGTTTTTATTTCCTTTACAAGTAACCAGTGGAATGGGCCTTTCCTTCCCATTTATCACGATCATGATTTCGGCTTCCAGTTCTTCATATGGCTTAAAGGTATTTTCCAATTGGTCAGCAAACACGACTGATTTTTGCTGATTATTTTTAGCCCAACTACCTTTGTTATCTCTGAAAGGAGTTTTTTTTTTTTAAAGTTTCTTTCTTGCCCTCCTAGTGAGTACTCGGTACATACATCACTCGTAAAATTTTTAAGGTAGTGCTGCCACTAAGAAAATTTGTTTTGTAATGTAGCAAATCACCGAAAAGTCCAGCCAAAATTGACTTTTTGTATTTTTCGCCATATACAGGTATAGGGTGATGGCATCAGTAGTCGACCCCTTAACATTGTCTTTACATCAAAATTGTGTTAAAAAATAAACTCTTCGAATATTTGATAAGACATTCTGCAATTCCAAATGATTAAATTAAACAAAATACTTATGTGTTTCAATATTAAATAAAAAAATAAAAAACAGCCGTTCAATACTGCACAAGGTTAAAAATTATAATAAAAAAAACATTTGAAAAGCTGTCGCAGACAAATTCTTTGCCCCTTACGTCTTCAAAAGATCTTACGGTAAATTGGAACATGCATCTTATCCTACATTTCTTAATCCATCCTCTTCAACATCAGAAATTAGTTAATCGGTGAAATCCAGGTAAACTTAGAGCTACTAGCAAGGCAACCTACAATAGGCCTATGTGTCACGTCCTGCACAGCAGAAAGTTGTCAGAAGAGTTCGAGATTTAGAGTGTAGTTGGGCAAGATTGCATCCTATCGCCAATGCAGAAGGAATTCAATGGAGACTTTCATCCCACTTAAAACATCTAGAATACGGTGATGACACTCTCACAGGATTATGAACCTCCACCAAATGACGAGCAACATGAAGAGGAAAGCCAACATTGTGGGGCTGAAGATTCACACTTCGTAAACAAAAATAAATACTTAGCCAAGGAAGTAACTCTCTCGGTCAAACACGAGTAGTTATATTGAGAGTGTAGAGAGTTTCAAATATCTTGGAAGTATTGTCTCAGCCAATGGATTAACCGAAGAAGATGTCCCAAACCGAATCAATGCTATTAGCTTAAACACCAATCTGAGACTGTTCCGCTCCAATGTCGAATCCGTGCAGCACAAGAAAGCTGCAAACGCTTGTGAATCGGTGTATACGACACATTCTATACACTTTCACCAGATAACTGGTCAGGAACCTAAAGGTATCATCATTCAACGACGAAAGGTCATACACTTCCAACGGTAAAACTTCTTGGGAAGACTTTAAGATAGATATTGAAGAAGATAAAGGTCTGAGTGTATCACTTAAGATGCCCTACGAACTAGAAATTGAAGTCGATAGCTTCATTGAAATCGTGCAGTGTGCCGCCTGCAATAATACTCCAGCACTGACAAAAAAGCAAGAAGCTTATGTTTTAAAATATCCTCCGGGAATTAAAGGATTGGTGAAAGAAAATAATGGCGAATCAAATAAAAAAAATAATAATAATAAGCCCACCTGGAAGAAACGTTTAAACTAGTGCTTCAAAGTATTCGGATATTTTGGATGAGCGGATAGTGTCGGATACTCAGATCCAGGATCCGATATCCGACTTTTTAGGATAGTGCCAGATAATATCCGATCTTCGGATAGTTTCGGATCTTCGGATAGTTTCAGATCTTAGGATAGTGTCGGATCTTCAGATAATTCGTGTATGGGGAATCTGAGTGTGAGCGAGATGTTAGATACTGTGTTGATTGGATATAATTATGAGTAATTGGTGATAGCGTTGTGGGGGTTAATGGTTTGTAGTATGCAAATTCGGCGGCGGGAGTGTCGAGGTGAGAGTTTGTATTTTAAGTGGTGGATGTGAATGCGGAGGCTGAGGCTGAGAGGGGAGCGACGGTGAGGGATGGTTGTTTTTCGGTGGATGGTTCATGTATACTATGACGTGCAATTTTTTCTTGTGATTCATAGGTGTGAGAGTATAAATTGGAAATTGTTTGCAGGGCCCCTTTAGATTGGGAATTCAGAGCCAGAGCGATTAGGTGCGATTCGCGTGCCGCGGGTGGAAGTGTCGTATCATCTTCATATCTGGGTTGATTGATTATAAGAAGGGGAAGCAGCAAAGAAAAGTGTTAGTTGATCAATATGATTTGAATACAAATGATAAAAACTGGTGACAAGTATTCCGCTTGCCACTCGTTGTGGAAGTATTTTCGAATTGCAAAGTTGGGCGTAATTGATAAGAATTTGGTGGTAAATTTGACGTCAGAGGATGGATATAAATGTTTGTTGTTAAATATTTGTAGAGGTGAGAAGGTACCTTAATTTTTAACATCAACACCGTTTGAATTTAATGCCGGGGAGCATGTTAAAATAGAAGAAGTAGGTGATTCAGTAACATTAGTTGGTGTTACATATGAAGGAGCAAGAAGAATAAAGTCTATGAAACACTTTTCGGAATTGCGCGTATTTAGCGATGTCGATAGTCATGATTCAAGTGATATTGACGATATTCATGCTCTCGTGTTCGGCGAGTATTATTCGATAAAATTATATTAGTATATCATTCGTATTTCAGCATTAAGTACTGCTTCCGTAATTGACTCAAAATGTACCTTCTTCGATGCAGAATAATTCAGATTGATTCATTTTACTTTACACATAATTTTTTCATTACCTTTTGTAAGCATAATTTTTTGGACCACCAACAGCAGTCATTCCAAGGTCATATCTTCCCTGTTGCTCTGGCTCCGATTTTCCCCCAGTCTAAAGAAATAATAATAATAAAAACTAAAACTCAGGCCACAACATCAACTCGATGAGTCACACGATAGCCACACATGCCTAACTTACCATCTCAAATGTCTGCCCCACATAAATTACTCACACAATTTTCTCTTCCTTCATCTCTATAAACTATCCAAAGATCCGAAACTATTCGAAGATCCGAAACTATCCGAAGATCCGAAACTGTCCAAAGATCCGAAACTATCCGACATTATCCGAATCCACACGGATCTCAACTGTCTCATACTTATGTATTCGGATATATGGATAGTTTGAAGATTCGGATAAGATTTGAAGCACCAGTTTAAACTAATCATTGAAAATAACAATGCACGGGACATAACAGTTGATAATTGAACTCAAACAGGAAATAAAGAAATTGAAACCTAAAAAATCTCCTGGATATGAATTAATCACAGGAGAGGTTCTCAAAGAATTACATAGGAGAGCTGTATATGTATATTATAAATGCTTTCTCTTAGACCAAAGTATTTTCCAAGTCAATGGAAAATCTCAGAAGTTATAATGGTTCCAAAACCTGGCAAAACGCCAAATATCCAAACGCCGATAATATCCAAAGTCTCTCAAAACCAGTAGCAGCCGGTTATAGAAGAAAAACATATTATTCCTGATCATCAGTTCGGATTTAGGTGCAAGCATTCTGCAATTGACCAAGTATATACATAGAATAACCGATGAATTGATAAAGTTTTTGAAGAAAAAAAGATTTGCTCAAGCGTATTTCTAGACGTTCCTCAAGCCTTTCAGACTATGGACGATGTCCATAGAGATTTCGCAATTGCCACTGTGGAAGACGAAATTAAAAACTTTGCGCGAAAAAAAAGAAACCGATTAGAAGGACACGTAAAGAATGCAGTTCTGCAAATTCTAGATGAGTGAAATTTATTGCGCAGTCTACAAAGAACGAAACCATTCGACCTAACCAGATAAATCAACCGCGTTAAAATTGCTCGAAAAGGTGACAGTTCCATAGCAGAGAACGCAATGCAATGGAATCCGCTAACCCAAGGCCCACCGAGAAGAATTGGAGAGAGTTGAAATATATTTCTAAAAACTGTGTTGTATTTGGGTAATACAGGTGTTTATTAATAGCATGGGCCACAGACCCGGATCTGAATGCTTTGGAATGTTTTGCAGAAATCAATACCGAAACTATTACAAAATTTAAAAAATTCTATGTGTTTACTATTTAAAGCGAAAACATATTGATAAGCTGGTAATTTTCAGTTTAGTACAAGCCAGATGAATAGCTGGATGCGGGAACTAGAACATTTAGTTTACAATTAAACGATTGACCGTTTCTTAGATTTAATTCTTACCAGTGATTGAGTTGTAGCTTGATAGAACTTCCGTTCCAATCATTGGATAAGCACTTGTTTCTTTAATTAATATGCTTGTTGGCTCAATATTCGATTCTGTTACAGTTGGCAATAAGACAGTAGTATCTGAAGAAATTCTGGTCGATTCACCAGTTTCATCCACTATGTAAGTTACGGTGAAAGTTGTGTTAGTATCAGGTCTACCCAGCTGAATTTCTTCGAAGGTTTTCATAAGAAATTCAAACTCTATTTATTTATTTTTTTTAAATATCAAATCTTTTCTGGTTTTCATGAGGCTTAAACGGACACAACTGAGAGTTTTGAAGTTTCTGTATGCAGTTTTTTTATTTAATTTTACACGGCATTTACATCGAACAGATAAATTCGAAGTGCTTTGCCCTCGTTACTTGCATGTTTTGTCATTTATGTACTGCGTTTTTATAATCGGATTTAAGGCCCTTAAATGCACCCACATCATCTGGCAAACACAACATTTATATGTGTTGTGTTTGGGATAACTGCGTACAAAATTATATACTTGTAACCATTCACTAGAAATAATGCTGGCCACTTGCTGTGGTTTATATTTAAGTGCAAATAATAACTTTACTTTCACTTTAGATGGCGCTACAGTCTGGGATAGACCGGGACCTCAACCAACTAGCGTATCCAGCCAGCTCTTTCTGGAAGTTTGTTATAGTCCATTTGCACTTGTGTGCGCCATATCAGGTGAGGTCTTCCTTGATGTCCATTCGTTGATTATTATTTGTGAAAAGTGTATCTTGCACTTCGACTTTGTGCTATATTGTGCCCCCTACCAATGCCTTGGAAAGATTTGTTCCCTCATTAGAGTTCCCCTCCCATTACAATTCCTTTCAGAATTATATTTGAGAGTCTTGTACTCTGACTTAGCGTTGGCAAAAATAGTCCACCCTGGAGCACTCTCTCTAGTCCCGTTTCTTTTGAGAATCTGCAAATAAAAAGCAGGTTTGTAGTCGGAATTTCCTTATCTGATATTTGACAGCTGATCAAATATTTCACTCTTTTGAGGGTCAGGGCCGCACAAGATTTCAGAATGTGTTCCGGAGTTTCACTTGCCTTATTGTAGAACCTGCAATGGTCTTCCTCTGCTATAACAGTTAACAAGTGCCCTGTTAGGCTGAGCTTCGATAGAAAATTCCTTTCAAAGTTGAATTTCCTGATAGTGTCAAACCTAGGGATTACCAGATGGACGAATTATTTTTTAGGGAGTACATCGATTTTTTTTTGATCCGCTGCGCCTCTCCCTTCCAATTCCTTCCTACGCCATCCTACAAGCCACGAAATGAAGAGGAGTTAGTTCAAGAAGCACCTCCATGACTGTGGTTGGGCATGTTCGCATGGCTGCAGTAATGTAGAGTTATGCCAGTCTTTGCACTTTGTTGAGTGTATTCCTCATTGTGGTCAGACTGGATCGTTTTGCACAAGGTAATGGTGATCATTGGTCTCACAATAGCTATACGAGTATACTTACTGCTGAAGCTGCTACTTTCTTTACTGCAAATAAAATGGTAGATGTTATCATCAATTTTTTCCTGAAAATGGAAAAGGGACTTTCTGCTTCTAGCTCCATATACATACGTAAAGTGTATTTATCCCGTACCATCTCACTCGACTATCAGCACCACCCAAGCATTCAATGCTATGAATAAATGAGCGACGTGCGTGTAAGATAGAGCTACGTTTTTAACAAAATTCAACCAACTCGTACGTATACGAGTATGTATCACAAACTTGAATTTACAATTATTTTTGCATCGTGATTCAGAATGGCAAATGACGTCACATCGTGTGCATTCACATTTTGTAATACAAATTCCTTCATGCTGTAATTCATCCAGCATTTCACAATAATCATTTCTACAACAAATCGGAGTAATTGACGCAGAATGTACATCGCAAATGATTTTGCATCGTGAATGTTTCGCATTGTAATTTTAATAATTAAAAATATCTGAAGCAGAAATCATGTACGCGGGTGGTGGCTGGGCTGAAGTGGACCTGAGTAATTCCACGGCACTGGAAAGATGTAATCATCACATATGAAGTAAACAAAACTAAAAAATTCAAATAAGCCTGCAGATGAGATACTCTACGAACAAAAGCACAACAGTAATGTACATATACCCTAATGTTGAGCACTGGTTGATTAATCATTAATTTACGCGACACAGCGTTTGAGTGTCGGCGGAATTACTACGACTACGGTGTGTCGTGATATTGTGTCCCATCATCCACTTAACGAACGTGCCACTTACTTCATCAGTGAGTTCATTGCTTCCAGCAGAGTTACTTAATGCACATACACTCCTCTAGTGTAATTTTACAAATGTGTGTATCTTTGTGCGAGGATGGTGCAACGGATGGCAGCTACTCTGCAATTATCCCTCGGTGCTTGAGTTAGTGTCTGTTGTTTACTTGCCAACATTATTTTAGAACTTTAATTCAGTCAGTTTAGTGGCGGAGTGCGTGCCCCAGCTTATATAAACACGGTGTATAGACTAGTGGCAAGTTTAAGCTGAAGTGTTGAAGGAAACGTAGCACTGCCGAGAAGAGTGTGAGTAACAAGTATATCTATATATTTTTATTTTAATACGAAATACATGTAAATAATACAGATGGGGACCCGCTTGAATACGAATATTTGGGAAAGATGGGTAGCGATTATTTTTATTTCCAACATATATTTTTTTATTTACTTGAACTTTCTAAACGACCTCCTTTGTCGAGTTAAAATTTTACACCACTATTGATTAGCTTCTTTAAACTAGTTATGTATCATAGATTGGGCAGGAATAAACTTTTTTTGTACTCAGTAACAGTGTGGGCTTCTACCCACTAAACTCACCTCCTCTTATACCCCCTATTTCCTCTGCGGTACCACCGTGAAGCATTCCATTGCAGGGGGAGATTGACTTAGCTGTCATTCCTGCTTCTGTTAGTCCAGTTTGACTCTTTCCTTTTCCTCTCTAGAACACGCAATTTATTCATAATGATGTTTGCTTTTTCTGTCACTACATTCCATGCCTCTTGGCTTTTAACCATTTCACCAACAATGTTTACGGGAGTTTTGTCGTCAGTACTTCCCTTTCATCGATAAATCGTGGACACTGGAAGAACACGTTTTCAGCATTTTCTGCACAGTTCATGCGTTGTGGGTAGTAAGGGCTATCATCATGCCTGTACTTGAATAAGTATGAGCGAAAATAGCCATATCCTGTCGGGATTTAGGTTAGATGATACTCCACTTCACAATGGCGCCTTTCTAACTATGGCTGTATTTGCAGTATAAGTCGGTGGGACCACCTGTCCTTCTCAGAGACATTTCAGTGCTCTTGCAACTCCTTTACCGGTTTTCACCACCAATATTTATTCCATCTTGCTCAGTATCGTTCCTGTAGTACTTGTGTTTCTGTTCGTTTGCCAGGATGTCTATTGGAGGCATCGTGAGAAGTAGTGCGGTATGCGCAACTTTCCCTCTGCGCACAGATTCGGTACACTGACGCGATTTTTAATCTGGTTAATTCTCTTTGTTCTGACCCAGATTGGTGCAGCATAGAGGATTATGGGTGTAACTACTTTCGCCAAAACTGGCTATGACTTGGGCCACCTATGTTGGGCATAATGTGTGCTAGTGCAGCACTCGCGTTTATTGCTTTACTGTTTATGTACCTTATGTGCCCTTTGAATGTATCTCTTGTATCTATCATGATACCTAGGTATTTTATTTGTGACTTAGATGTTATGGTATGTACGCCTACTGTCAAATTTACCGTTTCTATTTTCTTCTTCTTCCTTCAGCTTATGAGCACAGCCTGGGATTTGTGTTCTGTCAGAGTCAGGCCAGCCGAAGTTAGCCACTGTCGAGCAATCCTTATTATCGAGTTGCTAATCTGTTCCATTTCTTCCAGCAGTTTAACAGTGATGTCATCAGCAAATCCTACAATCTTTGCCTCTGCAGGAATTGATTGCTTTGAGCTACCTATTGCTGTCTTGTAGCACGGGTGCAATTCAATGGAGGCGGCCCGTTAATCTAGAGCACGTATACAGTCTCTTCGCTTGGTAGCATTTGGTACGTAGCTGACCGATTTCCTCGTTCCATTAGGAAGCTGGTGGGCGGTGATTACTCGATCTTGTCCATGTGACTAGAATTTTGATGGCTTATACAGATTTGCTCCGCAAAGCATTTCCTCTTGTGTTTGTTTCAGGACAACTTTATTCAACGGCCCATGCGTTGCAGTCACCAGCAATGACTACTTGCATTCGATCCAAAGAATCATTTATCAATTTGTCGAAGAGTTCTTTGAATTCCTGGATTTTCAGGCAGCAGCTGTGCATACATATATGTGCCGTTCATTTTTGGCCGTATAAAGCCGATTTCAGATGTACCAATACTTTTTTAGAAGGCATGCTTTCCGCAGGTCCATATGTCTCCTTTCTGGGTAGCGTCCGATTTTCATATGCTTTCCTTTACTAATGACAGCGATATCAACTTTTTCTTCACGATAATTTATACTATGCCGTGTGCTGCTTCACAATGGTTGAAGTTGAGTTGTAAAATTTTCTTAATCTACCCTTCCGCTCTCTTTTTTGGAATGAGGGCGAGGGACATTTACTGCTTCTTATTATATGGTTGCTATCCTATACGCACTTTACCTATGGAGTTTGGTAGCCTTTTCCGCTGGCAGCCCACTTGCTGCTGTCTGTGTTCAGAAGAATGCTATCCGGAATGCTTGGCAAATTTTCTCTTTTGTTAGGACACCATCCAAGTCTTTGACTTCGATGAGCACTTCGTACTTTAGTGTTCTCCCTTTACCTAGTTTCCCCAGGGCTTTGGGGGGTTTCGGCCTTGCGGGCTAGCCTGAGTAGCAGAAATAAACCTTGTCCAGATATATGGGTAGATATGTATTGACATGATATTAGGCTAGCTCGATGCACTTGGCATTAAGTTTTGATTGGCGTTGCAAGCTTCTCCCTAGGATTCTGCAGCTGTACCGCATCGGCCCCAAGCCAATTACCTACAATTTCAAAAACACAAAGCTTTCACAGGTCTTCACTCATCGCTGGATATGAAAGCAGCAATAGCATACTTAATATCTTTAAATGCCTTAAATGCACAATTGTCTGGTATCGAGTCTGAGTACTCCAGTGGAGTATTTCCTATATCGAAAAAGAGAAATTCGTTATTAAAGCTGTAAAGGTGAACGAGATCACGCCGCATTAAAAAAATACTTTATTTTGTATTACAATGAGTGAACTTAAAACTGAACAATTTAAGATTTAAATTGTTGTGTAAATCAAAGATATTAGGGAAATTATTAGCTTTACGTGGCATTCTAGTCAAAGGTTCGTATTAGCAAAAGTCAGTACGGTGGTAGGAAAGGTGGAATAGGGGTACTGATCTCGATTCCAGCTAATAACTGATGTACACAAAGTACTGCTTCTTAAAAGGAGCTTTCGTTGAAAATAATTCAAGGAATTCTGATTTCATGTACAATAAATGATGGTTAATAACACATCAATTTGCGACCTTAAAATCAATTGGGAAATTTTGAAAATTTTCAAAAACCTTCAAAATTGTTTTTTTTTCAAAATATCTCAATCCACACGAGAGTAATACCCATTGGTGGCCACGGTGTAGTGGGTAGTGTGTTCGCTTGTAACCCGAACTGTGCAGGTTCGAGTCTGAGTGCTCCGGGATTTGGAAAAGGCTCAACAATCTGAAGTAGTCGCGTGATGCTGATAATGCTGTTTTCTTCGTAACTGGCGCTCCACGTCATGCCAATGTATCCTGGCTGTGTAAGATTTTTCATCAGAGGTTCGGTATCACTATTCCAATATGTGAGAGATTAAGGCCTGCTGTTTCAAACTTCCACCTAAGTACTCCTTTAAAATATGCTATCTTTACTATATCTCATATTCTCAATTCTTCGAGCCCCAAACAACCAACAGCTGCCGTAAATAATAATAATATTTTAGCGCTAACAGTCCAATGCAGAGCCTAGCTTCTAGCAGCCACTCGAACTGTGCGCCTCACGAACGTTTGGGACCTACCGTTTTATGCCGTTTCCGAAAGGAAATTTTTTTCGATTGAGAGAAGATTCTCATGACAGTTTTACTCTCGGATATTTGTCAGACGTTCGCTAGAGTAAGAACCGTGAGAAAACTTTTTATTTTTATTTTTTTTCCTAATTTTTGTATTTTCTTGGATTCGAACTTTGAACCTCTTGCTCAGTGATCGCGCACTTAACCACTGAGCCACGGCACCCACAACAACAACAGCTGCCATACTATACTGATAAAAATTATCACTGTCTAACAAAACACCCAGTCCCTTCGGAATATCTCAACAATAATAAAACCAAATCCCTGTGCCCAATCCTCCTCATTCTTTTCTCGACCCTCTTATCCACCCTATCGTAAAATTAACAATAAAATCCACTGACTGAATCGAAAGCCGTTATACCCTATCTCGGTTAAGGGACCATAGAATTTATAATAATGTCCGACTCTATTTTGCTTATCTCCACAAAAAACCCGACTCCGTCTGCATTGATGGCAAGACCAACCAACGTCATGGTAGCCATTCCCCAAGAACGTCTTCCTATTAACCCAATCACCTTACAATGGATTTTAAATAACTATCATGGAGTTTTCAATATCTCTCCTCAGAAGGTTTCTGAAGATTTGTCCTCATTTGCCTCCTAAGACAACATCAACGTTCCTGATCTATCCCATCCTCCAAAATCAGTATGTAGCACACCCAAATGCTTGTTCCTTCTCAAAACATAAGAGGACTGTGCACTAAAACCCGCGATGTATTTCTCAACGCCCAAAAAATCCCTTGCGATATTTTCGTCCTAACAGAAACAAATTTAACCCCTGATTATAATAATAATGAATTATTTCCTTAATACTTTAACACTTTTCGTGATGATGGTCTTGAGAAGGAAGATGATTCGACATGATCACTACGACAAAAACCTTTAAAAAAAGAAGATCGAACACCACTGATCTCGAGTTTATTTATGTAAAAATAACCTTCCCGAATCGCAACCCTTACATATTATGCTGCTACATATGTACGCCCATCCCAAACCAATTGGGTCCTACTACCTTGCAGTTGACGTGGTCGACTCTCTATCTGAAGTCGTGGATGCAGTTGATGATGCATTAATCTTTTGTGATTTTAACCTTCCCTACCTGTAATGGGCTCAGTCGGAAGATGAGTATCATTTTGTCCCTAATGCCACCTCTGCCACAGAAATCGTACTAACCGACAGTTTGTCTGACCCTGGCCTTTATCAAGTAAGTGGCATCAAAAATAACTTGGGTATGTAACTTAACCTAATATTCTCGTCCGATATCGATAATTATGTTGTCATTTTGAGTAGTCATCTTCTTTCCAAATTGAACCGTTAACATCCCCCTCTATTTCTAACCTTTTCGTAAGAAAATTCATATATGATCCCAGTTTCTTAATGATCCTACAGCTTTAAATGTCGTGCTTGCTAACCTAGTTCTCACCTTTACTCATATTTCTATTGATAAAGCTCTCGCAATTTACTACCCTTAAATATTCAGCTGTTTCATCCAATATTTGCCCCATAAAAACTATTCATCATCTCTATTTTGATACAAGAAAGAATTACGCATACTTCCTAACAATAGAAAAAAATCATGGCAATTATACTTTAAATCCAAATCTCACTCCGACTTTTCTATTTACCTTCACCCAAACCTATATTTATCAATTTATTTATGTCAAAAGAAAATTTTATGGATATCCATCTATTTTTAAGTTCTCGGATACATCTTCGTCAGACCCTAAGAGAATAGTAAACTTCACACATATATATAAACAACGTTGCACAAATTTCGCTAGTCGCTATGAGTATAAGTTTGTCAGCGGTTCTTAAGAGAATTAGCAAACGCAAGGACGATTACTCTCCCGGTGTACGATGCAATATTCTAGTTTTGAAACAATGTGTGAACCATCTGACACAGCCCCTCACTGCCTTGTTTCTATTATCAATCTCGTAGGGAGTTTTTCCTAGATTCTGGAAGGATTCGTACATTATTTTTATCCACAAAAAAGGGGGTAAGAGTGAAGTGAAGATTGCTAAACTATCATACGTTCCCAAGCTCTTTGAAAGCATCGTGTACGATGCAATATTCTTTCACTTCAAGCCAATCTTTTCTACTAAGCAGGGCAGATCGGCAATTACTAACTTAAGTTGTGTCAAATTCACTCTGGACATTGGAGAATGTCAATGAAGTTGATGTTGCTGCCACTGATTTTAGAAGGCTTTCGACAAAATTCCTCACCAAATTATTTTTAAGCTAAAAGTTTTCAGTCTTCAACCGAGACAATACAAAGTCAGTTTTAGATCTTCAGTATCTAATCCTATTATAGCAACATTGAGGTCCGTCAAGGCAGCCATCTCTCTTTATCCTGATTGTATCATCAGGGACTCTGATCTACGCTGATGACATGAAAATCATAAAATACATATCATCTGCTGCTAACTTCCGCCTATTACAGGAAGATTTTAATAGGTTCTCTATCTGGTGTCAAACAAATTCCCTCGAACTGATTGTCGACAAATGTCACTCTATTGCTTCTTCTTCTTCTCCTTACGGCGATGTTATGATCTGGAGTAGAAGGATCACAACCCTCCCACTTTACTGCATCCCTATTGGTCCGCCTGTGGGGTTTGCCGGTTTGACCTCAAGAAGTACCGGTAGGGTTCCCGGTTTCAGATCACTTCGTCACTGAGGCCAATCGAATGCTGGTGTTTTTGCATTTGTGTGATTGTTTTTTGGTCTGCACTTTTTTGCGCGATTGTGTAGGAACTTTGATTGATATTGCCTTTTTGACGGGGTTCGAAGGATCTCTCCTTTGAACATTACAATACCAACTGAGCCGGTCATGCTCTATCTTGCTTGTAGTGGGTTCTTTTACATGCAGGCTTCCTCGAATCTTTGAACTTTTTATTCTATCAAGCTTTGTCACTCCTGCTGCCATGCGAAGCATCTTCATCTCAGCTGCCGTTAATTTGCCCTCATACGTTTTGTACATTGTCTAGCATTGTGACCCGTATGTGAGCGCCGGACGTACAACTGCGGTGTAGAGCCCTCCTTTCAGCTTAGGGGGCATTTTTCGGTCAGCGGAGTTTTCCTGCTGAGTTTTTCCGCCACGTCATCCACCCTACGCTTACGCGATGATTGATGTCATCGTCACAAGTCGCTTCGCCATTGATCATAGATCCCAGATATGTAAAATTTTCGCACTTGGGAAAAACTTTTCCATTCAAGTAAATGCCTGGAATAGGCCCGTGTGGATCAGAAAATGGGCAGCACAGATACTCTGTCTTTTTTGAACTAATACGGCACCCATTTCCCTCTAAAACATCAACCCTGCTCGTTGCAGGGACATTTGATCTTCACTTATCATAGCTCCATCGTCAGCAAAGAATAACTGATGCACTTTGGGGTCCGTCACTATTCCTTCAAGTAGATAATCAATGACTGCAATAATTAGCAAAGGACTGAGGACGCTTCCCTGGTGTACACCGACTTTGATTGGAAACTCTTCGGTGACTCCTGCGGGACATCTTACTCTTGTCCTTGCTCCCTCATACATATCATAGGTTCCTGGAACTACTCCTTGTTTTAACGCCACCTGTAAGAGATCCCTTGGTTGTCTATCATAGGCTTTTTCAAAATCAACCAAAACCATATGCAAGTCCTTTAAGGAATCACGATGTATTTCCATTATGATGCTTATGCTTTGGATTGCATCTGTTGTTGATTTACCCGAGACAAACTCGCACTGGTCATTAGATAGCCGTATTATTTTCCGCAGTCGGTCATCTAATACCCGCTCAACGATCTTCATGGTGTGTGAAATCAGCTTGACAGAATGGTAGTTATCGCAGTTTCGCGTATCGCCCTTCCCTTTGTGCAAGGAAAGAAGATAACTTCGCTCCACTGATTAGGCATTGGATCACCGCTCATAAGTTTGGATATAAGAAAAGTGAGCCATCTGGCCTCCCACTTTTTCTAGAACTCAGAGGGTATCTCGTCTGGCCGAACCGCTTTTCTTTTTGGTGTATTTGACCGCATTTCTAACTTCTTAGACAGTAATGTCGGATACTTCATGGTTAAGAGCGACTCTTGGAAACTATACTCGGGGAAACTGTTCGTTCAGAAGTTTTTCACAATACTGTCGCCATATGTGGAGAATTTTGTTGTCTTCCACAAGAAGCTGACCTTGAGCATTGTTAATGAACTTTGGGGAATGAATCTCCTGAGCATTTCTTCTTCTCTGGGTGGCTATTTTATAGATAGTTGTTTCCTTGTTCAAGTTATTTTGTCGAAGCTCCTGGATAGCCTGATTGTTATCAGACGCCGAAGACGATATTTTCTATAACTCCCGATAGAGGCCTTCCATTCTTTTTGCTTAAAATTGGGCACACTTCGCGAGACCTTTGCAACATCTATATATCACTTCAAGGCGAGCTTTTTCATCTTTATTAGTAGACGAGCCCTTTGACCAAACCTTGAAAACCGTTTTCTTTTCCCGTATGTCACTCTATTGCTTATTCCCGTAAATGCATTCCATAACCTCCTCAGTCACTTCAACGAGTGATTTGGATGTCATCTGTTATAGTAAACTCAACTTTCGTTCTCATATTGACAACTCTGTAAGCAGGGCCAACTCACTCCGTTTTGTGAAACACTGATCTGCACTGGTGAATTTTTGGATCCTTAAGAGTGTGCTAGCCAAGTATGGTCACCTTACGATGTCCATATCAACCAAATTTAATCTTTGAAGCGCAGATTCATCCGATTCGCTTTACGTGGTCTTTCTTCAACTGGTTACTATAACTTACTACCCTCCAAGGATCATGAGACACTGATCAATTTACAGTCGTTGGAAATACGTCGTGATATTGCCGATATACTCTTTGTGCATCAATTGACAGCCGGAAACATCGATTGCCCAGCTCTGTTGCAAATGATTTCTTTCAATACAAATCCCCGCAACCTAAGGTACCTGTACCTCTCTTTCGTTTTGTCATTCACTGCACTATTTATGATTACCACAAACCTATGTCCAGAATACTGCGCAATGCAAATAATTTACTATACGAGTACATTTTTGATTTTAATAGTAGCAAAATATCACATCTCACTACGGAATGCCCGCTCTCTATTTCTCTCCACTTCCTTCTCGAATTATGTTACTTTAGTTCAATTTGTTTTTTTTAAGATATCAAGCTTGTATTAAGCTAATAAAATAAATAAATAGATGTGACGTTTTGATTTGATAGTGGGCGTTTTAGAAAGAATCAAATACTTTATTAAATCTAAGACTCAAGGACCGTATGTACCTACCAAACTTGGGTTTAAGGGATAAGGGTGAATCTTTAGCACCGTATACATATAATATGATATACCAAACACAATTACTTTCACTAGCTGGCATTCGAAACTGATAAAATGGGAACACCCAAAACACAACAGGTGGTCGATCTAATAAGCGCTTGTGTCGTGTGCAAAGAAAAGCCTCCGAACAAACACTATTACGCAAACAAATAATCAAACTTCTTGCATTGACGTCGTCAACATTTTTCCACTCACAAGCCATACTACCTAAATACAAATATTGTTCCCAATGACCGAAAAACTGTTTTCCTATCCACATTCTTAAGGTACACAAAAACCAATTTAATTATACTTCACTCTCGGAGCACAAAAATAAGCACACATGTATCCCTCCTCATTCACTGAAAAGGCCACACAAAGGCGACTGCCCCAATATGTGAGCATCTAATCCATTTTCATTACTAAATATCCTTTTCCGGCTATTTGCCCATTTCAAAACTAATTTGTCCAACAAGAAAGCGTAAGTTTGTGACCTCGACCAACTGCAGGCAACGGTAGCCGGTTCGGTATCAAACCAACCCTTCTAACCTTTTTCCCAACACACTTGTAGTCATAGCTGTAGCCAGCTCTTAATCCTTCGTATTTGCAAAAGTATCGATACTTTGCCGGAATAACTTTTTACCCCATTATAGAGAATCGCATTTAAGCTTCCGTTAACCCATAAACTTCTAGGTCTTGGGTCCCTCCTCCCTCAAAAATTCTCATTTTACAAGGCAAAGGCTTTTAGTGAACGCGGGTGAATGTCGATGGCACTTTGAAGGCCCTCTATGCAAATATATTTGGAATTTTGAAATTAAATTTCATTTACAAATTGCATTCAGATATTTGGTTTTGGAGGAAGTATCCAGAATTCACATTTCAATATGCAATGTCCAATCAATATGTGAGTGGATGAGTGACTGGAGGAGTGGTGGTTAGGTTTGCAAGAAAATTCTTACAAGTGCCAGAAATCATTTAGTATGAGAGTTTGCGTTAAAAGTTGAAATCTGTCGAAATGTGTACTTCCTCGCCAAGATCGAGTTTTCAAGTGAAAATGTTTTTCGCAACAAAATTAACAACTAGATGATGAAGGAGAAGGAGAAGGAAAAAAGACTGTTTTCTGCGAAACACTACTATTTGCGGGTAAACTTTTGAAAGTTTAAATTGTGTTGTTGAGATAATTGAGAACATTCAACAGAGAACAGATATATAGTTGGTGGCTTGAGCTGTTTGAGGGTTGGGAATAACGACTAAACCAATTAAAAGTCTATTTCCTGTGCGGCGTAAGGTTCAGAAGGTTCTGTGACTGAGTGACAAGGGTAGAAAAAGTTTATTTTCATCAAACAAAAAATAAATAAATATTATATCTATGGCAGAGATGTATCTTGAATGTATCTATTAATATCTGAATGGGGTTTAGTCGTGGATAGAGGAGGTTAAATATTAATCATATACAGCAATTTGATCCATAACCTTTCTTTGACATCTAAAAGGTGTTTGTTTAAATATAAACTATACATAAATATATACGAGTATGTACATATTCCGAACCCCTTTTACTCTTAAGGTGTCGAGATGGCATCCGTATTTCTCTCCTTTTTTTCCGTCATGAAATTTCTCCACTGGGTTCTGTCTCTTGCTATGTTCTTAGCTGTATGCCAGCTTACCTTGGGTATTCCTCTTTTGTTTCCTTCTGATCATGCTTCACAAATGTTCTTCACTGGCCAGTTCTCTCCCATAAGCACTAAGTGTCCAAACCTTCTCAGTTTCTTGTCCCCGTGGACTAATTTATCCGGTTTCTTTTCGTTTCATTTTCTTGTCGATTATCATGGCTCCTAGAACTCTTCTGAGGCATTTCATATCCATAGCTTCTATTTGTTTTTCTTGTCTTCCTGTGAGTGTCCAGTTTCCATACCGTATGTGTATGTTTGCTCTTTGTGTGATTTCCTTATGGTCTAAGAACTTTCTTCTCAATGTCGCATACTGCCTATTTGCCGATTTAATCCTCGAGATCCGTTCCTCTTCGGAATTACCTCTGCTGTTGATAATACTGCCTAGGTACTTGTTTTTTTGAACCTGCTCAACGACTTCCCCATCCACCATTATTTTCGCTGCTCCTGGTTCGTTGCTGATCACCACCACTTTGGTCATCTCTACATTAAGCTCTAATTTCTGCGTTGCTAATGTATACATACTTTTAGGCTCTTTTGCTGCTTTTCTTCAGTATTTGCAAACAGCACTATATCGTCCACGAGCGCACAGCCTTGGGGATAAATACTGTCGAATATGAAACTTTCTACTTTTACTTGGCATTGTCTAATGGCATCGTTCATTGCGCAGGTAAATAGGAGGGGGCTTAAAACGCTTTCCATATTTCCAGACGTTCGTTTCTTCCCTTTTCTCTAACATATTTGATGTAGTCCGGTTCTACCTCTTCAATGCCTGCAGCTTTTGCGGGTTTGATTTTCAACAAGGCTGTAAGGCTTCTTTGGTTATAAGATTTTCCTGAGTTAGTCCTATTTCCTTACTGAATTCTACTTCTCATTCCTTTTCCGACGCTTCTGCATCTTCCTTCATAAAACTAGTCAAAATGTCAATTCTACTATTCACATAAGGGGGTGGGTGTCGTGAGACATTACTCACTGTTTCACGTAGGGCAATAATAGGTTCCACTGTGCCGTAGGTAACCCGGAAAATCTGTCTTTCAATAAGGGCGTTCAATCCGTAAAATTGAATAAAAACAGATATGAGGTATGGCCAAAATCTCTATTGCGGAGTGAAGTACATTCAATGTAATTATATTCTAAAAATAACTTCATTCAAATGGCCTCCACGACATCGTTTGCAGGAGGCAATCTGAGACAACCAATTCCTATACTCAATTTAATATTGTTCAAATCCCCCAGCCAAGAATCTTTAACTTTCTATAGTTCTATTAGCTAAGGCGATATATTCGAAAAGTAAGTGACGAATAGGTAAGGTCAAGTTGAGGGGTTACCAACAGACAACTCGCTACTTTCTGCATGGAGAAGAGAGAACTGCGTTGGAAGCAAATGCTCTCTCTTTCGTCACGGAATCTTGAATATTACTCTAAAACATTTTTGCGACTCAAGACTTCGTCATCGTAAGCAATTTGAATTATTTCGAACGTTTCGATTGTACTTTCGTCCAATTTAAAACAATATTTGATGATATAGCAACTAGTGCTTTCTCTCACACCGTTAAAAATGTTGAACGACGCTTTCTTAATCACCAGTCTAGTCATTCTGCATACAATTTGTGTGGTTTCATTCTGGTTTTCTTAATCGGGCCAGCATTACCTTATTTTCCTCAGCATTTTTTTAGTAGGTTTATCCCTAGCTGAAGTGCTGCTGGAGGCCCTTGGTATAACTATGATTGTAGTGCAAATATTTGGTTCCACAGGGCTACAATCACCTGGTTGAGGAGGAGTTAATATATCTATCCGTTTTATCCTTTCTTGACCGGTCGGATCACCATATCAATCGGTATCGGTCGAGTACAAGTATTTGAAAGACTATAGCTTGTTACATACGCAGGTGGTTCCATCAGTCTTTCCCTTCGTATCTATCAACATCTATCTATTTTTCAAAATTCCTAGCAATGGGCTAGTTCGCCATATGACACAATCTCTGCAAGGAGACTAGTGCGTTAAGGAACATTTTCCTTTTCAGTAAGTCCGTCGCAGGCTTTTGTCCCTAGTCTACTTACCCTTTTTTTTGTGTGTGGGAAGACACAGAGATTGGTGTAGTTGATTTGAAACTCAGGTGGTAGTTAAGTCTCAGTGAACTCCAAGGGTGGCTGTCCAGATAACTAGGGAGTATTTTGTTTGTTTTCGTTATTATTGTCGTTGCTTATGATTCACAGTATTTTTTTCCGTCCTCCTGATATCACGATCAAGTTGCATTTTTGCCATATAACCACCCTACTGCCAGTGTTATGCCTTCACAGTAGAGTTGACTTAGCTTTCGCAAGTGATCGACTTTTTTATTTATTTCATGCGAAATAAATAGATGATTCTTGACATGACAGGATTCGAACCGTGAACCAATAGCGTGACAAGCGATAATGTTACCACTACACCAGGGCCACCACCCTTCGACACATCGAGAAGTGATTTCTCCACATCAGCATCAATCATCATCTAACTTTTGAGTTTTATGATCGGTTTTTATAGCACTTGAAATTTAGGTTTGAGTTTATAACTGATTCCACGACGGAAGAATATGTCTATCTGTGCTCAGCCCCTGCATTCAGGAGGAATATATTAAAATTTAAGGCAATTAAGTACTCAAAGTTCTCGTTCGCAACTGAGCTCCTACTTAGCCATACCTCGAGCGATTGTTACTTGTGAAAATACATGAATAAAAAAGTTTAAGATGTTCGTCATATGACTCAGATACAGCTTGCAGAACTGAGGAGAATCGGGAGACCAATGCTCACATAATT
This sequence comes from Pocota personata, assembly GCA_963082735.1. Taxonomy (NCBI): domain Eukaryota; kingdom Metazoa; phylum Arthropoda; class Insecta; order Diptera; family Syrphidae; genus Pocota; species Pocota personata. Next base: position 194,170,031 of record OY720429.1, on the reverse strand, counting down.
TTGTTTACGTAATGCGTCATTTCTTGCATGAAAAATCTCGAAAATCTTCTTCTTTCGTACTTTTAAACTCGCAACTCTGTTTATAAGATCTTCTTCTGCAACTAGCCTAGATTGTTCATTTCAACTCGCTGGTCAAAAATCTTGATTGTAACCGGTGTACTTTCAATTTTCTTTACCACCTTCATCTATCACTATCATATCCTTAGTAGTGGGTTTCAAATACTCATCCATACTAGTATCTCGTATGTAGAAAAAGACAATGACTCTGAATTTTAATCATAAGTTCAATCACTCCATCTAATCATCTAATTAATTAATAATTCAATACTTTAAGTTATAATTTTTTCTGACAGAATTTAGTCTTCATCGAAACTTCATAGTTTACATTAAAAACTATTTTCTTAGGAACCACTTATCACTTATTCTGCAAAAAATGGCATAATTGCAGCTGGCAAAAGTTTATTTTTTTCTCTGTTATCCTTCCTTGTTAGCATACAATACACTTATTCTTCGTTTGAGTACTTCTGTTAAACTTCAGGCACTTCACGAACGTAAATTAATTTCATAAAATTTACGCTTTTATAAATAACAACTTTCAAGCTGGCGGTGCGCATCGAAATTCTTCATGCCCTTTTGTCATAGGTTATTTCAACTCCAACACCACATGACGTGAGCATCAAGTTGCAACAGCAACACGCAACAACAAGAGTCAAGTCAACCCTAATGTTGGTAACGTTCTATTCGCGTCAGATACTAAAAAGCCAACCGGTAAACACCAACAACTTGGAAATATGGAAAAGTTTTGCGAAATTAAGTCATAAGTTATGTAGGGAGCTGGGATTACCTACTTTGCAATGCTGGTTATGTAAAAGCACCCCCCGCCTCATTCGCCTCGCTTGGAGTCCTTTTATGACACCTTCAAGGACGAATGCTTGGCTTTACTGCACCAGGTGCAGCACCCTCCCACTCCATACACTGTATGGCAATTTTATTGTTAACATATCAAAGAAAGATGAAAATTATATTCTAGTGCAATGGGGGTGGACGATGAGGGTATAACCTAGTGCTCGAGGTAGATTGGGTTTTGTTTATTTTCGGTATTTTTCCTTCAGTGTGGTTTGGCATTCAAATCCCACGCTCGACTGCAGTCAGCTTATTATTCTCCAGCCAAAAGCAAACGTGGACAGCAGGAGAGGGGCAAACAAAATATCCCAAATGGATGGCTGTGGGATGAGGGTGGTGTGGCCGATAGAATGTGTCGGTGGTGTTGTCCTTAGCGGATCTGCTGAAATTCGAGTGCAGGATTGCAGCTCATTAATTTTTCAAAGAATATGCTAAAAAGTTGTGAGGAGAAAGTTTGTCGTTGTCGGTTCGTCGGGGAAACTTTCCGGCATTCACTTTAGTGTGGCACCACTACCACACAACACTATTAGTGTGTACACAAAAACGAGTTCGCTGGCGATGTCAGCAGCAGTAATGCCAGCGAGGTGACGGTACACTCTCTTGCTGGCAAAGATATGTGCCCTAAGGGTATGCGGTGTTCGTGAGCAAATATTTAATTTGGTTGCAGGTTGCCTTGCTTATTGCACTTGGATGTATCAAGGCGGAGAAAATAAGAAAAGAGGGAATGCGCTCACCGAGCGTACAGTTAATATTCAAGACTATGCGGGGGCGGACTCAAAATTCTCAGAACTTTCATGGGTTACCTATAAGGAACGGTTATCCGAAATATATGCTATGCCAAATAAAATATAGAAAAAGTGATGAAAGTTTTCAGCAGTAGCGCAATGATGCAGCTGTAGAAAATCAAAATCAATTGCACGTATGCATGCATATCGATCTTTTTCTTCTTCTTCTTCTTATGGCGAAGTTATGATCTGGAGTAGAAGGATCACAACCTTCCCACTTTACTGCATCCCTACTGGTCCGCTTGTGGGGTTTGCCGGCATGCATATCGATCTGAACCTAATAATAACGTTAACCTATAGGTAGAGCTACAAGTCATTTGACATTTCACACGCAAGTATGGAATAAACTGGAGGTCGTAAAACAAAGTGAAACTAAGCAATTTTATGCATAAAAACTTTTAAATAAAAGTGCACCACTATACAAGCAAGGTTATAGTTGAAAAATTTTCGAAAGATCGTAAGATAAGTACCATTATTCACACAAAAAAAATTGCAAAATTGCGTATCAATTAAAAAGTTTAAATTGTATCCAAAATTGAAAAAAAAATTAATATGAACTGATCTCAAAGCAGAAAAACTGCATTACTGAAGGTGGATTGCGTTAAACTGAAAGTGGATTGATTTTATATCATTAAAGTTGCCTAGCACTAACAGGCAGGAGAAGGTCACAAGTGACCCAGAGGACTCATATTTAAACAAATGCCAGCGTTGATATGAGGAATCGAGATCGGGTAAGAAAAGAAAATAGTCCAAATAGCTATTTAGAAAAAGTGTTCAAGACGCTTTAAAATATAGTGCACCACTAGATCCCAGATAGGCAGGCTTTTGAGCTGGATTCTCCTGCATCGACCACATCAACCCCTTGTGAATAATGCGTCGAGTACAGATCTTCGCCACATTTGCTGTTCATTGATTTCGAGAAGGCCTTCGACATCTTGAATCGAGATGCTATTTGGCGAACCTTGCACAGGAGAGGTATACCAGAAAAATTCGTCGCTATTACTTATAAAGGCTACGAGTACTTATGATGGCGGTAAATGTCAACGGCAAGGTGCCAGAGGAATTTGACAAGGATGCATTCGTTCGCTACTGTTATTCCTTGTAGTAATCAGTGATATGATCCGGGCAGCTCTGTCTGGAGGAAACATGGGGCTAAGATGGACTATGACATCATATCTCAAACACCTTGATATGCTGATGACGTTTACCTGTTGTCACACAGGATAATGGACTTGTGTCAGATGGCTCATAATTTGGAGGCAAAGGCAGACAAAGTAGGGCTCGAAGTAAATACAGGAAAAGCAAAAGCCCTAAGCACTTCAATTTACCAACAAAACACCAGCGCCGGTCAACTCAACATTGTCGGACAGTAAGTCGAGAAAGTAAGCAGCTTTCTATATTTAGGAAGTAAGGTCTCAGAAGATGGTGGTACCGAACTGGATGTGGATAGCAGAGTTCGTAAAGCAAAAGGCTGCGTTCGGTATGCTGTCTAAAATCTGGAAAAGTAATGTTTTCAGCACAAAAACCAAGCTGAGACTGTTCCGATCAAAAGTGGAAACAGTGCTACTTTATGAGTGTAGTACTTGGAAAGTGACCAACACCGTTACAAGGAAGCTGCAAACCTTTATAAATAGAGATGTCTTCGCAACATCCTAAGGATCTTCTGGCCGAATCGTATATCAAATAACCAACTACACGGGATAACGGGCCAGGAGCCAAAAGACATCAAAATACGGCGGAGAAAGTGGCAGTGGATTGGTCACACCTTACGGCGCGAAGCCAGTTTTATTGCGAAGAACGCCATACAATGGAATCCACTTTCCCAATCAGGCAGACGAGTGAGCCGCCCTATGCAGACATGGAGAAGGGTAGTCAAGGAGGAATCCAGATCATTGAGACTGACTTGGAGGGAGCTCAAGCGCGTTTCAGAACTCCGAACACAATGGCGCGCAGGCGTTGTTGACGCCCTACACCTCACGAGGAGTCAGAGCACATAGCTAACTACTAGGTCGCATATACTTGCAATCATAGTCGAGAAATAGTCGAAACCTGCCAATAAGTAAAGCAAACTGCGGTTATACGCAAAATAGGCAGGTGTATATACGAATATGCTAGTTGATAGAGGACGAGGCTTTTAGCAACAATTACGATTAGTAATTTATACCTTTTTATCTGTGGCCTTACCGTCCCACCATGTGAAACTAAATATAGCTCACACTTATCCACACTGCCATACAAGGTTGGGTATATATTGGTATTCTAGGTTCAAATTTGAGCGATAGTTGAATCTGCAGTTCTAAGGTAGTACTTAAAGATTCCAATCTGTTTATCGATATTCCTAAATTTGCTTGTTTCGGACTAGAGCAGTAAAAGTCACTATCATCATCAGTGAAACGCCCCTACCAAGCATTCGTCTAAGGATACGAGTAGAAAAGACAACTTATTAATCTAATATAGAGTATGGAAATGGAAAATCGCATTGCAAAGACAGGCAGTGACAACGAAGGGCTGAAAGATGACATATTGAGGCACAGCCGGGAGAGTAATATTGAAAGGTGAGGACTGTTTCGAAATAGGGTTCGATTAAGTGGTTATCGACAGTCATGGCACTAATATTATGCAATTTGTATGTCACGCTGATTTACGAGTAGATAACGGTGTATGATTGTGTCATATTTTTTTTTTTTTATAATCTGCGCGGGCCAAAGGGAGTATTAATACCCTTTAATTGTTTCAGGACACGGGCCTTTAAGAAAATGGGTAAGAGGAACAGAGGAGAAGCCTGTGCACGTTGGCTTTGAATGTTTGAAGGCTGTAGTGATGGGGAAATACAGAGCCCGGTAGATCGTTCCACATTCGTGTTGATCGACTTATAAATGAATCCCTATATTTGACAATACGACCGAAGTTTGGCTTTAGGGTAAACTGATGTGCATTCGAAGCATGTCGCGTATTGCAGGTGAAATTTTGAAGGGGACATCCATGAATGAATGTGGATGGAGCACTTTGTAAGCTTTTTCAACGAAAAACAATTCCATGTGGTGTTATTTAAACACAAGCAGAACGAGAAACGAATTTCTCACCGAATAACATATTTCACCTCCTTTTCGCTAGGACTATAGCTTTAAGGCAAAAATGTATTATACTCTTTGTCAACAATATCACTAATGCAGCATTGTGTCGGGTACAATTGCTCCCGCTCCCACACTATGGACTATTTGCTTTAAGTCCATTATTCTATGATTGTTAACTTACATATTCTTCGGCTTTTCCTCATTACTGCAGCACGAAGAGTGTCACCAAAATGATAGTATGCAACATCGTTGAACGTAAAACTAAGCACCCTCGAAGGCAGCTTTGAAAATGATTATAAAAAAAATCGAGAATACCTCTTCTGCGAGAATACCTCCCAGCCTCGGAATCCTATTCTAGCAAAAGAGTATATACCGGTAATATGGGAGGAAAAAATGTTGTCTTCTTACAAAAATTATGTGAAAGGGATTGTACTTCATACCGGTTACCCTAATATCATTTCTAATTTGGAAACCTAAAATTCTCTTTGAAGAGACGTGGAGCTGAGTCGCTCATTATGGCATGGATGGCCAATATGTTAAGGAGACAGTGGTATTACAAATAATGTCAGCATGCAGAAAAGACAAATTTGATCATCTTTACCAGAAATAAGTAAAATCTGACACATTTTTTAACAGATCATGGTGTCCAACAAAGTTAGTTATTAGCTATTTTAGTCATAAAGGGTGAACCATCTGTTGGATTATTTTTTTAAAATTGCTATATATAAAAATTCATTTAATATTTTCCAAAGTTGTTGACTTTATTAAAGAGAGTACATTTTTCAATTTATAAAAAATAATTTCATTTAAGGCTCCGTCAAACAGAGAGCGTATTTAACGCCGCGGTGATATCATTTTACGCGGCGGTTAGATTATTTTGACGTGGCGTCCTTAACGCCGCGGTTAAGAACGTCAAACAGAGAGCGGTCAAAAATAATTAAGATTTTAATTTCAATAAAATGTCAAACAGGTCGGATGAAGAATTATTATTATTTGCCGTGCTACGTTCTCGAAAAAGAAAAGGAATTTAGGTTCACGACATAAATAAAAAAGAGAAATGAAGTTGGAGAATACCACCGATCTCATATCCCAGATCTCAGTCTTTACAAACATGGATATTTTTTGACAAATTCGATTAATTGTTCCATTTTTATGACACAAAACTTCAAAATACTTTTCATACGCCGCGTGTCAACATCGAATGATGAAAATAATCTGTAATTTCACACAACACCGCGTTTCACCGTCGCGTTCCAACGCCGCATTGAATTTTACGTAACGTTCAAAACGCGCTCTGTGTGACAGGGGCTATATGTTGTAGTATAATACAACGCGACGGTGGAACGCGGCGGTAAAACGCGACGTTAAAACGCTCTCTGTTTGACGGAGCCTTTAAATGGCTGCCACGGCTGGCTTGATTTGAAGTATATTTACTATAGTTCGGGGCTCTATTTTATGAATAGCTCGATCAATATTGTGCTTAAGTTCCTGAACCGTTTCTCGATTGTCAGCATAATATCGATCTTTCACGGCACTCTACAAGAAAAAGTCCAACGGTGTCAAATTGCAGCTCCGCGGAGGCCAAGCAACATCACTGGAACGTCTGATTACACGATTATTGAACTTAATGCACAAAAGATCGATTGTTGGAAAAATGGGCCAATACCACACCAAACAGTCACACACTGAGGCAACAGCAGCAATATTCTCAGATGAACACACAGGACGAAGACGAGGATAACTTGTGTTAGCAATTAGCATGCCACAAACTTGCGTACAGCAGGCACGGTTGGTGCATCATTTCGACCGAAATTTCATTTCAAAATTTGCACTGTTTCGGCACTCACTTTTGAAATAAGTTTTAAAAATTTCTCAATGTTGTTGAAGCGTAAATTGATTCATTTCGTACCGCGGAGATATGATATTGTATTTCTGTGAGTGTCAAAATAACATGTAATTTAAAAAGAAACCAGCAGGTGGCCCACCCGTAACATGTACATATTATGTTATTTATTATTTAGTTATTTAATTACAAATCGCTCTGATTTAAAATATAAACAAAATTTAATGTCAATGTAAAGAATAAAACATTCTTGGATAATTGCACAAAAAAGAAAACATTTGTACGATCCTGCGATAGGTATGGTTTTAACTACAAACGTTCTACCAACTGAGTTATACCTGGATGTTTAAAAAAATATATAAGTAAAATAAGTAAAATCAAAAAAATGTTGGTATGCAATAATCTTGATTTCAAGCAAAATCGATCGAATAATAGCCAATTTTCAGAAACCGGTTAAAAATGGTACGTCATCTGATCTTCAGAGCCGTCTTCGAGAGAATCGATTTTTTTCGAAATCGGGTATTAGTAAGGCACCGTTAATTTTGGCGTTAGAATGAAAATTTCTATTTCCCCTAGAATTCTGATCCTGATCCTAGATATGTGGTTTGCAAAAAATGAGAGACCGACTTTATTGAGGTCGAACATTTTCAGGAAAGCGATACTTGCTCTTGTATGTACATAGGTTCAAATACAAATTAACAGACAACAACACTAAAATTGCAACACTTGTTACTTTTACATGACTATTTCACTGGTGAGATGATTTGGCCCCTGATTAGTTTAATTTCAAATAAGCAATGGTGTTACAGTGAAATTCCAATTTTGTCTCCGTAACTTGTAAAAGACCTAAAAGAGTTAAACTTCATTGTTCCTTAAAAAAAAGTGCGCCAAATCTGATTGAATCACTGGATATATATACACCGCACTGCCATAAAATAATATCTCTAAAAATCCTTAATTTTCTTGTTTTGGGGGAAAAATAGACAACTGGGTGCACAAAAAGTAGATTTTAAAATTAAATAAAATAATAATAAAATACTGGATGACATAAGACATAAATATGATAATAATAATCTTTCTATTTTGTGTCTTTTAGACTTTTCCAAAGCCTTTGATAGTGTGGATCACTTCCTGTTGCTAAAGAAATTAAAGGAATAATACAATTTCAGTCAAAATGCTGTGTTGTTGATCCCCAGCTATTTAACTAACAGATTTCAACAAGTTTGTAGATTCTCAGGCATTTCTCGGTCTATGGCAGTGCTTTCTGGTGTTCCACAGGGATCGATTTTATCACCGCTACTTTTTTCCCTCTTCATAAACGATCTGCCTTGTGCATGCCTTAGTGCTTCCATGCACTTATATGCTGATGACGCCCAGCTGTATATATCTAGACCAATAGGCCTGATTGAAGATTGTGTAGCAAGACTTAATGAAGACTTAGAGTGTATAGGTAAATGGGCTGACTAGAACAAACTTTGTCTTAACCCAAAAAAATCTAAGGCTCTCATTATATCAATAGCTGTGTAGATAAAAATTCCTTACCAACTCTAAGTCTAATGGGTAAGAATATACCATATATTGATGAAGTTAATAATCTGGGAATTTACCTTAATAGCACACTCTCCAGTAAATCTCATATAAACCATGTAGTCAAACAAATTTACTGCGGCCTACGTCAACTTTACATTACTTCTCTATTTACACCAGTTGCCATTAAACTTAAACTTGTTAGAGCTCTTTTTATGCCGATGCATCGTCCTTTAGCAAACCTGAGTTGGCTTTTACTTCGGCAGTACGATATATATATGGGCTTCGAAAATTTTACCACATTTCAATGTTTTCTTCGTCCATCACTGGCTGTTCCCTGAGGCAACATATTAATATAAGAAACGGTATTTTCCGATATTACGAAAGCTTTTGATACTGTCGATCATAATTTTAGTAATTTTAGTAAAATTATACAATTGTGGTTTTAGGGGTAATATACATTAAGTGGTTCAGGTCGTATTTATCAAACAGGAAACAGAGGGTAAAAATTAATGGGAAAATAAGTTCTTTTAGAAACATCTCCATAGGAGTTCCTCAAGGCTCTGTGCTAGGACCAATACTTTTCTTAATCTTTATTAACTCACTATTTTCTCAGTACTTTCGTAGTAAGATTAATGCGTTTGCTGATGACATGGCATGTGCTTTTCAATGTAACTCTCCTTTAAACTTAATTGCTGACATGAATCATGACCTGGAAGTTCTGAGTCATTGGTTCCAACAGCATAATCTGGTGATTAGTAATAAAACGAAGATGATGTTTTTTAATCAATGTGGAAGGGAGTTGGACTTTGGTACGTTTTAATTCCACTGTGCAAAATGCAGAAAATTTGTACATAGTAAAAATATTTGTAAATCAGGAACAACCGCACAAACATATTTTGAGTCCCTTACATGTTCTGAGAATTGCTTATACCTAGTACCTTAAAGCTGCCAGAAGACAGTTATACATTTTAAAATCATTCTGTTCCCGAGATCTTCTCAAGTGCATCTATTATGGGTTAGTCCATTCTAGGTTCGAATATGGTTTGGTTTCCTGGGGTGGAACTCATTTCAGCAAAATGAACCCACTTCTAATTTCTCAAAAACACATGATTCGTCTTATTTGTAACAAAAATCGTCGTTTTACTAGTCTGTTACTTTTCAGAGGCCTTAAAATTATTCCCTTAAAAGATTTAAACTGTTATAAAGTCTTAAAGATATTTTTTTCTAGAGCTGGCTTTGAACTGAATAGAAGCTCCGAATACTATAACCTAAGAACCAACAATTTGAATCTAGTTACTGTACCACATCAAAATCTGCCAATTTTCTTCAACTTTTTTACGATTTTGGCTCCCAGGCTCTATAATAACTTACCACATAACAATAGAATCATTAGAATTAAATCCGTATTTCTAAAGATGATAAAACTATGGCTCTTGAATAAAAGCTATGATGACATTTCTAACCTGCTTTGTGTTATCATCTAAATAATTCTCTCCTTATATTATATTAATATGAGTTCCTTGCTGTGTTTTCATTCCTATTACGCACATACTTATCTTTTTCTATATTTTTTTTTTGTTGTCAACTTACTAGTAAATATCTCAATATATTTTGCGACTCCACTATCTATCTTTTTTTCTATCTTTTTATTTTTGTTATTAATTTTTACATGGCTCCCTGCTTTCGCTTCTAGTTCCTTCTGAACTATAGATTGCAGGTTCTTTTTTAATTCATATATTATGTTCCATAATGTAACTTCAAAAACTACTTGTATTGTCATAATTTGAATTTTTTAAAGAATAAATTAATACATACATACATACAATCAAAACAATATCATTTTTAATTAAAATAGTTCCTTTGTTATAATTTCCTTTTTTTATTATTGTATATGAATTTATGAATTTGAACTTGATTGTGTTGAATTATCTAAAATAAGTTATCTAGGTACAAATAATGAGAATTTAATTCTTAATGTACTTCCAAAAATATCAAAATAAATAAGAACATGAAAATTCCAATATTTTATTTTATTAGTACTGTGTGCTAGCTCCTTTATTTTCTACAACTCCTAACATTTTCAACAATTTGTTAACATATTTTTGATCAGTCTTGTCTGCATAAATTTTTCGGGCAAGCTCTCCACACATATTCTTAGTTATATTCAAGTCAGGTGATCTTGCTGGCCAGTTAAAAAGGGATATATTTTTTGAGTTAAAATACTCATTGACTTGGCGGGAAGTATGAACTGCATGTTGGAAAACCAAGTTTTCCTCGACAATAATTGCAGCAAATATCTCTGTTGCTTTAATTATGCTACTGGCAAATTTTATTTCGGACCTGCCGTTGTAGCCAATTCCAGCCATTACCATTGCAGAACCTTCTCCCATTTGACGGCGACTTAAAATTCGTTGCTACTTATTCAGATCGTGAAAATAGTAATCACAGCCATCAGGTCCATCTAAATTGAACTTTTTTTTGTCTGTGAATATGACTTTTCTCCACTTTTTCTTCCAATGGCAATGGCTGCGAGCAAACTCTAAACGGCACGTTTTATGACCTACGGTTAAAGGTGGATTTCGAAGCAGTTTGGAAAAACAATTCTTTGGAGATGTTCGCATGGCTGTAAAATTCTCCTCACATTTTTTATTTTGGTTTTAACTCTGCGCTTTGACGAGCCGTTAAAGGAGAATTTGAAGTTAATGCTGGTGGTATCCCAGGAGACTTTCTTTTACCATAAGTTTCGGGATTGTTTATTAAATTTCTCATTACTGCTCGACTTCTCTTCACAGACTTTGAGATTTTTCCAATACTTCAGCCTTCACTCCTAAATTTCAAAATTGTTCCTACTTCAGCTGAATTTAACACATTTCCGTGTCCTTTTTGAAAAAATTTAATAAAAATGAGGGGTGTACATAGAAGATACAATGAGTTTGTTTTCCGAAAACCATTAGAGGAGACGGGAGATGATATATGGAGGGGTGGCTCTTCATCCCACGCATTTAAATTTTTTACAAGAACGATTTGCCCCTTTCCTTCTCATAAATTTGAATTAACTAATTTTTTTTCAAATTGTTTGCATCGTCCGTGTCATGATTTTCGAGCTATTTTTGTTCTTGTAACTTGGAAATCCAAATTTAATTTGAATTGTTGCATGATGGGATATACAAATTTTTTTTTTTCCGCGAAAATATTTTTTTTTATAACTTTTTCCCTGATTATTGTTGGTCCACCACCACCATTTTTATACAAAATTTCAGCTAGATACCTAGTTCAAACGATTCAAAATTTAGAAGCGCGTGACAAACACACGGATGGAAAGACATACTCGTACAATGTGTTGAATCGACTGGTGTTTCTAATAAAAAATTAGAAAATGTAACACCCGTGTAATACTGGCTTATTTCCTCTATAGTGGAAACCTCTCCATATTCTATGACATCTTTGCATTTTACAGCATTTAAGAATCCATCCAATATAAAAAGAGTGCCAACTCCACCGGCAGTTATGATTCCTCAAAGCATAACACCTTTGGAACTTTTCGGATGAGCTGCTACACATACTTCCTTCAACCGTTCTCCAGGTCGACATCGAACTGTGGTCTTTCCATTTGAAAATTCCAAATTGAATTTGGACTCATCTGAGAATATGACCTTTTGCCAATTATCTCTGGTCCAGTTAGACAATTTTTCTTGCTATCCGGTAGGCAAACTGCCCTGCTTCGTTAAAATATCCTTGAACTGTTGTCACAGAGATGTCTATTATGGTGGTTTCCACTCTTCTTAATTATAGTGCAATAACGAATCGGTTCATTAACGTTATCTTCTTTTTATGGTGGTTGATTCTAAGAGTAGTGCATCTTTTACAACCGCTTCCACTTTGTTGCTTTAAAACACCACCTTCTTGGTATTTTGTTACAAAATACGATTAAAAACCTAGGCGACTTCAAAAACAAGGATACCTCGGACAAAAGGAACTATTAAGAATCCGAATTACTCGATAATGAAAGGGTTCTCCTCGTTCAATAAGAAAACGGAAACAGAGCAGGTCAAAGTCAAAATTTTATATTTTTTTCGAGTACGGTTTTTGTTTGCATGTTTCGATAACTTAAAGTAGCAATTTTTTGCTGAATTCGTAAGGAGACTAATTAAAAAAATAAAATTGTTATTCTTTCATATGCTTTCACTATCTAAATTCAAAAAATGACATCCAAGGGTTAAACATTTTATAAATGGGAAAAGCTACCTTCAGGACGAAGACGTTCTTGTAAATAAGGCAGCGAGAGCAATACTGTAGGGTTACACCAGTACGTAAGTACAGTAAGTACCTATTGGAGTTATTGATATATTTATCAAAATGGATTTTATTTTTTTATTTCTTCTAAAACTTACCATATTTTTCTTTGTATTTTCTACTTTATTCAATTCATTAACAGCTTTTTTAAAATGATCTTCTTCGGTAATTTTTAGCTATTATTTATGTACAATTTCAGCCCTCTAGCTCAAAAGGTTCAGAAGTTTCAAGCGTGTGACAGACACATGGACAGAAAGACAGTTTTGAATCCATTAGTGATCCGTTAATACCATTCTGGTCCGGAGCACTGAAAATATTATTGAATTCTACTTTTTATCAACGAGATATAACATGCGTACCTTTGACTATTGCTTATAAAGGGACCCACCTTCATAATAAAGGTTTCTTGAAAAATAACACTGGCCCTTGGGTCATTGTTAAACGTAACTCTAATAAATTAAAATCGTGAACATTCATAGCTTTTAAATTTTAGGAGCTAAGTTGGTGGGCACCGCGGCTCAGTGGTAAGTGCACGATTACTGAGCGGAAGGTTTAAAGTTCGAATCCAAGAAAAAAAAAAGTTCTCACGGTCCCACCTTTCGCGAACGTCTGACAAACATCCGAAAGTAAAAATTGTCATGAGAAGCTTCTCTCAATCGAAGCAATTGCCCTGCGGAAACGGCTTAAAACGGTAGGTCCCAACCATTCATGCATACAGCGCGAGTGGCTGCGAGGTGCTAGGCCAGGTGTAGGGCTTTTAGGGCCAAAATAATATTATTATTAAGTTGGTGACAAACAGATAGTCAGACGAACGCATTAGCCAGCAATAGGGTTCCGCGGGCTTTTTACGGAACCCTGAAGAATTAATTTGCTAGATAAAAATCTGGCAACATTGATTCAGTGCGATTTTCTGACGCGAAAGGAAGAACACAAGAATGCTCCTTAACCATATTCAAATTTGTTTTTTCTGGGCATTTACTTCATTGGTGATCGAAACTGTGAGTGTGCAATGAAAACAACTATACACAACTACTTCACTTTGACGTTATTCGAGCCCGAATCAAAAGTGTTTAAAAGAGAAACATGCGCATGGCATAATCTTGTATTCATGGTTGTCTGAAATCATTTTTCCTCAAACAATTTTTCTTACCTAAACCGGTCTTAGTGTTAAAATTTCGTCTATTGGTGATCTGCCTGGAAACCTATGTAGCCTTCTATTTGTTTTAAAATTCATGGTTCGATGCACTGAAACCAATTTATCAAAAAAAAACAACAATTTTGTATAACTTTACGTCTGTGTAAGGCAATGTTGACTGAGGCTTGAAGTTTTATATTTTTTGGGAATTTTAGAAAACTTCAAGTGAAGTTAGTTTGTTACATAGTAACAATTTAAGTTCGTAAGAAATGTTACTTCACAGTAACCCTTGTAAAATACTGCCATCAATCACCCATGATAAATGGATGAAAAATACTCAACATGTCACCTAATCTGTGTCATCTAATCTAAAGTCCAAATTTAAAAACACTTGCACTAATTCAATGAAAAAAACAAAAAGAAAAAATGTTCTTCACTAGAACATCCTCACTTCCCTAAGGTCATTTACCCTGACAGGGAACTTAAAACCTCAAAAAAACAATAAAAGCCAACTGTCGGTCTCCACCTTTGCATTAATCCTTCCGGAAAAAATAAAACTTTTTCCATTCCCCCATCCTGAGTAAAAAATATGTTTTAAAAACTTTTCCAAATTGTTGTTATTTTTCCATAAAAAACACACAAACACATATCCCCCATTCCCATAAAACAAAAACTAATTAAGTTATAATAGAATAACTCTGAATCTCTCCTTTCGTCACCACTCTTTAGCCAAGAGAAACAATGTGTGTGCGCACAGCACACAAAAGACTGAAAATCCACTAATGCCACCCTTAAGCGCCCACGTGATACCCTTTTGCCCTTCACCCGCTCAGCAAATAATCACTTAAACCGAATTACTGTTGTGTGTCCTCAACCGTTCCGACCACAAATCCGGTGTCGTTATATGTCCTCGCAGTTCCACCGGCTGAACTGAAGGTATATCAAGGATTTGACAAACTTTTTTTCCAACCCACAACAGGAGTAAGTTTTTTTTTTACTTTTTTTTCGCTTGTAAGAGAACATAATTAGAATGACACTTTTTAATACTAGTACCGCACTTCACTTCAAAACCCCACCCACGGGATGGGAGTTTTCCCATTGGCGTAATAAAATTTTTGCAATTTAATTAAATTTATGGAAGAGGAAGGCTCGGCAATTATTCCTGCTCTGGGATCAGGTGATTTGGAGAATTTAAGTGAGCGGTTATTATTATCATTGTTCTTCTTGTTGTTGTGTCGTGCATCCTTTATGACATAGTAGGCGTAAGCGTAGAAGTTTTGCAATTCGTTTTAACACGAATCCGTTTGGGGACCTACTTTGAATTTTTCCATCTGCAAGAGAAGAAGGCTGCTCCTTTATAGCCTGGTATGAAATTCTAGCCAAGTGAAAACTTTGAAACAAGTTCCAAATCCCACAAGGGATCTGCGATAATTTAAAAAATTCATAACTTAAAACAAATTCAGCCGAACGGTTTCGAAAGTACTAACTATGCAGGTATGACATAGTGGTAGCTAGTAAGTATTTACTGATGAAGGTACTCGTATGCATGTAATGATGGCTGAAGCCAGAATCGCATTTTGATAAATTGTCCTACTATAAATTCTTAAGGAATGAAGGTCACCCACTATTAACCGGTGTGGTCTTATAGCACTTCTGTCAACCCTCCTGGTGGGCAAGGGTAGGCTATAAAAACGGTGATAGGTTTGTGGACCTCTGCAACTTGAACCAGCTCATCATAGCCAGTACCATGTACAGGGTGTCCGGTGGCAGATTTATGTTTTTAAACGCGAATACATCCAAGAGTAAAACTGTCATGAAAAACTATAGGTCCCAACCTACGGCGCACGACTGATAACACGTTGACGACCTTTGGCTATCGTACCCGGACTAAGATTGGTTTCTGGAATGTGAAGACGCTCCTTGACTCTCAGAGTGAAGGACCTCAGAACGCCAGATTCCTTCAATTGGAGCATGAGTTCATGCGATATAGGCTGGACATATTGGGAGTAAGCGAGATAAGATGGTTAGATGCGGGTGAGTACCAATCCCCAACGCGTAACACTGTATTACTCTACTCCGGAAGACCAACCGGAAACCCCCGTGGATATGGAGTTGGACTGCTGCTAACGCCAACAGAACGCAGAGGCCTAATTACCTGGCAGCCGCACGGTGATAGGATTTTAACGGCCAGATTCCGGACGAGAGTACGTCGCATCGCCATCATACAGTGTTACGCCCCCACGGATGGTTCGTCTGAGGAAGAAAAGGAGAACTTCTACAACCAGTTGGGAGCTGTTCATATTGCAACACCCAACGGCGACATTGTCATTGTGATGGGGGACCTGAATGCCAAGGTAGGCTGCGACAACGAAGGGCTCAAACATGTCATGGGACGGCACGGACTAGGTAATCGCAATGACAACGGCGAAAGATTTGTTGACTTGCAACGCAAATCTTCTTGTCATAGGTGGCACCATGTTTGAGCACAAAGCCTGCCATAAAATCAGTTGGGTGTCAAATGACAGGTAAGCAATCTCTAACCAAATTGACCATTTTGCCATTAGTCGCCGTTTTAGAAGTAGTCTCCTAGACGTCCGAAACTGCTGCCGTTCGTAGATCTAACGACACAAGAATACCTAGGTTCAACGTAGACCGACGACGAGTTCCCACAGTGCGCCAAGAATTAAGGGACCATCTCTCACGTGGAGTGGAAACAATCAGCAGCTCCCTGCCCGCCACCATCCAAGACCATTGGTGCGCTGTGAAAACTGTTTTCACATCAGGTGCTGAAAGGATTGTCGGTCGATCGCGGGGAAACCATAGGGCGTGGCTTTCCGAGGATACCTGGATCAACGAACGAAAACAGCTAAGAGCTCGAATTGCAGCAACTCCAGCAGCAGGGACGATCGAGCTTGAGTCCCTATATCGCATGAAGATGAGAGAAGTACAGCGTAGCGTGAGACGTGACAAGCGCAATTACATCAATGCGCTGGCTACGGAAGCAGAAGAAGCAGCAGCGAGCTGCGACAGCAGAACCGTTTATAGAATCACTAGAGAGCTTATAGGTGGCCGAAGCTCTACTCAACACCCAGTGAAAGGCTTAGACGGTTCGTTGCTAATATCGGATGAGGATGAACTGAAGAGATGGAAGGAGCATTTTGCTTCGGTTCTAAACCGAGTATTCGCCAGCAATATGCACCCAAGTCTGACTGAAGTGTCCGTAGAAAGTAGTTCCCGAATTCGCACCACAACCCCCAGTAAAGAGGAGATTATTACCGCAATCAAAGTACTGAAAACTAATAAGGCGGTAGGACTTGACGGCATACCCGCGGAGCTTTTCCAAGCTGCGCCAACAGCATCGGCAGAGCTACTATAACCAAGCGATGCAATGGAACCCACTTACCCAGGATGGCAGGATACGCGGCGGTCCTAGGAGTACGTGGCGCAGAACTGTTGAGAAGGAAGCACGGCAACTGGGAAAGAGTTGGGGAGAGCTAAGGCACATTTCCAGAAATCGCACACGATGGCGCGTAGGCATTGTAGAGGCCATAGGATCCACAAGGGGATACAGGACATAATCTAATCTACGGCGCACAGTACGAGTGGCTGCGAGAAGCTAATCCAGGCCCTGCATTGAGCTGTTAGCGGCAAAATATTTGCTTATTCTTAAAGTTTTCGAGAGAGAAATCGATCCTATTGCTGAAGAAGATTTTGTTCGAAAATTCCAGGACCTAATCGTAGATGCAATAATTTTAATGCGTTAATGGTATGAAATATCTGTGTGTCACTATGGACGACAGATGGCTTTGACAGATACCATATGGCAGGGATGTGAAATGCCAAATTTGAAAATAATAACCCTTCATACCATGGAGCATTCACGATTGTTTGTAGCACTTTGTTTTGGAAAGATTGTAAAATATTTTTATTGCGTAGTTTAGTACAACCCCAAAGTTGTATACCATACGTCCATATAAATAGGTTTCAGCAGTTGTTTATATAAAAACAGTTTATTATGCATATATGCTTTGTTTGGGGTATCTTCTAAGTAGACAATACATTTGCGTAAATCTATTTTCAACATCATAGCCTTCCTTTTCAACGTGCGGCTTCCATTTAAATTTCGCGTCTAATGCGAGTATCATTCTTAGGTATTGTGCCTCGTTTGCAAATGGTGTTTGCACTGAGTTAATCAAAATGGGTAGGTTGTAAGTTTAAGGTTTTTTATTTTTCTGTTAGTAAAGTTAACATGGATTGATTAAGTCAAAAAACGAGTTCTTTTGGCAACAAACTTGATAGACGTACACTTTGAAGGAAATACATTTACGTTACGTGCCCTGGTAGATCTTGAATCGGAAATAACTTTCATTTCGGAAACCCCTCAGAGAAGAATGAATCTTACCGTGAAACCAATACAGGTTAAATACGTGCAATTGTACTAAAATGTTTTACGGATGTTTCGCCCACTTCCATAATACGTCGTGAAAAAATTTCGGAGCCATTATTTAGCAGAACTCTGCTATTTAAATTAAATTGAATACAACTTGAAATTAACCTAAGGTACATTGGTGCATAATTCTTCTTCTTCCTAGCCTTAAGTCCCAATTAGTTGGGGTCGGCTCTCCTTATCTTTAAGGGTGGCCGTGGTGTAGTAGTAACATCATCGCTTGTCACGCTGTTGATTCACGGTTCAAATCCTGATGTCAAGAATCATCTATTTATTTGGCATGCAATAAATAAAAAAAGTCGATCAATTGCGATGAAAATGCAACCTGATCGTGATGATGACATCAGGTGGACGGGAAAAAAATACTGTGAATCACGAGCAATGACAAAAACCAAAACAAACAAGCTCCCCAGTTATCTGGACGCTACCCTTGGAGTTTACAGAAACTTAATACCATCTAAGTTTCAAACCACTGCACTAAATCTTTCTTTCTCTCTCTCTCCCTCACAAACGCCCGTGTCCGGTAATAGTATAAGGGTATTCAGATCATCTTTGGCGCGCGCAAATTATAAAAAAAAGCCTCCAAGATCTTCTCTCCTATATTGTCACATTGGATACATTTTCGCTTCTCATATTCTTATTAATAGCGCCGAAATGATTTCTCGGTCCAGCTTATAAATTCATTGCATATCTCACGATATGGTTGCTATTTCTGCGCATCTCATGCCCATACCATCGTAGCTTTGTTTTCTTTAGTTTTTCGTGTATGGGTGCTACTTTCAGGATTCCTCTGACGTAGCCATTACCTTATCTCTAAGGGTTACACCTACTGACCATCATAGCATTCTCATTTCTGCTGTTGAGATCTTATTTTTGAGTGTTTCTTTTTCTGATTTATCGTCATCGCTTACGATCGATATTGTGGTTGTTATTGGCTCATCTCTTATTTTTACGGCATTTCTGGGTCCCACACTACTTAACTCACTGGAGGGGAAGTAGAAATACTCAGTTTTTGGGACATTTATTCGCAAACCATGTTTTCTCAAGCATTGTTCCACGGATTAAGTTTGCCTTTCCAATTCTTACATGTCGTCGCCAATGAGTACAATGTCGTCTGTATACAGTATGTTCACAGTATTGGCTGCTGTTTATAAACAGATTAAATATCCAGGGACTTAGTCCAGAACCTTGACATAAGCTTACTTTGACTGGTAATGATATTAATATTCCTGACGAACTTTTGATTTTCGTATGGCAATTGGTATACATGTCGGGGTCTTGATGGCTTGACACGTTCTTTTTACATTTTGGTAAAACTTGTGTGCATTGTTCCTGCAGTATAATCTCCCAATATGTTCGATCGCGCTTTCTTTTTTGGAAAAGAGTTGTGTAATGGTACTTTACTTACCTACCACTGAATTTTTAAAATTGGATATTTCTCAGATCTGGCTTAAACTCTTTTGTTGACAATCGACGTACGTACATACATAGGTGCAAGTACGTTTAACATAGTAGTGCACTCTGACGCTCAATCCCGAATCTGATGGGGTGCAGATTCTCAATTTGAACCCCTAAGACAAGGAGCATTGTAACCCGATGCCAGAAAAACACTTCGAGGATGCGAGCGCTACCGTTGGCTGATGTAGGGTTCATCTAACACCATGTCTTTTTCAAGATCCTTACTCAATCTTGAAAATCCTTATATAATAGAAGTCTGAATATCTGGAAGTAGACTATGTAGACGCCACCGATGGTCCATCTGGAGAATTTTTCCGCTGCCGCCTGGATGAGTACCAGTAAGAGTGCCTTAGTGAAGTTGACCTTAAAGTTATAAGAGTGAGTTAAGAAGACTAGTGTTTTATTGATTTTCGCTATTCTACCCATCGTAGATTCATTCATTTGGGATGGTTCGTTTTTTCTCGTAAGTCCACTTCCACTCACTCTCGCCTACATCAATTCATCCCACTTGCAACTCTCTTCTCTTCAAAGAGATTTCATTTGAAACCCTATTTAAAATTTTAATTTTACTCCACATCCACACAACTGCAAAGAATTTATTATACAAATTAATTTAAAGTAATACGAGAACCCATTAAAGGGTTCTATAAATACAAAAAAAAAAATAGATACATCCACGTTTCTCATCACATCTCATAATGGCTTTAAAATATATTTTTCCCTCTTGTTTCATGAAGTAAACTGAATACAACTCCTACAAGTTACCATTATAAAATGAGGGTGTTTTTGATTTAGCGCAATCGAGTGAGCTGTCTAGAGGAGTGCTACCTATAACTTTGTTGTACATATTTGAACAGAAACTAGCATTGTTACCAATTAAAAGTTTTAACCTAGTATTTCATTACGAAGTTAATCCATATAAATAAGTACATATCGTGAGAACAATACTCATAGTTTTTAATTGCTTGAACTTTTAAACTGTATTTAATCAGATGCAGCTCTCTACTAAAAGATTTTTTTAATGCAAATTATTTGATCGGAGATAAATCTGTCTACCAAACTTGTTGCCAGACTTTCAATTGTCATAGTTGCCTGAGACCCCATTTTAAATTAAATAAATTAATATTTTGGCTTTAACAGTACATACAGGGCCAGTTCTAGCTTTTCGCATCCACTCGATGCGAACGAATGGAAGGGACCTTTAGTTTATTACAGAATCTGAAAGGCATAATTGAGAAGCTATTTTATGACAGTTTTGCTGTCAAATGTTTGTCAGACGTTCGCTAGAGGTAAAAAACCTTTTGGTGTTTTCTGGGGCTCGAACTTGAGACCCCTGCCTTTACTTTTTTAATACTCGTCCCACATTCCTCAACAACATTTTGCTCTATCTCACTACTGGTCCAGAAATAGTCTGACGTTTAAAGATGCGAAAATTAGTTTTTGTTGTTATTTGGCTGCACTATCAGTTATTGCTATGTTATCCAAAGACAGATTTTGCCAGTAACTATTCTTCCCAAATACGTGAAACTTTCGACGCATTATACATTTTTTGCATCTAATGTCACTAAAGGCGGAACGGCTACACCATACCAGCTGCACTTAAGTGGGTCCCATTGGAAAGCGTTCCTTCCTGTGAGCGTTTATCTGAAAACTTTAACGAGAGCCGGCACCGGCGCACGCCAATGTTAACTGCAAACGATTCTGAGAGCATTCTATTTTGAAGCACGCAACACTGGAATCCATCATACATTCCTGCTGTTCATTTGCACCTTCCACAGTATGGTCTATTTAAGCTTTTAAATTAAAGTCTATAAAGACAGCAAAGATTGATAATCTAAATTCTTTACAATGCTCGAATTATTGATGAGGTCAATGCAATGATTGTTTCTAAATTCAAATTCAAATTCCCCGCAGCGACTCTTCTAATTCCTTGGATATTTAATCTGGGATTATTTTGAGAAACATTTCACTAAGTATGTATAAGCAGTAGCATTTTACCTCTGAAGTTATTGAAGTCTAAGTTGTCTGAGGTGATCCGATAGGATAGTTTCCTCTAAAAGCCTACACCTATTATTATTATGATAGTACAGGCCAAAGTGACACCAAGCTCGTCTTGATTCTTTCTTATCACTAATTTGTACCAACTTATAGGATATAACGACCTCTTGTGTTAGGCAATGTATACTTCTTTATATTGGATTCCTGGACCATGTCGTTATTTTGCAGTACATGTCGCTAAGAAATCGTACCTGATGGCATACTCGACCAGCAGGGTGTCGCAGGATTTATGTGGTAGAGGTTGATTTGCGGTTAGATCATGATTCGGCCCCGACCGTACAATTTTGTACGTGCTTGCCTAAATATTGCGAGGATATAGTGCTAATCGTGATCTTAGTTATAAGGACTGTAACGACCTGCAGTTCCATGTTTTACGGATACAGTTAGTCAAATAACACGGGTCTCGATAGGGCTTTCGGTTGGACGTAATTGACAAGTTCTGCATTATATTTAAGTTTGTTACCCTCCCGCACTTCTAGAAATTTAGCAGTGAAAAACTGTGGAGATCTGCGGACGCTGTGTTTAAACAAGCCAGAACATAGGGACCGCCTTTTCAAATGACAATTGTAGTCCCTTCTACAGAGCAACATTTTTGAATCGCTCTTCGATGTCTATTTACTGAGTTCTAGTATTCATTTCGCGTTCATCCTCTTTGCTTGCCTTTCTTGATGTAAAAATATTTACATTTTTTTATTGACTGTTGTTTGAGCATTAATACTTCAGTTTTGATACTACTAAATGAGGATGCCTATCTTTTTGTTTTCTTGGTCTCGGATCCCTGTGATCTATTATACTGCTGATGAAAGATGTACGGTCGATGCAGAAGGATGCGAACCGTCATCACACATTTAGCAAGTACGAGCGATCCAGTCATGCCCCATATTTTATTGCTGCTTACTGCAGTTTGCGCCTGCGTGGCATTCCCCCATGAAATCAACAGTGGTCAATACCTCAGGGTTGTTAAGTGAATCTTCCTCTGTATTTGGGAGGATGCAACCTATTTCTTATCGGTTCTTAACTCATGGAAAGTTAGAAACTTCCCTTTAGTCCATGCAGCTCCTGTTTTCACCTGAAAAACATAAGGTTATTTTCGGAAATGGTAATTGTGGCAGGGAAGTTTATAAATTGTCTCTATTGTCACTAGCCTTTGCCAGTATGCGGGAGATTCTGGAGAAGTGGGGGGAAATGCAAACATAAGGGGAAATTGTGTATAAATCGAAGCAATGCCATATATTTCGAAAATCAGAAATTGGGCTAAGCTATGTATCATATAAGTCTAGTAAGTGTCAGTTTTTCTTTGGAAGACTTAGAACCAAATTTTATACAAATCAGAGAGAAAATGTCCTGTGCAACACGCTGTGTTTTCCAATTCAATAATTTGGCTACGTAGTATTCTTTTTTGTGATAAGGTTGCTAAGTTTCAGCTTATTAAGTCATCGGAGAACTTCGTGAGTTGTATGTGTAAACCGGAAGAAAAATGCTCTGCGTAACACACAGTGCTCGGAAAATTCAAAAAACTACCTTATGATCTTTCAAGTCATACGTACTTAAAGTCCTCAAAATGTCAGATTTTTAAAACTTTCGAGAAACTTCTATAGAGGTATGGGAGGGTATTAAGTTATTTTCAGAGAAAATGTGATTTTCACTTTGTTGGTGAACAAAAAACATGGAGTGCAAATGGAAAATTAGGGGACTGTTGGTATGTTGTTCAGTTCACTTTACTAAATAAAATTTCAACATTTCTAGCCATACCGTATTTCTTAAGAGGTTTGATCCAAATTTCGTCTAAAATCCCTGGGCTACTTCTAGACCCCATTACAAACATTTGTTTGTTAACTTTTGGAACAATTCTAAAGCTGGGAGTTGAAGTTTTTTTACAATATATCTTAATGAATACTGTATGATTGACCGCATATGTGTGAAACTTAACTAAGACTGAGTCAGAAGGACTAAAGGCCTTTCACCGATCATGAGTCGCACCACCAACTTTCCTGTTGAGGTTGTAGGGTGGAAGCATCTTTATTTTAAATTAATTTCTCGTTGTTTCAAAAAGATGCTAATGACTTATCCTCTAGGATTAACATTCCAGATTTCAAGATCCAAAATTTCATAGAAGTTTCAAGGTCAATCAAAAAAGAGTCACCCGCAGTCACTACATATAACAACAAATTGGGTTGTCACTACATACCAGAACGATTAGTGAAACAAATCAGCCTATTAATCCTTATTATAAAAAGTCTTCCTAATAAAAACCACCCCCGCTTATGCCAGTAATCCCTCTGCAACATGGCAATTTGTTTCATTTTCCTCTTCAAAGGGAACCCAACTGACGGAAAGCATTCATACAAGTCAGCAGAAAAATGAAACATCACACACAAAGTTATTTCCCCAGTAGCAACAGGAAGGATGCATCCTCACTGACAAGAACTTACAAGGAAAATGCATTACCTACACAAAAACAAAACTACAAGACATGCTTAATGCCAGCGAATCTTTCAAATCCCACATCCATATTCTACAACTAAAAATACCATGCCATAGAACAGGGAAAACTCTAAAAGCTAAAAGGACATAGAAACATCCCTCACTCAGGACACTTCATACAAACTTTTCCATATGCATGCATATCACTGTTAAATTCCCTTGTTGCAGTTGGCCGATCCAGCAAATTTATGCTGACAAACATGTGCGGGCGTACCCAAATGATTGCAGTCCTCCAGGATGTTTGCATCTCAATCATTTCACTCTTATTTTACTCACCATTGTTGCAAGCATTTTGTGTGTGTTTCTGGTGCTATTTCCTTTGTTGGTCTAAGTTCTTCCTACACTTTGCTTTTTTCTAGGACTGTGAGGGAGTGTTTTTTTTTTTTTTTCAACTGAATTTTTCTTTCTCTTCTACTCTTGCAAAATTCATTTTCACGTTTCGTAAGTATTCATCTTTCTTTCGCCTCGGAAGTGTTTGTGGGGCATTTTTCGTCGAATCTGTGTCAGTTCCTTGATTGATTGCCCCATTCTTCTTGTCCAGAACACAAAAAGAAAAGAGTAAAAAAGAAACAAAAAAAAAAAATAAAAGGACGGAGAATGAATTAGGCAAACTCCTAGTGCCTTTTTGATCTTAAGGCTTCACTTCCATCGAAGCAATTCATCATAGAAATTAAATGAAATTCAAGATTGTTAATATTTTTTCGCATTAAATTTGGCAGCTTATTGTCGTCCTTCAATTTCAATGGCGTTGAACCCTCGTCAGTGTGTTGGCCTTAAGTGCCACACAGTTGCTTTTTTCCATTCCTCTTATATGTATGTACTTAAAGTATATGCGATTTTTAACATTGATCTATAAGTTTCCTTTTTGGTCCTTTTTCATCTTTTCAGACACATGCCAAGAATGATGAAGCTGATTACTGTCACGGAGGAGAGAAGGAAATAAATCGGGATACTTTGTGAGTACATTTACATCCATATCCATATATTAAATAATTTATAAACAAGGACACGCGCACGCATGCAGGACTTTTATTATACACACTTGACAGAAAGACACAAAGATGAAGGCCTATTGGTTTCTGATTTATTTCGATTAGGCATTTTTGATTTCGTTGTCATTTATTGGAGGGTAGTATCCTTTTGATATCCTGTCTCAGATGTTGCGAATTATTGATGCTGGGGAGTGCTAGCAACAACTTTGTGAATATTTGAACAGCATGATGATCTTTTTCCAGTTAGTGTTTGAAATATATATCTACTCGTACTGTACTCATGTGTGTAAAAGTAAACTTGAAAAGTTCAGGGTTTAACGATTCTTTTTAATAGACACGTAGACACGTGTACGTGATGGTGAAATGCACAAGCAATGAATTTTATAGAGGTCATCGTCGAGTTTTTAAAGCGAAATAGCAGGGAACTACTTAGAGGGGCAGGAGTTCTCATAGAGGAGAAAAGTACATAGTTTATTTATACGAGTGTAGAATGTTTTTGAATATGTTACGAGAATATCCCTATGAACTCAAAAAGGACCTTTTAACAACCGGAATACAAAAAAATTGTTTGAAATGGAGAGCTTATGGGCGTACGTTGTACCAAATAGACGTCAGTTTATTCAGTAGATATGTACGAGTATGTGCATACGAAGATCAGTCGGCTTCATTGGGCCAATAGTAGAATTCCCTAGGAACTTGCCTCAGTTTGGCACTACAAAGGGTTATAGTTCGAGGCCCCCCTATATCGCCCGCTATGTTTATGTATATAACTCAGGTAATATCTTTACCTAGAATATCTAGACCGAATGCAATCTAATCTAATTTTGGACCCGAAACGATTATTCCACTTCATTGTCGTTCTTCAACGACGTTCTAGAACCTGATCATGATTACTTCTCTTACATGAGAAGTTGTGCCCAAACTTCATAGTTTCAAGTACGAATACTCTCCTGGTCCTTATATTCTGCCCGCCATAGTTCTGAAAAAATGTGTGAGCTACTTGCCTCAACCCCTAATGGCTCTTTTCCTATTTTACATCTCCTCGAGTGTCTTCCCCATATTTTGGGAGAGCTCTTACATAATTGCCTTTCACAAAAAAAGGTGTTAAAAATAAAATTTTAAACTACCGGCCCGTCACTAAACTCTACTTCATACCTAAGCTCTTCCAAAGCATTGTTTATGATACAATGTGATTGTTTTTGCACTGTTTTACTTCAAATCAGCACGAATTCCTTATGGGAAGATACACGACTATTAACTTAACGGAATTCGTATCTAGTATGTTGCGTGCTTTGGAGGATCGTAAAAAAGTTAACGTAATTGCCACAGACTTTAGTAGGGCCTTCGACAACATTTCTCACGGAATCATTCTTCCCAAACTTAAAGCTCCCGAAGAACGACAATATAAAGTCCTTTTTAGATCTCCTGTATTCAATTCCATTAAAACACCTCCGGAGTCCCTCAAGGTAGCTATCTCGGTCCTCTGATATTCAGCTTGACAATTAATGACCTTTACAGTATCATAGAAGATTCTTATCTGTCTATGCTAATAGATACTCCCGCTGAGTCTCGCCCACTCCAAGATGACTTGAATAGGCTTTGTTCTTGAACTTAAAGTTAACAAATATGAAGCTATCACATTTTCAGGAAAGTACATTCCACCATCATTCAATTTTCGTTCCTATATTGAAAGCAATATTAGCAGAGCCAACGCTGAGTTTGGCTTCGTGGAACGTTGGTCCAAGGAATTCTCGAACCCTTATGTCACAAAATGCCTTTACTTTATCTTCATTAGGCCAATCCTTGAATATTCTAGTCATGTCTGGTCACCCTATTACGTTACCCGTTACGTTAGCGTAGGGAATCGCTGAGCTCTGAAGGACCAATTTACAACTTCCGAGGTTGTCATTGTTTTGATTTGTATTACCTTTATGGGGTGTCAAATCATCCTTTCTACAATATTTGTCACCTTTTCATTGATTTCAGTAGGCCGGACACGTTTCAGAAACTTAAGCATGACCTCACCTGCTCCAACGGTGCTGGTGGCTCATCATACCAACCCTTCATAGAGACCGACGTATTATTTGCTCTCATAAATTCTGCAGGGCATCTCTTCCTGGGCTCTTAACTCAGTCCCCTTCCAGAGCTTCACACTGTTTATAGTAGCATTTACTAAACTACATATACGCTAGATGATATCAGTTTGCCTTTCTATAGATAGATAACTTCTGAGGGTCTGCCTTTCTTGGATAAATAATATTCCCTCTCGACCTCACCCACCTGGTTTTTCACCGACTTGGTTTTTGAGCCCTAACTTGCTTCCTACCGCAACTTCAATTTGCTAGTACTATATAGTTTGTCTCTCCCTTTTTGGAGATCACCTCACGGTGTGTGTAACCATTCCCGCTATCAATATCACACTGAAATAATTGATCTTACTTAAGCCCTAGCATTTGGAATCCTAGGATCCTGTCCAGAATTGAGGGTGAGTCCTTGTAAATATTAACAAAAAAAAAAAAAATTCTTAAAATAGAGGATAGTACAATTTTTGTTCAACAGAAGCCTTCTTTGAAAGATTCACGTGTTTTTAAGTACATAAATACGTAAAGCACTTTACTATTTGAGAGGTGGAATCAAAGTCACTGAATAAATAGAATGCCTAACACAATCATCACAGTGATCCCCCAAAAGCACATGCAAAAAATGTGCTCCCCATATCATCTAATCAGCTCTCACATACCTACATACTTACGTCCGTGTACTAGATAAGAGTACTCTCCCTGTCAGAGATAACAATAGGTACGGCTTCATTCATAGATTTCACCATTAGTAGTGCGCTGTTACTCATCGGACGCAAACACTTGCGTATTCGATTGCTCCTAAAAGATACTTTCTGCCTCTAATACCTCGTGAATCCGCGTTAATCCGTACATAAATAATTAACGAAA
The DNA here is from genome assembly GCA_963082735.1 of Pocota personata. NCBI lineage: Eukaryota > Metazoa > Arthropoda > Insecta > Diptera > Syrphidae > Pocota > Pocota personata. Next base: position 194,142,081 of record OY720429.1, on the reverse strand, counting down.
TAAACGTCAATTTAGTATAGTAGATACGAATATAGTGTTTCCAAAGTTCTTCAAAAAGAGTGATTAGTACAATTCGTGTTAAAGAAATCCATCCTAACTAAATCGATATGTAAGCTCTCATTTCTTTTTCCCATTAAATTCCTCTTATCGCATGTTTGTGTTGTAATTTTTTTTTTGTTTATATTCGATTAGAGCATGAAAAAAAAAAGAAAAAAAATAACAAAAACAAACTGACGCCAGTCAGTTTATGGCAGGGACTACGAGATTGATTGCGTTAATCTGTTGTATCTGAGATGTGTGTGCTACGAGTTCGAAAACAAGATCAAGTTTAATATTCGTAGGTCGCGTATGATGTCAAAACCATCCACAGTCATACAGTCAAATGCTCTCTCCATATCTATCTGACAATATTATCTTAAATTTCCGACAACTGTCAAAGACAATTTTTCATTCGTCGTTCGCGTTGAATTAAACTTGACAACATGCTGTGGAATTATGTCGCGCGAGAGAAAATATATACGAGAGCTGAACAAGCAGCAGATCCTTCGCCTTGAATATAAATATATGTCGTCCTTTTTTTTTTATTTTTTCCATACAACCACACATATATCCGCACAAGTGGGATCTGTCTATGCAAATGTATACAAGTGGAGCATGTATACATGTCCTTTATTAAATTATGTCAAGCGTTATGCGTCGCATGTCTGTCGAATGTTTAAACAAGCATATTTCCATTTCAAAGAACTCGGGTTGTGTTGTGATTCCATACCCCGCCATCTTTTGTATTGTACTGATGCTCTGTGTGATCCAAAAAGGGGTGGTAAACAGGCGAAGAAGGTGGCAATTGTGGGTGGATGGATGGTGTGTGGTGTCGATGGTTGGAGTTGCTTCATGGTTGGTTTAATTAAATTTTTAAAGAAATACAAAAAAAAGAAGAAGTCTTTCTTAATTAATGCGTTATAATCCACATTTAATGTGAAAGCTATTCATTTGATAATTGAAATTTTTTTTTTTTTTTTTTTTTTGAAAAGCTACGGCGAATTGCTATTATCAACGAGGGTGATGCGAAAGGTCAAAAGCGTTAAATAGATTGGGGAATTTATTTTGATTTATCGACATGAAATCGGGTATTTCGTATTTTGTGAGTGATATACGAAGCTACAGTGATTTGTTTTTAATCGAGAAGCCTTGTTTAAATATTTCGTATCAAGCATGTGTTTCGGTTCAGAAATCGCTGCCTTAGTACTTTATGGATGCCATGGCATAAAACAAATACTCGTACCTCTCCAGTTTTCTCACACTTTAAAGATGGTGAACTTACCACAACTTGGATCAGTTAAAACTTTTAGTATGTTCACATGTATATTATATATATTATTACAATAGATTGTAAATTGTAGATTGTTGGTTGAGGTAGGAGCTGTGGCTTCAATTGGGCCTATTGCGATTTGCTCTTATCTCAAAGCCCAAGATGCCAAAGTTGGTAATGAATTCGACTATATTCTTGAGTGAGCTAGCACATATGTCTTCTGCTTCAAGTTAGAAATTACCTAAGTAACGTTAACGTGTTCTGGTTAAACAGTCACAGTGACAAAAGATATGTACTGCTGATTCTTCGTCTTCGTGTCATATGCTATCTTGCGTTATCCCCATAGCCATAAGTTGTTTTTTGACTCGAGAGTGGCCTGGAGGGATCATGTGGCTATTCGAATCTGCCTTCTAGTAAGCTGTATCATGAGGAGTACACAATGGTGGCTTTCCTGGATATAGAAGGCTCTTTTAACAACGTCTATTTATCTGCGATAACGAAAATACTGTCAAATCGGACGGTAGATAGCTCGCTTGGCGAGTTGGTTAATTTACTACTTAATAGTGGAATTATCAACTCGAAAGCTGGGTGGGACATCTGTTAGAAGTTATGTCAGTAGGGGAATACCACAAAGTGGCGTCCTATCACCACTTTTTTGAAATTTGGTGGTTAATGAACTATTGATAATCCTGGAGGCTGAGGGATGCGAAGTTATCGCCTATGCGGGCGACATTGCTATAGCAGTCTCTGGTAGACACCTCATTACCTTAAAATAACTCTTACAAAAATGCTTTAAATAATGTATCTAGGTGGAAAGCTCGGTGTAGTTTAGGAGTGAATCCCCACAAAACCGAACTAGTCCTCTTCTCAAGGAAATATAAAATCCCACCTATTGACCCTTAATGGAATAAGCTTAACCTTCTCCAACGAAGTAAAATATCTGTGCCTTATATTGGATAGAAAACTAAGCTGGAAACCTAACATACAAGAAAGAGTAAAGAAAGCCACTGTCGCATTCTTCTCTTGCAAAAAAAGCCATTGGGAATAAATAAGGCTTACAACCCAGATTAACTCACTGGCTCTATATCTCGGTCGTTAGACCGATCCTTATGTACGGAGTAGTTGTCTGGTGGATTGCTTTGGATAAGGCGATAAACCAGAAGTTATTAAGCAAAGTCCAACGTTCAGCTTGTCTGTGCATTAGCGGAGCACTGCGGATGACATCTTCCGCAGATATAAACATTATTTTTCATTTAACACCCCTTGTCATTTATGGCAGGCAAATGGCAGATAACTCAACTATTCGCTTTAAAGCTACTTCACAGTGGTCCAAAAAAGTATATGGCCACGCCTCCATCTTAAACAAGTTTAATACCTCACCATACCCAAGTTAAATTTTGACAAAAACTTCCAAGTTACCATCCCCTCCAGAGCATTCTGCGTAGAAGGTGGTGGTGTCTTCTCTGATAGGCTTAATTTAAACCTTTATTTTTGTCTCCCAAACCATTATCTCCAGGCGGAAATAATAGCAATAAGGGAAGACTTGTCTTGGCTAAAGAAAAACATGATATCAACCGTTGATATCCGCATCTTTTCAGATAGCCAAGCCGCAATCAAATCCTTGGAATCATCATCAATAAATTCTTTAATAGCTCTTCTACTGCCGATCGTCTCTTATAGAGAGAGCAGTTTAATATTCACTTAATTTGGGTGCCGGGGCACAATGATATTCCAGAGAATTGTAAGGCTGACGAACTTGCCAGACATGGAACAACAATAAAACTTCCAGACAAAAATTCACTGGGTATGCTGATCGCTACATGCAAACTTAAATTAAAGCTAGATAGTATTGAAAGGACAAATTCTATTTGGACAAGAGGTACAACGTATCTAGCGGCACAACAGATTTGGCCTAAGCTGGATCTGAAACGCTCTAAGAATTTGATTTCTCTCAATAGATTGCATATCAGCGCTGTAATTGGTGTCATTACTGGACACTGCCTAATAGGCAAGCATGCAATAAGGCTTGGCGTATTTTCAAATGATTTCTGCAGAAGCTGCATAGACGAGGAGGAAGAGGAGACTATTATTCAACTTCTTTGCACCTGCCCAGCTTTCTTCCAAAGAAAAAAACTTCACTTAGGAGCCTTCTGTTTCAACGACCTAAACGATCTGAAAAAAATAGACGTTAGAAACCTCCTACGCTTCATCAGAAGCTCCAAATGGTTCAATGAGTACAGTTAGAGACCGCTTTTTAAATCCACGTGATATCATAATGGACCTATTATTGATCTAATTGTGTTGGCTTTTAGCCGAAAGCCACCTCAATCTAACCTAACCTAACCTAACCTAGTTAGCAGTATATGTTGTTTCGTTCTTTTGTGGGAGGTATTTGGCAGAAAGATTTTTTGCTTGTCTTTTGCCTTCAGTTTCTATCAAGTAATACAGCTTATACAGCTTTTTGCCGTACTGACTGGTAATCCATAGAATGGTCTTGGCATCATAAAGCTTGATTTACCTCCTGTTCTGGCTAGCAGGCCAGCTATTCCATTTCCCTCATCTCCGCTGTGTTCTGGCGCCCAAATGAGATGAACTCTGTTTGTGCTGGCTAGCGTTATGAGTAGTTGAAGGCAGTTTTGTAAGCCTTAATTGCTAATAGTGCAGCCTTGCTACCTGATATGATATAAATGTTCTCGATGTTTATAGATTTGTTTATATTTTCTTGCACAACTTCCGAGTGAACTATTTGGAATTTGAGTCTTCTTCAGCTATGAGCATAAAGGCGTTAACCATAGCTTTTCTCTCTATATGAAGATGAAGGGCTGATAGGTTTAGAATTGCCTTCAGCACTGCAGTAGGAGTAATACTCATTAAGTCAGCCAATTAAACTTCACGTATGTAGGTGAAAATCTGCATAGACTCTATGAGAACCGGCGTGCGTGTGAAGTTTTTACTAACTAAAAACATATCCCTTCTTCTTGTTGACCACAACTAAGTTAACTTATTAAGTAGTTTAAGATTCACGTGGTCATTCATAGATATTTTGCCCTACTAGCGGTATTTTTACCGAGTAGGTAGGTTGTAGGTTTTTGTTTTTTTGTAAGTAAAGTTAACATGCGTTGATTTGGTCTCATAAGAACAATGGCCAAATTTTTCTCCATTCGCAAATTTTATCCAAAGCTCGTTTGAGCTTTTCAGTTGCTAACCCGACTAAACTTTCCGTTGACAGTATAGCCGTATTATTCGCGTATATGACTGCAACGGTGCCCTTTTTTGAGATATGTATCTAGTATAGAGAAAAAACAAGACCGGACCAAGAACACTTCCTTGCGGAACTCCGGCAGTGATTTATTTAATTTCTGAGTATTCGGTTGCATGTTTATAACGGTCTGTTCGCAAGATAGGACTCTAAAACTGCTCCAGAAGAACTTTTCTAAGCTTATATTTTAATCCTCCGTGCCATACCTTTTAGAAGGCATGAGGGAGATCTTTTTCATTTCTATGGCTTTCTCAATTTCATTGGTTCTGCTTAATTCTGAAGCCGAATTGATGGTCAGTATTTAAATGACCGCTTGTAGGCGCTTCAATGTGAATTTTTCAAATACCTTTGATATTATCGGCAGGAGCGATACGGGTCTATACAATCTTTGGTCGTTTGGAGATTTTGCCGGTTTTTGGAAATATTATAACTTAGTCTTAGCGAAGCGTTTATAAGATAAAAGAGTTTGATTACAGCTTTCTTTGGCAATTCTTTGATATTCTAGAACTGATGACTTATGAATGTAAGACACGGATAAATGCATTGTGCTACGCAAATGGTTAAGTTATCGAACAAAAGAATAAGTCGTTTCATCTCAAATTTATGTTAACACCTAAGCGAGGTTGGGCCAGGCACTTAAAGCAAACTACTGGGTATAGTTTTCCAGTTCTCAAGATACTATTGCAATCTATTTAGCAGCAAATTTGCACTCAGTTTTTCATATTTGTTTGTTTGTATTGTGTAAATGATTTTAAAAGTGACTATACCAGTATAATGTTGGTCCGGGAAATGTTTTCGGAAAATGTTCTCGAAATGACTAAGAAAGTGTGAACGATTTGATTTATTTTACTCCCTCCCAATTGGGATTTCCGTTGTATGACACCATCTGAGCTGAGAGCTACCAAGTGCTTTTCAATACCTTCTATGAATTTTGTCTTCTATTATAGTTAGTATAAAGCTGGGTGATCTGTTGAGAAAAGCTGAGAGGGAAGTTAACATGGTTTTTGCATTTCAAGCTAAAATAAACACAGTTCATTATGTAGGGTTGTAACAAGGCAACCATTGCTTTTTTCACACGTTCGTTAATGTTTTCTCTTCTGTGGAGCTTCCCATCTAACTTTAATCCCAAATAAGTTGCGCTATTTAAGAGAGCCTCCCAGTATGTGGCACGAGTAGCAGAGCATTTTATATTTCCTAGTGAAAATGACCAGCTCAGTCTCGGTAGGATTGACACTGAAACCGCAGCTACTTGTCCAGTTGACTAACTTATTTAAGACGAATTGCATGACATCGGCAAGTGTCTGCGGATACTTGCCTGATATAGAGATAGCTACAGCCTCCCCGTAAGCAACAACCTTGCATCCAGTGTTGGAAAGTATGCCTGTCTGGGGGGTTCCCCATTGTACTTGTTTCTAGATAAAGATGCCGACAAAAAAAAGAATTTATTACTATAGTTCTGAGTTCTGTGCTTTGCAATGCAGCAGACAGCTTCTCATATCTTAATCCTACGCCGGGCATTGATTGATTTGATTTCAACGTCGGTAAAAGCTCCCTCTATGTCCCCACAAGGGTGACTTCCTTAATAGAATCCCTTGTTACAGCGGGTAACCCAAAATCGAAAACCTCCGACTTTTCGTATTTGTTGAACGGAAAAATAGATAGTTCTTTTTCTCTTTCTGTTAAATTAATTATGGGCAATCAATGCCTAGCCAACCAGTCTTACCGCGGTGAAATAATCGACTGCCTTTTGTAAATAGATACTAATACAGTAGCAGTTTCATATCATTATGGTGCACATTGAAAATGCTATAAATAAATAAAATTTAGTCAACACATGTTAACGCAGACAAACCGTTCTAGGTATTTGCCTTGTTTGTTTAGCTTAGAGGATGATCCGGCCCTGGTTTACAGTCAGATATTTTGCTTAACGTTTCATAATCACGCAAAGGCCCGGATATACTGTATACGGTCAGATACGATTTTATTATTCGCTTTTGCTTCTGTTTAATTTTTAAGCTCTTAGTAAAACGGATGCCAATCATTGTAGGTACATTCTATAAATGTATAATTAACTTGCAAAACCAATTTGGCTTTTTGTTTAACTTATCAGATCAACTGAAATTTAAAACGTCATACCAACACTTGGACTATCAGTTCGTCACACAAAAATGGTATAAGCTCGGAGCTAGTTATCAGGCAACGACAAGGTTGTAGCAATGTATTAAACCCACAGTAATAAATATAAGTTACGTGATATGTACGCTTAAGCGAGTTAACGTTCAGCGATTGTTACAAATATTATCAAAAGGTATCTAAATATTTACTGTTCGTAACCTTATAAGATTTACATGAAATTGCAAAAGAGATTTGTGTACAAAACTTATTGTAAAGTCAGTAAAGATACAAAATCACTACAATAAAATTAGGTTTTGACCTAGACATTTGAAATAATAGAATCGGAGTCTTTGAATATGATTCGGAACATGTTTGAGATGCTAATTAGGAAAATAACTAAAAATCTTGTTATGTCTTAATGTTCTACAATGTAGATCGACAGTTCCTCAGAATACGCAATCAATGTTATCGTAGCCATACAGCGCCTCCGAAGTTACCATTTTGCTACTCACCTAAGGCTCATGCCGTTGTGAGTGCCGAAAACCCAAAATTGTCAATTCTACGCCGCTCTCAGCAATTGGGTATTTCCTGCAGCTCCTTGGATATAAAGTCAAATGATAACCAATTTTTGTTGGCCTAGGATTGAAGACAGTAATGTACCTCCAACAGGATGGGGCTACATGCCACACAATACAGGTAAATTTGGTTCTATTGCACGAAATGTTCCCCGGCCATTTAATTTCGAGATTTCGCCATAAAGATAGTGTGATCTGACCCCGTTGGATTTCTTTTTGTAGACCTATGATGAAGATGGTGTCTATGCAGATAATTCCCTCAATTGGCCTCAATACAGCCAGAAATGTACCGGAAAGTAATCGAAAATTACCTCACAAGAATCGAACTTTTCAAAAACTCCCGTGGCGGCTATTTAACTGATGTTGTATTCCATGCATAATGGCATAGCCCAAAATTTAAAACAGTTGAACAATTTAATTGAAATCTTTAATACTTTTTATTTTATTTAAATTAAAATTATAAAGCACAAAATGAATAACGGTGTACTTACATATACGAGGGTGGGTCAATAAGTCCCTGAAAAATGAAATAAGGAACACTCTTTTCGGTATAAAAACATTTTATTTTTCAACATAGTCTCCTTTTAGCTCTATACACTTCATACAAATATTCTTAGTTAAGTGTCCTCAGGAACGTATTAAAAATCCTCTAACAAACCAAACTTACAATATATGAACGAGAAGAAAAATGCATTCGTACAGCGATGATCCATTCTATCAGTCAGAAGAAAAAAAAATCCGCAACACCTTGTATGTACGTATTTCGAAACTAAAAAATCTGGCTCTGACCTATGCCATAAGTTTGTGACGTTGCAACTTTGTAGTTCATATAGGAGCTTCTGAAAGCGGTGTTGAAAGACGCATTAACTTTGAAAAATTGTGTATAATTCGTAAAAAAAAAAACAGTTCACTGCAACACACTCTATGAAAATCTAAAATTTAACTAGCTTATGTTCTTTCAAATCATCAGTATTTTAAGTCCGCAAAGGTTTAGCTATTTAGGTCGTTCGAGAGCTTCACGAGAGAGGTACATGTACATGCAAATGCACACTGTGCTTCGAGAATCTGATATTTGGCTCCGTTTTATTTTTCTTCGTGGTTCTTTCTCTGAGCAAGGTTGCAGATTTTTATTGGTCATCTGGGTGCTTCTTTGGGTGTGGGGAAAGACGCTGAAAGACCATGTATATCCAGAATCAAACAACCAGCTGTCTAAGTCTATTTAAAGTTATAACTTTCTAGTTCATCCCCAGTTTTTCGGAAATAGCTTTAAAAAATACGCACATCCTACACCTAATAGACGTTGCCATCAACATGTCAAACCCGACTTACAAAGCAAAATTTATCAATATCTGTCCAGTGGTTCTTTTGTGTTAGCTGTATGTCTGTTTACGATTTGAACATTTTTGAAATCACACTACATACGAGTAGTTTATGTTTCTTATAAGTGGCAAATGCTTGAGTAGTGACACAGATAATGCGTTGAGTCCTCCTCATGAGCTCTTCGTCATCATGTAGTAGTTATGCCTAGTCAGTATACCTAGCCTTGACAGTGATTTTCTGTCTTCTTTTTAGAAATTTACTGATTTACTTGGACATATGAAATTACCCTGGGCCGAATCACGACCTGAGCATGCTCGTCATTTCCCACAAACGCACTGACCAACAAACAACCACCACAATCACAACTACCACCCCATCCAATTTGAAAATTGCTCGTCCATGCTCGTCCATGGTAAAAATCAAATTGAAGAATTTTGAGCTCTTAGCCACAGATCTTGACAAACTTTAATTATATTTCAATAGAAGAAACGTAACACTGTCTGTTGATATTGTTATTATTGAGGCTAAGTTGACAGCTTTCGTTACTCTGATCTGAGTAGCTCTAGTATTTTTGGAAACACATTTTAGAGTAATGAACTCAGCTTTAAGACTAGTTCATTGGTTACCCATTCCTCCCTGATTGTAAAAACTCACTAGAACGATCTTCAAATTTGAGATAGGACATCAAATAGTCGGAAATAATACATGCATCTAAATATTTATTAGGTATCCAAGCGGCTCTTGCGATTTTGTTTTCCAACATTCCGACGGCTGATCTACTCGTATGATCTAAGTTTCCAACCATGCAGTAGATTTTGTTCTCTCCTATTGGTTATTTCAATGCATGCTACCCTATGAAGCTTAAGGTTGAGATTTTACTGAGGGCATGCATATATTTGTATGGTCTCACATTCGCTATAATTTTTTTTGTCATATGTGTAGAATAGGGCCTACACGATACTTCTGAACCTGATTCTATTTGGTGCTTCTCTATTCTTCCATGTATACTGTGTACGTAGAAGTTCTTCCTCATCTGTCCTCGCCATCTTTTAGCTGGAGCACAATCGGGCACCTAACACCCCTGCAATTTAGAAAAAAATACTTTGCCACTGCTAGGGGTTTAAATGCAATTTACCGACAAATTTTTCGAATAATATAGTGAACATATCTAAAAGACGAAATGAAATGCATTTACGCCCGTAACAGGGGCAAAGCATATTTTCCAAATTACAGGGATATCAGTTGTCTGATTGAAATAAGCTTGGTGTTCAAAATCAGTTCGAAGTTAGTTCGAAATCATGGCATATTTAGAAATAATAAATTGACTTGACTGCTGAGATTTTAAATTCTGGCAGTGGCAGTTTTTTTTCAAAGTGGGGGAGAGGGGGTGTATTAGTTGTCCGATTTAGAAACTTCGCTTCAAATTCAGTTCTAAATTAGTTCGAAATTGTGGCGTAGATTTTTTTTCAAATATTTATTTGCTTTTTTGATTTTTTGTTTTGATAATGTGAACTCCCGACAGCATATGTTACGAGCCGCCACTAAACTGCGTACGGAGTTTTGTTTTGTATGTATATAGGTATATACCTATACATACATATTCCCCAATGAATGGATATGAATGAATGGTTGAATTAACATTCGATAGTTCCCAACCCACTGACCACCTTACATAGAAGCCATCAAATAAAATCCTGACTCCATATTCTTTACTTTATTCCCGTAACTCACAGGCTGCACGTTGTTTTTCAATATAGCAGAGTGGACCACCACCAAACCACTATGTCTTTTTTTAATTTGTTGACTGTCGAAAGTTTAAATTGAAAAAACAAAATTTCTACCTCTGGTCTACTTTCTCAAACGAAAACTAAAAACTTTAACTGTAGACAGCAATGACTCATTGCATTTCAAGCTTCAGCCCTGGAAAGGCATAACCCCCTCTCTTCTTAAAATCATATTCAACATAAAAAAGGGGTAACAAATATGCAAAGATAGTTCGTCTTAACTAAAACATAAATATTTGAGCGTCCCTCCCGTGAACTAAGATTTTCCATAGACAATAGTTAAGCATTTACTTTGCATTAATTACAGAACTGGAGGACCCGTTGACATGGTCTTGGATTATAGTCATACCCTTCTATCCCTCGGCCCACCCCCATAAGTTTGTCTTGCACTTTATCATCGTTGTGCATTAATTAAGATTAAATATCCGCAAATTCTTGTAAAATACTTTATTATTCTCTCGAATGACATGAATTTCGAAAGACAAAAGGATCAAACTTCTTGTTTCGTTGCCGCTAACTAAATTTCAATTTAAGGGTAAATAAAGGACTGACATAGCATACAGAGATTCGTGCAGATGAAAGTTTCCACGCAAGGTGATTTATTATTTAAAATACCGCGCGTTAAATTTCCACATAAAAATGTAAAAATCAACAGGGAGAAACGAGGTAAGAAGTTGCCATCATTACTTTTGAAGCCAAGTTGGTATTTTTTTTTTTTTTTTTTTTTGGTTTTTGATAGGGGTGCTGAACTTTCAGGACGAAATGGAGATATATTCGGTAAGATGAAGGAGACGATAAAAAATTGCTAAAAATTTAAATCCGTTAAAATACCCCGACGGAGTAAATTTATTGCAATAGAAACACCAGGGTGTCTGAATGGGTGAAAGTTTCGCGGAACCCTCTTTTACAATTTTTGTTTTTTCTACCTCAAGTGTGAGTTTTTTCATAAAATATGAGGTGTATATTGGGATGGGCATGAAAAGCAGATAAGAATGTGTAGCGAAACCACAGCTAAAAGGGAGCGTAAGTTAAATAACTCTCACTACATCTGTGTGTGGGTTAGTCCAAAAGAGCGAATTTATAAAGGTTGCGCCTATGTTTATAACGGTAGCACGTAAAGAATTTGTATTCCTTTAATTGTCCCTTAGGAATATTTTCTTTAAGGTTTAAAAAACACATCAATGGAGAAAAAGAGAAGGGCATTGTGGAGGTTCAATACAGTAGAACTTTGATAACCCGAATTTGTTTAAGCCATAAAGTAAAAAATGGGAAAAAAAATAAGCTGAAGTTCTGCTACTTTAGCCTCTAAATCTCTAATGAATAAGCTCTGCAGTCTCGAATTCTGAAAAATACGACGTCTTTTACTCAAATTTACTGCAGTCCTTAGCCCCTATAAATTGATTTTTTTAGTTCATCAAGTCTATAACTCGAAACCTCGATATGGCAAAACTTCATACGATAACTCCAAGGAAATTCTACTTCCATTGAATTTCGATTTATCGAAGTTCGACTGAGCTAAATAGTATAGGAACAAGAGTGAGATGAATGTAGGTTTTAATTTTTACTTTTGGTTACATCTCTCAGGAAATACACAGGGGTTGTTAACATCTAAAAACGGACTAGTCATCGATCAATCTACATGCTAGTCACTGTACATATACTGTGCAAACTCAAACGTGTTGCGTATCCAAGTCTATAGAAGTGAATAAAAGTAATCGAGGCGTCAAGGCGCCGTGGTTTAGTGCTTAAATACGATAGCTGAGCGGAAGATTCAAGGTTCAAGTCCCAAAAAAAAAAAAAAAAAAAACTGTTTCACCGCCCCACCTCTTACGAACGTTTGGCAAACATCCGCGAGTATACTCGTAATTGTCATGAGAAGCTTCTCTCGATGTAATAGATCATCAACCATGACCGACACTGCAGGCAGAAGCTTCTCACAATCAGAACAATTGCAAGTCCCTATCATTCGTGTTGCACAGCATGAATAGCTACGAGAAACTAGGCCAAGCAATCTAGGCATCTAAAATTTTGCGGTATTAGTAATCTGTTTATTCCACATTGAAAAAAATGTCGCTTCCACTGATATTCCTATAAAACATAACAACTAAAGATATAGCTGTATCTATGAGTATCAATAAAGGACGCAGCTATTTACATAGTGTTTCTGTTGTTTAATGTGGCATTTCTAGTATTGCAATTAGCCTAGGCTTACACAAGAATTCCGCTGTTTCCCAATTTTCCATCAGCACAAGAAAATAAGAATTAAGAACTGCCCATTGCCTACTACATTTTTATATGCCTTCCTTCACTTTAGATACAGTCCGGAGTGGACGTGGGCCTCAGCCAACTGGATCTTGTGTTAGCATCCAGTTTTTCAGGAAGTTGGCTGAACTCTCTTTCCACTTGTGTCGAAAGACCTTAGATGAGATCGTCCCTCCGAAGAATTCGAAGACTTTCCGAGTCGGAGCGTTGATGTTCATTGGCATGTACTAGCAATCTCAGGCAGTAAATTCAAACCCCTCTGACTGGGTCGATATTATTGTACAACCGGTATAGTTCATCCCCATTCCCGTCGATATAAATGCGATCAAAAATCACTCCCAGAATTTTTCTTTCAAAACAACCAAGGATGTTTTTATCCGAATTTGAGAACGTCTATGCTTTAGCATTGTATAATTTTACTGGGATGATGATGGTCATATATAATATATATAGTCACCTTAGTTGTCCGTGAGAGGTCTTTACTACTTTACTACTGCCTTCTTAGCCCAAATAAACAGCGGTTAGCAAGAGTGATTCTTTGCCTGATCTCTGCGCCTAGGTAGACACCTCAAAATTGTACCTGTCTATTGTGACGCTGTGTCCAAGTCGCTGATGTTGGCTGTCCTTTTTTGGTGACAACACATATGTTGTAGTGCCCTCGTTAACCTCTAATCCCATTTTCGCTGCTTCTGTTTCAGTACTCACGAAAGCACCACTGACAGACCGCTGCATCTGCTATGTCAATGTCATCTGCACACGCGAGTAGTTGTACTGAATTTTGAAAGATCGTACCCGTATTGTTAACCTGAAAGCTTTGTATAATCTATTCAACTATGATGTTGAATAAATCACAGGACAGCGCGTCCCCTTGTCTGAGTCCTTTTTTGACATTAAAAGCCTCGATGATGTTGTCACCAACCTTGATGTAGCAACGTGCTTTCTTCATCGTCATCCTGCACAGACGGACAACTTTGACAGGGACGCAAAAACTATATAAGGCTCTGTATAGCTCGCCTAAATATTCGCTATCATAGCCGACATTAAAATCCATTAAAAGGTGGTAAGTATCAATTTAGAGCGCCTGAGTTTTTCCAAGATTTGCCGCAATGTGAATATATGATTTTTAATGGACTTTCCTAGGGTTTAAGGCATTCACATAATACGACAGATACTCGTAGGATCTTACATGCAATGTTGAGGAGACTAATACCTCTATAGTTGGCTAAGTGCAGAGGTTCTTCTTTCTTAGGGATAGGATCAACGATGCTGAGATTCCGTTCGTCGGACATACTTTCATCCGTCCGTATTTTACAGATGAGTTCCTGTAGGCTCCGTTCCGTAGATCATCTCTAGCTGCTTAAAATAGCTCGGCAGCTTGTTGGATTTAAGCTTAATTGTATACATAAATATTTTATTTTATCATATATACGAGCATATAAATTAAATTAAAGATTTCGTTTCTTTTTCCAAGTGAAAGCAGTTGAAATATTCGGTCCTTTCGAGTCCTTATTGGCCTAACTGCGACCTAAAAAAATATTTTGTGTTATACCTTGAGCATTTCAATGCCAAAGACTGGAGATTAAGATCGATATTGTGTAAGATTCATGTCATATAGTGGCCTAATAACCGTTTTTGCAAATGACTAGGTGTTTTCGATTGGAACTCTTACTCGAATTTATGCGGCAAGCTATGGTACTTACGTACTCGACTCAACAATTTATTGATTTTCAAGGTAAAGTCCAGTAGTGTATTTTGGCCTTTCAGACAAAGTAAGCGTGACCTATGTACAACTAAGGCCTTCTGTTGACAGGCAATTTTTAGTTTCACAACTGGTTGGTTGCGACTCCTGCTGCCATGGGCTTTTACATATGAGAGTGTGCGACTGAAAAGTTTTCATATGAACCCATGACAGTGGTAATTGAAGCGGAACAGTTGCAAACAAAAAATTATCTGCCAGCACTCTTGCTTTGTCTGAGAAGCTATTGACTTCCTAGTATTTTTGTCTGCGAAATTAATAAATTGCTCGACTTATCCTTATTATAGCCCTGCTGATATTTCTATGTCAATATATTATACTTTCGAGACAAATGAGCGCCACGGCTGGCTTTGAAGACTTTCGCTCTTTTGATGAAATTGTCGATTACTTTTCCGCATAAATCCAGCGGCAGCTCAATATAAGCTTCGAATCTCGCCCTTTAGCTGTGGAATCCTTTTGGGGTCATTAGCATACTCCTTTTGCTTCACATAATCCCAAAGAAATAAATCCAATGCGTGATGTCGCACGAACTTGGTGGAGATGACACGGCCGGGATACTTTATGTGCAATAACTACATTGTTTCTCGCGCTGTTTATAGGTGGCACCGTCTTGTTGAAACCACATGTCTTTCACAGCAAATTGGTGCCAAAAATAATTTGTTATCGTTTCCCGACAACTTTCACCATTGGCTATTACAGCAGCACCACTAGAATTTTCGAAGAAATATGGTCCAGTCACGCCGCCGGCCAAAAATCCGCACCAAATAGTGACTTTTTATACATGAATTGATTGTTCGTGGATTTTCATGACCCCAAATGCTACAATTTTGTTTGTTTACGTAGCCATTCAGTTGAAAGTGAACCTCATTGCTGAAGCTGATTTTGTTCCAAAAATCGCCATCAGCTTGGTGGTTCTCTAACACCCAATCAACGAAGTCACGACGCTGTTCATGGTCTGCTGGCTTCAATTCATGTGTTAATTGGATCTGGAAGGCATACATAGTTTTGTTAAAATGTGCTACGTGGAGCTGTAGGAAAGGTTAAATTTTTGGAACGATGACAAATGAATATTGATGAATTGTCACGAACACTGTCACTCACGGGGATATTTTCGCGCGACCGGCCACTATAATGGCACACTGGTTTCTTTGCACACCCAACACTGACCCGGTTTGATAGAATTTTTTCATTAATTTCTTAACCGCGGGGATGGGTTTTTACAATTAAAATGCGTTCTTCTCTTGCATACTGCTACATAATTACAAATGATAATGATTCGTATTCACGGATATCAAATATTAGCTTTTAAAATGTGAAGCTATCATACGTTACGATGAGTCTTATAAGTGCAGTGTACATCTTCAGTTTTGGTCCCCAGACCCTGAGCGGAATGCTGCCAATAGTTGGTGGGTACATTTGAGTGCGGTGTTTTTCTTTTGATAGTGAACTATTAGGTTTTCTTGGGATTGACCTTTTTATAGTCCATCTACTCAATTTATTTAACATACCTTCTAAATCGTCTGCATAAGCAGTAGATCCCTGCTGTATCGAAGTTCTATTAATATTTCTTTATTGAAAGAACCAAAAGCAGTGGGAGATAACCTCACCCTGCGTGAGGCTCCTAAAGGACTCTTAATTTTACTCCTCCTAGCTCCCTAATAATATAATTATCTTCAAGCAAACTCAATCCAATTATTGAAAATGAGGTTAGCTTTTAAAAAACAAGTTAAGTGTAAATACTTGGAGTTAACAGTTCATACAGGACCTAGCCTAGCTTCTCGCAGCCATCCGTGCTGTGCAGCACACGACAGGAAGGGACGTAAAGTTGTATGTCATTTGTGAACGGCAATTTTGGGTGTTCCATACCAGAATAATATAAAATGGAACACTAATAAATTCAACACGGTGACTGACTGTCTGTCTGTCTGATTGTCCACCAATTTATCACACGAATGTAACAACTGAACCGCAAGACTTAGAGAGCTTAAATTTAGCAGAAACATAGCCATAGGAAAAAATTAAGAATATATTTTTGAGGGCATTCAGGATACCCCATGTGACTTCGATAAAGTTTGTTGAACAAAAACCTCAAAAATCAAGGTAAAAGCGAGACTCAAGAACAATGTTCGGCTCTCTGTGGCATTCAAGAGATAGGTAGGTAGTAGGTAGATTAGAACTTTTGCGCCATTTTGAAAAGTATGACTCATTTGACCTGGATGTTAGTGTGTGTGTGTGTATCCAACAGGACTCTGTTGTCAAATCTATTCCGTGGAGTCCAAGAACCTGATGATATCACCGACTGCCATCTCTGGTACCTCACTCAGGTCGTCAAAAAAGGGTTTCCCCATTGTGCGAAACCTGGCTCTACCTAGTGCCGGGCATCCGCAGATGAAGTGGTCTCCTTTTCATTAATGCTCCCCCAACTGCGGAAGTGTGTGTTAAAAGGGATGCCGAGCCTGGCCGCATCTCTATTAGCCAGTGACCCGTGCTGATCACCACAAACCTGGCGATGTCCGGGCGAGTCCTGTTTAGAAGCTCTTGTGTCTTGACCCAAGGGTCATATCTTCCTGGATATTACTCAGTTAGTCAGTTTGCCCCATCTATAGTCGGCCTTTGATAAAAAAAATGCAAGCAGATATCAATCTTGACGGATCCCAGCGGAACGTGCACTTCCTCCACAAGGGATCTGTCAAGAGCCGATCCCCGCCTTGCCAGTTCATCAGCCCGCTCATACTTCAATGCTACTATGGCATGAAACCCAGAGGAGACTGCTCTTCAACCGAAGGCCCGACAGATCGAGTTTCTCCCTACACTGTTTGGATGCAGTCGAATCTATGGCTTTGATAGCAACCTTAAGACTATTTCAATATGTAAACAATTCGAATTCTGGCTATTCAGTAAAAAAAAAAGGCCACGCTCTTCGTCCCACAAAAGCTGTACCATACCTGGTATCATATGATATATTTCCAATCAGCAGTAAAAGCCTGCTTCCACTCCATTCAGGTCCCCCATTTTCGGTAAAAGGACACATCCATGCACATCATTCATCCCTAGCTATGAGTAAAATTCCACATATTAGAACTCGTATGTATCTACTCCATGTGTAGATCCATTATGTACAGCCTACAATATTGGCGGCAGTTGATCTTCATTTGCACACGTTACTGTCCCACACCAACCTGGTTAGGACTTTAATATTGGCTTTATAGTCTTGTTTGCACACATATACCGCCACCAGTGTCGATGCTACCCCGCGCCATTACCCGCACTTCAAACAACCCCTGGCATTCCTTTGAACCCATGTAATAACCTTTTAGAACACGAAGATATATTGTTTGAACACCGGGCGTAGAAAAGTAGAAAATATTTGCTTATCTCTCGCATATGAATGGCAAAGGTGAGGCATGAAGTGAAAACAAGAATCAACGAGAAGCACTTGCTCCAATCGTTCACCCCATTGTTTGAGCAAGGACGAGGTGGAGGGCTTGTATGCGTGCGCGCCTGTTTGTGGGGGCGATGTGAAATTGCCTCAATATTCCCCCTCTGGATTGGTGTGAAAAATGATCCGCTCTCGGATGAGGTGGGTGGGGTGCTTAACTTACAATGTACTCGTATCCCAGAGTCCTTTATGTCACATTTGAGTCTTTTCCTCTCGAATATTACCCCCAGTGAACAGGATGTGTTGCTATATATTGCACACAGTTGAACGGGACGAAGTCGACAAGCGTTTAGTTTCACCTGCTCCTTTAATTAAAGTCACTTAAAATGTTATCCACTTAATTCCGCATGTTTCGTTTTTTCAGTTCTTTTTTTTTCTCGCTCGCTTTATCTGTGTTTCTGTGCCGCATTTAGGGAGTACGACGCAATCATTTGGAGATCTCATACCTAGCAAGGATACTTCACGCACCTGTGACGCGAGTTCTTGTAGGGTTTGTTTTTAATTTATTTGTGGGCCGGAGAGGTTACTTTTTATGCCATCATTTACGGTTGATGTGTGTATGTGTGACAGGAAACGATGAGTGAACACGCTTGGGGAAGACACACTTGATGAGGAAATGAGGACACTATAATTTCGCTTGGATTCCGTTCGTGCGCGTAGGAGTGGTTCGGCGTTAGAAGGATGCAATTAAATTTTTATCGTATTCGCGGTTCAGTGAGCGAAATAAGTGAAATTTCCGGATGGAAATTTTGTGGTGAAATGATGAGAACAATTTTCGCAGGGTGTCACTGTGCTATGTGCCACTTCGGGGAGTTGGGAAATTGTTGAAATACATACATTTAGTTAGGTAGGTCAAGGAGATAGTAAGTTGAAAAAGCCTATCCAGTTACAGTTGTATAATTTTTGAGATTTTCTAAACTGGAGTATTGGGAAAGGGAAGCTACACCATCAAAGTCTATGCCCCTTTGGAAAATTCAGACCATGCCTTAATATCAGTGGTACGCCTGCTACTAACACCAACAATATGGAAATAGGATGGCAATCGCCTGATTTGGAATTACAAATTATCTAACTGCGATGAGCTGCTAAATTTGTTCACTTCTTTTCCATGAGTTTCATTAGGTATTTTGGTTCCACAGAAATTGTGAGCAAGCCATTGCTGCCAAAAAGAGATTCTATAGACAGTGGTGCTCCAATCCAACAGATCAAACAATTTCTATAATAACTTTGCCAGTCTCCGAAACATGTGTAATATAACAGATGATTTCGCGAAGAATAATTATAATGAAAGAGTCACTAACTAGTTGTTTCTTGTTATAGCAAAAGTGATAAGCAACATCTTTAGTCACTCTCCATTCCCACCTCTGGTGATATCAATTACCTGGAGCGATACCGGCAGCATGGTTTTCGCAGACTGAAAACCTACTGAGTTATGTAAGTCACTTATGGAGCTCAGCCATAGAACAGAACTGGAAATCAAGGACCGTTGGCCTGGACGTCTCAAAGCACTCGATCGAATTTGGCATCGTTCCCTATTAAACATGCCTTCTATGGACTACCGAAACACCTCCGCAGTTGGATGGGAAATTTTCTGCATAACAAATTAATTCAAGTTGTGGTCGACGGTATATCTTTCGACACATTTGCCCTAAACGATGAAGTGCCTCAGGGTTCTGCACTTTCACCAATTCCGTTCTTAATCCATATCTTCGAACTTCTTAAGTCAACATATAACAAAATATTCAATTTTTTCGATAACTGTACCTTAATTTCATCTTGCTCCTACAGCATGCCCTTGAGTACAAATATAGTATATCGCATAGTCAGAGGTGTGACGAGATTAACTCATTAAATGAACACCTGCAGAAAATCTTGCAGTGGGGAAAAGCTAACTTTTCTACAGTACCACAGCTTCAAATCAACGACCAAATTACCCAAGAAGGTAAGAAAAACGGATAAAAATCACATAACGCAATTATCTATATTCTTCGCATTAGATTCTAATATTAGAATTAATAAATATTACGTTTCATAATAAATATATACACAGTGGCCCAAAAATATTAATTGGATTTTAGATTTGAAAAACTTTTTATTTTATTAACGAATTTTAACAAAACCAGAAGAATATTAGAGCTTAATCTTAGCTTTTTTTATGTTAAGAATGGAAAATAATATCCTTTAGGGCCATTTTGGTTCTCACAAAACTTCAATCTTCCGATGAAATTGTCCACCACTTTTTTCGAAGCTTGTGATGTCAAGCCCAATATATGGGACTTAGTGTTCCTTTTAAGGTCTGCAAGAGACTGGGGATTATACTCGTAAACATTTGCTTTCAGAAAAACCCATAGGAAGAAGTCTGGTGCTGTTAAATCCGGAGAACGAGCCGGCCAACCAATGTCTCAATTTGTTGAGATTATTCGGCCTGGGATCTCTGACTGTATGGGAAGTAGCGCCATCTTGTTGAAACCACAAACAGGCACGCGATAGGTGATACAGCTGCAGATGTAAAAAGTCTTCGAACATTGCCATATACTCCCCATCTACCGTTACTGAATCCCCATTTGCATCTTTAAAGAAATAGGGCTCTATGACCTTTTCAGCCGAGATACCACACCAAATTGTGACTCGAAGTGGATGCATCTATCGCTCCTGAATGTGGGTTTTCCATACCTAAGAAACGCAAATTTTGTTTATTGACGAAACCATTGAGGTTTAAATGGGCTTCGTCTGACATAATCAATTCCTCCAAAAAATAGCGATCTCGATTCTATTTTTTAAGAAGTGTGTGGGCCAATAATAACCAACTTGTGTGATCTCTGGCCAGTAGTTGCTGACTAAATTGAACGTTGTATGGAAAATAATGCAAATCCCTTCTAAAAATTATCTGCAAAATCGTCCATGGGATGTTTAGCTGGGACGAGTGCAGTTATTAACTTCTGTTAATTACGAATATAAAAAAAATCTTTTTTTCAGAGACAAGTGTCTCGATTGCTTTATTGCTGAACTAAATCTAACATATAATGAGTTTTACACTTCTATTTATAGATTCTAAATTACAATATTATGGGAAAGCATATTTCTTCTGGATCTCACGGAGTCAGCATAACTGATGAATGTGCCAGACGGATATCTGATCCGTATCCGCTGCGAATGCTGTCGAATGTTTGGCGCGTGTGCTGACGGTGCGGTTTAATGTTTGATAACTGTGCCGCCTGGTCGATGCCGAAGGTTGTTCGTCAACAGATGTCTGTACGCAGCTTATGTTGTCTGGGGAAAGTCCGGACGCAGGTTTCGCAGTTTGTCTATGATTGAACACTGTTCTTTCTTGCCAAAAACAGGCAACAAAAAGCACGATGGCATCTCTAGACGGGGCACTTCTAACATTAAAATGACTGCGAAATTCTCGTTGTGTCCTTACAATTGAGATAATGTGCCGAATGTAAGATTCGACAGTGAAAATTGGTTGTGGGATCGCCCAGTGCACCACTATTCATAATAGGAATATTTTAACTAAAAGAGAAAACAAAAAAATTGTTGAAAAATATTGCTCAGTTCCCACTTAATATTTTTGGGCCACGTTCTATAATTTGCCCTACAGATTCCGGTATGCTGAACACGAATCCGGTACAAAAATGTATTCTTACCATGTCGGGTTTTTAAGATATTGACGTTTGATGGTTCTAAGAATGTTGTTGTCGAGCTATTTCACACCCTAGTTCTGAATTTGTACGTCCTGTATGCATCTAATTTGTCGTGAAATCTTAAAGTGGTGAACAGAATTTTCCGATCCTACCTGTTACGCCAGATCCGTTAGTTTCGCCAAAAGTGCTAAAAACAATCTTCCGTTGTTCAAATTGTTCTGCAAAGTGCTTTACGAACTAGTTTGAGCCAAATCTACCAACAAATAACAAATTTATAGCATATACCTACCTTCCGACCTATCCGGCAAAGTTCGACCTTTCCGATCCGATCCGTTCATTGTGCGTAGCTGATACATGCTCAACATTCCACGGTAGTGTTAATTAAATAATAATAATAAATTTATGATTGACAGAAATTAAGCTTCCAACACAACTCAAATCAGAAGAAAATATGTACGTACTTATATGCAAAGAATTTTTTTTTGTTTTACGCTGAATTGTCTGATTAAAGATTGATTGATTTTTATTTGAGTGTGTAATGAATTACGTAGTTGTATTAACAAAATCATTTAGCATGGCTTTACCGTTTGTCAAGTTGTCAATGGTCTTAACTTAACTATAGATATTAGATTTTTTTTAAAAAGTTTTCACTAAGTATTCTTTCTCGATAAAGTAGCGAGATTTTGCAATGTTGGAACAGTTTTTGGACGTTAATTTCAAGGATGTGCCTCCTTGTTTCTCGTAAGATTGGACATTTGCCAACAAAATGCAAGATATCCTCCTTCTCTGCTAAATTACACATGCTGTAGAGTAAAGGCAAATTATCTCTATGTGGTACATAATTCGGTTTCAGAAGTTCACCCCTAAGTTTGAAGATCAACGCTATTTCGTCAATGTATACTCATTCTTAAAATAATTGTTATGCTGCAAGTTTTGTTGGAGCTGGCTATAGATCGATCTATAAAGTCATCCCGATTCCTCTTCTAGAAATCTTGTTCTTGCCCGTTCATCCACCTTTCCGATTAGCTGATAAAGTTGAGGCTTACAACTCCTATTACCATCGAAATCCATTTCAATCTCACTTACGCGAGCAAGTTAAAACAAATCATTGAACCATCCAGTTTTAACACGTATAGCTTGTAATGCTGTTTTTTTGGAAGTCGGTAGTCGGGTATACTTAACACCTTAAGCATATAGTTTATTTGTAGTTTAAAGGTTTTTGTGAAAAGTTGAAATAATCCAGTTTCAACTGGATATGCATTAGCATGCAGTTATGCAGTTAGATTTTTCGTAAAGTAGACTCTAATCGTTTCTCCATTGTAATGTAAGTTTTTGTTGAAGCAGTTCCATTGCCTTCGAATTATTTATATTAACGACAAGGATGAGTATGCTAAAATGACAATATCATCCGCAAACATGAGATCTTTGATCAGAGTACGTTACACCTCCTGGCAGCAAATCAATTATATCCTCAAGAAAAAGAGCAAATAAGCTTGGGTTCAGGGTACATCCCTGTCGATAACATCTCACCATCCCATACCGCTGCTTTGGTGTCGCAAACTTTACTGATATACCAACGCAACAAAGATTATAAAATAAACCATTTCGATCTACCTAATCAAAAGCAGCCTTCAAGTCTACAAAGAATGCGTAGAGCTTAGCATTAAGAAGTGGTCAACAGTTAAACATCCTGACCTAAATCTAGCTTGAAATTGTTTTAGTAGGCTATTCCATCTATCCATGATGTCAATCGGGTTTGATTTTATATGATGCGTTCAGGAAGGAAATGTCTCTATAATTCGCTGGGTCTGATGTGTCACCTTTTTTGTGGATGGCAAAGATCAGGGCTTCTTTTAATTGTTGTGGGACAGCCAATAATCCAAAATGCTGCTGAATAATGTCGTGAGTTTAACACTGAGTTCGTCTATGCCATACTTATAGAATTCATGAGGAATCCTATCCGATCCTGCAACTTTGCCGTTTTCAAACACCTCAGGGCTCCTTTAACTTCCTGGAGAGTGATAGGACAATCTAAAATAATGTTCGGGCTACTTGATGCAGCATATTGAAAGTAAATTGTCTGCAATTTATAAAAATTCATTAAAAATTTTCACATATCCTTGCCTGTCAACTAAACTGTACACCGCAAACAGACTGAAAGTAAAAAGCTGTGTAATCGATACCTAACCAACAAAGAGACAAAAAAAGCAAACTCCTACTCTTGTCAAGGGACTTATGCATAACGATGTCTCCATTCGACACATGCTGTATCCTAAGTTGTTTCTTGTTCCTGCTGTATGACCTCACTCCGAATGATGACGCCCCCGCATGTCAACTCGATTCTGGTGAACAAAAGTTCTGTCTATTTGAATCGTATCCCAAAAAAAAGGATATTTGAAATTGATTTTTATGGCAATAAATTTGTTTCTCGCTTTTTCTCTCCTCGCCGCTCCACTTACTGTACGAGTATGTGTGTGAGGGTGTAAAGGGGGCGCCTTCACATCATCTTTAACATGGAATAGTCGTCGTCATCTGAGTTGATTTCATTGCTTTTTTTCATTTTCCTGGTTTGGTGTGATTTACTTTTGTTCGTGTCGTGTATGCGAGGGATTTCTGGTTTCGCCGTAGGGGTTGAATAAGTGAACATCCCTCATCCCACACCAACTCAGTGTATGAATTTCAATTGAATTCTTTTCCCATCAAGCCAATATTTTTGTCGGGGTTAAAACAATAAATCTATTCACCCCCATCCACCAGACCCTCCCAGCCAAGTCACAGCGTGTAACTTAGTGATACTAGTCAACCGAGTGTACTACTATTTGAGTGTTTTTTCCAAGCCATTTCAATTTTTGGGGAATTCAGGATGTCAGTTTTTTTTTTTTTTTTTTGTTATTATGGTTGTGGATTTTGTTACTAGCAGCACATTGACTATCCACTTGGAAGCCAATAAACTTAACTTCCGAATAGTTCCTACAACTGCAATGGTGGTTCACTTGGAGGATGAGTTCACACAACCCGCAGTAGGAAAAATTGGCATTAAACTGCAGTCAGTGGCTTTTATCGCTTTTTTTTGACCTGCAGTACGGCAGGAAAAAAAACTCAAAATTGCATCTCTATGGCCTGAAAAGTGTTGTTTGGTTATAGCTTTTCCCGCCTCCGCTTTGAAAGACTGATTGCAGTTGAAGTTGAAACATCAATTTTGAATCCCATTCGTCTTCCGAATGTGCAAAAAGGGTACTATGTGTACAGCATATGACATTCATCTGACACTAAAATGAATTGGGTCAAGAAGTGCAATAAAACACACAAATGATTCGAGTTTAATTTCTTATTTATGGAAGAGAATGAGAATACTGTGTTTGCTTGACCTAAATTTTCTACAGGGGATGATTGGACTACTTTGATGGAATGTTTGCAAAGTGGTTGCAATTGTAATCAGGCTCAAAATGAAGGAATGGCATACTAAAAGTCCTTAAGGACATTCAAATTTAATATTAAATAATTAAAAATGTTACTACCAAATTTTAAGGTAGGTAGCAGTAGGTCTAAGCTAATAAGTCTCGTCAGATATGTTGTTTCGTTTTTATTTGTGGTCTTCTCTCAGGTGAGGGAAACACATAAAGCTGAGGCCGCGCTCCCAGGATGCCTGCATATGTCTGGTTATACATCTATTGTGTTTTACCCAACGAGATGCTCGAGCTAGTGCGCCTTCTCCAGTTTAGTTGCCTTGATGAACCGGAATATCTGGTGTGAATATAGCGATGTACTAGTCTTTTCTTTTGTGGATCAGCACTCCGCATTGCTTAAGGAGATGGTTTGGGGTTTCCTCAACAGTTCCACACAATATATAATTTCTTCTATGCCCAGTTGCTTGAGATGTTCCATAAGTTTACAGTAACCTATTAGGAAGCGTGTTACAAACCTTTGTTTATAATTCCCAAGAAACGATTTGAATTTTGAGAGATTCTCTCAAAGATTGACTCTTTTGCAATTTTCTTCCTTACTTAGCTCTTCCCTTAATTTGTGCTTTCTCAGCCCGCAGAACGGTTCTGTTTCAATGAAGGGGTCTCCGATCATTTTATTACTACTTCATCGGCTGGTTCATTTCCGTCTACTCTTACGTGACCTGTCACACGATAGAATGTGACTTTGTTACTCTCTTCCAGCCAATTTCTTATCATATCAGTTTTGATTTATTTATCGGAGTTCACTGTGTGGATGGCGGATAAGTGTCTAATGAAGTTGAATTGAGCGCATCTTTCGATGGTATGAGTGAAAGATATTGGGAAAGTTTCTAGGATATCCTACAGATCCGGTACTGCCTCAGTTTTTGTTCAGGTTAAGAATCTGTCCGTTATTCATTTGAGTTGGTATTTGACTTATAAGGAGTAATAATAGAGTCGGTGAAAGAATTTTATAAATTTTATGATTACTGATCACTCTATGACTGGGTTTTGTTTAGCATTTCCAATAGCAAGATTAATAGTATCCAAGCAAAGTAGTGAAAATTAACTAAACCAAGCTTAAATACAATCTTTCATGTGAGTTTTAGGAAGATGTTTATTTGTTTACGGATGCCTCAACTTCCTATTCAATGTATGAACATTCTCTTCAGAAGCATATTCTTAGTTGCTCCTCAGCTCTACGTCCCAAAAGTTATTTTAAGAGACTTAAACCTTTTATTTCTAGGTACTTATTGAAAAAGTAAAGGCTAAAAATAAACTTAGTACCCTGGAAATCTAAGATTAAAAAGCAACTACAAAAAACTGTGCTCTGAACTGAATTACTGCCGTTCTCAATTCAGTTCTGGTAGAGGTAACTTAAAAAATTAATGGCAAATATTTAACAATGTTCTAAATAAGTCGTCAGTTACAGAAAAACTGACTGTTATCCGTGTATTTTACTAACATAGCCACCAGTTTACAACCGGGTTCTGTCCAACCTTTTTGTCTCACCTGTTTGACAACTGGTTGCTGTACTGACCCAGTCTTTTGCAATAGTTATGTATTTGAACCCATAACTTCACTTGAAGTTTTAAAAATTATTGCTACTCTAAAAAATGCAAACTCGTGTGGTGCTGACGGTATTTTGAATATCTTTCTAAAAAAAAAGTTGAATGCTATGGAATGGACGTACTGTCACACATTTTTAATCGCTGTATTTTTGAGAGGGGTTTTCCAGAAGAGCTTAAGTGTGCAGATGTTGTTCCGTTATTTAAAAAGCATTCTACTATTGAAATGTGTAATTATAGGCCTATATCTCTTCTTCCAACTGTAAGTAAAATCTTGGAAAAGCTTGTAAAAAATAGGATAGTTACAGACAGTCGCCTAGACCTAATTTCCGATATAAATATCTTCTAAGAATCTGGATCTCCTAACAAAACTTGGTCATACATAAGTCCCAAGACTAAGATTATATTTTTGAGTTTGTCGTCTATACCGGATCGTGACGGTAATATCTACTTTCATTCACCAGAGTGCCAAAAATTCAAAATTCCTACTCGTATTTGCAATTGTAGGTCTGGGTTATCTTCTCCTACCTTTAATGGCAGCCTAAGCTGCAGTGATAATTGTTTTTTGATCGAAAACGTCAGTGAATTTAAATACCTGGGGCTTATCATTGACTTGAAAATGAGCTTCTCGAAACATGTAGATGGTTTGAGGAATTATTTACTTTGTACACTTGGGCATTTTTTTTTATATTTGCGTATTATCTGTTCAAGTATCTATGCTCTTAAATATTATTTATTATGTTATTTTTCACTCAAATTTACAATATGGTATTGCTTGCTGGAGAGGTACTTTTAAGCATAAAATAAATCCTCGATTGAAATATATACTACGAAAATGATGATATAATCTTGTAAGACTACCTAGTCACCCTTTGTTCTGAGACTTAAAAATTATTCCTGTTCGTCATTTGTATTGTTTTAAAGTGTTGAAGTGCTTTTTATGAAATCTGGTAATCGTAATCTCTGTTTAATCTCAAACTATAATTTATGTGAAAACTTTTCGTACTCTGTATCTGTTCCTCTTTTCCATACGTCTCATCGTCTATTCAACAAATTTCTTCAGTCGTTCCAATCGACCAATCACTTTACCTGAAATGTTTCTTAAACTATTAAAAAATTTGCTTCTCAAGTTCAACTTCATTGGCATAGAATCTATTCTTTCTAATAAAACAACTTCAATGAATCTGTCCTGAAGGACATTTTAATTTCAACCGCAGAGCATATCTTACCCTTATCTTAAAACTCAAATTTCACTAAAATCTGTTAAGTGGCAGAGTTAGATGTGTAAGACAAATTATTTGAAGCTCGAGAATTTTTAAAACTTACAATCTTACCTCCAATGCATCTGATTTCAGGTGGGATAATTGGCGCGCCTGTCTAATCTAGCGAGTCAAATTTAAAAGTTCAGACGTTCTTTAATAAGCGGCATCATAAGTTTTCCTATTTCTCTAACTCTTAACGGTTAGTGATCATTGAACTTGGTTGAACCATGTAGGTTAATTTTTAGCTATATAACATCGAAAGCATCACTCTCCATCTACTGCTGTCGGTGACAAGCTAGGTCTAATCGAGCAAATATACAGAGACAACCCTTAAATCGAAATCAGGTATATATAGGGGTCCTTAACCGGCGCTAAGGTCAATTTCTAGCATGAGGCATCTCGAAAGATACCATTTTCTTAATGACCGTCAATATGATTTCCGTCAACAGCTTTCCAAAGGAGAACTAATGGAGTTCAAACCTATGGTGTTGGTAACATTTTCTCCAAATGGATTACGAGCTTTTTAAGTAATCGATCAATACAGGTTGTATTAGACTGATGTAAATACTTCTACCCCATTCTGATCCAATGCATGTACCCAGGGCTCAGAAGTCTTTCCGACCCTGTTTCTAATATTTACCGATCAATTTCCCTCTCTCACTTGACATCTAATCCATTTATTCACGGATGAAAGTACTCTACTCTACCCGTACATCCATAACAAATGCGCTGATGAAATATATAATTGTGTCCCGTCTGTCCGTCAGTTTAGTCGCACTCCACATCCTGAGCAAAGTTCATAAAAGTTACAATCCATCTGGAACGGATCGTATGATTTCATATCCTGTTTCCTCTAACCCACTCCTTATAATGTGGGCGTGGCATTGTGAAAGTTTTAAATCAAGTGCAATGATATATTTCTACTCGAAATATATTTCAGTAATTTTTAAGAGATTTAAAAGAAAAAATTGTTTTCACAACAAATTATCCGAAGAAAGTGGTTATCATCATTTTTAACCGAAGTTCACTTATTCTTATTCTGATTATATGTATATTCGAAGTAATATTTAACCATAAATAGATTGCGCATGAGGTCCACACGGATGCGTCGTCGTCCGGTCTGGCCGTAATATTATTGCAGCGGGGGAAAGAGGACAACCTGTTGCTGCCAGTAGCCTTCTATAGCCGAAAGCTGTCTACGGACGAAACCAAGTACCGCTGATATAAACTCGAGGTTTCGGCCATAGTGGAAAGCTTGTATCGATTCCGGGTATACTTATTGGGCAGGTGGTTCAAGGTTGTCACGGACTGTGAGGCCATAGTCTCAACCAGCACGAAGGCGAAGCTGATACCTCGAGTGGGACGATGGTGGCTCAAACTACAGGAGTTCGACTAAGAAACGGCTCATTAGCCGGGCAAGAGGGCCGCACATGTTGACGCCCTAAGTCGACAACCGGTAGAAAGGGAGCACGAGGTGGAGGAGGTATCTTCGCTTATTTTAAACGCCAACATCTCCAATGAGGATTGGGTGGCTACCATGCAGTGGCAGGACCAAAAGCTGTACGATTTGATTTCCACACTGAAGGCACCTGAGATGACGGCAGCGAAAAATCAGCTGCAAATGGACTATCTCGTCAGGGGACATCGATTGGAACTGGAAAGGATAAAGCAGATGTTTTGGTTCCCGAAGATAAGGGAATTCATAAGGAGCTGTATTAAGTCGTGTGTTGAATGCACTTACGTAAAGAGAAGAGGAGGCAGGCCCGAGGGGGAGCTCTATAGCATAGAATGCGTTCCTCTGCTTTTCGACACCGTACACGTGGATCATCTTGGGCCATTTACAAAAGGAAGGGGTGGAACCAGATACGTTCTGACCTTGGTTGACAACTTTATTAAGTATACCATACTGCGATCCGTTAGAACCGCCAACAGCGGGGGGGGAGTGACCGGCTATTTTGGATTGCCACAAAGGATCGTCACTGACCGAGGAACCGCATTCACATCAGGAACGTTCGAGCAGTTCTGCGAGAAGAATGGGATACAACACATCAAGACAGCTGTCAGGACGCCCGGGGCAAATGGCCGTGCCCTTTGGGCAGGAATCAATGTGTAGAGACATATCAAACTTCCGCGTGACTTCTAGGTGCCCCCACAGCCTAATTTACGCATATTCTTACATTTTCACACACCTTTGTATAAAATCCGTGAATTCACCCTAAAATAGCGGCCGATTTGTGAATTCACCTCCAAAATTTATCAATTCACCCCGAAATTGCCCGATGTGAATTTGAATATTTTCCATAGTACAATAGCTCAGGAATAAGAATACATATAAGAAAAATTATTCTTGATTCAGTCACTACATCGTTTCCTTTGCAGCTTAGAACAATAACAAAATGCTCACCAATAATTACGATTTGATATCCATCAAACCGACGACTAGTTGAATTTACTGCAGTCGAACAGGAACCAAGTCACAGGGGGCCAGAAAACTACGAGTTAGTTAGAATTTCGACTAAGGGAGAATCAATTCCTTATTAATAATTAATCATGCAAGCAAAACGTCACTATATTGCTCTTTTTTTAGAAGCACTCTTAAAGGGTGGTACGAGTATATACAAAATCCTCCCTCTGCACAACAGCTGTCATTTGGTGGAGATCCATAATTCTGTCAGTGTGTAAGCATACATCGTCAGCGTAGTCAAGGTGTTTCAGTTGGGATATAAGAGTCCATCAAATTCCATCACATCGCTAATCAACAATAAGAATAGTATTGCTAAAAGAATGCAGCCTTGTCTTACCCCACTTTGGATCCCGATTTCCTCAGACAACCTTCCTCTGTGCAGACATTTGAACCCATCGCATGTAGCTATGATAATAGCAATTACAATAATTTATCAGGAATACTTCTCCTGCGTAAGGCACTTCAAATAAACTCTCTGTTGATACTATCGAACACCTTCTCGAAATCGATGCACAGTAGGTGAAGTGGCGATCTGTATTCAACGCACTGCTCAATGATGATCTGCAGGGGGTTGACGTGGTCGTCACAGGGGGATCCAGATCGGAAACCTGCTTGTTCGGCATCGAATGTGTCTTCGAGATGTTGTTTGATTCACACCATAATGATTTTAGCTATTAGTTACAGCAGGCAGCACACAGATACCCCCCCAATTTACGCACTGCATTAATCTTCCTTTCTTATGAAGGTTGACGATCATTTCCTTCTTGCACTCGTCATGTAAGCTGTCATAGCATATCATAGCAAAATGCTTCTTCCATCTCTTGAGCTGGTTCTCATCCGAAGTGAGCAAAAATCCATCTAGGCCTTTCACTGGGTGTTGGCTGGAGCTGCGACCACATGTCAGCTCGTTGGTAATTCTGTGGACGGTCCTGCTGTCACACCTGCTTGCAGCTTCTTCTGCTTCTGTAGGCAGTGCGTTGATGTAGTTGCACTTGTCACTACGCACGCTACGCTGACCTCTTAACTTCATGCAATATATGAACTCTAGCTCGCTCCTTTCCGCTGCTGGAGTAGCTATAATGCGAGCTTCCAGCTGTTTTCGTTCGTTGATTCGTGTCCAGATATGCTAGGAAGGACATGTCTTATGTCTTCATTGCAATCGCCCGATAATTCGTTCAACACTAGATGCAAAAACTTTTTTCAAAACACACCAAAGATCTTGGATTTTTGTGGGGAGTAAACTGCTGATTGGTGACACTCAGGGATGTCGATGTTGAACCTAGGCATTGTTGTGTTGTCGTGGGATCTTTGAACTGCAGCAGTGCGTAGTTGGAGAGTAGCTATCATGAGATGATGATCTTTCGTTCGTCGATTCGTCTCCAGATATACTCTTATGTATTCCTTGCAATCGACCGACAATTCTTTCAACACTAAATGCAAAAACTTTTTTCACAGCACACCAATGATCTTAGATTTTTGTGGGGAGTGAACTGCTGAGTGAGAAAGATGATCCCTTAATTGTTGGAGAACTGAGGGATCACTTAACTTGTGGATGTCGAACCTAGGCATTCTTTTGTTGTCGTGGGACCTTTGAATTGCAGCAGTGCGTAGTTGAAGAGTAGCTATCATGAAATGGTGATCTCGTACTATCCCCACTTCTGCTCCTCCCCTGTTTTGGACGTCCAAGAGACTACTCTTAACGTGGCGGCTGATGGCAAAATGGAGGTTTGATTGGAGGTTGCTTGCCTGTCGTTGGAAACCTTTGTGCTTTTTTGATTGTACTCAAACATGGTGTTACGTATCACAGAGTGATTGATATTGCAGAAATCCACAAACCTTTCACCGTTGTCATTGTGGTTGCCTAGTCTATTCTTCCCGATAACATGTTTAAGCCCTTCGTTATCTTTGAATGCCTTGGCATTCAAACCCCTATGACAATGTCTCCATTTGTCGTTGTGTTGCAAACCGCGCTTAGTTGGTTATAGAAACTCTCCGTCACGTCATCAGATGAATCATCCGCTTGTGTATAACATGTGTATGGTGACACGTCGTACTCTAGTCCTAAATCTGTTCGTTATAATCCTATCACCATACATCTTCCAGGAAATTAGGCTCTTGCGTCTGTTGGTGTTAGCAGCAGTCCAACTCTATATTCCCGCGGACTTCCGGATGGTCTTCCAGATGGTCTTCCGGAATAGAGTAGTACAGTGTTACGCATTGGGGACTGGCACTTGCCCGCTTTTCATCTTATCTCACTTACCCCACTTGAATCGAGAAGCGTCTTCACATTGTTCAATCTTATCTTTGTTCGCGTAAAATAGCCAAAAGTCATCAGCATGTGATCATTCCTTATCGGAGGCATAATATCGGTTTTTGTAGCGGGCAATTTTCAGTTGCTGGCCCACGCTACCTAGTCCAGAATTAAGGCCCTAGACCATCCGCACTTGCAATTTCAGCCTACAGAAGAAGTATTTATACGTTTAGTTACCCGGGGACCACCTCCTAGTAAAGCAAGCACTTCATCATGAACTTGATTGTTGCGCTACTGTCCCAAGCCATGTTTTGAGCAGTCAATAGTTTATCGATCAACGGCAATGCGTATCTCCTTTGACAACCAGTCGTGCATTTTATTTCCTTGAATCTTAGATCTTAGAGTAAATTCTTATTCACACTCTGTTGCTCGTTGAAGTCGCCGACTATATCCACTGGAGTTCTCCCGTGCGCTTCGGCCATTAAGCTGTCTAGCATTGCGTGGTATTCGCTGTATTCGCTCGTCGTCCAACTGATCCAAATGTTGCTGTTGAGAGTTTTGTACGGCTGCTTAAAAAGATGATGTCCGCTCCCTCGTCCTTAGCCTTCTGTGCCAGGATGTCCTGGGTTATCTCACAATGATTCAAGTTGTATTATCTGTATTATCTTCATGGTTTTTTACTGGACTGTCTATGTGCTTCGCATCTTCTGATTGATCCTTTCTATAGAACATGCCTGATGGCTCCTTTGCTATGTGGCCTTCTGTTTGACATCTCCTACATAGCTTGGAGCGGTCTTCTCAATTTTTATCTAGTTTGGCTAGGTCCAAACTCTAGTTTGGCTAAGTCCAAACTCTAGGCGTTTAAAGCACTTTTTAAACAGCGTCCATTCGCGAATGCAACAGACGACCCAGCCAATTTTAATTCTTCATGCTTCTAACAGTTTTTTTGCGAAGACTGATTCTCGCAGTTTGGATTGACCCGCTTTTCTCAAGGACAACAATTTTTGCAGGTGAAACTCCTTCGACTCCAAATTGCTTCGCATACATACATATGTCCTTTTTTGTAGTAACCTCATCGACATCTTAAGCCTCGATGGTAGTATGATGCGTGAGAGTCCTTACACTTGCTTGCTTTCTTAAGGCTTCGCTGACATCACTTTTAAACTCAGCTGTCTTGTTTCCTGTTACCTTAGGCTGTATTAGAAAATATCTTTTTTGGGTCCTCCTGGATACTGCGTTTTCCATTGCTTCCACTTCGGAGTCTGCTTTTACGTTACATTGTATATGTGCATATGACAACTTCCCTTTCGCAATAGTATTTGGTCTCGTTTTTTTTTTACTTTTTACCGCTTCTTGGTGACCTCCTTATCAATAGCGTCAGGCTTAGGTTTCTTAATGACTCTTTGCCGGCGGGTCTTGTGTTCAGAGCCTGATCGCCACCACCATCTTAACAGCGCCGAAACACTGAGCTTACTTTAAAGCCTGCATTGACAGGTTTTACCGGGACGGGAGCGAGTACAGCGTCAGGATGAAAGCCATTTCAGCAAGATTTCACTTTTTCATACTCAGGTAACAGAATACTACAAACGTCATCTGTCATTCCAAATTGGCTGTTTCAAGTGTACCAGTCTTATTACCTAGAACATTCGTCGCTGGGGATGTTCCCACATATGTATCTATTTAGCTATTCATACGAGTCCGTTATACGCCGCGTATGCGGTCCATGGGTGGCCTTAGTTTTCCATCCCGGGAGTAGTTATACCGTCCCAAATTGGTCACCAGAGCCTTGTCAGTAGAAAGCAGACTATACCACCTTCAGGTGAGGTTGACATTTTTTGAATTGAATTACGGTTTAAGCCCCATGGTTAATTACATGTGTAACTACACATTTGTAGGCCTAAGGATTCAGCCAGTACATACTCATCTTTAGGTTACTTTAAGAACTCCAAAGCGATGTGGCAATGAAATGACTCATACTACTTCTTCATTTGATGTCCTTTTGAAGATGCATACTAGCTGCCATTGTATTTTCACGCTGCTGCCAGATCACATGCCAACACTCTTCGCTGTGCATTGGACCTAATAGGTATAGTTATCCAGTAAGCATTTGCCTCTACGTCATGCATGATTTTTTGGTACTTTTTTAATATTTTTTTTTTTATTACTATTATTTTAAATAAGTAATCATTCAACAAATCAGCCATACAAGTTATTCTATTTAATAAAAAGAAAATATTTCTCCAAAAACAAGGAAAGATCCTGCGATGGATACAGCTTTAGCCACCAATGCTCTACCATATATCATTTATAACCAACAATTCTTGAATACTGTGAGTCTCATTTGTCAAACACACTGTCACCCAAGTCGGTGTCATGATTTCCGGACGTGTGGGTTATTATTTCGAAAAACAATTTCCCCAATTGAGACTGAAATGGTAATAGATTAGTTATCGTCTATATCTGCGTGTGTGTATCTCTATGTGCAAAAGGAAAGCAATTTTGATGATTTCCGGGTTACACAACTGACGACTGCAATTTATGACAGAGAACTAGAGCGGAAGTTGATTTATATCCAGTGCTCAAATTGAAAAGAGAAGCACCTACTTCCTGTGTGATTTCGACCAAAGATCACTCGCCAGCAAATACCAGAGTTACCACTTTACAACGCAACGGGTAAACGAGTACGAGTAGGTACCTCGCCTTTGTGGTCCACAAATCAAAGAAATTGCTGGCATTTTCTAATATGAATACGAGGACAAAGCCAATGTCCTTCCATCATAAATCATGGGAAAAATTCCAATTTAATGGTGAAATCGTAAAACGGAGAAAGCGCCACTAACATCACCACCACCTTCCCTTTCCCTTTTCGTATTTTCCGCTTATTTTTCGAGAATTTTTCAAAAAGGTGCTTTGTATGCAAATTTTCCACAGGAGTCTGGTTGTAAGCCAGCATGGATCAGGAGTAAAGCGCGGGTGGATGAGAGAAAGGTCCTTTTTTTTGGCGTGTGCATACATATGGCATTTAGTGTGCTTATAAAGTATAATGCTGGGGTTCAACGTTTTCAAATTCCTCTTCTCTTTCTACCGGCCGGTGTCTCCTGCAATTTGGTATATCCTTAGCTATATATTGTAGATACTTGTACATATGATGTTTCAAATGTATATCCACCTGAATGGACGATTTGATGGATGAGAGAGATTTAGGAAATCTCATGACATTTTTTGCACGTGGTCATCGAGGTATGGAATAGCATCATATGGTAGCTATGGGATTTTGATTTGAATCTCTTTCACAAACACATACACACCCATCCACAGAGAAATGTTGAAAAATGAGTTGAAAATGGATTGAAGTAGTGCGGGAAAATTTATACCAATGGTTGTGGATGAATATACAAGTATGAAATTCAAAGTGGATATCACTGGATATTTGGGAGTTTCAATTAAAATATTCAATTAGGTGAGGTTTTCAAATATTTTTAAGTGAGGTAACTATAGTGAGTAGATTATAGTTTATTGAATAATTCATAAGTATTTTCAAATGGAATTCATCCATTATATCATAGTTGTGAGGTTGGGAATTAGGATGCTTCATGCATGTACACAGTGAAAAAAATATTTTTTTTAAACAAGAAAACTGTGCGAATCTATAGGTACATAAATATCGAAATTAAAGGGAAAAATTATTGAATTGAAAAACTTCTTAGTTATTTGATTTAAGAAAAAAAATGGTCAAGTGCAAGAAAGGCTTCGCGTGGTTAGAGTTCCGGACCGTTTTTTGACTGTATCCTTTCTCATTAATCTACTGAAAGAGAGAGTTATCGTCGTACTTGAAAGGGTCAGTCAACCACACAATTTTTGTTTTATATCTTCGTGTGTCAAAGTACTGGAAAAAGCTTTTCTAAAGAGATTGAGCCCTTACATCAATTTGGTTTCAGAGAAAGACATTCTACTATAGAACAGGTACACCGAATTACCGACATCATCGAAAAAGCTCTAGAAAATAAAATGATATGCTCAGCTGTATTTTTGGATGCCGCAAAGGAATTTGAATTTTAGTTTGGCACGAGGGGCTTCTTGAAAAACTTAAATTACTCTTTCCCAAGGAATATACAGAGGTACTAAAATCGTATCTTTCAAATAGATACTTTAGAATTAAACAAGGTAGTTCCTACTCTGAACTAAAAGAGATCAATGCCGCGATCCCACAAGGGAGTATTCTAGGTCTAGTGTTATAACTCTTATTTACTAAAGACTTACCAACACCTCCAAATTGCACAATAGCTACATTTGCTGATGAGACAGCTATACTCACAGTTGCCAAAAACGAGAACGATTCAACTGCATTTCTTCCAACTGCAGTAGATGAAGTTCTTAGCTGGACCAAAAAGAATCGAATTCACCTAAATAGCTCAAAATCAGTCCATGTTGATTTCACAAATAGAAAAATTAGACATATGCCAATATTTATTTCTGATCTTCAAGTTCCCTACTCTAATACAGCCAAGTATCTAGGAATGAATGCCAAGCTACGATGGAAGGAACATGTAAAAAAGAAAAAAGAAGAGCTCAATATCAAATTAAGAAACCTTAACTGGCTTACTGGTAGAAAATCACATCTATCAATACATAATAAACTTTTAGTTTACAAACAGATATTGAAACCAGTATGGACGTACGGTAAGCTATGGAGGTGTCCTTCCCAAACAAATATTGACATAATTCAAGGGTTCCAAAACAAAGTCGTTAGAGGCATTTTCAGAGCTCCATGGTATGTGAGGAATACGGACTTACAACGCAACCTTAATATAGACACCGTGAAGGAGACAATTTCCAAGTACGCTAGAACGCACTTTATGAAGCTGAGACACCACATCTACCAGGAAGCAGCAAGGCTAAGTGACACCAATGCGCAGACCCGAAGGCTCAAGCGTATTAAACCACACAAGTTATGCGATCCACTTTTCTAGATAAACGTACCCTTCTGGATATTGTGTATCTAACTAAAAAAAATTTAAATTACGGAATTACATATATACATGTAAACATAGCACTTTCATTGAACCAAATAAAAATTGCTCGTTAGTTTATACAAGTTGCAGTGTAATGAAATGTATACCAATTATAACGTTTCAATAATAAAAAAAAAAAAAAATATTTTCGTGTGTGATATTCTTGCTCATTAAAGACACCTCCCTTCAACCGTTATTAGTATTACAACTAAGTAAAACTTATCTAGTATCATATTTACCACGTTTCGCTGGTGACTCTTTACTGTTGTCATTGCTGTGCTAAATCGGACGGTTCTGTCTTTTGCAGTTGACGAATTATATTTATGTTGTCCAAAATCTGAAGGACAGCGTTGTTATAATGACCGTAGACTCGACATTGGTGTTTTAGTGTGAAATTTTTAATTTCGTCTCCATCGGTGGCTATTCATAAATCTCATGTCTCGCCATTTCGAACATACCGCGATTCGTTCACAATTCTCCTTGATTGAATAATTCCTGTAACCCCTCGTGGGGATAAGGCATTAATAATGGCTGCGTGCCCTCGTGTGCAGGTTGCTGAAACATGTTTTGCTTCCTTCTCAACTGTCCTGCGCCAAGTTTACTTAGGGCGGCCCACTAGTCTTTCAGCTTGGGTTAGTCGATTCCATTGCATGGCATATTTTGCAACGGAATTTTCTTCGCGCCGTAAGCTGTGGTGAATCCACTGCCACTTCTTTCGTCTTATTTTGATGTCTATAGATTTCTGGCCTGTTCTCCATAAGAATTCTTCGTTCGAGATATGCTTGAGCCAGAATATACTTAAGCACATGCGTAGGCATCTATTTAAAAAGGTTTGCAGCTTATGAGTGACAGCGGTAGTCACTTCTATGTGCTGCACCCATATAGCAGTACTGACTCTACATTAGAGCAGAAAAGTTGTAGCATTGTTTTTAAGCTGATAACATTGCTCTTCTAGATTTTAGAGAGCGTACTGAACGCAGCTTTGTGTCCCAATTCTGCTGCCCACATCGAGTTAGGTGCCACCGCCCGCTGATACAACGCTTCCTAAATAAAGGAAGCTATTAACTTTCTCGACCTGCTGACCAGCAATGTTAAATTGAGCGTTGGTGTTGGAGAGACTAAGAATTTTATAACAGTTTTGGCCATATTAATTCTCAGCCCCACTCTGCTTACTTCGGTTTCTATACTATGGGCCATTTGGTGCATGTCGATAATTCTATACGAAATCAAACAGACATAGTTAGCGTAGTCTAGGTATTTTAATTCTGATGTCATTGTCTATTTTGGTCCGCGGCATTCTTTTGTCAGGGCTGCCTGGAGCTCATCGCTTATTACCACCAAAAATAGCAATGGTCTGACAAATAGTCTGACGTTTTTCATTTGTGTAGGACGTAATATTTTGCACCCTCACAGGAAGCCTTGACGATGGCTATGAGTTTCTCGGGAATACCTATCCTGCGAAAATCATTGCAGATAAAATTCCGGTTAACGATGACGAATGCTTTCTCGAAGGCAATGTTATAAGATGATCCGCAATTTATATGCTCGTTCCTGAATTATTGTAGCCGTTATTTTAGCAATCGCAGATAAGACGCAGATATCTCTCCAGTTTCCGTACTACACTAGGTTCCCTTTCCTTGGGAGTTTGTTGATCAGTCCCTCCTTCCACTCGTCCGGAAAGATTACTGTTTGCACACTTGTGTAATGAGTGGAATGAGCTGAAGATATGCCGATGTATTTTGCGACACTTGAAAAAACTCGGCAGGAATACCATCAAACCCTACCCCCTCATGTTACTTTGGTTGCGTAGAATTACGGTTAAGGTCTCTATTTTGCTGGGTAGTCCAATGCGTAATCGGACATTTTTTGCAACGGATAACTCGTTCGAGTTCAGGACTGCAAGATTATCATCTAAAGTACCACAGCGAAATGTTCCTTCCATCGCATGAATTTCTTGTTCACTTTTTTGCATGTGAAATTGGCATCGTTTTTGTTAAACTTACCAAATTTTAGGAACTTACCGGTAGCTTCCTCGACCGTGTTGCCCGTTGTTAATATGGCTGTGTCGTCCGCAAATGTGGCTATAACGGTGTATTCTAATTTTGGTATATCTCGGGTATAAAAAAGTATAAAATCGGATGAAGTTCATGCCTTACGGTATCCCAGCCACGATTTCTATCGAGACTATCTTCAAGACAAGATTTTAGAATATTACATAGCGAGCAGGGCAAGACTTGCCATATCTTGAGTTCCAATCATTTGTGCCACACCTTATCGAAGGCTTGGGAGACATCAAGAAAAACACTCGAGCAGACCTTTTTTTGTTCCGGGCCCTTCACAGTTACATCTGTTGTCATATGCATTTGATCAATTGTACCTAGTAAGCATAAAAATACTATTACTATATTTGTTGCACCCTAAGAGCTATGCGTACCCAGAGATTGACATAACATTTGTAGCAGTTAACCTCACAAGCTGTCGCTATGGAATGGATTGAGAAAGCGAATCGCATCTCTGTCGTAACGCTTCATAAGTGTGGTGTGAGCAAAGTTCCGATTCTCAAGATGCTGCAGCAACTAGGTATTAGCTTAATGTTTGCTTATCTGTATATAAAATTCTTCGGAGATATTGGCGACATTAAAGGCCGCCTACTTCTTTGCTTGGTAAGAACGCCACAATTAATCAAAACCCTTAAGGCACGAAATCGTCTCTAAAAGCAGAAACCACTCGTTCGTGAAATGAATGCAACGCAAAAGTCAATAAGTCGCATATGAAACGCTGTACTGGAAAATTGGTGACTGTGGCCTTTACAAAAATTGTGTCCAAAACTAGTAGTGGAATTCTGTTTACCGATGAGAAAAACTTCACAGTGCAGACAAAATTAAACAAACAAAGTGATAGGCAGTCACACACAGATGCATCTGCATCTGAAAAGATATATTCGGATCCAGATTCTACAAAATAGCTGTCGTTACTGGTTCAATTTATTGTGCAAAGATAGACTAGACTATAACCCGGTTTAGAAAAATTCAGTTTTAACTATGAGAGCTTCTGCAATATGATTATCATCATTGGGTATTGGTTGTTTTGCGATTACTTCTTATTAAAAAATTACTTTACTCTTCATAGATAAATAGTAAGCTCGTGTGACTTAGTTCTTTGCTATCTGTGAACGTTATGCATATAGGACGACTTCTATCTTAAGGTTGAAGTGTATCTTTAGCTTACTATATTTTATAATAAATTCTTCTGCTTTCTTTTTAACATGTTCCTTCCACTTTAATTTGGCATCTAAGGTCATTCCTAGGTATTTTGCTGTGTTATCGTAAGGGACTATTTGGTTGTTGGTAAGAACGGTCAGTTCTCTAGTTTGTAAAGGTAGCATGGATAGACTTAGTCTCATTAAGTTTAATGCTTTATTGTTGCGTCCAATCTATTACTTTATTGAGTGCATTCTGGAGCTTAGCAGTAACTTTGTCTGCGCATTTATCAACTACAGCTATTGCGTTGTCATCTGCAAAGTGGCTATCATAACATTGTTATTTAGTGGTATATCCCTTGTGTATAATAAATACGGAGATGGTCCGAGAACACTGCCTTGTGGGACCTGCCATTATTTCTTTCAATTCTAAGTACTCTTCATCGTACCATACTCGAAAAAATCTGCCTGCTATATAACATTTCAGTATCTCATAATATGGTCTAGGTAGGTCCCTATGCAGTTTAAAATCTAAATATTTAATCCACACCCTGTCAAAGGCTTGCGCTACGTCCAGGAATAATGCAGACCATACCTGTACCATACTCGAAAAAATCTGCCTGCTACATAAGATTTCAGTATCTCATAGTATGGTCTAGGTAGGTCCCTATGCAGTTTCAACTCCAAACATTTATGCCACACCTGTCAAGGGCTTGCGCTACGTCCAGGAATAATGCAGACCATACCTATTTAGCTTTGAGTGTCTTCTCTATCATATCGTTACTACGACGCACTTGGTCTATTATCGAATGCTTATTCCTAAACCCAAATTGATGGTTCGGGAAGTGTCGTCTTTCAATAATTTTGTCTAGTCTTTTAAGGAGTAGTTTTTCAAAAATTGTTGATAATATTGGGAGTAACGATATTGACCTATAGGAAGAAACTTCTGTAGATGGCTTACCTTGTTTCGGTATTACGACTACTTCAGCGATTTTTTATTTGATATTTTAAGCCTGCACATGTTTCTTATTTCTTTTGCTTACGGTGAAGTTATGATCCAGAATAGAAGGATCAGAACCCTCCCACCTTACTGCA
The DNA here is from genome assembly GCA_963082735.1 of Pocota personata. Classification (NCBI taxonomy): domain Eukaryota; kingdom Metazoa; phylum Arthropoda; class Insecta; order Diptera; family Syrphidae; genus Pocota; species Pocota personata. The sequence goes on along the minus strand of OY720429.1, from coordinate 194,100,324 downwards.
TCCGTACTGGTCCGCCTGTGGGGTTTGCCGGTTTGAAGGAAGTACCGGCAGGCCTCCCGGTTTCGGATCACTTCGTCACTAAGGCCAATCAAATGCTGGTGTTTTTGCATTTGATTGATCCAGTTATTTTTTGGTCTGCTTTTTTTGCGCGATTGTGTAGGAACATTGATTGATATTGCCTTTCTGACGGACCCCCAACGTTTCTATTGCAAGGAAACTAGTTACACCAAAACTTTAATTCTAAATTCTAAGCTTAGCGTATTGTTTTAAATTTGTATTTTTTTTTTTTTTTTGTGTGTGGACCTGACCGCACTACAAGTAAAAACACCTCCTGAATCATGACCAATCAAAGAAAGATCGACAAATGATTTTTATTTCATTTTGAAAAAATCGCTTCGGAGAAATTCGTTATTCTTTTATTTGTAAAATTGATAAGAGTTGATTTCGTCTCATTGCGTCCAAACTCCTATCTTATTAACTGCATTTTGTAAATTTTCTGTTGCTTTAATCACACATTCATCAACTGCTAGGATTGCAGTGTCATCTGTGAATGTGGCTGTCATTGTATCATTCGCATGTGATATATCACTGGTATATAATAAATACAGTGTTGGCCCTAGAACATTCCCTTGTGGAACACCTGCTTGTATTCTAAGTTCAGAATACGCTTTTCCATAACGCACTCTAAAGAATCTAAAGGGTATTGTTTTAAGAGCTATATTTGAAATTGAAATAAAATACACACAAGTTGAGCAAATGAACCAAAGTGTTTTTATTCGATAGATAATTTGATGGCATTAATTATGAAAAATGATTTCAGGCATATGGCCACCACACGAGCGTCTCAGGAAATGCACGCTGGAGCTCCAATTTTCGACCAATTGCAGTATGACATGTGGCACCATCCTTTTGAAACCAAAAGTCCTGCAGACCATGTTCACGTACTTTTGGAAACAAAAAATTGTTGATCATGGCTCTGTACCGGGCGCCATTGACGATGATATTTCAATTTTCTTCATTTTTGAAGAAGATGATGTCGCCAGCATAAACTGCACCAAAAATTGCATTTTTTGAGGTACCACCTTTGGATTTTCCTCGCCCCCAATCTGTCAGTTTTGCTTATTAACAGAGCCACTGAGCCAGAAGTGAGCCTCATCACTGAACAAAATTTGACGCTAAAAAAGTGGATCCACTTTCAACTGTTCAAGCGGCCAATCACTGAACTCACGACTCAGACGATGATCGTTCGGCTTCAGTTCTTGCACTAATTGAATCTTGTAAGCATGTAAACCAAGATCTTTGCTCAAAATTGTCCACAAAATCGACGGGCACAGGCCAAGTTCACGATGACGAATCGATTAATTAGGATCTTCCTCAACACGCCAATGTTCGGGATAAGTTTTATTTCTTCGATAATTTTATCTAATCGAATATTTTCTACAATATCGGCAAAAGTAAGGTGTGCCGATATGAACTTCTGATAGTGGCTTACCTAGTGATGTGGAACACATCTTATTCTAAAATAGACATTAATTATATATTTGAGTTTTACCAGGGCAATAAATGGCAATTCTTTCATGATTTGGGGAGTTAAAAGATCATAGCCTGGTATATAATTTGCGTACGCAAGTAATGATGCCCCTTAGCAAAATGCATAACTTCCTCATCTATTTTGTCAACAATTTCCAGGCTGGTGGAAAAGATTTAGAAACTTTTGTCAGGTGTTCAGCAAACAGTTTAACCTTCCCTTTTGGGTCCTGATCCATTTCCCATCAAATGTTTTCAGTGAGGAACCTTTAAACGTTTAGTAGCTTTCCAAAGGGAGTAGACAGTGACTTTATCAACCGTTAAGTTGCAAACGTATTTATTTAGAGAACCATTTTTAAATTTATTGATACTTTTTTGAGCCTGATATTTAGTCTATTAAATGTAGATTTATCGCTGGAATATCTTGTCATTTACTATTTTTTACGAGCTCTTCTCTTTTCTAAATTGAGTCCTTTAATTTCCGCGGGATATTTTACCGAGGCTTGTCTTTTCCGTTGATAAATCGGTGTACTATATTCGGCTGCCTCTTGTATGTTAGCAATGTATTGTTTTACCTCAATGTCAATATGTTTTTTTTAGATGTTCTATTGATATATCATTGACTGTTAGGATCCGAGGACAGTCTTCACTGCTTTTGACTTTGACTTATTCTTTTCATTATAAAGAAATCAATAACATCAGGTGTTTTATTCGGGTCAGATCAAAATTTCTTCATGCTTTGTAAAGCTTCATGCCTTTTGACGTTATTAATTTTGACCCCCAGGGGATGTGTTTTGCATTATAATCACCTACAATGATGAAGTTGTTACCCAAATTTGTATACAGGTCAGTAAGATCTTCATCTGAAGGCCAATAGAAGGTTGGCAGTATATCACTGCTATTTTAAAATCCTTTTCTTTCGTCTCGACGTTTATTGTCGCTACATTCATGGTTTGTTTTGCTATTTTCGGTAATTCATAAGGTTCCAATATAATCTTTACAATTAGAGCACTACCTCCCTTGGCACTGCCATCTGGATGGGGAGAATGAGAGCAAAGGTAGTCAAGAATTTTAATTTTGGTTCCCTGTTTGAAGTAAGTCTCAGTAATCAGGCAAAGATCAAAATTTTCATTACATTGAAACACATGTAATTCAGGTGCTTGTTGGAGAAGACCATTTGCATTCCGGATTGCAACTTTTAATGGTTTAATCATTAGTAATTTGTTTTTTCCCCAAGGAGACTTCTTTGCTTAGTAATTTAATTATTCTATCCTGATCATCCAATCTTTGGATAATGGTAGTAAGCATTCCCTTTACATAAACCTCTTCTTTATGTGTATTCTTTACAATTTGGGGATGCGATTTGCTGTCTACAATTGGCATGTTTCTTTCGTCTAAGGGTTTGCTTACAGCATTTACTTGTTGCATGTATTTGGATGGTTTTTGCTTATGATTACTATTAGCTTTGCAATGGAACAACCTCTATAGTCTGTACCATGGCAGTTGATATATTTTGCTTTCTGGTCCTCCTTTAGTGGGCAGCCATTTATTGGATGTTTTCCTTCACATTTAACGCAAGCAAAATCCCTTCTGCAATAGATTTGGGTATGCCCAAAGCTTGGCATATCGTATTGAAATTCAGAGTACGCTTTTCCATAACGCACTCTAAAGAATCTATTTGCTATATAGGATTTAATAATATTGTCTAGGTAGCAATGCTGTATTGAATTATAACTTTTTCGAAGTGGCTCAATGTTGAAATTTAAATCTTAAATGAAATGCGATGGAGAAATCTTTTTCAATTCTTAAATTGAAATGGTTATTTTTTCTTCGGTGTACGTAATTGTTGTACGATTGGGAATTTTATTTCAAATACACATGTATGTCCAATTGGCTGACGTCCTTCGTTAGAGTATAAAGTTTCAAAGTGAATTTAAATTGGATTAGTTTTCAAATTTATTAATAAAATATTTAAATGGAAATCCTAATTTAGAATTGAATAATTGATAATGATACTGTAGCATAATAATAACTACGCTCCCTTAAAGTATGACGCAACAAATTCCGAAGTGACTTTTCATTCTGGCAGAATTTTGGTTCGAAGTGTCCTTTCATTCGAGGTTCGTGTCTGGGATGAAGTCTCCACAGCTCATGTCAACGAAAGAGACGAATAATATCAGGGATAAAAGGGAATTATAACTGCAAGAATTATTTCTCTTATTCCAGTGGTCGAAGAATTTGCTAGAAGTTTCTGGCTATCAGAAACTTCTGCTATATAAGGACAGATGGCGATTGAGAAAGGAGCAGTAGTTTCTAAACTGTGGCGAAGAGATTAGAAAAGTGATAGTGGGCGAAGTTGTAATTTTGTGATAAATTGAAAGTTGAGATTTAAGAAGAAGAAGTAATTAGTTTGGATTTGTGGATTAAGTAATTGAAAGGAGATAAAGTGATTTGAGAGGACAGAGACCTTGTAAGAAAAGAATTGCGAAGAATAGTGTGAACCTGAATTGTTCTATAGACTAGAAAATAAAGAAATAATTTCACAGAATATTGTTTTATCTACTCGAGCCGTAGCTCGCATACTACAATACTATTACATATTTGAACATTCATACTTTTAACCGAAAGGAATTTAAGTGAACCTAATGCAATAGCAGTTTTGAAATTAATATTTGATTTCAATCCGGTGGGTGTTTACTAAGCTTAAATTTGTATCTTTTAGTGCAGGTCATCAGAACTGTGGTAGATTTAGGAACAAATGCTGTAATTTCATCGATGTCTTTCCAACAGTGGTTCTCTTTTGTGTAGGCCTTGCTTTCGAGCCTTAGAAAATAAGTACGCTGGTAAGTGTTTCTATTGCCTTGTATTGGTGAAACAATATTTCAATTGGCTACTGTCAATGAAGCTTACATTAACCGAGATTTAAATAGCTTAGCTACCACCCATGTTCAGCGATAAGCATATTATGTAGATCTATTGGTAATTCGCTCTTTTTATTGCCAAATTCACCACAATTCAGCCACTAAGAGGTTTTTGCAAATTCTAAAATAATTCATATAGAGTACATCGATTATTTGTTCATACTAAAGTTATTCGTGGTTATAACTTTTGTCCTAGTACAAATGAATCGTATTCTGGAGGAGGAATATGAGCTTTTGTGCTTGATTCGTTGCAATATAATTTGGGTTTAGGGAGGAGCTTTCTACCGGAGATGCTCTGCTAGTGCTTTACTCTTTCATTAGTAAAGGCTTGGATGGAAAAAGAGTATTGCGGTGGTTTATTCGTTGGCATTACCAAAGCGTTTGATATTGTTAACAAGTTACATTCTGCTACCTACGGTTTGTGTATTACTTAAAAGACAGAATACAAACGGTAAAAGTTGGGGACTACCTCAGCAACACTAGGGTATTAAAGTAAGGTGTACCTCAAGGGTCTGTCCTTGGTCCCATTTTGTTCCTTGTTTATATGAACCCCCTGTTTAACCTACCATTAGTATGTAAAGAAATGGTTTTTACACATGATCTCGATACGGCATATGACTCAACTAGCCATCTGAGCTCAGTCGTTCACAGACCTTAGTAGAGATCGCACGTGTTTCGGCTTCTCCTTGTGATTTTAAACATAAATAGACAGTGGTGCATCAAGTGTCGCGGTAGCGCAGAGCTAGTGTTAGCGTCCAGTGACTTGAGTTGTTCGGGTTCAATTCCCACCGGAACAAAAGTTCTTTTTTTTTTTTTTTTTTTTTGTATTTTATTTGAAAGTAAAAAAATTAACATAAACAATAACAAGTGCGGTAATGAGAAAAAAAGAACGGTTCCTGCTTCCCATAGCGGGAGTAGTGGACACAAAAACATCGGCCGATGACAGTGAAAGCCACTTGGCAATTATCGAAAGTGGAACCACGGTAAAGAGGAGGAGGAAGCAGAGGCTGACTCCCTACGAAGGCAAGCGCCTCTCCCTATCAGCTTCGACTGAAAAGCTGCCGGGAGAAGTGAGGGTGGGGGCGCCGTCAACAACAACAGCAGCAGCAAAAGAGCGTACATTCATCTCGGACGGTGGAGAAAATTGCTACAGAGGTGGTAGCAATAGCTTCGCCACGTTAGCTGCCTCCGAGTCCGAGGATGAGGACGAAGAGATGGAGGCCATCAATGATAGCATACGGCAGCTCCAGCAGAGGGTGCTGACCATAAAGGCTAAACAAACAGCCAGAAGAGCAGAAGATAGCCAGTCACAAAAAAAAATTCAACAACAAAAACAGCTGTCTGATATGCAGCAGCAACAACAACTGCCCGCAAATCGACAGCAACAAAACCAGCTGCCAGCAAAGCAGCAACAACAACATCAACAGCTGCCAACAAAGCAGCCACAACAAAAACAGTTGCCAGCTAAGCAGCAGCGGCAACAACAACAACAAAAACAGAATCAGCAGCAACAACAACATCAACAGAAAGACCAGCAACAACAACAACATCAGCAGCAGAGGAGTGCAAAGGAGAAGGTGCCACCTATCAACACCTTGAAGATGGATTTAAAAGACACCATTGAGCTATGTAAGTCGGCCATAGGCAACAACTTTTTTATTAAACGCATTAATGAAGATAGGCATACTATCCACTGTAATACAGTGGAGCAGTACAAAAAAATAAAAGGTTTATTAAAGGAAACGACGACGGAGTTCTTCTCCTTCACCCCGAAGGGGGAAAAGTTGCAAACTATGCTACTGAGGGGGGTAGATCCGTCTATCGAACCGGGAGAGCTCCTTAGGATGCTGAAAGAGAAGGAGTGCGACGGTCTTGAGTTCGTGGGAGTCAAGCCGTTCACCACAGCAAAGGCCAAAAGGGAGAAGCGGAAATTACCGTTCTTTCTTATTCAGATAACTCCCAACAGCAAATTGGATGGTCTAAGGAGTATTACTGTCCTAGACTACCAGGTTGTTAAATGGGAAAAAGTAAAGAGGAGCGATAACATTTTACAATGTGTTCGCTCCCAAAGGTTCGGGCACGCCGCGTCGAACTGCGAAATGCAGCCTCGATGCGTAAAGTGTGGAAAGAACCACAAAGCAGAGGAATGTTCCCTGGGTAAGGATGGGGCGGCAGATAAAGGCCAACTCTCTTGTGCACTATGTGGGAACTCGGGACACACCGCAAACTATCGGGGTTGTCCTAAGTTCCAGTACATGAAAAAAGTAAACCTGGCTCGTCAGCAGAAAATCGAAGTCAAGCGTCCACCTGTTTCTAGTCAAACACCAGCCGTTACTCCCCAATGGACCTACGCCCAAATGGCGTCAGGCCGGAGAAACACGGTACAACAACAACCGAAGGTTGCCGCACAGGCCCCAGTGCCTAAAGCACCTGAGGCTCAGCCTGATTTGCTGACTATTTTGCTCTCTATTCAAGGGCAAATGAACCAGCTTCAGCGACAGTTACAAGAGCAGGCGAAACGGGTGGACCAGATCTACGCATTTCTGCCGGGCCTAGCGCACCTCCAGTCGTAATGGATACGATGGCGGAGAAACCCTTAAAGATCCTTGCGGTGAATGTGAATTCACTGATAAGGATCGAGCGAAGAACCGTACTTTTTAAGTTGTTAGAAGATCAAAGCCCTGATGTGCTTTTGGTTAGCGAAACTAAGCTATCCCAGAAACACAAACTGAGCCATAATAAATACAATATTATAAGAAGAGACCGACCCGACTCTACTCAAGGAGGAGGTGTTGCGATCTTCATTCACAAAGACTTACGACATAAGGCCGTGTACAGCGGTGAAGTGCGGAGATTCCAGGAGCTGGAAGCATGTATCGTGTGCATTGCTCTCCGTAGTGGAAAGAGGATGTACATGGTCGCGATCTACGCATCTGGTTCTACTCAAACTACGTCATTTATTACAGAGCTCGAGACACTTTTTCGATGTCTAAGGCTGGAGTCGGAGGAGAATTATTTCCTCATTGCCGGAGATTTAAACGCCAAACACAGCGATTGGGGAAATAACATACCAAATTCTAGGGGGAACCTACTATTCAATTGGTGGGGTCAACACAATGTCGAGTATAGACTCGATTTGATAGCTACAGATAGCCCGTCGTATCCTAGAAGCGGCTCCTATCTGGATCTTATGCTGTTCGATGTACGGTTGAAACTGACCAACACGAACCAACAAACGAGAAACTGCCTACACACTTTTGTGTATGACAGTGACCATTGCGGACTCAGTGCCGAAATTACAATTCCCAACGAAATTGCGGAATTGGACGAGTTTGTTCAAACGTACCCCTACAACTACAGTAGGATGCGTTGGACACGCTTCTCCAGAGCTATGACAAGAGCACTCTCCTTGAATTCGCTCTACCCACCGTCCAATAGGAACCTGTCAAACGAGGAGATCGACAGGTACCTAAGACAAATGGACGAGACAATCAAACGAACGATGGACAGTACGATACCTCGTTATCAACACACTGACAACGCAGACATGTTCCGCAATGCAACAATCGACGCACTACACCAACAAAAAAGTAGACTTCTGTCAAGACTCAAAACCTTGTACAGACAGTTTACGGACAGACAAAACTCGGAGGTTAGGACACTGAAGTCGTTGATTAAAAATCTCCAACAGTTAATTAGAGAAAATTACAGACTCTCTGTAAATCTGCATTGGAACAACAAAATTCGGGCTGTAAAATCCAACAACCCGAGTATGTTCCCGCAAATAAATAAAATTTTTCGGAGGAATAATCAAAACGACCTGCCGTGTCTTAAGATCCCTCGAACGACGAACAACGAACAAATACTAATAGCAGCAGGCATAGATCCCGGGAACGCTGTCGATGATGACAATTTTTTCATGATCGAAGATCCCCAGGATAAAGTAGAGGCTATAGGAGCGACTTTCCAGGAAGTGTACAAGGCGAATGATAGCATTTGCCCGAACCACGACCTGGAAAGTCGAGTCCTTGTGCACAACGTCTACCTTCGAAATGATATAGAGCACTGGCGATCAGAGAACATAGGTTTTACCGAGTTCAATGACGATAACATGGCAAATAATGTCGTCGCCAATGAAATGGTTCACTACCCATACGTATCGAAGGTAGAACTCCAAACGATCTTCGCATCATTGAGAAAGAAGAAATCAGTGGGAATTGACGGACTGTCGAACATTGTGCTTCGACATCTCCCTCTAGAAGCGGTGGACATTTACACCACTCTGTTTAACAATGCGCTGAATAATGCACATTATCCAGCGCATTGGAAAACAGCAGTGATACAACCCATCCCCAAAAGGGGAAAGGACTCCTCCAATCCGGCAAATCTCCGGTCGATAAGTCTCCTTCCGAACATCAGCAAGGTATTCGAGAAAGTGATCAATAGGGCCCTGCTTAAGTGGACTGAGAACAGTAATATAATTCCGGATAACCAATTCGGTTTTAAGGCGGGGCATGATACAATACATGCCGCGTCTAAACTGGTATCTGACATCCAATGGAACAAAAGTAAAAAACAATGCACGGGTGCCTGCCTGGTTGACTTGGAGAAGGCGTTCGATACCGTATGGCTAGAAGGACTCTTCTACAAGTTGAACAGGCTGGGCATAAGTAAACCACTGCTGTACATGCTCTGTAATATGCTCACCAGTAGACAGTTCATTGTGAAAAATGGCAATGTGACTTCTGCTGGGACGTTCGAAATCAAAAACGGTCTACAACAAGGTGCGGTTAATTCGCCGATCCTCTTTAACATTTACACGAGTGATCTCGTAGGATCTCTTCCCCATGCTATTGCGTATGCAGACGACTTGATCGCGTATAGGTCAGGACCAACGATCGAGGTCATTGCAATACTCTTGCAGCGTGATTTCGATAAGATCAGGATATACTGCGACGACTGGAAGCTGAAGATCAACTTCCAGAAGACAGAGACTATTCTGTTTAGAACGTCGTTATCTGGGGCCTCCAGGGATACCAGAAAGAATTGGCGAAAGTTCTCAATCGTGGGACAGCACGGGCAGACACTAGCGAGTCGAAGTGTGGTTAGATACCTTGGGATCTGGCTAGATCAATATCTATATTTTAACAAAAATGTAGATGCTGCTCTGGTCAGAGCCAGAGGTGCTTTTGCCCTTACAAAGAGACTGTTTTATAGCAGCCAACTCGATGCAAGGGTGAAGGTAATCTGCTACATGGCCCTTATTCGGCCCATGCTCGTATATGGATGTCCCGTGTGGTTCAACGTGGGAGCAAGCTGGATGGAAAGGATTCGGGTGTTTGAGAGGGCTTGCCTTAGGGCTTGTCTTCAGTTGTACAGAACACCAGAGTCCCAGTACATAAAATTCTATTCTAATAAGGTCCTGTATAATAGGGCGAACATAAACAGAGTGGATAATTTCCTGATCAATATGATTCGAAGGCACACTGTAAGAGCAATGTCCTCGGTGAATAACCTGATCTCCGGGGCATACTACCCCAATGATTTGTATCACGAGAGTGTGCGTCTTAACGGTTTCATCCCCCCAGAGGCGTTCCTATTTTTAGATAAACAAGGTCTGATACAGGATAGGGTAGCGGTGCCGCTAATCTACCATTTTGCCCGAAATGCTGCGGACAGGCGACTTAACTACGACCGACACGTCGCACATAGCACCACGGAGCGTCTCCGGTTTAGTAGAGCGGTATCAAGCCGTGATATGGCAGATGCAGTAAGACAGCACCAGAAATTCTGGTGGCTCGGGGACGGAGAGGGAACTCCCTCGTCGTTTCCTTTTGATTCGGGGTAGGCTCACAAGGGGCAAAGTCGGTGTAGCTTTTTATAGCCTGGCCGGCTTACATAGTTCTAAGATCGGTTTAAGTTTTAAGCATTAAAAAAAAAAAAAAAAAAAAAAAAAAAAAAAAAAAAAAAAAAAAAAAAAAAAAAAAAACTTATACATGTGTATATATGTATGTATACTATATGTATTATGAAGGTATACAATGTATTTATATATATGTATATATATATGTATATCAAAAAAAATCGCGTGTTTAATCACGTACCTTAGAATAAGTAGCTTTTAGGTAGTTTGTAAGTTTTATATATAGTAAAAAATTCAGTTCATATACTAAGTTTTTGCTTAAAAATGTTTTCTTAGTTTCCCAATATTTGTAAGTATAGATTTAATAAATAGTTTAAGTTATGTTACGTCGAAAGACATATTTTAAGCATTAGGTTTAGCTTAGAGCGCCCGCATAGGGCCATTAAGTTAGTATATAACATAGTTAAGTTAGTTAAGCTAGTTTTAAGCGTTTTTTGTGTCTAGCTGTTAAGAGTTCATAAATTCCGAAAATAAAAATGCACTAAAAACGAAACGAAACGCCATCTGAGCTTAATGACTGAGATAATCTTTGATGTCCACTTACTGAGATTCTAGTTTGCCTAACATAAGCTAAATGTAAGCAACAAAACCAAATTGATGTATTTCACCGTAGAATCCAAGAGCTTCCTGATTCTGAAATCTACTTCCATGCTCAAAACTGCTTACGATACAAAATGTAATGTTGTGCATGTACTGTAGATGATTCAATGAGGGCGGAACTTGTGATATAAATTGTTTCAAAGTAGAAATAGTTAAAGTTTTAGAGGTTTTTTAACTGATCACAATATTAATTGGTCCAATCATACTCGTATTTCGATTTCGAAGCGCTCTTCTATCTTCTGATAACAAAACTATAAGAATAGCATATTTTCGAATATTCCCTTCTAAACTTTAATATTTTCTAAGCTGTTGGGGAGGCGCCTACTGATCAAAAATTGACCCTCTGGTTGTTTTGCAAAAATGTTAGACATCTTTACTATTTTAAAGCTTCTAATTTAATCTTTATGAGAGGTGGTGGCTATATGCAGAATCTGATGCCCGTACTCTGCAAAGCAATCAAGATAATTATGTAACCGTTCCCGCTTTCCGTACCACCCACTTTAAAAAATTCCACTCTGTTGTGTCTTGCTATTTAATAAGTTTCCTGTACCTATCCGCTGCTTTAGGAGTTTATGTAAATTTTTAAATTAAATCAAAACGTGTCTTCTTGATTTCGATCATAATCAAATTGAAGTTTTGCTGGCCTTCGTTGCCTAATATTGAACGAATTTGCAAAATTGCTTACCCGGTACTTGTTTTCCACAATTCATTTATAAAATATATTTTATCCTTTTTTTATTTAATAGTTTAGCTTAAAAAAAATTAACTGAATATAGTTCACTCCACATAATTCTTGAATTTTATTTATAAATTGGCATTTATCACTATTTTAATTGTTAAATAAAAATGGCACTAGCTATTCTATTCATTATTATAATATTATAATTTTGTTATGATTACTTAAACAAATTATATTTTGTTAAGATAAGAATTATAAGAATAAATTTTTGGTTTTGTCATTTCCAACCCATTTAACTTCACCAAATCTGTACCAACATTTTTTTTTTAAACGAACAACTTTTAACCAGTTTTTGGAACATTTAGTATTTTTTAATAAAAAATTGCAATTAAAACGTTTTTTTTAATTTTCTTAAATTTTTTTTTTTCGTTTTAGATCCATTTTTTTGGAAAAAAGTGAGTAGTTTATAAAAAAGTCTAGTTTTATTGTATAGCTTCTGAATTACTGAACCGATATTAGTGAAATCTTTTATGTTGATTAGAGGAATCCCTAGAGATAGAACATTTTGTGTCGCTCCTTCAGAACGTTTGGGGAAGCAATGTGAGATGTGATAAGAAATGTGGTATCTCGCAAATTAATTGGAATATCAAATTCAGACTTTTACCATGATTTATTTCAAGTTTTTAGATTACGTACTTTGGGAAACTAAAGGGGGATGCTAACTTTTTCGCAGACATTCCTCTAATGTGAGCACAATATTTAAAGTTTTAATTCGCTAATATTATTTTTGGATCCTTTTTAATAAGTAAATTTCAACGATGCATTGTATTATATACATACATATACATACGGACAAAAAAAAAATCATAGCGAATTTTACTGAAGGTAAAGTTTTTTTAAAAAAAAAATGACATCGGAATTATCTTTATGTCATTGGTTTATTATTATTATTATTGTGTAGGGTTATCTTGACTGCGACCTAATGGTCTATTGTACCCCCTGCGTACCCGCTACGTAGGAGAGGTTTATTCCCTCATTAGAGATTTCCTCGGAATATAATTCGTTTAAAATTGCGTTCGTAGGTCAAACACTCTTAGCCCTAGAACACCCCCTTTAATCCGGTTTCTCTTAGGAATGGTACAGCCCAAGTATTTCAATCTTTTGTAGATGCTCCCTGAATTTACATTACCCCGTTAGAATGCCCGTTAGGATATGTAGGTTATTCTTGTTAAGGCAGATGCACGCTTCGAGTCTTTTCCGGTTATAGTATTCCAGAATTTCTTGGCTTTCCTCAGACCTGGAGTTTTAATCCAGGTTCTCGCTCTGTCATCTATCTCCATCTTCCTGAATTCTTCGCATATGGTATGATTTCCCATTCCGTAGAATGGTTCAGGTCCAATGAAGGACTCTTCTGCTCCTTGCCTTGCCGAAGAGTCTGCTTCTTCGTTACCCTCTATTTCGACGTGGCTGGGTACCCAATAAAACACACAAAAAGTGTGGCATGTTTTTATAATCTACGCGCGCCAAAGGGGATATGAATACCCTTATACTATTATAGGGCACGGGCGTTGTGTAGATAGACAGAGAGAGAAGAATGAAAAATTTGGTGTAGTGGTTTAAAACTCAGCTTGTATTAAGTTTCTCTAAACTCCAAGGGTAGCGTCCAGATAACTAGCTTGTTTGTTTTGCATTTGTCGTTGCTCATAATTCGCAGTATTTTTTTCCATCCTCCTGATGCCATCATCACGATCAAGTTGCATTTTCAGCCATATGACCACTCTACAGTGTTATTCCTTCGCAGTAGAGTTGACTTGGCTTTCGCAATTGATTGACTTTTTTTTATTTATTTTACGCGAAATAAATAGATGATTCTTGACATCAGGATTTGAACCGTGAACCAACAGCGTGACAAGTGATGATGTTACTACTACACCACGGCCACCGTCCTGTTGAAACCACAAGTCTTCCACATAATGCCATTCAATTGGGGGACGAAAATGTCAGTAATTGTGGATCTATAGCGCTCTCCATTGACTGTAACGTTCTGGCCGGCATCACTTTTGAAGAAATATGGATCAATGATTCCACCAGCCCATAAAACACACCAAACAGTGACTTTTTATAGCTTGTGGATTTTCTTCACTCCAAATTGACGTAGCCATTTAACCAAAAATGAGCCTCATCGTTGAAAACAAAATTTTGTACTGAAAATGAGGATCAAGAGCAATCTCGTTTTCGACCAATTCACCGAACGTACGACACACACGATGGTCAAGCGGCTTCAATTCTTGCACGAGCTCGTAAATCAAGATCTTTCCGCAAAATCGTCCAAAAAGTGGATGGACACAGTTCTAATTGCTGTGCAGGATGGCGAATCGACTCATTCCGTTCCTCCTCAATATTACGCTCCACAGCAGCAATAGCTTCTTCGGTGCGCACTGTACAACATCTCTGCGGATGCGTATTATCAATTAGAGTGGTGCTTATTCGAATTGCTTACTCGGATGGACGATTATGTCGACCGTAAAATGCACATAGTGCACGATAAGTTTCCCGAACTGAACCACAATTTTCGAAATAAATTTGCACAATTTGCAACCATTGTTCTGGCGTAAGTCTATTCATGGTGAAATGGCAAATAAAACTGAGCACAAATCAGCTGTCAGCTATCAAATTGACTCTCGCTGTGAAAAGTATTGTCAAATCAAAAAACAATCCTCTAAAAAAAAAACACCCTTTACTACCTAATTCATTAAGTTTGTGTAAGCATTCCCACAAAAGATTTGATAGCTGCTTGATTGTCTGACAGTATTGGTATGTCGGATCTTCTTAGGTTCTGACCGCTTTGCTCGTGTCCCAAATACACCTGCTCATGTTCCTTCTTCAGTTCTCGAGCCGCCTGTATACCATTTTATTGTGTGGGAGGCATTTGGGAAACCTTTCTGTTCAAGTTATCCCAAAGAAGTTATATGGGCCCCTTCTGCTTCTTTCTGCCTCAAAAATCTTAAACACAACTTGGAAGTGTGCTTTGGGTTATTATTCTGTCGAAAAACGTACTACAATTAATCGAAGATGACTGAGAATACGAATGAGATTGCTAACTCCTTTATAAGAGAAAATTCTTCACTCTTCTCTTCTTGCCAAACAACTCGAACTACAGAGACCGGTAAAAAGTACTATCTTGCTACTATTAGATTGAGCAAGGTTAAGTTAAATTTGAGCCATATAATCGCTCCGTTGGTCAAGTTATTACAACACGTCATATGGAACCTGGTACTATGACAGATGGCTTGATTCGATGTATTTGGTGCTGGAAGTTCACAGCCATAATCCTTCGAGGATAACTTATTTCATTAAATCGTGGAGCATTATCACATATCCCACAAACTTATTACTCCTCCAGAAGAACGTCACTTCTGGAGGAGTAATATCTTGGGAAAACCTGCATTTCAATTTCGACTAGCATGCTGGAGTTTCTGCATAAAATTGTTTTTTTTTTCAAACTTAATTCCTTCCTTAATATCTTGAATAAAAGTAGGTAATTATGAAAAGTATGCTCACTCGAATGAAGTCGCCGCATTTGGATGACTTAGTCCTCAATACCAAAAGAGTGTCTCCCGTCGAGATTTTAATCAGCACTTTTCTATAACATTTTGTAACTTTTAAGAAATAAAAATGAAATCATTATGTAATATGCTATTGCTTGTTCGTCAAATGTATCTTTGTAGTTCTGGTGTAGTTAGTTTCAATATCTACCAATGCATGACATTTTACTAACAAGTTGGCAGTCGGTTTCATCATGATTATTCAGTAGATCTGATTAGGAGCAAAATTAAATTCAAATAAAGCGAATGCGTTAGTTATACGCACACCTAATTAAAAGCCGTAGGTGGTCTTCCATCTATCTCCCCTGTATACACGTGTATCTTCTGACCGTATTATTATCTCTTCTATTTGCTAACCACTTAAATAATTCATCACCACACAAGTTCAAATTTGTATTTCAATACTCAACTATTTGCATTGTCTACTCACTAACTCAATATCTTCGCCGTGAAAACAGCTAATCGTCCCATCACCGCCCATACCCTCAAGAAGTCCTTGAAATTGTAGATAATTTGTTTTGCACTTTCCTCTAACTAATAACAACAATTTATACACTCCTACGTAAGGACACTCATTTATTGCTGCAAAAGATTTCCAACCACCTTTAGATTGTGCTTACTTTCTCGTCCCCTATTGCACTAACAATCGCCTAAAGCCCAGCGGGTAGAAAACAAAAACAAAAAATTAAATAGCTTCTTGATTAATGACTGCAATTTGTTATCATAGGATACACCATTATCCTGGGTAGTACGAGGGATCTCTTCTCTGCCTGAAGTTTTTTGTTTTCCTCATTCTTTCTTCAGATACACAGCTTTCAGGATAACAAGCTCCCCTTTGACTGAGTTCCAAGAATAACGCAAACAAGAACACGACGAAAAGAAATACACTTCCAAAGGAATCATTTGAATACGGCAAAAAACGGAAATGCGATTTGGGATGTCAGTGTTGGAGAAACATTAAAACGAAATTACGCTTGCTTCCTGACCGATTCTCTCGTCCATTCGTCTATGGGGTGGACGATGAAAAATTACGCTATGGTTATCCCTTTTTAGAAAGCTAAAGAGCTAAAGAATGTAAAAAGTCGTCGCGCCGTGCCGGTCGTTTGGATTTAATTTTCCTTTTACTGTAGAGAATTTTTTTTAAACATCCTTGTCAATGTGATTAAGGTCCTTAAACTGCTTGACGGTAAATAAATTGACTGTTAAAATTAAAGTCGTAGTAAATCTAATGGCGAAACTGTCATACACCAAACAGTTGGTTGACGCTGACGGCAGCCTTTCAGTTTATTCAGATTTTATTTTAATGGAACGTAAATCCTTTAGAATTTAAAATTTATTTCTAAAATGATCGTGTATTCTCAAAAATTTTAATTAATTATTTCATTCACTTTGCAAAATCGTGATTCACTCATGCTATGGCTAACAAAATTCCCTTTGATTAATTATACATAATTCGGGATATCCATAGTCATATACGTTCTCACTCTACTATCCTTTCATAACCAAACTACAAATCCATGAACCATTCGTCAAAGGGATGCATAAAAAACACCAACATTTTGTGTAAAATGTAAATTACTTTGCTTTCTGAACACACATGCACTTCAGTTCTATCATACAACCCGTGCACCACCATACACTCGTATTTCCTAAATTAGACTTCTTCACATAGAAAAAGTCGAGTAGTTCAGTAGTCTTCCCTAGGAATAAAATTAATACATGTATAGCGCGCTCCACTACAACTTTCAAAAGAGCAGAAACAGGAACAACCCCTCGGCCTACCCATCAAGAATATACCACTAGCACCACATATCCTTCAAAAAGTAGTTCAGTAGTAGCTACTACTGTAAAAGAAAACTCCAACATTGCACTAAAGTTGTGAATTAGCAAAATACTTCTCACCTCAATCTTCAGCGCTAACAGAAAACCGTTGCGACCCACTATACCCACGAAGCGGGACGTATTACTATTTCCCTTACCCGCACTTAACCAAACAAACATGGAAGCTTGTAACAATTTCGAAAAAATAAAACCAGTAGCAAAATAAAACAGTGCATCAGCACCATACTCCCTTCCACAGTTGGTGTAGTGAAAAAAATCGCTAAAATACTCACTGCTCTATGCTGTTTACTAAATACAGAAATGACTTATAAGGCTGTCAAATACGCGCAATGTGCAGGGAAGGATTTTGGTTACCAATTTAAGAGGGCCCGTACGGAATATTTTATTTATTTCATTTATTTTCATTTATTCAACTTTTCAACAACACTTACAATAGACTTTAACAGTCTTTAATGCATAAATGTTGACATTTTCATTACATTATTTAAAATTAGAATTGAGATGACATGACAAAATTAGAATTACTTAGTTTAAAACTTCATGTTAAATTCTGCGGTTAAAATAATTTCAATAGAGAAATGAGACAATTTATAATATTAGATAGTATTATTTGTATCTGCAATTTATGTAGACGTAATATGCCGAAAGAGAGTATCACAAAAATTATTCGCATCGTGGAGTCTTCTTACGCTGAGAGGAAGTGCGTTCCAAAGGCGAATGGCATGAATAAAGAATTGGCGTTCCGAGACCTGATAAGTAACGCGAGGTGGAACCAACGTCAAAGAACGTATTGAGGCTGTTTGGTGGTTATGACTTTGTGTAAGTACTTGATTGTGCAAAACTCAAGATACTTTTCTAGTGTACAACCAAGTATTTTCTTAGCATAGGCGGAAACAACATAACGTGTTATATTATTAAATGCAACTTGTAATTTGCGTGTTATAATAGCGTTATTGTCACGAGTAGAGTTCGTGCCAAAATTAGTCTTGTATTTGTCGGTGCGAAGTTTTGCGATAAAGATAGATTTCGGAGACATCCATAGATTTTGCCAATTAACGTCAAGATATGGTTATCCCAGCACAGCGTTTCACTGAACCAAACCCCCAGATTTTTGGCTTTGTGGACAAGTTCAATTTGAGCATTTCCAAGATAAATAGGGGGTAAAATATTTGAATCATGAACATTTCTGCTGATTACAAGGCATTTGGATTTATCTGGATTTATACTTAAAAAAATGTCCTTGGACCAAGTAAGGATATTCGTCAGATCCTCATTGTGTTTATAAGCAGCATTTACGATAAGACCGCGGGCACTACTTATGTACAGTTGCACATCGTCGGCATACATATGCACTGCGGAGTTGTGAACAACGTTCGGGAGGTCATTAATAAAGATTGTGAAAAGCAGTGGGCCCAATATGGATCCTTGGGGGACACCTGTGAAACTCGTTAAGAATTCGGATTGGACACCGTTTACGAAAACTGCTTGTACGCGACCTGTCAGGTAGGAAAAAATTAATTTTCCAGCGGATGAGGAGAAAGCAAACATATTTTGAAGTTTTGCGACAAGAAGCCTGTGATCAACCGTGTCAAAAGCCTTTGAAAAGTCTAGCAAAGTTAGAAAAGTAACGTAGTTTTTATCAGTTGCTGCCCTTATATCGTCCGTTACTTTAAACAATGCTGAAGTACAACTGTGATGCTGCCGAAAACCAGACTGGTACATACAAAGAAGGTTGTTTTGTCGAAGATAAGCAGACATTTGATAGTGGACAGTTTTTTCTAAGACTTTGGATAAATATGGAAGTATTGCGATAGGTCGGTATTCTGTTGGGGCTCTTTGTGTTGCTTTCTTTTTAAGGATTGGGATAATCTTTGCAGCTTTCCAGGACTTTGGGAAATTGGATGTTGTTATGATTGTGTTGAAAAGATGAGTTATTGCTGGAAGGATGTATGGTAGAATCATTTTTATAAAATAGGGGTGGATCCCGTCAACACCAATAGCTTTCGACTTTATTTTGAGGACAGCTCTAACAATATCCATTTGCTCAACCCTGGAAAATTCAAAGGATCCGCTTGGTGCGATTACCGGAGATATACCAGTGTTTGTCGATTGAATTTTGATGAAATCACAGTTTAGCTGGTTTGGATCAACATTATCAACTCCTGAATCAATTTTACCACAAATGCCTTGCTGACGTAAGTTCTTCCATAATATCTTGCTGGGAAGTTTATAGTTAAGATGTTCACTGTAAAAAATACGCTTGACTTGCCTTATTTTTGAACATACAAGATTTCTTAGTGCTTTATAAGACGAGAAAAATTCAGGGAGCCTAAAATATTTCCACTTCATGTATACAGCATATCGTTAATTTTTTAGTCTGAGAACCTCTGGGGTAAACCACGGATTGATGTTGCATTTTGCAAGCTTAGTTCTAAGAGGAACATGGCAGTCAAACAACTGTGTAATCACGCTTTGCAGATATTCAACTTGCATGTCGGTTGAAGGTTCCGAATATATTGGTAGCCAGTTTACACGTTGTAAGTCTCGCTCAAGAATATCCGCTCGCACATTTTTAAAATCCCTGTATGAGTATTTCAATTGTTCTTGTTCAATACTGGCGCTGTAAAAAGCATTCTGAGTGTCACTTGCAAGAAATAAGTCCAGCAGAGTACTACTTGAGTCAGTGAAATGAGTCAAAATGGTCGAATTAAGAAGATCAAGATTTAGTGCTTTCATATTTTCAATTAGGGAAAACGTAATAGCAGGCTTTAAAATATTGCAGTTGAAATCACCACAAACAATAATTTTCCAAAACGATATTGTATTATTTTCAAAAAAGCAATAAAGCTGGTTCTTGGTTAATAAACGACACCCAGTAGATATTTCCTTCTCTCACGTGCAAGTTCAATGAAACAATACTCGAACGAACTATAAGAAGATGAGGTTGCAATTAGCTTTACAGTCAGCGGACTACGGACGTAAATTGCAACACCCCCACCGCTTCGATTTTGCCTATCATCGCGAAAAATGTTATATCTTGGCATTGAGTATGCACAATCAGGTATTTTCGGATCAAACCATGTTTCCGAAACACATACTATATCTACATTGGAACCGACAAACAAACTTCTAAATTCATCAAATTTGCATTTGGACAAACTTTGAGCATTTATGTGGCATACTTTTAGACCCGCGCGCTGTGTACAGAGAATGGTTATCAATACACGCAAATTATGATTCGTGCCACTGCCAACGGAAGAATTGCTGGTATCACCACCCATTGGTGAAAATTATAAATAAATGTTCCTCCAGTGCAAAAAAACTCAGAACACAAAACATGTAAACTCTCAAATGGCTAACAGACAATAACACAGATACAAAAGATACTTACTAATTACAATATACAAAATAAATATGTGGTTATTAAAAATCTTCGATTAGGTAGCATTTCGATGTTGTGTGATAGCAACAGTTAATGAGCAGGTTTCTATTCTAAGTCTTCAGCCAACTTTTTCTAAAAGGGACGGGAACCTGCTTAAATTATTAACCCCTTTTTAACTGTTTGGTTTGTGTATAGATCATTTAGGTTAGGTTTGCTTAAATCACTCTTTGATCCATTGTTATTCCACATCGTGTTCAAAAATCGTTTGACAGATATCGAAGGCTTGAGCCAAATAAGTCCTCCTGCATCGTCAGGTAGAGATAGAAGAGAAAAGGCATACCCCAGCACTACTATTAAACGACCGGCATATGGCATGCCTGGCGATCACCGGATACCAATCAAACACCCCTACAGCAGAGATGGAAACAATCCTGAATATACTACGTCATTTCAATAACCGGACTCTAACGAAACACAGGGGCAACCTTTGAACTTTTAAAACATACGCTTGATCTTATAAATAAAGATTTTAACTTCAATATAGGCTATACAATTCGACTACCCAAACGCGAAGATGACACATAAGCGTTGTTGAGGCATGAGAATTTATATGATGATTTGCCAATGTATACTGAACAAAAATGTCATATACATCTGTCAAATTTGACAGCTAGTTTAACAGTTATCCCTAAAATGAGTCCTATTACTCAACAAAAAAAAAAACACCCTTTACATCTGTTCCGACAGTCAAGTTGCCTTTATGACCCTTGCAAGGCGAAGAACTAACTCGAAGTTGGTGAAGGAATGCAAGAAGGAACTCAGCATCCCCTAAGAACTTCCTCTCATGTAAATCTACTGTGGATACCTAGTCACCATGTCATAACGGAGAACAAAAGGGCGGATGAATTGGCTTAAGATGAGTCAGGAGAGCTGAATACTAATACAGTGACAACCATGAGTACAGCTATTTAGGCTGTCAAGACGATATATGTATAGCAGCTCGTTTACAAAACGTTATTTACATTTTTTACAGTGGAAGAAGTTGCAAGCTTGCAAAGCTGCCGAAATTATGATACGGAGCCCTAGCTTTTTTCAAGCTAGGAAGATGCTTAACCTAGGCAGAAGGCAATTGAAATTGATGGTAGGTCTATACACCGGGCACATCAACTTGAACAAACATGCTTGTGCACTGAAAATTGTGACATTCTGTACCTGCCTGGATTGCGGGAAGGAGGACGAACACTTCGTTTGTGACTGCCCCGTTACAGGGACGCTAGGGAATTTGATACCTGGGATATCATGTCCATGTACAGGTCTTTTATTGGATCCGTAAACGCCACCCGGCTTTCCGTCCCCTCACTATTTACCTTCTTCTTTTACCAAACAGTTAAGTCAAAATGGGCCCGAATAGCGGCCCATATGAGGAGGATTTTGTCCTCACTCTCCACAACCAATCAACCAATCAATATTACAGATCGCTGGACTAAGGTTATTGGGAAGAGATACTCAAACAGGTTAACTGGACCGTAAAACTCTTTATCTATGGGTCCTGTGTTCGTGCCTCACATCTGTGGCGGCAAAAATAATCGGTTCAACAGCATGCCAGATTGTTCCCTGCGGTACCACCGTTTAAGCATTTCTATCATTTTGTATTGTTCCGGTTGTTTTATCTCCATATGTGTTGTTTTTTCCAGACTTAGTTGCTCACCACTTTGTTCTCGATTGCCCGATTTTCATCTTTCCTCTGCCTTTCAATGTCACGCAGTGGCGGTTTATATTTTCAATCACCACATTCGATGCATATTCATCCTTCAACATTTCTCCAATGATATTTTCAGGGGTTGGTTAGATTAGGTGAGGTTGGCTATGTGCACCTATGTATAGACTACCCAAAGAGCTAATTGAACCAGCCGGAGCTTCTTATGAAGCAGAGGATGCTTCTAGCGTCAATATTCGGCAAGCCGGCGAGATCCTTGAAAAAAGAGCCCCGAGATGGAGCAGTCTTCTTTTGTACAGGGCTGAACAGTTACAAAGGAAATGGAGAATCGATTCTTCCTCCTCTTCACGCCTGCAGCGTGTAGACGTATAGGAGTGCGTAGGATCTGTCACTCCGATGACGGTGCTGATCTGCGATGTAAGGCAAGGCCATGCAATGTTGCAGCGCAAGTGGATATCAATCAGTCTCTCCAGCGTTTTCAGAAGGAATGAAGAAAGACTGATGGGTTGGAGATCCTCTGGCGTAACATATGAGCTCTTGTCTGCTTTAGTTTGACTATATGGACAAGATTCAAACAACCTGTCATGATAATTTTTAGCCAGTTTAAGACCATATCTACGGATTATTGGATTTCAGTGGGTATTATACCATCAGGTTCTGGCGACTTAAATGCTTTGAAGATACTTTTCAAAGAGCTTTTCAGTAGTTACTATGTCTGAGGGGTTGCTACATGATGTCAAGGCAGCATTATCAAAACGATGAGTTATAGCTTTGAAGCTATCAGGGAAAAGACTATCCAGAAGGAGGTTTATGGTCCTTTTGCTGAAGGTGGTCCAATGGCCGTCTTTCTTTAATAGGTAGCTGGGTATTGAAGGATTTGTGGAGAGTATTTTACACAGCCTAGAAGCCTCTGAGGATTCCTCTGTTTTGCCACAATATAGTCTCAAGGATAATCGTTGCTATTTGCTCAATCGTTGTTCTTTCCTCAAGGACTACATTTCGTAGGTATCCCACTCATCAGTCGCTTTGGAGTTTTTTCCTATATTGAACAGTTGTCTGTATTCATTGGTAATCTTTATTTCTAAAATAGTCGTGATTACGTGAATACGTGATTACGTTTTAATGCTTAGCAGATCTCTGGGCGCTATAGGTTCGACTTTCCTGAGAGAAAATGATTTTGGAACAAGACTTTGAATGTAAACTAGGTATACCTATCTTAAACTCAACCTTACAGCTAACGTTTAGTTAACATTTAGCCCAAAATCTACAGCATCCAATTCCGTCTCATTCCCGATATATTCCAGATGTTATTGATGTCTTGGCCAAATCGTGAATATA
The DNA here is from genome assembly GCA_963082735.1 of Pocota personata. Taxonomy (NCBI): domain Eukaryota; kingdom Metazoa; phylum Arthropoda; class Insecta; order Diptera; family Syrphidae; genus Pocota; species Pocota personata. The sequence continues at coordinate 194,076,790 of OY720429.1, read as the reverse complement.
TCCTTCGCTGGTAGATTGTCCCTGCAAGTCGAAGTATTGTATCTAGCTATTCTACAGAGTTGAACTTATTCATCTGACTTTGATACTCTCAGCAGATTGACTGTCCGTTAGCAGTCAATATCGCAAAAATATTAAAAATGTTGCCTTGTCTGCCATTCCCATGCTCATTTACAATGACATTCCAGCTCTCAGCTCCTTAGACAAAGCCTATCTGCTTGCTGCTCATTTTGCAGCCAACTCCACGCTGCCAGATAGTGCTTTGTCGCCACTTGTATTTAAGAGCCTCAAATTTTCCATGGGACTTTCGCACTCGTACAGTTGCAGGAGTACTCAAAGGTCTTAACATACACAAATCCGCTGGTCCAAATGGTATCCCCCATAGTTTTGAAGAGGTGTTCTTCTACGCTGGCAAAATCTCTGCGTAAGCTTTTCTGTCTATCCTACTCTTCAGGATACTTTCCGAGTAGATGGAAAACAGCATTTGTCCAGCCCGTCCCTAAAAAAGGCGAATCTTCCTCCCTGTCTAATTACCGACCCATTGCACTTACGTCCCTTCTTTCCAAGGTCATGGAAACGCTGATAAATCGTCAGCTTATGACATATCTCGATTCATGAAAACTCCTTAATGACCGGCAGTGTGGTTTTCGTAGCAACAGGTCCACTGGTGATTTGATGGCATATCTCTCCATCACTTCGGCGTAACCAAGATGGTTGCGCTTGATATTTCAAAGGCATTTGACAGAGTTTGGCATCAGGCTCTTTTGTCGAAAATGCGTGCATATGGCGTCGATGAGTCTCTTCTTCAATGGATTAGAAATTACCTTTCGGGGCGTTCAATACAAGTTGTTTTGGACGGCTTCAAGTCTTCAATTCACCAAATAAATGCTGGTGTTCCCCAAGGCTCTGTTTTGTCTCCGACTCTCTTTCTCATTTTTATAAATGATCTCTTGTCTGCAACTTCTAATCTAATCTAATTCTTCGCTGATGCCAATACCCTCAGTTTTTCATATTCGTTCCCTAACTCACGTCCTTGCTCTTCGGCAGTAAAAGGGGAACGGCAACGTATGTTAAGCACATTAAATTCCGACATGGACAGCATAATCAAATGGGGTTCAACCAACAGAGTGGAATTTAATGTTTCCAAAACACAATGCCGTCTTCTGACTCTCAAGCGAAATCAAACCCCTCAACCATTATCCATGAATGCTACTTACATTGCTAAAACCGAAAGACTTGCTATTGTCGGTATGTGTATTAATAACCATCTTCGATGGAACGATCACATATTCGAGGTCGCCAAAAATGCTACAAAATGTCTAGGATTCCTTAAACGGTGCAAGAAATATTTTACCCCGTCTGATCTCGCCTCAATTTAAAAGGCATTCATCCGCCCTAAGCTGGAATATAACGCCCATATCTGGTCTGGTGCACCCAAGACCGTTCAGCACATTCTTTATAGGGTACAGAATTGCGCGTTAAGACTTATAGGCGATAGAGACCTTGGGAATTCCATACATTCACTTGAACATCGGAGAAATGTCTTCTGTCTCTCCCTATTTTATCGGTGTTTTTATAAAAATGCTCCAGCGAAATAGACAGTTGCATTCCTCCCCTTCAAAATTTCACCCCGAATACGCGTCATGTTTCCAATCAGTTCACCCTTAAACCCAACTTCGGTCGTACTTTCAAATATAGGGATTCTTTTATAAACCGAACGACATGAATGTAGAATGATATTCCAGGCTCTGTATATCCCCATCAATACAACCTTCAAACATTTAAAGCCAACGTGCACAGGCTCCTCCTCTGTTCATCTTCCACCTTTTCCTAAATGCCTTCGGCGCATGCATACTACGAGTATATAAAAAAAAAGAGACCATATTAAGTTCGTCAACTCATCATGTCTTCGGCCTGAAAACATTTCCTCGGCAGCCGAAAAGAGGGGTTGATGTTAGGTAAGGGTAAAAATACGCCTGCCACAGTGTAGATTACCTCTGGGGGCCCCACTATTCCACAAGATAGTCCTTAATAATAGGAACAATTGTGAAATAGTTTTTGGCAATAAATTACAAAGAGCCGCAGAAAATCCTCTCAAAACTGAAGTTAGTTGCTTTTCGTTGGTAGTACTAACTCAACTTTTTTTTTTTTTATAATTTGCGCGCGCCAAATGGGATATGAATACCATTAAATTATTTCAGGGCACGGGCATTTGTAGAAATTAAGAGAGGGTTCTAATGCGTCACAATCCGACCTTTCAATGAGGCTGTATAGGAACTATGATGGATAAGAAACTGTTTTAGTCAAAATATGTTGAGTAGAAATTTGTCAAAGTATTGTCAGTTTTTTGGTGACGCAAGGTTTTTTACTGAAAGGCATGTAGTTTAGCCTCAAAAAGAGTCACACGGATCCACAATGCACACCCCTTGTTTGATGGGAAAAGCTTTCATGTGAATTTGTCCTGGTGCTTTTACTAAATTCCAAAGAATGACATGCCTCAGCTTTCTCTAGTTTGCCTAGCTTCTCTATAGATGCATTGATGAAATTTACTGAGACACTAAGTTTTCGACACTTTCGTCTAAAACAAAGTAGCTTTTGAAACAATCGCTTTGGAATTGTGATAACCTTATGCGACAATAATTCTTTAACTCCTGTCTTACGGATATGCCATCTTGTGCCAAAACTTTGGTGTTATCCAAATTTAAGTTCGACTGTCCTGCTGTTCAGGACTGGCTCTGGTCAGAGCTTGAGCCAGAAAACAATTGTAGTACACAATTTTCACGTCAACTGATGCTGGTGTCAACATTAGGCTTCACTTTTCTTTCTCTCTTCAAATGGCTATGAATTATATTTTGAAGAAAAGGTAGTCGGGAAAACCACTTTAAATTCATTCGGAAAGTTGAACTCAGTGAGTTTTGTTTTTCCTTGTTATGCGTTTTCCTTGTTACGATGGAATTACGGATCATATGGTCACAGCATTTTTGCTAAACAACTTTAATATGTAGGGCTTAAGCAACACCACCACTTGTGATGCCTTCGAAGAGAGTGATGTCACTGCGAAGATATTGCTCTGCATCAATTGAAAGATATGTGGGCTTGATGTGGTAAGAGTTGATCATGCTATAAGGTTCTTATCACTGAAACGACCCCTTATTTTCTATGCAAAAAAAAATATTAGCGGGAGTTGTCTGTGTAGTCTAGTTTTAAGTGTGTTTCAGGGTTTGTCAACTTAGCCACACTCGATTTCGTTTTAGAAAGTTGATCTGTTTACATCATTTTGATTTGAACAATCATTTTGACTATCGCGAGTGAGTATTGAGCGTCTCCAGAGTAGCCTGATTTGCTATCTTCATGACTCTTCAGGTATGCAGTTTGCGATTCCAACTATGGCAAAGGGTTGGTTCTTTTACTTTTCAGGAAAACACACTTCATTATTCCTGATCATTGATAAAATATGTCGATGCACAACGCCGGACTGACCCATAGAAAATGTTTGATTTGCAATCATCACCCGTCAGAGTTTCAACGGTAACTTCCTCCATTAAAATTAGGCCTTTGATTCACTTCGCTTCGAAGCTTCATACAATTTTAAATTCTATGCAACTAAAGTAGAAAACTGTGAGCGATGTCCTAATATTTGACCAAATCCGACCCTGCACGCAACACCCCCATAAACGCAACTCTAACGAAATTCAGCATAAATAATTCACATGAGAGTACCGAGTATTCACAGTCGGGCATTTTCATTGAGTACACCACGCCACCACTGCGCGAAATTGCAATGGCGTGGTAACTAGTAAGGGATATCTGCAGGATGTATTCCAGTTGCAAGAAAAATGAAAACAGGATTTAAAGGAGTGAACATATGTTTTGTTTTTTTCACTCTCCCTCTTTCGCTCTTTTAATTTCACCGTTCAACCCTATGATTTAGATTTTTTTTTTTCTGCACAAACTGCACAAGGATACCCTGGTGCCATTCATCCTAGAGTCCTTAGTGCAACGAAAACACTCGAGGATCACTTTGGGGAAACAAAAAATAAAACTGCACAAGTAGTTTTAGCTAACTCTTCACTTGAGTGTAAGGGGGAGGGGAAGAGGAAGAGGTTGGATGGCAGGCTGACGTAGGAAGGATGAATGAATTATGGAAGCAAGAAAGAATTGCAGGATAACATTTAACTTGAATGAGGAATAATAGTTCGGGCGGAAGAACTACTGTAGCGGCAGTGTGTGTATAGATATGGAACAGCCGTAGTGCGCTCATGAGGGAGTTGGAAATCAGGAAAAGATAATGGCGATAATTTATGGTACACTGCCGCCACTGACGCCGCCAACCATGGCTCACCCACACCGCAAAGTGTAGCCAAGAGAATTTCCCTCCACGAGCAATGGAGCCGAGGAGTCGACAGTCTACGTACATAAGCTAGCGCGAGCTCACTTAATAGAGGATAAATGTGAAGAGTATTCTCCATTGCAAACAAATGTCCTGATTAGTGAAGTTCATGAGTTCATGGTACACACACACACACAAGCACACAAGTGCATACTTTCGTTTTAAGGATAACAAACGCGAATGTGAACGATTGATGACTACGGAATCGGAAGATGATGCATTTTGTTGACTGACATAAGGAATGGACCTGTAGTGAAAGCTGATATATCATTTTGCTATTATGGTGGAAATGAGCGAGAAATCTGCCACAGGATAAGAAGTAAAGTCAATTGTCGAACAGGTTTACTTCTTCTTCCTATTTGTGTGGTGAGTAATTTATGGTTATGAATGAAGGTAATGCGATTCGTTTTCACTCTGAGGTGCATTCTATTTCGATTGAGTGACTTGCAATTAAAGAAATATTTCATTTCCTTTCTTTGAAATAGGGATCTCGTATAGACGAAATGATATTTATTCGATTGGAAGTTTCTGAAAAGAAATCGTTCATGTTCCTTGTGGAACACCAGCATTTACGAATATCTCGAAAAAGTTGTGTCGAGATTAATAAATTTTACAAAATTGTACGAAATGTTAAAAAATGTCCGACTTTACGCCGATGTTGGTCTCAATTTGTTTACCTCGGAAACAGTGGGTCATACAACAACAAAATTTTGATTTTTTTAATCTTTACAAGATAGGTACTACATTTTTTTAATTTCTTTAAAAATTCTACGATATTTTCAAAAATATCAAACTTTTGCTCGAAGTTAATAAAAATCGTTTCTGAGTGCGAATATTTTTTAGTTCTACGAACTAATTATCAGGATCGAAATTTTAAGTTTTTGAATTTTTAAGAATTTTGAAAATTGTATGGTATTTTAAAAAATATCAGACTTTTTCCAAAAGTAGTTGTAATATTCCTTCTCTGCGCGATGGGGAATAATATTAAAAATTAACGAATTAGAGAGGAAAAATCTCGGATGACAGCAAGTGACAGAAGCTGCTCAGCTGGGGTGGGTTCGTAAATAGTTTCCATGCAAATTCATAAGTACGAATAAGGAATACCGGGGTGCCGCACAATCTTTTAACAAAAAGGAGACTGTGAAACCTTTTAAAACTAAAACACCAAATTTGCATTTCCGGGATGTGTAATTTAAAAATATATTGAATTTGTATGTACTGCATATGCATATATGTACCTGCATATACATATATGTTGTATACGTATGTTATAAGATAAATAGCTTCATTTGTAATCATGAAGCGGTATACGAAAGAACAACGCATTTTAATTTTTATAAACCATCTCCAAAATGGGGAAATGTAACCAACACGATTCAATTCGACGAAGAAATTCAATCGAACCGGATCGTCAGGACCCGTGCGTCCTCGTCACTCAAAAAATTCGCCTCGACAATGTTCGTGATAATCCAAACGATTCAAGGACTAAAGGACAAGATTAAAGCGTTATTTGTGAACTACCGCAGGATTTATGTCCGAAAAGTAATAGGAAATTTCATCAAAAGGACGGAAATCTGCAAGGTCTGCCGTGACTCAATGTCTCAATATTATACCGCACTTATGAGCTATTACGCTAGAAGCTACCTATTCCGAGCTTCGCTAGGAGATTAGGCCCTTATAAAAGTTATTACGAGGTAACTAATTGGAAGTTAGATTAAAAAGAAGACAAATTATTTACAAAAAAGACACCAACAAGGCAAAGTTAAAATGGCCACTAGATAACTTTGGATTATCCTTACGGTCCCGTATGTTACGGGTCGCGGCAGTTATCTGAATAGAGCAACAATAATGGAGCTTATCAACTCTAAATCAAATTAATCTAATTTAATCTATTGATCTGTGGTATACCTGTATTTAATACAGCTTCATAAATTATGTTAAAACCTTTCCAGACTAAGTTTTAATGCAATGCATAACACTATATCGAAATCGTTTCAGCCTCTTTTTATTTTGAGAGGACGGGTGAAGTAGAGACAAGACCCCTGCCAACTCTAATCCAACTAATACATATTTTCGCCGAAGGCTCTCAGTTTTTCAGCTTAGTTTTCATACTTAATGAGTTTTTTTCTTTTGAAGTTTCTAAACACTTACTTACTTTACTTATTCAAATCTTTCAACCTCTCGAGGTGCGTAGGGTGCCAACAACGCCTGTGCGCCATCTTCTTCGGAGTTCAGCAACGCATTTTAGCTGCCTCCAATTCATTCCCAAAGAGCTTGGCCGCTGTTCTACCTGCCTGGATGGTCAGATTCCACTGCATTGCATATTTCGCAATTCACTGCCACTTTCTACTTCGTATAGTAATGTCTAAAGTCGTTCGTTGGAGATACGATTGAGTCAAACAATTCTCAAGATTATTCTTGGACATCTCTATTTACGAAGGTCTGAAGTTTGCATGTGTTAGTGGTATCCACCTTCCAAGTACTGCAGCCATAAAACAGTACTGCTTCTATGTTGGAGCGGAACAGTCGTAGCTTGGTTCATGCGCTGAGTACATTTCTTCTCCAGATTTTAGATATCATTCCGAACTTAGCTTTTGCCTTCCCAATTCTACTTTCTACTTTCTCGACTTCCTGTTCGGCAATGTTGAGTTAAGCGCGAGTGTTAGAAGTGCTCATGGCTTTTGTTTTGGTTCTGTTTATTTCAAGCCCCACTTTGTTTACCTCAGTTTCTAGATTGTGGGCCATCAGATGAAGGTTCATTATCCGAAGTCAGCGCAGTCGAGGTGTTCAAGGTAAGATGTCGATTAAATTCCATGGCTACCTTCTGTCAATGCGGAGAACATCGATGATGGCCACCAAGCGGTGACAGAATGCACCCCTGACGTACTCCACTTTAGATCATCAGTGTCAATGCTTGTAGATACTTAGAAATGTATCCACTATGCACCTTGGAATTCATAGCATAGAACTCATCCAAACGATGAGGAAGAGCTCATAAGGACATAACCCATTTTCTACGAAAATACTAATTCCAAGACTTTGAAAAACTATCTGTTAGTTCGTTTGTCAAACATTTGCAAATTTACAAAGGATACAGGAGGACAGCTCAAAATTATGGTTAGAAAGTATACATATACGTAATGTATGTAGTGTGGAGAATACTCTATATGATGTACCTCAGCTAATCACTATCTAAACATGGTACACTGCTTTTGTGACTATTTATTCACCAAATGGGAGGCTTTGGAAAGGAGATGTTAACTACCTGGTAAGAGCAGGACTTGGTAGACAGTGGTTACGAGTATGTAAAGACTTAAGGTGACAGAAATGTGACAAAAAATCTTGGTATACCTAAATCAGTGTTTCCCAACATATTCCGTTCCACGCCCCACTTTGATGAATTGGAAAAACTTAAGCCCCATTCCCCCCATTTATGATTGATTGTTTTATTTTCATTCAAAATTTAAAATTTGTGGGTGAAAGGAAGGAGCGCACTGCCGACCAGACTTGCAAGGACAGGAAAAGGTGGTAGTCAATTAGTCCCAAGTCAGGTGAATAAAGAGAATGAGGCAGAACTTCATAATCTGGTCTGTCTCTGCTTCGTCCTCAATGCGACGAATGGTTTGGCATTGCAGTGATGGAAAACAACACCTTTTCTGTTGTGTAGCGCTGGACGAAACTGGTAACTTTTTTTCGTTTAAACAAGCCAGCAGTTTACAGTAGAGACCTGCTGTGACCGTTTGACCTATGTGTGTATCTCCAAAAACTCCCACTATAAGAATATAATACTCAGTTCTTCGATACCAATGATGGAGTAAGGTAGTATCACATATCTGGGGGAGTTCCACAAGGATCGGTTTTAGGACCTATTCTGTGGAGCATTATGTACGATAGGGTTCTAAGGCTTGGAATCCCAAATGAGGCAAAAATCCTAGGCTTTGCCGATGATATTGCAATTGTTGCGGCGACGAAACACGTGGAAGAAATATAGGACATTGGTAATGAATGTGTCCGAAAAGTGAAGCGGTGGATGGTAGCAGTTGGGTTAGAGCTCGCAGAACATAAAACAGAAGCAGTACTAGTAAGCAGTCGCTAGAAAAAGAAGGCAATCACCATCAGGATAAGTGATCACAATATAACATCAAATCCGGTTATCAGGGTAGGTGTTATGATTGACTCCAGACTTGAAAGAACGTAGGACAAAGCTGCTCGGGTAAGTACAGCCTTATCCAGAATAATAATGTATGTTGGAAGGCACATATAACAAAGGAGTTTAGTTCTATCATCAAGGATGATGCAGTCCACCATAAAGAATGGGCACCAATATGGGCTAAAGCAATGACAATTAGTTCTACGCCAGAATGATTAACTCCGTCAAAAGTCAGGAGCCTCGAGCTTCAGTCAAAGATATCAAGATGGAAAAAGTCAGGGAAGCATGAGAGCATGGCAGGAGGAATGGAATCAGTCGTTGAAGGGAAAGTGGACCCACCGACTAATACCGGACATTCAAAAATGGATGGACTGGCACCACTGAGAAGTAGATTTCTACTACAGCCAGCTCCTAACCGGACATGTCTATTTTTGAGCGCATCTGGACGTGTTTGGGCTCGATAAATCTCATATCTCAGGCAGAGCAGCAGTGAGAACCAAGTCCAGGCAGCATCTCTCATGGAACAAAGAACGGCAAACGCTGAACCCAATGTTGGAGCAGCAAACGGGGAAAGAAGAGCATAAATGACTAACCAGCCCCGAGAACTTAAGAAGATATGCTGTACATTTTTGTTATGCACTGAAGCCTGACTTAAAGGTTCGTCTTCAGGATTCACTTTACCGGGCTTGAACTAACCATAGTACCTTGTCCAAAAACCGTGCATTATTATGGCCCACCGATTGGGAACTACTGGCCTAAACCATATGCAAGTACCATCGGAATGCAAATTACTTATTTGTCTGTGTTCGTCATCCTTTCCACATTTTCATGTTCGAATGTCTACAGTTCCTGAAGCACCAATAACTTTTACAAGATATGTACTTACAGAAGGCGGTTAAAAGCGATTGTGGTTCGAATCCTACATACGCCACCCTTCTGTTTACTCAACATTTTCCCTATAAATGAAAGTTCAGCAGTCTTTCTTTCTAAGTAATCATCAAACTTTACTACTCTTCCAATTACCAAGTCACCCCCAAATCGAATTTGCCTCCGCCAAAAACATTCTTCCAGTTCAATGATACGCACGCACACCAAATTTATCCAATTCAAAATTCATCACCAACCACCCAAAAGGAGAAAATAACTGCACACAACACAAAAAAGGAAGTAAATTAAAAAAGGACAATCCTAAGAACAACACCAACAACACTGCGCGACAAAATCTGTAATCACCCTGTGGCCACTGATGACCATTTTATTTGTTCATCAAATTCAGTTTACCATAACAAAAAATAAAGAACAAATAAAAAGTAAAAGCAGAACAAACTACGTAGGGAGAAAAAAAACTAATTTCTCTCCTCCCTTTCTACATGAATCGCCAATTGAAAGTCAAAGCAACTTATTCAAAAGACGCCACCGTCGAAAAATCCTTCCTCCTGCTAAAGACAAATTGAAATTATTACCCCCACCAACAAGAGCAAGAACAACATTGTTGTTTCCAGCCCCAAGGATACATTCAACAGAATCGAATCCTGCGTGCATATACGAGTATAGCCTGGTTTCACTTTTTATTTATATTTCACAAAACTCAAAGCCATAACTGGGGGATGAAGAAACTGGAGCCAACAAAAAAAAAAAAAAATGAAGTGACTTGCCGGGTCCGGAAAACCCTCGAAAAGCCTTGGGCTGTTTCAATTTAAAGCAGAGACAAAAACGAAATCAAAATCAACTCCCGTCGACCAAACAAGCGACCGAACAACCCAACCGGCAATAAATTGTAATTTTCTCCATTTTCCGAACCGATGAACTTATGGCGAACACCCCCGCACCAGCCCGCACACCCTTCTGCCGATGAGCAGATGGAAGCCGATGTCCTTGCCAATGAAATTGGAACCACCTATCATCACCACTTTCCACAATGAGTTAACGATGTAACGTACAGCAAACGAAGGACACTGAGTCTCTCATTTCAATTTATTTTTCACACAGGACACTGTTAAGCTGGGTGGTTTATGTCTTGGTTTTTTTTTTTTTTTTTTGCATCCTTGGGGGGTGCTCTAAGGGTTCCATTTATATTTATTCCATCACCTCACTACGACGACCCTCAGTTAAAGGAGGAAGGAATAACACAAAAAAGGGCACAAGTGCCAAGGAAATCATTTTGTTTTCTCAGAAACAATGATGATGACCTCCTGGTGACGTCGTCGAGGGTGATTGTGTCGAGGCTAAATGGCCAAGAGTGTATACAGTGTACGAGTATACCGAAAAATTACAGAAAAAACTGAATTCCGAACAGTAAAAGTCCTAAAGTATTCATGGTGGAGAATACACAATGTGCGCTATGTTTTTAACTTTGCAAAATTTTGCTTTGTAGTTGTTGTTTGATGTTGCACAGCTAGCTGCCTTGAAGAACCTCCACAGAACAACGCTAAGACGGATGGCAGCAAATGATGCGCTGGGTATTCTTGGCAAGTAAGCCTCTTTAAAACAAGATTCACCCGACTAATGGGTATCTGCTGTATATTTCATATTTTTAACGAAAAACCCTCTCTGTTTTTTTTTTTTTTGTACTTTTTCCCTTTCGAGGTTGCTTGCCATTTCCTTAAGTAGCTGAAAAGTTAAGGACTTTGAAGTATTTTGTTACTTGGCGCATTCTGTTGTTCCTGGTAAATCCTGAAGTCGTTCATTTCCGTTTCTTTAAATTTTTTTTTTTTCCCATCATGCCGGCCGTAGCCATTAAGGACATAAATGGATGAGAGAAAGAAAAAAATGGGGAAACTTAACAAAAGGGTTAGAGAATTGTAATTAATGCTTTAAATGAAGGATGAGACTTAAAAGTATCTATGCGGCGAGGCAGGGATAGTAAATTGTGGACCGCACTCTAATTTGGCCGGCATTATTTTTCATAAGTTCATTTCTATGTTGTAAAAATTGGTAAGGGTTGGCAAGGAAAAGAAAATTACTCGGATACTTATGGTTGTTCATAATTTTTGGCCCATTTGGATGCGTTCCAGCTGGTGTTTTACGTTATTAGATTGCTGGTAGTTTAGACAGAATAAATTATCTAGTTTAGCAGAAGGACTTTTTCTAATTCGGCATCATAATCATGTTTTATTGTGGTTTCCGTTTAATATAATTTACTAGGTTTGCCTTTTTTTTTACCAGGATCAGGTGATTCTCTAGAATAGTGAGTTGGGTGCCTGTGCAATGAATATAGACACACTTGTATAGCCATTTTCTGCTTGACACATTGCTGCTCTTTCCAATACATTTTCCAACACCTTACGGTGTTATAACACGGATTTCACTGAGAATATTGGTTTTCAGTTGGGAGATGGTCCCTGGTATATCAACGTACACTCGTTCTTTCAATTAGGTCCAAAGAAAACAGTCAGGAGCGGTTAAATTCAGTGAACGCGGCGGTCAATTGAAGGCTCTACTGGGCAAAATAATGCGCTCGTCGAAGACGTCCCGTAACTGTGGATGAAATCGGGATTTTGCTCTGCTTTATGTTCCAACGAAATGGCATAATCAATCCGTTGCTGGTAGTCTGTCGGCTTCAATTCTTACACCAGCTAGACTTTATATAGGAACATGTGTAATGTTGTCAAAATCCTCTGAAGGGATTTCCGCGATAGCCCTAATTGAGCCAAACGTCTATTTGTTGATGTTTCTACTGCATACTCTCCAGTGCATATTGAATAAATTCTTCCATATGTGCTGTACGTGGTCTTTCGGTATCAGGGAGGTTCCTTATTGACCCTTCTTGCGGGAAACGTGCAACCAGACGATTTATTGTTGGCACTGTGGGTGCGATTTTAAAATAAAATTCGATAATTTCTGCATCGTTCCATATTAAATTTTCCAAGTCTTGTTTGCAAAATTCTGAAAAAAAAATAGTATACTGAAATAAAGGTCATTTTGCGGCACCCTGTATCAGCATCATGCATATATAGTCCCATTTCCTTACCTGTGGTTGGTTTTACTGATTAAATCCAACTTGAGAAACCGCCTGGCTGAGAAACATGTCCAGATCTTCCTTCCATATTAGAGCACTTACATAAAATTGTGCCATGCCTGGTGAGTAATTACGCCTATAATTCCCTGGAATATCCCTATGCTCGGGCACCCCATAACGTTAGGACGCAAAGAGATTTTGACATTTAGTCTGTCGGAGAAAACTCTTTTTATTCAGTTCTTGGAGCCGTCCATATAAAAGCGTGAGGTATATCATCTTCCAAAACTTCTCGCACAGGAATATTGCAAACAAATTTTTCATGAATGAATTATAGGTCTTACCGAATCGTGGTGCTTTCATACTGGATCGCCATTATTAAATTTGAAGATATCGCATGTCTCTCAAAAATCCCAGCCAGCTCGATCTCTTGCTAGACGCCTCCAGTTTTGCACAAAAAGTTGATTTTAGTCCCTTTCGCCACCCTTGTGCGCCATCCTAGGCAAGGTTTTCGTTTACTTCGTCGTCCTCCCGAGATAGATTCGAAGACTTTTCAGGCCGAAGCGTTGGTGTCCATTCGCTCTACATGTCCTAGCCATCTCAGCCGATGAAATCGTACAACCAGATGTCGCTGTACGACCAGTTCGTTGTTGAATCTTCTCCTCCATTCCCCGTCGATATAAACGGACTAAAAATTATTGGAATTTTTTATTTTCTTCTTCTTTTAAAAGAGTGTTTTCATCCGACTTTGAGAACGTCCATGTTTATACGCCGAATAGCAGGAGTGGGATGATCAGAGCCTTGTATAAAGTCAACTCAGTTGCCCGTGAGAGGGCTTTTTTTTTGTTTTGCCCTCGTTAACTTTTAACCACGTTTACGCAGCTTCTGTTTCAGTACTCACGAAAGCACCTCTGATAGCCCACCACAATCCTTCAGTAATGTCAATGTCGTCGGCGTACGCAAATAGTTTTACAGACTTTGAAAGATCGTACCCCTGGTGTTAGCTTGAGAATTTTGTTAAATCCTTTCGAGTATGATGTTAAACAAATCACATGACAGCGCATCACCTTGTCGTAGTCCTTTTCTGACATTTAAAGCCTCGGTGATGTTATTACCTACCTTGATTTAGCAGCGTGAATTTTTCAGAGACTGATGCCTATGTAGTTGGCGCAGTTCAGAGGGTCTCCCTTTTTGACGATCAGGCAAGCGATACTGAGGTTCTATATAGTATGTCAAATATACTTTCATCCGACTAAATCATCAACAGCTCCTTTAAAGTTAGACCGTCGGCTCCAGCAGCTTTGTTGGATTTAAGCTTAGATATTGTTATCTACACCTCACTTTTGTCAGTTGGACGGAATTGTTGATCATCATCGTCCAGGTTGAATGGAGCATTCTGCCTGACAGCGAAGTTTTGGTTCACCGCTTTAAAAGTGACCTTTCCAAATTTTAAGGTGTGATTCTATTACTATGATAGATTTCCTTCTTCATCCCTACAGACTTCTGTTGGTCTTTTGTAGGCTTGGAATGCAATTTTTACCTTCTGGTAAAGCTTTCGAACATCATTCCTGCTATAACACCTATTAATTTACTGATGTCGTACTTTTCATATTCTTTCTTAATTACAAACCCTAGGACAATGAGCAAGGCAAACCAGTGGTCACTTATACATTTGTATCCATTGGCCCATCTTAATGGGCCCTTAGGTTTAACCGTCATCATCGGGTTTTCAAAGTCTTGAATCAATCATTATAGACTGAGTTCTGAATATGTCGAAGTAGCCCAAATAAGGTCTACAGTAGATAGTTCGACCTGATTGGAACTGCAGACGCCACCGTTGAATCCATCTGGAGAATTCTTCCGTTGCCGCTCGAATTGAAGTATTTTGCAGCGGGATTACAAAGGTTCATACATGTGTTTGCTTCAGAAATTCAGTAAAGTGCTTCGCAAGTTTCCACTGAAATTGGACATTGATTCATAGGTTGTGGATTTCGAGTGGCTCAAGATCATTCTCTGAAACACTTAGTTAGCGTTATTCCTGTTGAAATATCGATCTTCCTTATTCCTCATAGTTATAGCAAGAACAACTTTGACTACAGATATGATTCAACGAAATCTCTCAGGTAGTGCTCGCTCTATGCAACTTTTTACTCGCCCTACATGTAGTTAAATAAGGCACTGCAATTCTCAAGAACTCATCAACCGCATGAAGGCTTAAAGTATCATCTCGAGCAATTTAAAGCTCACAATATAGTCCGAAGATACCTGATTAAATAAAGTGATCGACAGTCATAAACTCACTGTATAAATTTGCTTGGTATTGTTTGATTCTAGCACAGACTGTGGTACAATTAAGCGGAAAGAATAACTAAATTACAAGCTAACAAAGCTAATGAAGTAGAAGTTCAGCTGTACGGATGGAAATATTCTGGAGAAGATGGAATCGTACTTAATCATTCTTAATAAAACTGACTATCAGTTAACCAAATAAAATTTCGGCTTTACAGAGTTATTCGGGAAGCTTAGAATATACGATATCCGAGAGATTGCGATTTTGAGCATTTCGAAAGCATGTTGTGTGCCGCGTAAATACCAGAACGTCAACGCCACTAGTTAATTTGTTCACAACATTAATCGTAGTGCAGTACTAGTAATCCGTTTCTTGCTTCAAATGTACTGGTACAAGCTTTTCTTAAAAAAACCATTTGTGTATGCAGCTTTTATCACCATGGATGTCGGACTAGGTCAACCCAATGACCTTAACAAAACACACTGTCTAACTCTCATTCCGAGTACCAGAACTTTAAATGCATTAGCTCCTGCTGATATCGGAATTGTGTAGGTGAAAATCTACAAGCATTACTTCATCATGGTAGGGTGAGATTCGTACTTACTAAAACGCCTCCTTTCACCACGTTCTTACTACAACTAGATTATTCCCTATCTAGTAGTTTTACCTTCAATAAAGTATATGTGTTTGGCAAGTAACTTATCCGTACTAGCGGAATCACCTGCTGATACAACAAATTTGTTATTTCACCTTCGACGGTAGCCATACCTATGTACGAGGGTGGGTCAATAAGTCCCTAAAAATTAACACAAATTGTGTCATCACCTTAAATTTTTTTTTTTTTTTTCTCAAGAATCATCTTTCAAAAGAACGCACCCAAATTTTCAGACAGATCTGTCAAATAGTTTTGTTGTGGCAGCCATTTTATATAGACTAGCATTTTCGTTAAAATGGAAAAAAGTGAATTTCGAGTGCTCATTAATCACAATTTTTTGCGAGAAAAAACTATCACCATCGATTGGACCCATTCTGGTTTACTTAATTTCGGTGCGATCGTTCAAGCATAAGTGACGCCGAACGTTCTAGTCGCCCAATTGAGGTCACCACACCAGAAATGGTCGACCAAATCTATGGTTTGATAATGAACGATCGGCGAGTGAAAGTGCGCGAGCTTGAAGAGGCCACAGGCTTATCACATGGCTCAGTGATTTCAATTTTACATAAATATTTGGACATGAAAAAGCTTTCCGCACGATGGGTGCCGCGTTTGCTCACAATCGACAACAAACGCATTCGTTTGACAACTTCAAAGGTGTGTTTGGCGATGTTCCAGAAAAATTCGGCTGAGTTTTTGCACCGTTTCGTAACCGTGGGTGAAACCTTGGGTTCACCACAATACACCAGAAACTAAGGAACAGTCAAAACAATGGACTTCTCCTGATGAATCGAAGCCGAAGAAGGCCAAGGCGGGTTTGTCAGCAAACAAGGTCATGGCGACAGTTTTTTGGGATGCGCGCGGTGTTATTCACAACGATTACCTTGAAAAGGGTAAAACGATCACCGGCGCATATTACCCAGAGCTGCTGGATCGATTCCAAGCCGATTTGAAGCAAAAACGGCCGCATTTGGCGAAGAAAAAAGTTATTTTTCACCAGGACAACGCACCGGCGCAGTCGCAAAATTTGCATGATTTAGGCTACGAACTCCTCCCTTATTCAGCATATTCCCCAGACTTAGCCCCCTGCGACTATTTCTTGTTTCCAAACATGAAGAAATGGTTCTGAGGTAAGAGATTTGGGTCGAATGAAGAGGTCATCGCTGAAACAAACGCTTATTTTGAGGGGCTCGGGAAATCGTATTATTTGGAGGGCATCAAAAAATTGGAGAAACGTTGGATGAAGTGTATAGAGCTAAAAGGAGACTTGTTGAAAAATAAAATGTTTTTGTACCGAAAAGAGTGTTCCTTATTTCATTTTTCAGGACTTATTGACACAGCCTCGTACGTATAAAGCACATTTACGAATGTTCTTAACACTTTATTTTGAAAAGTTTGTAGAATATTTGACTTAATTTAGTTAACAATTTTGTAAAGTGTACTAACTTTGGTATATTTTACAAAAGTGTTAATTGCATGAACATTTAGAAATAAGTTGGATCTACGAGTATTGGGTTATGCTAGGGATTTCAAGCCATCGAAGAGCGTCGGGTGTCAATTTGTATATATCTCTGCATTACCATTGAACACATGCAAGGGACAATCAGATAAAATATGTTTTATGGTTTGGCGAGGCTCACCACAGGCACTTGATGGTACGAGTAATGTGCCCCATTTGTGCAAGAAATTTGAGTTGAGTCCATATAGGTCTTCGTAAGTGGAACCCAGGTACGCGGATAGTAGGATCGTCCATTCCTCTTTGACGTTGAAGTTAGAGTCGTGCAGTCTCATTGATGATCCCTAATTTTAAGGAGAAACAATAGTTGTCATGGATAAACTTGTGAATTGAGAGACTTGGGTTGTTTTGGATTTTGATTTTTTTTTGATTTCTCTAACCAGCATGTTTTGGCATCTTAATGAGGTTGGGAGAATGTTGTTCAGCACTGGGAGCCACTGGATACGCGTTGATGTAATCGTTCCGGTAATTAAACGCATTGCAATGTGAAGCTGGCTGTCAATCCTCTTAGCATGAACACTATTCAGCCAGATGAGAGCTCCAAATTCGGCAGTTGAGTATACCAGGTTGTATTGGATTTTGATGTATTCTCTAACCAGCATGTTTTGGCATCTTAAAGAGGGTGGGGGAATGTTACTCAGCACTGGGAGCCACTGGATACGCGTTGATGTAATCGTTCCGCTAATTAAACGCATTGCAATGTGAAGCTGGCTATCAATCCTCTTAGCATGAACACTATTCAACCAGATGGGAGTTCCAAATTCGGCAGTTGAGCACACCAGGCCAAGGATGGCTGTGCGCCCCAGGTTGCAAGTTTCTGAACCAGGTTGTTTCTGGTTTTGATTTCGTTTGTAATTTGTTGGCAATGCAGCTCTATCGTTATTCCCAAATATTTTGGTTGCTGGTTATATGGGAGTACAACGATATTAACTAAGTTAACTAGTTGTTTAGATGTAAGTACGATGACTCAGTTTTTATTAGGCTGAAGCATTTTCCCCTGAGTTCTAGATCTTTAGCGAGCAGTTCTTTAATACAGGCTGTTCATATTATGTCACTGCATGGTAATAGCTAGGTCGTGTGCATAAGCGAATTTATTGGAGCGTTTCCGGCATATCATGGGTATACAGGTTGAATAACAGTGAAGCTATAACTGAGCCTTGAGGTAGACCTTTGTTGATTTGTCTGGACTCGCACTTTCGTTAAAGCTTATTCAACCACCCTATTCAACTGGTACTTCATTTATGCCCTCTACGACCCTGATGTAGATGAGACGCTCCAGAATCTTACAGCAAATGCTTAAGAGTGCTTTAGATGTATAGTTATCACTTCTGCCTCTTTGTTTTTTGAAACCCTTTAGGTCAGGTTTCGGATATAGGATGGTGGTAAAGAATTTACGCAACCAAGACATCTGCCACATTTTTTTTTTTTATAAATTCTGGGTAAATTTCTTCAGTCCCTGCAGCTTTCCCAGATTTGCAGATTCAAGCGCGATCTATCGAGGGATTCCAGGAGTTCCTCTGCAACTTCTTGATCACCATTTTGTGCGAATTTTTCGTATAATCTATGGTTTTTTTCGCCCCAACCAGGAATGTAATTCGCAGTACGGACTACGGTGCCAACGAATCTTGCATAGTTACAAGGCATCGGAGGAATCCAGTGGACATTAGAGTCAAGCTCCGAAGTAAAGTCTTGCCATCTTGCTTTATTGAAACTTCACCTTGGTCGAGGGATAGAATTTACTATTAGAATTTTTATGGCAGCATCTAGGCATTGGGTGGCGTTGCTTGTGGAGAAAGTCTTGTAGCAATCGTTTGGATATTTGTTGTCGTCTTTTGTATGTAGTGAAACACAAATGGGGTTGAAGTATCATAGAATGTTTCTTTGTCCTTGGCGTCGAAAATTAGTGATAGGCGATGTGTTTCTGCCCAGTCAGCCAGTTTTATTCCATTTTCGTCATCCGCTTGATACTCGTACTTCCACAGAGTGCTGTGGCTGTTGAAATCCCCGGAATAAATTGCTGGGTGTTGATATACGTAGATGTTTACATATTGTTAAGCCAGATACTGATATTGCTACTAGGAACAGATTACCGCTATCTTTGGTTTCTACGAGGTGTGCTTCTTTTATGGCGGATCTTTCATATGTAGCAATGCCGTAGTCTTGGTCGTGAAGGGTTCATACGCGTGTGAACCCATCGATTTTCCCCCGAGTAGTGAAGTTTGGTTCATCCTTACAGTGTGTTTCTTAGAGGAGTACTAAGTCTATTTTATTCTCCTCAAGTAATCGGCAGAGATCGTCATCATTTTACTTTGCTTATGTCTTCGATGTTCAGTTGGCAGATACGAACAGAGAGTTCAATATCTTTTGTCGCGCTGAGAAGTGCCAGTTAGGTGACTGGGCTCCGATTGAATGTGTATCTGATATAACGAATTGTTGAATTGTTGAAGTTACAGTTTTGCCGGGAGTTTGAGATCTCGCTGAATCTGTTCGGCACCCAGATGTGAATAGACTTTTAGAGCTCGAGGTGCTTGTCTATTCTTCGCACTCCAGTCCACTCATAAATTGTATCGATAGTTCATTGGACCTTAACAGTTGCTGACTCAAGCGAATTACTCACTGCCAATATAGCTATATCGACCACAAACGTGCCAATAATTGTGCCTTTTTCCTGTGTAATATCTAGAGTGTATATTAAGAATAATATAGGACCAAGAACACTTCCTTGCAGAATACCTTCTGCGATGTTTTTAAATTCAGAGTATTTATTTCCGTGTTTAACACGGAAGTGTCTGGTCGCTAGCTAAAAACTTAAGATCTTATATAATTGTTCCGGAAGTACTTGTTTTAGCTTATAAGTACTTCAAGCCTTAATGGCATACTTTGTCAAAGGTTTGAGAGACGTCAAGAAAAATGCTAGGACATATTTTGTTCTCTTCTAGGACTTTCTCAATGAAGCGCTTGATTCTATGATCGGCAGCGGGCGCGTTTTTCGAAATTTTCGAATCGCGCAGGCGAAATTTTTTCAATCTATTGCGTGTTTTACTCTAAAATTTAAATTTGATTTTATGTACTCTTTACGGACATCTTGACCCATAGATAGAACTATCGCACTTGACTGCAAATGTGTTTTCGTGTTTAGATTTATTTATTTGTCATGTGCCAGTCGACTTATAGTTCTGGAAAAGAGTTGTATACTTGACTGCAAATGTGTTTTCGTGTTTAGATTTCTTTATTTGCCATGTGCCAGTCGATTTATAGTTCTAGAGAAGAGTTGTATACAATAGTATGAAAACGTAAATACAGAAAGACAGTTTATTATTCGGTGTTGCATTCCTTGGCTTCATTGCATTTTTAGTTTAGAGATCTTATTCTTCATAAGTTTTCTCTGGGTAATTGACTTCTGTCACTATACAGCGATAGCATTACCTTCTACATAGACGATCAAGCTACAGCTCTTCCTTTTCATGGTAAAGAATATGTCAATTGTTACTAAATTTTTTCGAAATAGGAAGCAAGACACTGCGTCGATAATTTCTCTACTTTATTGAACAATTTATAAGCAAAGATCAATCTTCCTAAGAGAACAAAAATATTTCTTGAACCACCCTGTATTTCGATGCACGTAAATACGCCTTCATTATACTACTTATGAGTATGTAGCCTGAAGAGATAAACACGAGATTCGCTTTAAAAACCGCCGTTTTTCATTATGAAGTTAGGTAGGTATTGATGAAATAGTCGCATCTGTCAGCTCACACATGTAACAGATTGATTAGGTGAGGTCATTTCAGTCCATAGTATCGATATCTTTTCAATTTTAGACTTCACCTCGTGCTGTCACACGTCAACATCTGGAAGCATTAATAGGTAACGAGTTGTTGACCAAATCATGGCTTATAGTTAATTTCTTTTGCGAGGGTGAACCTTTCTCCACTTCTAATTGTTTAACACTTGCTGTGTGTTAGCAGTTAACAATGGCAACTCGAGAGTACTTTTGCCGCTCACATGGGCTCTTATTTCTAGTTCGTGTCAATGCGATTCTAAGACTTCGGCCTATACTAAGGGCGTTATTGCAGTTATCTTACCTAGGTGGCGCTACAGTCCAGGGTGGATCTAGGATCTGGGCCTTAATCAATACGCCTCTCCAGTAAGCGCGGTTTTTGACTAACTGCTTGTCCCTCCGGATTGAAATCGAAGACTCTTCGGGCCTGACCGTTATATCTATTGGCTCTACATGTCTAATAAGGGTCTCACTAAGGTCATTACCGACCTTCATGGAGCAGCGAGCTTTAAATATCGTTATCCTGCAGGATGCCAAAACTAGATATGGCTCTGTAATAGCTCGTCTCTGTAGATGCTGTCATAGGCGGCTTAAAAATCGATGGAAAGATGGTGAGTGTCGATTTGGACATCTGGGGTTTTTTTTAGGATTTGTCTAAGTGTGAAAATTTCATCAACAGTGGACTTTAATAGCCTTAAACCACACTGATAGAGCCCAATCAGGTTGTTGACGAAAGAGTTTAGGCGTTCACACAATATGGCAGATAAGATCTTGTACGTGATGTTGAGAAGACTGATTCCTTTATAGTTGGTGCAGTAGAGGATGTCTGCTTTCTTGTTGATCGGGCAAATGATCCCGAGGTTTCATTTATCAAGCATACTTTCCTCCGACCAAATCTTGAAAATAAGTTGGTGTATGCTCTCCACCAAGTCATCTTCCGCTGCCTTGTTAGACTTAAGTTTGGATATTGCTATACTTACCTTATTTTGGTCGGGTGGACGGAAATCTTGGCTTTCATTGTCCAGGTGAATGGTTATTCTGTCTGACAGCTGAATTTGTGTCGCCTTCGTCGTTTAACAAATCCTCAATACTAACTATGGCTTTACTACAATGTTTCCTTGTTCATCTCTACAAGTTTCTGTTCCGGTCTCGTTGCATTGACATGTTCTTTCTATCTTTTGGTTATACTTCCTGGTGTAGCATCTCTCTATGTCCTCGATGGCGCGCTTGGCATGTTCTTTATTTTTCTTCCGGAGAAGCCGATGTTCTTCCCCCTCTTTTTGGCTCGTAGAGCTTATGAGCCGCTCTCGTCCTTCTGTGCAACGCCGCTTCGTATTCGAGTTGCTTTGCTGCATGTATAACCGGCACTCTTTATCAAACTAGATGTTTTGTGGGGGTGGTTGGGTGAAACCCAGCACATCAGTTGCGACGTTTCTGATGGCTTCTTGGCATCGATGCCACTAGTATTCGGCACTTGATGCTGGCTGCATAGGACTTCTCGACAGGCTAAGGAATACGCGATAGGCAGAGATTTTGGAGGTTTGTTGCAATTGCAGCCAGACAGTATTTTTCTTTTTTGGCCGCTCAAAATGTTCGGACATCTACAACACTGGAGAAGTACCTTACGTCGATCGCAACATAATCAATTTATAATAATCATAATCAATCGCCATGTTCCTTTACGAATATTGCGGTGAGGAAACCGTGTACTCGCTAAAAACCTTAATGAAATCAGCTAAAAATACATCGAATAAGCTAATGTATCGGGTATCTGCCATACTGTTGGTTGTTGATGCCACCGATGATTAAATCACGTGAAATCATCCGCCGTACGCCCTTCTGAGGGACCCATGTTATTTTCTTTTTGCTCAACACTCGCGCTTATACATAAGTTTAACAAATCAAGACCAGATGGACGAGAACAATACCGGGTGGTTACCATGAGGAGGTAAAATAAGCGGAATTGCCAGATTGACGGCAATCAGTGCCTACCCAATTCCTACAACACCCAACCACCCATTGCAGCAGTCATCTGGGGCCTCGTTAATCAAACTTTTAAATTTAAAATCTAGAAAGATTAATAAAATAATAATATTGGAGTTTCTGAGTCTGTCTACAGGAGTGCACTATCCGCTGCAGCTTTTACATGTGTATACCTACCAAAAGCCTATTGTAAAGTCTCAAGAGCGATATTAAAACAAGATCAATTAAAAGAGCTTTGTTTCCGTTAATCCGCTTTTAAAAAGTGCCCCAGCTATGCTTAGGCTCATCCATTCTGAACCCACCCACAACGCCACCAGCATGGCACTCATATTTTTTATTTGTTTACCTTTTTTTCTGTCCACTCCGCATAATTCAATGAAAGTATTGAATTAATTTGATTGCCTCTATGTTAATCAATTTCAGTCATTTGCACTCACAACCATCCCTGTGTGGCAGCAAGTAATCCCCTTTGGCCTGCTTTCAAGCCTACCACTTGAAATTCACGGTGTAAAGTTTTACCTCGCTCCATCATTACGATAAAAAAAAAATAAATTTGCAAATTAAGTGCAAATAACTGTGTGCAGTGGAATATAATGTGTTCTACAACGAAAATTGTCCATAATTCCCATATGAGCTCTTAAACATGAATAATTTATGCAGTGTGTTGCCGAAAAAGTTGACACGTACCTACCTACAGCTTCCAGATTCGAGATTTGAGTGTGTTTATATTCAGTCACCTCAGGCGCCCACCCATCCCCATTAGCCATACCAGTTTAAGGACATGACAGAACCAGATAGAAACACAGTGAAGGAAGCACAAAGGAACAAAAAAAAAAATGCTCGCATGTTCCAAAGGTATAACTGACAATAAAGACGAAGCTACATATAAAGCCCGACCACAACTATAGCTATGTGCTAGATGGACATAGTCGACTCAACGAACGGTCTCCAAATATAGTAGAATAAATGCTTTACGACCATTTCGAATATATTCAAATATTATACGAGCTCTCTCATTGTTTGTTGGTTTTTTTTTTTTTTTTTTGCCCACCCTCTCCTCCATTTGTGTCCTTTGCTATTCCTGTCTGCTTAAGTCCTTACGTGGCAGTGGTAGCGTCGCCTGCCTCTACTCATGAAATTTTCATTGGAAAAGTAAACCAAACTGGTTTTAGTGCTATAGAGGGTGGCAGAGGGCGTTTGAATGCCAGCCTGCTGGGACCATAAAAGCATTCTCAGGTCTCCTACTGAGTATTTAGGGCCGTGTATCTGGGACCCATTATCCTGATTAAATAAGCAGCAAAAAAAACAGAAAAAAAAAGAAGAAACAAACAAAGAATACTCTCCACGTTTACAGTGGGGTGAAAATGGATGCGTACAACACGGCTCATCATAAGTGATAATTTGTGTGAATGTGTATCGTGTGAATGGCACCTACAACAGGAGCTTATCCCTGGCGGAGGATTCAATGTTTTATACATAAGACGACGACATTCGTATGCATTGAAATCGTTTTGTATAATTTTCCGATTACCGGTATTGTGATAGAAATATGAGTCCCACAGTGTTAACCTGTGTAGGTATGATACAGTTGTTCCTATCTGCTGACAAAGGATCTCGGTTGTTTATTGGGAATCGGAGACAGAGTAGTGTACTCGGATAAGTACTTAATTTATGCATTCCAATGAATATTTATGTATATTTTGTTATCACAGGCTTCGTACTTTTTGGGCAGGGGTGAAAAAGTGGGTGACATGGCACACCCACGTTAGCAACTCCATAATGCACAAGTATTGTGAGCATATGCATATTACTTTTCAGTCTTTTTTTTACAAAAAAAAATTAGGTCAATTGATGGGCTCCTGGTAAGCATGTTGTTATAATGATTACAGAAATGTGTTTACTGGCTCCAAATCCATTAACATAATGAAAAGGGGACGAAACGCAAGTAAAGTGCTGTAATATGTTTGTTTGGCTTGCAATCTTATTGGAAATGTTCATTAGTTTTGTACATTAAGATATTTCGTAATGTCTGTTTGTTTATTCGAAAATTTATTTTCTGAAAATAATCACTTTAGAGGTAGAGTCAAGTTAAAATGGTTTTCGGTTACTCATTCTGTGCTTTAGGATTTTAATTTAAAATAAAATAAAAAGTATTAAAGTTTTCAATGGAATTTGGTTACTGTTTTAAATTTTGAATAGCCCGCCACGGGAATTTTTGCAAACTTCTATTCTTGAGAGGTAATTTTCGATGACATTTTCACGGATGTTGGTATTTAAGAGTTCCAAAGTTTGGGGATTTTCTATGCAGACACGATCTTTAGCATAGCCCCACAAAAACAAATCCATCGGAGTCAGATCACTCGATCTTTTTGACCAAATTTGCCCACGTGTCGCTTACATCAATGTCTTCAATCTCAGGCCAAAAAAAAAGTTGATTATCATTTACCATAGCGCGGAGAATTCACCGCAACAGTGACGCCTTTGTCGTTTTCAAAAAACGATCACACGATAGCAGCAAACTATCATCTGTGGTGGATGCAATGGCCTCTCAACGATCACATTTGGATTCTCAGAACCCCAAATCCTGCAAATTTTGTTTGTTTAAAGTGGGTAAACTTCCCCGCCACACGCAGGTTATTACAGACAGACCCATTATGATACCCATTGGGGGAAAGAGTAAAGTACCTTGCCCGTGAGGTTCCTATAAAAGAATACTTAACCTTACTTACTGTTCTTATGGTACAAACCATCCTGTGGATTTGATGAAGTTCAAGATGTAATTCACCGGTTTGCCAGATAGTTCCTCTAAATTCTAGAAGAAACGGTGGCAAAGAAACTGGGCTGTATCCTCGTAATCTTCCTCGTCACCGCAACCCCTACATAGGTCTTCTTCCGTCATTCGTAGCTTTTTCACATTATACCGCAGAGTATTATGCCCCGTAATCCATAATAATAAGAGTAGATAGTGATTTTATATTCATTTGCACAAGTCTGTCGGTTCTGGCTTTGGCGTATATGGGACATAGCTTCCTAGCTGTGACACAAGTGTCTAAAGAGATCCATCTGTTGTTTACCTCTTTAGAGCTTTATTCCCTACTTCGAGCGGTAGTGTGCAAGGCGGGATGTTTACCGAGGGGTCAGTTTGATTAGGGCATTCTCTGGTATACCTTCGTGTTCCAGGGAACCAACAGAGTTTTAACTTATGCTGTGTTCCGAGAACCTTGAACTCTTCTCAACAACACTTCACAAGTTTGAATTTTATTTCTGTAGCAGTCATCGCTTTTATTGCTGCCTGGCTATCGATTAAAAAGGTGACATCGTCTGTGGTATTGCCCTCATCGCAGTCTCACGGACGGCTAGTATCGCTAGGACCTCCGCCTGGAAAATACTGCTGCGATACGGAAGCGGACTGACTTTGATATACCCAGCTGTTCGGAGCAGATACCCGCCCCTATACCTGTTTCCATTTTGGATCCATTGGTGTATACCGCTGTATATTATGTATTGGGTATTACACCGCTTTTCCCATTTATCCCTATTCGGGTAGGTGTTTGGGGAATGTCTTATAAAGTCTATGTATGGTGTGGTGCAATCAGTAGTAGATACATTGCCTAAATATTTCTGTAGGATCGTAGTGTGACCCATCGTATTTGGTCTCCAGCTGCACTCGAATCTCGTATGAAGTTGTCTAGCCGAAGTAGATTGAGAATGGCTTTGAGTCCCCCTGTAGTTGCTGTTCTCATGGCACTGATGGTTCCAATGCACGCTAGTCTTTGTACTTTCATGATGACCATTAGGTTGGTGGTTTTGCTGGCTGCCTGCCACAAACGAGGCTGCCGTCGGTCAGTATAGGTCTCACTATAGCCATATACATCCATAAAATGATTTTGGGGTTAGGATCCCAGGTTTTCCCAAATATTCTACTGCACGAACAGAAGGTTATCGTAGCTTTTTTTATACTTTCATTAAGATAAGTTTCTTATCGAGCACGAATTCTGAGAGGGATGCCCCAACATAAGGTGGGTGGTATTTTCCTTTTGTTAGTAAATAGTGCCAACTCGGTTTTTTGAGAATTAACCACCAGGCCACACTTATTGGGTCAGGTATTTAGGATCCTTAATGCCCCTTCTAATTGCTCGCTGAGGGTTGGAAGAAATCCTCCTGTTGCCAGCAGCACTACGTCGTCTGTATAAGCAATTGTTTTGACACCGCTGTTTTCGAGTTGTAGAAGTACCTCATTTAGAACGATTACCCACAGCAGTCGGTATATGACACCTCCTTGAGGTGTGCCTCTAGATGCGTATGCTTATAACCTTGTGCCACCAAGTTTAACTAAAATATTTCATTATTATTGCATATTAACCAATTTATTGGTTTCAGCTATTCTGACATTGTTAAAGGCTTCTTCAATTATTTTCAGCGTATTCTTTATTGTTCAGCCGTTTTCTCTATTGAGCAAACAAAACAGTGTGGGGCTGTCTCTACACTTTTATCTTTCGTATAAGCGTCTTGAGCTGGAGATAAGTATATAGGGTTCATTCTGCTACGAATGTATGTATATGTCTGCTAGGCTTCCGAAAGTTTTCAGGATAAAGGAGCTAAGACTTTTACAGTAGTGTGACTTGCCTTACCAGCCATTGGTATGATGACCACTTTAACCTGTCTCCATGTCCTTGGAATATATCCCCAAATGGGGCTATTTAGATAAAGTTCTTTGAGTACCCGAACAATTGTAGTTGCAGTTTTCTGTAACATGATCGGGAGAATACCATCGATTCCGGAGGATTTAAAGGGAGAGAACGATCTAATTGCCCACTCAATTCTTTCTTCGTGGGTTTCGCTACCATGTTACTATTTATTCCAGTTCTATTGTCAAGCTGGGTCGTGCACCCCGGAAAGTGTGTTCTCAACAGCAATCTCGGTGATTCCACGCAGGACTCAATCCAGTTTCCGTCGGGTTCTTTGAAAGATCCAAGAATTTTCGATTCCCTGGAAAACACTTTTCTTAGTCTCGCAGATTCAGTCCTACCCTTGATCTCATCACAGAAGTGTTGCCATGAGTTGCGTTTTGCTCTCTGTGTCTCATATTTGAATTTTATTTGGCTGGCTTTATAAGTTTCCCAGTCCTACTCTGATTTTGTTCTTTTGGCTACATTTAGAAATTTTCTAGTCAATTTCCTGATGTTAGCTAGTTCCTTAGCTCACCATGGAGATGATATATTATATTATTATAAAATATTATGACGACCAAAATCTGTCCTTAAATCGTGATACACAGATATTACAGAACTGTTATTTTTGTAGCCAGATGCAACAATTTTAATGCGTGAGCGGTGGTTAAATGATCCATATTGCAAAATGGCAAGGCAAGAACTAACTACCTGTCACTATAGATGACAGATGAATTTGACAGATGGATTTGATAGATATGGGAGGGATGTGAAATACCAACCTCGAAATCTCGAAATCAATAACCCATTATCTCATCCAAAGTACCATTAAAGCAGTCGACTTATAACTTTCAGCAGTGGAAAAACAGATTAACTCGCATAACCTAAGAGCAAGAGCATGAGGTTACCTTTTTTCTAAAAATATTCTATGATACATCACTTTAAAGAACATAGTCCTAATGTCCATTAAAGTTTATTTACCCAGCGATGGAGGCAGAAGAAAAGTATACCTTTTTTTCTGCGAGAATCAAAAATTAGAGAGGATAGGAGAGTGAGGTGATGATGGGCGTTAACTGTGGATCTCCTCAGATTGTAAATATTTGGAAATGTTGAGAAAGGCAAGTTATTCCACATTCCTGGGGAGTGGTTAAAAAACGATGTTCTAAATTTCATGGTCCACTCGAAAGAAGAATATGCGGAATTAACCGCACGTGTATTGCGATTGACCTGGCGAACTGGTGGAACACAACTATAGAGAGACAGGAGCACTGTGTTTTTGACGCGTTGAACTCCACTCACCCCAATTGATGATTGCATCACTTGAGTACGGTGGATATTTTCTGTCGCTCGGTCTCTATAACTTGGGGCCCTTCTCGTGGAGTCGATAAAGAATAAGCGAAGTCCAAAGTGCTATCATCCGCGAAGGAATGGATTGGATTACGGATAAGAGGCCGTTGATAAAGAGTAGAAACAGGGTCGGAGAGAAGACTGAACCCTGAACCAGCATTAGTTGAGAACGGGTAGAAGTACGTCCATCTAGCACAAACTGTATTGAACGACTATTTAAAAAGCTCGCAGTCCATATCGATAAGATGCCACCAACACCATAAGATTGAAGATTTATAAAAGCACGCTCTATCGTAAGCTTTGGAACTACTCGACATTCACCATGTTGATGAATGCATTGGTTTCATTTTTCTGACAGGTACTCGTATACCATTAAGTCCGCTGATGCCGGAAACCATGCTGCCGATCATTAAGGAAATGGTTTGTTTTGATAAATCTCATGAGAATGAAATTGAGAATGCTTTTCACGACCTTGGAAAGCACTGACGTTAGTGCTATGGGCCGGTATTTTGAACGGAACGGGAGGTTTTGTGATCCTTTTTAAGAATTGGCTGAACGTGCGCAAGTTTACACCTATCAGGAAAAATGCCTATTGACTACGATAGGTGAAAGAGCTTACATAGAGGTTTGGCCAGGGTAGAAAAACA
This sequence comes from Pocota personata, assembly GCA_963082735.1. Taxonomy (NCBI): domain Eukaryota; kingdom Metazoa; phylum Arthropoda; class Insecta; order Diptera; family Syrphidae; genus Pocota; species Pocota personata. The sequence continues at coordinate 194,047,409 of OY720429.1, read as the reverse complement.
CCTCTTAGTAATTCCATTTGGACTTGAAAATTTGTTATAATTGAGATCTTTAAAGATCTTAATCCTAAGCTCTCTTCTTGTGGTTTATCCAACTTAGTATTCCACCATGGTGGTCTATGCCCTTTCTTGTGCCTACTAACCTCAATAACCAAAGTCAGGGGTGAGTTCTCACGAGTCTGCTTCTCAGGAAGCTCCGACTGAGAAGTGAGGTTCAGTGTTTTAGCGAAATCGTAAACCTGTTTCTTTTCCTTATTGTACAGTTCGGCACGTAGATCCTCCATTCCATAGAAGATCTTTTAATTAAGTACATGATCACTGAGTAGAAGACTCCAGGCTTAAGTCACAGAAAGCACCAAGAAGTTCTTTTAAGGTTCCACCTCTCCCGAAAGTCTGACAAACGTCCGAGAGTGAAATTGTCATCAGAAGCTTCTCTCAATTGAAAAAATTGCACTTCGAAAACGGCATAACGGTGAAGATCTTTGCGGACTGGGATTTTTTTTTTTTTGCCGAGAGGGTGAAAATCTTCTACAGACTCCATAAGGCCCGACCGCGCGTGCTTATGGTAGTGTGAGATTTTTACTCACTAAAAACACCACTCTTCAAGATTAATACTACAACTAAGCCGACGCTTATCCAGCAGTTTTATTTTCGCTTACGAGACTCGCGATTTTTGGAAAAAGATGTTCGTATGAGAATGTAGCGCTTTAGACAGGTTATACTATGACGCGAGATCAAAAGGTTTTGTCCTTTTCAGACGACGAATTGAATTGTTTGCGTCAAGTAGTTGAATGATGGTACGATTACAAGGGCCATGAACACGATCTTTGTGTTTACGAGCAAATTTTGTTATCTCTTCGACGACGCTGGAAATTCCCAGATCCCGATGAATATCTTCGTTACTTATGTACCACTGTGCGCTAACGATCGTTCTAAGTACTTTATTTTCAAAAGTTTGTAGGATGTTTCTATTGCTTTTCCTGGTACAACCCCATAGTTGTAGACCATACGTCCACACTGGCTTTAGCACTTGCATATAGATAAGCAGTTTGTTATGTAGGCTTAACTTCGAATGTTTTCCGAGTAGCCAGTACATTTGTCGGTATTTGTTTTCGAGCTCGTCGCCTTTCTTTTTTACGTGCGATTTCCATTTAAGCTTAACATCTGGAGTCATTCCTAGATATTTTGCTTCGTTCGCGTATGGTATTTGAGCCGAGTTTAAATATACGGGTAATCTGTCCACTTTTTTGTAGGTAAAGTTGACGTGAGTAGATTTGCTTTCGTTCAGCACAATACGCCAAGAATTCGTCCAAGCGTGGACTTTATTAATAGTATCTTGCAGCTTTTCAGTTGCTGCTTCAATTGTATCGGCCGTTGTCAATATCGCCGTATCGGCCGCAAACTTGGCGACGACGCAGTTTCTTTCTTGCGGGATATCACGCGTGTAGAATACATATAGAAGTGGCCCAAGGACACTTCCTTGTGGGACTCCCGCCGCAATCTCCTTGAAATCAGAGTAATCATTTCCGTGCTTAACACGAAAAAGTCTTTCGGTGAGGTACGATCGTAAGATTAGAAAGAGTTGCCGTGCCAGTAATCGTTGCAATTTATACTCCAAGCCTTCGTGCCAAACCTTATCGAAAGCTTGTGAGACGTCAAGAAATACACCACAACAAATCTTTTTTTCTTCGAGGGTTTTCTCAATCACGTCAGTTATTCTGTGGACTTGGTCGATTGTAGAATGTTTGACTCTAAATCCAAACTGATGGTCAGGAATGAGACGTCTTTCGTTGATTACGGGTTGTAGTCGTTTTGAAAGTAGTTTTTCGAATATTTTAGAGATAACCGGCAATAGGGAAATAGGCCGATATGATTTCTTCTCATTCAGAGGTTTGCCTGGTTTCGGGGCCATTATAATCCCTGCGACTTTCCATTGTCTCGGAACGTAGAGCAATCTGAACGAATACAGCAGTTTGATAAGAGCTTTATTCGGTAATTCCTTGACCACCTGTGCCGTTATGAAGTCGTAACCCGGTGCTTTTCTAGTCTTTAGATTTTTAATCACTTCCCTCAGTTTAATTAATGCAACTTTTTTTACTTTAAAGTTGTCAGATGTCGGACTGGGATATGGTGCGTTAAATTGTCACCTGACTAAAGTGCATGCAACAAGTTTGGTTCTAGTTTGCTGCCATCCATGAAGATTGGTAAAGTTGTCGTCAAATTGATTAGACAGTATGAGAGGATTCCATACTACTGATTTTGCACTTATCTGTACATTGGTCATAGATCCCAAAGACCAGATTAAACTTCGCGACCTCATTGAAAGATTTGGGGCCTGACGCGGATTTTTTATTATCATCTTTCCATCTGGTTCTCTTGGTCTGTGGGACCATCCAAACTTAGAGGATAAGTTGCGCCTAGTAATAAAATTTCAAAAAAATACTCCCAAAAGAGGTCGGCTACAAGTTAAACATCTCATCTTTCCAAATTAGTTTATTAATCGATTTGTTTATTTTTGCTGAAAATAAGTCGACTCGCTGTTGATTGATGATATTAGATTATATTCCTAAAGGAAAGCCATAATATCTCAAGATGCACTTCAAAAGAAATCTCTATCGTCCAAATAGAAAAATAAAAAAAATTGTCTAAATGAAAGAATACTCCAGGAAGATGCTATAACAATGCTTCAAACTTTTCCTTTATCTTTCCTCAGTGACCGCTGCTGCTCGCTCATTTACTATCCTCCAAAAGTTTTACTTTTTTTTTGTAATTCAAAAGTACATCATGACATCGCCCTTACAGGCGCGCCTTACAACTCTCCAAAATGGTCAAAAACTATGATAAGTACTTTTAAAGATAACAACGAAAAGGAACAAAAAAAAGTTATTTGTATTTGTGGTGGGAGTAGGTACTCTGCCTGCCTTCTTTATTTTCCTTCATAATTGTGTATACATAAGGACTCAAACGCACACACAAACAGACAGACGACATTTTGTAGAAGCCAAAAGTTTCTCCGTAAAAGTTAACAATTTATTATGTGGGCTCGCTCACCATATTCGTCCACTTCGTCGTCGTTGTCATCTGCCGTTCTTCATCTCAGTATCAGTAGTTGTCCTGGGTGGACCGAGTCACTTGTATGTGTGTGTGTGTTTGATTCTTTTTTTTTTCTATTTGTTTTCTTATCGTGCTTGGGGAACGATTACTTTGGCGACGACGATGCAGGCGGATAGCTTACTGGTTCAGTGGAGAATTAGAGCTTCACATCATTCCACAGGGAGAACTGGAAGACAACCGAGCCAAGCGAAGGGAAAGGCCAGCATGAAAGCTACCGTGGATGCTGCTTGCTGCTCCCATTGTGCGATTGTTTACAAACGTTGGGATATAATTAGTGGTGCCAAGAGTATGCTGGCTGGTGGATAGCTATTTGGTTGTTGGCAAATGCCGCGCGATCCTTTGAAGCGTACACCGCTAAGCGAGTTAACTTGCTCGGACGAAATTCAATTAATTGCACTTGCTTTCGAAGTTGCTAAGTACTTTGTTCGAGAAGAAAAATCTTTTTCCTTAGAAGTCTTTTTTGTTTTTGTTTTCCTTTTTTTTTTATAGACAAAGGCGATATAAATGGTTTTTCTGGACGAGGCAATTAAGTATTCCAGAGTTGAATCTGTAAAACGGATACTGGGGGCGCATTTTCTGTGACCGTGGCTGCATTCAAATTTTCGAAGAACTATTTATTTAACTTGTTCGTTATTTAGGAACTTTACGGTTCTGTTTCAGAAAACAAAAGCCGTCTCCCATTAGGGGATTGGAGTGGGAATGACTGCAAGAGATGAGATGTTAATTGCCACAAAGTTGGACTGATAGTAGCGAGGAAGATTTTCCGATTTTGTATGTATACTATCTCGGAAATAAAGCTTCATTTGAGGATTTGTGCCCTCATAATTACCACTGAATGAAATTTCTCTCACAGCACTGCGTCCCAAAAGATCTATTATGTCCGCTCTTGGTGTTAGAGTCAGCAAACAACAAAATCTTTTCTTTTGCCGATGGCAGCACCCTAATCATCCTGTTCTAACAGCATGTTCGTGAATGCAATTACATCAGATTGTCAGAGATAAGACCAGATTAACTCATTAAATGAGAAATGCAGAGAATCTTACAGTGGGGATAAGCAAACTTAGTCGAAATCGATGCCACAAAACTCAATTTACCCCCTTTTTCATAAAAAAAACTTTTTTATTGTACCACAGCTTTAGCGTCCATCCCAAGAAAATCATGCATCTTCTTGGCGTCACAGCCAACTCTGGTGTAACATTGTACGACCACATAACCAACATTAGAAAATCGGCATCCATGAAGTTGAGTTTAGAACAAAGAGATACTTTACAGAGCAACAGATAGTTCTACTGTTCGAAGCACAAGTTAGATCAGGACTTGAGTATTGTATTCCCTTGGACCTATAATTCTGTTACATAGGATTTTGATCCTGAAGGAACCTTAGTATGCTTTTTGCAGGTAAATTTTGGATTGCGGTGGGGGAATAACAAAAATTGATACTAGTTTTTCCAAGAGTTCAGTTCCAGTTTTAGGTGGCTAACAAGTAATTCACAGAAAGTTGATGGTCCTGTGAATACTATACTGGATCGCGTCCTGCAAGCTCATCTGTGCGTTCGTTACCATCTTTACCTCTGTGGCTAGGAACCCAAATGATTGTAATGTTATTGTGAGCAGCTAGCCACTTTAAGGTGTTTAAACAATTCCAGGCCAGCTGTGTTCCATCTTTGATCCGTCGGAGGAGGACGTTGTTCCATTTGACATGCTCTAGAATCATTATTTTAAAAGATCGACGCTTATCGCTACAGCTTTTTTGACTTTGATATAGAGAGTGGGAAGCTTCTAATATGGTTGTTGGGCAGGAGTGCATATCACCTGTACTGCCAATACAAGCTGATCTTTGGACTTTTTGTAGTGCATTCTGGGCAGTTTTTTGTTCAACGTTTTTCCACCAAATCAGTGATGCACATGTTATAATCGGAAATGCTGTGGTAAGTTTACAGACAAAATACTCTGCTGTGGTTCAGTGCTCCACAGTTCCTTACGATCTGGAGATTCATCCGCTTTGTTGCAGAATTAACACATCTCTTCGCTTTCTGGGCCTATCTTCCTTAGCTATTCTTTGAGCTTGCAGTACCCTGTGATGTAGCCCATTAGTATACGTAGCCTATTTCTATTCCAGCTAGTGCAAGCTTTAAATCATTTTCATAAATCCTTTGCTTGGCTTATTGTTTCGAGTTCCTTTTAGAACTTGATTTTGTTGATTTTTGTGCGTATCTCTTGTGTCCACTCATCCCGCAGAAGGGTTCTAGTCTCTTCTCTTCATTATGACGTGGTATGACACCCAGTTTGTCTAGATTGCTGAATTTATCTAAGCACTTCCATCTTAAAACTGATTTTGTAGGGGCTCAGCGCATTGATGTACATATATCTGACATGTTTTTTTTATATATATATATATATAAAAGGAAAGAGCATTCGGACTCAGTTTTCGGTCCATTTTGCTACCAGCCAGAAACCTCTTTTTGGTGTAGTGGTTGGAGAAACTTAGATTTTATTCCTTTTTCTTTTTATTCTTGGTGGCTGTTGGTTGATGTTCCTTGTTCGGGCCAGAGCCGCGATCCCCCTATGAGCCATTTAATCTGCGGCAACCCCCCTTTAAAATTTATAACACAAAAAAAGTTTACTAAAAGTGTAAGTTGGTGTTGACATTCTTAGCATTGTTGAGGATTTGTAAAATTGTGAAGGTCAGCTGTTAAGTTTGCGATTGGTATAGCTCAATGCTTGCGTAATTGTTGAACTTGAGGATCCGCGGTTTGAATCCGACATACGCGGTTCTTATGACCACTTAGAATTTTATAGGTGTAGTGCGTTCTGTAGTTAATCTATAGACTCTCCACAATTTTAGGTCATATCCAAGTGCGTGGACTTGTGAGCAGAAGAATAAATATAGACTTATACTCAAGCTTAGGATGAATCATTATACCTTTACCTTATAGCGATCAGATCAAACCTGTATGTTTTGGAGCATTCTTGACCGATAATTGAAAATCGTTCGTTTTTAGTGACTCCTGACTTGTCTGAACTTTCTTCAATTTTCCTCAAAATGATGAAAACTTAACTCCCTCACCCTAATTAAAAACATTTTTGGAACTCAGAATGCAATACCCGTCTTTCTTTGAATTATTACGACAAGCCTACGGGCAGCAATAGATCCTTAGTGATTCCTAAAAAAACATAACTTTTTGCAAATGGGGGTAGCGACTTACACTTCGAAAACTCCTGCTCTATCACACAGTCACATAGTTTGTAATATAGAGAAATAATAGCGATATGCCTCAAAAAGTGCTGATCATCAAAAGCTATGTCGAGCTAGCAATCTCCGTCCATTTGTCTGTCCATCTGCCCATGAGATATAGCATATTCTGAGCATATTCCACTTTCAGCACAATTTTTGTTTATTAATTTCCATGCCTACTTTTTACTGTGCAGTGGGGTTTGAAAGTTCGAGATTGTTAGGAACCTTTTCAAAGACTTCAGCACATATACCTATTTGCTGACCACTATAAATATAAAACCTACCCTGTTTATCCTAATAGGTTTATCAGTCGTCGTGAATTTCCCAGCCAGCTTTCTCGTTATGCTAAACAACGACCTAATGTCACCAGTATAGCAGTCACTACTTGCCCAGCAAGTTTATCTATTACCCCTAGCCGACTGATACTCCTAGATAATGCAGTGTATTTGTTTTTCAATGCATTATTAGTGTTCCGTACCAGAATGGTATAAACGTCTGTCACAGGCTTGCAACTTTTGAACTGTTTAAGCTAGAGTACTGACATTTCACAAATAGTATGGGGTTGTTTAAAAATAATTAAAAAAATTTTTTTGTGAGGGAGCTTTTCAGGGCAAATTAAACTGAACTTGAACAAAAAAAAAAATCAGCATTGGCACGTCTACGTACCGAATTTCATCAAAATCTGTTTAGGAATGTTTTAATGATTTTTGAAGCCCAGCCCCACATTTCACTCACACTTGGGCCGATTTCGACAGTTCTTAAACGAAATGACCTACGTATCAGGATATACTCGTACGTGAAAGCGATCTTTTACTGATTGCGATGTACCTGCCGCTAGTAATTGTAGTTTCAAAAACCGACGCTCCTCTAATAGACTCCAAGTTTGTTGGTTTATTCAGGCCTTCCTTTTCTTATACTTGTATCCATGCTACTCTATGCACCATTCCATTCATATCTAAGTTGTTCCTCACCGATACGTGGCTATTAGTGATGGCTGCATTGAAGAGTGTGCGATAGCGCTCGTACTTTGGTATAAAACGGAACAGAAATGGTTAAAACACACTGTCTGACTGTCTGTCTGTCAGTAGCTCACACGCTTGCGACTTTTGAACCGTTAAACCCAGAGTGCTCACATTTTGTTCAAACAATTTTTTTTTTTTTTTTTGCAGCTTTTGGAGGCATAATATACCCACAAAAACACAAACAGAACTTCCAAGAAATTAGAATAATTAAAAAAAAAAAAAAATTGGATACCATTTTTTTAACAAAACCTCAGCAAACAAGGCAAACGCCATTTCCTGTATCTACCCTCCCCCTCTATCACCTAAAGAAAAACGAAAAATCTGAAAAAATAAAAGTTTAATTCATGAAAAGGCTACGCGAAAAATTAAAAAAAGGTCTCCGGCACAAGTCATTTTTGAAAAAGTTCGAATCCAAGAAAACACAAAAATAAAAAAAAGTTTTCTCACAGTGCCACCTCTCGCGAACGTCTCACAACCACCCGAGGGTAAAAGTGTCTTGAAAAAGCTTCTCTCAGTCGAGAAAAAATTGCCCTTCGGGAACGGCATAAAACTGTAGGTCCCAACCATTCGTGAGGCGCACAGCACGATTGACTGTGAGAAGCTAGGCCAGGCCCTGCATTGGGCTGCGCCAACATATCATTATTATGTGTATCAGAACAAACACACAAATGAAATTTAATCAAAATTGTTTCAGTAGTTCTCAAGCGAGCCGTGTAAGAACAAGTAGACATGTAGACATGGAACAAAACGTGTTTATTTTGATCTGACCCTTTCGAATATGATCATAGATATGGAATAAATTCTATTAGAAGTAAAATGCGTTATAAAAATTAAATAACAAAATATTTATAAAATTTATTTGCCTTTTGCTTTGACGCAGTCTCTCAAACGGTGTAGCCAGTGAGCTACAGCGGCACGCACGTTTTCCAGGGGTATGGACAATACTGCTGTAGTAAATGCACTTTTGAAGCTCTTCAAATTTCGGTGGGGTCTCACAGATAATAATCCAAATCTTAACTTCCTGAAGGCAAATCCTCGGATGCAATAAAAACAGGAATATTGATTCTAAGCCACTGCTGAGCAATTTTAATTTCATCTGCTGGAGCAGAGTCTTGGAAAACCCGTCTTTCTGTATTAAAAAGGGTATATGTCAAGCGTTTAACAACGCCTTCTAGGACATCTTCTTGGTACACCTTTGTCCCAGTTTTGACTAATTTTTCGCAAAAATGGAGAGAAGTAACTGCTTGATGGAGTTACTGATCACCAAACCATTACCGAAACAGAATTATGGTCGTGCAGAACCCTAGGAATTTTTTTTTTGCTTTAGACGTCCTTGCATAAATTTTATCGTTTGGTTTATTAAAAACTTCCTCGACGGTGAAAATCTTTTCGTCCATAAAAAGTGATATTTTCGTATCTGATGTACGCGTGACAGTACAAGATTCGTTTACATTTTTCGAGCCTTATTTGCTTTAAATTAGGCCTCAATAGATGTCCAGTTGACCGACGAAAGGCTTTCATGTTGAGATCATCCCGAATAGCCTTGACATAGATCCTGGTGGATATATCCAGCTCAGGCGACATTTTCCATTTTCTATGGGATTTCTTCGAATTCACTCTCGTACAGCTTTTACAACAGCACTCGTATGGACAACGCACGGACGACCGCTTCCCGGTCTGTCTTCTAATTATTCTCCACTTACATATACAACGCTATGACAGCAATACAATTTTTTTTTTTCATACCTCAATCCACGATAACTAATCAGGAGCTGAAACCAAAGTGGATGATATTCATTGCGTTTTTTAGTATGTGTTCTGAAAAAAAGGCAACGATACTATTCGTAATGTTATCTTCATACAGTTTGCGCTGGAAATTTTGTAACAGAAATTATGGCAGGACTAGATATATAATCCTTTTCTATGTATTAAAGTAGAAACCAAATTAGGATATAAATTCGGATCACTAATTGCCCGAGTCCCTACTTGCACTTGATCAATTTTTCTTTAAAGCAGCCAATTTAATCGTACACCTCCGATGTCAGCACTTCGTTTCACTCTTAGGGTTTATCTCACAGGGTTTATCTTTAATTTTTGGTCTAAGCCCATCTTTGTTTCATTGCTTGAGCCACTGCAATTGTAAAATGTGTTCCTTTCCTAGACCTGTGGTCTAAACCATTTCACTATTAAATTCAACTAGTTTCTACAAGAACAGAAAGCTCAATCGATTTGAATTTATATCCCTGAAAATGTTGTTTAACCCAGCGGCTTATAATTCATGCGCTGCTAATTATACCACATGCGACTGCAAACAGTCACCACAATCAATTTAGCATAATTTGAAACAGAATCCAATTAGCAAGTCAACTCAATTCAATTAGTTTTCAATTCATATCCCACATGAGTAAATCATAAATTGCACTCCGGGACCGAGACCAGTTCAGTTGAAGTTATTTCTTTGAACAACAAATTCTATTATTCCCAACTAAATATCATCATCAAATCAACTGAAATGAATTAGTCACCTCAATTGGATGGCACGATCGCAGCTGCCAAATTCTTTATATTGAATCATATTGGTTCACCTCAATTGCTGGTGAAAAAATACTCATCTATAGGAAGTATCCTCGAAATGCACTGACAGATCGTCCTGTTTATGCTCATGTTTTCGATTCCCTCATTAATTTGATTTGAAAGGGTGAAAACTATTTTCTCTCTCATTAGCATTAAATCGACAAACACTTCATTCACATCGACCGCACACCACTACCACCCACCCACCTAAGCCACATTGGTTCGATGGTAAATTTATCAAAATCAATCCCATTACGCTTATTCCGCGCATTAATAAACTTTCTGAATTGGTAAATTAGTTCAAGCACAAGAGTCGAAGGGTGATTTGTTATGCTACGCTCTGACGCTATAAAGTTGATGTCGAAGGATTTATATTGCTCGTTTGTTTGTTTTTTCTGCCTTTTTTTGTATTTAACTGACTTATGGCGAATTATCACGCAATCACTCATGCAAGAGAACAAATTATAACACAACATGGTTACGTAACTTTTGTGTTGACCAAACTCAAACTTTGAACTAAGACTGTGGCTAATTTTCGTCCTTATTTTGTTTCTTTTCAGAAATGACGTCACACCAAAATTTATGGACAGCATAACGTAGAAAATTATGAAATATTTAACTACAGACTAACATCGGATAATTGAAGAATCTATCCCGATCTCAGGAGAATTTAAGACGACCAATTGTGGATCTCCTTATTTTTCGCATTCCCACAAAGCAAACCACTACTCTACGCACTATGTACAGACAAATTCTAGTCATTTTTGGAATACTTTTAGTAATAATCACCAGCAACTACAGTTATGCGAGTGTTCAGGTGAATCATCAGTCGCAGCATCTATCAAATGAAATGCCTGTCGATAAAATGGATCAAATACCCTTACCAAAGGATCAGACGCTTATAGTGCGGCTGCCATCGAATACGCTGCTCAAGTACACCGCTTACAAGGATGTGTCGATATTGCACTTTCGTATACCGCCAGATTCGCGTACAGCGTATTTTACGTTCAAAGCATTGGAGGAGTCCAAGAGTGCCTTTCGTAAGTATAAGTAGAATAAATGTTACAAAGATTATCTTGGTCCTTTTCTAATGTCCTGCTTAGTTTCATGGGTCTTGTCAGTGAACTATAACTCTGAATGCATTTCTTGCTAATGTCGAGTAGTCGTAAGCGTAACCGTTTCTTAAAGTCGCTTACGATGGTGCTATTTGTTCTTACTTGAACGTGGTATACTTAATCAGCGTTCTAATTTCCTTATCCAATATAGGTGCAAGCAAGGTTGGTAGAACTTGACATCTAGGTTGCAACGATACCAATAAACGATATGGCCGGCTTTTGCTGCAGCCTATGTAATGGCAGTTAATTTAATTTTGACGAAACGAAAACAGAAGACGCAGCTTTGACCGATCTCTGAACACCAGCTTCGGTTTAGTTTCAGCATTATTATGATCGTAGCAAATTTTCTACCCACTTGCACAAAATTCATGAATTTTTCTATATTTTAAACAAATTTCCTTACCTTACTTTTCTCTCAATCATCATGTTTACTTAAGTAAAAACTTTTCATTATTATAGACCTAGAAGCTAGCTTATGCAAAACACCCTACGAATCATAATGAAATGGGCGGAGGAGAGTGGACTAGGAATAAAGTCAAATAAAACGGAACTGGTTCTCTTCACAAGGAGCATCACTGCAACTCCGTGACAGCGTTAAGTACCTGGGCATAATATTGGACAGGAAACTGACCTAGAGAAAGAACCTGGAAGAAAGAGTTACTGAAGCTAAAAGGGCATATTGGATATACAGGAGGGCCATCGGGAAGTCATGGCGTCTGAAACCGAAACAGGTCCACTGGATATACGAATGCATAATAAAACCTATCATCTTCTACGGAGTAGTTGTATGGTGGCCAGTGACAAATAAAAAGTACGCAAGAGACTTGTTAACAAAGATGCAGCGTATGGCCTGCTTGGGCATTACAGGAGCATAATGCTCAACACCAACAGCGGCCATAGAAACGATTTTAAACATCTTACCAGTGCACCTCGAAGCGAAGAAGTTTGCTGGTCTGTCAGCCGCAAGACTTAGAATCACCGGACTTTTTAACGAAGACGCTAACACGGAGCATCGGAAAATCACCAAAATGATAAGACAAATGACACCACTCATCAATTGTCCTAGTGATCTTGTTGTTGAAAAATCTTATACGTTCAGCAACAGCTTCGAAATAATTTCCCCACAAGAGAATCTTGGACGAACGGAAGGACAACAAGAAACTCCAACGGGTCATCGATATATACAGACGGCTCTAAAATATCAGGGAAATCAGGGGCTGGCATCTTCTGTGCTAACCCACCGATTGAACCCGTTAAGACTATAGGAGTCTCTCTGACAACTATTAAAATGATAATCAATGAGAAGATTAGAAAGGACTTCATTAACTACTGGACGAATCTAGACTCGTGTAAAGTGGCCAAATCAGTGGTAACAGAACCAAGTAACAACTCAGCTAAAAGAGCTTTCAACTCAAGCAAAACACAGTTAAGAGCGATGGTGGGACTTTTAACAGGGCACATCAATCTTAATAAATACTCGTTCAGACTCGGGCTAACTGAAACAACAAACTGTGCCAACTGTGAGGAGGAGGAGGAACATATAGAAAACTGGGATCCCCAAGGATATCCTTGATACTCCCATGATACCAATACCTACATCTTCTCTCATCACTTAATTCCCATTACATTACTTTTCCTACAGCTCGACAGAAGAGGGGAACACAACGGGCCCAGTGGAGGCCTGTGTGAAGAGTATAAGTTTACCCTCTTAAACCAACCAACCATAGACCTAGAATATCTAGTATGCCACCTTGTACTGTTAACCGATCTAGTTTCCCTAAGAAAGGTAAATATCTCGATTGAATTTAGAGATAGGAGTCTCTCTTGTCTACCTGGTAGGCTCCCAGGCAGCATACTCTCTAGTGAGTCAATCAAGGCACAGCCACAGTACCGTGTATATCCTTGTATTCTAACTTTAACTTCTTGAGGTGTTTCATGAACTTACAGTGTCCTGTGTGGAAGCTTGTAAGTATTCGTAGCTTGTTCCTACTTTAACTTATGCAGGTTTTCGGTCTTTCCGGTTAAAGTTCCCTAGTAGTGTTTTTACTTGTCTTAGTTTAAGGGAGTTCCCTAAAAAGTTCGGTTGGTTTCTTCCCTCTTCGTAGCTATAATCAGATAATGTGTGCGCCTTCCCTCAGAACAGTTCTGGCTCTACGAATGCGGTTGCTGCTATTTTGCTTGTAAAGTTTGCCAATTGGTTGATAATGTTTGGTTCTTGGCCCCAGTCTTCTTAACTGGTGGTACCTAGTGGATTCGTTGGTCCATTCTGTCTCAGTGCCTAATTTCGAGGTAAAGTTTTTGAGGAAGCTGTATTTCTTGATCACATCATACCTGGAGATTTTTCATGAACTCAGCAACCACCGCAGACCCTGACAGGCCTGCCAGATTGTGAGCAGTTCTACATAACAGGCCAACTGAAACGTGTTGAGGTTTTCTGGCCGGAACGGCCGTGGCTGGTGAAATCTTCTTTCTCCACAGAGGTTCTAGCAGGGTTCCGAGTCTTCATGCTATCCAATATTCGTTTAGCCTCAGATGGGCGCGATTTAAAGGAATTCTTTTGAATTCTATTTTTTTCCTTATTGATTGAACTATTGACTGCAGCGGAAATGCTAGCCTTAGCATTTCCTGTTTTTACTTGCAGTACTTTGCTTTGATTAGGTCAATGTTGCAATGCTCGACCATTGAACTATTTTGCGAATCGGAAATGCTAGCGTTAGCATTTCCGATTGATGGGGTAATGTTCGGTGCTGACGTAACTCGCGTGAGGTGGTTTTAAGTTTTTCTAAATAGTAGAACGAATCATTTTGAGATTATTCGGCCTTGGATCTCTGGCTGTATGGGTAGTAGCGCCATCTTGTTGAAACCATATATAGGTACGCTATAGTTGACCCAGCTGCGGATACAGAAAATTTTCGAGCAATATCCTATACTCGTCCCCATTTACCGTGACTGTATCCCCACCTGCGATTAGGGCGCTTTCATCTTTTCAGCGAAGATACCACACCAAACCGTGACTCGAAGTGTATACATCTGCTGCTCTTGAATTATTTGAATCTCAAATTTTATTTATTGACGAAGCCATTGAGGTCAAAATGGGCTTCGTTTGACATAATCAATTTCTCCAAAACATTGCAATCTTGATTTTGTTTTTCGAGCAGTGTGCGGGCCAATAATAACGGGCTTGTTTGGTCTCTGGCAAGCAGTTGCTGACTAAATTGAATTATATATGGAAAATAATGCAAATCCATTCTTAAAATGTTCTGCAAGGTCGTGGAAATTTTAGCTGGTCTATGTTCAAGCTTCGTTCCAAAGTTATGAATTTTTAAAATCTACTTAATACTTCCAGTCCACCCTGAACCTAACTCAAATTTCATCAAAATCCATTCGGTTCTTGAGTTAGGCGTATGGGAAAAATTAAATGAAATGAAACCTCTCCACATATCTTATCCCACTCTATTTGATTTCGATCAATTTCAAGTGAAATTACTAACGGATCAGTCTAAGTCCACGTGCCAAATTTCATCGAAATATGTCACAAAAATGATTTAAAGATTTTTGAAACCCCACCCCAATGATTGTTTCATTTGTGAACAATTTCTCTCATATCGATTCAAGCAGAGTAGAGGCCAAAACTAAGAAATCTTGTTTCGATTGAAAGTGTATTTTTCCATCAATTTCAATATGGGAGTCCATTTCAATTACCATGTTTTCGAGGACAACCCGCTTTTCTTGGGCAGGTGTGGTCACTGATTGCCGTCCTTTCTAATAATTCCACCATTGCTTTCGCACCTGTTCACTCACTAGCACACGTTGAATATTTTCATCTGTTTTTTACTGACCCTTCTTGCCGAAAACGTGCAACCAGACGATTTATAGTTGGCACTGTGGGTGTGATCCGCTCATTAAAATATCGATTGAATTGACCGTTTGTTTTCAAAATAAAATTCGATGATTTTTGTTCGTTGTTCTGTTGTGTATCATTCCATATTAAATTCACCAGCTTATCATGCTCTATGTAACTGTTATACGGTTTCGGCTACGAAGTTCGTTTTGTTAATTTAGAAACGATAATTTAATGGGTCAAAATACGCCTGACAATCCGTTAACGTGTAAAGTCTCTCGAATTAAAAAAAAAACAGCTTCCCTTTCCATTTTACTTCAAATTTAATTATTTAGAGGGTGGCCGTAGTGTAGTAGTAACATTATGGCTTGTCACGCTGAATCCGAAGCACTTGCTTCGAACGGATGTAGTACGAAGTTACTACCATAAGATGGTGATCCCATACCATTCCGATATCCGCGCCACGTTTATTGCGAATGTTTAAGAAGAGAACTTCTAAACCGGCCAAGTGGTCGATTTGGTTGAACGTGCGTTGCCAATGAGTTGAAACCCAACTATTCTTGTGCCACAAAACGATTGATGTTGCAGATGTCCACAAAAAGCTCGCCGTTGTTATTCCACTCTCCGAGGCCGTCTTTGCGTGCATACTGTTGCGCACTGTTATCGTTGCTTACCTTGGCATTCAAGTCCCCCACTACGATGACAATGTCCCCGTTGGGTGTAGAAATTGTCCTTTTATTCCTCTATCGCAGCTTCTGTCGGTGCGTAACACTGTAAAATGGTGACCTTTCTTACTCTACTCTGGAATATGGCCGTCAATATTCGGTCACAAAAAGGGTTTCAAGATATGAGTCTTTGGTGTGCTAAAGGTGTTAGAACCAACCCCACACCGCACTCACGTACAAATAAAGCTGGTTTACCAGAGTAAAGAAGTGTTATGTGTCGGGGAGTGGAACTCTACGACGTCGAACTTGTTTTGGGGACCTTCTTTCCGTGAGTCCAGAAGAGTTCTAACGTAGCCAAAGCTAGTTATCGAAGAATCTGTTCGTATTCGAGACATTGTAGTTCGGTTGGTAGCAATAGATTTTTTATGGGTGCGGGTCGCTGGCCCACTACTCGTACCTAACCGAAACTTACTCTGTTTTATGGAACAGTATGCTCGTCATTCATCCTCTCCGATTTGTAATTTTCGAAGAAATCCCCAGATGGGAGACTTTTGTTAGTCGTTTTCCATCCAAATACGTACGCAATATAAAAATGTAACATACCACTTATTGTCTCAATGTCATCTATACATTTCTAATCTCCCGTTCACTTCCTTATTGGACCAAAACCAATCAACCAATTTGTATTATTCACCTTTAATTAAATGCAAGCATCTCCACTCTAATTATCAAGTTCCCTTTCCTACATATAGTTCCCAATTAGCATCCTTTTTGCTGGCACATAAATTACATTAAACACATCTAATTGATAAAAAGGAACGCACTTCAAAGGGTTACTCTCATGGCAAATTAAATCATAATGTCCTTGCAAAGTGCCTCCAAATTTTCACCTCATTCTCACAATGTATCTTTCAGCATTTTAGTTCGCTTACTCGTACCTTCATGTGCATACAGTACAGTCTAGCCGGTTCGTAAAAGGATTCTTCTGAGGACATGTTTTTTTCTTCTCTTACTCAGTCCAAAAGGACCGCCGCCGCTACCACACCGATCCAATATTCCCTTTACGACCACCAAGAAAGGATACACAATGCACGTATGGGAAAAATTAAATGAAATGAAACCTCTCCACATATCTTATCCCACTCTATTTGATTTCGATCAATTTCAAGTGAAATTACTAACGGATCAGTCTAAGTCCACGTGCCAAATTTCATCGAAATATGTCACAAAAATGATTTAAAGATTTTTGAAACCCCACCCCAATGATTGTTTCATTTGTGAACAATTTCTCTCATATCGATTCAAGCAGAGTAGAGGCCAAAACTAAGAAATCTTGTTTCGATTGAAAGTGTATTTTTCCATCAATTTCAATATGGGAGTCCATTTCAATTACCATGTTTTCGAGGACAACCCGCTTTTCTTGGGCAGGTGTGGTCACTGATTGCCGTCCTTTCTAATAATTCCACCATTGCTTTCGCACCTGTTCACTCACTAGCACACGTTGAATATTTTCATCTGTTTTTTACTGACCCTTCTTGCCGAAAACGTGCAACCAGACGATTTATAGTTGGCACTGTGGGTGTGATCCGCTCATTAAAATATCGATTGAATTGACCGTTTGTTTTCAAAATAAAATTCGATGATTTTTGTTCGTTGTTCTGTTGTGTATCATTCCATATTAAATTCACCAGCTTATCATGCTCTATGTAACTGTTATACGGTTTCGGCTACGAAGTTCGTTTTGTTAATTTAGAAACGATAATTTAATGGGTCAAAATACGCCTGACAATCCGTTAACGTGTAAAGTCTCTCGAATTAAAAAAAAAACAGCTTCCCTTTCCATTTTACTTCAAATTTAATTATTTAGAGGGTGGCCGTAGTGTAGTAGTAACATTATGGCTTGTCACGCTGAATCCGAAGCACTTGCTTCGAACGGATGTAGTACGAAGTTACTACCATAAGATGGTGATCCCATACCATTCCGATATCCGCGCCACGTTTATTGCGAATGTTTAAGAAGAGAACTTCTAAACCGGCCAAGTGGTCGATTTGGTTGAACGTGCGTTGCCAATGAGTTGAAACCCAACTATTCTTGTGCCACAAAACGATTGATGTTGCAGATGTCCACAAAAAGCTCGCCGTTGTTATTCCACTCTCCGAGGCCGTCTTTGCGTGCATACTGTTGCGCACTGTTATCGTTGCTTACCTTGGCATTCAAGTCCCCCACTACGATGACAATGTCCCCGTTGGGTGTAGAAATTGTCCTTTTATTCCTCTATCGCAGCTTCTGTCGGTGCGTAACACTGTAAAATGGTGACCTTTCTTACTCTACTCTGGAATATGGCCGTCAATATTCGGTCACAAAAAGGGTTTCAAGATATGAGTCTTTGGTGTGCTAAAGGTGTTAGAACCAACCCC
Organism: Pocota personata; assembly: GCA_963082735.1. NCBI lineage: Eukaryota > Metazoa > Arthropoda > Insecta > Diptera > Syrphidae > Pocota > Pocota personata. Next base: position 194,029,428 of record OY720429.1, on the reverse strand, counting down.
ACACCGCACTCACGTACAAATAAAGCTGGTTTACCAGAGTAAAGAAGTGTTATGTGTCGGGGAGTGGAACTCTACGACGTCGAACTTGTTTTGGGGACCTTCTTTCCGTGAGTCCAGAAGAGTTCTAACGTAGCCAAAGCTAGTTATCGAAGAATCTGTTCGTATTCGAGACATTGTAGTTCGGTTGGTAGCAATAGATTTTTTATGGGTGCGGGTCGCTGGCCCACTACTCGTACCTAACCGAAACTTACTCTGTTTTATGGAACAGTATGCTCGTCATTCATCCTCTCCGATTTGTAATTTTCGAAGAAATCCCCAGATGGGAGACTTTTGTTAGTCGTTTTCCATCCAAATACGTACGCAATATAAAAATGTAACATACCACTTATTGTCTCAATGTCATCTATACATTTCTAATCTCCCGTTCACTTCCTTATTGGACCAAAACCAATCAACCAATTTGTATTATTCACCTTTAATTAAATGCAAGCATCTCCACTCTAATTATCAAGTTCCCTTTCCTACATATAGTTCCCAATTAGCATCCTTTTTGCTGGCACATAAATTACATTAAACACATCTAATTGATAAAAAGGAACGCACTTCAAAGGGTTACTCTCATGGCAAATTAAATCATAATGTCCTTGCAAAGTGCCTCCAAATTTTCACCTCATTCTCACAATGTATCTTTCAGCATTTTAGTTCGCTTACTCGTACCTTCATGTGCATACAGTACAGTCTAGCCGGTTCGTAAAAGGATTCTTCTGAGGACATGTTTTTTTCTTCTCTTACTCAGTCCAAAAGGACCGCCGCCGCTACCACACCGATCCAATATTCCCTTTACGACCACCAAGAAAGGATACACAATGCACGTATGAGGAGGAATCATATCTAAATTACTTTTCAGTGGATGGCGCGGGTAAGGTGTAATAACAATAATAAAAGGGTGGCAACCGCACCAAGCGAAGTGAATCTAATGAAATATACTCAGAAGCAGTGTGGAGGAAATGCTCTTTCAGTCACCTCCATTGAGACCACCTGAGATGTCCTCACGGAGGATAAAATGAACGATGTCGGCACCACCGTCAATGCAATGCAATGAAGTTTATAACCGAACCGAACTGTCAAAGAAAAATGATTTTATCACCGTTACAAGGGAAGGGGGTTTGGCTGTTGAGAGAACGCCTTCTCTGTTGTTTGTCAATGGAATGACGTGACGTGCTAAAAGCAATTGATTCCTTAGAGATGCGATCATATAACTGAAGGATACCTACATAAAGATACTCTATGGCGGTTGTAGCCTAAATCTTGTCAAGCCATTGAGTGCATGGTTGCGGCGGCAGTTGTGGTGTGATGGCGTTGACAGTGTTGAAAATGGAATTGAAAACCACCTTGAAGGTATTTCTTGTGCCGATAGATAGAAGTGTAGAATGAGATATTAAGACATCCTCGATGATGGTGTTCTGGCCGAGAACGGAATTTTCTGATTGACACATAATAACAAAGTGAAATGGCAATTATTGGGTTCTCGGTAGTATGAGTGACTTATCACGTTCCATTGTAGGTATTCTGGGAATTTTCCTTAAACTTCATTAAGTGATGTGTTTATTTATGGTGCAATATACATTTTATTGGCGATGAATGAAGAGGAACAAATTGTTTCTTGGCTAGATGTTGATTTTTAGTATTATTAAGGAATTCGAAGGTTTATGATAGTCTATACGATTGGAATTTTTACTAAGCTATTGGTTCACAATAGACTGTAGCCCTATGCGTATACTCGTATGTAGGTTTTAAAGTGTACTCACTCGGTTATTCAAGAGTCTTTGCCGGGCGGAAGAAATAGTCCAACATCATGAAAAATAAATAACTCACACCGATGCAGTCGAAAAAGCGAACCGTTAGTGGATACCTAAGTCATAATAACTGGATTACTACTAGGTTAATATAGCTAAGCCTGGTATTCTTTAGGTCAAAGTCACTAAGACACTATATGTAGAGATGAAATTTTTAAACACAAGATCTTCGGCAGACATGCTCAGAGACTTAGTATTGCAAGTAATGACTTCTGCAAAGACGTGGATATGCAGTTGACTTCATCGCAATTCCCTTTCAACACAATCGTATCCGAGGCTGGTTCACCTATTGCAGATCCTACGACGAAGGGTAGGTAGGTAGGGAGGAGTGGCGGTTCCGTTAGGAAGATAGATCCCAATTAGTTTTGTTATCACAACTCATGTAACCTGGGTGTTACAGTTATTTGGTGAGGAGTCTCTAGATCCAACCTGTGGAATTCAAAAAGTATTAAGTTCTTTGATGTGTTTCTCTAAGACTTCCTCTAGGGAATTGAAGAAGAGTTTTTCTAATGCTCGTTGTCTGGCCCTATTTAGTGCCGGACAGGCGCATAAATAGTGGGTAAGGGTTTCTCTTTCAGTTGCGACATTGCAACTGCGACAGTGTGCGTTGTGTGAGATACCTAGTTTGACTGCATGGTCTCCTATAGGCCAGTGACCCGTAGTGATTGCTGTTAATCTGGCGACGTCTTTACGCGTTCTATTTAGGAGGTCGGTTGTTTTAATTTTGTTGTAGCTTGGCCACATCTTCCAGTTTGTTAGCAGTCCATCTGAGGTTGGCTTTTATAAGGAAAATTGAAAATTTCTGCCTTGACCGCTGCAAGCGGAATGTGGACTGATTTCGTAAGTGAGGGGTGGAGGGCTGAGACTTGCTTGGCCAGTTCGTCAGCAAGTTTGTTTTCACAAACGTTAATATGCCCTGAAACCCAGATCAAGATTACTTCGAATTGTTCATTTAGAGAGGCTAGCTCTTTTCGGCATTCTAGTACTAGTTTAGAGGACAGACAGACTTCCCGGATAGCGAGTAGTTCTGCCTGGAAAACACTTGCATTGTCTGAAAGTCTATAAGATTTTGATATCGTTAAGGATTCGTAAAACACACTTGTACCGACTCCGCAGTCCATCTTTGAACCGTCTGTGTAGATTGCTACGTCAAAGTCCTTAATCACCACGTACTTTGAAACGCCTAGTGAAATTCGTTTTGAGGATAATGTAATCTGTTGAGGGCGATACGAGTTCTCTCGGTAGAGCGGTTAGTATATTTCTATGCCTGTAGGGTATCGCAGTCTAGCACCCAAACTCTCTGAGTCTGATCGCGCTATGTGCTGTAATGCTTGTTATGTGTAGGTCTAGAGATAAAAGTTGCAGAAGGACTGTTAGATCATCTGACGGGATTGATCGTACGAGTAGAGTACCTGTAGTGCCAATGCATGCTGTTCTTTGCACCTTGTTAAGTTTAGTTATATCGTAGGCTTTTTTTAAAGCCAGCCACCATACTGACCCATATTGACCCATATTCAGTTTTGCTCGAGTTATCGTCAAGTCCACACTTGTTAGCCCAGGTGCTTACCTTACTCAGAGCATTTTCCATGATTTCACTTATCACAAAGGGGAACATCCCTGACCATGTCATACGCATACCCGACTACCTTAATTCTTTCTCTGTCTAATGCTTTTTATTCATGACTATAAGCCATAGTAGAGGTGAAATAACACCGCCTTGAGGTGTTCCCCTGTTGATAAATTTGGTTATATTGCTGTTACCTAGTGTTGCCTGAATAATTCTAGTGTTAAGCATAAAAACAATCCAATAACTTAGATAACTTTCTATTCTCATCTCCGTTAGGAGACGTTAGAATTGCTTCAGTGGATACATTATTAAAAGCTTCTTCAATGTAGGTAAAAGTGTATTCTTTGTAGTGTACAGATTTTCCAACAGTTCGCACTACCTCGTGAAGGGCTGCCTCTATCGGCAGCTTCCTTTGAGGTATGCATGCTGCGATTTGGAGAGTGATGGTTCTTCTATTTTACTCCGCAGATAGTTGTACATGGTTATTTGATAAACAGCTCCTGAAAATCGGTGTTAGCCATGGAATTGCTAGGCCTTGGGACTTTTGTAGCATAATAGGCAGAATGCCATCCAGACCCTGTGATTTATAAGGAGCGAAGCTATTTAAAGCCCAGGAAAGTAGTTCCCTGATAATAGTGGGTGTTATGCTTTCCCACTGCAGGCGCTGAGAGCTGGTATGTTCTGTTATGTTATCTTTGCACCCGGGACAATGGGTGTTTATTAGAAATTCTAAAGATTCTGCAGTTGACTCAGTCCATTCCCCATCCGCCTTCCTCAGGAGGGATGGATTGGAGTGTTCTTTCGATACAATTTTACTGAGTCTTGCAGAGTCCTTGAGGGTCTCAATAGATTGGCAGTATTCTGTCCATGACCGTTTCTTAGCCACTCTGACAGATTGTTTGTATAATCTAAGGCAGTCTTTATAAGGCTGGCAGTATTTACACCTGTGGCAGAGTTCCACATTCCACCAAGAAGGGAATGGTTTTTTACTATATCTGATTGGACACGAGACTTTGTACGTTATGTTAAAAGCCTTTTTGAAAGCCTTTACTTTTGTATCAAGTTCTACGGTTTTACGGAGCTTTGAACTAATAACTTGTCCAAACTTTGTCTTTTGGAGTTTTTGAAAGTCTTAGGATCTCGATCTCGAGATCTACATTGAAGATGGTCTGAGAAGGATTTCAGATTGGATACTCTCCAATTTTCAATTTTCATATTATTGTTCTTGATAGAAAGTGTAACATCAATAACATCTTTCCAACCGTTCGTACTTGGAAAGATAAAGGTCGGGGTCGGGGGGCTCTTTCGATTTTAGCTAAATCAAAGCAGGGGAGTGGTCCTCCCTGGTAATTCGTGAGATGGTCCATTACCATGTCGGACAGCTTGACCTCTATAGCACTCCATTCATCAGCCACTGCCTTGCCGCCAGGAGAGAGTTCGCATACCGGTGTGACTTGTAGGCCGTCTCTGACAACCTCGCTTGCAGTTCGTGTTACATGGGGCATCGCTGGGTCGCCTGGTTTATCGGTAGACAGCTTTGCAACTTTGCTCCGTTGGGAGTCAGACTTGACTACCTCTTGAGAGCGGTTGCGCTTTGCCGCTTCTGTTCTACATGGTTATGGTGCCTTACGGGAGTTGATGTATGCATCAACAATCCGTTGGTATTTGCTTTCTTACCCAGAATGAAGATAGCCTTCTGGTACGCTCTTTTTTTTTGGTTGCTACCTATTTGCGGAGGTTAACTGCGCGTTTTTAGGCACTGACTCGAGTGAAGGGTGTAGGTGGTTCTGGGAGTGTGCTTTGAGTGGAACTCCTCTCAAGATCCTCGGCTAGCAATTTATCTTCCGATGAAGTGCCCGGATTTTCGTTTTTTTTCCCACCAGTAACACGGAAAGTTGATCGGTCCCAACAGAGCCGTTGTATCGGGATAGGGCTAAGAACGACAGATCTCGCCTGTGCGTCTGAAGGAGCTCGTAAGAGACCGGTTCAACCCCCAGCCTTGCATTCTTGGGCCCAATTTCGAGCGTTGGCGCGCTCACACAACCACCGAAATCAGGTACTCGTACCTTCATCCGCTGATAAAAAAAAAAAACATATGTAGAGAATTAAACTATTGAGGATTTAAGAATCCTATACAATGCTCTTTGGCCTTAGCTATCCCCATCTTGACACCGCACAAGACTATTGTGGTGGTTATTTCCGGCTGGCACCCACGTGGAGGGTTAGGATGAGGATTTTTTGCCAGCCCCTACGACGAAAGTAGAATGGATGACATTCAGTCAGTGACGCTGCAAGAGTAAGAGGCAGTTGCTATTTCATTAATTAAACAGATTTACACATGCTGTCGAATGATACGTTTCTAAAGATTTGCAAGGGTCGGTTTACAAAGCTAATTGACTGAAGAAATCGTCTAACTTGTACTAATGATTCCAGAGTCAGTCAATACCGAGGTATCGTGCTGTCAATAGTTCGTTGAAGATCATTGAAGATCGCAACACCTCCTCCTCGTGTGGAGTTGGGTCGGTCTCTTCTGACAATATTATATTTACTGTGCCCTAATTTGTGCTTCTGGGATAGCTTTGTTTCGCTAACCATAAGCACATCAGGGGTTTGGTCTTCTAGCAACTTAAACAATACGGCTCTTCGCTCGATCCTAATCAGTGGATTCACATTCACCGCAAGGATCTTCAAGGATTGCTCCTACATGTTCGTACCCATTACGACTGGAGGTGCGTTAGGCTCGGCAGAAGTGCGTCGATCTGGTCCACCCGCTTCGCCTGCTCCTGTACCTGACGTTAAAGCTGACCCATCTGCCCTTGGATAGAGAACAAGATTGAGCCTCCGGTGCTCTAGGCTCTGGGGCCTGAGAAGCAACCTTCGGTCTTTTCTGTTCTGTTTCCCCGGCCTGCCGCCATTTGGGCGTAAGTCATTTGGGGAGTCACGGATTGTGTTTGAATTGGAGTAGGTGGACGTTTCACTACGACCTTCTCCTGACGAACCAGATTTACTTGCTTAATATACTGGAACTTAGGACAACCCCGATAGTTTGCGGTGTGTCCCGAGTTCCTGCATAAAGCACACGAGAGCTGACTCTTATCTGCCACTCCATCCCTACCCAGAGTGCATTATTCTGATTTGTGGTTCTTTCCACACTTAACACATAGGGGCTACATTTCGCAGTTCGACGCAGCGTGACCGAACCTTTTTTCCATGCGACAACCTGGTAGTCTAGGACTTTTATACTCCTTAGACCATCCAGTTTGTTGTTGGGTGAGAGTTGAACAAGGAAGAACGGCAGTTTCCGGTTCTCCCTTTTGGCCCTAGCTGTGGTGAATGGCTTGACCCCTACAAAATTGAGATCGTCGCACTCTTTCCCTTTAAGCGGCGCAAGGAGCGTCTCCGGATCAGTAGACGGATCTATCCCTATCAGCAGCATTGTTTGCAGCTTTCCCCCCTTCGGGGTGAAGGAGAAGAACTCCGTCGTCGTGTCCCTTAATAACTCTTTAATTTATTTGTACTGATCCACTGTATTACAGTGGATAGCATGCCTATCTTCATTCAAACGCTTAATAAAGAAATTGTTGCTTATGGCCGCCCTACATAGTTCAACTGTATCCTTCAACTACACCTTGTAGGTATTAATTGGAGGCACCCTCGTCTTTGTAGTTGTTTCCTGTTGCGGTTGTTGCTGCGGTTGCTGCTTTTTCTGCTGCTGCTGCGGTTGTTGCTGCATTTTCTGCTACTGTTGTTGTTGCTGCGTTTTCTGCTGCTCTTGTTGTTGCTGCTGTTGTTGTTGCTGCTGTTGTTGTTGCTGCTGCTTCTGCTGCTGTATATGCGGCTGCTTTTGTTGTTGCTGCAACTGGCCTTCTGGTTGCTTCTGTTGTTGTTGCGAAGCTCGCTGGAGCTCTAGCTGCTGCTCCCTCTGTCTTCTGGCCATTTGTTTGGCCTTTATAGCATGCACCCTTTGCTCCGGCTGTTTAATGCTGGAAGTCAGACTCTCGACTTCTTCATCTTCGTCCTCTAATTCGGAGGACGCCAGAATAGCGAGGCTGTTATTTTTGTCGTCTCCAATGGCCGAGTACCCACATACGAGTATCTCCCCACCGTCGGAGATACTCGTATATGGGTACTCTGCCAAGTCATCTGACCTCTGCCGCTTCTTTTCAGCTGCTGCTGTTGTTGCTGTATTCGGCGCCCCTTCCCTCACTCCACCTGGCAAATGTTCAGCTGAAGCTGATGTGGAGGAACGCTTTACAAGGTTGGGAGTAGGCTTAAGTTGCCTTCTCCTTTTCCCCATACTGTCACTGGGTGATCTGATTGCACTGCGTCATCATGGGAGCGTGGACCGCTCGCTTTCCATCACGTGTTATTGTGTTTTAATATCACTTTTTTTTTATTTTTAATGAAAAAAAAGTATATAATCTTATTTTCCCTAGCCGGGAATTGAACCAGGGTCTCTGGCTTGATAGACCAGCACCACTACCACTAGGCTAACTCGCCACTTAAAATCACACTGTCTAATTGTTTAGTTCAAATTACTGCCAATTTCACTAAAAGCCGAAACACGTCTACACTCTGTGAAAGTCTGTGAACGACTGTTGACCATACATTCATACATAAAGATGCAAATCCAAGCGCAAAATATAATACACCAAACTGAGTTATAGGAAATGCACAATTGCTGAGCGTGCCACTGAATCACTCACAGCGACTATATTTTCAGTTGATAGAGTATTACTATGATGCACAGGCCTTACGATATCACAAACACTACCGATTTGTTTGAATTTGGTTATCATGTTTCGGATTGTTTGCTCAGTTGGGCGTATATCACGATCATAATCTGTCCTTAAATCGCAATACAAAGATATTATGGAACAGTATGGAAAACATTTCGGAAATAGACGACTAAAAATGTGAACGGACCCTATTCAATTGCAAATATTGAAAAGTCTGACACTCATAGTTCGATGGTCAAGGAGCACCACAAATTTGTACGTTTTTCTGTACCTTGATTTAAGAAATTTATTAAGCCAATTGTACTGAATGTTTAAAAACATTTTTATAAGAAGTTTTAATTTTTGTTAAGCTTGGAGATAACAGCGTAACTACATACTCGTACGTAGTCAAAATAAAATTGATGATTAGTTTTTTTATTGCTATTGCATGCTGGCGGCGTACAGAGTCAATGTTCTACGAAGTGTTTGGTTCAGATTTCGAGTCCCAGAAAACACATAAAGTTTTGTAGGTCCCCACCATTCGTGTAGTGCATAGCACAAACGACTTGGAAAAGCTACATAAGCGTATGGGGGGATGTTAACCTAATATATATAGAACTATTCATTTTTTGAACTAGCGCATCGTTACCTTTCATTTGGTACCCGCAGTGTATTTATAATAAAAAAAAAAACAATATTTATTTTGACTTTTACTACATCTTGACTCTCACGACCCTGAAAATCAAGAACGATTAAATAAAAAAATAAATATTTTGGCGCTATCAACCCATACAGGACCTGACCTAGCTTCTCGCAGCCACTCGTGGGACTTACAATTTTATGCCGTTTTAGAAGGGGAATTCGTTTCCATTGAGAGAAGCTCATAACAATTGTACTCTCGGATGTTTGTCAGGCGCTCGCGAGAGGTCTGCCTCCAGTTCATAACCCAAGTTTGCGCTCTACCTTCTTCCTCTGCGGTTCTCACATCCTACATGCCCTAGCCATCTAATTAGCTGGATTCGCACCTTTTCGGATATCTGTACAAAGCCTGTATTGCTCGTCGCCGAATCTTGCCCTTCATACACAGTCAATACAAACTGAACCCCTCAGCACAAGAAGAATTTTCCTTTCAAAACAACGAAGAGTCGTTTAATTTTTTTTTTTTTTTTTAATGTTCAGGCTTCTGCCCCATATAGCTTGGGATAATATGGGTCGTATGTATATAGTTTCTCTTTCGTCATTCTATAGAGGGCTTTACTTCTGAATTGTTTTCTTAGCTCAAAAAAATAGCGGTTGGCAAGAGTAATTCTTTATTTGATCTCAGCACTGGTGTCGTTTTTAGAGTTACCCGCGGAGCCTAGGTATTCAACATATACTTAATTTTGACTTCATTAACAGCTAAACTCTTTTTTAATATTTATAAAAGCTTCACTGGCATTCTTCCGGCCTATGTTCTCAGTTGAATAGACTTTTAAAAAAAGTTACCTCTGGTGTTAGCTTGCAAATTTCGTTTCAATTAAGATGTTTAAGAAGTAACAGGATAGCACATCACCTTGGGTTAGACCATTTCTGACATCAAAGGGTTCGAATAGATTTTTGCCGACTTTGAAGGAGCAGCCTGCATTTTCCTCCTCATTTTACATAGCTTAGCAAGGGTGCCTAAACTAGAAATAGCTCTATATATTCGTCTCTGTGATCATCATCGAGCAGTGCATTGAATACATATCGCCATTTCACCTGCTGTTTGTAGATTTTGAGAAGCCGTTCGATAGTGTCAACAGGAATTTTATTTGAAGTACCTTTTGCAGGAGAAGTATTCCCGATGGAACCAAATGTCACGTCCTGCACAGAAGCGATGTGCTACGTGCAGCTTTATCGACAGTAAACAGAGGAATTCGATGTGCTCTTACATTCCAACTGAAACGCCTTGACTACGCTGACGATGTATGCTTACTCTATCACAGGATTATGGACCTCCATCAAATGGCAGCAGATGTGGAGAGCCAAAACTAAAATTATCAGCCTTGGAACAAATTCAACAGCTCAAATATGCATTGCTAGATAACCGGTAGAGAGAGTAGAGGATTTCCAGTATTTTGGGAGTATTGTCTCGACCGATGGTGGAACCGAACTGGATATAGCCAACAGGATCGCCAAAGCAAAGTCCGCGGTCGGGATATTGTCCAAAATATGGTGAAGCATGCAATAAGTTCGAACATGTAGCTAAGACTGTTCCGCTCCAAATGTTGTAATCGTGCTGTTATATGAATGCAACATATGGAAAGTGACTATTACTATCAGGAGAAAGTTGCAAAGGCTTGTTAACAATTGCCTGTGAAACATATTAAGGATTTTCTGGCCCAACCGTATCTCTAACGAACACCTCTACCAGAGAACGGGCCAGGAACCAATAGGCAAATCCATCCAACGACGGAAGTGGCAGTGGATTGGTCACACGCTCTGTAAAGGTGACAGTTCCATAGCTACCCATGCTATGCGATGGAACCCTTTAACCCAGGATGGCAGAATAATACCCTAGGACCCACAATGGGATAAGTAAGTAAGTAAGTAAAGCTCGCTTCTGTATATAGATAGATGGTGGGTATCGATCTAAAATTCATGTGTTTTCTCCAATCTGCCATCTCTTTATACCACGTCCTTGCATATCTCAAATATTGCGTAGATGGCGATTTTGATAAAATTGTTTAAGTCATACGAGAAAAAATAGCCAAAAATTCAAAAATTCGATAATAAGTAGGTAAAGTACCGTCATGCGGCATTTTTTCCAAAAAGTTGATACGCCATCTAGTAACATGTCTAACTTAATCCAAATATTAAATTCACAATTGAGTAAAGTACCGATTTCGCCTAGAATTGTGAAATCAGAGACTACAGGGTGTATGAAGTTTGAAGATAATCCATCCAACCGTTTAAGTTGCAGTCCAGCGCACGTACATAAAGACAGACAGACGGACAGACATAATTGAGAGACGCACTTTTTTGAGATTCTCTATTACACTTAGTTTGATCGAAATCTCAAGGTCGAGATTGCCTTTATAGGTGCAAGTATTGTACAGTGTAATTGTAATGCAAATTTTGTTCAGTGTAAGTGTAATGCAATAAGTGATGACTTCCAGAAGTTATAGCATCTGACGTGATTTAACTAAAAACAAAATTGCTAATATAATTGCAAAGGGGCTAAATAGATGCAACCTCAAATACAATCCTTTTCTTGTCTCACCGCAACCTAAAATCCTAGAAATTTTTATCGGATAAACTTGGATCACCTCATAGGTATCTACTTACATACTTATACTAGTCTGCCGTAAGATCTCACACCAACTTTTTGAGCTTCGAGGGAGTGTTTTATGACCCTACGAATTTGTTAACCTTAGGCTCTTCTTATCTGTTTTTTGATGAATCGTTGAGTTACATCCTCTTTTAACCGTATAAAGTATAGTAGCTTATATGCGCTTCCGAAAATTGCTCGTCAGCTCTTCTCTCCCCTCCACGTCTTTATAGCATAAATAAAAAAAAGGTTTCTCGTATAACTAATTACTTTAAACTTTTTTTTTCCTAATTTTACAGATAGAGTATGTAAACCCCGCGATGTTACACTTCACTTAAAAGCTGGCAGTTATCCTGTGATAAGTCCGGAAAACATAACATTCCCAAGGAACTTTCTTAACGCCGATCAAAGGTAAGTGCAATATATTCACTTTTACTTTCTTCTTTTTTACATCTTTTTTTCTTTATACCAATTTCCTTCGCTGTTTGAGATACGTACATGCGAGTACCACACCAAACCAGTAGTGCACAAATAAGATACTTTACCGCTGTTATGTGCCTTTCAAATTTCGAAATCAAACATTGACATCAGACCATTGCAAAGAGGTTAAATATCAAACATGTGACATGATTACTATATCCTGACACTACACACAAACAAACAATATCGGCAATTTCTTAACCTAGGCATACATTTTTAGGTTACCTACTTCTTTCTATTTCACCAGCAACACTCTGTGCTCTTAGTAAATCTTGGAAGATAAATTATTTAAATTTTCTACACTCACGTACCAACCAAAATAAAGAACCCCTCCCTACCTCCCTGATTATAAATTTATCTTGCTGCACTAAGAGAGAACCGGAAAGTGAATCCTCCTGTGTCACACAACCTAAGTGCATACATATCCTGCAGGAATATTCCAATTTCGAACGTCAAAAAGTAAACTAACAACTCTACCTAGTATGTCGATTGACAGACCTACGTACGAGTATATGTATACTCAAATGTGCTACCTCAATGTTTTTCGAGAACATATCCACCATTAGTAATAGCAACAAGGATGTTCCTTCTCCTGGGCTAGTTTTCGTTTTGCACTGGTTTCAACCTTAAAGCAGTGCATCAAGATAAACTGACCCAACTGGCTTCGTTATACTGAAACTAAAAACATTTTTTCTTGTAAATTGACAGCAATAACGATGTGAAAAGGAACATCATATGGGGGCTGGTGAACAGAAAGGATACTCCACTTGCTCCCACATAAAGGGGAAAAAAAAGAAACCTAAAACGGTTATATTTTGTATAATAATCCACTTAGTCTTATGTTCTCTGTTAGTTTGCTGGTGCTTTTGTTTCTTGTTTCTTGTCCTTATGCTCCTGTTGCCTGTATGTACTTCTTTTTTCTTTCCGTTCACGACAAAAACATGTTATTACATCCTTGCCCCAGTTGTAATAGACGTGCATGGCTGTATGATGTTGGAAAGGAAAATAAATTGGCCAAATATTATTCTATAATAACAACAGGATACTTGGATACTTTTAGCTAAACACCGCCAGCATACAAGTCTTCCAACCAAAAAGGATGGTGTACGTACAATTTAAGGATTTTTGTCGAACGATACATGAGGAAAAAACCACAACCGTGTACACTAAATGTTGAGTAAATAACATTTTCGTTGGGAAAAAAAAAATTTTCGAAGCACATCCTGATTTTGTGAGAATTTATTTTTTTTCGAATTTTCAAAGGATAACCTTGTTGTTGGGGTCGTACAGCATAGTCATATGGGTAATAAAATTTCCTCGATGTTTCTAATGAACATGGATGGGGTGCACTACACATAAATTCTTCTCATGTTGAAAGGACTATCGGAGTAGATTTCAGAAGCTGAATGTAATAGGAGATGACAACAACGCGGGGCGTAGTGATGAAGACGATGAACATGAGATCGCTTTTCTCTGGTTCGACAATTTATCATCGACAAATTAGTATGTGCTCTCGAGCAGCAGAAGGCTATTTGTCTTCCGTTTGTTATCTCTCTATGGGTGAGTGTGTGTGTTTGGTTTTAATGAAAGTCGCTGGCTCTTCGTCGTCCTGTTTCTTTGTCACATGGCTAAGAAAATATGTCAGAGATATAGAAAACACGAGCCGCCGCAGGGAATTTATTAGCCTTCTTTGTTTTTGTGGGCTGAAGGTGGATGTGAGAGGTTTCATCAATTAATGACGGCAGGAACATGAGTGATTGTTCTGACATATAAAGTGCCGCATGTTAGCACTTTAGTTTGTTGATGTCCTTATAATTCATTTAGTGTTAGTGTTGTGGATTTCTTCTGCAGATAACACTTCTGTGAGTTTTTATTTATAATTCTGAAGAGTTGGCTGCTTATCGGGTAGTTACTCACATTCGTCATAAAATTCAGGAAGACAATTGTAGACTTGATATACTTAGTCCTTATAAAGATGTGTCGAAGAATGACATCAATTTATCGATTTCTCGATGTCTAATCCAAACAGTAACACAAAGATGAGACCAAATGGGAAAAACGGAGGCCAAAAGTCTGTCCATAGGTCATAGCTCTGACCAAGGTATGACCAATCCATTTTATTGCCACTTTGTTCGTAGTATTGTAATGGTATTGTATTGGTTCTGTCAGAAAAGCCTTGCGATAATGCTACTATGATAATGATGAAGGTTAAATTGAAGTGGCTTCCAGCTAAAAACGTCAACACACATGGACCAATGATAGGTCCGTTGTGATACCACATGAATCATGAGAAATTTCACTTGCCTTACTTGAACCATTTGGAGCTTCTGATGTAGCGAAGGAGGCTTCTGATATCTATATTTGTAAGATCGCCTAAGTCATTGAAATAAAAAAGCTCCTACATGAAGTTTTCTTTTATGGATGAAGAATAGTTTTCTCCTCGTTCATGCAGCTTCTACAGAAATCATTTGAGTAAACTCCAAGCTTTGTAGCGTGCTTACCTGTTAGACAGTGCCCAGTAATGATACCTATTGTGGCTTAGATATGGCAGTTTATTGAGAGAAATCAGATTCTCAGAGCATTTCAGGTCTAGCTTAGGCCAAATCGGTTTTGTCACGCGTCCACCTAAGGTTCGTTCTTTAAAATCCATTCAACTCTAATTTGAGTTTACATGTAGCGATCAGTACACACAAGGTACCATTATCCGGTAGGGTGGGTATGGTAGTTCCTTATTTGGCAAGTTGTCTGCGATATCCCTATGCAATTGCACCCAACAAAGGTGAATATTAAACTGCTTTGCCATCTCTATGAGAGACGATCGGGAATCTCTGGCTGTTATTGAGTTTAGGGAACACGATTCCAAAAACTCGATTGCTGCGTGGCTATCCGAAACGATGCGTGTATGTGTCATCGATACGACGTTTTTCTTTAGACATTATAAGACTTCGTTAATCGCCAGTATTTCCGCCTGGAATACGCTACACTGATTTGAAAGACGGAAGGTTACGCCTATCAGAGAAAACACCTCCACCTACCCCATCTTTTGGTTTTTAACCATCCGTATAGAAGTGAATGGAAGTATCTTCTACAAATAATCTTCCTCCCAGAAAGACTTGGAAGGGATGATGACTTTAAAATGTTTATCAAAATTTAACTTGGGTGTAGTGTAGTCAATGTTTTCTAGGAGAATACTGAAATTATTCAGAATGCAGGGGTGGCCAAATTCTTTATTTGACCATTGTGAGAATGCTTTAAGACGAATAGCTGCCATTTGTCTGCCAAACATCTCGGGGAGTGTCAGATGAAACAGTGCTGTAGACGGAGTCGACCTCAGTGCTTCTCTTATACACAGTCTAGCTTATCTTTGGACTTTGTCTAGTTTGCTGAGGTCTATAGCTTTATCTAAGGCAGTCCACCAGACAACCAGCCCGTACGTGAGGATCAGTCTTATAATGGAAATGTAGAGCTAATGAATAATTCGGAGTTGCAGACCCCATTTATTCCCGATAGCTTTTTTTACAAGAGAAAAGAACTAATTTAGCTTTCCTGACTTTTTCTTGTGCATTGCGTTTCCGGATTAATTTTTTATCCAAAATAATGCCCAGATATTTTGCTTCATCAGAGAAAGTTAAGCTTATATCATTAAGAGAAGGAGTGTCAATGAACGGAATTTTTTCTTAAAAAAGAGGACTGAATCAGTTTTGTGGGGGTTTACACCCAAACCACACTTAACTATCCATTTAATTAGCTTATTTAAAGCGTTTTGTAGGAGTTCTTTTAAAGTGTTTAGGTGTTTACCGAGACGGCTATAGCAACGTCATCTACATAAGCGATCACCGTGCATCCCTCAGCTTTCAGGATTATCAGAAGTTGATTTAAAACTCAATTCCAAAGAAGAACCCTGCGGGTTACCTCTGCTGACAAGTCGTCTGACAGATACTCCACCCAGTTTTGCATTAATCCGACTAGTGAGCAGTAGATTGATCAAATCCACCTTTAGGTCTGCCAGCGCATCTGTGATCGCAGTTGTGTTGATGTTGTTAAAAGCGCTTTCTATGTCTAAGAAAGCTACCATATCTATCGATTTAACGTACTAACGTATGTAATACCGTTTCTACTGCCTTTGCAATATGCATGCTGAGCCTCAGACATAGATTAAATATCAATGCTTTGGGTATAAAAATCACTTTGAATTCTCTCCATAATAGTGGAATGTAGACCAGATCACGACAACTCTGTAGAATGTTTGACAAAATGATGTCAGATGTCTTTTGTAATTCGGCAGGTATTATGTCACCAAGTCCCGCTGATTTATATGATTTGAAACCCAGCAGCACGCAACGAAGTTTGTCCTGTAGTTTGTTTAGTAGTATATTCGACGTGTCACTAATAACTTGAGAGCTACCTGGGAAGTGTATACCAAGTAACAAATTTAGCGAGGGTTTGCTGGTAGTCATCCAGGAGCTATCTATTTTTTTTTTTTTAAGTAGCTAGGCATTCTTCTATTTTGCCACAAAAGAGTCTTTACGTTTTGCTTTCCTCAATTCTTTCTTGTATATTTTTATTAATTCCTTGTGTGAGTCCCAATCTATCGCATCTCTCGTGCTCTTATCATTGTTAAAATGTTTTCTACAATTATTCCTGACCAGTTCCAAATCTGCAGTCCATCAGTGTGGTTTTTCTTACCCCTAAGTCGTGCAAGAGCACAAGAGGAATTCATAACTTTATAGAGTCCAAGACAAGCTCCTGAATGTTACAGGGGCCTATGAAGATCAAAGGTAACTAATTTATTTAAGGTTTCCATGTATTTAAACCAATATATTTTGAGGTAGAAGGTTCATCATCAAGACTAATTTGTAATTATTTGATTGATGTTGTCAGAGACGAGGGTGATCTCTTGTCGTTTTCCGGTTATGAATTTTTAGAATGTAATCAAAAAGAATCTCCCCACTTTCGTTTATATCAGAACTACCTCATGACGAATGGTGAGCATTAGCATCGCAGCCCACTATGAGTCCAATTTTGTGCCGTATAGTCGTGATTACATTTCAACCAGCATTACAGTCATCTCGTGGCGCTGTCACAGACCTACATATAAGTTCGAATATTCTGAGAGAAGCTTATAAAGCAAAAGCTTTCCCGAAGTCGAATAGGAGTATGACCTATATACGCGATTTGTCTATGATAATGTTTATGTGGTTCAACATTAAGCGTCCGATCCAAATTTTCTTTAATTTGTTTCAAAATTATTCTATCCCCCTCTTTTGGCACACCCCAAAAGAACGCGAATTCTAACTTCGCCAGTTTCCGCAAGCCCTGAAGTTACCGTCTTTCTTGCTTTTACTTGCGTTTACGACGTTGATTGTCGTCGCCTAAATCATTTAATATCAATATGCTATTAGAATATTGAGAATTCTATTACACATTTGCCTTTTCGAAGAAGTTACGGAAATCGATTCAGAAGCCACGCTACGAATAAAGCGACAGTCGTCGGAAAACGAAAAACAAAAACAGGAATCGGATTCCGACAATCGAAAAAGAAAGAAAGAGAAAAAGTCTTTTCTACCACCAGCATTACGAAAATCAAAAACCTAGCTACGTTAGGTCTTGACCGTGTTTCGATACTATGGTATGCAAAGACGCAGCGTTCTAGTTGAACTAGGACCTTATGATGGATGCGAAGGGCTTTACATTAGGGAATTTTTGGATTCTAGGTCATCCACAAGTAAGTAGACAAATTAAGCCGGGATATTGCGAATACGCAAGACAGCAACGCTGTCCATGTATCTATAGAAACCTGCTCCAGAGGTAAAAACAGTGTTTCTATGCTGTGCGATAACGGCAATAGTTATGATCAAAATTAGTCTTGAACAATTTGCAACACCAAGAGTTAGACTCAATGTCTAAGACCAAGAACAAGCCTGCAATACTAGATCAAAAACCATACCCAAATAAAGAACTCTCGATGTTTTGCTACTGGAACATGGTAAGTAGTCTTTGTCTTACATCTGAACATCTTCAGGTGACAGTGTGCTTCTGATTATTTATAAACAGAATAGTCGTTTAGAAAGTGGATCCCTTTACCTGTGGATGTAATGATGACTGATAGCATGGTGTCCCCGAACGAAGTTATACACATACAAATAAGCGGAGAGTTATCAGGTACCATTTCTATGTGGGCTCATTGCCGACGAACGTCTAGCCAAATAATCAATTTGTTGCAGAGATTCACAAACATCTCAACGTTGTCATTTCTCTCGCCGAAACTGTGTTTACCTATAGCATCTTTAAACGATGTCTCCGTTTATCCCTTCATTACTCCTCAGATTATAGAAATCATTTTGTTCATCCTCAGGCAAAGGATGATTCTTCCTCTAGTCAGGAACCTGGCCTTGAATATTCAATCGCCTTAGGGTTTCGAGAATATGAGGCTCTTGCGTGCTGTTGTTGTCAGCAAATCCACTCAATATTCAGACATACCTCAGGGCGGCTTGACAGAAAAGAGTAGAACAGTGTTAAGCACTTGGTGCTTGTACTTTCCGAATCTAGACATCTTATCGTTAAGCTATAAGATCAAGGTGCCTTTGCCATGCCGTATAAACTCTCGCATAAGTCGAAGAAATCCGTCATTATAAAGGCCCTCTTTTCAGAGTCCCCTGAGGGTAGGTGAAAATCTTCCGTAGACACTATGAGGACCGCAGGCGCATACTCATAGTAGTGTGAGATTCTTATTCACCAAAAAACATCTCCCTTCGATATAAATTTGTTAGCTACTGCCACTAAGTTAAGACTTATTAGGCAGTTTTTGTTATCACGAAATAAAGATGTTTGGCACGTATTTTTCCAATGAAAGTTCCTGGCTGTTCCGCTATTTAGACGTGGTTAATCTTCACCCATGTTAAGTTGAAAGGTTTGGTCCTTAGTAGATGGAGCAAGTTTTTGGTTTCATCTCCGACTGTAGGAATTCCGAGATCTCTGTGTCAATTTCTCCTAGCACTTTATTTTCGAAAGTTTGTAAAATATTGGCATTGTTTTTATTGGTACAACCCCAGATTTGTATACCATAGGTCCACACCGGCTTCAACACTTACTCGTATGGGAGCAGCTTGTTCTCAATGTTAAACTTGGTATACCTATTTTCCAAGCAACCAGTATATTTCTTTGTATTTGTATTTGTCTTCGAATTCTTTACGTTTCTTTTTCACGTGCGACTACCATTTCAGCTTTACGTCGAGTGTCATTCTGAGGTATTTAGTATCGTTTACGAATGGAATATGGACCGAGTTTATAAGGACAGGCAAGCTGTTCGTTTTTTTATAAGTGAAATCCACATAAACAGATTTAGTTTCGTAGTGGGCGATCCGCCAGGTCTTTGTTCATTTATTTTCATTATTCAGAGCAAATATAGATAAGACGGTGCCTTTTTCTTACGGTGTATCGCGGGTATATATATATACAAGATGCAGAATCTGACCAAGAACGCTTCCCTGCGGTTCGCCAGCAGAAATTTATTTAAAATGCGAATATTCGTTTCCGTGTCTGATACGGAAGAGTTTATTCGCGAAATATATTGTCAGTATGTGTAGGCAGCACCTGTAGTAATTTGATCCTCAGGCCTTCATGCCACACCTGTGAGACATAAAGAAATACTCTTGAGCAAATCTTGTTTTCTTCAAGAGCTTTCTCAATTACGTCAGTGGTTCTATCTACCTGGTTAATGGTTGAATGCTTGCTTCTGCACCCAAGTTAGTGATCAGGGGCAAAATTGTGTTCATCAATAATCGGCTGTAATTAATATCCTCTCAAAAATGTTGGACATTATAGAGAAACGTAGAATGATACCCTTCATTCATAGGGCAGACACTTGCAATTTTAGTTCACATGGATGTATTGGGGACCACAATGAAGAGATTAAACAAGTACTTAGCTAAGAATTTGGTTATTAAATTACTTTACTAGACCAAGTTTTGGACATTCAGTAAATTTCCGATCAATAGCCACCCAAATCCCCAGTTCACTTGATACAGTGTATATTTCTGGGACGTTTCAGTTCTCCAGGTCAAACTGTTAAAAAGTTACAAGCATTGTGATGTGTGCCTTTCACTGACAGATACAGTTCTGTGGTTAGTTCATATTTACCATTCTCGTTCGGAAAACTAAACAAATCTAGAAACTAAAAGGAGCTGCCTATTAGGAGTTTAGTAACAACGTAGCCTAATTCTTCGCTTACTCTATTTAATCTATTCTAAACGCCCCTTCCTAAATGTTCAACATTTGTTTTGAAACAAACAATAGAATGTCTATAAATCTGCTTAACAAACAATACCCGAATATTAGACGTTAACTACACAATACTGCATCCATTTCAATTCAACTTTAACCTGACTTCTCCTTATAATAGTTAAATATTTGCCTTCATCTACGGATATCTATACATTTCAAGCAGACAAAAGGGGTTCTATTACCTTTACGGACATTTTCCGATCAATTAAATCGAATCGAAGGTTCAAACAACAAAGTTTCATTCATAGCCCCACTCGTAATCGATATAATTATACACGTTACTTGTCTCAACAGTACGTACAAGCAATAGAATCGGAACTTATCGATGTATCAATGACAACATGGTCCGCAACAATGAGTCCAGAATTAATCTAATCCCTCCGCACAACACAGAGTTTTCATAGAATTTATCGTTCCAACCCTTTTATGTGCAGCAAATTGATTTTGATTACGTTCTTAGCAAATTAAATCACCGTTCACTCAGCTTTCGTCCTTAATTTTCATCATCATCATCCCCCACATCAGGCTGATGTATGATGGCGGATCCTTGTTCATGAGTCCTCTTTTAGGAGTTTTCGACCTCTCCAACTCCTTTTCTATTACGAGTCATAATTAAAATCCTTTAGACAAACATTCTCGCATCTGAGATGAAAAGAGAAATATACATTGCTTGTGTATTCAACTTACCCTTCTTGTGGATCATCGTCCGACCATCTTATCCTTGAGGGTAAACATAAGCAGCACTATAACGTAACTATTCAATTTCTAATTTAAGGCCATACAAACGTTTCTCATCATCCGTGTTTGTTTGTTGTTAGTGGTGGAAGAAGGATAAGAAAATATTTATAATTACTAAAGTTTACTTCAATGTCGAATATTTAATTCATCAAGGATAACGCACACACGAACTTAAACGTATAGGAATATATAGATACAATCTGCTTAACTTCGGGAACGAAGTAGGCGTACTAAGTAGAACCAAGACTACACTGTCCATCAAATGTTTTCTATCACTTTGAAATGAAAACAACGGTGTTAACAAAGGGTCACTCCATGATAAATTGCCAGTTTATATGGTACTGTACCCAGGTTGAGTATAACAGGAAAACCCTTGGAAAAGTACAAAGGTTAGCTTGCTTTTGCATAAAAGGGGCTATAAGAATCCATCCCACAGCAGCACTGGAAGTGATATTAGAATTCACACTGAGTGCTTCTTTCTAGCACTAAGTATAGAGGGTGAGTTGCCAAAAAAAAACATACTAAGAATAATCAAAGAGGGTGTCGGGAAAGGAGAATGTATCGCACACATACAGCGACAAACACTTTTCAAAACAGTACCACTTTTGGACTGGCCCAAGGATGATATGGTCAAGAGATACTGCTTCGAGAGAAATTTCAACTGGAAGCTGAGCAACGAAACCGGGATGTACCAACTGATACAAAATACCATAAAGTGGTACACGGGCGGATTCAAAACATCCACAGGAACTGGAGCAGGTGTTTACGGACCCAGAACGTAGTAGTCGGAAGCCATGGGAACATACCCCAGTATTTTATTTTATAATATTTTCTGAAATACGCCATAACTGAAGTTTTTTCTTCTTCTCTTTTTCTTGAAACCTTGTTTCTTTCTGCTAATCAAATAATTAATTTTTGCTAATTATTTATTGTTTTTATGTTGATTTGGTTTCTATTTTCTGCTGATCAAAAAATTACTATTTGCATATTATGATTATTTCTGTTGCTTAATTATTCTGTTTACTGGCATATTTTAGTGGTATATATACTAGATGATCACTAATAATATTAGAGATACAAGTACAAAATCCCGCACTTTCTCTGGAAGTTATGGAAAATAAAAGCTTTACTTTCGCAAATATAAGACAAATTAGTTTTATGTCCTGAAAATATACGTCTAGTTTAATATTTTTGGCAGACAGTGTATCCCATCACCACTCCCCCACTGACGCACCCATTCGTTGAAGAAATGCGAAGCAGACGTTTCTACCGTCCATTCCTCCTCAAATTCTTGTATAACAAAGTATCTTGACCATGATAATGTGATACTCGTACATCCAAAAGTGGGAGCGTACCCGTTTCACGAACAAGGGGTCTTCGGATGTTTTTGGCACACACTTCAACATGGTCACTTCACCTACACATCACCCACAACCGACCAGCACTGGAAACGGCACCATCACCGACTTACTGCTCACAAGTCAAAGAGTGTTTAAAAGGGGATATATATTCGACAGAGAGCTTTCATGTTACATGCTCGTAAAACAATGAAACAGTTCCCATTGCCAGGACATGCTAATAAATTATGAACTCTCCACTTTCATTTCCAACCCCGACAACTGCCAGGAGTAACCAAAAATTCTATTAACATTAGACAAACTTTGTGTGTGTGTTTTTGTGTGAAGGATTTTCCTTGTTGTTGTTTCTAAAGGACAACAAGGGTGAGGGTTGGCCGATCAAGGCAACAAGGTAGATTATTAACTGACTCTGGAAATTTTTTTTTGCGTGTTTCCTTCGTTTCCCCCAATCCTTGTTGTCTTATAAATATTATCAGACTGGCCGAAAACAAAGACAAAGGATGTAAGAAAAGTTATAAAGTTGCAATGGCTTGTCGTGTTATTAATTTGGCAAACACAGGACCAAATGAATTGTTAAATTAAATCCGATTGCCAATTAAACATGCACATATGTACGTATATAGGTACATACGTGGGCATGTCCTGTTCTCATCTATAAGAGAATGTCTTCTAAATGGGTATGTAGATGGTTGTATCAGGGTTTTTGTATAATTATGCCATTAGTGTTGAAATGTTGTACAGGACGACGCTTTGAGTGCATGTGCTGTGGCGGATTTGTATATGCATTTGGACGTGGGCTTAATTAACAACACATTCAAGACCATGAATAGCCAGGACAATTCCCAATAATGCACAACAGTTTATCATAATTAAAATCCAAATATGATAGCAGGATGTGCCTTAGGAGTGAAATCCTTTGCTGATGCTGGCCTCGGACAAGCCGCATGCTAATGAAGTACATGCTTACACATTCGGATACTAGTGGATTTGCATTTAACTGAGAGTGCCTGTGTGTTAGTTTAATTTAACTATTTGTCCTGGAAAGAGGAGGAGGAGGTTAAGAAGGGGTTTTTCGGCAGCTCCTCGGTTAGTAGTTCTCAGTGAAAACTGGGGTTCAATAGAATTATGTGTGAAAGTGTCTAAAGCCGCATATAGCTAGGTATGATGTGTTGGTGATTGCCATATTAATTATGAGGTCTGGGGATTCCTTGCAAATGGTTGTTGTAATCATCATGGTTGATGGAAGCTGCTGTGGGAATTTACATTAGTAGCACACCAGCACCTCCTCCATGGAGTTGTCACTTAATTTTATCCTGGGAATATGTGTGCAAGTTGGTGAAATTATTCCTAGTGCGTGGTGAGGGATGAAACTGGCTCAGCATTGTTGAGGAGGCGCCTGTTAGAATACACGTGAATTGAATTTAATGATAAATTAGGTTATTAGAGTGATTTGATTCAATTTCAAATTGAATTTAACTGTGGAAATGTGACTTTTTTTCCTTGGCAGGATTATGAAGAGGATTGATTGGGAATAAACTGCAGGAATGTTAATAATATGACGTATGAGTGTAATCGAATATTCGAAATCTTATTGCGCATAATGCTGTCAATCTCAATCGATGATCCAATGATTGCAGTTAAGTTCACATGAACCATGGAACCGCAAATTTAGAAATTCACAAGAACAACAACTTGAAAATTAGTGCTCATCGAAATGAAATCATTTGTGGTTTTGACTTAACTTCAAAGGAGGAAGAAACAAAGATTTCATCAAAATTCTTGGTACAGATGATTTTAGTGATCTAGCAAATGTACTGTGCGTGCTATACTATGTACTACCACCTGCGTAAAATTAAAGGTACCAAACGTAGAGGACGGTGTTCAAAATCCGAACAGATTTAACAGTTTTGAACAGACGTGTCCAGTAACAAAAAACCCCTGCAGATCGCCAGTATCCTGATGGAGCGCAAATCTGCAAAGACTACGACAATAAACCAATTCGTTTGGATTAAATTTACTATCGAAAAGCATACCGTCTACTTCTGCCTCTTTAATAGAAGCCCATATTCAGAAAAATAATTGACTTTCTACCACCTCGACCACATTTCTGAGTCCGGGCTATTGACATGCACGATTCGCAAACCTGAATACTCGATGCCAGGAATACGCCTGCATACTAACTCCACAGGTTGGGCAGGTTATCCACTTATGCTCTTCTTTTCCTGTTTGCTGGTTCAACATTGGGTTCAGCGTCTGCCGTTCTTTGACAGATGGCATCTGGGCTTGGTTTTCACTACTGCTCTCCCTGACTCTTTCCAACCGCCGAAGTTCCTTCATGATTATTGCTGCAACCTGTTTCACCGCATCCCATATTGCGCTCGATGTTATCATAAGGTTTACAATATTCTCGGGAGTTGATATTTCTTCAATTTTTTCCTCTAGTTCTATGCGCTCTATATGGGAACGTAGACACTGAAAAAAAACGTGCTGCATATCTTCTCTAGCCTCTCAGCAATTTTAACACATAGGAGATTCATCGGGCCCAAACTCGGTCAGATACGCTCGAAAGCAGCCATGTGCGGCTAGATGCTGGTTGAGGTAGAAATCTAAGTACTTCTCCGTGGTGCCGGTCCATCCATTTTTGAATGTCCGGTATAAGTCGGTGGGTCCATCTTCGCTTCTACGACTGGTTCCACTTTCCTGCCATGCTCTCATGCTTCGCTGTCTTTCTTCCAGCTTGATATCTTTGAGTGTATCTCGGGGCTCCTGACTTTTGGCATCATAGGTCCTTTGTAGTTTTCTATCCAAGATATCTGCTGGTAGCGTTCCCGCGATGACACAAATAGCACCGTTAATATGCACAGCACACCCACAGAGCACATAGTAGGTTAACGAAGTTAATCCTTCTGGCGTAGAACTTAATTGTCACTGCTCGGGCGAATATTGGTGTCACATACTCGCGCTCCACCATTCCAAGTAAATCAGTTAGTCTTAAATCAAAGCAAGAACTATGGTTTAATTCGACTTCTGCAAATGCTATTTGGAAGAAGGAAGAGGCTTCGTGTTATTGCGCCAAACACCTTCTGAGGAAAACCAAAGTCTACATAAACGGGCTAGAGATGACTGTATCGTTATCTTAAAATATGCAAAATTCCTGTTCGATCAAAAAGTGATCCAAAAAATAATGCGGTGTCTCAAAGGTAGTGAAACTTTTTGGTCTTTCGTTAAAAGACACAATGATAAGGATATCACGGACTCCAAAGGTAAAGCTTATCTGCTAGGTGCAACATTCGCATTCCATATTACCAGATTGCTCTCTCTCTCTCTTTGGGACCAATATTTTTTCGAACCCATTCAGTAGCTCGTATGTGTCTTGTGGCCTTAGAACCAGAAGTTTCAGTCAACGCGTTTCTCTCAAGCGACACTACTTTTCAACCTGGAAAGCACATCGCGAGCATCATTGGTCTCCTGCATGGAACTAATGTAGGAATCGTCAAACTTTGTGAATCCAGGTTTCAGGTAAGCTGTGCTGTATCTTTGAAGACTTTACAACTCTCCGCAGAATTTCCTAAAATAGTCCAGTTTGGCTTTCGTCACTTTCATCTTTTATTCTTTCTGCGCAGACTGATAGCAAATCCAGTTATTTTCTTTTCGAGTCTTAAGTACTTACTTACTCACGACCCGTGAAGAGTCTCCACCTGAGACCCCACAGCCTTCCATCCTCGTCGATCCCGGGCACGCTTCTACAATCGCTTTTTGAACTGGAGGTTCGGTCGTCCTTGCCGTCGCGAACCTGGGAGCTGGGATTCGAAGACTATCTTGGCTGGAGCATTGTTGTCCATTCGCTTGATGTGGCTGAGCCAATATAGTCGTCTTATTTTGGCTTTTTGGACTACATCCACATATTGGTACAGCTCGTAGAGTACTCAGCTGCATATTCTCCTTCCTTCGCCCTCCTCACATACAGAACCAAATAACCGACGAAGAATTTTTCTTTAAAAAGCCCAAAAATCAGCTTTGCTTTCCTGTTTACCGTCCAGCTCTCCAGTAGAACATGCATTTTGTCTTTCGAAAAATGAGTTTTAGGCCCACTTGTTTCGCCAGTGACATTTTGTCCAAGACGGTGGACCGTTGGTACTATGTTTGTTGATAGGATCTACTTTATCTTGCCCTCTTTCCTTTTAAGACCAACTCCTTCCATCTGTTCATCAATTGCCGTGATAGCCTCTGATATGGCACACTTGGAGCGATCGATGATGTCGCTATCGTCCGTGTACGCCAGCAGCTGGATGAATTTGTTGAAGATATTGCCTTCCATGTTAACACCTGCCCTACGCACTATCTACTCCAATATGAGATTGAAGAAATCACGTGATAGTGCATCTCCTTGCCGAAATCAGATATATGCTTGGAAAAGTTCAAAAGAGGTGCTTCCAAAATGCACACTGCATCGCCTGTCCTCCAGCGTTACGTCATAATTCCAGGATGTTACCACATGCAACTTTGAAGTCGATGAAAAGGTGGTGAGTCTCGACTAAAAATTTATTGATCTTTCCACGATTGGCCTTACTGTGAAAATGTAGTCTACAGTCAATCTCTCAGAAAGGCTACAGACGTTCACGTTGGATAGGATCTTATACTTGTATGCGACATTTAACAGCGATATGTCTCGATAGTTGGAGCAAGACTTAGGGAATAGTCTTTCTTGCAGATGGGGCATATGGAGCTGATATTCCAGTCATTCGTCCACCCATACGTCGTTTATGATTTGGTGCGTGCACCCTGCTAAAACATAACCTCCGTATTTGAATAACTCCGCTGATAAGCCATCAGAGCCGGCAGTTTTGTTATTATTAGCTTTTTGATAGCTACGCCAACCTCTTCTATACTGAAAGAGGGGATTATTTCTTCGTTGACTGGAGGTGGGCGCTTTTCTTTCCCTACCGCTTTTCAACCGTGTGCCCATTCAACAGCTGCTTGAAATGCTGCTTAAATACATCTACAATAACAGAACTGCTGGATATTGTTCCTATCGCGCGACTTTTTAATTTCCTTGAGCTGGGAGACTGCGTGTGCCTTTTTATTCCTACGAAGGATTTTCTTCCACTCATTTCTGCTTTTATGGTACTCTTCCCGTGCTGCTCTTGTTTTGCGCTGTAGCAGCTTAAGATGTGCATCTTCTGTTACTTTATTTCCGATATTTGCAAACATCATCATTCCATGGACAACTTTTTAGGGGTGGCTGGTATCCCAATGTGGATTCCAACATCAAGTCTCTTTTTCTGAGCCATTCGCAGCTTCTCCTCGGTTCAGATACGCTCGAAAGCAGCCATGTCCGGTTAGGAGCTGGATAAGGTAGAAATCTCCATGCTGCCGGTCCATCCATTTTTGGATATTCGGTATAAGTGTATAAGTCCATCTTTCCTACGAAGACTGGTTCCATCTCTCCTGCCATGCTCCCATACTCTGCTGTATTTTTTCCAGCTTGAAATCTTTGACTAAAGCTTGGCGGTCCTTAATTTTGGTATCATAAGTCCTTTGTAGTTTGCTAGCCAGTATATCTGCTGGTGGCATTCCCGCGATAACACATTATCTGACACCATCCGAAATGCACAGCACACCCTCAGGACACATTCGATTGACGGAGTTAGTTTTTCTGGCGTAAGACTGCTTTGACTCATATTGGTGTCGCGTAAATTATTATGGACTGCACCACCCTTGACAGAACTAGTCTCTTTTGTTGTCTTGGTCCTCCAATGTTCGTCATTATTCTAGATAAGGCTGCACTCACCCGAGCAGCTGTGTCTCACGTTTTTTCAAGGTGTTCCTTGTAAGCGTCATCATCATCAAACCTAAGTATCTGATAACCGGTTTCGACGTTTTATTATGCTCGTCTGCTCTGATGGTTATTGTTTCTCTTTTCATGCGACTACTTACTAGTACAGCTTTTGTTTTGTATTCTGCAAGTTCTAACCCAACTGCTGCCATCCATCGCCTCACTTTTTGGATACATTCATTACAAATGTCCTCTATTTATTCCAGGTCGGCAAAGCCTATGATTTTTGTCTCATTTGGGATCTCAAGCCCTATCATATAGTAGTAGTGGTAACATCATCGCTTGTCACACTGTTGGTTCACGGTTCAAATCTGATGTCAAGAATCATCTATTTATTTCGCATAAAATAAATAAAAAAAGTCGATCAATTGCGAAAGCTAAGTCAACTCTACTGCGAAGGCATAACACTGACTGAAAATGTAATTTGATCGTGATGATGACATCAGGAGGACGGAAAAAAATACTGTGAATCATGACCAACGACAAAAGCAAGACAAACTCTCCAGTTATCTGGATGCTACCCTTGGAGTTTACAGAAACTTAATACCATTCGAGTTTCAAACCACTAAATCTTTCTTTATCTCTCTCTCTCTTCTTCACAACGCCCGTGTCCTGTAATAGTATAAGAAATATGTAATGTTTCATAGGATTGGTCCTAGTACCGACCCTTGTAGAACTCCGCCAGATATGTGGATATCTGTATCGAAGAGCAGGAACCATTTCTCGAAATAGCTTAGTATCATTTTAATTAAGAACCATGGCACAATCATTGACCTAAGGGACTATAAGTCCCCAGTTTGCAGAGTTGAACGTCCAATGTTATTACGGCACCATATTGTTTTGAACCTCCTCTTCAACTTTTACCCTGAATAGCATCTTCCAAGGTTGTATTTACCCTCCGTATAGCTTCTACTGTAGAATGAGCTTTTCTAAGTCTATACTGTTGGTTCGGGAGTCCCCCTGCTTCCTCGATTACCAAATCCAGTCGGTTGCATATCATTCGCTTCCTCGATTGCCACATCCAGTCGGTTGCATATCATTCGCTCAAGTATTTTACCCATTGTGTCTAAAAAGCATATTGAACGGTATGACGAGGGCTCACCTAATGGTTTGTTCCCTTTAGGCAGCAGCACTAGACACTTATTGTACTGATGGGGGGCAAACCTCTGGATCGCTGGAATAATCTCCTCGGACACTTGCTGCGCAGTTCTGCTATCTCTTGGTTCCACCTGTAAACTGGTGGCCGGTAATTTGTTGACATCTTCCGAACCATGGATGCATCGCAAGCCCTAGTTACTTGTTTAGTAACATCAGTGGCCATAACATTTGCTGTTCCTGGGTTTATTGTAGACTCTCCAAAAATCAGGGTAAACATGTCTTCGTCCAGTGTGTTTATTTTCCACCCCATTCGTTGTGCCTTCTTTGGAGGGCCTGGTGGTCGCTGTGGGTATATTGGTATATTGGCTCCCTAGGGAACTAGTTACAAAGGTGATGTCAACTATAGAACCTCTGCCGTTTCTGCTAACGTGAGCTCACTTCCCGTGTTAAGCAGTATTACGTCTAGTGACGATACGGCTTCTTGCAGAGCCTCGCCTCTTCTGTATGCTACCCCAATCAGTTGCCCATGCGTTGAAGTCCCCAGCTATAATTGTAGAGCTACGACCCTAGCATCGTTCACTAGCCTATTCAGCACACCCTGAAACTCCTCGAAGGTGCTTTTTAGATATGCATAACAGCTGTAGACTTGTTTCGTTCTTTTGTGGGAGGTATTTGGCAGAAAGGTTTTGACACTTTTTCTTTTAGACAAATTTTTTATATAGCTTTTTGTAATTTACAGAATGGTGAGCCCATTCATAAAACATAAAGATAAAAAAACTTGATGCACCTCGTGTTCTGGCTAGCAGTACCGCCATTTCATATCCTTCAAGTCCGCTGTGTCCTGGCACCCAAATGAGATGAAGTTTGTTTGTGCTGGCTAGCGTGATGAGTAGTTTAAGGCAGTCCCTACAATCTACAGTCTGCAATCTGGTCAGTCTCAGTTAAGTGAAAACGCTTGTATTTTCACATAATCACATTTTTGACAACCTTCTTTTTGACAACCTTCTATTTTTGATAATCTTCTATTTTCTGAGCTCCTGAAGTTCAGTATTCCACCTGGGAACAAATACAACTTATACTGTCCCTAATAAACAGTTTTCAGAAAAGTTTCACCGACGTCATCTTTTTCAACCTTTTTTCAATGTGCTCAGCATGCTCTAGATTGAATAAATTAATAAGGAGGTAACTTTCTCAAACGGTTTTGGTCGTCGTACACTTCCGACATTTTGAATATTTCATAGTTGCAGATTTCTCGCGTAACATTTCAAGCGTAACGTGCCAAAGTCTGCATAATCCGCTTACTTAATTCTTTATATTTGCGTAAGTATCCTCTCTGCACTCTAATCTGTGAACACCTTTCCAAATTTCTTAACTTCAATTGAAAGCTTGTTGCACCCTTCGTATCACCTTCACTGAAAAACTTTTCACTTCAATCCATCGAATCTACTTAAAAAACATTATCGCCTCAGGTGTCTAATTCGATAACATCCCTTTCTACAACACCCAACATAATTGCACTCAATGAATTCTCACCCTCACCCTCCTCTCCTACGCTTCCCACCGCCAATCATTGACAATGCGCGCGACAACAACATATCCTTAAGTGGAAAGTACAGGAAATGTATTTCACATTAAAATACACTTCCGCCCGAAACCATTTCTCGCCTCGAACACACCCTGGCAACTTTTCCACAACACTCTCTCTCTGAATAGATTTCTCGATATCTTCAGCTTCACAGTCACTTAGCAGCGTCCCTACTACACACCAACAGTCACAAAGTATCCTCAAGCTGTATTCACACAGTCGAAACTGTGAATGAATAAAAAATCCTTAAAACGCGAGGCTCGGCGCGGCGCACCACCCCCGAGCTCCTGCCATTCAGCCAAAAGAAGCAACAGCATAAAAGTTCAAACAATTCTTAAGACATAAAAAAGTACGGGTAAACTTTTCAACATTTCTGCCCTCTCTTCGCATCGCTGAGGTTCTGCCTACCTTGTTGTGAACTCTAGAAATCCTTATTTGTGTGTGCTATACCAAGGAGCAGCGATCAAATATAAATAAATCCGTTTAAGGGAAATATCCTTCGAACAACAATCGAAGGACTACAAATGCATTTTTAATTCGAGAAAATTGAAATTACCTTTAGAAAAGTTTGTCCTTCCGAAGAGTGTACAACACTAGAGGCCAATGGAAAAGTAAAGAAAAGAAAAAAGTTGAAAAAATGAGAAAATCGAGAAGGAATGTCCACATGGAAATGGGTGGGGGCGTGGGTGTTTTATGTCCTTATTTGCCTCTAAGCCGATTTTCTTATTTCTCTCTTTCTCCGCCTCTTGTGTAATTTATATTCAATCCTATTTGCTTTAAATTCTCATTCTTTTCTTTCTATTCTTGTTTTACAGATTCAAGATATACGATCTGCAATTCAAATCGGATGGCAAACAGCAGCGTATAACTGTCGATGGACCACAAATGGGCAATTGGTTTGCGGTGGCATTTCTTAGTTGGACGGATCCGAATAACGATCGCATTGAGCAGCAAGGTAAGCATTGAACTCTTCCGCACACGAACAAAAATGTCCTTTCCTAATGCACATCGCCCTTTTTTTGTTTTTACACTTGTACATGTAAATCCTATTAAATTAGTAAATCCTTTTTGTGTGGTCCATGTACTTCGGGTACGAGTAGTTGGAATGCAATAAAGGAATGACTGGACTGACGTAGTGTTGTTGTATGTATGACAAAGGGTATTCCGTAATCTTTGTCGTTTGGCTCAATTCAATTAGACTTTTGGCAAGTAATTTTGGTAATGTACTTCTTCACAAGTAGAAACCAATCATCTAACCACAATTTTCATCATAACACACTCCGAAAAATACTCTGATTGGCTCCTCTTTGATGGAAGAGTGACGGTATTTCAGGCACATTTTAACATATGGCAACTAACCTTAAGGTCTTGGCTAAATGTAGGATGATCTAAAAGACTTATGCCTGTGCTCCTCAAATAAGCAATGCTATGTGTCCCGGTGTATTATCGTGGTATAGGTGCAGGCCGCAGATTTGTGAGGGCTTCCATCAACTTGGCAGTGACCGCCCACTAATGTTCAAGCATAACTGTCATCATCAAATCCTTTTTACCAAAAAATACTGCCATATCTTCGGAGTTAAATGGAAACATCCTCATCTTCAAAGACCCATACCTTGCTCTGCGATTTTGTTGTAAATAAAAGAGGATCTCGTCACCTGTTGCAATTGAAATAGTGTGCTTGGTTTTTCCATTATTGAGCTTCTTGACCCTGATTCGTAACAATTTCAGTCTGCAGTCCTTTTATTTGGGCGCAAGCTCCATAATTTTGAGATGATCGATCACAATTCGATGTAAACTGGATACATTAATGCCTAAGACCTCTTGCATCTGCTGATATTTTGAGCCTTAGTTCATGAATTCTGGTCACCTCACTTGGACGAAATGTGTGGGGTCAGTCATTCGAATCAAGCCGTACCCTCCTAATTACAAATACCGCCTCCGGGCAGTCCTAAGAGATTTTCAAGTATCCAGTAGAACAGAATTATGTTGTCTAAATACCCTTCGGGACTAAGGCCATGTTGAAAATTATACAAAATGATTGCACTGAAATCTATACCATAGCCATGCCACTCAACAGCTCTCATTCAAATGACCATACCTTCGAAAGTGTTGGAATTATATCAATTTATGATATGAGTGGAGAAGAGAATAGAGTAAAACAGAAGGAAGTTACTGCATTCAATCAACCATACGAGAAATGTTATACTTTTATATTCATTTTTGCAGTGAAGTGTCGGTCATTGTATACGTATGTAGTCGTGGAAAGTGTTGGCAACCTTTTACAGTCATTGACAAAAGTAGAATATTTTCATACTAGCCGCTCTTATACATAATGGTTCTGAATGGATGTATTTAGTGGAAACTTAAAGTCAACAAACCACTTGAAATTCCTGTTAACAGCTGACCTGTCACATTTGTGACCGACTTATACAATTGCCTTCTTACAACTTGCGAAGGAACCGCTAAATTAGAGCAACCCAATTTAAGGTACGTGTCTTACCCTTTAGCTCCATATTTTCCAAGTGCTCATATCTTTTCTCTCGGAGACACAAAGGTCAGCGTAATCTGATGTTTTCCGGCCTCGGCACTCTTACTATCAATACACAGTCACATCCACTCTACTTATTTAAAAACTCGCCCTTCTAGTTTATATGTGTCAAGATGTCCATAACCAAACCCTATCTTTTATAACAACCAATCGGGTCCTACCAACTTGCCGTTGAAGAGGGTGATGAGCTTTGTGATATCATAGAACTACGTGACGACATCATTGTTTTAGGGGACTTTAATCTTCCCCACCTTCAATGGCCTCAACCTGATAATGAGTCCCATTATATCCTCACCTCCACCTCCGACAAGAAAATTTTACTAACTGATTGCCTCTCTGACTATGGACTATTCCAAGTAAGTGGCATTCGAAACAACTTAAAAAGGCAACGTGATCTCATCTTCTTATCCGACGCCTGCAGTTCCAAAGTCTCTTAGAGCAATCGTTTTCCTTCGACGTTGGAACGTTTTTGACCACGTTTGCTGACCACGTCCTTGAACCAGACCTTGACTATTTCTGCTATTTGACGAACTCTGCATAAACTTCGCTTGTCTCCGTGGATATAACCCCGTCAATGGTTGTTAATAAGATTAATCAACTGAAAAATGGCTACTCCCTTGGTCCTGACGGTATCCGCGCTATAGTAAAAGAAATCTCTCAAGGCTTTTTCCTCAATTATGGAAAGACGTTTACATTACCACTATTCACAAAAAAAATTATACAGGAGCGAAGTTTCTAAGTATCGTCCAATTGCTAAGCTCTCATATATACTTAAACTTTTCGAGAGTATTGTGTATGATACAATGTCCTTCCATTGCAAGCCAATCACAAAGCAACACAGTTTCCTTAAATGTAGGTCAACAGCCATCAACTTAGCCGAATTCGTGTCTAGTACACTGAACTCTTTGAAGGATGGCAATGAAGTTGATGTCGTAGCTACGGATTTCAGTACGGCTTTTGACAAAATTCCTCACCAAGTTAATCTTCTCAAGATAAAAGCCCTTGGATGCTAACCTCAGTTCATCTCATGGATCAATTCATGACTAATGGACCGACAATACAAACTTCGTTTTGGATCTTCAGTATCGTATCCTATCGTAGCCACCTCGGGAGTCGCTTAAGGACCACTGATCTTCAGCAATCTTGGACCACTAATCTTCATCCTTACAATAAATTATGCTGATAATATCAAAATCTTTAGATGTACATATATCATCTCCCGCTACTTTCTTCATCTGGTATAATACAAATTTCTTAGAGCCTACTTCCGTAAATGTCTTACACCACCTCCTAGGGTCAACTTCATTCGTGACGAGCTTGTACCTTCCATCACATCAGCATACGATTTGGGTGTCATCTGCCGATAGTGAACTTAACTTTGCGTACGTAGAGCCAACTCAGCGCTTGGCTTTGTGAAACGCTGGTCAAAAGAATTATCTGACCTTTTCTTAACAAAACCTCCTCGAGTATGCCAGCCAAGTACGGTCGCCCCATTATGCTGCCCACACCATAAGAATCGAAGCTGTACAGTACAGGTTTTCACTTTGTCTTACTCAGTCTGTCTTGGGCTGGTAACCTCAAACTGCGGACCTATGTGGATCGTCTTAGACTAATTAATTTTCAGTCATTGGAAAAAAGACGTGAGTGACTTGATTTTTCATTCATCATCTATTGTCTGTTAACAAACTATTTCTCTCAATACTAATCCCCGCAACCTTAGGCCTGTTTCTCTATTCCGTACGAGTGTATCTGCTCATCTAAGTTTGAGTTTAAAGTATTACGATCAGGCTGTCGGAAGTCTTGAAAAATCGCGACTAAGACTGAACTAAGCCTAAGAAAAAAAAAACTGTATACGAGTACTTTGATTTGACAGTTTCATTTATTTTGCGGAAAATTGTAGCTTAGACAGCAACGGGGACTTAGACTAGTCTAAATTTCGACTATCAATCTCGCCCTCAGTGATCTTATGATAGTCTGATAGCAATACCTACATTATGCACTACGCCAGTTACAGCGCACGCCAGCTTGTTTCATTACCAAAAACCGCGTTGGACGAAATGTGTGGGGCCGGTCAATTTATATGGTTTTATATGGTTGAGAGAAATTATTTTCAAATAGACCCCATATTTCCATTGTCACGGAATTCTAAAACCAATCATCGTCTGAATTCCAGATGCCTACAGCTTCAAAGTCAAAAAATAGATGATGAGTTTGAACTTAAATTACGCTGGATTTTTCAGGGTATGTGTTAAAAATTGGCAAACTCTAGATCTGCCGGGACCAGTAGCCGCATTGTTATCAATTAATGTTTTGCAAAACGACTTGGATACATACGAGTAGTACACTAGAATACAATATTGAGCACGGATATACTTCGGTAATTCTTACAAGTCATGCGACCTTTTTTTTGTGTTTCGTCCCAGAGCTGTCATTTGTACTACATACTATACTACTTTCGATCATTATGTACTATTGTACTACTCCTGTTATAAGTTTGACAAAATTTTTCCATTAAAGAGGAAACCTTTGCGCAACAGTTTGGTCGCGATTCCTATTCAAGTGGACTTCCTTGTATATTATGAGAGCACGCGCAAATGCAACTGGAAATATTCACACCTCTACCTGTTTTAACTCAAACTGTTTTGTCCCATACACTATAATACGGTTGTCTGCTGTTCATTTTATTATTTTTTTTAGTGCTGCGTACCAGAATAGTTTAAACGGAACACTAATTGATTCAACACGGTGCTTGTCTGTCTGTCCGTGTGTCTGTTACACACTTGTAACTTTTGAACAGTTTAAGCTTGAAAGCTGGAATGTTGTACGAAAATATTACGTGATGGACAAAAAAAATATTCAGTGCAAAAAATTGTAAAAAAAACTTTTGTAGGGAGGCTTTTGGGGGCGTCATATACACCAAGAAAAAAATATATTTGTATTGTATGTGACATATCAAATGAGCTTCCAAGGAAATAAAAAAAAAGTATACAAATATTTATTTACCCTGGCTCTGGAACAAATGGTTCGCTTATTTTCCATATGGAATGTATAAGGTACCGCGAACCTAATAGGTTGGATCCCATATCGGAGGTTTGATGGCAATAGCTGTAGCTGCTACCGTACATAGAGTAACCAAAGACACACAGAAAAAACAAATTTCATTAAAATCCGTTCAGGAGTTCTTGAGTTAGACGACTAATGAATATGATGTAAAGATTTTTGACATCCCATATCCAAATTCCACAGACACTTGATCTATTTTTGACATTTTTTAAACGAAATGATGTATCAGGATACACACATAAATAAACAAAATTTCATCAAAATGTCTTTGGTGGTTCTCGGACGAGCCATGCGAAAACAAACATATGAGCAAACTCTTTAAAATACGATAATAGTTTTCTTTTTTTTCCGCGAATTAGGTTAGATTAGGTGAGATTGAAGTGGCTGCCTGCGCCCTAAGCACAGCCACACCTAGACCAGAGTAGATCGATTGTGATACCACAGGATCAGGAGATTTCTCCTGTCCTATCTAAGAACCAATTTTAGCTTCTAATGAAACGATGGGGGTTCCTAACATTCTAGTTAGCCAGTTCACCGAGACTGTCATAAAAGTAAGCTCCCAAGTGAAGCCTTCTTTTAACAGAGAGGGCCGGACAAGTACAGCTTCTACAAAAGTCATTAGAGAAAGGCCAAGCCTTTTGGCTTGCCTTCCAATGAGACAGTGTCCCGTAATGACACCAATTCTTGCCCTAATATGCTACTTGCTAAGGGAGACCAACCTCTTCGAGCGTTTCCGATCCATCTGATGCCAAATCCGTCTAGTGGCAAGACACCTAATGCCAATCTCCGACCTGAAGCGAGAGGCATGCCAAGATTCCTATTTTCCGGTAGAATCTAAAAATTGGGCCTGAGTGGCAAGATCATCAGCCCTACACTTCCCTGAAATATCCCCATGCTCCGGCACCCAGCACAGGTGAATGTTAAATTGCTCTGCCATCTCTTTAAGAAATGAATGTTTGATGCGGAAAATATCGATTCCAGAGATTTTATAGCGGCTTGACTGTCAGTGAAGTTGCTAATATCCTTAGCAGATATTACATTTCATTTCAGCCAAGATAGAGCTTCTTTAATCGCCATTATCTCTGTCTGGAAAAAGCTACAGTGATCTGGGAGGCAGAAAGAGATGTTAACGTTTAGCCTGTTGGATAAAACCACGCCACCCAGCCGATCGATTGTCTTCGAACCATCCGTGTAGGAGGTCGGATTCTTTATCCGGGTCACGTTTGCCTCCCAGTCTAGTCTAGATGGGATAGTGGCCCTGAAGTTTTTATTGAAAGAGAACCTGGAGACGGTTTAGTCGGAGTTTTTTGGAATAAATTCTA
Organism: Pocota personata; assembly: GCA_963082735.1. Taxonomy (NCBI): domain Eukaryota; kingdom Metazoa; phylum Arthropoda; class Insecta; order Diptera; family Syrphidae; genus Pocota; species Pocota personata. Next base: position 193,991,687 of record OY720429.1, on the reverse strand, counting down.
GGTTCTGAAGAATTGTGGAGTGGCCAGTGGATATGCCGGAACACTGTGAGGTGGCATTCGAATGACTGTGCTGGCTGGCATTTGTTTGCCAAAGTAGACCTCTTTGGTGGTATCAGATGGAACAGATTATGTAGTGTATCTGTATGAGTGATTCTAAGTACGCCACTAATGCACAGACAGGCTTATCTCTGTATTTTCACTACCTGGTTCCGGTGTATAGCTATGGAGAGAGCTGCCCACTAAACGATCACGCCATACATAAGTATGGGCCTGATAACGGATACATAGAGCCAGTACGTTATGCGATGTAGCATTTCCCACTTCTTACCAATGGCCTTGTTGCACGAGTATAAAACTAAGGTAGCCTTCTTAACGTGTTACTGGATGTTGGGCTTCCAGCTAAGTTTCCTATGCAAAATAAGACCCAAGTATTTTGCTTTGTTTTTAAAAATAAAACTGGTTCCATTCAGTTTAGGAGGGGCTAAACTGAATTGATTACCTTTTTCTTCCTTTTCAGCTCATCTCAAGACCCCATCCCGATGCCGGGAGGAGTATCTCCCTGCAGGAACGGCTATTGAAAGTGGTCAGCGACCATCCATAATGCTGTATTGATACAATAAGCATTATGATATAATAAACAAATTTACTGGAGGAAGAAGATTTTGATCTTCGAAAGGTTGACCCCCGTCCTCGGCCACTACACTGACCCAATTGTTGTCAACTAACAGAAACACGTACACTCAATACTGGAAGACATCTACCTGATACCAAAATCGTCAGCAAAACAAACCCGTAGTCTTGAAACCATTTCTTAATATTCTGAAAATCCCGACAACTTCAAAATACCAGAGTAAGCCGAAGTATAGCACTGATGACCTCTGCCCGTTCTCGGTATATGAGTATACAGTCGCAAAAACTGGATTTGATTTGAGCTCTGCACCCATTATGAATGCATGCTGTGATTTACAATAGATAAATAAAGTTATAGTTATAATTAATCAAACGGTCGAGGGTTTCCACCAGGTAAAGTGAAAAACACACGTACTTCCCGCGAAGCCTTACAAATATAAATCGTGTTCAGATAGCACATACGATTTAAGTTACGGAATAATATGTATCCTTCTCTGACTTTTGCAGGACGAATAACTTCCACTTCTGATGCCTATTATGCAGCAAATAATTTCACTGACCAAGCTATCTTTTGCTTGTCATATGGAGTAGGTTTAATGGATCCGGAGAAGTTCTTCCATTAGTTCTTCTTGGCTAATTGTATCTCATTAGCAAGTTTAGGGTATATCTGGATGTGGTCCAATCTTTGGTTTTCTGGAGCCTTTAATCCTTCCTAACACTTACAGTATGAAATTAGGTAATATTACTAACGTTTCGATTGAGCCTAAAGTGCTGATTGAATGCGAAAACCACATAATTGTAAATACCTTCAGTAGTCTACTAACTTAGCCGCCTAATGCAGTAATGCTTCTACAATCAAATATCTACACATACTCGTATGTATGGAAATATATTCCGTTATTATTAAAGCGATGCATTTTGAGAAGGACAACTGTATTTAATTGAAATAAGCTCATTACTTCTCGGTAATCATAAAGGTCCTGTCCGAATTGGAATTCCTCCTAATAGCCTCAGTCCACTCAATATCGGCGCATACCTTCTATTCCCACCGTATTAATGTATTCAAAGCCATTGAGATACTACCTACATCATAAATACAATTATGCAAAACAGGAAAGCCACAGCACTCTGTCTTGAAATTACGTTCATGATGTCCTTTCAAAGGATGATGCAACTGCAACTAGAGCTGCGACAACAGCCGCAAGTGTGTATGATGTAATTCATATGGAGATTCGTTCGCCACACGTACGTGTGTACACAAATGTCATTTCGGAATAATAATCTTAAAACATAATGCCAAAGTCCTTAGTAAATATGACGAGGCCTTATTATTGGTACCGAGCCAAGTGTACGAAATGTGGAACACCAAGCCAGGATACAAATGGGAGGAAGGCAGGCAGGCACATTGCTGCCTGTGCTGTCTGCCCGTTATTGCAAACGTCAGTGGTTATGTTCTGGAGTTCTCACATTCTATTTACTCATGAACGGAATATAAGTAGAATTTTGTTGCATACTACAGTCCAAGTGCATTGCATGGTTGCAATTATTGCTGGTCCTGCTGTTCCTTGAGCTGGGCTCCGTTTGGTGGTGGTTGCTGACTGTCGGTGACTGCCGGTGACTGCTGGAGTATGAACCAAGGACGAAAATCGCTTTTGGCATTTTGTGGTATATATTTGCTTTTACATTGAAATGTGTCCTTCAGCTGGAGGAATATAAAAAAAAGAATTGTAAATGTTGCAAGAAATTAGTTGACGTTTTATGAATATTTGAAAAGAGCGGAGTACTCGTAGGCAAGGCCTTGTGCAACTTTTAGTAATGAATTTAGGTTTAAGGGGTTTTTTGTTTGATGGGTATGGATATTTTTTCATTCCTTTTATAGCTATTAGCTAAGTACATCTTTCTTTTTTTTTATTAAAATAGGTTATAGTTGCTGCTTCGGTGGCTCATTTTCAATTTATGTTTGCTGCATTGTAGCACTACTTTAGATGGTCATATCGCCTAATGAAAATCATTAACAACTACATAATTAAAAATAAACTTTTACTGCAGATTCCAACATAGTTGAGGTCCCCTTCCATTTGTACGCGCCACCTAGGGGGGAGAGACCTTTCTCTACTACATTATCCCTCCAGGTTAGAATCGAAGACTCTGCGGACCGGAGCGTAGATGTCCGATCTGCGGCGATGAATTCGAATCTTTCTGATTAAGGTGATGTCGCTGTACACCTCGTGTAGTTCGTCTTCTAGACTCTGTCAACGCAAACGGAACCGAATATGTTACGAACAATTTTTCGCGCTAAAGGACCAAACATATTTCCATTCGCCTTCGATAAAGTCCATGTTTCAGCGCCATATACCAGGACGGGGATGATGAGTCTCTTTAATTGATCAGGACAGGGCCTTACTACTCAAATTGCTTTGGCAAGAGTTATTTTTCGCTGCGCTGATATTGTTGTCAGATGTAATAGCGGAGCCAAGGTGAATGAAGTCCCTTACTACCTGAAGGTTATAGCTGTCCACCGTGACGTTCTATTCAAAACGTTGATGTTGGGTGTCCCGTCTTGTTGACATCGCATACTTAGTTTTGCTCTCATTCAACGTTTAACCCATTTTAGCAGCTTCTGTCCATATACTCGCAAAAGCACCAGTAACAGCCCGCTGAGTTTTGCCAATAATGTTGATATCTTCGGCGTATGCAAGTAATTGCAAAGAATTTTGAAAAATAGTGCCTCTGGTGTTGGCTTGTGAGTTTTGCACAATCCTTTCAAGTGCTCGTGTTCACTTGTTTAAATCAAACATCTTGGTGAAGCAGCGAGTATTTTTCATAGTCATCCTGCATAAACGGACAAGTTTGACAGGGATGTTAAAACTACACATGGCTATATATAGCTAGTTTCTATAAACGCTGTCATAGGCGGCCTTGAAATCTATGAAGAGTTGGTGGGTATCGATTTGGACATCTTTTGTTTTCTCGATTATCTGTCGAGGGGTACAAATTTGGTCAAATGTGGGCTAACCTGGGCCGATCACATTATTGACGAAAGGTTTCAGGCGTTCACACAATACGGCAACTAAGACGCTAAGGAGACAGTGCCTCTGTATTTGGCGCAGTTGAGGGACTCTCCTTTCTTGTAGATTGGGCAAACGATGTTGAGATTTCATTCATCATGCATACACTTATTTGACCAAATTTTTGAAATGAGTTGATGTATGCTCTATACCTAGCTCGGTAGGTAAGCCGTCACTTCATTATGGTCAGGTGGAGGGAAGTTTCCGCTATCATCGTCTTCTCATGCTATTTCTTCGCTTTTCATGCTATTTCTTCTTATTTCGGAGAAGCAGGAGGTCCTTCCGTCTCTTCGGCTTTTAGAGCTTGCAAGCAGCTCTCGTCCTTCTCTACAGCGCGTCTTGTCGAGGAGCTTGTATGCGCTTTGGCAGCTTCGTCTTCTCCTTTACGGGGGCGTAGGCTTATATTTGCGAATTTAGCCTTAATGCGAATAGTTATAAGACGTTCACGTGCATGTCGAAAGCTCAAGACTTCTTGCTAAGTCTGCCGCGTATAACAAATCCGCACCCAAATAAACGTTGCTTCTGCTCTCTGTCACAGTAGTATGCCTATATGTTACAGTTTTTCATCCTCCTTTTTCCCGGATCATCCCATCGTATTTCTTGGATGGCGGTTATACTCGTATCTGCTTTATAACAGTCCAGTTTGACAGCACGTGGCCTGTTGAGAGTTCGAACATGACACTTACATACCCAAAAGTTGTTGTCATTTTTTTCGTTTCGCAGGGTCGTCAGCAGTAATTCCATTCTTATCCGAGACTGTTGGTTGCTTTGAAACAATTGTTTTTTCTCCATTAGCGGACCGAAGAATGCCTTAGTGGGAACATCCTTCTAAATATAATAATTAGTCATCTTTCTAGTTACGAGATACTACTCCACTTTGAACTGTCGACCTTTTGCAAAGACAAGATCTGTGATCGCATAGGTCTAGGTTTCATTCTAAGCCGCCGCACGGACTTACCCTATGGGGGGTTAATAAACCATGTTAGACAGTTTCGAACTCTGTTAGTTCTATGCCAGTACTGATCCACTACTTGCTTGAAGTCCTGCGTGGCTCGCGAGTAACGCATTCCCTCTTTGCTCTTGTTTTGCGATGCAGCGCTTGTCTTTATCTGTCACCCTTATATGTTGTGTGTACGCTACGCATTTTCGGTTGCATCATAAATGTGATCTAGATCCATTTTCCGTTGAAGTTTGTGGCTGGTGGAGGCATTCTGAAAAGTGTTTGGTCAGCTTTGCTCGACCCGCGGAACCACCGCGGTATTACTTCGAGGGTTTTCCGTTCTTGCCGCCTGTGTGAACCCGATTTGTATTCGGGTGAATAATGTGCTAACCGCGTCGCAATTGCTCCCCGATTTTAGCATCTCCTCTATTATATTTGGAGCATTAAGTGTAATATTTATTTCACTTTCCGATCTTCTTTTTCCCTCAAGGAACCTTGGGCAGTTAAAAACGCATCCTGAATATGCTGGGCATTTTGCGGTGGTCGAGTCCAAAGCGCTGGAGATATCGGCGATACCCACCATAGCCCAAATAAAATGCGTCAATTAGTAGTTAAATTTTCTATGTCTTCTACTTATCCAATGTTCTATCCTGGCGAATTAGTTTGTTTTCACCAGGATAGAACAGACATACCATCAGGTCCCCTTTGGACTGACGGTCATTAAGGTGATGGTTTCCTTCGAGATTGTATCGTAAGGTGGTAATTGACAATGCTTTTTATGACATTGGAAAGCACTGACGTTAAAGCAATGGGTCGGTTGTTGAAAAGTGAGGTCTTATCGCCCTTTTTTGGTAACTGGCTGAACGTACGCAAGTTTCCACCTATCCGGAAATATGCATATATAGTACGATAGGTGAAGGACCTTAAGTTGAAGTTTGGTCAGGGTAGAAAAACACCTCTTTCATCTGGACAATTGAGATCATTAAGGACTCGGGCAATTGAAAGGGTTTGAAAGAACATTTATCCTAAGAAACATTCAGCACAGTTAAATATTGTATATTTGGAGAGATAGAATTAGCAGCAGATAATGCAACCAGTAGAAAAGCTTTCTCTTCGGAGTCTCAGATTTTTTTGCCAGAGTGTTCTTGTTATGGTTTACTTCTATCATGCAGATTCTAACATCGTTGTCCTTCTTTCATGAAATCGGGTCGGCAGCAGTTGAGTTATCATTAGAGATGTAATGGATAGTGATTTGGCAAAATACCGGATACCGGATATTCGGCATATACTTTGGCCGGATAGCCGAATATCCGGCGGCCGAATATATTGTCGAGAGCAGAATACATTCATAGCGATGCATTCTAGTTCAAACACGACACGTGTACAAGTTGTAACTTGTTTAGTTCCGTTATTTGTTTGTACAGTTCGTGTGTTGAATGTGGAGAGTGCTACGGAGAATCAGTAGAACACACAGTTGGCATAAATTACTGGTCGAACTAAGACGCTTATTGTACGTTTGCGAAATTTGTGTGTTCTTTACATTTTTGTATTCCTTGTTTATTACGTAAGGTATTAATAATGAATAAATATTACGATAGGTACATACTTATTAAACTTTCCTGTAGCAAATAAAGTGAAATGGAACCGCTGAGCAAAAGATCCCCAATTTGGAATCATTTTGAAATCTGTGAGAATAAGTAAGTTTTCTGAATGTTTGCTGTGCAAGTCGAAGATTTCTCGTGGCGGAACAGGAAAAAAAGCCGGTACGACAGCTATGAAGAATCACATTAAATTCAAACATGCGGAGAAGCTGTCTGAAATCAATGCCATTCCGTCTACAAGTGCATCATTTCTGTCACAAAGAAAGGAGCAGAAACAATTAACTTCGGCAGAAACTTTGGAAAAAAAAAATACTTTGGGACATTAACGATTCGAAATCGAAAGAATACCATTATTTGATCGCGGAAATGATTGCTTTGGACAATGAACCACTATCTATTGTGGAACGAGTTGGTTTTAAGAGGCTTATGGAGAAAGCACTGACTCGTTATAAAATTCCTTGCCGAAATTATATTGCTGACAAAATTATTCCTGACATATATGATCGAATACATTCTAAAATTAATGCATGTATCTTAAAAGCTACTGCAATTTCGGTGACAGCAGACATGTGGACCTGTTTGCACAGCAATAACAGTTTCTTGAGTTTCTCAGCTCATTGGTTGTCCTCTGAATTTAAACTGGAACATGCCATACTGGCAATGAAACCCTTTGCAGGATCTCACACAGGGGAAAACATTGCAAAAGAACTGAATGCAATCGCAACTCGCTGGAATATTCCCCAATCCAAAATACATTTGCTTATTCATGATAGCGGGGCCAACATGGTGAAAGGTGTAAGAGTCGCCGGGTATGATTCTGCCAGATGCTTTATTCATTCGCTTCAACTGGCAGTGAACGAATCGTTGAAGTCTCACCCTGAAGTATTGCAGATGATTTCTGCTGCAAGACGAATTGTTACGCACTTTAATCATTCGAGTTTGGCTCAAGAAAAACTGACGATGATACAAAAGGAATTGAATTTACCACAACATCAACTAGTCCAAGACATCTGTACACGTTGGAATTCAACGTATTACTTGCTGGAGCGATTGTTCGAACAGAAACGAGCCATTTCTCTGTATATCACTGACCACGACACAGTAAACAATTTGACACCCTACCAGTGGGACATAATGGAACAGTGCATAAGACTCTCAAACCTTTAGAAGAAATAACAAAAATAACCAGTTCTGGGCTTTCATGTATCTCGGAAGTTTTACCAAATGTTACCACATTAATAAGGTACATACAAAAAGAAGAAACGGTACGAAGAACACCTAATTTATTGAGCATAAGGACTTCATTAACTACTGAATTAAAGCATCGTTTCGACCTTGATGAAAACCCAAACTACCTAGTAGCAACTCTACTGTACCCGAGATTCAAGGCAAGTTTCTTAGGACCGATTCAAATCGAGAGAGCCCGCCAGAAAATTCTGTTGTAAGTTTTGCAAATGAGCTACGACGACGATTCCACTGGCAGTGAAGGGGATTCTCCACCCAACAAGAAAAAAAAATTAAAGCGAAGTTAATATTAATATTACTGGCGGTACGCATGCAGCATTTTGGGACTGTTTTGATGAAGTGGCGAATGATAAAAATGAGGTTTCCGAAAAAAATGATACTGCGACTGAGCTTGAACTTTTTTTAAAAACAGTTCGGACTGACCGGAATAGCGACCCGCATGGTGGTCAGTTAATCATCAACAGTACCCAATTTTAGCAAAATTTGCGAAGGTCTATCTTTCCTCACCAAGTAGCAGGGTATACAGCGAGACACTGTTTTCTGAAGCTGGCTTAGTATATGAAAATAAACGCAACCGTCTTTTACCGGTTAATGCAGAAAAACTTATTTTTATTCATCATAATCTGCCTTTAATCAATTATAAGTACTAATTTAGTAACTTATTTAAGTACTGTTAATAAAAAAAAATACTTTTTCAATCGACTTCTTGTTTTTATGTTTTATTTTACCTATCCGGTATTCGCCGAATACTTACTCTCTATCCGGCAATCCGGCCGGATAGAAAAAAAAGTGACCGGATAGCCGGATAACGGATACTAACCGGATATCCGTTACATCTCTAGTTATCATCATCCGAGGCTTGTGGTTGCTTCGTAACGAATATTTTTTATTAGTAGGAGTTGGCCGACAGTAGATAGAGTTTCGACGCTTGTATCTTCATAGATTGCTAATGTCTAGCTTTTAAATGCCGTCAGTATAAACTCATGACTCTCGTACTAGTTGTGCCTTACGTAGATTTGTTGACATCGATTCCTAATGCTTAAGCTGGCGAAAACCTGAAAATCGGTATTTTAAGAACGGACGATTATCCTTTATTATCTATCTTTTACGCTTGTTTATTGTAAAGTAGTCAAGGAAATCAAGTAGTTTCATTGCATCAATATATGTATTGCACATGCGATTGAATGCATCAACAAATCTCATCAACGATCGAAGAATCAGCCAAAGACCAATCAATGAAATATGGACCACCTAAACCTATACAACTTAATCCAATTTAGAGACGCAAGTAGCTTACAGCCATCACGAAACGTCCTACCTTTCGTTGATTGACAAATATTTTCTTTTCAACAGCAACCCTTGCTGATACAACATTACCCAACGTTTATACATATCACAATATATATTTAAATTTCATCGAATATCTCATTAAATTCCAATGAAAGGAAGACCCTTTTGCTCTCCTTGAAAATACAAATATTGCTCCAGCAAAAGAGTCCTTTCAGCATCCACATCATTCATGCACGCACTCTAGACACATAATAAAAAAAGATCTCCCACATTACTCAATTTGCATATCAAGCACCTGACCATACCGCAGCAGAGCGCCCCCTTCCCCCAAAAACAAATGAAGTAGCACTCATAAGTGTCCTCTGAAGGATGCATTCACTAGTGCATTGACAGGAATCAATGCAAGTACCCTGCATTTGCAAGCCATCATCTGTGTGTGTACACGGACGAAGGGAAAATGCAAATTACATACTCTTGGTACTTTGTCTAGAAGCTATATTCAGCCAAGCAAGTAACCAACCAACAGAAAACATCCATTCAGCCGAATATGCTCCTGGTGGTTTCATGGACTAAGAAACCACTCACAACGGCGATGTGTGTCGGCCTATGCACTCCACAAAAAGACGACCCTTTTGCAAGAGGTACGATTATGTATCCAGGGATTACTACTTATATTATTAAGAGTTATTGCAGATGCTCCATCTCCACACCCACTCTCGGATACTTCATCCAATTCACGTTATTGCAAGGACATATTTCTTTCATGCATCCAAGCTACATACATACTCGTACATATATGCAGAGATTTAATTTTCGGAATGCAAGTCTTGGAATAGAATCTGCAAGGTTTCTGTTTCGTGTGCATACACAATATATAGACTACTGACAGAGGTGCAGACAGTTATCGTCTTCTGCTTTCCGATTCAAATTGGATTTGTTTTGGTGCTTTGCACTTTCCTTTGAGATGAGGTATTCGGATGTCTAGGTCCAGGAGACACTGGAACTGTATGACAAGCTGCAAGATCCCATTTCAGGAGAGGAATTCATTTATTCTAAATTGAAATTGGAATTCGCATTTAATGCATCCTGTGAAGGTGTTAATTTGCAAGCAAATTGAATTTGAAATCTAAACGTAAAGGGATATCCTCACACGAAGACGAAGACATGGTCTGTTTGGGCGAAGGTGTTCGAGTGGATGCAGAGGTGTTGGATATAGTTTCCATGAGAAAAGAGTGTAAATTGGATACAGTAAAGGATGGTCTCATATGTATAGAGATGGAAATGTGAAATGGAAATTTAAAGGGTTCAGTTACCATTACTTGGCATGACCAAAAAGAACTCAAACAAAGCTCCTGCAAAACTGAAAACATATTCTCTACCACTTTACGAACGGATAAATCCACTACCAATGGCGTGATATTAATTAAACCTTTAATTTATCATTTATTCATAAAATTAAATATGTAAGTACTAGGATTTTAGTCCCCTTTTATGTAATGGCAGACTCATTTCCGCTCTGTTCCCCAGTACCACAGATAGACATTTGCTGTGGTATCTTTAGCTTGTGCTCACAAAACATAGTGCTCATCATACTTACATTGTTATTTATTTATACATTTCGACCCAACTGCCTTTCATTCATTTCGCAAGCATGCCATGATAGTTGAGGTTCATGCATCTATTTAGCGTGTTGTCCAAATGAGGTGAATTTACAGACTCTTTGAGTCGCAGCTTGATGTCAATTGATTCTACATGCTCTAGCCATCTAGATTTAAGATATCGGTGTACAGTCCGTACAGATTATCGTTGTATCTGTTACATGATACTCGCCTGTACAAACGGAACCGACAAACAGTTGTTCTTTAGGTTTTTTTTTTTGGATTGCGCCAGGGATGTGGAATCTTCATAGATACTAGTAGCCCGAGTGCTACTAGCATGCACGATTCGCAAACCTGAGTACTCGATGCCAGGAATACGCCTACGTACTAAACACACACCCTACACACTTCAACCACTCTCCCCGCGGGACTGCCGTTAGGTATTACTTCGCGGGGCTGGTTAGCAATTCATGCTATGCTTCTTGTATTGCTGCTTCTGATGCTTCTGTTGTTTCTGCTGCTCTTCTTAGCTTTTCTATTCTCCGCAACTCTTTTTGTAGAGTTGTTACAAAAGAACATATTGCCATCCAATTTTCTTCCAACCGTAACATATGGTCGAGGAGTAATGACGGACTTGGCAGAGTAATTCTCCATGCCGTGAAACGTGTGCAGTAAAACACTGCGTGCTCCGTATCCTCATCTTCACCTGGGCATTCCGGGCAGGATGGTGAGTTCTCGTGTCCGAATCGGTGTAGATATTTGCGGTAGCCACCGTGGCCAGACAGGAACTGCGTTAGATGGTAGTTGCAGTCTCCATGCTTTCGACTTATCCAATCTTGGATTGTCGGTATAAGTTTGTATGTCCATCTGCCTTTTGTTGTATTAGCCCAACGAGCTTGCCACATAGCTGCTGACGCTGCCCTTTCTTCAATTTTTATCACCTTGATACCAGTGGCGTCGTGATGACTCAATGCTCTTCTGTTATATATCCTCAGCATTTCATCTGCGAGAATATCGATGGGGACCATTCCAGCTATGACAAATGCAGCTTCGTCAGAGATGGTTCGAAAGCCGCTGATTGTCCGTAGCGCACAGAGTCTGTATGATGACGATAGTTTCCTTTTGGTCTCCTTCGTCCTCAGTGCCTCCGCCCAGACTGGGGCGGCATATAACAGAACTGAGGTGATAACTCTAGAGAGTAGAATCCTTCTAGCGTATCCAGGTCCACCGATGTTAGGCATGATACGCGAGAGAGCTCCCTGCATTTGCGATGCTTTTTTGGTAACAAAATCAACATGCGTTTTAAACCGTAGCCTGTTGTCCAGCATTACTCCAAGGTATTTAACTGCCTCTTTCGACCTGATGGTTTGGTTACCAACCTGAAAGTTGGCAAATTCGACAGTTTTCCGGCTGGTTATAAGAACAGCTTCTGTTTTATGGTCAGCTAGTTCTAGTCCGGCGGATACTAGCCAATCTTTTATCCGGGCAATTGCTTCGTTTGTAGCTGTTTCTACTGTACGGATCTGTTTAGCTACTGTCACGACTGCAATGTCATCGGCCAATCCAATTATCGTTACTCCCCCAGGTAACGCTAATCGTAGTACTCCGTCGTACATGATGTTCCACAATAGTGGCCCTAAAACCGATCCCTGTGGAACTCCCGCAGTTACTTTGTAGTATTTTACGCCTTCATCGGTATTGTACCTCAGCTTTCTGTTGTTGAAGTAGTTCGTCACTATCCGTAGCAGGTAATATGGCGTATCCATCCTGGCAAGTGACTTTCTAATAAACGACCAGTTCGCAGAGTTAAATGCGTTTTTAATGTCCAGCGTTACTACTGCACAATACTCCTTTGTGCCGTAGAGCCATCTTTCTCCTTCGATGGCACCTTTGGCGATATCGACTACCGCTCTTATGGCATCAACAGTAGATCGTGCTCTTCTGAAGCCAAATTGGTGATCTGAGAGGGCTCCTTTCTCTTCTACTACTGCGAGTAATCTATTATAGATTATCTTCTCGAGGATCTTTCCCATGGTGTCTAATAGGCACATTGGGCGATAGGATGATGGTTCTCCTGGGGGCTTCTTTCCTTTTGGCAGTAGGACCAAATGCTGCGTTTTCCATTTTTCGGGAAAGGTTCCTTCTTCAAGGCACTGCTTCATTGTTGTTATGAAGAGGTCTGGTCTTTTTGTTACAGCTGCCTTTACTGCCTTGTTCGGGATGCCGTCGGGTCCCGGAGCCTTGTTGTCACCTATCTTGCTGCATGCCCTTAGCAGTTCCTCGTGAGTAATTAAAGGAATATCTTCTGGATTGACTTCTCGTATAATATTGCACATAGCAGCAGGCCTTTGAGGGAAGAGGTGCTCTACTATGGATCTCAGCATTATCGGATATGTTATTTGAGGAGTCCTATAGCACTTTAATTTCGTCATCACCATTCTGTATGCCGAGCCCCATGGGTTGATGTCGGCTTCTTGACAGAGACGTTTAAAGCATGCAGTTTTGCTTTCCTTAATGGCTCTATTTAAGCTACGTCTCGCCAGTCTAAGGGTGTCCAGGCATTGTTGGAAATCCGCCCTCCTTCTTGATCGTTGGACTTTACGCCGGGCTTGCAGACATTTTGCCCGGAGTTCGCCTATTTCCTCGTTCCACCAGTAACACGGTGATGCGTTCCTGGTGTTTGCTCTCCTAGGCATTGATGCGTCGCACGCTCTGGTGATGGTGCCTGTGAGGTGGTTAGCGAGGGTCTCCGCTGTTCCGCTTGGAGCTTGATCACCGTTCAACATCTCTTCGAATGCATCCTTATCGAAAGATCTGTCATTCCATTTTGGGCCAGTAAGTTTTGGGAGCTGGACTGGTTTTTTCCCTTTTATTTCCAGTATTATCACCTGATGGTCGCTGTGTGAATATTCCTCACTGACCCTCCACTTTATGGTTTTCAGGATGGAGTTGCTCGCAAAGGTGATGTCAATAATGGACCCTACTCCAGCCTTCCGGTAAGTATTTGTCCGGCCCTTATTAGCAATGCCTATGCTAGGGGAGCGAATGTCTCCAATAGGACCTGTCCTCTGGTGTTGGTGAGCCTGCTGCCCCATTCTGTTGCCCACGCGTTGAAGTCTCCCCCTATAACCACTGGGGCTCTCTGGAGCGCATCCGTGGTTAGATTATCCAGCATTAGTTGGTACTCGCTGGCCGTCAAACTGGGTCGGGCATAGCAGCTATAAAAATGGATCCCATTTATTTTCACCCGCACGAAGCCGACTTTTTGGTCGTTTGTTTCTTGGAAGGCATAGCGTCCACACATCCATATCGCCGCCTGTTTTACCTTATCGCAGATCCAATTGTTGTTCTCTTCGGGACATTTATATGGTTCACTGATCATAATAACGTCAGCGCTTTCGTCCTTGGCCGTTTGTGCTAGGATGTCCTGTGCTATTCTACAGTGATTAAGATTTATCTGTAGAATCTTCATGGTATTTTGCTTGTAATAGCTCTCCGAAATACTGGACATTTGCTACTGCCGGCTACATGCTGCGCGGCGTCCGGGTGGTCTTTCTTGCAGAACATGCAGGATGGATCCTTGTTGCAATTCTTCGCTATGTGGCCTTCTCCTCCACATCTCCTACATAGCTTGGAGCGGTCTTCCTCGCTTTTGCATTGCCAGGCTAGATGACCAAACTCTAAACATTTGAAGCACTTTTTAAGGAAGGTTCGTTCGCGCATGCGACAGTTAACCCAGCCGATTTTAATCCTTCCTGCTTCTAACAGCTTTCTTACGTCTACTGCGGGAAAGCTGATCGTTGCTGTTTGTGTTCCTCCGTACGCCCTCCGCAGGGACAAAATATCTGCCGGTGAAACTTTCACTCCAAACTGGGCTTCGATTGCATTGATTACGTCGTCTATAGTCGTGACCTCATCGATGTCTTTGATCTCAAGGGTAGTGCGATGCGTAATCGAACTTACATTCGCTTGCTCTGCTAGAGCTTCACTAATGACGCCTTTAAATTCGTTTGTCTTATTTCCCGTCTCCTTGAATTGTATAAGGAGGTCTCCCTTCTGTGTCCTCCTGATTTTAGTTACCGCCTTTCCCACTGTTTCCAGTTTGGGGTCTGCCTTCATCTTGCGTAGTATCTCCGCGTATGAGAGGGACCCCGTCGCTTTAATGACGATAGCGTCAGGTCTAAGTCTTTTGACCTTGTTCTTTAGAGGTGGTTACTACTCAATGTGAGCCAAGTGCAAAATCATTATTATTTTTTTTTCCTATAACCCTATAACCCCTCGCTATGACTCGTATATATGACCTATATATAGGGTGTTTCAATTGGAGGTAACACATATTGGGTTTCGATAAACTGCTCATAACAATGATATCCGCCAAACGAACTTCAAGGCTAGCCTTGCCTTTTTCTTTCCTTTTTATTAGATTTCCCATTACTTTTCAGCATACATCCTGCTTTAGTTCATAAACAACGCGCCGAAGCTCATCCTTTAGCTCTGGAATTATTTGGGAGTCATTGGCATACATTTTCTGCTTCACCGCAAAGACAAAAATCCAACGGTGTGATATCGCACGAACATGGTGGCCAATTTTGGTTGCCGAAACAAAAGATAACGCGACCGGGAAACTTTGTATGCAATGTCTGCATTGTTTCTATGATAACAAAAATAATTTGTTATCATATCCCGATATTGTTCACCAATGATTGTTACAGAAGCACGACAAGAATTTTCGAAGAAGTACGGCGCAAAATCCACCGGTCCATCTACCAAGCTCCAAAACATAAGTGGTATCCCACTAAGAGACAAGGGGATGGGTCCCCCTGCGTACCACCTGTCTTTCGTGCAAACACATTTTCTATCTTAGATTAACCATTTCCAAAATAGCTGTGAAAAACTAGAAAAAACACCCCTTAGACTACCTTTATTAAAAGATTTTGCACTAGTCCGGATTTAGTTCCACAGCGCACACAAAACTGTCACCCGTGGTGGATTAAATGGCCTCTCAATGATCACATTTAGATTCTCAGAACCCCAAATTCTGCAGTTTTGTTTGTTTAATCATACATAGCTGCCGAAGCGAGAAATGGACCTTACCGCTGAAGAAGATTTTGTTCGAAAAATCAGCGTCAACTTGTTGATTTTCCAGCACCCAATCGCCGTATATTCTGCACATTTTATGGTCAACAAGCTTTAGTTGTTGTGTAAGCTGGACCTTATATGCATGAGGATGAAAATCCAAGCGCAAAATACGCCTAACGGAGCGCGGCGTGGAATTATAACTCCAGGGTTTTATCCTCTAAGGCACTGACAGCGGCTATGTTTTCACTCGAGCATTACGATGATACACTGGACTTACGACATCACAAACACTACCTGTTTATTCAAATTTGGTGATTATGTTAACTGTTATTTTTGTAGTCAGATGCAACAATTGAGTGAGTGGTGGTTAAACAATCCATATTGTAAAATGGCAAGGCAAGAGCTAACTATCTGTCACTTTGGATGACAGATGAATTTGGCAGATGCCATATGGCAGAGATCTGAAATCCAAACCTCGAAATCACGATATCACTTTCGGTGATGGAGTGTGACTGTGGGGAAGGGGTATTGCATTTGCAATGGTTCTTGAGGTTTTTTGTTTGACAGACATTCGATTTGTCTAAGTCTGCAGCTTTCATTTGATATGTCGCATGAAACATTTTTTGTACATTGTGACCCTAAAACCGTCCATAAAGTCCTCTAGGTTTAATTTTTCAAAAGTTAAAAGCATCTGACAAACATAAGGAGAGATGGACAGACAAACACCATTTTGAGTGCATACTTTGCTATTTAGGTCCTTTTTCAAGAAAATCAATTTTTTTTTTTCAAAATCGGCCATTACCATTAGTTTTGAGGTTAGAATGAAAATTACGCTTTCACCTCCAATAGCGGCCACACAGAACCCAAATATGAAGTTTGAAGAGAGTCTGCACAGTCGTTTAGGCTGTTCAATCGTACGTACAGACAGGCAAACAAACCGACCTTGTCTCTATCTACTGAATTCAGAACAAGGTTCAGACACAAAAAAGAGTAAAATATTTTTTTTCCTGCGAGTAATTCAGGCTGCTGCTTAAGCTGGCTAAAGTCTATAATAACCAATTTTTGCGTTAGAAAGCACTTTAGCGAACTTTTCTCTAAATTGCGGCATTAAATTAAGTTTGCTGAAGCCTATTATGGTTGAGCCTTAAGTCTCTTACACTTTTGGATGGCAAATAGCCTTGCCTGGAATATATCTGCTACTCGCTTATAAGAGAGTCTGTTAATACTCTTGCTAAGCTGATGCATGCCGTAAAGTATTTACGAAGGGTTCATAGCCAATGAATTGAGATTGGCAGTGTGATCTGGCCAAATTGTCAGCAATCTTGTTGCCCTTGTGATCAGGAACCCAAAGGAATGAGAAATAGTAGAAAACAATTCTAAACTAGCTTAGACTCAGAGTTTAATGATTTGAGAGCTTAAGGACCACTTGGCTGTCTGAAAGAATGTTTATACTTGATCTTCGCAAGTTTCTTCTGATGCATTCTCTCGCACAGAGTTCTATAGCATAAACCTCTGCTTGGAAGATGAAAGTGGTGCCTCCCAGTGGTACAGCTAATTTAAAGTTCGGCCAAATACTCCCTCCGTCAGTTAGATTGGTGCTCCATTTGACGGATGATAACATTTAAGGAGTGATTTAGATTTATTTTTTTGGGCATGAAATCCGAAATGCATACTGCGGAGCATTCTGCATTTGTAGCAGTGGAGTGACGATGGTGAAATATGTCCAACATTTCTTACCAAAAAGCGTGGAACAGGCCCAGAAGGCTTTAGTTGTCCTTTCCGTCATATTTACAAAATGAGGTTTCCAAGAGTGTTTATGATATAATGTTACCCTGAGATGGTTTCCTTCTTTTGAGAAGTTAATTTGAGCACCGTTTAGAGTTAGCGTTTGGAGGTTTATGTTTGTTTTCGTTGGGTTAACTTATAATCCTTCGAGTTGGCACCAGTCGTTAATTTTGTTTGAAGCACTTTGCATTCGCCTGATAATGATGGATTTTTATTTCCTTTTATTATTATGACAGAGTCATCTGGCATAACCTTGGGTGAGGAATACGGAGTTGGTCAACCAAAATAGACCATAATAGAGGCGATAGGACACCTTCTTGAGGGCAACCATTGGTAAATTTGTTGGTAGTTTAGAGCGTACTGAGCTTGGCGGAGATAATCCTGCTTCGTAGCATGGATCAAATCCACGTAATTTGCATGTCAATGCCTTTGGTATCTGCGGCAGATTTGATGCGTTTAAAGAAAGTGTTGTCAAAAGCTCCGGAGATGTCTAAGGTTGGACAGAGGGTTATTTCTTTGTTCAAGAAAGACCTTTCAATTCTATTAGCAGGATGGTGAAGCGCTGTTATTGTTTGATTACCAGATTGGTATGCAAATTGAAGGTTATTAAGTGGGTGTTCTATTAAGGTGGCGTCGCGGATGCATAGAAGCTTAGTGCTATAATGGCAGCTTGACTGTCGAAGATTGCTATTCGTTTACCTCATATTTCTGGTAAACTTTAACTACTTTCAAGTGCTGTGGAAGACTTTTCCTTGTAAAAAAGTATAACGGTGATCTTGGTGGGATCGATTTTTAAACCCAGTGATTGTCTCTTTCTCAGATTTTTCTCTGGTACTTCTTACAATGCGAAGTTTATAATATTACAGTCTATACAGCGACTTTGTAAGTCTGGCAATTAGTTTGTCTACTAAATGACCCCTCATTAAAATAATTAGTACCTCTAAACTAGTCTTTCCTCCAAATTTTCATCTCACACATCGTTAAGGCGTCAAAACCTGTTAGATATGGGCTGATAGACAGACGAATATGACTCAAATATAAATGCGTATGTGCTGAACCATATTTGGAGTGTCGATTGTAGTTCTAAGTTTCACAAAAGAGACTATTGTACATATTTACACTTCTGTTTAGGAACGGCTTCAGCCATAGTGATGTTCTCGTCGAAATCAGGAACTTCTCAGTTGCGCTTCTGGTTTTTATGGGCCTAGCTTTATTATTTCTTAGACTTTGAAATATAGCCGCTTTTAATAGAGGATGTGCAAATTGTCCTTCAGCGTGCAAAACCTGCTATGAGCAAAATAACGAACAGCTTAGAGGAGACAATACAAATTGCACACCCATTTGTTTAAGCATCTTTTGACGTTAAAAAATGTTTTTTAATAAAATTGACATATATTCACATCATAACCGAATTCCTTGATTCTCCGCTAGTGACAAAGTATTTTTGAATAAACTATCAAACTTCACTTAACTTTTACTGCACAATATATTTTGTTTTATTGTCCACTGTAAAATTTAAATTTGCCCAAATAAATCCTACAAAATCCATAGATTTAACCTATCACCCATGCAGTAACAGTGTTCTTTCTGCACTCCATCCACCACAACTTTACACAAATGCATACATATCAATCGTTTTAACCCAACCTTTTTAATGTTATTCCCAGGTTTGGCTGCTTCATGTGATACACTCCTGTTGGCCGAAATGTCCGTGTCACGTTTTCATCCAATCATTTTAAATAGTGGACAAGTACATAATGGCACCCTAACGAGTACCGATCAAAACAATAACAATAGTACATCGTCAGCGTTGCCGGCTAATGCCACTGCCAGTACCACAAGCTCATCGGCTTCCAATCGACCAAGCGCAGCAGCATCAGTTCAAAATCCCAGCACAGAGCTGCCACCACTAACATCATCATCATCAGCATCATCATCATCATCATCATCATCATCATCGTCAGCATCATCGTCACCACAGCCACCGACATCGTCAGCCTCTACATCAACGTCGACGACGAACGCCACACTCGCCACAAACAGTGAAATCATTTATAAATTCTATGTGCCCGAAAATGTTGGTGTTGCCACCGCAAGAATAACAATTGGCAATGGCTGCCTGACATGCCCGGATGTTGGTTTCTATGCACAGGCAAATGCACTGCCCACTGACACCAATTACATCCAGAGTACAATCATAAAACCCAACCAAACCGGCGAGATATCCATTGAGTTCTATGTACATTCGAGTGCATGGCACTTTATCCGACTGAGATTCGAACAGTACCAAGAGACCTCCTCGACGTCAGTGTCAGCAGCAGGAGCCGGATCAGCGGGAACAGCACCTGCAGAGGGAACACTGTCAACTGCTTCTGCATATACTGGGGCATCATCGGTTAGCAGGTCGTCGAGAGCGTCATCACCAGTGAATCTTGAGGGCTATAGCCACAATCAGAGGATTCGACATTTGTACTCCGGTGATGAGTACCTGCGGTGGGTGGATAGCAGCAGTGGAGTGGCAACCACCACTGCCTCGTCATCGACGGAAGAGGATGGCTCCAACCACACTACAAACACCACTTGGTATGAGCTGGAGTATTCGCTGCAAATTGATTTTCATATTCCGCAGGAGGACGAGGATGAGTCTGGATCAGAGAGTGTGCCCTGGAAACCAATAATCTACCGGGACATGGAATTCTACCCACTGCTGCGACAGACTTACAGGGAGTTCTTCATGTTCGACTATGATCTGATACCGGACGCCAATGGGACCGTTCCGCTTGTGCTAAATTTGACCGCAGGCACACCGGCTGGGTTCAGTTTTGAGGTTGGCGATGTTTACGACATCGGTGGGACACTGAGCTTTGCCGTATCCATGAAGCACGGCCTCAAGGGTCTGGATTTGAAGGGCACTCCACTGCCGTCCACGGAGCGTAGTGGTATTTTAGCAGAGAAACTAATTGGTAGACCACCGGTGGGTAAAGACACAAGCAGCGGTGAAAAGGAGGAGGACGATCAGGCGCTGCCGCGAAGTAATCAGACCATAATCGTTTGCATGCGTATGGGGGAGCCTGGTGAACCAACTTGGCCAGACAAATGCCGCTATGGAAGGAAGGTGCTACCCGCCTCCAGTATAGTTAACAACACTGACTCGAACACGAGTACGGGGCTAATTCATGTCCCCTTTCCTGAGAGTGGTCAGTGGTATGTAACCATGGGTCTGTACTGTCATGGGGCAGAGACCGCTGCCCGGGTGACCATCATAGACAGTGTCAAGGAGTTCGTGAAGAAATACTCAGTGATGTTAGAAACAATGAGGCTGCCCTGCGCCTGTGCTAATGCGGCGAAGTTTTACCAAACGTGTGTGAATGACAGAAAGTGCCTGGCACAGATGAACGAGACCGAGACCCTCAAGATCAAGGAATGCATGATGGACTCAAAGTGCTCCGATGACTTTATTGACATGACCAAGAAGTTCGAAAGTCACCACAAGTTCGCCACGGAACAACACTTCGCATTGGACAACTGCAACACCTCGGTTGTGTTCACAGTCTCATCGAGCCCCTGTGTGGCAGGTCGCTGCGGTCGCTTTGGGCGATGCTATCATTATATGTCAGGCGGTTTCGTCTTCTCTACCTGCGTCTGTATGAAGGGCTACCGTGGCTGGGATTGCACCGAGGATGCCCAGGTGCCATCAAGTATATCCATCCTCATCGCTTCGCTGCTTCTCACACTCAGCAACCTTCTCTTCATACCCAGTATTTACATGGGAGTCCGTCGCAAGTACTACACCGAGTCTGTGATATACTTCTTTGCGATGTTCTTCTCGACTTTCTACCATGCCTGTGATTCCGGCGAAGACGAGTATAGCTTCTGCCTGGTAAAGATCGGTGTCCTTCAGTTCTGTGACTTCTATTGCGGCCTCCTGGCGATCTGGGTCACCCTCGTCGCCATGGCACACATTCGACCGCAGTTCGTCTCACTGTTACACATGCTCGGCGCCATCCTCCTCGCTTTCGGAACAGAGCTCAACAAACAGAGCCTCTGGGTATTCCTCGCTCCCGCATTAACCGGCATTTGCATTATCTCGGCAAGTTGGGGTCTCCGATGCCACAAATCGCGCAAGATTTTCCCCTCAAAGAAGTACCTTAGCGTGTACATGCCCCTCGGAGCGGTCCTCGTAATGGTGGGCCTAGTCTGTTATGCTTTCCTGCAAACAAAACAAAACTACCACATCGTTCATTCAATATGGCACATCGTGATGGCACTCAGCATTCTCTGCCTGCTGCCCAGCCGCAAGTCCTTCATCCCGAAGTGCTAGCATTCGGCTTATACTCGGGAGTTTCTACTCATCGAACAGGAGTTCTATATGTGAATTTCGGTACAGTCGCAGCAGCCGCCGCAGCAGTTCCGCCTCTTATATGCCACTATTGCCACGCAAGCTACAACCTAATGTGCGAAGTAAAAAGCGTAAAACAAAAAAAGCTTCTTTCATAGATACTACTATAACTACTACTACCGATCCGACTACACAAATGGCGGAAATGGATCCTCTAGTAGAAGTGAAGACATGACCTAGAACCTAACATTTAAGCGGGACTTTAAGAAGAAGAGAAATATTTTTTGAGAAAACCAAATCACAGAGCCTTACTAGAAATGAGAAAAACAAAAGATAACAAAAAATTATAAATTTTAATAAAACACAAAAATATTTAAATTAGTGTGTATATTGGTAATGTATTTAAATGTAAATTTTTAGATGAGCTCAAGAGTAAAACAAACCTATAAAAACACAGACACATAGAGAGCTAAACCAAATCGTATGTAAATTTTGTAACGTATGACAGAAGATGTATCTATGTACAAGTGTACTCTATTTTATACGAGAATATTGCTATAACTTTTATTAAGTTTTTATTTTATTTTTGTGGGCGCTGCTTTTTTTTAGGATATATAAAGTAAAAAAAAATGTGCTTTTGAGTAAACTTTTTAGGGTATAGATAGATATTCCATTAACTCAAAGTGAATCATAATTTAGTGTTGTTTCCTAGGAATTACAATATAAATAAGGCTTAAGCGCGTTATAGTTAGTTGAAAATTTTAATTTTTTTTTTTTAAGTTTTAAGTTAATAAATTTTTTTCATAATTTGTTTTTGTTTCATTTTATTTATTTTTCTAAAAGAATTTGCCTTGTGTGACTGCGCCTGGCCACAAACCAAAACAAACAGAAACGTATGCTTGCTGATAGATGGCATTTAAATTCCGTTGGGTTTATGATGAACTGAAAACTATTCGGTCCCATTTCTATGTATGAAACCTGAAATAAATGAAACTTAATTCACTGACCAGTTCTTTAAACCAGTTTCCGAAATTGTGGGTGGATTTTTTTCTACTACATCGAGCGTTAGATTAGGTTAGGTTAGAAGACTACCCAAGCTATGGCAAGGACAAGGGTAGGTCGATTGTGATACCATTTATAAAACTGAATCCTTCGCTATGCGTAACCATTTCATTTAGAGAGATTCAACTAAGTGACTCGTGACCAGTACTGCCATTAGGAAATATTTTTCGGTAGAAATATAGCATAGCAATAAGTCCAACAGCGTAGCAAAATCGAATTCTTTATAAAAACGTGTTCATAAACATACAGGGTGTTTCAAAAAAGATTAAACTTTATATATATAGTCAAGTTCTTCTTGCACTTCACATTCCTTATGTTACAATGTATCAATTTCAATGATTGAATTGGATATGTACAAATAATTTAATATTTAAAAATCTAAAATATATCTGAATTCGGGAGCCCTAAATTAACGGTATTTGAGAGTCTCCTCTATAAACACAAACTTACAATCTAGCACTAAAAATCAAACAGGACCTATACTGCACTTAGGAGCCCTTATTTCTTAATTTATTTTCTGTTGAATACCAATGTGTATTGTGAAAGTATGAGATTGTGATATGTTTACTCCATGTTGACCGTCTCCATATCAGGAACCAAAATTCAACATTATTCGTTCAGTATTTCTCGAATTATTCATTTAGTAACGATTTTTGAAAGCCCACTTCATCCAATTTTAATTATTCGCATATGCGACTATCTATACACCATTTCAAACTACCGTGCAATGTTGTTTAAGGCGTACGATGAACGATTTTAGAAAATTTTTGCAACCTCACTCACCTGCACTCTATTCGATTTTTATGATTTTCAAATGGGATCGTCTACACCAAGCCAAAGAACCAAATTTAATAAAAAATCATTAAGTGATTCTTGAGTTACCAGCTTTACAAGGACTATTTTTGGAAATTTTTGAGACTCCACCTTTCACTATGTTGATGATTTGCAGACAGGTGTGTACAGGTGGGTGCACACAAGAATTACATTAATTGCCGACTTTCAGCACTCAACCCTCTCCATTCTTAAATTAGGAGTATCTGGAATGCAAAAATAATTGAAATTTTTTTAAATGGAAATCAAAAAATTTGTGTTTTTCAGAAATGATAACGCCGCTCCGAATAACGGGGAAGTAAAAAACCAAACTGAGGTAATTTCTAAAACTTAACAAAATCCATAAAAGTGAGCGGAAAAGTAGCAAATGTATTTATTTCTCTAAAAATGTAGCAAATTTGCTCCGATTTTAGTAAAGTGGCAGCGCTGCTTGTAACTTGAATCTATCAATGACACAAGGACGAAACTTTTCGCTGCCATGTTCAAATGAATTGACATTTTCTATACGAATGATCTTGAAAAATTACATTATTAGTAAACTTGGGGCTACCCCAAGTTTACAGTTACGCCCACTATTCAAACTTTGCCTTGTTGCAAACAAACAAACAAACAAACAGGTTTTCCTTTTTTTAGGCGGCGCTATAGTTCGAGGTAAGCAATAATCCTCTCCAGTGAGCTCAATCCAAAATAACGAGCTGGTTGAGGTTCTATCCATATGCTTAAGCCACCCGAGGCGATTTTTTGGTCTGACCTACCCAGTTAGGCGACGAATTAGAATCTTTATCTTTAATATAGCCCCAAAAAAAAAACTCTAATGGTTTTAAATAGCACGATCTCGGCGGCCAATTGAAGTCTCTATTTGGAGATATAATTTGTCACGCAATAGAGCCATTGTTTCGCCGTTTGGCATGTGGCGCCGTCCTACTGAGAATAAACGTCATCCACGTCCATACCATCAATTTCAGACAAAAAAAAGTCTGTCAACATCGTTCGGTAACGCAATCCATTCACTGAAACAGTCGCACCAGCATAATTTTCGAAAAATATGGCCCAATGACCACGCCAGCCCAAAAACCGCACCAAACTGTCACTCGTTGTGGATGTTCAACTATTTCTCTTGGGTTTTCGAAGCCCCAGATGCGACAATTTTGTTTATTTACATACCCAGACAAATGGAAATGAGCCTCATCACTCAGAATAATTTTGTGTAAAAAATCATGATTTTGTTCATTCATTTCCAGCAACCAATAATGAAACTACGGCGTTATGCGTGGTCTGCTGGCTTCAATTCATGTGTCAACTGGACCTTATAAGCATGTATGCAAAATGCGGTGCAAAGTGGTTAGGGATAGGCCCATTTCCTGTGATCGCCTCGAAATGGACACACCTGGGTTTTCAGTCACACTCTCAGCTACGGCGGCTTTTCGGCTGACCTTACCGGACGACCACGAGTTGGAGTCTTCATATCACTAACCTATCCGAGACGTTCAAATTTATCGATTAAATTCACTATAGCTGTGCCAAAGTAGTGAGTACTTAACGAAAAGTTTCCGCAATATTTTCACTGTTTTTTTAGTGAATTTTCCTTTTTCAACACGTTGTGCGAGTGTGTATATTTCCATATTTAATAACCTCCTAGTCTCTACTTATCAACAGCACAAACGCAATGATAGTTGAATGATGAGAGTTCAACAATGGAGCGAAATTTAAAATGACACCTCTTGTTAGATGACCCTATACCATCCAAAAATGGTCCACTAGGTATCAGTGCGATAATACGAATCTTGAAGACGAAACTCAGGACAAGGCCTCAGAGCATAAACAAAAAACTGTTAGTGTGCATCTGATTGCAGCGAATCAATCCAGTGGGAGTTATTGAAGTTAGGTCAAACGGTTACAATACACCTCTACTATGACCAACTGATCACTACTATAGGATATACGAGTTGAGTAGTTCCGATTAAAGTCCATATACGGGTTCAGGTTCATCGGACTCAAATAAACTGCACATCAGCAGGTTAGTATGGTTCCGACTTTAGCTATACATAGCCAATGCAAACTTATTTTATGGGACTGACCCCATTTTTTCCCACAAACTCTATTGCATGTGTATTGCTTCGAGGCTTTCTTTAAGATTTCGATTCCAGTTCAATTTATTGTCAAAGATCAAGATGCATACTTCGCACTATTCGACATTAAAAGGACAGAGTTCCTCAGAGGCGGCAGCAAGAAGTCCGGAATAGTTAGTAGCGTTTACTGGCTTGGTTTTTGAAGGATTCTTGATAAACCACATATTTCTGCCCACCCACATACATAGTCACTTTCGTTATAGCTGAGTTATGCTTAGTAAATTGAATATTCGTTAACCATTACTTTCGAAAGGAATACTTTGAACTCAAACTTAGTTGCGACTATTAATCTCGCCTTTGGTGGTTGCTAAAGGGTGGTTAAGTTTTAAGGGCCGATGTTGATTTTGAATAAAACACAAATTATTTAGGAAATTACTATCATTTCTTTTTATTATGATAATATTGGTATGGTTCAATTATGTATGGAACAAAATATCGGCCGCGACCTCGGCTGCGACCTCGGCGGCACACCTCCATCCGATGGTCCAAATTTTCGATGACCCTGCCAATTGACATCGCCACCACGTGAGATAACACGGCCAAAAGAGCCATTGTTTCGTTAGCTGTGTGGCAAGTGGCACCACCCTGTTGAAACCACATATTGTCCACATCCATATCTTCCAATTCGGGCCATAAAAACTTCGTTATCATCTCACGATAGCGAACACCATTCACAGTAACTGCCTGACCGGCCTCATTTTGGAAAAAATACGGCCCGATGATGCCGCCAGCCCATAAACCGCACCAAACAGTCACTCTTTGTGGGTGCATTGGTTTTTCGACAATCACTCTTGGATTATCATTCGCCCAAATGCGGCAATTCTACTTATTGACGAATCCACTGGGGTGAAAATGTGCCTCATCACTGAAGATGATTTTCTTCGAAAACTGATCATCCACTGTTGCCATTTCTTGCCACCATTGTGACCATTGACGACGCTTGAAATGGTCAAGAGGCTTTAGTTCTTGAGTCAATTGCACCTTGTAAGCGCGTAAATGCAAGCCTTTATGCATAATGTTCATCAACGACGAGCGTGAGAGGTGCAATTGTTGGGCACGACGACGAGTTGAGGTGGACGGCTCTTCAGCCACACTATCGCTAACAGCAGCAATATTTTCTGCAGTACGAGCTGTACGAGCATGCATTGGTGTTTTCACATCTACTACAGACCCGGTTTGCACAAATTTTTGCACGATTTTTCCGATTGTACGCACATTTGGACGATTAAATTGACCGAAAGAATCACGAAATGCACGATATGCATTTTGATTTGAACGCCCATTTTCATAATAAGCCTGAATAACTTTAACGCGTTGCTCGATTGTGTATCTTTCCATGGTTCAAATTGAGTTAGTCTGAAATTGAGAAATGTCAAATGAAATGCAGAAAAAAACTTGACGTTTAGGTGGGTTCACATTCAACATCGGCCCTTAAAATTTAACCACCCTTTATTTTACCACACGTCTGAGCAGCAGTCTGAGTGTAGAGGCTTCAATCAGTGCATAGTATAATGAATGGAACTCTATTCATTATCTATTGGTAACGCGTAGTGTCAAGGTTTTTTGTAAATTTGAAGTTGCCTAAATGGGGTTTTGCTCCTTAGTGATTTTGTTACTTCTGCAAATAACACTTCGTTGTCACAACACTCGAAAATTGGAATCGCTAATTCCGCTGAAGTACATCATTCTCAGTCCGACGGATCAGAAATTCCCTTCGGTCATTCGATTTAACTTTGAATTGGTATTTGTTTGGAGAATGATGCACTTGTGCGGATTTAACAATTATGATTTTCGAGTTTCGTGAATCATTCCCCCGGCGGCGGATTCTATAATAGGGGTGATACTCTTGTGTAAATTTGTTTAATTTTTTTTTTAATTACTTTCTCTTGATGATAGATTCTGAATTGCTTTTGTTTTTGCTTTTGGAGTACTGATCTAACCGAGTGTAGATAAGGGTTTTCATCCCTGCCACATGGCATCTGTCAAATCCGTAGTGATATGTAGTTAGTTCCTGCCTTGCCAATTTACAATATGGATGGTTTAACCACCGTTCAACGCATAGAATGCGCAGAACATACCCCAATGGGGTGCAATTTGACGCCGATTTTTCCAACAAAATCTTCTTCAGATATGAGACACATTTCTCGCTCGGAGGCTAATTAAAAAAAAAAAAAGTGCGCAATTTGAGGTCCTGTGAATCCAAATGTGATCGTTGAGAGGCCATTGCATCCACCACGGGTAAGAGTTTGGTGCTCGTTGTGGACCGGCGGCGTGATCGGCCCCACTTTTCTTTTCTTTTTATGAATATGACGAAGGCACCACTGTTACGGTGGTAACCTATTGATTATCAACTTTTTTTGATCTGATATTGAAGCCGTTTAGTTTCGACATCTGGCTATGCTAAAGATCGTGTCTATGCAGACAAACCCCAAACGTTAGACCATTTAAAAACCAACATTCGTGAAGTTATGCCATCGAAAATTACCTCACATGAATCGAAGTTTGCAAGTTTGGGGGTCGCTTAACTGATATTGTAGTCCATGCATGAATTTAAAACAGTAAACAAATTTCATTTTGTTTTATTTATAAATTAAAATCCTAAAGCACAAACTGAATAACTCTTTATATGTATTCTATGGAAAATGATATTATAAATTAAACATGTAATTATTAATATAAAAATGCTTTTTCTTAAAATTGACTCAGACTTCTCCAAAGGCAAACTATATTTTTTTTAAAGAATAATAAATCATTTCCCCTGCAGTTTATACCCCGTTTTCGTCTAGTTACATAATCCCGAACATAACCCTTCCATCCATCTATCAGCAAGTAACTACCGGTGGAATTGATTAATTGAAGTACACACATATGTACGCAAAATGGAGTTTCATCATAAGCAGGAAATTACCTTCCCTGAAGCAATCGGAAGTAATATAAACGCATTACTGCAAGGGAGTTTAGCATAATAAGCCCATTGAAGAGTAATCCTCTTTTGTACAGTATCGTATATAATTTTGCCAGATAAGTATGTATGTAGACATACTTAGATATAAATTTAGGGATTATTTTATATACGCGTCAAGGTAATAGTCTAGGATTAGATGCTTACAACTATGACAGAAAGACACCCATTACTATGCATGCCCCAACTGGTACTTGATAGCTAATTTAATAATAATCTTTGTTTATGCACACACACACACATATTTATTTACTGCTGCGCTCTGTATAAGACATGAACAAACATTCTATTAAAACTTATGAAAGACTAACGCAGCTTTATGAAATGTATTTTTGTATCTGAAATTATAGAGTGAAAGATGAAGAATGCAGCTATTAAAACAGCGCAATGGTATGAAGTTTCCTACAACTGAGATTGTATACATTGAATTGATGATTACATAAAATATTATGCACATGCATATTTCGTTGTTAACATTTTAATTAAGCTAGTTTTATATTCTTTTAGTAAATTGTTTAATACTCAGCAAATCAATGTTAAACGCTAAACAGGTTTTAATTATGTTATTTATTTGTTTCGTGTCTAATTTTTGTTTAGAGGAGAACATGCCTATGAGAAATCACAAATTATTGTACATTTAGTATAAGCAAAATGTATTAAATATGTATAATCTGCACTTTTGATGTAATAAAAAAAAACAAAAAAAAAAACCAAATCAACAAAATGACAAAACAAATATATTGTTATTTCGTACACCAAATACTTTGCGACTTTCATTTGAATAACTTTTTATATGTTAACAATTTAATACTACCTTGTATAGGTAATATTGGAAATGGGAAACTTGAACTTCAAATCTCTAAGCATGAGACAGGTATGTAAGGCAGGTGCGAAGTGTGTAGAGGGTAAAGATTATTATGTGGAGGGTGTATGTATACACTTCACTCTGATCACGCTGGAGTTATCTCCATCCTTCACAAGATAAAATAACTTGGGTACCAAAGTAAGTTCAAAGAAGTGCTTGACGGGCATTGGCTTCTACTCTCATCGTTAAACAACTTTGTGTCCTGATGATGACACCTCATTATCACCATAGACGACTTCTACCATCATACACTAACATGCAAACAAAAAGCCGCCCTCAAGTAACACAGCAATGAAAGGGTGGAAAAATTTAGTTTTTATTTGTAACAGGTTCCCCAATTTTAAATGATTTAACTAGAAAAATCAAACCCAAGAGATTTAAAAATGAATTACAAAGAAATAACATAAAAATTAATTTTGAAATAAAACATAATATTGAAATAATAGAAATTTGAACGTGAAAAGATAGATTTAATATCATCATCCAACAAGAGGTGCCATTTTAACTTGAACTGTTAACATTCAACTATCATTGCGATGACTTTTGATACGTAAAAACTAGGAGGTTATTAAATATGGATCGATACACACT
This sequence comes from Pocota personata, assembly GCA_963082735.1. NCBI lineage: Eukaryota > Metazoa > Arthropoda > Insecta > Diptera > Syrphidae > Pocota > Pocota personata. Next base: position 193,961,672 of record OY720429.1, on the reverse strand, counting down.
CGCAAAGCGTGTTGAAATAGTGAAAATTCACTAAAAAAAAAAAACGGTGAAAATATTGCGGAAATGTTTCCTAAAGTTCGCACTGCTTTTGGTCATCATCAACGCACATGTTAGTGATGTGAAGACTCCAACGCGTGAAAATATTGTCGCCGTAGCAGAGAGTGTGACCGAAAACCCAGGTGTGTCCATTTCGAAGCGATCACAGGAAATGGGCCTATCCCTAAACACTTTGCACCACATTTTGCATAAAGATCTTGACTTACAGGTCCAGTTGACACATGAATTGAAGCCAGCAGACCACGAATAACGCCGTATTTTCGCTGATTGGGTGCTGGAAAAGAATGAACAAGATCATCATTTTTTACGCAAAATTATTCTGACGTAAACAAAACAAATTGTCGCATCTGGGGCTCCGAAAACCCAAGTGAAATAGTGGAACAACCTCTCCATCCACAACGAGTAACAGATTAGTGCGGTTTTTGGGCTGGCGGTGTCATTGGGCCATATTTTTCGAAAATGATGCTGGTGCGACTGTTTCAGTGAATGGATTGCGTTACCGAACGATGTTGACTGACTTTTTTTACCTGAATGAAATTGATGCTATGGACGTGGACGACGTTTATTTTCAACAGGACGGCCCCACATGCCACACAGCGAAACAATGGCTATATTGCGTGATGAATTTCTGGACGTATGATTTCTCGAAATGGAGACTTCAATTGGCCGCCGAGATCATGTGATTTAACACCATTAGAGTTTCTTCTTTGGGGCTATATTAAAGATAAAGTCAACGCCAATGCTCCACCAACGATTGATTCATGCACTCAAAGGAATATTAGAGCTGTTATTCGCGAAATACAGCCGCAATTATGCGAAAGCGTGATGAAAAATTTCATCAAAAGAATGACTATTTGTAGGCAAAGCCGAGGTTTGTAATTTATACTATGTTACCACCAAACGAAATCGCGAGGTTTCGTCAAATTTCTCCAAACCTCCGAGGTTTCGCCATACATTTTCGAGGTTTCGAAACCTCGAGATTTCGGCGAAATCTAGTTGAAATCCCCTTGAGTTCATCCGTCCGTAAGAGGTTGTCAAATCGAACAAGCCTACAGCGTGAACTTCAGTTTATTTTGGCGAAATTGTTCGGTTCCATAGGGATGTGTTCGTAAAGCTATGTGTAAAGCGTGAAATGCTCCTGATTGGCAGAAAAATAAATTGGATTTAATATCGTATTAATTTAATAAATGCTGTGAATTATTTTATTGTTTTATTTTAGTTATATCACTTTCCATGTTAAGCATGCAAAATAAGAGGTTCAATGCAATTTTAGAAAAACTATATTGTAATATCCATTCCGAAAACCATCCATCCATTCTGCAACTAAAAAAAATTCGTTTCTTATTACTCAAATTTCCAAAACAAAATATCGGGGCATTTTTTATACGCTTTAATTACTTAATACTAATTTCTTGATGCAATAAAATAATTATTGTAATTCGAGATTCACTTCCATGAAAGGGAAATGTGTGCACCGTTGTTAATTAAATCTTTTCGGAATGGATATTACAATACAGTTTTTCTAAAATTATGTTGAACCTCATGTTTTGCATGCTTAACATGGAAAGTGATATAACTAAAATAAAACAATAAAAGAATTCACAGCATTTATTAAATTAATACGATATTAAATCCAATTTATTTTTCTGCCAATCAGGAGCATTTCACGCTTTACACATAGTTTTACAAACGCATCCCTACGAAACCACTTCAAAATTGACAGCAAATGACATTTGAAATCACTTCAACTCGGTGGAATGGCTTACTGAGATTTCAGTAAAAGTTCATCCAAACCTCGCGATTTCGGTTCGGTGGGAGCATGGTATTAGATTAAAATAGAAATATCACCACTTTTCATAAAAATGTTGCGTTTTTCTATTGATTTAAAATGATACCCCTTGTTGGATTACCCTATACCCTCCTCCAATGGGCTCCATCAGACGATCAGTCCCATTATATAGCAACTAACCCCTCTTCATATAAGGAAGTTATTTTCATTGACTGTCTATCAGACTCCAGCCTATATTAGTTAAGTGGAGTTACTAATAACCTTGGCAGACAACTGGATCTTATTTTCTAGTCAGATGCCGATAACTGCGTTGTTTCAGCAAGCAACCACCTTTTATCCAAATTGGACCATTACCACCCTCCTCTATCCCTTACATTGTCTTACAATAACGATAATAGTACTGTCCAGTCAGAGTATTCGTTTTTTCGATTTTTATACAATCCGTCCCATACATGCCCCAAAAGAGTTTCTCGTCATCTCCACCTTGGTATACTAAGGAATTACGCTCACTTCGCAACAGAAGAAATAAGCTCTGGCGTATCTACCTCGAATTTCGCTCTGATTTTAACTTTTCCAATTACCTCCTTGCACATACGCATTTTTCCGAACTTTGTGAGTTTCTTTATATCAAATATATTGACCGTATTCAATCTGACATCATCGCTGACCCCAAACGATTTTTTCACTTTATTAATACCAAGGAAAAGTCAGACATCTGCCCATCAACTCTGATATTCTCCAATACATCGTCAAGCGATCCTCGAATAATAGCAAACTTATTCGCCCATTTCTTCAGTCAATCATTCTCTAACCACACATCAGAGCCCAACCATTCTTACTTCTCCTACATGAGAGATTGTGCCCAAACCTCTTTAACTTCAATCGATATAACAGTGGCTCTCGTGAAAGAAAAGATCGAAAGACTTAAATACGAATACTCCGCTGGTCCGGAGGGTATACCTGCCGTAGTTTTTAAAAAATGTGTAGACTCTTTAGCTCAACCCCTTACGGCTCTGTTCCAACTGTCGCTTTCAAAGTCCGTTTTCCCTAAGCTTTAGAAAAGCTCTTTTATTATTCCCCTTCATAAAAAAGGCCCGAAAAATGAAATATCTAATTATCGTCCCATAGCTAAACTCTCTTCCATACCTAAGCTATTCGAAAGTATTGTTTACGATGCAATGTTTTTCCATTGTAAGTCTATATTTTCCCCTCACCAACACAGTTTCTTAAAGGGAAGGTCAACAACCACAAACCTAACCGAATTCGTATCCAGCACCCTGTGCGCATTGGAGGAAGGCAAGGAAGTCGATGTTGTTGCCACCGATTTCAGCAAAGCTTTCGATTAAATTTCGAACGCAATTGTTTTTTTTTTTTAAACTCAGAGCTCTCGGTTTTCAGTCTGGGTTTATTGCGTGGTTCAAATCCTACCTTCATGAACGTCAATATGTAGTCCTTGTTAGATCCTTGTTAGATCCTTTATATCTGATCCCTTTATGGCCCCCTCTGGTGTCCCTCAAGGTAGCCATCTTGGTCCCCTGATTTTCATTTTGTCAATTAATGATGTTGATGGCATTATTAAATATTCTCGTCAGTTAGTTTATGCGGACGACATGAAAATTTTTGCACACATCTTCACTCCCAGTGACTCCCGTGCACTTCAATCTGACTTGAACAGCTTTTCTACTTGGTGTAATAAAAACTTTCTTGAATTGAATGTCAATAAATGCCAAACTATTACTTACTCCCAGAAGCGTCTTCTGACAGCTCCTAGAACGTACGTGATTTGCGATGAGCCTGTTCCCACTGTCACCTTTCTGCGTGATTTGGGTGTCATTTGCGACAGTGAGCTTAATTTTCGTAGTCATATTGACAATATTATTAGCAGAGCAAATTCTGCGCTAGGTTATGTGAAATGTTGGTCCAAGGAATTCTCAAATCCTTACGTCACGAAATCTCTGTACTTCACATTTGTAAGACCAATTCTAGAATATGCCTGCCAAGTTTGGTCTCCCTATCTTGATACACATTCGTATCGAATTGAGTGTGTCCAACGGAGGTTCATCCGTTTTGCTCTACGTGGACTGCCGTGGCCTGACAGATTCAACCTACCTCCTTAAAGTGTAGAAAAGTTGCCGATATACCATTTGTACATCAGTTATTAGCAGGCAACATTGATTGTCCTATGCTGCTCCAAACCATCTCACTCAGCACCAATCCGCGTATTCTGAGGTCAGTACCTCTCTTCCGTCTCAAGTTTCACCGTACGAATTACGGATGTAATGAGCCTCGAATGCTACGCATGGCTAATGACTGCCATAACATTTTTGATTTTCAGTGCAGCAAAAACTCACTTAGAAGCTCCCTTTATTCCCCTTCCTCACTCAGGTCTTGATTTAAATTTATGTATAATATATTTATGCATATTAAGTAAACATTGTAAATAATAATTTATAAGTCTCTTTACCGCTCGTATTAAGCTAATTGAAAATAAAATAAAATAAAATAAAATAAATAAATACCACTTTATTTGAGAGGAGAAATATGGTGTCAAGACTACGAAATCCTTAAAAATAAAAATATGTTCGTTTAAAATGCACCAGTTGACAGTATTTTAATTGGTTGTATGAATGTAAGAATAGGTGAACAGCAGCAGGTATTGACATCCACCGCAGGGATAAACTTGACTATCTACGGATCGAGATTATCTAAAAATGGTAAATCGGAGGGAAAAAGATTTAATAAATTAGCTAAATGACAATGGAATGATAGTGCTGATTTTTAGAATTTTTTTTTTTTCGAGTTTAGGTGAAAAATCTTCAAAAAGACACTATGAGGACCGTAAAACGCGTGCGTAGTAGTGTGGGAGTTTTACCCATTATAATATTGTTCCTTCAAAATTGTTCTTTCTTACTGCAACTAAGCATTGACTTGACAAGCAGTTTTCGTATAACGAAATTAAAACATTTGGCAGGTATCTTTCAATCGAAAGTTCCTGCTGAATGGCAGAGTAAGCGGTGATGAAATGGTGAAATAACCTACATTTCAACAGTCGAAACCTCAGTAAATGACATCTGTACAGTATCTCAGGAATTAATACCACATATTCATATGTATTTGCTTTCAGAGTTGAAGGGGGATTCGTTTAAAAGCCGAACGACACGAATGTGGAATAATCTACCAGACTCTGTAAACGCCCGTGCACGCGCAGATTATAAAAAAAATATAAGAAATACGAAGTTCAAAAATACGAAAATATAAGAAATACGAAGTCGGCACAAGTTTAACAGCGGAAAATTACAAAGCCTATTTCAATGAACTCCTGAACCCATCTTGCTCGAGAAAAATTCCTAATCCTACTATCAAAATCGTACTCCAATATGTTATACGATTATAGCACATCTACAGGGTCTTCCAATAGGGACTTCCAAACTTTGACAATTAATAGCGGCCATATTGTTGAAGCTACACCTGTCGATTTGCATGTCATTTATTTAGTCTGTTTTGCCAAATCACCATGGATGGATATAGCGTTCAACAACACGTGCAAATAATAAAATTGTTTTATCAAAATGGGTGTCCTGTTCGGACAACGTTCCGCGCACTTCGCCCAGTTTACCGGTCGCCATAATCGTCCTTCCGAGACGACTATTCGCAGTGCGGTGGATAAATTTGAGTCCACTGGTTCAGTAAACGATCAACCAACACCCGTACTTCGACGCAAGATCTGCCGAAAACATCGCCGCTGTCCGTGAGAGTGTGCAGGAGAATCCGAGGCAGTCGATTTCGCGTCGCTCACAAGAACTCGGCCTTTCGCAGATTGGCGAATTTTGCATCGTGACTTGGGCCTGCACCCATACAAAATTTAACTGACCCAGGACCTGAAGGTAAACGACCATAGGCAACGACGTGTGTCCGCTGAATGGGCTCTGGAGCAGTTGGAAACTGGCCCATTTCTGAATGAATGGGTACGTCAACAAACAAAATTGTCGAATTTGGGACGATACCAATCCACATGAGATCCAAGAGTATCCAATGCATCCCGAAAAAGTCACTGTTTGGTGTGGATTTTAGGCTGACGGCATCATCGATCCATATTTCCTTGAGAACGACGCGTCGTTGGCCAGGCCATCACCGTCAACGGCGAGCGCTATAGGTCGATGAATACCAACTTCTTTTGGCCTGAATTGGATCATATGGACGCCAACGACATGTGGTTTTAACAGGACGGCGCTACGTGCCACACAGCTCACGCCACATTGGAAATTCTACACGAGCGATTCGAGGGCATGGTCATCTCACGTGGAGCTGATGTGAACTGGCCACCGAGATCGTGCGATTTGACCCCGTTAGACTCTTTCTTGTGGCGTTTTCTGAAGTCGCAGGTCTATGCGAATAAGACACAACCACAGCGGCCCTCAAAGCCAACATAACCCATGCCATCGATCAAATTCAGCCTGATAGGAAGCGCTTAATGAAAGACCCTTTATAATCTGAACAGCACATGGGAATATTTAATTGCTAAAAATTAGCCTTACAGCAAAGTTCTAAATTTTCAGAGCAGTAACATAGTCTTTGATGAGGTTGATAAAATCCGGAGATACTTTAAAAAAAAAAAACCTTTCCAAATTGCCTGATCTCACCCCAAATTATGTGCTGAATGTAGAAACGGGAGCCACTGAATTATGTTTGTCATCACTAAAGCTTCACATGGAGTACATCCAAAAACCAATTTTCCGATATAATACACTTGTCTGTTAGCTTATGCTCTCTACCAAGTCGCCTCTAGCTTCTTTGAACAGCTCACCTGGTAGGCCGTCAGGTCCAGCAGCCTTGTTGTATTTAAGCTTGGATATTGCTATCCTCACTTCGTTTTGGTCAGATCGACGGAAGTTTTGGCTATCATCGTCTATTTTGCGGCATGATGGTCTTCGTCGCTGTGATACAGTCTGCAAAAAAAGTTTTACATATTCTCAGGACCGATTATGACTCTACTACAAGATTTCTTTCTTCATCTCTACAGGCTTCTGTACTGATCTTTTTGGTTTGACACGTTTTTTCTACCTTTTGGTAAGACTCTCATGTTCTTCTCATCCTTTTTTTCTTCTTTTGGACAATCCGATGTTCTTCCCATCTCTTTTGTTCGTAGAGCTCACGGGCACCCCTTGTCGTTTTTGCAGCGCCGTTTCATATGCCTCTTGTTTAGCTGCATATGCTTGCCGGCATTCTTCGTCAAACTAGGGGTTTCTTGCTGGTGGTCGGGTGAAACATAGCACATCTGTTGTGGCGAGAGATTTCGGGATGCGCGTTTGGCGAAAATTCTGGCGGTCTCTTGCGATTGTAGCTTTTCGACGTTACATCTTCTCAAAGTAATTCTTCTTTGTTGGAGCGCTTGGGATATCCGCATTCCTACCTTGGCTGCAAGAAGGTTGTAATCCGAGTCGATGTTGGTTTTAGCCCCTAGAACAAGAATATGCGAACGTTGACCCATTAACGGCTCCTCCACCACCATCTCTTTTTCAAGACCCTACCTCAGTCTCAAAACTTCCTTACTGGCCTGAACTCCAAATATGTCATAATAACTCAAGTACAGCTTCCGCTGGTCTGGCTGTGGATGTCACCGTTCATTCCGTCGAGGGAACTCCTACGCTGTACGTCCTCCTTCTGAGGACCTCTTGCTTAGACATCTGATCCCGTAAGATTGCAAATCAGGTCAGCAAAAGATGCCTCGCCTGGCACATGCATGCTGAAGTTAACCCATCTAAGCTTGCGCTGGCCCGAATGACCAGCTCCACATGCACAGTCCGACTGAGCATACACTCATCGTTCGTTCACTTTCACTAGTAATTTTAACTCTTTAAAAATTAATTTATGATTTTTTTATTTGGTTTCTTAATTTTTGCTAATTTATCGGCTTTTTGTTCCTTAACCTTACACCAATTCTATGCCAAACGTGCTCAATGGGATTCATATCCGCACTGTTTCCGGGCCAATGTAGTTAATTTATACCCAATTCTTCTTTGTAGAAGAAGAGTTCTCCAACTCGACGTCGACTGTAGTCTTTCCGTCGCGTTGAATTTGGAATCATTTGAAAATATGACCTTTTGTCAGTCATCTGGGGTCCAATTCTGCCTTTCACGTGCCCAGACGATTTTTTTGTATCCTAGGAGTAAACAATTTTTTTTTTGTTGTCCAGTAGGCGAACAAACCTATCCGGTTCCTTAACGTTTCCTCTTTTTATGGTGGCTGATTCTAAGAGTAGTGCATCTTTAACGATCGCTTTCACTTTGGCGACTTCAAAAACAAGGAAATCTCAGACAAAAAGAATTATTAAGAATCGTAATTACTCGATAATGAAAGGGATTTCAACGTACAATAAATAAAACGGAAACAGAGCAGGTCAAAGTCAAAATTTCCTATTTTACTCGAGTGAGGCGTTTTTTGCATGTTAGTGTATACTCGTACGTATGATTTCTTTGCTACTACGGGAAGCTGTTGGCGAGAACAGAACGGCCGGCGTTCCGAAGACACTAAAAGGAAGTCTAGTTCACTGCCTGAAGAGAACAAAATGTAACTTGTCAGTGGCGAGCAATGCTGTCTTGGACAGTCAATGAAAAAACAGGGATTTTTCAAATAAAAATCCGGAAGAAACTAACCACGTACAAAAACGTTAATGTTGTACAAAATTTCAAAAAGTAACAGACGCTGGTGTGTACTTCTTAGACAGCCAACTAAAGAAAAATAAAGAGCACGACTGGGTCGCACGTACTTACACCTACATCACTCAAATTTAAAATTTTAGCAAAATCGTTAAATTTGTATTCTAAAAAATCCGCTAAATATAGTACATAAATAAAGGGTGGTTAAATTTTAAGGGCCGATGTTGAATGTGAACCACGCCTAAACGTCAAGTTTTTTTCTGCATTTCATTTAACATTTCTCAATTTCAGACTAACTCAATTTGAACCATAGAAAGATACACAATCGAGCAACGCGTTAAAGTTATTCAGGCTTATTATGAAAATGGGCGTTCAAATCAAAATGCATATCGTGAATTTCGTGATTCTTTCGGTCAATTTAATCGTCCAAATGTGCGTCCATTTGTGCAAACCAGGTCTGTAGGAGATGTGAAAACACCAGTGCATGCTCGTACAGCTCGCACTGCAGAAAATATTGCTGCTGTTCGCGATAGTGTGGCTGAAGAGCCGTCCATCTCAACTCGTCGTCGTGCCCAACAATTGCACCTCTCACGCTCGTCGTTGATGAACATTATGCATAAAGACTTGCATTTACGCGCTTACAAGGTGCAACTGACTCAAAAACTAAAGCCTCTTGACCATTTCAAGCGTCGTCAATGGTCGCAATGGTGGCAAGAAATGGCAACAGTGGGTGATCAATTTTCGAAGAATATCATCTTCACTGATGAGGCACATTTTCACCTCAGTGGATTCGTCAATAAGCAGAATTGCCGCATTTGGGCGAATGATAATCCAAGAGTGATTGTCGAAAAACCAATGCACCCACAAAGAGTGACTGTTTGGTGCGGTTTATAGGCTGGCGGCATCATCGGGCCGTATTTTTTCCAAAATGAGGCCGGTCAGGCAGTTACTGTGAATGGTGTTCGCTATCGTGAGATGATAACGAACTTTTTATGGCCCAAATTGGAAGATATGGATGTGGACGATATGTGGTTTCAACAGGATGGTGCCACTTGCCACACAGCTAACGAAACAATGGCTCTTTTGCGCGACAAATTCAATGGCCGTGTTATCTCACGTGGTGGCGATGTCAATTGGCCGCCAAGATCATGTGGTTTGACACCGTTGGACTTCTTTCTTTGGGGTTATTTGAAAGAAAAAGTGTGCGTCGATAAGCCAGAAATAATTCAAGAGCTAAAGGATGAGATAATTCGGCACATTAACGGCATAGAACCTCAATTATGCCTCAGCGTCATCGAAAATTTGGACCATCGGATGGAGGTGTGCCGCCGAGGTCGCGGCGGCTATTTGGCCGATATTTTGTTCCATACATAATTGAACCATACCAATATTATCATAATAAAAAGAAATGACAGTAATTTCCTAAATAATTTGTGTTTTATTCAAAATCAATATCGGCCCTTAAAACTTAACCACCCTTTATAACGAAAAATCTTCATTTTAAACAAAATCGATTGAGTCCTAGCCGAGACATAGCAAATTTATAATAACTGAAGTACCGTTATACGCAATTTTTGGCAAGCAGTTGGTACGACATATATTGGCATACTTCCACTGTAGCTCAAATATTAAACTGATGAATGGAAATTCCGATTTCGTCTCAGATATGAAGTTTGAAGAAAATTCTTCCGACATACAGACATAATTGTCACACCCCATTTTTCTCCATCATAGTAATACCGCAATTGATCAAAATCTCGAAGTCAAATTTTTTCAAGAAACCAATTGGTGCACGTAATAGAACGGAACCCTTATAGTGAGTGAAACTGTCTGCCCGTCTATCTAGCACAGCCTTGTAACTTTTTAACCGTATCGCGTAGAGAATTGAAATTTGGAACAAAGATATGCTTTTCTCAACCACAGATTAAAGTGAAATTTTGGGAAAAAAAAAAAAAAAAAAAACCAAACAGTTTATGAGGTTAGAGTGATAGCCGGAAAAAAATGTTTTTCTTATACCTAACTATATTCCAGTTCAAGCTATCAAACTTCGGCAGACGATAGGCTGTTCGCAGTTATAGGGGCTAGAAGATTGTTTTGACTCAAACTAATTAGGTATGTACGTTTTTGAGGTCGCCGAATGCGCTGATTTCCACCTTTCAACTCTTGCCCATATTATACACAGGGTTTTTTCAATAGGGACATAACAATTTTCGTATTTGAATACACACCCGCACCCTTAAACTCTTTTTATTACCTGTCAATGTTAAAACGTCAGTCAAGGTTTACATTTTTATCATGGTAAAATTCAAGAAAGAGCAACGTTTGGAACGGCAATGGATTTCTTTTTTATGGGGTTACGTTAAAGCGTTGGTTTATGCCAACAAGCCAACAATATAAGAGGAGCTCAGGAACAATATCGGACACGAAATTGCCAACGTTCCGGCCGATATGTGTGGAAGAATGGTGGAAAATTGGCTCCAAAGAATTGATCGCTGCAAGCTTGCTCGCGGTGGTCATATGAACGAGATCGAATTATATACTTAAATTTAACATGTATACTACACCTGAAATAAATCTCAGCCCGATATCTCAATTATTCTGTGTTTTATTTAAATACGAAATTGCTATGTCCTTATTGAAAAACTCTTTACATCCAGCGTAGAATGTTGAGACTACATCCACAGGTTTTACCTGACAGGCTCTTGCAAATTATGAGCCCTCTAGTGACTTTTCTGACTATTTCTTGTTCGTTATTATTCCAATTTGAGCTTTGCCTCAATGTCAAATCCTGGCAACAGGATATATTTTGGGTAAGGCTAAAAGCTTTTCAGGATACGGATAGGACAGTGGTCTTACCTGGATAGTTGTTTAGGCCCACCGAAGGACACCATTTCGTTATTATTCTCCACTCTGTCTATTCTATATCACAGAGTAACCGCACTTCTTCGTAAAAATTATCTTTAGTTTAGACAAATTGCAAATTCACATGGGAAACAAGAATAATTAATTAACAGTCTCAGAACCTTTCGATACTATCCACAATTATCGATAACTAAATATAGCACATGTCTACTATCGGGCAACAGATGGCGCAAAAGGTTGCCAAAAAGAATTATTTTAATTTCCTTAATTTTAGAATCTGTACAATGTAAAATCGTTGAATGAACAACAAAATAAGCGGGGCGATTGTAGAAAGACTCATTTTCATTGAACTTCAGTCCGCGACTAAATCAGTAGTGCCAAATTTCAAAATACAGGGTTATTCATTTTGTTCCTTAGGATTTTTAATTTGAATAAAATAAATAGTATTAAAGAGTATTTTTAAGTATTTTTACTAATTTAAATTTTGGACTATGCCATTATGTATGAAATATAACATCAATTAAATGACCGTCACGGAGTTTTAGCAAACTTCGATTCTTGTGAGGTTGCTTTCGATTACTTTTCGGCACATTTCTGGCTGTGTTACGGCCATAACTTCACGGATATTTGTTTTTAAGTGTCTCAAAGTTTGGGCATTACCTGCATAGACATGGTAGCAAAGTCCCACAAAATCTCGAAATTACTCGGCCGCTGAGGCACTCACAGCGGCTATATTTTCAGTTTATCGAGCATAGCGGCATCACAAACACTACCGATTTATTTGAATTTCGTTATTATGTTTAGAATTGTTTGATCAGTTGGACGATTATGATGACCATAATCTGTCCGTAATCATAATACATAGAAAGATATTGATTTTATTTAAGTACTCATTATTATATAGTAACAATTGTTAATTACAAAAATCTGTAGGATGGATTTGCAATTTTGTACTCATTCCAAAGTAGATTAATAATTCAATTTCTACAAATAAATCTAACACTAATGGTTTTGTTTTTTAAAAGTTTTCAATAATTATTATCTCACGACACGCTAATGCTAGTACAGTACCGGAACAGTTTTGAAACATTAACTTCATTCAGTAGGGATACAGTTTGGTCCTCCGCTAAAAAGTCACTGCCAAAAACATGCCTCCTCGTTTCTCGCAAAAATGGAAATGATTTATGTCCTCCCTCTCCTCTAGATTACATAAGCTGCAGAATATGGATAAATCATTCCTATGAGGTATGAAGTTACGCCTAAGGAGTTCTCCCCGTAGCTTTAGCATCATTGATATTTCGTCAACGCTGTATTCATCACGAAAATATTTGTACCCCAAATTGTGTTTTGAACTGCTGTAAATAGTCCTGTGCAATGAACTGGATGCTTCCTCTATGGAACTTAAACTTTCAAATTCATCAATCTTAGAGATAAGGCGATAAAGTTCGGGTTTCCAACTCCTGCTGTAATGGAAAATGAGTTCCAACCCACAGGCATGCGCTAGCCTGTGGGATGACAGATATGGCAGAACTGTTATTTTTGTAGTAAGATGCTACAATTTTAATGCGTAAAGCGGTGGTTAAACGATCAATATTGTAAAATGACAAGGCAAGAAGTAACTACCTGTCAATATGGATGACAGATGTCATATATAGGGATGGGAAATCCCAACCTCGAAATGAATAACCCTTTACAAAGCAAATGGTGTATAGCAATGTCCTCCAAACGATTCCAAAGCTAAAGGACGAGATTCGACGCGTTATTTGTGAATTACCGCAGAATTTATGCCGAAAAGTAATGAACAATTTAATTACAAGGGCGGAAGTCTGCAAAGCCAGCCTTGGCGCCCATTTGGCTGATATTATTCTCCATATTTAATGTCAATGTCTCACCACTTAGTAGGGATAAAAATACTGTTATTACATTTGTTGCACCCATTGTGGGGCCAAGAGTTAGGCTTACCCAAAGATTGACATAACATTTGTAGCAGTTAACGTCGCAATTGTTTCTCTATAAAAATATTTCAAATTTCCTTACTTCTCTCTAGAATAAATTGATAAAGTTAATCGTATCTCTTTCGTAGCGCTTCATAAGTGCGGTGTGAACAAAGGTCCGATTTTCAAGACCCTGTAGCAGCAAGGTATTAGCCTAATATTTGCTTATTGGTGTATAAAATTCTTCGGCCTGCGATCTGGTCCTTCTCGCACGGTAAGAACACCACAAGTCATCAAAACCTTTAAGGCACAAAAAGTGCCCAAAAGCAGAAAACACTGGTACGTAAGGTGAATGTAACACAAAAGTCAATAATTCACATATCAAAGATAGGCTTGAGGCTGGGGCCTTCCAACGCCATACTGGAAAAATGCTGACTGTGGCTTTTACAAAAATTATGTCCAAAAATCGATGCGGCTCTTGGTGGAATCACTGCTGTTCTATACAGAAAAATTATGTTTTCCCGATTATGTTTCACGGTGAAGAAGAAATTAAACAAATAAAGTGATAGGGTATATGCACGGTTATCTAGGGAAGTGTTCGAGACAGTCTCAAGGGTCGGTAAAGGACACCCCTCAGTTAGCTATGGAGTGCCGGGTAGTCTCTTAAAAAAAAGCATCGAAACATAGGCCATTTAAGGACGCTTTGTGAAACCTCTAAACCATACCCTGTTCTAAAAAAAAGGAAGGAACATTCCAACAAGATCGTGCGCCAGCTCATAAGGCGAAAACTACCCATACTTAGCACCAGAGAAATGTACCCCGTTTTATTGGTATAAATACTAGCCTTCCACCACTAAAGACCTTAATCCACTTGATCACAAATTGTGGACTGTCTTAAAGGACATTATGTGCCACAAAAGATACCCTAACATGGAGCTCTTAAAGCGAGCTCTGACGGAAGCTGTGGCCAATTTCCCAGTTAATGCGGTGCATATTGTGATTGATGAGTGGCCAAAACGACTAGACTTGCATTAAGGTCAAGAGAAGTCCTTTTAAATAAGGTTTCGATTTTTATACTCCGAATACATATCTGAATAAATGCTGAGTGTTATTAAATTATCTTTTGAGGTTTTTGTTTTATAACAATAACAGTACTATTGTCCATTACAAGTATATTGACATAAAAATATCAGCAGTTATATCCAATTGAATGAATCATCCTGTAGTTTGATTTTTGTATCGACGTGCAAAAAATCGATGTTTTATATTCAATGTATCGATTCCTTGCCCTCGATGTTTTCGCCAACATCGCCTGTCCCTACTCTATAGACGTTCCTGAACAACAAATACAAACAGCAAAAGTTAGCACCATGCAGAAAAATAATTAAACCATTCGATAAGTCTTGAGGAGAAAACCTCGTTGCTGGTATATTTCTTCTATAAAAGAGCTTCTTAACTTCAACGCAAACATTTTTCACTCACTGTCATACAGTTTTACATAAAAAAAATCTTAAAGTTAACAAAATATGTATCTGCGTACGCCCGGTACGCTTGCAGTCACATCTCAGCGGCCTTCTAATTTACCTAACACTATTGGATCCATATCGTATTTCCCTTTCGAATTGCTCTGCCTTTAGTGTTCCATCGATACTCTCGAAATCCTTGTTAAACACGCTATAAGCGCTGACTTCGTGTTTCTTCTTCGGCCCAGTTCTGGTGTTGAAGTAAATTCCCAGCAAAGCGGAAAACATGAGAAAAACGATGCCAAACTGCAACTCGATTGCAATGACATAGCAAGTGGCCCAGAAGAGGAAATACACCGTTTTTAGCGTATACTTGATGTACTCACTGTGGTGATCAACGAGTGCATGTTCTTCATCGATGGTTGCGGCAGCCACTGGAACTTCATCTTCGGACGACGAGGGAATGTCGGACAGCAAAGGCTCCCTCTCTTCGATGGTCTCAGCCTGTAATTGTTCCTAAAAAATAGATTTTTCTGAATTTTTTTTTTTTTCCAAATAAGACATGACGCTTACTTGCACATCAACGATGTGCTCCTCATTATCTTTCTCGGCCCTTGCACCGGATCCAAAAGTGAGCATTCTCCGTAGTACGCCTTTAAACTCTTCGTATCTTTGTTGTCGGCGTTTTCGTAGTCTGTATTCTTCTAGTTTCGATTCCATTGGGTGAGTTAATAGATTATTACATTATATTTTGTTGATAAAACTCGCAGAAAAAATAATAATAGACACGTAGTTAGAAATAAACAAACTTTTAACAAATTTTAGTGTCAGCTGTCAAAAGAAAAAAATTCTTCTCCCCGCAAGTATTGACATCTAGCTGTGAACAAAAGCAAAACAGATATGCAAACTGTAGCTAGGTGTCGCAATTGCCGAGTAGTCTATGTCACAACCTTCTGCGGTTTCAGATACAAAATGCCACCTATGAGCCAATAACCAACACTAGACATTTACCTAAAGGTACGATTATACTGAATCTTTAATCTTTTGAGACGTGATTAAATAACGGCCAAGCAACATCACCAAAACAGCTGATTACACGATTATTGAACTTAGTGTGCAAAAGATCAAGCGATATCTTTTCTGGAACCAGATATCGTCAAAATTTATTTCTGGCCAAAAAATAATCGGTTATCATTTCTCTGTAGAGCTGCTCTCCTTTGACCGTAACATTGTTGCTAATATTCCAGTTGTTGAGATCTGTCGTGAGTTGAGGTTCTAAGGTTTAAGGGCACTCATTCAGCAACAGCAGCAATATTCTCGGTTGAGCGCACAGGACGAACATGAGCATAACTTGTGACTTGCCAACCTCAAGCACTTTCTTCACAAACGTGGGTACAGGAGGCACGGTTGGGGCATTATTTCGATCGAAATTTCTTTTTAAAATTCGCACTGTTTCGACAACACAGTACTCACTTTGTAAATAAGTTTTCAATATTTCCCAAAGTTGTTCAAGCGTAAATCGTTTCATTTCGCTGCGGAGATATGATACCATGTTTCTGTCAATATTTTGAGAGCGAAAAAGCTGTCAGTGTCAAAATAACATATAGTTTAAAAAGAAGCGAACAGATGGCCCACCCGTTATATTTGCGGTCAGATTTAAAAGTTAAGTCGATCTGGACATATCTGTCCGTCCATCTGTCCGTATATTTAATTTTTTTTTTATATAAGTATGCCAATGCTCAGGGGATACACTGTGATGTTTGAGCACAGCGTTGGCAGAAAGGAAGTTAGGATGAGGATGAAGTGAGAGTGGTTCTTAGGTGTTTGTGTATACTCTGCTAAAATTTATTTATGAAATATGGTCGATGGTAATTTGTTTCAAAGGTGAATTTCTTGTATTACGAGAAAATGTAAAGGATTATTCATTCCGAGGTCAAATCCATCTGTCATCCATGGTAACAAGTAGTTAATTCATATCTTGCCATTGTATTACAAGGCGAGGCAAAAGTAATGTCATAATGTGAATTGGCTGTCATTTTGTTTGAAATGAAATAAATTGGGCTCTGTTTTCACGAAAAGTTTATTTGAAGGTGTAAAATTGATGATATTAAGTTGAAGAAATGATATCGGTCAAATGACTATCACTTGAGGTGATACACATTTGTGTTCGTTTTACGGCATTTTGAATTGTTGCTCGCAAAACTTTTGCCTCCAAATTCTTTATATCTTGTTCAATGTTGGCTGTCAAGAATTGCAAGGTATGTAGTTTGTTGTGGTAATAGCGAGATTTCAAAAAGCTCCAAAGGAAGAAGTCTGGGGCCGTCAGATCAGGCGATCTAGTCGGCCAGTTCAAATCGCCAAAACGGGAGATCTCACGGCCCGGAAATTGATGATTTAAAATCTCCATCGTTGCCCGAGCTGTGTGAGCGGTTGCTCGAGACATAATTCAGCAACATGTGGATAAAAAAAATCGTTTAACATCTGTCTGTAGTGCTCACCAGTTACGGTTACGGTAAAAAAAATACGGGCCAATCACTTTTCGCACAATGCACAATCCCGCACAGTCACTTTGAGGGGATGCAATGGCTCTTCGGGCATTTCATTTGGATTCTCCGTACCCCAGAAAAGCAAATTTTGTTTACTCGCATAACCACTTAAGTAGAAATGGGCTTCGTCGCTCATTATGATTTTGGATACGAAATAATCCTCTTCTTGCACCAGGTTTAACACAGCATGGGAGTAAGTTAACCTCACTTGACGGTCAGCAGGCAGCAATTGGTGAACGGTTTGCATTTCATAAGGGAATATCTTCAGGTCTTTCACCAAAATTCGACGCAACGAATATCCAGCAATGATATTCTCGGTCGAATAAGCAATACGGGGCAGGCCATATCTTGCGACATCTCTAGTGGACCTAATTTGCACGAGACGCTCAGCCAAATGCTTAATTGTTAGCGCACATGGTGCAGGACGACGAAATTCACGCTGCGTTAAAACAATAGACCGGAAATTGGTCAAATGAGCAGTAACAATAATTCCGTGTTCTTCAGGTTGCTTATTGCCAACTAATTTTCTATCTGTCTGCAACATAAATGTCAAAGCACAATGACATTTGACGCCATTTTCAAAAATTATGGCGCATTCACATTATGACATTACCTTGTATAAAAATAATACAAATATAAGAGTTCTGTAATATCTGTAAGTTGACGCTGATTTTTAAAACAAAATCTTCTTCAGTGACGAGGTCCATTTCTCGTTTGTCGGCTACGTAAATGAACAACATCGCTGAATTTGGGGTTCTAAGTATTCAAATGTTTGGTACGCGCTGTGGATCGGCGGCTTGAATCGGGCCGTATTATTTTTGAAAACGATGAAGGCGCCACTGTTACGGTGAATTCTCTGCACTATGGTCAAATGATAAACAACTTTTATTGGCCTGCGATTGAAGACAATGATGTGTGGGACATGAGGTTCCAACAGGACGGGGCCATCAAGATCGTTTGATCTACCCCTGTTGGATTTCTTTTTGTTGGGCTATTATTATTATGGCGACCATGTAGATTGTTGGTTGAGGTGGGATCTGGTACCTTATCACTGTGGATACTATTTGGCCTATTGGGATTTCCTCTAATCTCAAATGCTATAGCTGGTGATGAATTCGACTATATTCTCAAGTGAGCTAGCAAACAAGTCTTCTACTCCAAGGTAGAATTTACCTAAGTAACGATAACGTATTGTAATATGCAAGCTACGGCTCGAGTAGATAAAACGATATTCTGTGAAATTTATTTCTTTATTTTCTAGTCTATAGAACAATTCAAGTTCACACTATACTATTCTTCGCAAATTCTTTTCTTACAAGGTCTCTTTCCTCTCAAATCACTTTATCTCCTTTCAATTAGTTAATTCACAAATCCAAACTAATTACTTTTTCTTGTTTACTCTCCACTTTCAATTTATCACCAAATTACAACTTCGCCCATTATCACTTTTCCAATCTCTTCGCCACGGTTCTAAACCAACTGTGTCTTTTTTTGATCGCCATCTGTCCTTATATAGCAGAAGTTTCTGATAGCCAGAAACTTCTAGCAAATTCTTCGACCACTGGAACAAGAGAAATAATTCTTGCAGTTATAATTCCCTAATATTATCCCTAATATTATCCCTAATATTATTTGTCTCTTTCGTTGACATGAGCTGTGGAGACTTCGTCCCAGACACGAACCTCGAATGAAAGGACAGTTTGAACCAAAATTCTGCCAGAATGGAAAGTCACTTCGGAATTTGCTGCATAGACATAGGCGCGTAGTTATTATTATGCTACACTGCCCCCCTCTTAGACGTGTTCGTCCCGAACAAGTGCATCCTCATTTCGGCCATTGTATCGACTCAGTCGGTCCACATGAACCACTTTCATTTTGGCCCTTGGTCCTCGCTGGATGCGGTAGACAACATCGTTGATGCGGGTTACTATTCTGTAGGGACCTTCCCAGTTCCGCTGTAACTTAGGTGATTTCCCCTTTTGGCGATGGGGATTATACAGCCACACCAGATCTCCTTCCTGGAATCCTGACGTTGTTGCCTTGGCATCATACCTGGTCTTCATGCGGTCGCTCGTCATCTTAATCTGGCTTCTGGTCCTTTGGTGTATGTCCCTAAGCCTTTCCCTAAGGTCCGCCACGTACTCTTCTTCATTTCTGGGCTCATTGGTAGGAGATCCAAATTTCACCTCACTGGGTAAACGAGCTATTCCACCAAATAAGATTTCGAACGGCGTATGTCGAGTAGTGCTATGCACGGCACTTCTATAGGCCATCAAAAACAAGGGAATCTGCCGGTCCCAATCCCGTTGGTAGTCACCTACGACCTTCGAGAGATGTTCGTCCAAAGTCCTATTGAAACGCTCCACCATACCGTCCGACTGTGGATGAAGCGGGGTTGTCCTTGTCTTTTTGATTCCGAGGAGTTGACACATCTCTTGGAAGATTCTTGACTCGAAGTTCCGCCCTTGGTCAGAATGCAATTCCAAGGGCACACCGAATCTGCTAACCCAATTGTAGACGATCTGCTCCGCCACGGTTCTGCTTTCCTGGTTAGGGATCGGAAACGCTTCCGGCCACTTACTGAAGTAGTCCATCACTACGAGTATATACCGATTACCATTGTCGGTTTCCGGAAAGGGCCCTGCGATGTCAATGGCGATTCGTTCGAAAGGTGCTCCCACGTTGTATTGGTGCATCTTACCTCGAGTTTTGATTCTCGGACCCTTGCTAGCTGCACACACGTCGCATTTTCTGCACCAGTCTTCGATATCTTCCTTCGCTCTTAACCAATAAAAACGTTCTCGTACCTTTTCTAGCGTCTTATTCACTCCCAAGTGGCCTCCGGTCGCCCCGCCATGCATTTCCTGTAACACCTCCTTGACCCTCGTCCGCGGTACGACAAGCTGCATTACAAACGACTTTCCGTCGGAGGATTCCCATTTTCTTCTCAGAACACCTTCTTGGACATGGAGGGAGTCCCACTGCGCAAAATATGCCTTTAAGGTCGGGCTTCTGTGAGAGATGTCCTGATGATCCGGTTTCTCCATGTTCTCCTTCCAGGCCAGAATCGGCTCGATATCCGGGTCTTCCTTCTGAGCGTTCCGGATCTCATCTACGCTCCAGCCGGCGATAGGTTCGGCTCTCATTCTTTGGATGGAAACCAGCTCCCGTTCTTCCTGACGCGCACAATGTTTACAATCCGTTCTGCATGGTCTCCGGGACAGTGCATCCGCATTAGAGTGGAACCTTCCTTTACGATGCTGTATTTCGTAGTCGTAGATTTGCAGCCTTTCGATCCATCTTGCGACCTGACCCTCAGGACTCTTGAACTGTAATAGCCATTTTAAGGCTGCATGGTCTGTGCGAAGAACGAACTTCCTCCCGTAGAGGTATTTGTGAAAATGCTTCGTAGCCAAGATCAAAGCTAGAAGTTCCCGCCTTGTCACGCAGTAGTTCCTTTCTGGCTTAGAGAGCACCTTGCTGAAGTACGCAACCACCTTCTCTTGGCCGTCATGCACCTGGGAGAGTACGGCTCCTACCCCGACATTACTAGCATCTGCATCCACAACGAACGTTTCCCCGGGAGTGGGGTAAGCCAGTATCGGGGCATCGCATAGCCGTTGTTTAAGTGCCTTGAAGCTCTTCTCGCACTCAATTGACCATTTGAATTGTTTTCCCTTTTCCGTCAACTGGTGCAGGTTCTTTGCGATCCCGGCAAAATCCTTCACGAACCGTCTGTAGTAGGTGGCTAGGCCCAGGAAGCTCCTTAGTTGGTGTTTGTCTTTGGGGACTGGCCAGTTTTTCACCGCTTCGACCTTCTCCGGATCGGTTCTCACTCCTTTCGCTGAAATTATGTGTCCCAGGTACTTGACTTCCGCTCTAAACAGGGCGCACTTCTTGGGGTTGAGCTTCAGGTGGGCACTTCGAAGCCTTTGAAACACATCCCTTAGATTGTCTCGGTGTTGCGCAAACGTTTTTCCTACGACGATGACATCATCCAAGTATACCAAACAGGTTTTCCATGTTAACCCTTGCAGGACACATTCCATCAATCGCTCGAAAGTCGCCGGAGCATTGCACAGCCCGAATGGCATTACCGTGAATTGCCATAGCCCATTTCCTGTGGTGAAGGCGGTTTTCTCCCGGTCTTCTGGATGGATCTGTACCTGCCAGTAGCCACTCTTCAAGTCGAGAGTGGAAAACCATCGGGCTCCTGATAGTGTGTCTAGCGTGTCGTCAATCCGTGGCAGAGGATAGCTGTCTTTCTTGGTGACGTAATTGAGCTGCCGATAGTCCACGCAGAACCGCGTGCTGCCATCTTTCTTCTTTACCAGTACAACCGGTGATGCCCACGGACTTTTGGAACTTTCAATCAGACCTTCTTTCTCCATTGCCGACACCATCTCTGCAACTTCTGTCTGCTTTGCCAATGGAAGGCGCCTAGCAGGCTGACGAATTGGTCTAGTATCACCAGTGTCTATTCGATGTTGTACCAGGTGTGTTCGGCCGTATTCTCCGTCCTGTGAGGCAAATACATCAGCGTACTCATTGATAAGATTCTCTGCCATAGTTCGCTGCTCCTGATTCAGCTCACTGGACTGGAGAATCGTCTCTCTCGTTTCCGCTGTCCAAGGTGATGGGAGAGGTTTTGGAGCATCACGTTCAGATATTGTTGCGACGGCGGTAATCGGCGTGCATTTTCCAGTCACATCCCCTCGCCTTAGTTTTACAGTGTGTGGTCTTGCGTTCAAAACCCTCACTGGAACCATGGTGTTCTTTGGTTCGACTAACGTCTTTCCCACGATGTAGTCTTGAGAATTCTTCTCTGGGTCTGGTTCTACTATGTAGAATCGGTGGCTCCCAAGATCACCTTCCAGCTTCGTCCAAATGATTGTCTCTGAAGACGGCGGCAAAACTTCGTCTTTGCTGATGACTGTCCTGAGAGTTACGGCATTCTCATTTCCGTACACCATCGGAATCTCCACATTTCGATACCTCAGTACTTGCATCACGATGTCCAAGATTACTTCATTTGCTTTCATGAAGTCTACTCCGATGATGCACTCGTCGCATATATCTGCCACCAGAAACGCATGGGAGAACGTCAGTCCTGCCAGAGTAATCGTAAGACGAACTTCTCCAAATACCTTCGCCATTTCCCCTGTTGCAGTCTTCAGGCAGTAGCTGTTGGTGTTGTGCAGCCAGGAGCTTTTGACGATATCTCTTCTTACAATGGAGGCAGTGGCACCTGTGTCGATGGTGGCTACGCACTTCTTCTCGTTGATTAGTGCCTCCACTGTCAGGCTCTTGTTACCCCGTTTGGTTTGCGAAACTTGAATGGTGGTCCTGGGGGCCTCGATTCCAGTAACCAACTTCTGCCCCGCGAAGTTGGTCCTTACGCATTTCCCGACTGCTGGTTTTGGGAAGTCTGACTGACAGCCAGATGCTTCCTCTCTGCTTCTCCTACTTCCGCAATGTGAACAATTTCCTCGTCTAGGTGCACTTCTGCACTGCCGTTGTAGGTGTCCGGTTTGGTTGCAATTCCAGCAACGGATTTGACTTCCGCGAGCTCTGTCTTCATCCATGACGGCTGTTCTCTGGCATGAGCATTCCACGACGGACATTTCCCTGACACGGTGTATTCCCTGGTATGCTTGGTCCGCAGCCTTCATTGACAAAGCGAATGCCAATGCCTCGGGGAGTGTTCGCTTTTCAGCCATCCTTACAGCCATTTGCAGTTGTCTGTCCTCTATGGCCTGAATAAAAGCTTCCACCGCCATTTCGTTGATAAGCTCCTCACCGGCTTTAGGGTATGAAAGATGGGCTAGTCGCTCTATATCCGCTTGCAACTGTTGGAGCGTTTCCCCCCTTTTCTGGACTCGACTACGCAGCTGAACCCTGTACACCTGCTGCATGTGTTCATCCCCAAACCGCATCTCGATAGCCTGAACCAGAGAGTCGTAGTTCTGCTGTTTATCTTCCGGGATGGTCTGCAAGAGCTCCGCAGCTGGACCCCTTAGTGCAAGCGTGAGTGCAATAGACTTCTCTTCATCGTCCCAGCTATTGGTCATTGCGGCCGCTTCGAATTGCCTCTTATAAATTGGCCATGATGTTTGACCATCGAAGATAGGAGGCTGCATCTCCTTTCTTCTCAGACCGTCAGTGGAATATTCCCGTGCTTTCTGTCTCTTCACGTTGCTGAGCTCCTTAGCAAGATTTTCGACTTGCTTTTCTACTTTTTCAAACTGAGTCTCTATCTTCCCGAACTGAGTTTCATGTTTCTCAAAATTTTCATCGAATCTAGTTTCGACTTTTTCGAGTTGCGTCTCGACCTTCTCGATTTTCTCTTCGATCACTTCGAATTTGGATTCCAAGTTCTTGTTTTGCTCATCAAGTTTACTTTCCAGAGCATCTAGAGCTTTCTTTTGTTCGTCCATTGCTTTCTTTTGTTCGTCCAGCTTAAGTTCTAGAGAATTCCTCTGGTCGTCCATTGCTTTCTTTTGTTCGTCCATCTTAAGTTCTAGAGAGTTCTTTTGGTCGTCCATTGCTTTCTTTTGGTCGTCCATTGCTTTCTTTTGTTCGTCCAGCTTAAGTTCTATGGAATTCCTTTGGTCTTCTATTGCTTTCTTTTGTTCGTCCATGACTAACTTAAGTTGCAGGAGCAGACTTGTTATACCCGGGTCGGCTGCTGTACTTGCTGGTTCCTCTTCCACGTCAAACTCTACGTCGTGCGGATTTTCACCTTCCTGCGTTACTGCTTCTTCCAGACGAATCAGCAGGGCATCTTTTCCCCCAGTTGTGTCGAGGTTCCGCTTACTGAGTTCTGCCTTTAGTTGAGTTATAGTTAGTTTTCCCAATTTGCGACCCATTTTGCGCAACTAATTAACTCAACACAGAAATCGTTTTTTTTTTTTTTTTTTTTTTTTTTGTGCAATTTCACACCACGGAAATAGTTATTCACAGAATAAGTTTTATCCCACTTCTGACACCAATGTAATATGCAAGCTACGGCTCGAGTAGATAAAACGATATTCTGTGAAATTTATTTCTTTATTTTCTAGTCTATAGAACAATTCAAGTTCACACTATACTATTCTTCGCAAATTCTTTTCTTACAAGGTCTCTTTCCTCTCAAATCACTTTATCTCCTTTCAATTAGTTAATTCACAAATCCAAACTAATTACTTTTTCTTGTTTACTCTCCACTTTCAATTTATCACCAAATTACAACTTCGCCCATTATCACTTTTCCAATCTCTTCGCCACGGTTCTAAACCAACTGTGTCTTTTTTTGATCGCCATCTGTCCTTATATAGCAGAAGTTTCTGATAGCCAGAAACTTCTAGCAAATTCTTCGACCACTGGAACAAGAGAAATAATTCTTGCAGTTATAATTCCCTAATATTATCCCTAATATTATCCCTAATATTATTTGTCTCTTTCGTTGACATGAGCTGTGGAGACTTCGTCCCAGACACGAACCTCGAATGAAAGGACAGTTTGAACCAAAATTCTGCCAGAATGGAAAGTCACTTCGGAATTTGCTGCATAGACATAGGCGCGTAGTTATTATTATGCTACAGTATTCTGGTTAGACAGTCACAGTGACATAAGATATTTTCTGTTGATTCTTTGCCTTCGTTGCACATTCTGCATAAGTTATCATGCGCTTTCCCCGGAGATGTTTTTTGACTTGGCACTGGCCTGTGAGGAGCTTTGTGGCTATTCGAATCTGACTCCTAGATAGTTGTAAGAGTTGTTTCGTTCTTTTGCGGGAGGTAGTGGGCAGAAAGATTTTGCTTTATCTATCATATTACCTTCCATTCAGTAATGATGTTACCCAGTTTTTTATACATCTTTTTGCCGTACTGACTGTGGTAATCCACAGAATGATCTTGGCATCATAAAGCTTGATTCAACTCCTATTCTGGCAGGGAGGTCAGCCATTTCATTTCCCGCATGTCTGCTGTGTCCTGGCACCCGTAGAGTAGAGTAGTAGTAGAGTAGTAGTAGAGTAGTTGAAGGCAGTCCCATACTAGTTTGGATATTCTTTCGTAAGCCTTTATAGCTAATAAAGCAGTCTGTTATTATTGATGATAGATCTGTTTATATTTTCTCTGATGCATATTTCTGTGGCAAATATTTCGGCTTGGAATACGGAGTTACATTTTTCCATACTCGAGTGAAAGAAGGTCTTTGTGCAATAGTAGCATCGTATACCCCAGCCCCAACTGCTTCATCTGTCTTGGATACATCTATGTACCATACAAGAGAATCGTTGGCAAATGCAAATTTGTTCTGTTTTCAGTTATTGCGATTTGGAAATGTCACCTTTGAAGTTGCGGTTGAAGTTAAATCTTGCCAGACATTTGTCTGTGGTTGTTATTCCTAATAATTCATTACTGTTAAGTTCTTGTGCAACGTCCGAGTGAACTAGTTTGGTGTTTGAGTCATCTTCAGCGATGAGCATGAAGGCGTTAACCTTAGCTTCTCTCTTTATATAAAGATGCAGGGTGATAGGTTTAGAATAACCTGCGCTGCAGTAGGAATAGTTGTCATTGCACCTTTTGTGCATGTACAAGCTAGTCTTTGAAGTTTGTTGAGCCTGTCTTGTGTAGACCTCTGTTTCGTTTTTTGCCGCCATACTGGTGCTGCATACATATGTGACGATCGGTCTTGATATCGCTGTGGAAGGCCTCATTTGGGATTCTTTACCAATGAGACTTTTGCTGGTCCATATTGAGATCCTGGCTTTGTCTCTAGCTTTTGTGGGGTGAGATTTCAATATAAGTTTTTTGTTAGGCCAGGGTATTTGACCTCCTTAGAGAATTCTATTGTTTCACAAAAAAGTGTGGGTGTTTTTAACCTTTCTCGTTTTCTTCTTTTGGTGAATACAACTATGGTGTTCTTTTCTGGATTGGCGTTAAGACCGACTTTTTGGCACCAGTCAGCAACCAGATTCAGTACCCTCTGGAGAAGATCCGATATTGTTTCTTCGAATTTGCCTCTAATTAGTATTGCAATAACATCTATGTAACTTTTGATACAGAAGCCTTCGTCGCTGAGTATTATTAGCAGTTCATTTACTACGATGGACCACAATATGGGGGAGACGACTCCAACTTTGGGGCAACCTTTCGCAGCAGTGACCCTGAGTTCATTGCTGCCTAGTGAGATGTTAGTTTGTCTGTCTCCTAGCATGCATTTTATCCAGTTACATGTCGTATTATCTACTCCTGTCTATTAGATGCATCTGTATATCTGAGCGTAGCGTATTCTGTGTTAAAAACTTCCTTCCATGTCAAGGAAACAGCCCACTGCACACTCTTTGTCTCTAAAGGATTTTTCAATTCTTATTGTGAGTTCCTGAAGAGCATGGGTTAAAGGATTCGTGGTGAGGGCTCTATCCCTGATATGTCCATCAAGTATTTCCTCCATAGTTTTCAGAATGAAATAAGTAAGGCTTATAGGTCGGTGGGATTTGGGAATCTCTGTTGGTCCACGGCCCACTTTGGGAATGGTTTTACCGTGACCTCTTTCCAGCTTTTTGGGATGTAACCCCACGCAAAACTACAGAGTATCCGGTGGCAGATTTATGTTTTTAAACGTGAATAAAACAAAAACTATGAGACATATTGTTTTATTACTCTCTTTAACATAAAGAGAAAGAATGCGGATTCTATTTTTTGAAAATGAAATTGTTGAAATGCCGTCCATTTAGTGGCACCGCACTGTTGGAAGCGGACCACCGTGTTTGGTTCCACGTGGCTGGATGTCGTGAATTTCACGGCAGATATTTTTCTTCAGCTCCATGACAGACCGCGGATTGTTAGCGTAGACTTTACTTTTGATGCACCCCCATAGAAAAACGTCTTCGAAGAGGCTGATCAGTTTTTTGTGGGAAATGTTCACACAGCAAATTTATGGAGGTTCTAGCAGTATGCGAAGTCCACGTATAGAAACCACGTGTGTGATGGATGTACAAAAAAGGATTAGGCAAAAAATAATCTGTGATCATGCGCCCATAATTTTCGCTGTTCACATTTATCGGTTGTTCTCTGCAATTTACAAAAAAGGGCCAGACGATTGCGTTCATCGATAAGGCGTACTAAACATTAACTCTTGAGCAATGTAAAGGCCGTTGTTATTTAACTCGCGGATTACGTTGCCGTGAAGCCCAGTAGCGACGTTTTGCTTATTCACGTGTCCATTCAGTTGGAAGTCCGCCTCGTCGCTCCAGAAGATGCAATACAGTGCGAAATCTCTTCAACATTGTTTCACAAAAGTTTTTGAGTAAATTAATTCTTGAACCAATTGAAGCTTAAAAGGGTGAAATTTTAAGTTTTCTGTAGAATTTCATGAACTATAGTTTTTGTGAGTCCAAAACAGGCTCTCTTTTCCGAGCTGAGATTCTTGCATTTTCACGCAAGCTTCGTTCCACCTCCCGAATGTTTTCAGTGGTCCTTGATGTTCCGCTGTGTCTTAGCTGAAGAAGTTTCGCCGAACCTTTTAAAAAACTCCTCGAAAGCGAACGCCCGATGCTCTCCCAACCACTGCGGCATTGCGACTAACAAACCAGCACTCTAGGTGATTCAAATGACGCCAAGCTCCCCCCGCACCGTTTATAACTTTTTGAGATATTCACATTTTAAAACATAAATCTGCCACCAAGTGGGGTTCCTTTTTGGGCAGGGAATATTCCGTCTTCTCCTGTGGCTTCAAATGGAAGACAAGAGTTTATGGCCTATATTAATTTTCCTTCGTGGAAAATATCTTTTGATCTATGCCAGTCCTCTCTGGTTGGTCTATCGGTCCTTCTATGGGAGGATGTACTGGACAGATGGGAGCGATGATAGAGTCTGAAGCATCTGCGAATGCTGCGAATGTCACGAAGGCTTTGACAGAAGTTATGACGACCATAATTTGTCCTTAAATCGCGATACACAGATATTACAGAATGTTATTTTTGTAGTGAGATGCAACAATTTGAATGCGTTGTGCGGTGGTTAAACGATCCATATTGTATTATAAAATGACAAGACAAGAATTAACTACCTGTCACTATAGATGACAGATCGATTTGACAGATGACATATGGCAGGAATGTGCAATGCAACCTCTAAATGAATCACAATCCTTAATTCAGAATAAAAAACTAAGATCCGTGAGCATTCGCATTCCATAGTTTCAATCCGTTCGTCGGTCTAGGGCTGTTTACCATTTAGCTCCCTACCGTTTTCCCTGGATTATTGCATGGCAACTTGGCAACAATTTGTTACCTTTGATACTTACTATTTTTTTTCTTAAACCCACTTGAGTTCCTTCCCCCCGCTCTCAAAACCAACAATTGTGCTGTTCACTGTTCATAAGCTTACCCAATTTGACTTTCAAAAACAAAAACTAGCAAAATGCAAACAGAACCGAACATTGTTTTAGGTGAAATAAAAAGACCCACACACTTTACATTTTCTATAATTTTTATTTAATAATTACCAATCGAACTTAATGTTATTACAATTTCAATTAAATTCTAAACTTTTTTTTTCTCTCTCTCTCTCTGTTTGCACCCCTTACACGTTGCAAATAAATGTATATATAATATGTATAAACTTATGCGGCACACATTAAAAAAAAAAAATTCTCTATTCTTGTATTTAATTTAATTTCAACCGCTTTGTGCACTACATGTACTTCATCAAAAAAATGATACACAACTTCATTGCTGTTGTTTTGTAAAAATTTTAATTAACTTGTATACTATTACCGCCTCGTCCGTGTAAGAAGTTTCACATAAATACATGCATACGTACGCATGTGTAAACTTTTTTTTTAATTTAAAAAGAAAAACCTACTCACATAAAATTTGCAACTTAAAAAACAAAAGAGAATTACAATTGAAAATTAATTAAAAAAAAAAAGAAAATATATATATATATATATCTATATAAAAACAGAAAATTATGTCGGTTTGTTTATATATGCTTGTTGTTTGTTTGTATTTACTTTTTTTTGCAATGTAATCATGGTTATTGCTAAATTTAAGAATCAAATAGATTGCAACTTACTTAATAAAAAGAAAGAAAAAACAGAAAACAATTTTTTTTTGAACCCACACCAAAAATTTATTTATTACAGAAAATTGGAAGAAAAAGAATTAGACATTACAGAAGGAAATTACTAAAGAAAAAATTAAAAGTAAATTTTAAAAAAGGAATTTTTTAAAACCGTTGTACATCTTTTTTTTATGATTACAATTTTTTTGAAGTTTTTTTTCTTTTTAATTTTTTTTTTTTTTTTTTTATTTTTTTTTTTAATTTTTCTTTAGGCAGTAAAAATTTATCTTAAATTACTAAACATTTATTATTATTATTATTTTTTTTTTTTTTTTTTTTTTCATAGAACTATTAAACTTTCCTTTTTTATAAATTTGCAAAACAAAAAACAATTATTGTGTAACTATTAAATATTTTTAATGATCAGCACTTATTTACATTCTGTTAAATAAAAAAAGAAAGAAAATATAAAGTAAATGCAAAATTATAATTGGAACAAAAAAAACAGAAAAAAAATCTGGAATTTAGGGGAAATTAAACAATTTGTTTCGAACTTTAAAATTAGTAATGTTTTGTTTTAATTAATTCAGAATACCATAAATAAATGCTGATTTTATTTTCATATTTTTAAATTAAATCAAACAGAATTATAATTGAGTTGGATAAACAGCTTTTGTTGCTTTTTTTTTTCTTTGTAAATATAGTATGTAGGTAGAATAGAAGATTTTTTTTTTGTTTATATGTATTTTTTTTTTAATTTAAAAATTTGTCAATGTTAGTCAGAAAATTTATTTATGCTAAGCTTTGTCCTCAGACAAAACCATCTCGTTGGTCAATTCATTTAACACCTGAACGAGATCGCTTTCCTCAAGATAGTCGCTCTCGTTCATATTGTAATCATTATTGCAAAGGTCCATCAAAAAGTTTGTCATCAAAGGAATTCCATTGTCCATAAACGATATAGAGGACTTTCGATGATTGTTTCTTGAAGTTGTAGCATGTAGTTGTGGTGTTGCTGCTGGTGGGGTTCCTTGTATTTGAATTGTTGCCGTATTGGTACGCTGATCTACATTAGATATGAGTACGTCAGTAGATTTGGCGGCCTCATTGATGATATTGAACTTTGGATAGAATTTCTGAGTTGCATCGGGCAAAGTATCGATGCTCTTTAGTAGAGTTTTCCTCGGAGTGCAATTTTCATCGATGCCACTGTCACTGCTGGATTCGGTGTCGCTCATAGTCAGCAGAGCTGGCGGATTAGAATCATCCGAAGGGAATGGTGGCGAGGGTAAAACACCCGGGCCACCGATCATGGGATTCGAACGAGAACTACGCATCACTTTGGCCGTGGAAGTCTCACAACATATCGGCGTAAAGCTCTCATATGGTGAGAGTTGAGCAATGGAATCGTTGCTTATTTCATCAGTGATCATTATTTCAGGACCAGTTTTTACAATTATATTCTATAAGAGAGAAGGGAGAAACCAAAGAGATTAAATATTAGATTAGGTAGTGAAATCTTTATATTTAATAGCATTAACGAAGAAGATAGGTTAACTATGCTGTTGGATTGGTTTTGAAAATACAATATGATGGCTCAACTAATAAGGGTCTCAAGGTTAAGAAAATCTGCTTTCCTGAATGTTAATCTTTTCAAAAATCAAAAGTCTTTCCCGAATTAACCCAGGAGCTGATACCGGATTTTTAGTTGGCCGACTGTTTGGTATTTATTAATGAGTACCAACTCTTATTAGACTAAACTAATAATCGTTCGTTAAACAGTCAAACGACTAAAAATCGTGTGTATGCACCAAGCCTAAGGAATCTTTGTCAATTTTTGAAAGCTGACCTACAAGGGTAAACTTAACCGAAAATTTGTAATTTATGACATTTCCCAAGGACTCTAAGCTTCTCTGTCTCCCTACATTAACTAATCCAAGCAATTGCCGTGATTTCTAGTCATCAACAATTTATTAATAGAACTCCAAAGTTTATGGTTCTTTACTATCGGTTATGCTGAGGACCTGGCGATTATTGTTAACGGAAAGCATGACTTTACCATACCTAGGCGTCATGCAATGCTCTTTAAAACATGTTTTAGAATGGTGCAATAGAGAGGTTCTAGTACCCTTCACCATCTATCTGGATCTATTTTCCTCAAGGGTACTACAATACATTAGTTTGAGGTCGAATAATATGGAGTTATCCTAGACTCAATAGAAACTTTCATATACAGTTCGTCACAGAGCGGGCTACTAAAGAATTGTGGAACTGTGGGATTCAATATTAGAACTTGGGGTTTTAATCCAAAAATGATGCACTGGCTATACATTATGATGGTTGGACCCATTATCACTTAAGCGACCATAATTTGGTGGTCGAAACTACTTCAGCAGACTACGGTAATGAAGCTTGAAAAGCTTGAAAGAATTGCCTGACCTAGCATCACAGGTGATATGCGTACCTGCCCTACGACAGGATTAGAAGCTACCTTCTAGTTTTCATAAAGAAGATGGCTACTAGATGTGCTATTAAACTGCAGATAGAATATAACTACAAACCAGATAATCTTATTGGAATACCTCAAAATGCTTAAATTAATTTGCGAAAAGGACGATTTTTGTACCGTCCCTATCTTAATGATCAGAGAACATTTCATTAGTAGTTTATTTGAGGTAGAAATATTAGACTGGTAGAAATATTAAACTGGTTTACCGACGAATCGAAAATGAAATGGAATTTGGACCTTAAAGTTTCGATACCACTGGATATGTTTTCCAGGCTGAAATCCACGTCATTGCGATGAGCGCCAGGATAAGTCTTGAAAAATGGGATTGGGGGCGCTAGAATACACATATTTTCAGACAGTCAAGCAGCATTCAGAGCACTGAGTTCGAACTCAGTCAACTCCAAGTTGGCCAGACACAATAAAGTCAAGCTTCCGTTATTGTCTGGTTACCAAGGCATAGAAGGCAATTAGGCTGCGGATGAACTAGCTAAGGTTGGCTCATCTACAGCATTATTTGGCTCAGTCAATTGGGCGGTTGCCACAGCTTTGACTAATAATTGGGAGTCTCAAATTCAACTCAGGCAATTAATCAAGCTGTATTTCTACAAGGAAATCCTTACACTAAAGCTAAAGGAAGCTGATGGGTTTCGGCACAGGCCGTTTTTGCTTGAGATACCACCAAGCCTGGAAGAGGAAGAAACTTTTGAGCACATTCTGTCTGAATGTCCAACACTTATCTGGTTAAAACAGCGTATTTTCTACAGAGAGATGCTCACTCTCCCGGAGTTCAGAAACTTCTCTATTAAGGACGTATTCTTGGCTGACAGCACCCTGATACAAAAGAATTGACTGGTTTCATTCAAATTAGGACTGAAGGCGTCTAATGTATCTAATACGCTTTGAAATATTTTTTAAAGGGCTAAGTTCAAGATCTAATAAAAAGGGAAATACGTATCAAAAGTTTTAAATATACACCTTTAGTACTGAAACAATTTAATACTCTTAGTGGTGTAATGTAATGAAGCTATTGCAATTTTCCTTGAACATACTCAAGTCGTAATCTTATTTAGCAAAGTGTGTCTCCAACTCTATCTTTCAAGAATTTTATCCTCATCTCCGGCAAAACATACGAAAATATAGTTTCGATATAATCATCGTATTTCACTGTAAACAAGTACTGAATGTTAAAGTGCCATCGTATAAATTGACAGTAATTTCAATCCGGATAGTTTTTATCGCATCCGTATTTACTAAACACTAAGGCAATTTGTCACTTAAAATGACACGAGTCAGTTCTGATGATGACGCAGGGCTGTATCTTGAACTTAAATTCAATTTTCGAAAAAGGGCCCATTTTTCTTTCTTACTTCTCTTCATACATGACCTACACTAGTACTTGATGTCCTACCCTATAAATGTCACATTTCAGACAGACAAAAAACCAACTCACCTGTATTTTCCAACTATTTTCCAACATAATTTTCTTAAAAACAATTTCAGAAAAAAATCACACTTCTGTTAATGCTATTTTTATGTTTAGTTTATGTGTAAGAATATTTCAGAATGAGTTCCTCCTGCTGGGCAATATTAGATTTCAGTTCACGCTGAGCACAATATAATGCTCCTATGCGTGGCGTTCACACTTCAAGTGGTTGTTAAATAAATTCATTTGAAGTACCAATAACACACAATTGTTTTTTGGAAAATTGATGTGAAATTTCATTAAAAAAAAAGTAATACTGTTTCGAACATACAAACTTAATATATCCGTACGTACATAGGAGGTTTACCTACGGTTTTATGTTAATATTATAATTTATTATTATTTCTTTCAGAAAATTATTTAAATATATTATACAAATAAAATATATGTTCAAAAGCGTATATAAGTTAGCATGTTACACAGTAGGAACTTTCTGAAACATTTGTTGTAGGAAATTGGGATAAGGGAATATGATATGAGGAATGCGTTACTTTTGGTTTCTAAAAAAAAATTTAGTATTTATTTATTATAATTTTTTTTTTTTTAAATGGATCGACATTTTCTTAAGTTTAACTATACAAGAAAATCTAATATTTAACACTTATTTAAGTATATAATTTGTTCACAAACATTTTGTATACATATGTATGGATAATTATTACATTCTTTGTGTTTACTTGTTCTTAACACTAATTTATTTGGAATTCATTTTGTTATTGTTACAAAGTTAAAATATAAAATAAAAATGAAAACAGTTAAAATTATAAAAAAAAAACATACCAAGTTTTTACGAATCTTACTTGAATTCAAAATTGATTTCATATTCAATTCAATTATTCAGTTCTTCCTTCTTAGACGAAAAAAAAAAATCTTTCTTACCTACTCGTATTGTCGAATGTAGTTTTACAATACACAAACGACAGAGTCGTCTAAAAACAACAGGGATGTACTATGTAGGTAGCGTTACGAACTTTGTCAAAGCTCATGGGGGGTACTTTGTCAAACTTCCATTGCAATTTTAAGCGTTGTTTTTGCAATGTCACCGAATATATTGATTTCAAAAGGTGGCAAATTATTCTGACTGTCATGTAGTCCGGTTTGGGCTATTTTCTATGGAGTTAAATAAAAAGTCGAATTTAACGGGTGGACCATCTGCCGATTTCTTTTTAAATTACATGTTATTTTGACACTGACAGTTCGTTCCCGGGTTACCTGAACTCGCCATAGATCTCAGTAACTGAACATTTTCATTTCGGCGGCTATGTAAACAAGCAAAACTGCCGTATTTGGGGCTCAGAAAACCTGTACGTAGTCGTAGAGAAGCGAATGCATCCTCAATGTGTGACTGTTTGGTTTAGTTTGAGGAATCGCGACATTAATGGCCCATTCTCCGTCGAAAATGAAAATGTTGATCGATGTTATCCTGACAATCCAGAATCGATACAAGCATTTAAGCTTGATCGAACTATTCGTGAAATAGAGCCCTGAACCATCGAAAATATATTGCAAAATTGGGTGACAGGGTGGGCTACAAAAAACTTTGAAAAATATTAAATAAATTTTTTTTTGTATAACAATTTTAAAATGAAGCCTTTACAATACTCAAAGGCATATAATGGCCTTCGGAGTCAGAACTTCTTTATGGGTGTAGTACTTGAAAGGTGACCACCACTGTTACTAGCAAGCTGAACGGGTCAAGAGTCTATAGATTTCACCACACGAAGTGGGAAGACAACTCCATTGTAAAATTTGCAATTGCAGGAAGCAAATTCGGCCCAGGGCGTTGTTGACGTTCCATGCCCCTCGACGGGTGATATAAGTGAATAAGTAAACAAATCTTGCAAAGGGACCGAGTTTATCTTAATTATGTTGTGGGTCACGGGGGAATTATGGGCAACAAAATCTCAGACGAACTAATGAGTGTAGGTTCGAAGTCTACTTACTCCTTTGAGTTCGAAACCAATCTAGATCAATGGTTTATGCGTATAGAGATATTGAAGTTTAATTTCTTGCAGAACCAAGTGTTTTGTGGTCCGATAAAAAAAAAACAGTCCAACAAATTCTTTTTATTTTAGTTAGTAAGGACTAGAGAGCTATGGTTGGATTAATTGCAGGACACACACAACACTTATATTGAGGCTGCAACAATGTATTCCCTCTGTCAGTGTCCCGCTTACTATGAATGAATGAACTCCATTCACACACACTATTCATTAACGTTTTGACAAAACGATAAAGAAATTTGACTAGATGCATCTCCAGGGTACCAACATATTCTCGTTTTATCAATTAACCAATCCATTAATGATCAATAGGAAAGCGTACCCAGTCAAGCCCATTTATGTCGAAACTGAAGTTCCGTAAACTCAAACACAAATTAGTAGACTCAGCTAGACAGAACTTTACAAAGAATACCATGCTCTGCCTAGAGAACATTTTAACGAATTTTTAAGATCTCCCCAAATTAACCTAGACAAATGTACCTATCTCATGCAAAAAACAAATTCTTTTCATAGATCTGTTTAAAGAATCAACATTCCAATCCACAAAAAAATGAACAAACATCTTAAAGATTATTAATCACTGTGCTACTTTTAGAGGAAATCTCTCTCCAGCTTTATGACATAAAGAATATTCCACAGAAAAGAAAAGCAAAGCACATTAAAAGAAAATCCCATAGGATAACGAAGACAAAAATTATTACACCACACAGCTTGGTGGGGCATTAGCCCGGCTGCCAATAAATCATTTTTAGTGTCTGTTTAATATCCTTTTTGTATCCCTGTATCAAATCAGTTGGTATGCCTACCTACTTCTTTTTTTTTTTTGTTTGTTATTCCAACTGTGGATTTTATGCGTATCTAATCAAATTGAAAGGACTTTTTGAAAAATGTTTCAAACTCTCAAATGTCAAAAGTCAACACAAAACAACACAATCCAACTATGACATCATGTGGTTACAACAAAAAAAAAAAAAAAAAAAAATGGAGAGCAAAACCCCAGATGAATATGTAATGTCCTGGCGATTGGAAAAGTTTACATTCCCCATGTTGGACATTAAGAAAGCAAATGTCCTTGGAATGGTTACCAAAAATATATATTTTTTTTTTATATGTATACTCCTTCAGACTGTGACGTCGTACTTTTCATGTTAAACTTTCACTTCCTATAAAAATAATAAATTTCAAGGCTGTGCTTTATTTTATGGATAAAAAGTATTTTCAAAAAGCTTCCCCAACGATTTTACTATAACAGGAAAATCACTCAAAATACGTTAAATAGAAAAAAAAGGACATTTTGAGAGAGTGAGAAAATTGGGTCATTTAGAATACATACAGGAAGCAAAACAGAAATTGTGAAAAGGAAATATAACGACACAGATAAGAGAAATTCCCAGAGATAACAAAACGAAGAAAACTCACTCCTCCCCGAGAAAGTGAAAGTGAAGTTGAGTATACTACGGGTATACATGTTTTCGGGGGCTCGCTCTCAAGGCTTCCTTCCCCACACCACAAGTAGACTCGAAAAAAAGGAAAATCCATATTATCGGTTTTTTTTTCTTTCGTTTATTTGTAGGATTTATTTCTTTTCAGTTGTCCTCCACAACAAAAGTACTTGGCAGGGAAATGAAAATGAAACTGAGAATTTGACTTTGGAATTGGAAAATATGAAAATAAAAAATAAATTGAAATGTTTTTTTCATTTTTGTTTTCTTAACAAAAAGAAGGAAAAGAAAAGAATTGAAATAAATGATGATGAAAATTAGATGCGATTATTCTGATGGTGGGCTGTATATCCTGAAGCTTGAGACATAATGATGGATCTTATGGTTCAAATGAAGATATTAAAATATTCATTTGGGAAGTAAATTTGAAATTCTTTTTCTCTTTCGGAAAAGTAAATGAGATATAGCATCTGAGGGAAGTAACCGGAAACACGATTAATTGTGTGGAGGATTTATCATGATGTCCTTGACAAACTTCGTTAGTAGAAGGGCGTATTTAATTGTACTCCTCCGCTCAAATTTAGAAAACAAACTGTGTTATTAGTGCTACAGTTGAGTAAGACTTCTTGAGAAAAACAATCCTCCCGCCTTCTGTGTGTCTGTTTTAATTTTGGCTGGCATCAGATAATCACTAATCCGCCTTGCTTCGCGCGTGTTTTTTTTTTTTTTGTCGGGGGAGAAGAAACAATGAAGCATTTAGACTGGACACTGGTCTAACTACTAGAATACAACCCCTTGTTAAGGGAATTTCTTCGATTTCCTTAGAAAGACGAGGAGAAGCTTCAGTAATGAGGAGCTTATGCCACTCAGCACTCCTTACATCGGCAACAATCGCACCCTCTCCAAACTCGAGAGGCCTAGCCTAGCCCAGCACATTAAGATATTTGACAAAAGTAAAAAGTATAGTGGCCTGTCAGAATGCCAGTCCTTTATTTTCTTTCTGAGAGACAACAAGAATACCGCGAATTTCTTACAGATGTTCGAGAGTATTCCTTCAGTCTGTCTACATGTTGGAATGTCAAGCAATCCACGATTATGTTTATAGTCAACCAACCCATCCGTTAATCAAAACCCTGATCGAGGATGCAGAAAGATTCCGGCCAAAGTCAGTTCTGATCGTGAGTCAACTTTAAATTTACGCTGCAGTCGGACTTCTGGTGTCATTACATCAATTGGCATATCCATAAGGCAAGAATTAAATGATAAATGTCAATCGAATATCCAGTGCGGCTTATGCCAAACATCACCTCGTTTAAGATGGAAGATTGCTTTTATAGTACTACCCATGATATGAATATCAAGAGGAGGGAGGTTCAACGATGCGTCTAAAGTTGAGCCAGATGTGATAGAGAACATTTTTGGAGTTTCGAAGATTCACAAGTAGCTGACCAATGCGTATGTCCCGTACAATTTTCCGCCCTCGGATTTTATATTTTCGCATGTTATACACCTCTTTCAGCAAGTATGGAAGGAAGGCGTCACTCATAACAGATTTTTTATTTCATGTCGCTTCCTCAAGTGCGCAAAAATATATTGAAACCGATTAAACATTTTATTAAAAACCATTCACTGCTTGAGCAACAAGACAAATTCTATCTCCCACTCCCCCTACAAAGCATACAGCCCCACAGAAACGGATGGAGGAAAAGGAAAAGCAATTAAAAATAAACGTAAGTAAACCAAAACCAAGCACTTCCTGCTATAAACACACAATACTGCTCAACTCCATCCACTGGTGCACCGCTGTTGGCAGTGGTACCATCAGATTGGAAATTAATTCATTAAATGTAACGTACAATGATGATTTCCAGATTCAAATATTTGATAAAAACAAAAAATATATACGAGTATACATATATGTATAAATTCAAATCGGACAAGGCTGTGTGCGAATTTTTAAACTTTACTAAGAACACAGGTTATAACTATAGAACCTACATAACACAGGTTATAACTATAGAACCTACATAGCTATAGAACCTACATAGTTATGAAAGAGGTTCTAATAATAATGAAGGGCTGGAATATGCAGGTATTGTCGCTATCTTGCTGCAAGCATCTTGCGGGCATATTGCAATTTGCTCTCGTTAATCTAGTCCTATGAACCGATTGCTGCAATGAGAAAGTCGATCCGACTAATAGTCATATTCACAAGCAGAAATAAAATTCCCAACATCAATACACCCAAAATTAAAGGCTCTCCCATGGATTTCCAGAATTGAGTTAGCTACTTGGGATTTATCCTAGTCAAAAAAATAACATACATAAAACGTGATGATAAAAATGCCGATTGTACCCATATACTTCGGTAATTAGACTGATAAATACTTTATTTTGGGGTGGAACCCCACACTGGAAATACTGAAAAAGATGGGTATAGTCGAAAAAAAAACTGCCTGCAAATTCTGGGGTAAGCCGTGCGGGCTATGTCAGAATTCTACCATTGCAGAATTAGTTTCCTAAAATCACAGATATTCTGCCCATAATTACATTAAATACAGAGCAGAATTACGATTATAGCCAAGTGGTAGCAATGACCGAGATACCAAGGTTAGAGTAAAAGAAATAACAACGATAGACCCCCAACAATATATATTTTTGTGTAGAGCATCGAAAGTGATGGCGATCTAGCTAAGTCCGTCCGTCCGTCTGACCGTCGGTATGTCACCAAATGAATCCGAAGCAGTACAAGTGTTAACATTTTTGCAATCCGCCCACTTTTCAAAAAATTAAATTTACTAGAAACTGAAAAATATTACCGCAACAAAATATATAGACGTTGTTATTCTCTACGAATCGTCCTATACATTGTATAGAGCCATGATCATCGAGGTTAAAAAGAGTTGACACAATGTCTTAGGCAACCGTTAGCTCACAGAGGACTGGTAGCAGACCTGTGCCTATACTATAGATACTGTCAAGCAAATGTTCTGAAGACATTCTACTAGGAAGGTCACCAGGACCTTACCTCTATGTGCACATTGCAACCACACGGTTACCCTTCATAAAAACTCCTTCTGCTACAGGGCAAGCAAACTTTACAATTCACTCTCAGGCCACATAATCTAAAACAATTGAAGAACAGAATCAACAGGCATCTATAGGCAACGAGTACATGCATCTCGGCATTATCCCAGCTTCAGCACAGATGTGTCTGAAATCATATCTATCGCGGGATCGTTATCTGCACAACATTTTTTCTTATTTGTGAAATTCTCTAAAAGTAATTATTATTTAGATTACTACATCTAGCCCGGCCTGCGTATACAGTTGTGGGCACGGTCACACCTCTTGCGAACTTCTGACTAGCTTTTGAGAGTAAAATTGTCATGAGAAGTTACTCTAATTGCCCTTCTGAAACGACACAAAACTGCAGGTCTCAACCCTTCGTGCGGCGCACAGCACGAGTGGTTGCGAGAAGGTAGGCCTGACCCTGTATGGGCTGTTAGCATCCAAATATTTATTTTTATATTTATTTCTATATGCTGTTGAACAATTTTCTGACTTTAAAGCGAGAAGAGAACATAAAGCGCTTAGAGCCTAATGGCCTGCTTTAGACGTTAATAAAACCAGGCCGTGCAATCTACACAGTGAAAATAAAACTCGGCTTCAAATTATACGATTTACAAATTGTTCATGTATCGTTTCATTACTTACTTGCTTCTTCGTCGGTAAAGCCTACTTTCATATCCAATTGAACGACCAGGAACGATCCAGGAACAACCTCGAAGAACAACCCTACAAGCTGTCGCATAATGTAACACAAGTGATTCCTTTACGGTTTTCAAAGCCATTGCGGCACTTCATCCCATTAAAAAGAATCCTTTGACTCCCCTACTTCCTTTAAAATGAAATAATTGCAAATAAGAAAAACGCCCTTCCTCGCCCATCACCCCCCGAAAGGGCAATCACAAACTGGCAAACAAACGTTGAAGGACACGACAAAAAAAGGAAACGAATGATAAACACAGAAAATTATAAAAACAGCCAAATTAACAGAAAATTGTATTCTTGGGGATTTTCTTTTGAGCTTCTCCTCCGTTTTAAATGAGTTCCCTAGGCACATCCTTTTCCCAACACCCTGCTTTAGAGAAACACAACTTTGGGAAGTACCGCGTCGCTGATGTAATTCCTTAAATTTCATAAATTTGTCCTTTCCCATAGAAAGAGTGTGAGTCTTTCTTTTTGCTGAAAATTAATTTTCTTAAAGTTGTTTAAGGACTTTTTTTTATGATATAAAGTTCGCCATTATACTCATACAAGGAAGTAAGTGCCATGCCACTTCAGCATTTCAGTTCATCGCTGTATGTTGTGTGTATGGTTATGTGGGTGCTGGTATAGGGGGATACATTCTGTGTATATTAAAACTTGTTTTCCAATTTGAAAGTTGACTCTTTTCCTCTCTGTATGGTGTTAAAAGATGGCAAGATTCCTGCCCATGTAGGAGGCACAGGGAGAAAAAAAAAACTTTGTCCTCGTCAAGCAAATGGAATAAATTTGTGAATTTTGGTCGGCGAATATTCTCTGAATACAATCAGGGTATCCTTGAATGGTTCTCCAGAGATGAATGAGTTGGATGGATGAGTGAATAATATCACGGATGGGAGACTTTGTTGAATTAAATGATGGCAATTTGAACAGTGAATTGGATGGATTTTCGTGGATTTGAGTTTTTCCGATTTTTCTTTTGTTCCTAATGAGATTATAAAATACCACAATACAGGTACGAGTATTTATACTTAAAGACAATGCGTGAGAGGATATTTACAAACTGATTTTTGTATAATTTTCCTAGCGGGAGGGAGTCCTACCTAAATAATCCGATCTGAATCCGTTTACATTTATTTGAAATGCGAAACTATAAACATATTTCTAGAGTTATTAGCATACCAAACCATGCGTTTAAATGACAGTTAAAAATGAGTATCTGTTTTTGAAATGAATTTAAATTCATTGCCGCAACCTCAGATTCATACTGCTCGCGACTCAAACTCAGACGCAGACGCAAGTGCACATTCTGATCAGTGATGGATGCACTGACTCATTGTATGCCAGATAGTGGGAAAAAATGTTTCCGTTAACAGCTCCCAGCGGAATGTAAAGTCATTCTACAGAGTGCCCTCCCAGCGGAATGTAAAGTCATTCTACAGAGTGGCTTGCCAACCTTACCAGTAGTTTTACCTATAAGACACTGGCAAAGTCCGGCAGGCAACAGGAGTTGGGTAAATTCAGTGATAACGCAGTTTATTTTTCAGCTTTTAGTGTACATTTTTCGAAATCTTTTATCTCTCAGGTGGTGAAATTTTTCCTACAGTTTATTCTATAGGAATAATGTATTCAGTTGCAGACGTAACCAATTTTTGTTGTAACAAGTCCTGAATATTCCTGTGATGATTGTTGCTTAGCAATCTAGCAACCAGATTACTTGAGCATTTAATTTGTTTGTCGGGAATGAATACAGAACGCCTCTGGTGAAAATACTGTCCATTCAAAGAAATTACTTTTTAGTGTTCCGAACCGAAACAAGCCGTCAGTTTAAGGATAATCGAGCTATTATAATAAACTGGCCAAATGGCAATTAACAAAATACCTTCCGTTAAGGGAAAAATCATTTTACACTTTCTACCAATTACAGATGGAACAGTATGAATAACTTTTTCATATATACAGCACAAACAGGGCCAGGCCTAGCTTCTCGCAGCCACTCGTACTATGCGCCGCACGATTGGTTGAGCTTGAGACCCACAGTTTTACGTCGTTTCCGAAGCGCAATTTTATTCGATTGAGAGGTTTCATAATAATTTTTTTTTAGAAAATATTTTTTTCTGATATAGTTTCTGACCAAGAATCTGCCAACTCTACGAGTAGTCCTCAAATTCTATCAAAATAGTGACAGCCACGCCCACTTTCTGCAATTTTCGAAAATATCCTCTGAGTAAGAAGATATCATTGTATTTGAACGAAAAATTCCACAACGTCATGCCGACTTTATGATATTTTTACGATCCGTCCCAGACGTATATATGTTTTTTTTGACAATATTTGTGGGTTTCTAGCAAAAATATTGACAAAAAATATTTTTTTTAAAAGTGGGCGGATTTCAAAAATGGTTACACTTGCACTGCTTCGGATTCTGAGCAGCTTACGAGTATTTAGGTATAATAAATTTCATGTTCTAACTTAAAATGCTCCAATCAACCCGAATGAC
The DNA here is from genome assembly GCA_963082735.1 of Pocota personata. NCBI lineage: Eukaryota > Metazoa > Arthropoda > Insecta > Diptera > Syrphidae > Pocota > Pocota personata. The sequence continues at coordinate 193,918,607 of OY720429.1, read as the reverse complement.
GACGATCAGTAATTCCGTCCAGCCGACCAAACTGAAATGAAGATAGCAATATCTAAGCTTAATTCCAACAAGGCTGCTGGAGATGATTTGGTACTGAGCACACATCAACCCATCTTTAAGATATGGTCGTATAAAAGTATGCCCGATGAATGGAATCGTTTGACCTATCCTCAAGAAAGGAGATCCTCTAACCGCGCCAACTACAGACGCAGTAGATCCTACATCGCTTATAAGATCCTATATGTCATATTGTCTGAACGCCTTAAACCTTTTGTTAACAATCTGATTAGCCCGTATGAGTGTAGTTTTAGGCCATGAAAGTGCACCATTCATATTGCGGCGGAACTTGGAAAAAACCCAGGAACTCCGAATCGATACTCACCAACTTTTCATCGATTTTAAAGTCGTCAATAATAGCATTTAAAGAGATAAAGAGATTCAGAGCCAAGTTTAGTTTTGGCATGCTCGCTGCTCCACCAAGGTCGGTAACAACATCACCCATGCCTTTGATATCAGAAAAGGACTACGACGAAGTGACGTGCTGTCATGTGATTTCTTTAACATCATCACCAGGGGATCTTTCAAAAGTCTTTCGGCGAATGCCGATAACATTGACATAATTGAAAGAATGCATCAGATTATCAATGGTACTTTCGGGAGTATTGAAACAAAAGCGGGAAAGATAGGTTTAGCGGTTAACAAGGGCAAAACTGCTGTTTCTTGGAGCTAAAAAGGCAATTGAATAGCAAAACCCTCTTACGGACAGCTAAGCTGACTTTATATAAGACCCTCATCACCCCAGTCCTGCTATACGGCGCAGAAGCATGGACGTTATCAATAGCGGATTGTTTGTATCAACGGGGAATGGAGCAGATACAACTACAAACTATACCTTAATTACAGCGACATCGTCGTAGTCAGAAGAGTTCGAACTCATCGCTTAAGATGGCTAGGACATGTAGAGCGAACGGACATCAACGACGTAAAGGAAGACCTCACCTAAGACGACGCACGCAAGTGGAAAAGGAGCTCAACCAACTTTGTGTGCAAAACTGGACGCGGCCAACGCAAGATCGAGCTGGCTGGACTAGCTTGTTGGTTGAGGTCCAGATCTTCCCCGTAAAGTAAGAGAGCTCAAAATGTAGGGCCCAAAAAGTGGTGACATATGGACGGACGGACACGGCTAAGTCGACGTAACTTTTGATGCCGACCACATATGTATACTTTTCGGGGTCTATTGTTACATTACAAACTATGTATCAAAACTAATATACCCTAAGGGTATAAAAATCACTTGTTGGTCAAAAACTCTTTTTTTTTTTTTTTTAAATAAATACGTTTTTTATGAATATCGGTTTGTACGAAATCCGTTACAGCTAGGAACAATTTAAGAACAGATTTATCTGCAGTTAACAATTATAGCATAAACATGTAATAACACCTTTAACCCATAATAACACCTTACAAATGACCCTGCCGGTTCAAGAAGTGGGATTGAAAAAGCTCTTTAGTTGTACATACATATGTAAATACTGCTATCCTACCGCTAGAGTTAATAAAAAAGTGACTTTACAAGGGATGTCAGACAACTAATAAATCGCTAATGGAAATATATAGTATGAACCAAAATACTGTTATACATTTCATTAATTAGAAAATTGGCCACAGCTTGGGTCAGAACTCGCTTTAAGATTTCCATATTACGGTATCTTTTAAGACAGTCCACAATTTGTGTTCCAGTGGATTAAGGTCTGGGCTGACGGAAAGACAGTCTTTAGTACCAATGAAAAGTGGTACATTTTTCTGGAGCAAGGTATGGGAGGATTTGGCCGTATGGGCAGGATCTTGCTGGGATGTCCTTTCCTATTTTTGGAATAGAGAATGGTTTAGAGGTTTCACAAAGGATCCGTCATATAAGACATTCCAGCACACCATGGCTAATGGCTGACTCTGGGGGTGTTCTTTTCGGACCTTTCGTGACAGTGCATAGACCCTATCATTTTGTTTGTTTAATTTTGTCTGCACCATGAAGATTTTCTCATCAGTAAACAACATGCAGATCAGCGAGGTAAGAGACGATTTGATTTTTGGAGCCAGTTTTTGTAAAGGCCACAGTCAGCAATTTTCTGCAATGATGTGCGATTCATTGACTTTTAAGTTGCATTCATCTCACGAACCAGTGTTTTCTGCTTTTAGAAAGTGCTACGGCAGAGACGCGATTCACTAAGCAAATTTGAAATATTTTTATAAACAAACAAATATTATGTCAATCTCTGTGTACACCTAAATCTTGGTCGTGCAATGGGTGCAACAAATGTAGTAACATTATTTTAGTAACTACCTTTCTCCCAATAAAATAAGATAGATTCACTATTAATGTGTACCAAATGATTTATGTCATTTAGCACCCATTGACGCTAAAATAAAGAACGAAAAACTTTTCTAAGTAGTGAGAAGTTTCCATATCCACTTGCATATCACATTATGTATACGTGTATCGTCACTTGGCCATAAAATCAATAAATTCATTTCATTTCTTTCTTCCTGAATCCCATTGTGTGTGACCTAAATGTGATCACAATTCCTGATATCCAATAACTTAATACGGTCATATTGTCCCATACAATTTTCAGGCATCCCACATGGATATCACTTATCAAATTCCCTTTCACACAAATAAATTCACATTTCTTCTGCCAGAGGAATGTTTTGAAATTCCGAAATTTACACGTGTTCATTGATCCGATATTACCCTTCTCTTCTACGAGTACTCTCAATCGATACCTCCGATACTTAGAAAACTATAAAAACTTGTTCACGTTGCTCCCATTTTTAGCTCATATCAGATCAATACCCTCTAGCTTTCAATAAAAACAAAATAATAAATCTCTAATTGCCGATATCATTCTTCGATATGTTTGAATAGAAAAAGTCATTATTAGCCGCTATTAACATCAATAAAACAAGAATTGAGTGCTAGCTTTCCTCCCCTCTCCTAAAACGTGAAACGTATACAAATCATAGAACTGTAGGTACATATATCAATTTACCGAAGGTCAAGATCATAACCACCCCAATTCAATTCCAATATCTATTCGCCTCGATTCATTCATTGCTGCTACGAAGCTAATTGGTTTTGTCATATGAATTTGTTTTTTTTTTTTTTTTTTTGCCACTCAATTTGGTCCTGCGGTTGTCACATATGAGGACGATCCTTAAGAAACTCACCCACTTGACTAATGTTATAAATTCAATTTTTCTTCCTCTCCATTAGACGGCTGTCTTAATTAATTTTCCACTTCAATCATCACCACCTGAAGGCTGCCTGAAGTCTGGTAACTGGTGGCTTTCTCTCTTGACTTAATTTAATAATTCGACGAAAGAAAAGTTTTTCATATTTTCACAGTTTTTCATCCTCAACACGTGCGGTACGTTAACCCTTCTCATGTGTCAGGACGAGATGTGGGAATACATCTCATCTCATCATCACATTCAGAGATATGTCTACCACAATTCTTACATGGTTGTGTGAGGACAAATTATACGAGTTTGTACATCTGGCATGTCAACGTGCCATTATATCGACTAAGTGTGCCAGTGCCAGGATATGATGAAGTGCCTCGCACTTATTCTTCCGCATACTGACGCTTTAAATCAAATCAACTTCACCTGGTTGCCTTGGCAGCTTACGCAATTTGGCATTTATTTGATTTCGTTATGAAACAATATCCTCTTGGTATTCCAAAAACTACAAAACTGGAAGCGTTCATAATAATTGTACATACTCGTGAAGTGGTACAATGAACTCAATTAAACTCTTGAATGATGTGAAGGACAATTATAAATTTCAAAAGAAGTTGTTTAGAAACTACGAGGTGACGTATTTTGTAGAACTTTTCAACAGCTTCGGACATGAAAATTGTTTCATTAGGGTCATTCAACTTTGAGGTAGGAAGGAAAATTCGAACAAATACTCGTAGCATGGGTGCTATTACGAAGCTTTGTGGGAGTCCACATTTTACCCTCAAATTTGAACGACCTCCCGCTCTCGTTACTTAAAAAAGTTGTGATATAAAGAAGTGATTCAGGCGATCAGGAAATCTAGGCAAGATCGTCAATGTACTGGGTGCTAGGCCATGGAAGAGTAGATGGTAATGCCGAGTATAATAGGCTGATGAAAAAATAAGACCAGTATCCTTTTGCGGTATGGGCTTCCAGAATCCCACTGGAAATGCTCAAAAGTTAGGCAACGAAAAGGCCTCCTCGCGAATTTTAATCGAAGAAGATCTAGAATTTTTACTAGCTTAAATAGGAATACTAACGGACTTCCTCACAGAAGGATAAAAATAAAACGTTGATAAGAGATTTCTTCTTTTTTTTTTAATGTCCACCACCACTCAGAACTGTGTTCTTTGAACTTATTAAACTCCAATGACAATGAAAAAGTATAGGATTGAGTTGCAAATTATAGGTTTCTGGAAATATTGAGGAAAGTAAGTTATTCTAGATTCATGATGAATTTCTAAAAAAAAAAAACCTACGATGATCGGTGAGTGCGATAGCAGACTCTACTCGTAAGGTACATGCATGTGCAGAATGAGCTACATGTGTATTACGAATAAACAGGCGGGACACATCTTATATTTCGTCCGAATATTTTTGGTGGAAATATCAGTATAGAAGCTCTAGGCATCCAACATTTGATCACCGATCAGTCTGCAAGTTTGACGCTCAAACTTGGGATGGGGGCTCCCGCCCAACCATGTGATTTATATTCAAGTTTCGGACGAACATAAGCTTTATTTATTGTGGCCAAGTCCGTAAGAGTGAAAAGCCATCTACATCTTTTGAGAAATTTTGAAGCATCTAGTACGACCTTTTGCAGTAATCTGCTGGTTCTAGCACAAGGCTGTGCTTATTCTCAAACTGGGAAAGATGGTATAGGACCATCCTAATCCCAGTAATCTTAATAGCTTTTCGTCATCCTTGACAAAAGGTCACTACAGCTAAAGCGGAGAGTGTTTATTTTCACACCAATTCACGACAGTCACCATGCCATGTGAATCAAACAAGTTAATGAAAGCGATAAGCACTTGCCTTCTCCTTGGACGCTAAGGGAGCCTTTGACAACCCCACCTGACGGTATTGAATCTGTTCTAACCTCTAAGAGGTGATGTTAGAGCAATTTAGACTATTTCTAACATAGCTTCAAAGCAGACTAGCAACCGCCATCTTGAGTAGATGCCTTAAGACTGTACAGTCTGGCTTTGCACAGGTGTGCTGTATTATCCACCACCTTGTGGGACTTATTAGTAAACTCATTGTTGTATAGCCTTAATGACGACTTATACCTTTCTATTAGATTCGCTGATGACGAATGTGCATATTTCTGTTATACTTAAGAAAGGTTAAAGTTTATTCTGGGACTCATTGCCGGCTTTACTCCCTGTAACGAGCATCTTAAAACCATAAGACTCAGAAGCACGGGCCTTAACGCGATGTGTCTCAAGAACGATAAAACATTTGAGCACATCGTACGAAAGTGCCCAGCCTTTTATTGAGTAGGCAATTTCATTCTACAAGATGAGGAACTGATAAAGCTCAAACTTGCCGATACCATACGCGATTTACAAGGATTATTAGTTCAACGTGTCCACACCAAGGAACCCCAACCAAAATATGGTCCAGCTAAAACACGTTCAGATGAAATTAACTTTTAAACAAGACTAATGGCGATTATCACAATCACATACCATTAATTGGGCAGTTGAGGGATACGCAGCTAAGCTTAGTAGTCGTAAGGATGAGAATGAAAAGGAAACTCTTTCTCACTTCATTGAAAAGTATTATACTGCCGTGTTCATAACATAGTTAAGCATAAGTGTGCGTTGATTTCATCAGTACCGCCATTGGCAGTTTAGAAAAATTTGGCCAGGAGTCAATTTTGGAGCAGTGTTGAAGAGTAAGGATCTGGGTTTAGCTTGAGTCGAAAGATACTTAAAAAAGTTCAGGGCATGGGCGTTTGGGAAAAGGGGGAAGAGAGAGAGAGGAGATGCCTATGCATGTTGGCTTTAAATGTTTGAAGGTTGTAGTGATGAGGTAATACAGAGCCTGGTAAATCATTCTACATTCGTGTCGTTCAGCTTATAAACGTATCCCTATATTTGACAGTACGACCGAAGTTGGGCTTAAGGGTGAACTGACGTACTTTTGAAGTATAACGCATATCGCGGATGAAATTTTGAAGGGTAGAAATACAACTGGCTATTTTGCTGGATAATTTTTATAAAAAAAAGCGATAAAATAGGGAAAGACACGAAACATTTCCACGATGAATCTACGGAGTTCACAATGGCTCTATTACCTATAAGTTTTAATGCACGATTCTTTACCCTGTCTAGTAAATATGTGCAGACCGGTCTTCGGTGCACCAGACCAAATGTAGGCATTATATTCCAGCTTGGGTGGATGAATGCCTTATAAATTGAGGTCAGATCAGACGGGGTAAAATATTTCTTGCACCGCTTAAGGAATCCTAGCCATTTTGCAATATTTTTGGCGACCGCGAATATGTGATCGTTCCATCGAAAATTGTTATTACACGTAATACCGAGAATGTCAAGTTTGTTGGTTTCAGCGATGCAAGTACCATTCATGACTAATGGTTGAGGGTTTTGATTTCGCTTGAGGGACAGAAGACAACATTGTGTTTTGGAAACATTAAATTCCACTCTGTTGGTTGAACCCTATTCGATTATGCTGTCCAAGTCGGAATTTAATATACTTAACATAAGTTGTCGTTCCTCTTCTCCGGCCGAGGAGCAAGGACGTGATTTAGGGAACGAATATGACAAACTGAGGGTACTGTCATCAGTGAAGTAATGGATTGGATTAGAGGTTGCAGACAAGAGATCATTTATAAAAATAAGTCAGAGATTCGAAGACTAAACATAGCCTTGGGGAACACCAGCATTTATATGGTGAATTGCAGCAGACATGAAGCCATCCAAGACAACTTGTATTGAATGCCCCGAGAGGTAATTTCTAATCTATTGAAGTAGAGACGCCATATGCACACATTTTCGACAAAAGAGCCTGATGCAAAACTCTGACAACTTTAGTTTCACCGAAGTGATGGTCAAATACCTGTTGCTACAAAAACCATACTGCCGGTCATTGAGTTTTCGTGAATCGAGATATTTCATAAGCTGAGCTTGGAAAGAAGAATCGTAAGTGCAATGGGTCAGTAATTGGATGGGGAGGAGGATTCGTCTTTTCTAGGGACAAACAAACAATATGCTACTTACATGGCTGATACAAATTAGTAAGTTTTATTCAACCCATCATAGATAAAAAGATACACCACGAGGATTTGAAACATCGGAAATAATAATTTATAATTTCATTAATAAAACAAGTTTTGTTAAAAGTTTTCTTCAAATCGCATTTATGCTTTAATTTTTATTTAATATTGCATATATTTTGTGTATATTACTATTATTTATTATTTTATTAAATAATAAAATGCTGCTTAATGATTTTTCGATTATCTCTTCTTACGTAATAGCAAGTATGCCTATAGATAAACTTACATGTATATGGTATTTTTTTTTATGTAAATATATAAATATAAGACCATATAAATTGCTATTATTTCCTTGCCTTAAATTTATTTTTTCGCCAATCTTTTCTTATTTACTTTTTTTTATATAAAATAGTTCGACACTTAGATCTTTAAAAGAATATTATTTTCTTACTTAATACGTAAACTTTATTTGCATTTTGCCTTTCAATCCATGAAATTTTATTACGCTAAGCTTGTATATTATATTTTTGTTTGTAATTTAATTATTTTATGTAAGCGCTTATTTTTAGTTTTTTTTTTATCATTATTTTAATGATTTCTAAACTACATTAATTATTCTTTGTAATCTTCTCTCATAATTTGCGTCTCTAAAATAATTTAATTTGAAACTGCTACAAGTATGTGAGTGAAACGTGTGGAAGGGTTGCCTACCGCAATTTATCTATGATATCATATCGAAATGAGAAGATAATATTTCAGTGATATTAATTTCTTGGGGTGGATTAAATGAAAATTAGAAGAGCACATGCCTTTCAAATTGTATTCAATGTTTAACGAGGGATCGTAATTATGATGGGTTTTTAAGACATTTTTGATGAAAGGAGAGTATTTCCACACAAAAACCGAAACTGAATCCCACTTGAGGAAGTTAAACTCATTCATATGATAGCGATGCCATATAAAGGACGACCTTGCCATTTGTCGAAGGGTGAAAAGGACAAAAATTCTGAGATTTTTTATTAATTCTCAGCATTATTGTCGTGGTGAGGGCCGGGAGCATCCGTGGGAGGTGGTGTGTCTGAGGCAGATGATTATGAGGGCGCGAGATATTTTAAGTTGACAAGTTGATTAATTGACTGCTTAGACAATGGTTTGTCAGCTTTTTGTTTACAATTAATGGATGGACTGACTTGTTGAATGTGAATAGGGAGTGAGCATGGGGAGATTAATCATTAAATGGGGTGACGGTGGATGAGAAAGGGATGAGGGTTGATGCTGTGAATGCAAATTTGTCACTCTTTTATAGATGATGAATGGGGTACTTATGTAGTCTTCTTATGGTTTAAGTAATGGGAAATAATCAATGGAGTAATTTGTAGATATTTGAATATTAAATGCATGTAAACAAATTTGATTGCTTTTACGAAGCACCGTCACGAACCAAATAGAAATGACCTTTGAACCTGTACAGGATGCATCCACTATATAAAATGAGAGAAAATTACCTTCGTAACGCAGTTTTTTAGGCTAAATGGAAAATGTGAAAAATTTAAGAGTAAAACTAGACATATCCAAAAAAGGATAACATTTAAGAAAAAAAAAAAAAAAAAAGTGGGGACTAATGATGTGAAGAACTGAAGTGTGTAATTACATCAAGCAAAAAAAAAACTCCTTTCCAAATTTTTTTTTACTTCAGAACTGCCTACAGGTCTACGTCAAATGGTTTAAAGGTTACGAGATGAACAGATAGGCAAGCTAACAGACAACCGACTATCACTGTAATGTTTCCAGATTTTATAACTAACGAATCTCCCTTTATAATAGCGATTCTACATAACGGAGCGTAGTCCCTAAAACTTCCTGAGAAAACCTCTAGCATCAAAATACACGACACGAAAATCCGTTTAGGCTTTCTAGAGTTACCGCATTACAACCCATAACAATCAAAATTAGGGCACTTTGACAGTGTTGTAACGTGGCAACTCCAGAACTCCTGAACCGATTTCCATGTCTGCTATTTTTTGCTTAGGTAATTTATTAAGGAAGGTTTAGAGGGTCATATATATAGTGCTTTTTAATCAGCCTCTCATCTACATAAAGTGTTGATCAACAAAATCGCTTTGAAAGAACATTTACAGTGCTCCTTGGATTTGTATAATATGTAGACGTTATTAATCTCTACAATTCATTCATACATTGTACCTATATACTCGTAGAGTGCCGCCCACCTGTGGGGTCATTTTCTTGAAAAATAAAACAGTATTTTGCAGTACAAAAGCTATCTTATCAGAATGCGTGAATTTTGATTACATTTGAATCAAAAAAAAGTGTGAATATGAGGGTATCATACGATGTTCCAAATGGATTGATGTTTTAAGAATATCTTTGAATCTGAAGGGCGAAGCTATATCAAAGTACATACATATGTACAGCCTTGCCAATAGCATTGGCACCCTATATTCTTCAATCTTTTTTATTACTACCTGAAGTTTTTTGCCTGTTTTTCCTGTGTTGTGAAATTACCCAACGAGGTTGTAAAAATAGGATTCGCGTCTGAGAAAATCCACCAATCAATGCAAATATTGCTTTTTTTCAATTTTAGACGCATTTTGCAGCATACGATCAGTGCACGATTATAGCTTGAGGTGAATAGATCCGCTGTTCTTTATAAAAATGACCACAACAAGCGACCTTAGTCTGTCACAACCTTTAAAATTAAATTTGTGTATAAAAAGGCAAGAAACAAGTGAAATTACAAACGAAGTGAAATGTTCGCCTTGTTCCTTACGAAATGTTATACAACGGTTCCAACAGACACATGGATCACAAAAGAACAGTCAGAAAAAATGTTACCACACATCGGGAGGACCGGATTTTAATACTATCTTCTTTAAAGCACAGAAAAATCGTCATCTGAGCTGGCTGCTGCTTAATCGGAGGAGCGGAGAAAAAAAATCTCCTCCAGCACGATTAGAAGAAGACTTAGAGCTTGGCTTAGAAGCCATGTCTCTCGGAAAAAACAAACAGTCACTTCTTCACTGAGGAAGATTGGCCATATTGTGGTCAGATGAATCGAATCTTGGAGGTGAGTGTCATGTTTGAAGCCCTTCAACTTTTAACACCAACAGTTTTGTCCAATTTCGATGCCGTGCTATTAAATACTCATTTTTTTAAAAATCACAGGTGTTTGGTACCCCGGTATATCTTTTGTGAGACGAAGAAAAAAGCTTTGCTTAAAATCGTTTGGGAGCAAGAGTGAAACACAGATCAGTGCTGTAAAAACTCAATGCCGAAAAAAAGAGCAGCAGTAATTAAAGCCGAAGGTGGCCACACCAAATATTACTTTTTAATTTATAAAAGCATATTTTTTTAACGTACTCGTAGTTACATAGTTTGATTTTTTCGGATTTTCCGCTTTCGAAGGAAGATATGATGATTTTCAAAGTCTGCCTAATACTTTTTTCCAAGGCAGTATATTTGGAATCAGGAGATTAAGCCCTTTAAACATTGTGGGCACTGCAGGGACCTCTATAGGAGCTATGCCCAAAAGTGGAATATAAAGAGTGGCGCTTGCTAAATGGGAGACATATCTGGTATAAACGGTGTCTGTCTGTCCGTGTGTCTGTTACATGTTTGTAACTTTTGAACCGTTTGAGATAGATAGATGAAATTTCGTACAAAATTAATACATACGTGGCGGACCAAAAAGAATCATGGCAATATATTTATAAAAAAAAAAAAAAAACATTTTTTTGTGTAGAGACTTTTGGGGATATAATGATTTCAATCATCATAACTTTCAGAAAAACTTGTCTACACGTTCGATGTAATTCAAAACCCAAATTTCATCAAATTCTGTTTAGTGGTTCTTGAGTTAGAAATATGGGACAGACGATTCGATTATGTTTTAAGCCCCACCACATATCTTACCACCACTTCATTCGATTTCAATTACTTTGAACTGGCAAGTCTATAGGCCAAATTTCATTAAATTCCGTTCAGGCGGCTAATAAAGATGATTTACACATTTTTTCATCATTACATGTACGAAAGTACCCCTCCGAGGGATAGATTCGTGCAATATTCAAATATCCTTGCCCGTTTCCGGGTTAAGTTATTAATTTTTTAGAATATTTTTTTTTTTTTTTTTTTTAACTGAATAAAAAGCATTTAACATAACGAGAAAAGCAAACCACACGAAGGGTCCCGATCTTCCCCTAGTGTATGACACTTATAGTGGATCTCACCTTTTAGCCATCAAATACAAATATTAGTAACTTCCCATACACAGCTGTGATATCAAAGATAAATCTAAATTTGATCGTCCGACAACAGCTACCGAAAACAATATCGAAATTTACACAGTAAATTCATAAACTAAAATTTCTATGGAGATTTTTTTTTTTTTTTTTCTAAACGATATGTAGATTTAAAGAATTTTTATTACTTATTTCTTTGTCTTGTTTTGTTGATTTGTATCTTATTGTTTGTTTTGGATTGTTTATCCTTGAGGTAATTTCGTCTACTTATTTTTTTTTTTTAGGTAGGGGGAGGTAGGTGTATAATTTGTCTATTTGGGAGTTTGGTAAATATAATTAAACTATTTTTTTTTATAGTTATTCTGTTTTATTTTTTTTTTTTCTACAACTTTATGGTAAGTATAAATGCATTCTATAAGAAATATACATAAAGTTAATATATAGTATTTATTTATTTTTGTTTTTAGCTTTACAATTCTATATGTATGTTTGTATTTTGCATAACATTGAGAGGTAGTAAGTACATATGTACGACATCTATTAGGGAGGTAATCCTTTAGTGTACTGTTTGTTTACAATTTGTTTTCAATTCATTATCAATGAAAATGAAATTTTTTGCACTAAGAAAAATTATTGCTATTTTAATTTATTTTAATTTTTTTTTATTTCACAACTCCGGTGGGGATATTCCTGGATATGAAAATGTACACAAAAACAAATGCTAAACCATTGTAGTTTTTTTTTTTTTAAAGAATTTCTAAATTTCAATTAAAGCCATAAATAAAGTTTTATTTTCATTTGCTAATAGTATACCTAATTTTTGTTTAATCGTTTCTACCGAGGGACGTTTTCTTATTTATAGACTCACTAGAATAATAATAATTTTGAATTTATTTTATTCTTAATTACTAAGAGCTTTATCCACCAAAGATTTTAATGTATTTATTTGGGTGAAATAACGTTATCTTGGTGTTTGGTATTTTATTTGCTTAACTTATTTTTTAGAAATCATTTTATACACATTTAAGACTTTTCTTTAAAAGGCTAAATGAGTTTACCGTTTTTGTTTTTCTTACTAATTGTAGGGATTTTTCTTTAATTTTTTAATTGTTAAATTAAAGTTTTTTAAGAGTGTACGCTCGCAGTCTTTCATTTATAATTATTTACATAATTTAGTTCGTTTAAGTTATTGATTTTTTTTATACTATAAGAATATATTATAATTATTTATAAGAATAGTTGTTAAGTTTTTATGTATTATATCGATTATGATGAAATGATTACCTTTGGGGAAGAAGCAAATTTGAGCGAATAAACTGACTTATGCGTTTGATAGTGATATATTCGGGTACGGTGTATGATAATTATTTATTGGGTAATTGGCAGAGGGTACAAATTACTGAGGGTGCATAGACAACCGGTTTCTTCTGTCTAAACATTTCTGAATTTGAAAACGATATAGGAAACTTACGCCTTCTTTTTTTTGTCTCTTAAAGATGTTACAAGAGTTACTTCCATAACGGCCGACATCACTTTCAGTATTGTCATCGCATAATTTAATTTATTTCAATATACTATATGTCATAATAAGTGACATATTTTATTAATATGACTGAAAATTTAATCCAAAATGTGAAACTTTAGTTTTATTTTTTTTTGTGAAACCTGTACGAAATCTTAGGTTTGGTTGGGATAAGATAAGAAATACATTTTGTATCGAAAATATTGTGGATTTGTTTTTTGTCCTTTGGGCTAAATAATGTCAAAGTGACACATTTTTGACGTTTTTTCGTTAGATGATTCTGCCTTTTTTTTTTGTCTTCCAGCTTTGTGGAGAACAATTATAATGTGACATAATTTTGCCAACAAGGTGACATAATTTTGTTCAAGTCGACGACAACACTGATCGATGAAGCTCGAATAAATTTCGAAGAAAGTAGAAAGAAGCACGAACACTCAATCTTGATGTGCTGTTTAACGTTGTTACTTAACAACGACTTAATCGATATCAATCGGATTTTTACTATTTACAGGATATTTGCGGTCAGGATTATTTCAGAGAAAAAATCGGAGATTCTAAAATTTCATCAATTAGGGGTGAACCGATTTCGATAAAATTTCAGAAAAAAAATAAGAATTAATCCGAGTTAAACGGAAGATGTTCCAGAAAATTACGATATACTAAGTCAGAAGTCTACAAAAATGTTCGCACTTTAGACGCTTCTATGAGTAGGCCAAAGCCAGGGACTTACATAACTTCAAAGTTTTATATTGAATTTTATAGTTCTACACAAGGGTGTATACGCTTACTTTTTTTGTGAGCGATACACTGCTTATCTACTAATAAATTATAAAAATTGAGTTAAAACAACTTTCAAAAATATGTATACGAGTATTTCATTAGATCGGATGTGAATATGCCATTAGTGAAAAGCCTGTAACACTGTGCTTTAAGCTCACCTTAATTCTTGGAATATCTAAATTAAAATGCTGGGATAACTTTGATCATTGTCATGTTGTAACTAAACAACTGTTTCAAAATAATTTAAGAGTTTCATTGTTTATGGGATATCATTTCCACCATCAGTATTATTATTCGCTTACAATTATTTTTGTTCAAGTTCCTGGAGTCGGAAACTCGATAAGTAAGTCTATTAACAGGCCATTCAACATAGACATGCACAAAATCTAACAAAATTTAATTAACCGTTACTCTGATAATCACAATACACTCTAAGATTAAAAGCGGCTATGTGAGGCTTTCATATATCTATGTATGTATATATATCTGACTCGCATATCACTGCTTTGCTTCTCTACTATCTTTTCAGAATATTACGAAGAAAGACTTTATTTCGATGGGACAGAAAATGTTTCGGAATGTTATGTAAAATGTAATAAATCTGCATCCAAGTTCCAAAGGTGCTCTGCAAACTATACGACTTACACGACATGCAATAGTTCGTAAATGTAGTATAACTGCAGTGATGCCAAATCGGTAATATTTTCAGTTGAACAATTTCAATATTTAATGTGTATTTGTCACATACGAGAAGTAATAACTTTACGAAAATATATTAATTACTTTGACAGTTACGAGTATGCCGTATTTCGAGATTTTTAACGTCTAAAAATGGCATCACTGCTAGTGTACTGCATTTATGAATTACGGGAGTATAGTTTCCGTATCTGCTTTGGCTTCACTGCTAGTATACTGCATTTATGAATTCAGGGAGTGTAGTTTCCGCAATTATTTTTTTCCTTTTTATTTTATTATTTGTATTCTACCTATATTCTATTAATCAAAGGTCAGATGCATTTGTCAGCATTTTTATTCGCTACTTACTTTTCTTCCCTGTACAAGCTTAGATACTTATAATGTAAACTAAACTTTTTTATCTTACATAATACATATTACTAGAGATACTTGCTCAAAGCTTCATCGGATTTTTATAAATTACTATGGATGTTAATTAATTACTGTAATTTGTTGAAATGTAGAATGTTCAAACATTGTACAATATTATGCACGGCAAGAATAATATATGAATGAATAAAATATATTTTTATTTTTATTGATTTTAATCAAGTTTTGTATCTTTTCTATTGTATTATGGCCATGGATTGTTATTTCATTCAAGAGGTAGTAGTGTATTTTTTTATTATTTATTTGAGGTAGATTGTTGTTGTTGATATTTTATTTTGGCTTGTTAATTATTTCGTTATATATTTTTTAAGAAAATAAAATTTATTGTCGTTAAATAAATAAGAAAACTGGTAAATAAAATTAGAGACAAAATAGTATTTTTATAATCAGGCAGCAGGTATTACTAAAAAAAAAGAAACTATAAACTTGTTTATTTTTGATATAAATGTTACTTTAAACCTTTATTCATCCAGAATGGACTTACTGTCCTAAATTTTAAGATTTGAACAATTTAATATTTGTTAAATAATATATATAAAATGCGATATAAGAATATAGATTTGAAGAGAGTAGTTAATGTTCAAAGGTTTCTCTACATTTTATTTAATACTCGTAGTAATAGAAAAATACTCCGTGAAAAAATAAAACTATCTGAACTATCTCAATACTCACACTAAAGAGTGTATGTAGGTTATCCAATTATTTGTAGGTGATTTGTGATACAAAATTTATGCCTGATTTATCAAATATCCAAATCTTAAAATTGTCTTGCTGTACGAGTATCTTTTCATCGGCCAATGAATATATAAGGTCCAAAAATGTAACCGTGGGGCACTTCATTTTTAGCGTAAAATTATACATACACCCATACCTCGGTTAGCGGCCTAGATACGTTCCACAAAATCAGGCCGTAAAGCGAAATGCCGTATAACCAGTAAATTGTTGTTGTTGTTGTAACGAAAAATATTGGCCGTAAAACGGAAACAAAGTAATAAAAAAGGCCTTTATAGCGAAAGGCCGTATAAAGAGCGGCCGTATAGCGAGGTATGAGTGTATTTTAAAGCAGAACTAGATAATTTACGTCAAATAGTATGTATGTCACAGCACAAAAATGTTATCTTAAGTATTATAGGGATGATCATATGATAGTCCCTATAAAATGGTACCTAAAACTTGTACAACATTTGTAATAGCTTTAGTACCGCGAAAACAAAATGTGTGGAATATTTCACCTTGAAAACATTAATGGTTTAGATTAATTTCACCCGGCATGTCTTAGAAGTAGGTACATAATGCTGCAAAAGTATGAGTACACTTTGATGTTGTTTTATTTTTATTACACGCAAAGTAAATGAACAAATTCACATCGTAAAATACCTTTACGGTGTGTCATAGTAGAATCATTAAAATGTCAGCTTAAAATGAAAGAACATTTTGCGGATATAATACTATTAGTCGTAAAAATTTCACGTGACCTATAAGATAGATGTACGCAATAGTAGGTAGGATATGTGTTACTTTTAGTGAACCTTACAACCATACGGGGAGTTTCTCATATAAATTTGTCTTAAGTAAAAAAAATCTATAGAACTAGATCTAAGTAGCTTAAAGAGTACAACATCCGTTTAAATAGATCTATTTAGGGAAACTATGGACAACAAAAACCTTCCCTATCACTAACTTGTCTTCCCCTCTCTTAGATGCGAACTGCTTAAGCGGGTGAGTTCAATCAACACACTGTGACAATGACCTACTAGGCCATCGGTTTCATCCACCCTATGGTTTGTGAGACGGGGCTCATTGTCTCAAGCATCATCCCAAACTTTTACAGCTTAAATGGATATATAATATCGCTTGAGAGATAACGTTTACATTCCTCCAGAAAACAGTTGTAAATCGCAAGAGAAGATTACGGAAACTATTAGCAGATGATCGGGTACACAACATTGCGCCGGAAAAAGTCATTACAACAAACATTTAAAGAGTAAAAATCGTTGGTATAATGAATTCGATTTAGTGACCCACTCGCCGAAGTCAGAAAGTAAGTTGCACCGAAGCACCCTTATTCGCTGAGTTTGTAGGAACTCCCATGCAGGTAATATTGCTATATATTTTCTTTGGCGGTAAAGTGAAAAAGGCAGCCTGAACGGCTGATAGTTTAGATGATATGAATGGTCGGTCAGTATAGTCTGCATCCCTAGATAAAGACACTAGAGATGAAGCTTTTCTACTGAACCTCAAACTTCTGTAACTCCCGTACTCACCAGGTCGAAGACAACTTGGTTCATAAGTTCTCCCCTCTTCCGCAAGATATGAAATCTAAGCTACTGCAGAAAACCGAAATACTGACGGATTCTCGAGTGACGTAACTTCTTAATGCATTCTTTTGGAATGCCCTGCTCTGCACCGATGAGTTCACCATCTGAGCAAACCTTTATCTGACCTACATATGGCTCTGGGCTTTTGGAACAAAATAATATTCAAAGAAACGACAGAGCGAGAAAAGACTCGGCTGTTATCTGGTTTAAGAAAGTCCTCAAGAGTGACAAATATCACATCTTCAATTGGATGCACGATATGCTTGTTTTATTTTCAAAAAATACAGTCGCCTGCGACTTGAATATAATTCTCATATTTGGGCGGGAGCTCCCGCCACACCCTTGAGTTTACATGATCGTGCCCATCACAAGTGTTGGATGAAATCGATAGTTGTGCCCCGCCAGTTCGATCACAAAACTCGCGCGGCATCTTCCGCACTGCCTTATATTTTAAGCCCTCCCAACACGAATATGAAATAACTTGCCTTCCTCAATATTTCCAGATACTTATGACGCGCCCCGTCACCGCACTCTCTATCCTTTCCTCTATAATCTTTAATTATTTTCCTTTCTCTTAATCACTGGGTCCAATAAACTTTAAAGGACATAGTAGTCCTTGTGTTTAGATTTCACTTGCCAATCACGAAGGGAAAATGATGAAACTAGTAAAACGTCTCAACTAACTTCCATCTGATGAACTCAGAAAAACATATTAAAGACATGTGGAACATGTATCCGAAATAATACTATGCGTGCTGTTCTAGAAAACCGAAGTGCATACCGCACATCTACTACAGCCTTAAACTTCTCCTTCTCCTTCTATTCAAACTATGGATGACAATGCTTCAACTGCAACAGGTTGTCAATTTTGCTTACGAGAGATAAGAAAAATACCAAAGATTGTTTCTACGAGTCTGTTAAGTAGACTTACGTTCAACTCCCGAGGTATGACATCAAAGCCGTGCTCGGATATGACCATCGAATAGCAGCGACTTTGCCCAGCAACAAGACACGGTGCAACACCTGGTTCAGATGGCAGGTACATGATCAACAGAATGTCTACTGCCTGTGAACTTAATGGAAAGAGCTCAACTTTCAAGAGATGGAATCGCAAGGCATTGTCAGCAAGCTAATTGAAGTGTTAGTGCCTGTTGACCGAAGGATCGTCGATTTAAGTATCAACTATGAACCATCCTATCTCTTCATCACCTTACCAACTTATATGTCGTATAATTGCATAGTTGGATTGAAAGGGGCTTTTAGTCAGAAATTGTTAGAATGATAAAAAAAAACTGCGCGTTAGTTTTGCTAACAGAAAACTCTACACAAAAACGACAAAAAAAAAAAGGACATGGTCAATGGGGGTTCAAACTTAGAAATGGTCGGCCTAGACTTAGATTTTCTGATAATGTAGATCAGCTTAAATTCTGAATTAATAGCGCATGTATACCTTTGCACTGATTTGCGTTTACGAATTGGCTCAATCATTTCGTTACGACTCATTCTGCAACGACACTACATCCGTACATGTACTGATTTTAAGGCCACGTATGATAGCGTTACAAATATAATTCCATATCTAGCTTAAACTTCCTTGTGAACACAATTTGTACTATCCTATTGATTTGGCAATTGTATAGGGAGGTCCTATCGAAAACGACTAAATGGGCACTGCACCAAGCCTTTACCATTCCAATACTGCTATTATTTCTTAGAATAACGGTTTTTTTCCAAGCCGAATATACGAGTATAAGTGTTTTTTGTGTTTCCAATAGGAACATTTTTCATGACATCTTTGTACATATAGATTTACCTACGAAATTAACTGGAACCTGGTTTAGAAAAAATGCATTCAATACTTAAAGTAGCTAGATCATGTAGAGTGGTTAAATACTAACGGCTATGATCAG
This sequence comes from Pocota personata, assembly GCA_963082735.1. Classification (NCBI taxonomy): domain Eukaryota; kingdom Metazoa; phylum Arthropoda; class Insecta; order Diptera; family Syrphidae; genus Pocota; species Pocota personata. The sequence continues at coordinate 193,899,387 of OY720429.1, read as the reverse complement.
CAGTAAATGGTTTTTGATCATCAAAATTAAATTATTTGATTAGAAATTGAATAGAATTGAATAGATCACCAGAAAATATTAATTAATATTACTTATAGTGGATATATGCTACAGACGGAGTACCAGGTTGCCGCCTAAAAGCATATTAACTGGCTCTTAAAAATTGGCTGTTTCTCGGCTTTGGCTTAATCGATTTTTATTGCAATTAATATCTAAGCAATATTTGATATGTGCTTTGTCATGTCATACCAAGTTTTGGAAAAGTGTCAAAATAAGTTTTTTTTTCAAATTTTAACGGATTTACGGCAAACCCCACAGGCGGACCAGTAGGGATGCAATAAAGTCGGAGGACTGTGATCCTTCTACTGCGGATCATAACCTCGCCGTAGGGAACAGAAGAAGAAGAACGGATTTACACTTTGTTTGCAGATTTCAAAGCTGAGTTTTTGCATCTAAACATGCGCAATTTATTTTATTTTCCGCAGATCAAAAAATTGTTCACGATTTTATAAAAACTTGCACACTATTGCTCTGATAAGTACCGTTTTCGTAGCAAATGAAGAACTCAGCTTAGGGAGCCCTACAGAAGTATGCCTCACTAAGTCCATAAAATAATTTAGACACACTTTAAACACCAAAAAGTTAAATTCATGGAACATAAATTTACACAAGAAAATGCCTTAAATTAAATAACCTACGTAACCATTGTAATTGAAAGGACTCGACTTGATATATGTCCTTAAGAAAAACTTCATCCCCAAGTCGTTTTTTGTTCGTCAACAGAACTTTCACCCAAGTTACAGAAGTGGGTCAGTGATTACGCACAGGCAGGCACATAACTCTCACCCTCTTCTAAAACTATTTAATATTAACTTATTTACACACTTTTTTTTATATCTCTTTTGTTTTTAAGTTAAGCAACAAATATACACAAAAAGTGTACCAGCATTCTCATTCTTTCCCCTTAGAAGCTGCTACACAATTTGAAAGAATAAAATTAAAGTTGCCCTAAGCAAATCATAAAGGAAAAAAAAAATCCTTAAGGGATGACAAAAAGAAGCAGCACGTGGATACTCAATTTCCTATTCCTATGCAAGGACATATTCGTACTTTTGTACACCTGATTATGCCAAATATGGTAGAGGCTTCTTTTGATTGTCACAATAAAAAAAGGAAAAAAAAAAATCAATATAAAACCAGATCGTGGGAAGGAATTCAAGATATCTGATTATTGAGTAAGTACGAAGAGATGGTAAAAGAAAAAAAAAATCACCTTCCTAAGATTTAGGAAGCAGTCCATCTCTATCTCCTTTGGAGGGTGAATTAAATTGACAATCATCCTTGGGTCGGTTTATTATGTAAATCTTTTGAAATTCGCGCTAATATTGACGTTAGCTTAAAGGTATTCAAATGAATTACATTACATGGAGGAAGTGTTGGGAATAATTGAAGGCGGTTATCCTTGTGAGGGAAGAACGCATTTCTTAAGGACACGGTTAAACACGTCAATGATTTCTTGACTCTCAAATGTCAGATACACATGCGAAAAGTCAAAGAAATAACACAAAAGATAAAGGTGGAGAGTGCTGGGTGAGTGATAAGAAATTCAGAGAGTAGAATAACCCATTCAGTTAGCTATGAATCCTTGAATTAAATTGTTCTGTCGCACGCAATATGTTGATCAGTATGGGGAAATACGTATTCCGTTGCTTTGTGTAGACATCAGGGTGTTCATTATTTATTTGGAAATATTAGGACTTTCCGATAGTTTAAGGGAACCATTTAGAGTAAATTTATGTAGGTCTCGAATAAATATGGAATCACTGTTGCATGAAGGACGCTAAAGGTGTGGAGTGGGCCAGAAGTATCGAAACTACAAAGGGTTAAAGTGATGAAATTTAAGCACGACATCAGACAGAACCGATATGAAGAGCAACTCTTTGATGCGTGTTATTTTTATGAACAATAATGCTTTGGTGCTAGTATTTAGTACTCAAGAGCATGACACGATATCTATCAACCATAATAGGAAATCTATCAGGAGTAAGGAAGAATTCACTCAATTACGCAGTTGTTTGAACCATTTTACAGCAAATGTACCTATTGCTGTGAAAAAGAACTTGTGTGGAAATTGCGATTCCTCCACTTTTTCGTACACACTTTTTTCACGAAATCTATTCGAGCAGTCCAACAGAGCTAATAGAACAAACAGACTGTATACTTTTAAGTGGTTCTCAATTTAAAATCATACCAGACTCAAGCTTCAAGCGGCTTTTACATCTAAATTATGTCAACGAATTCAATCAGTTGAGATTTTCATTTCATTCTTTTTGATGTTACGTTTTATGGCATTGCAAAATGAAATCATTTCGAACATCTAGCACCTGGAAGTATACAACGGGATGCGGTGAATTAAAATTTCATTGCATACCTTTTGGTGATAAAGGTTTGTCATAATATCACTCAACCAGATTTATGTTATCTCTAGCAATATTTTGTTTCTGAAGCTTGACGAGAGGTGCCTATTATGTTAATTCTCACAGCAAGGAATGGTACCTACAATAATCCGTTTTGCTGAAGACTCTGCAACTTTTGACAGACATATATGTCAGAGAAGCAACAGGAGACAACTACTTATCTGCATACGTGTATAACAGTAAGATAAGTTTATATTACTGATAAAAGAAGAAAAGTCGGTACAGTATAAAAAAATCACCATAGCAACCTTTATTGAAAAGGCTGCTTGTATTCTTACCAATCTGCGCAGGGATTAAATTAACATGGGTTTCTACTTTCAGATTGAGCTGATACTTGGGTCCCATACAACCATCTTAACCATAGGAAGCGTGCATACCAGGAGAAAGTTCACCCTATAGAGATTCTAAACAAAAAAAGCCTCCAAAGTAATTGCTGACGATGTTGCCAGCTTGGTATCGGACAAATTTCTCCACATAGAGCGAATGACTCAACTATGGAATTTTGGAAATAATTGGGTCAGCAACAACGGCCCTCTTGGCATCGGTGAGGTTGACATACAAAATTTAATGGGCGCAATTCACATACATCGACGATAACATAAAAAACATCGGTAGGGATTCGGGCCGATTGTGGTACATAAGATATTCACGACGGTTGTGAAACCCATTTTAACATATGGTTTTGAAGAAATGTTATATTCTAAGCCCGCATCCTGCAGCGGTACTGGTGATCCCTTTAAATCCTTACTGTAACTGGTAACCGCTTATAGGATGAAGAAAAAAAGGAGTTCCCTACGGATACGCTTCTATTCTGCCTTGGTGGAAGGACTTAAAATATATAAGTCTTATCAGAAGCTGGCGTATTTTGCAAGCGAAAGGGAATCAAATCTTCCTTTAGACTGGACTATTTTACCATATACATTCCGACTAAATTGGCACGTTTGGATTGTTAAATAATAGGTAGTGCAATCCTCTAACAGCAAGGGTTTCCGAAGGGACAAACAGACTATGGTGATAATGATGCTTAAGGTGTTCAAGAGACAAGATGGCCTTCAAATAGGTACCTAGGGATGATGTTGTTTAAATGGAAGGGTTTAATCAAAAATCAAATATGGCCTAAAATAGAAAAATATTGATTGGATAAACTTGTTACAGATGCATATACTTTCATCGAATTAAGTTTTCAGTCTCTAAGAGCGCACACTCCTCTATCTTTAATTATTAATTTTTTTTACTTAGTCCTTCGCATAATCGATTCATGTACTGGTAGTTTGCCAGAATAGTTTTCAATATGAACGCACGTGGCTCCTCTACAGGTTTTGTAGTGCTAAAAGTACTGCATGTGTTCACTTTTTTTAAAAAAAAATTCGTCACAAGACGTACATTTTTTCCTGACTCGTGTATGTACTCCTCGTGCGATTGTAGTACTGCATTGCATAATTTCTTCTTTTTTTCATCACGAGCTCATTTTGTTCGTCTTGCGGACAAGTTAGGAGCATCAGAAGTCATACACGCGCAACACAATATTTTCTTTTAGATCCCATGACTTTGTTGGATCTATGACGTCAGGGGCTTGAATGTTGTTGCTTAAATATGCTGCGCGTTTTTGTCTCGCCACAAGTATCTGATACCAGATTAAGTTTGTATTTTGTAGTACATTCAGTGCCTCATTTTCGCGCGATCTGTCTAGAATTTTTGCACAACTTCAGTAAATAGATCCTTATGCGTTATTTCTTTGATCTTTGTTATTGATACATTTGTGGATAATGTAGCTCATTTGTGTCAATACAACAAAATTCTTAAACTGATTTTCTATGCTGAGTGGAAATACTCTGTCCAACGAATTCTTGTCGATGTCATTGATGATCTCAAATTGACGTATTTTTTTTCTTAGGTTTTTTTTTATTTTTCAAACTGGGAATACAAATCAAAGTCCACTAGTGACAAATCTTTAAATTGTGAGCAGGGAGGTGCTTTCAAAAATGAGTTTCAAATTCAAAGTTCATGTGGAAACATAATTTGTTGTCAATCGAGAAATAATTTCTAGTCGGTATTGGAGATACTACAACAAGCAATCAACCCAATTGATAGGCTGAGTTGAAAAATTAAATACAATCGCCGATCGTGCTGTTCGATCAGAAAATATCTCACATACCGAAACTCATTTGAAAGTGGCTCCCGTACAAGTAATAAAAATAAAAATTAAGCTTCGACCTCACAGTGAAGGGATGTTTGTTAAAAACACAGTTTGCTTGTGACCCGAGTTGTACAGGTTCGAGCCGGAGTGGGGAATAACAACCAACAGCCTACCTACAATAAAAGTGAAATGAACAAAATCTAAGTTTCTCCAACCACAGTACCAAAAAGGGGTTTCTGCCTGGGACAATGGACCGACAATCGAGTCTGAGTGCTTGAAAATGATTTTTAAGAAAGAAAAAAAAGTGCACTTTTCCAAAGTACGTCACCAAGAACTTGCAAAAAAAAAATCATGGTAATAGAACATTTTCCGATCTACAACAACAAATAAGCTACGTAGGTAAGTGACGGCCGCTTTCCCGAGTGTCCTGAACGAGCGCCCGAAAAACAGATTCTATCTAGAGGCTTTCTAAGAAAATCCTCTAACAAAAAAAATAAAAAATCATTAAAATTGGTTCAATTATTTTATAAGTTATTCAAGAAAATGGCCGACAGAACGTCGTGTCTGCTTTTCGTACGGGATAATAGTTAACGTTTTAAAGCATCTTCGCTCTAACGGAGCCCTCTATGTGTGAACGGAGTCGTTATTGGCGAATTTTTGCTTCCACATTTTAAGGAAATGGCCATACCATGGTGATCCTGCAAAAAAATCGTATCCGAGATAAGGTCAGATTTGAACGGTTCTACGTATATACTCAAAATATGAGAGTGTCTGTACTCGTATGTGGTACTGCCTTTCGTTTCTTTCATTCACTACTTCGAAAGTGCACCAATTTGAATGATTCATTCTGCAGACTGTTAGCCTGAAGTAGTACTCGAGTTCTATTGATCTTGGTGGCATCGGATTAACGATTTTGAAAATACAGTTAATTCTGTGCAATTTAGGCATGTTTTTTTATTCACTATAGCTTTTGCAAATCTTAGCATTACAATTTTTTTCTAATTTTTTTGTGTGATTTTGGAAAACTACGCAATTTATTATTACACTTGTATTTATTCAATCTTCAATAGATTCGAAAAAATCTTTTTTGTAGATCAAAAAGAGTACCTAAAGCATGCCAAATCTCGTGCTATCGGATGAGGGGTTGTCCAAAAATAGATTGCTTAAAACTTTTCTGTACTTGAATGATAGCAGTTCTTAGAACTAAGTATAGCGCGGACGTTTTATTGCCTTATGAACAAATATGCAGACCCATTGTATCTATAAATAGTAGAAATTATGCAGTTTACGCGCATTTTACCAGTGTAGTTGTCAGAGGCTGATAAAAGAGTGTATTTGTACAGAAAATGGGTGCGGAGTGCAAATATTTTGGTTTTGATGTAGGAAAGTTCAACTACTCGTGAAGTAGCTAATAGGTGAAGCTTGCCTTAATGTACAGTTGCATAGAATTTGAAAAAAGTTCGGGGGGACTGGGAGTACTGAGCTGAAGAAGAGCTAGGCCAAGAAAGACAACTCCAGTGGAACATCGATTTTGAATTCTTCAAAGTAGTCAGAACTGCTCTAAAACCTCATCGGATATAAGAAACGACCTTGTTCAAGCAACTGGAAATAGAATTTCATCAAGCTAGGTCCAAACAAGGCTGGTAAAATCTGGACTACGTGCGCTTAAAAGAGTTCATAACTAGATTTCCCACCACGAGTCAAGCAAAGACGTTTGCCATGAGCTTAGGAGCCTGTTTTTTGGACACAATAGATGTGGGGCCAATGCCATATTTTCCAAAGTCCAAATTTAAAATGCATGTTGGAGATGGAAAAATGTTTGTTCGGAAAAGACCTGGAGAAAGGCTCAGCGACGAGTGCCTTAGAAGGCTTAAGCAAAAAGGTAAAATAATTATGCTCCGATAGAGGCTTCCTCTCTTCAAGTAACAGCATCTGCTTACTGGAAAGTTCTACAAAACTTTTCGGTGAAACCTGCAGGTTCATTTTCCAACACGATAATACTCCATGCCATACTGCGAAAGATTTAACAACATTTTTATGACTTAAGTTAAAAGTTACAAGCAATTAACTTTCAGATAAACAAGAATTTTGTTCCTCATTTAAAGGTCAGGAGGTACTTTGAAGAGAAAAACATTTACGTGTCAGATTAGCCCCCATATAGACGAGATCTTGACACCATCAAAGATATCTGGCCTATAATAAAACTAGAAGTAGCGATGAACCGCCCAGTATCGATTCCAGCCTTGGAAAGTTTATTGAAGAGTACCTGGGAATCCATACCTCCATCAACATTCAAAAATTTGTCGGAATCAATCGCAGATGAAATGCAAAGGAGGTCTAACAAATGAGATAATGTTGTGTACCGATATTTTTTTTCATTTTCTGTTTGTCAAATTGTTTAGAGCACAGTTGATTCTGTCTTGAAATGGTTCTAGAGATCTAGGCACAAGTACTGGCATATTATAAACAGTCAAACACACAGGAGTGAGGGTGAAAAATATCAACCGAAACCGTAAAAAAGAGTCAAAGTATTGCTACACTTTTTTTTGTACTTTTCACCTCAACCTGACTAACGAAAAATAATTTAACAACTGCCAACATTTGTTCTTTGAGGAATTATTAATTCTCACGTAATTGACATCAACATTTTTCTGTATAAGATATTTCTATTTGATATTTGTAAGTATGTGATTCAATTGAAAATTTAAAAAATCTGGTACTACTATGGTTCTGTCAAAGACATTTGACATCTGTGAAGACTAAGCATTGACATTTCTAATTATGGAGCGGTATACGGAAGAACTACACATTTTAATTGTTCAAACCCATGTCCGAAATGGGGAGAATTTACCCAGCACGATTGGGGTATTGCGAAATGTCGGCATATATAACCCTCCATCTCGTGCCGCAGTTGGACAAATTCGGTCGAACCGGGTCAGTGTTGGATGTGCAAAGAGACCAGTGCTCATAGTGGCCTGTTGCACCAAAATATCGCCGCAGTGAGTGACAGTGTTCGTGAACTTTTCTTACGGCTCCACGCAGCGCATTTTAACAAAAGATCTGCATCTGCATACCTACAAGATCAGGAATTAAAGTCAGTAGACTATGAATATCGTCGCGACTTTGTTGATTGGGTGTTAGAGAACCACCAAGTTGATGGTTTCGAACAAAATCATCTTCAGCTATGAGGCTCACTTTCAACTGAATGGCTACGAAAACAAATAAAATTGTCGCATTTGGGGTAATGAAAATCCATTGGCCATCTACGAATGCGGATTTTGGGCCACCGGTGTAGTGGGCTGTACTTCTTCGAAAACGTTATCGGGACGTGATAACAAATTATTTTTGGCACCAATTGGACGATATTGATGTGGTTTCAACAAAACGGTGCCACCTAACACACAGCGCGATAAACAATGCAATTATTCCACACAAAGCTTCCCGGCTGCGGCATATCTTGTTTTGGCAACCAAGATCGTGCGCCGTTGAATTCTTTTCTTTGGGATTAGGTGAAGCAGAAGGTGTATGCCAATGACTCCCGAATACGAAACGTAATTTATGAACTACCGCATGATTTATGCCGAAAAGTAATGGAAAATTTCATAAAAGAGGCGGAAGTCTGCTAGACCAGCCGTGGCGCCCAATTGGTCGATATCATTATTCATGTTTAATGTCAATGTCTCAACATTATATTGACATGAAAATATCAGCAATTTATGAAAAACCAATGCATTTTATTTCAAATTTAAATTGTAAGCGTGATATGTAACTGAACGATTTGTACTCCATTGACAAAAAGCTACACAGTAAGTAGTAGGTTCCTATTTGGAAAATAAAATTTACTTCTTAAACAAAAAGATAACCAATCACTGATCATAGGTCCCACTATCAATGCTGCTGTAACTAAAGCTGAGCTAGAATTATGAAGAAACTATCTTAATTGTACCTCTTTTTGTTCTGGTAGTAATCGTCACCATTTTGCTTGAAGTGCAATTCCACGACTGGACCCAATAGTTTTGTAAATAAATTTGCAGTCTTGTCCCGCAGCTGATGGCATGATTGAAGCTGACTTCATAAGATGCCCATATACCCACACACTTTGCTTTAACATAACAAAAATATAATTTTAATGACAATTTTTTGACACCAGTGTCACTACTGCAATAAGTTTATTTAAATACTCATAATTTTTTTTTTTTTTTAATTAGTGTGCTCACTATTAATAGAGTAGGGTGTGTTTGTTGTTACGCTGTCTACTCAACCATGGACTTACTGTACCTTGTACCATATGAAACGAACTTCATTTAAGACTTCCACTGATTGACTGATTAGATACCATAGAAGATTTTACCAATGATTATAGTGTTTACACTTAAAATCGCATTAAATCGCTTCAAAATGATAACTTATTTTGTTTACTCAAACTTTTGGGTCAAAAAGTTATAATAATAAAAAAAACAGGTGGAAACAAAAGTTATGTTGGGATTGTTTATCACTTTTTGATTGATAAAAGTTTGTGTTTTTTGCAAAAGAGAAGAACAAAAATAAACGCAAAAGCCATATTCGTTGCATTGAAAATAATTCAAAAAAAAAAAAAAAAAGTCCGCAAAATAAAATGAAACAAATTTTGAAAAAGCAGTGTTTTCTTTTTTATAACAATCAGTTTTTATTTGTTTTACTTATTTTCTTTCATTCTAAGTTTTTTTTTTTTTATTTATAAATAATTTTATATCATTTGTTTTGTTTTGTTGTAGTTTGTCTTGAATATAAGTGAAGAGAATAAGATAATTAAAAACTTAAAAATTAAATAAAAACACAGAGTATATTAGTTGTTTGTTTTTTTTTTTATAATTTTTTTTTTTTTGTTTAAGAATAAAAATTAATGTGATTTTGCTGCCTGACTTATAAGAAAACGAAATTTTTTTTTATACAACTTAAAACAGCAACTAAAAGGAAAAGTATTTATTTTTTTTTGGTCAAAAATTAAATTAAATTTAAAAGTTAATTCGATTTGTTCGTTTTTTTTTTTTTTTTTTCTTTTTACTCGGATATACTTCATGAAGCGACGGCGGTAAAATATTTTTTCGAAAAGAGTTTTTTTTTTTTTTTTAAGTTTGTATAAATATATTTTGTTTGTTAAATATGTATAAATTCAATTCATCTATTATTTATTGGTATAAATTTTGCTATTTATTATACGATTTTTTTCCTTTAAAAATTTTCTAAAATTGTTTTAAATTTTTAATTGTGTGTCTTTTTCTTTGTACCGTCAGCGCTCGAATTGAATTCTTTTTATTTTGTCAAAGTTTGATTTGTATAATTTAATTTTTATCCGACAAAAATAAAAAAACAAACATAAATTTTAAACAAAAAAATAGTTTTTTATTCGATTTTTCTTTTAACTACAATAGATTAGATATTAATAGTAATTTATATTTTATTCTTATACTTTTTTTTTCCTTTTGGTTTCGTGAAGATTTATTCTATAACTTATGTAAAAGTTGATACTTTATTTTAGTTATAATATGTTTTATATTTAACAAATAACAAAACAAAAGGAAATATCTATCACAGTAAAAAATTAAAGTCGCAATGATTTTTTTTTTTTTTTATTTATTTCGTTAAATTACCATTTTTTTGTTTTTCTTTTTTTAAATATTTATATATAATTTAACAGTGATGCATGGAGTAAAATAAAAATAGCTAACTACTTAGATAGTTAGCTATTCGAATTTATGTATAATTATTTACAAAATAAAACAAACTAAAAAATATATATAACTATATATCTAATAATAGTTCATGTGTTTTTTTATATCGCTAACAACTAACTTAAGACAAATGATAAAGTAATAATATTGTTTTTTTAATGATTTTGAATCATTTTAGTTTTTTTGTTTTGCTTTTTTTTAACTAACAAAAAGTTAATAATAAAATCGATCCATTTACAAAATGTAAAAATTTGTTTAAAATGTTTTTTGTTTTTGTTTTCTGTTTTGCTACGCACTGTACAAATAACAATAAAATTTGTTAAAAATTTACACTTTTTTACGTCCTAAAAGTTCTTTTTTTTTTATACTTAAGCTTAGGTTTTTTTCGCTTCCATGTATGGTATGTAACTTTTTGGTAGAAAACGGTACCAAAAAATTAGTAATGGTGGCGAATGTCGCTCTAAATCATCCGTGGATTGATCCATTTCACAGTTTATTGTGAAATGAATTTTATTTTAATTTTTTTTTTTTTTGTGTAAAAAAAAAAAGAAATAATTTACAACAACGCATGGTGTATAGGAAACTTGGATTGGATTAGAGTGGGTGGGGATTGAGTATGAGTGGTTTTTCTTTTTGTGGTTTATGCCTTTGCGAGCTTTTTCGGTCGCACAGGCACTATACAATAACCGGCACTTACATCGCATCCACTGATGAGAAGATTCTTTAGCACTGAGTTCGATGATGACGACGCCAGCGATTGATTGAGGTGGTGATTCAGGTTGGAGTCTTGTTGTTGATTGCGTAACAACTGTTGCTGTTGCTGTAGGGTACCTCCATTTTCATTAGTCCAACGTGACGTTGCTTGGGATTTGTCATACCCGCCAGCCGTCTTAACCACTACCCTTTGCTTTTGGGGCGCTGGAGCCATTAATTGCTGCAGTAGATGCGGTGACGTTTGAATTTCCACTGTAGAGGAATTCTTCAAACGTTTCGAATCCAATGCTGAGGCACCTCCTGTTGTGAGGTGACGTTTATGGATATTACCCTGTTGTAGGGCTGTCAAATTGGTCGTATGCAGAATGGTCGCTTTGGGTGAGGATTGCTGTCGACCAACGTTGTTGCCATTGGAAATTCGAATTGTAGCCGCTGTATTACTGGTGGGTATTTTTCCTGTCAATTTTCTATTGTTTTGGATAATTTCTTCGCTTAGAATTAAACTGCCGCTGACACATTGTTTATTGCTATTTGAATTGTTGTGGCAATTTGACGACGAAGACAACGACAACGACGACGGCGTTGTTGATGATGATGTTGATGATGATGATGACGATGATGAGTTTGTCGTTACGGCTGCTGCTACTGATGGTGACGATGTCGTACGTTGCTGGTTCATTGAAAGATTTTTATTGTTTTGAATTGTGATTAGGGGAACGTGCAGGGTAGTGGTCGGTAGTGTCGCCGTATTTATGATTATATTCTGTTGTTTATGTGTTTGTCGCAAATCATCAACGGCTACACTTGAATCGTTTGAATTGATGCTAAGCAATTCCTGTACGGCCCAACAATCTAGATTTGGAGCTGTTTTTTTTTTTTTTTTAAAGAGAAAATTTTAAAAGTTAGTAAGTTTCAGACCGAAAAAAAAAATATTCACAAACTATGGCTGAAAATGTTTCTTTTTTTTATTTATGAACGGGCGTCAAATTTGCCACACAGCCCAATTAAATTCTATTAATTTAGCCTCGGATCAAAATGAATAAAAAGAAGAAAAATAAACGCAATAAATTGGGATGAAAGCAGAGGAACAAAATACAGAACGATGGCACCTCGACCGTGACATTCAATTTTTATTATAATTTAAAAAAAAAAAAATTAAGAAATAAAGAAAATTCGCCGTGATGTGTGGTTTCAGCGAATCGCTTTCGGCTCGTGGATGTCTATTATGCAACAAATTAAATCATTTATTACAAAAAAATGTATATAAATTATTAAAAAACAAAATATAAGAATGAAAAAAAAAAAAACACAAAGACCCAAATAACTTTATGTATCAGTAAAGTTTTTAAGAAACGCTTGGGTGAGTAGACGTAAAGACGCGTGTATTATTAGACTCTGCTTTGGATAAAGACATCAATATTTATTGTTGTGTTTTTCTTTTTTCCCAATCTTTTTTCTATTTCTGTGTCATTATCGATGAAGCGCGACCGTCCGTGAATACCTAGGGATAAGTTACTTCTAATTTGAAAGCGGAATTTTCAAAATAGTTATAATTAGCAAATATTGGCTAATATTCTTTTGCTATCGAGTGTATCTGCTCATCAGAATTTGGACAGGATTACGTGTTTATTTGTGTTGGTAATGAAATGCACTTAAACTCTAATTGATGATAAGATTCAAGATACGTGTGGTACACATTAAACTACCCTGGCTTGGATGACAACATTTCATCATCATCACCATTCAGTACCTCAGTTCAATGTCCGATGCCCAGGCAAACAAATCTAGAGCTTCAATGAACCGAGAAACCAAAAAAAGAGAAACAGAATGCTTTAAAACTGTAACTATTGTTCCATACGAAAAACAGACAGGGCGTTCTGTCGGTCATTTTCTTCTATAACTTCTAAATTATTTAACCTATTTAATTGAAGATTTGTTTGTTAGTTAAATAATTTTCTTGACATAGAATATATTTGTCGGTACTCCTTCAGGACTCGTAGGAAAGCGATATAAAATAAACTATCCGTTACTTACATATTTTTGGATTCGACTAAAAAAAAAAAACACTTTTTAACGATATGTCATATGCACTGGTAAACGTTTAAACGCACTCATTATGAAACTAGTATTGAACACATCCATTCTAAAGGGTGTCCCAAAATCCGCGCAAGATTTGAATTTTACACCATTTATGCGGTAAAGTGTTGCCAACGAAAAAAAAAAAAAAAACAGTGTGATAGCTGACAGTTCAGGGTTATTAAAAATGGAGTGCTACACGAAAGAACAACGCGATTTAAAAATAATGAGGGATTAGTAGCTACAATTTTCGTACAAAAATTTGATCGGAATTGTGATTTAACTTCATCAACTGTGAAGAGATTAATTCAAAAATTCAGAGAGGCTGGATCAATTTGTGATCTTAGACACTCTGGCCGTCCTCCAACAAGTCGTTCAACACAAAATATCGTAACAGTTCGTGAGTGTCGATGAGAGTCCAGGAACATCAATTCGGCACCGTCAAGAATTGTACATTTCGAGAAGCTCCCTATAGCGTATTCTCACGAAAATCTTAATGCATACAAAGTGCAACTGACTCAAGAACTGAAGCCTACTGACCACGCACAGCGAAGAGAGTTCGTTTAAACGATTATGGAACAACAACAAGTAGATTCTGATTTCAAACAAAATCATCTTCAGCGATGAGTCTCATCTCATCTTGACGGTGTCGCATGGCATACAGCCGGAGAAATAGTTCATTTACTACATGAGTCATTTTCTGGTCGTGTAATTTCCCGTTTTAGTGATCAGAATTGGCCGGCCAAATCATGTGATTTCAAGCCGTTAGACTTTTTACTTTGAGGTTTTTTAAAATCCAAGGTTTATGCCAACAAGCCCACGACCACGACCGAGCAAATTAAGCTCGAAATTCAGCCATATTTATGCAAAAAGGTTATGGAAAATTTCGACAAAAGAGTGCCTTTGTGCCAGCAAAGTCGTAGAGGCCATTTACCTCCGATATGCTATTCCATACATAACCCTATACTGTATATTTTATGAATCAATAAAACATTTAGAATTTTTAATTAAAAACCTGGGTTTTCTATCAAAATTTCTTCTTGCGTGAATTTCGGGACACCCTTCATATTGACAGGTATGCAATGAGTGACATTTAAACTAAGTTAACTCGCAAAAAGAGTTACACAAAAGCCGATTGTAAATAAGGAGTGGGTCGATATTGAAAACCATGTTGTGCCTTCACAAGTGCAATATGGAAAGAGGCGATATTTTTCGGACCTTCCAACCCCTTGAAATAACCCGGAATTTTGTGTATCGAACTGTTAAATCGTTTGAGGACACCAGTGGAGTAACTGACCGTCATAGATCCAGACACCCTCGCACTGTCAGAACTCCAAAGGCGATAAAAGCTGTTAAAGCCTGAATTAATCGGAAACCCCTGCGAAAGCAGAAAATCTTGTCACGAGAAAAATCATCAAACAAGATTTGAGACTCAAAGCGTGTAAAAGACACACTGGGCACTTACTCACAGCCCAATTAAAGCAAAAACGGATTGGATCGAAAGCTCTTTGCCGCGCAAAATGGTCACAGGAAAATTTTGTTCACGGATGAAGAAATGTTTACTATTGAGGAATCGTTCAATAAGCAAAGTGACAGATCCTATGCCCAGTAAGGGAGTAAAAAAATCGGCAAAAATCCAGCAAACGGATATTCTGGAAGGTGTTGTGAAGGGACTTAACCAACAATTGCTTTCAAACAACCAGTGGACAAGAGGTGATGGCGTGCTGCGTGCTACGATTAATGAGTGACCAGAGCGACTCAAAGCCTGCATAAATGTAAATGGTGGCCATTTCGAATAAATTGTTCAAGTATTGTTTCCCAAATAATCAATTAAAGTTTTACAGAAACAAAAACCAAAAAATACTTGTTCGTTTTTATTTTATCACCAAAAATGCGTGTACCAGTATTTATGACTTGACCAGGTATATAGACCCCAACATTTTTTATTGTGACTTTTGCTTCTACCAGAGCCACTTACAATATAACGTTTTTTTTAAAACATGGCAATTGTGTTTGGGTTGTTTTTCTGCATGTCTGGTGTCAAAATCGTGGATATAGCTTCTATAGTTTAGGCGCTAGAAGGTGGTGCCAGACGGAAGAGCGGACGGACGCGCTAGCGAGAGTGGACTATTTCAGGGACAAACAAAAAACAAAGAAAAACCTAGAAGCAGGTGGGGTTAGCTGGTTGATACTGTAAATATAAAAATCTAGCATAGACCACAAATCAATAGTTCGAGATAAGCATCCCGATCAAATTAAGGCATAAAGGGAATTCCTTCACCACGTCGTTATGAAAGTGGCAGTTGGTAATCCGAAACTGTCAATGGAGATAAATTTTCCGTATCGTATAATACGGAACAGAACTGACTTGTAATGATTATAGAGAGTGAAATGAAGGTATCTAAAGGTCTGAACAAAAATGTCACATCACACAATCACCTTAATTGACATTCAATATATGTAGTTCGAATGGAGAAAAAGATCCAAAAGTTATCAGGATTCTAGGGAACACGGACAAGATAAACAACTACGAAGTGTTACAGTAAAACATATGTATATATGTAGGTAGATACCCAAGATTCTGTTGGAATATTAAAAAAAAAAAAAAATGTTTGAGGACAAATACCGAAAGCATTGAAGCCCTAGGACAACGAAAAATCGGTATGGGGCACCATACACGACTTCCACATATCATTTATCAAAATAATTTCGATAAACTTTGCCGCCAGAAAGTTTTTTCATCATTAGAAGCTTCTCTCAATCGAAAAAAAAACTACCCTTGGGAAATGGCATAAAACTGTAGGTCCCAACCATTCGTACGACCCACATCACGAGTGTTTGCAAGAAGCTACTACTATTGGGCTGTTAGCGCCAATATATTTATTTTGTTTACTCGAAAGCCGCTGTACGAACATGATATTGTGTATTATTGTGAGTTGAAAGAAAAGTTTCACAAAATTGAGTAGCCAAAGCGTTTTTTTTATAAAAGGGACCTGGTAGAACATTGGATTTCGAACAAAAATACACATTATAAGCATAAGCATATAAGCTTCTACCATCTTATCTTGGTTCTATCTTCACCAAATCTAAACCAATTTAAACAATTCTACTTTTAATCAAACGCAAAATATCCAGTGGACATAGTTTTAGAACACTTTGAAAGCATCTGGCCTACAGTTTTATTGTAAGTTAGAGTTAAACTTGATATTTCGTTAGAAAGGGTAAAATGTCATATTTGCCCCTTACAAAACCGCAGTTTTGGCTCTAAACTTTGAAGGATATATCCGAACATTTATTGTTTCCTGTTTAGTAACAAATTACATACGGGTGCTATCGACGAAACAAGTTGTGTGTTTCTAACAAATAATGAATGACTTACATTTTGTTAAATACAATGGAAGTGATTATGATCAGACAGCAATACTTATACAGTGGGTATGTCTAAAGACACAGTGCTACAACAAATTGTATGTTGTTCAAGGCTTAGTATCGGAGGTATGGCAAAGAATTAAATAATGAAAGGTACATATGTTCGACAGGATTTGATGTGAAATTCGCACTACAGCTCGCTTTTAGGCTGGGTGAGCAATATGTTGAATGTCTCCAAGATCAGATACATGTATATGACCATCTTTGAAGCCGATAAGTGTAATATACACCACAACAGTATTGCTATGAAAGTAGTGTGAGGAATCTTGCCATTGCATTAATTTATAAAGAAAACAGCGGCAACAATTGCGCCGAAGTGCTAAATGGCATTATCAAGGTACCATTTAGTGAAAGATATGTTCGAGAAATGGTCCCAAAATATCAATATAAAAATGGCAGTTGACTCCATCTAAGCAAAAAGTTCTATGCATGGACTGAAGAACGCTTAAAAGGATAGACTAGCGTTATCCACAGGTGATAGTTACTTTAGGTATCAGTTAAAGACGACACGACTATACGTAAATAGTTAACGTTAATTTTTGTTTGTTCAATTTATATCAAAAGGCGATTCGATAAGGCTTTCGAAACAACATTGGTACCATTTTAAAGGACCTAATCTCTTGATTTCAAATGTATACGCTTTTTATAGCTCAGCACTTTAGATTCGAAAATATTCTGACAAAAAAAATGGGTAATTCGCATATCATACAAACCAAACTGTTAATCTGTTTATATATTTATTTGTTAATTTTACAACAGATTATGACTCTTAATTGATGACTCAGTCCAGGTTGTAGTACAGCTCCTACGAAGGTCTATGCGGAACCTAACTTTTTTTTACCCGCAGGTTGGTAGAGTTTCTTATCGTTACAAAGTTCATGATTTTATGCTTTCAAACATAAATTCAATTCTCCACATTAAATGATATGATTCTAAAACATTTTTTTAATAGCAAAACCCATACGAGCAAAACCGCGGGCAGCAATTAATTTAAAATATTAGCGCGACCCACCCGCATAACGTGCATTTCGGCTCAAACTTGTAGTTTTTACGCCCAGGGGGAAATTATTCTGTTCTATCAGTAGTCCAATTTAAGCCCAGTTCACTTGCCTCTCTATGAGGCAGTGTCTGATCTGCAGCGAATTGCATTCACCTTAAATAACAATTAACTTGTAGCCAGAGACAGAGTTATTCCATGACTGGCGAGATCATTGACCTATGACGCAGCACCAGCACTAAACATAGGTGAATGTTGAATTACTCAAGAACTTTATTACATCTCTTCTATCCTTGAAAATGGTAATAACACGATAGGATATGTGTCACTTTAAGCTACAGATAGGATAAGGCCAAAAGACATGCTAACATTAGTCTCATTTCGTTCACAATAATTGGGCAGGTTGTAGACAGTCTATTCTAGAATAGATTCTAGGTTTTTCGGCATCGTGGAGTGGTCTGATTGCAAGCTGTACCACTGTGAGGTGGCTTTGAGTTAAAGGGCTACTATTTGTCGGGCGGAAATATCTAAAGGTATCAGATGAAAGCTGTACACATGAGCATTGCATATCTTACTCCATCTTAGTCCATAAAACGATCAAACCGAACATTGGTTGTGAGTCTGGTTGTCTTGTTTGGGATTAAAATCTTCACTTTAAACCAATGATATATCTACAAGAGAATACAGCTATCGCAGGTATCTTGACACGCTAAATTGGGTTTTCAAATATTTTTTTTAGCCCTAGAAAAGACCCAGGTATTATGACATATCTGTAAACCACCATGCGGAGCCTATAATCGAACGTGAAGAAAATCAAAATATGTTCATTGCACTTTGGCGAGTTATAATCTTGGTAAGTGTAGATTCTGTTGAAATTTTCTGACAATGAAGGTTAAGCTTACAAATAAAGTTGAAGGAGAGTTATGCTAAGTTTCAAGTAAATCCGACGAAAAAATACGTTCTACCCAAATTTGTATATCTCCTTTTACCCCCTTAGATAATGGGTACCATCAGTACTCGACTTGAGTAGGGACTTTACCCATGGTATCGAACCAAAGTATCAAATAGTCAAATAGCGGTATGGAGGTTCGAACTATTAATACCTACTCAGTATCGTTCAAAAACCTATCGATTAAACAATTAAAATTTACGAGCTATCAACCTGTTACTACAATTCGTCGTGATGCCAAAAAACCTGTCTCGAAAGTCATAAAAAGCTACACATGACCGAAAAGGTTGGAAATCACTAGCCTGGCATAAAAAGAACTAATTTATGTCCTATATACCCTAGAGGTCGCAGTTTAATTACCAATTAATGTCATAGCATTTCCCTCCATTTATGCAACATTTGTTCTACTGCCACAGTTCAATGGCCACATCTGTGTCACACGCAAAATACCTAATATTCCAAATTTAAAACCAGCTAAAATTAGTCTCTCCTTCCATCCATATAAACCTATTATCCAATCGTCAACAGACTTCTACATCCAAAGTGACGTATGTACCTTCTAGCCGGGTTTGTAAACAAAATCTGATGCAATTCTTAAACAACAGTTGACTAGATACACAAACCTCGTGCTTTGAGGCGTTCGTTTCAATCACGAGGCATAAGTATATCATTCTTCCACTTATTAAGAAAATACTTATGGATCAACTATATTTTCTTGACATTAAACTAAAATTGAAGGACAAAAGCTAGAAAAAGTGAATTCCAAACTGCCAAAACCATATACGAAATGGATTCATCTTGTGACTCAAACGTTCTATCCCAACGAACTATGATTGACATAACATTTGTCTGCTCAAAAAAAAAAAAAAAAAACAATATCTAAACAATGTATCACCCGCCAGCTGACCAAAACAAAAAATAATAATAAAAATAATAATAGCAAATCACCCATGCAGGTACGCATTTTACCTTAAAAAAAAAAAAAAAAAAAAACACTTCACATGAAAATTCTGGAAGAACACCAAACACGCTATATCCCAAAATTACCAGTATGTATCTACAGTAAGTATCTACATAATTGCTTATAAAAAAAAATCGCGCACGACCAACAGGTTTAATTCTGTTCCACGATTTTTTTTCCTATTTTGTTGTTTTTAATTTTTATTTTTTCTATGAAATAAACTATAAAAAAAAACAATTTTTTTTTGTTAGTTAAAAAAATATTCTCCATCTGTACTTTCATCAGCTTTCAAGAGCGTGTTGTGTTTGGCGTTCTTGTTCAACACACCGCACGGCGAAGGAGTAAAAATAGCATACGCCGGCGGCGGCGACCATTCTAGTGGCGTCGATTTTTCTCCTGATTTTTATTCTTTTTTTTTTTTTGTTTTTTAGTTTTTTGTTTATGAAGTATTTTTTATGTGATTTTATTTGAAATTTTTATTTTGTAGTTAACAACAATCATTGGTGCGCTAATGATTGACAGGAGGAACGAAAAAGTGAAGGGGGAGGATTTTAGTTTTTATCGTAGGGTAGAGGTGCCTAAGTATAGTCACCTACAGTGTTCAGCCCTCATCAGAAAAAAACAGGCAAGACACACCTATTTATTTCGGCCGAACATTTGTGGCACTAAGCTAAGGCTGCATATATTCGTAGACTGATCACAGTTCAGCCTACAAGCTTGTCGCTGAATACGGTCAAGTGAATTGGAGCATGTGACGGGAGCTCGCGTCCAAACATGCAAATTATATTCAAGTTTCGGACAGACATAAACTTCATAGATCGTGGCCAAGTTCGCGTTAGTGAAAACCCGCTTACACCTTTTGAGGAATCATGGGCATTAAGCACCACCATTTGTAGCATCAGTAATCTGCTGGTTTGATCGAAGGTCTGGGCGAACATACATGCCAAGCATTGACACACCGTTAGATTCTTCATCAACTCAATCCATTCTGAGTTTGACAACGTTAGTATCAAGCTTTATAGGCAGGGGACAGCTCTGGGTTGAACACACCTCAGTTATTTGCACCTCAATTGATGATCGCATCAATATCAGAGTTGAGTTCGGTAGACATTCGCCGCTAAGATTCGATTATTTGAGGTCTTTAACGTGGTGTCGATAATGAAGAGGTGAAGTAAGGAATGAATCGGATTACGAGTAATAGAAAAGAGGTCATTAATGTAAATCAGAAAAAGGGACGGAGAGATTACTGAGCCCTGAGGAATACCGGCATTAGTAGAGAATGGTGTAGAAGTACAGTCATACTCTTTTTGAGTATTTTTTTTTTTCAACTTCTTACGTCTAACCATTCAATTCATTTAACTATCCTAACCCTTTTTTTGTTAAACATCCAATTCTATATGTTATTAAATACGTTCTTATAAAAAAATTGGGCTTTTGCTACGCTATTCTACTTTTTGCTACGGAAATTTTGTTTTTAGTGGCAGCACTAGTAGAGATAGCCGTCAGTATATGCACAGGAAACCAACGAGATTTATATAAAACAGTAGTCAGCCGCTAACTAACCAAAACCAGAGGGGCTGAAGGGAGGAACAAAATGAGTTCCGTCAGGAACGGATAGCATGATACCTGTTCCTTACCTTATAAACCATCCCTAATAAAGTGGACGTGGCGTTGTGAAATTCAAATGCAATGACATCTTTCTAGTCAGAGGATATTCTAGCGATTTCTAAGAGATTTTACTAGATAATTTGTAGCTATGACTTCCATAGACGAAAGTGACCGTGGCTATCGCCACTTGTAACCAAAGGTCACAATAAGACTAAACCATCACACCGTAGCTTAGCTTTAAGAAAGCAAAATTGTTGCCTTGTATAATGTATGTATAGACGAATTATAGAGAATGGCAACATCTGTATATTTTATACAGGAAATATTTTTCAGTTTTAAATAAAAACAATGAAAAAAAATATTTTTTTGAAAGATTTCAACAAATTTTACACCTGTACTGCTAAAAAAAGCTTATATATGAAACTTCATATTCCCAGCTCAAAATTTAAAACTCAACAACACAACACACAGACGGACAAACGGCTAGATCGACACAACTTTCGCTGCTGATCACGAGTTGTGTATAAAAATGAAGATGCCCTATGGGACAGGGTATACTTAAGGATAGGGTATACAAATATTAAAGTTTCACCAGGTACTGCCATCTAGGAAAGGTAACCTTAACATTTTTGAGGTACACAGCTTTCAGTTTTCCTGTCAGCCAGGAGCATTTGTAGTGGACTTGCATACACTTTTTAATTTATTTCCAGAGAGTTTCAGAGTTAATGGAAAAATCCCAGAAATAATATGATCAAAAACTTTATCACGAAACTAAGCACTAACAAAGAATGAACCAACGATTTCACAATGTCTATATCATAAAATGATATACGGATGGATCGAGATCAGTTAAGTTTCAAAACTCAAACATTCAGAACCAATGGGCAGAAACTCTCCAGAACCTTTCACGCAGAAATTCAAGTAATTAGAAAATATGTCTAATTTAACATCGACAGAAACTATAGCAAGCAATTGCAATTACGTCAGATAACCAAACTGCCATCAATACATTGAGCTTGAGAATGAATGGATGTCGATACGATTCACAATAAGTAGCTGCTTCCGAGCCTACCAGATCGATGAAACAGAACTCTCTAGATCCAAAACAGATACTCAAATTCCTAAGGAAACCGGGTTGAATGATTTACTCCAGTAAGAGAACCACCTTGGTTAACACCAGAAGGTGACCCTATAGACCTTTTAGGTCGTCGTTATTCTAAGCCCCCGCTAGTAATAATTTTTTTTTTGCTTAACGGAAATAAGAACATCAATATTTTAAATTTGATGATTTTTTTATTTTTGTGACTAACAGATTTTCTCTAAATTTATTTGTGTTTTCAAATCAATTAAATTATACAATTACGATTTTTTCATTCCACATTGTTAGCAAAATCTTGGTTTTGGTTTATGGCGTCTCAAGGCTGGCTGGGAAAACCCTGAATTTTTGAATGGACAATAAGTATAAACGCGACTAAATTAATGAAGTAAATATCTTAAAAATAAAATTGTATTAAAATTTCCATTAAGGGACTGAATACCGACGACTCTACCCTATTTTTTCTTAATTTAAAATTAAAGATATTTTTTAATATTATATACTTTAATTTTAGTCGCTTGATAGCTGATGGAAATGAAAAAAAAAATCAAATTTAGCCCACATGCCTCGTAAATTACTCCATCATTCCACCGGGAGGTGACACTTAAACACAGGATATGCACATGATGAGAAATTTATCCCTCCTCCATGTTCTGCCTTCGTCAACGTCGCGTCGCGACTTTTCATTCCCGACAGTGTTTTTAAATATAAGAATGAATATCTAAAAAAAGAAAAAGAAAAACCAAAACACTTTGGGAATGGAGCATACACAGACAGCAGAGTGTGTGGAGGTCGGGACTATCAGGTTGAAATGGAAATACTTGAATAGCTTCGAGAATGGTAATTAAAGCCCACACAGTTGAGTGTATCTCGCACTTATACACTCGCCACTGTGTCACATTCTCAGAAGAGGGAAGCAATCACGTGTGTGATAAATAATTACGAAATTAAAAAAAAAAAAAACAAATCACTAGTACAAGGGGTAAGGAGGGTCCATTACCTAAGTTCTATGGTCGCAATTTAAGACGTACTTGAGGTACGGTAGCCAAGTAAGCCAAGCGTACCGTGCACAAGGCACATGGATAAATGTTTGCACTATTAATACTTTCGATTAATTATTGTTGTTAGAGTTCGCGGATTGTACTGTGTAGTGAGTGTTATTTAATACGTTTGACTAATAATATCGTGTTTTTCTGTTTCTCTACTTAAATTACTCATCTGGAGCGAAAACAGACAATGGAGATACAAGATGGCAAAAGGTGACAGTTTAGCGATGCAATATTTGGATGGTGTCCGGTGTTGGGATGTCTGATGGTGATGTGATCGTCCCAAAATCGGTTTCTAATGACTTCCACTGTGGGGTACTATTAAGATGAAAAACTTTAATAATTCTTCTATAATGACTAATGACGATGTGAATAAAAATTTCAGTATTGGTTAGTTTTTCAGGATTATCTAGTACCTACTAGATAATTCGTGAAGATTTGTTAGTACTTTCAGAAAGCTTAAAGAATTGTCAAGTAGGTGCTCGAGAATACTAAAGAATACTTTAAAATGACCACTCACTTATAGGTAATCACTACCCCAATAATTCTTAAGGAGGGCCAAGAGCCTATCACTATGATGAGAAGAAAGTGATACCTTTATGAAGAAACCAAAAGATACGACCAAATCAACTCATTAAATGAAGGCCTGCAGACAATTTTGCAGTTGCGAAGATAAAGATTCGCCAGGTACCCGAGGTACCTCGACTCAACACTTCATGTCTTATGACACTAACCAAATTAGATGGACCCTCCGGTTTGTGTAGTATGACATGAAGGGTAGCCTCACCAATTTTTACCAACATCATATGGCAAACTGCAACTAGACTACTCCACGAGAAAACCGAGAAAAAAATCCTGCAGAAGACATTCTAGATTGACACAAGGCTCTTAAATAGATTATTGTACAGATATAGCCTAAGCTACAAAGCAAAATTAATCAATTAATCGATTGAGGCACAGTACGGAGGAGGAGGCGTTTATGAATAGCAAATGGATATCGATTAAGGCACAAACTCACAAGGGAAGGTATAAGTAACCAAGTTAGTTGCTGGGACTCCTATGCTTCCCAGGGTTGCTAAAAAGGCACAGTTTGAACTAACAATATAATAAGAAGCCGAATCTACTAAATATTAAACTTTTTGTAACCGAAGCTTCCTCCATAAATCTAGCATTTAACAAACTAAGCTGTGTGGCAGATACCCATACAAAAAAAAAAAAAATCTTTTTCAACCATATGCCCCACACATAACCTCCCTGTATTCCCAAATACTTACAATCCTTGGTATACACACTTTCAAAAGCATCAATTGATTCACATAAATTCCCGCCATCGATTTCCTTTTTACATGTCATCAAACCCAAACTATCATTTCCAATTGACATCGGCGAATGATGTTGCTGCTGCTGCTGCTGCTGCTGTTGCTGTTGTTGAAGTTGATTATGGCTCTGGTGATGGTGATGCTGTTGCTGCTGCTGGTGGCGATGCTGTTGCTGCTGATGCTGTTGATGGGTATGCTGCGGT
This sequence comes from Pocota personata, assembly GCA_963082735.1. Classification (NCBI taxonomy): domain Eukaryota; kingdom Metazoa; phylum Arthropoda; class Insecta; order Diptera; family Syrphidae; genus Pocota; species Pocota personata. The sequence continues at coordinate 193,874,664 of OY720429.1, read as the reverse complement.
GACATTGAGTTTATACTACTTATGCCACTGTCACTGTCATCAACATTCAGCGATGAATTACCACCACCAGAACCATCACCGCCACCGCTACCACCTCCACCCGCATTACATAACATAGCACCACCGAAACTACTACCCTGCTGATTGTGCATCGATATCGATGAATTGGACGAACAGGGCGAAGGCGATGATGCTGCCGATGATGATGACATCGACATCGGTGATGCTGATGGTGAACAATTTGTCAGATTCGGTGAGTTACAATTATTGTTGTTACTGTTGTTACTATTCAACATTCGATTGTTTGTGGATAAATTCATTTGTTGCTTTAGCGTATTGTATTGCATAGCATCGTCCTTGTGTATTGCTAAATCCTCAGATGTGAATCCTACACCCCACATTAGATCGTCGGTTAGCAGTGGTAGATCGTCTTGTTCGTTCATTGGAATATATGGCGCACGCATTGACAAATCGATATCATCGTCAACGTTCATGGTCATGAACGGGAAGTCCTCCTCTTGACTGAGCGAATTTGGACTGCATAGCGATGGTAGACTACTGGCTTCGGGACTCTGAAATGAGAAAAATGAAAGATTATTGTGTTAGATGGGCACTATAACAGAGGGGTGGATTATAAAATTTGACAGGTGTTGCATAAGATATGTCACTATATGGTTACTAGGAAGTTTCGTAAAGGGGTTCAGACTTCCATCGCAAACATACCATCAAAAACGATCCAACATGGTTGACTGGAGAACACAAGTTAGGGATCAAGGCTTAATTTGTTGCGGCTTTTCTTTAAATCCGTAGAAACCAGCAATGAATTTGCTAGACTCAGGAAAATCCTATCGAAATCCGATATTATACCCAAATAGTAGGGAAATGCTTGATAAACCTCTTGACCAGCAACAACTCAAGAGCTGTTCTTCAGAATTGTTGTACACCCAACAGTTTATATATCAGCTTCTTTTCTTCTTTTGTTAGTATCTCATTACACAAGGCTTCACTGGGCAGTCAATACACTTCAGATTTTGAAGTCATTTAGCCTACATGGCACCATGGATTTTTTTATAATCTGCGCGCGCTGAAGGGGATATGGATACCCTTAAACTGTTTCAGGGCACGGGCATGGTTGATGAGCTGCAGTAAACCTTAAGGTTCTAGCTAACTAAATGTACGTTAGGGGAGAGGTAAAAATGCCTTGTATGCTGAAAGCTGACAAAATCTCACAAGTTAATACAAAAGACTGGAGCTTATCCCTCTTTCTTCTAAAGACACTACAAAGACTAATTGAAGTCAAAGTTCTCTGCAGTTAGATTCAATTCAAGCTTAACAGCAGAAGAATCAATGCTGAACTGGACAAAAGTAAGATCAGAAGATCTATCAAGAAAAATATCCCACAGAGTGGAGTGCTATCGTATATTCTACAAAACCTCTTAAATAAAGGCCCCAGCGTGATAGACATAATGTTGCCATCATTGCCTCAGAGATAAGTGGCTGCCAATTAAATCAATCAACGGACTTCGAGACGCCTTGGCTCGAAGTCCAAACTGGTACTTTACACAAGAAGATATGCGACTGTAAATCCGGAAGCTTCCAAGTTAAAGTTCTAAAATTGTCGAGCGAAGCTTAATATCCAGAGGACATTCTATTCCAAACTCAGTTGAAAGGCAAACTCAGACGAAGGCTTCTAACGGCATGTAAGCCTGCTTAACGATATACGACACCAACAGCACCCGATATACTTCTACACTTACTACAGCAAATCTGCGTTTAACTTACGGCTCAGGACACCGCACATTTTTAATTCAAAGACACATGTTACCGGAAAACATGGACTATGTCACTTGCACTCTGTATTTTGACGAAAACTATTATACTTTACAAGGATACCTAGCAGTGAAAACTTGGATAGCAACTTTGTCCTAGCGGAATCCGTGAATTCGATTTACACTGACGTCGACTCCGAATCTGGGACAGATGCCTTCTCGATTCGGCAGAATTCATTGCCATCCAGAATGCGTGCTGATTAAAAGAATATTAACGATAGACAGACTATTACCAAGGCGCTGGAAATTTAAACTACAAAGCGCGATTGCAGTACAGCACAATATTACTATAAGCAGGATACCCAGCCATAGGGGCTTACCAGCGATAAGTTAGCTTGGCAAAGCTCACAGAGCAAGAGATCCTTTCCATTACAAATAAGCCTTTTGTGCCAATTGAGACAGCGGAGCACAACTTGTATTCACGAGCAAATAAAAAATCGTATTCTAGGTGGACTTGGGCTAGATGGTACCGTAAAAAAATCAAAGTCTTTATTCATAACTAATATGAGGCGCCTAAGTATTCTTACAGGAGTTTTAACAGGGCATTATACTCCCCGCAGGCAATACAATAGACTCGGTATTGCTGCAAACAACTTCTCTCGCACCTGCGGCAATGTCAAAGATGAGGCAACGGTTTAACCTTTCTTTGTTCCTGTTCGATTCTGTCCAGAAAAACATTGTTCTTCTTTATAACGGTTAAAGATGTTAAGCATATCCTATCCACAAAAGGTAAGAATATTCATTCAAAAAACTGGTTCAAGCTCCTCGCGATCTAACACTAACAGCAAACGTCAGGATTCTTAAATGCTACAAGTGAAAACACAGTGAACCCAATTCCGGTCACCCTGTTGCTCCAGAGAGTATCCACCTTATCAATAGCGTGCTTTCAAGAATAAACTTATAAACTGTCAAATATGACAGATTGACAGAGAAGCCTCTCAGAGAGTACCATATGAATGCAAATGTCCGTGTATACATTTTGAGCAAGAACATGGAAAGCTGTAACTAATGTATTATGACTCTTTTTTTGTATTTCAGTAGCTCGGGTCGATGTCACATTATTACCCAACATTATATCCAAGTAAAAATGAAAGTTTTGTTATTAGTCAGCTGTTTCAGTTTGACAGCTCGTAAGCTTTTGAAAGGAAAAAGAAAATCGTTGAAGATTAGAGAGAAAATACTTAAACAAAATTATTTTCTAGGACATATGTGCAATGCTTGAAAATTACATTTTTGTATCTCCTTTTCCGTTTGTCGGATTTTGCAGGCACAGACGTTCAAGCCCTATTTCTTTCCTCTACGACCCTGTGAGTTGGTGAACTTCAAACTGGTAGAACAAAAGAAACCCCACTTGCAAGTTAGCTATTCGCCTAAATTATACAAAAATTGTCGACATCAATCTGTCAAACTTATGGCAAATAACCCTTAAGTAACCGAAATTCTTACCTTTGATGTAACACTTGGCGATAATAAATGCTGTGAGCAATTGGTGTCATTTGACTCTTCGCGATAATTAATGAACGGATCAATGTGTCCTTTATTGTTTGTTGATCCAGTCGTTTGACTGCTACTGTGTTGTGAGTCCAAAGAATTAATATCGTCCGGTAATAGACCTCCGTACGACATGAGTCCAGCTAGCATTTCGCCAAATAATGGTGTAGATTCATCCAATGGAAGACATGCATCAACTCCAGTCGGTGCCAGATGTGCCAAGTCGTCTGGTTCCTCTTTTAGCACTGCAACGCAAAAGAAATAATACAAAAAGATAGTTTATTAAGGCAAGTCGCACTTGTAGTTAGATACATATATAATTACATAGAAATATGAGGTTCTCAAGTGGCAGTAACAAATTTATTTAGAATCACAATGATAAATTGTTTTCAAGTGCAAGCTGTTGCAGTTAATTTAATTTTTTTTTTTTTTTCACCTCCTACAGATACAAATTGCTTCTCATTAACTCCTGCCGGTACTGAGATAATTAAGGTGTCTTCTTTGTTTTATTTCTCAGAGTTGACTGTGAAAATTGAACAAACACGAAAAAATATGGAATAGAGTTTCAGCACTACTTATACTACTACTGTGCTGCGCTGCCGGTTGTATCTCATTTGAGTGAAATACAGTCTCTGGTGTCAGATGATATACTCGTATCTCTGACGTTTGATGTTAGTTGAGGGGTTCTAATGTACTTATTTTTGGGAACGTTGTTAATTGGTTTCTTCAATTGAAGTTAATTGAAATATGAATTAGATGATTTATTTATTATTATGGATGAAGTGGAAACAAACATTTTGACACTTGATTTGAATTTGACTGTTTTGATGTTCTGGTTGTTTCTGGGCAATTTCAGTTATATGGGTGATGAAGGGGGTCACGCGAAATATAACGTACGTCTTTATTGCTGACTAAGCGAATAAGTCGTAAACTGGGCAAATACTACAAACGTACTTTTTCCAACTTAGACGAGCAGATACTGATATTAGTGGGGTGTTCACTGACAAAACACAGATATTCGCAGGATATCTCAGTTTCCTACGGCCCAGAAAAATCTTTCTCAGCTGAGAGTACAAATAGTGTACATATGTATATATCCGTACATAGATACGAATAGAAAATTGTGGATTTCTTGTTGCCAACTTCTGTAGAATTGGATAAAATAGACATTCTGTTCCCATGATCGTCAAAAGAATTACTTTAAAGATCCTTTTGAATATACAACGATTTATGTATTTTTTCTAAAAATTGTGTTGCTTTTACTAATGCTTGTATTTAAAAAAAAATACATTTCAATATATGTGTATTTTTTTTTTTTGTTTACCGCGCCTACCTACTAATAACATTTCTTGACAGTTTTTCTAAAAACGAAAATTAAAATAAAAAGTGTTATAGCCAAACACATAAATTTAAGTCTGCTCTAATGTCATTATAATAAATGTCTACCTCTTCCGTTCTAATACAAAAATAAATCGAAGAGCTTAAATAATGAAAATATTATTTTGAAAATTAAGAAAGAAATACCACTATACATTGAAAAGGTGTATCTATTTACTTCAAATACAAAACATTCGATTTTTACAGAAATTCTCTTTTTTTTAAAAAAAAATTAGTCTGCAAATACCATTCCCCTGAGACGCGTGAGTTATTTTTTGTCATTTTAAAAATAGAAAAAGTGCATTCCATTCCATGTGATAATAATTTACTAAACACATTTTCATACATAATGTCGTTTTCGTGTTTTATTTGGGAACACCATAGCAAACATTTCTGAGGGATCACAATGAAATTAAGTTGTCTCCAAGCAGGATTTTTTTATATGCATGTGCATGGTTTTTTTTAATACAAAATAAGTTGCAAAAAAATAGAGGAAAAGTTCGAACATGAGAAAATTTTCTAAATTCTCAAGGATGCATAATTTGTATTGACAGATACACGAAAATAAAAATTTCAAGTGAATGAAGTCATAAAAATGTTGCGGAAATATTTGAATTGGTAGAGAAAGAATAAAGAAAAGTGAAGCAAATAATTGCTGGTGGGTGGAGCAATAGATAAACAATACTTTCACCGTGCGAATGGTATGAATAGAAAAAAGGCGTTCAGGATATTTGGAACTTTTAGACTGACATTATAATAAGACGAGTTTGAGTTTCTAATAAAATGTTTGACTTGCATTTAGCTTACATTTATACCTAGCTATCGCTCGACCACAATTTGGGAAGTGTTCGTATTCAAACCGTATCCAGAGAAATAATGTTTATGAAATGTGATGACCCTCCTCTGACAAATAAGCATCGGTAGCTTGTAACATTAAATATTCCATTAAACATGAACAATTTTACGAAAGAATTTGAAAACCCATGTTTCGAATGAAATATTTTATTGTCTTTCGCGTTTTTGAGAAATTTACATTGAAACATTTCAAGCAAAGTGGACATTAGGGAAAATTCATTACAATTTTGATTCGAAAAATTGTTCTTCCAATATCCTTTCCGGGCGAAAGTCGGACATTCTGGAAAATTCCGTATAATTTAAAAAAAAAATTACTCATCACTTTATTCGAGATTTTCGCACTCAAACACGATTTCCATTTCCAGGCAAATGCCGCACGCTTTCGAATTATCGGCACCCACTTTGTACAAAATTGTGGAACATTTTCGAACATTTCGCAAAATTTTAAACAATTTGACAAGAGAATTTCAAAACTTATATATATTATGGGAACCGGAACTCACACTTCATAACATAAAATGCTGATCAAAATAATTTTCCTCGTAGATTAGACTGCTTTCAAGATATTCGCAATCAAAAACGATTTCCTCTTACTTCGAGAAAATGTTGAAAACTTTGGAAAATTCATGTACTATCATACATACATATGTATGTATGTTAAGGTATGTATTTTGAAATTTCTTAGAATTTCGTCACTTACTTTACAAAAACTTAAGAACCTAAAATTTAAATAAGTGATTTTTTCTTAGGATTTTCGAAAATTTCGAGATATACGGCACCCACCTTTCCTTTTAGAGTTATCGGATCTAAAATTGATTTTCATTACATTTGGACAAAGGACGGATATTTTAGTAAAATTGTTCGTAAAGCCTAAAATTCGGACCGACATAGTTTTTCCGAAAGACACAATTTCGGAAAAAATTAGGACATTTTGGAAAATTGCGTACTATTTGGAATTTTTTTTATTTAAATATTTAGCATAAAACTTGTCGAGAACTTCAGAACCAAAAATTTCGATTGGCCGTATTCGAATTCAAAAATGATTTTCACTAACTTTTGGAAAATCTTGGGAAAAACCGGTACCCACTGTGTAAAAACTCGACCGAAATAATTATTTTTCGTAGGACTCGCAGTTTTTGAAATATTTGCACTCAAAAAATATTTCCATTAACTTCGAGTAAAGGTCGGACATTTTGAAATATTCCGTACAACTTTGGAATATTATGAAAAAATTATGAATTTTCGTAGAAAATGCACAAACATATTGGCACTCAAATTTATACACATAATTTACATCAAGTCCTTATTGATTTATCGGCAAAGGCAAACCTGGAGCTGCGACTATTTGGCTTAAATGTGGAATCAGTGCTGTTATATGGGTGCAGAGTCCTGAAAGTGACCACCATATCACAAAAATAATGCCGGTTTTTGTTAGTCAACTTATACATGTGGTGTTTAGATGCGGACTTATACATGTGGTGTTTAGATGCGGTTATACAAAAGCAAAACGAGAGTGAACGCTAGGACAGCGCCCCGAGATTTCCTGAATAGCTGGAGATTAAAAGCTTCTGGAAATATGTCTGCTTGCAATGAATTTCAAAGTAAACTTGTTCTGTAGCAGACGGAATTTTGATAGAGATGTTCGCGCGGTTGCCAGGTGGACATAAAGTAATGAAAGAACCCGACGGTTTGCGTAGTAGAACAATCAAATGTCGTAGCATCTACAGAATAGACATAGTTCTCCCCTCGATAAGTCAACTGTTGGTGATTGGATTGGTCGTACCCCCTAACAGAAGACGAATTAAAAATGGGTCGTTATGAAAAAACTGCACAGAACGGTCGAGAGAAATCCCGGTAGTTAATGGAGAGCTCGATATATATTAAATCATCTATTACATTTCTTTTCTACCTATGAATTTCCATATTCCACAAAATACGAGTAAGCTCAAGAAAAAAAGAAAAATTCCTAGAGCCAATGTCCTCCGCCCACAGAAGGAAAACAACAAAGGAAAATGTGTCACCATTTCCATTTGTTTATACAGTTTACGGCATAGGTGAGTATATTCATATTAAATCCTCCCCCTTTGCTATAGAGCGCTAAACAAATTTATGTATTTATTGTCCCTCTATGTCGTAAATTAGTGCACTTAATGTTTGCTTTTATCTTGCAAAATGTGTTACTTTGACTTCTGAGAAATCACAGATCACCTATGGATGTATTATTGCCCACACGTGCTCAGAACGACAAACAAGGACGTCTACAAATACTTGAAAAAGGTATAAAATATGAGGGGAGAGCTAATATATCGATTTTAGTCCTTTCGCTACATACCTTTTTTTAGAATGAAATAGATACATACTCGTAAAAATTACTCTTTTCTCTGTGGCTTGGTGATTACTTTGTCGCAACACAACAGTATTTTTTACTCTGCTCTGCGAACAAAACCTCGAAGCCTAGAAGACCTGAAAGCTGATCTTCTAAGCAAAAAGAATACATGAACATTTTAAAGGCTAAAAAATTCCTATAACATGAATCCTATGAATTAACTAACAAACATAAACCACCACATTGCAGTCAGGTCGGTCAACCACTAATCCGTGATAATGACATCAAGGACGAGGTACATCATTACTTACTCGTAATGCATCCATCGGTAAAGTTGTAATTTTCAATAACGTCAGCATTAAATTTAAAAGTAAATATCCTTGATTGAAATACAGTGCAACGATATGTCTAATAATTTGCATCACAAATGGGTGGTGCACATAAATATAGACTAAGGCACATACGTATGTACATACCTACATATGTACATATCTTTATGTCTTTTCTTTATCTTTATGTCTTTTCTCCTTCAGAAGTAATTGGTATGAATTTGCTTGGGCATAAATTGAGTGGCTCAAATTGTCTTTGATATCTGAATAAGATCGGAAAATTTCATAACATATGCGAAAAATTCACTTTGCAAAGCTAATTGACTTAAATGTATCGAGTTACAGCGATTTGAGTGTAAAACGTTTCATTTATTGACTCTAGAGACAACTGGAGCGAACAGAAACTGATCATGTGGAGCTGATATTTAACTTATAAGGTGTTATGGAATTTAACATGTTTAATGGAATTTCAAAAAGTAGATATGCTGACATTTAGGTTGAACAAGTCTCCTAACGAATTACTATGAAGATATTAACTATGGACTTCGTTTCGCGGTCAATACCAATATCCAAAAGCAAAAGCTGTGTTGACTTAATAAAGAGACTTCTTACCCCATCAAATATAGATACAGATACACCGAATCCTCAACTATAGAATATAAGATTAAAGAAATAAGATTTGTAGAGTATCTCAAGATATATACATGTCTACAAAGTCAAATGCTTTATTATTGGAAATAATTGTAAAGTTTCTTCGATGTTGGCAATAGAGGAGCCAATTCAATTTGAAGCCGCAATTAATTGTGGTCGGACTTTACCGAATTCATCTAGAACAAGTTTTGGAGTAAGTACAGTACCCACATGACTGTGAAACATACTCGTATTGACTTTGTTGGAGTTCGCATCTAAAGCGAGATACCACAAGGTTGCATTATATCACCACTGTTATTCCCTGTCATAATCAGTGATCTTCTCATGCATTCCTGGCAACGGAAAGCCGTCAGTCCCAAACAATTACCATTTGAAATTAGTTAACAATTTGGGAGTTGGAGTGGTGTTGAAGATTAAAACGGAAAAGACAAAATTTCATAGCCTTTCAAACACTGCCGCTCAAGTAAGTGCTGCTGCAATGCAATGTAGAAAGTAGCAAGTCATACCTTCAGAGCGGCGTGAACAAAATTCTCATTCAACTTTTATATTAACTGTGTACATTTACTTGACTAAGCGCAAGAGAACTTAATATTGCGCTCTCGAATACTGAAACAGAGCCAGATGGACAAAGTCTAACAATAAATGGCTACCATTTAATCGATCAGCAGTAAAGGGCTTTTTGACCAGCAAAATAAAATTATTTGATGAGCAATTTTTAATCATCAGAAAATAATTTATTGATTTGAAAAAAATTGAAAACAAAATTAGCAGAAAAACTACATAAATGATTAGCAAATAAAAAAAAAAAAACAATTTAATTATTTGATTAACAGAATATAGTTGTTTGACGAGCAGAAACTAGTTCGTTAAGAGCAGAAAAAGTAGAACATTAGCAAATATGTTTGGAAAATTGTATTTTCGGTAAAAATAAATTGTTTGATTTGATTAACAGGATATACAATTTCAGCAGAAAATGTAAAAAATAATCTGAAGCAATGTTAAGATTCGTGTGCAAAAAGAAAACGAAAAGAAACTGTTGTTCAAGAAATCGCTCAAGTTTACCTTGAATAGTAGTTTCTTTTCTTTTTCTTGGAGCATTGTTTATTTTTGCTGATCAAATAATTCGTTTTTACTAATCATTTTTTTTTTTTTTTTTTATTTTTTATTTTCAGTAGATCAAGAAATAATTTGTTGCTGATTTCCTTGCGGATAATTTATTATTCTGCTGATTAATTGTTATTCTTTTTGTTAGCTTACTTCGTTGATCAATAATAATACAAAGGAAATAAAAAAACATGTCTATCAAGAAACAATAAAACAATTTCGAATATTGGCGCCTTAGGATATGTAGAAAGTATAGCCTTATTATACCAGTTCAGTCAAACGTCTATGCAAGTTTATTGAGTTTCTTCAGGAAGTTTCAACAGCAAAAAAACATATTGGCTCTTAGAAATAAGAGAATTTAGACACGAATTGTAACTAAATGTTGACTATTACTAGAAATCTAGGAAGTAGGTAATCGGCACTTAAGTCGAATTTAAAGTGACAGCCAAAAGATTTCGTAAAATTATTTGCAAGCATGTCGGAATACAAACCTAAAACAAGGAGGAACATTAGGGAAGCAATAAAATACCATTTTGAGATGTGACGTTTCTTTGGCATCAGTCATATGGCTTTATTCAAGGTTGTTTCAAGAAATGCTAGAAAGACCTCACAGTCAACTGATAGAAGTCTACTCTAGAGTTGCCATTTTGGATTAGACTTCTATTTGAGGGAAAATTGTTGTTTAATCAGAGTTCGGACAGATCATTTGCTTTAAAATTTGTATCAAGTCATAGAAATTCTTAGTCACTCCTAAACTCAGATTTAGTTCGGAGATTATAAGTAGTTTCTTTTAAGGCGTCATAGTAATAAAACAGATGCACTAAAAGTCGAATTCAGAGTAGTTACTGTGATTCAGTTTACATTTTTGCCATTGTAAACTAGTACAGCTGACATTAACAGATCAAAGAAAATTCTACATGTGTGAATTTTTTTTATGTCATGAATAATATCCAAAAAACATAAAATTTGTTAATTATAGAACTTCATTTGGAATGCTATCGGCTGCCACTTTAAATACGACTTAGATACGGGTCAACCGCAACTAATCTGTTATCGTTTTTAAGTTATCGCCAAGGCCATAATAGTGGATGGACAGGGTCCAAATATAAACTACGAGTAGGCTATTAGCCCAATAAAATATATTTTTTACTAGAAAACAACTGGTTTGGATAAATAAACTTTCGATCCTGTTATTTTTTTCTAAGTGCGAAGGAAAATGAAATATTTATAAAAATATTATATCCTCCTCATTTAAAAAAGAACTCGGTTTCATGACATGGTAATAGGCGGAATATTTGATACCAATTTCCACTATTTCGCGTAAAGTCTAGCTATTTTCAGGTTTAAATTTACTGTCTTAAAAGCCAGAGAACCTATAAAGCTGAATTTTGCCAGCGATAAATCTGTAACAATGCGAGTCAGCAAGCATCCATTATAAAGATAAAAAAAACGAACGTGATTGTTTGCAGATTCCAAATTGCTTTCTAAAAATCATTCAGAAAATATAAATGCAAGTGACTCACATGCCACCCTGTAAGCACTCTCTCCTTGCGACACTTTAGTAGAAAAAAAAATGCAATTCTCTAGAGCTCTATTTTAAGTCATCAGTATCCCAATGATAATTCAGCGCATATGGTGCATTTGCACGTAGCTACTTCAAAGAATCTGAACGACGCCGACGCCGACGACAAACGATAGCGCGACGGCGTCAAACTATTCTGCAATTTTCATCGTAAATGGTATATTTTTACTTTTTGCACTGCAAAACATGGGCACAGTCACGTATGTAAAAATGCTGGTACATAGTTGCCGAATGCTGCCACTACAAATAGTCTACATACGTCACATCGCAAATTGTTGACTTCTTAATAGTTCACTTCTCGAACCGACTGTCTCTGACTAATTTCGATTAAATAAATTTTAGCCGATAATCCCCGAACAGCCAGCGGCCCGAAAACAAAAACATAAAAATATTTTTCCCCCATTCGAGAAGAGTCACACTAAGATCACTTAAAAATGATAAAAAAAAACTTACGCTACCACCAGCAACAACAACAAAAACATCAAACATCCCAAAGTTATGTCAATTAATTTCGAATTACTCTCGCTTTCGATGGACTAGCTAGCGCATAATATTAACTATAAATTATACTATTTTAAATATTTATTTATTTATTTATTTTTTTTTATTTTTAGGACTAATATTAGACCCCGTTGCTATGGTTGGTTAGAAGACGACAGTGGAGACAACATTTGTCAGTTCTGTCGTAAATCTATTTTCCGTGGGAAAATCCTTTTAAAATTTATGATCGAAACCGAAATTTTATTTGCATTTAGATACATTCTCAGAATAGATTTTGAATTTCTCAATACAAGCTAATTAGTATCTACATATATCTAGATTTGACTGGCTAGTTGCACAGCAAGAACGCATTAATCTCCTTGTGTTGTCGGTCGTCTATTTGCTGACGATAAGGGAAATTGCAGTTTTATTCGAAAACATGAAAACAAGTAATCACCCTGCAATTGGAATGCTCCGCGAGCTGACGAAATGGCGTGATATCGACGCGAGCTCTGATGTTAATTACTAGTGCGCAGGCAGCAATGCACTTTTTTTTTATTCTAAATTACAAATCAATTATAAATAAAAATAAAGGAAAACAAACAATGATATTGATTCATTGCCAAAGATTATCACTACCGGGTGCATCTTCGCTGCGAAGAAAAGGAAAAGGAAGAAATTGATTAGGGCAGTCGTGGTACACATGATATAATTGCCTTCGTAAGTGCCTTTATCAGTTTGTGAAAGCCGGGGTGATGCATTAAGTATTAGGCCTGAACTAGCATGAAAAATTATGACATTTTGGTATTATAGGCCTAAAATGCTTTCAAATGTCAATATGACTATACAAATATAATCTGTCATCATTTCATAGCAAATTCTGCATTATTCTTTGGTAATTAATTACACGTACTAAACAAATCGCCACTTTGCGTTTTATTATCAGCACCTCTTCTGGAAATTTAATTTAATTTTTTTTAGAAGCTTCAAGATAGGAAAGAAAAATTAAAAAAAAAAACTAAACAATCACTTGCGTCACCCTATGTATAATACCGGCTACAGTCAGTTTGAAATTTTCAACTAAAAACTAAAAACAAAAAAGAAATTTAATTGTACAGCATTGCTCTTTGCGATCATTTGTGTGACTGAGATAATTATCAAATTGATGATGCATTAACTCAGCGGCACCAACCTCCTCCTCTCCATATTCAATGTCATTTAAACGTTATTATGAAACGACTAATAAATGTCATCCTCGCAGAAAAATATTATTTGCGTATCCTATAAGAACATTCCAATTCAACAAATAAAATCATTTACTCACGAGATGCAATAAAATATTCTTCATTGCCGGACATGAGTTCTTAAATTTAAGAGAGTGCGCGTGAAATATTCTCCTACTGCAGTGCCACTTTAGGTGATCAAAATTCAGGATGGCCAAACTGGACTGAGCAACAGATATATCCGTAGATACTTGCGATGACGAAAATGCGTATGTCAACAATTTCATGAATATGGAAATATATTTTCTGAGAGAAGAAGATACTCGCAAAAGAGATTGAAATTAACCGCACGTATTAAGGCTAATGAAAGAAAATTGACGTTCATTGATGGTTATTTGTTTGGTTGCGGTTTGTTTCTGGAATTTGTGGTTAAGATTTTTAATGATATATAGATTTCAAAGTGAATGTGGAAAATTATCAACATACAACATGTGTGTAGAGGTTGCAGTGACTCGAACGTCGACGATGACACCATGCGCATACCGGTCTCGACGATCGTAAGGCTCTGCAGCAAATCCGGATGGACAAAGTTCTTGTTTGAACCGGATAGAATCACACAAAATCATCAAACATAAGTATAGGTATTATATTATATATTAGTTAAAATTTATTTTTATTTACCTGACCTAAAGAGGATATGGAATCCATTACTATGTTCAGTTGTAGATACATTCATTCCTATTTGAATAGGTATGGAGGTGAAATGCACTGCAACCTAAAACTTGTTTTTTACTGTTGAGGTTGTCATCAGTCTCCTTCAGTTGCGTTATTGTTAAGCACCAGGAGTTGGCCCAGAAATGGTAGGTTTCACTTAGTAGACCCTAGATTATTTTGTAGCAAATCAACATTCCTCAATTCTATGTCGATATCTTCTCAGCTTCGTTGCAGAATCTGCAGCCCTGAGGTTGCAATGCCCTCTACGAAAGTTCGGTAATATTTGTAACAACTTTTCCTGCTAACCATATAGCGCAATCGAAGTAACTGCAGTTGCAACCGATCCAAGTTGTAATTATGATAGAACAGCTAAAACCTGGTCTACATAGAATTTCCACAGAGAAAATTTAGAGCAGAAATTCAGCAGCATGAACGACACTATGAAAAAAGCGGCCGTGTCAGTTGGAAATCAACATTCTTATTTTAGGGCATCAGCTTTAGGTTAAACATTCTACTAGCGGGCTGTACAAATCCACACAGTCAATTGGGTAATGTCCAGTCAAGATGAGCCAACTCAAGTCAAGTCAAGTCAAGCAATAAAGCGAAGTAGGACAATATTATCAACGACAGCTTTGGGACAATCCCAGCACATGGACTTAGGAAGCAGGTCGAAAAAAACTGAAGAAGGGATAGCCAATCTCTCTCCCGTTTCTGTACTACAAAGGAATATACGAACAAAGCTTGGGTAAATTGTAATCGATTCCCGATTACATGACTACAAAATGTAATCTATTACATTTCATAAATTACGATTACTTTTTAATAATCCGTAATTATTTTACCGAAATTAGAATTACAAAGTAATCGGTAATTGTAGAAAATTACAATTACTGTAATTTGTAATTGGAATCGATTACAACAAAATCACATTTTAGTTTGAAGGGTGTGGTTTGACCTTTTAAGAATCCGTGAATGAAACTTGAGCGTGTAGTGGGCGGTTGAAATTTCACACATACTAAAAAATAATCTAACGAATCACGTCTATAATAATTCAACCTGCAACTTGATGAAATTAATATTAGAGAAACTAAATTACATAATACGACCATAGTAAATTGATTGATTGCGAAGACAATAGTAATCAAAGTAATTAATTATTGATTACTGCAATCAAAATCACATATAAACAAAACAAAAAATACACAACAAAATCAAAAATATAGATTACGTGTCATCTTGATTACCATATGTTTCGATTACTTTGTAATTTTTATTAATGTAATTGTCGAGTAATTGATTATGCCCAACTCTGTGCACAAGCGCAGCAGTTGTGGTAAGCACATCCTCATCATTTGGCAGATAGAGAGAAATGATGGTAGGGGCAATAGCCAACTCGTGAAAAGAGCAGCAAAGTAGGTCCCGAAATACCCCCATAAGGACGGCACCTGCCAATATAACAAGTAGGTTCATCAAGCAGCTAATAGGGCTTGCTCTTATTCAAGAACCATTTTCCTATTTTAGAAAGGAGGCAAGTAAGGACCTACCCAGAGCCTACATCTGAATTAAGCTTGTCAGTTTTATAAGAAGAGAAGCCATGCTCCGCGTCAGTGCTATCATATCCGAAAGATTCGCCAGAAGTTGGGATAGTAGTGATGCTAATGGAAGGTGTACGTTATAGCTAATTATAATAGCTTGAGTCATCAAAATGGTGGAGCAATGATGTTGACCGATAAGAGGCCCTCAAATTATCTAATTCTCATGGTCTGGACATTGCGCACTAAAAAAGCATGCCCAACTTTCTGATGCATGTAAAATGTAGATTCTGTCACGATACCCCTGGAAGGAATCTATGCGACGGACACAGCAATTTTAAATGCAGTCTGAAGTGAGTAAGAACCAGGAATGTGACGCTTTATTGCAGTTTAAGGGCGCAATAACAAATGTATATGAAAGTACATATTCTATTAGGTCTACAAACAGGGAAAGGGATGCCGCATGGTGCAGCATAGTGCAACAAAAAGATACGTTTTCAAATAGGGCTAAGCAAAGCTAACATTCGCAGAGCTACTCTACGAGGCTCACCACCTGTGACAAATAAATCAGGAAAGCCAACTTCTGTGAAAGCACTTCTTCCATATCAATAGCGATCCGATTGCAAAAATCCCATAGGGTAGGAATATGCATGTACGAGTGTAACAATAACAAATTAAAGAACGCAATAAAATTAAATAATTAGATTTTCACATCAAATGACGCACACAATCCAAAGTGCCGGCAACATTGGCGCAAGCAAGATTCTCATATTACACAGACAATTAAATGCTTAGAACATCAAATCATCCACCTTCTCCCTCAGTAGACTACCAGAGCAATAAGCAATAAAAATATAAACATCAACAAGAGAGAAATGAAAAAAATAAAAAAATAAGAATAAAAAGAGGTGCGGTACACTTAATGCCAACAACAAAGATGTAATACAATATAAACCACTTCCGAGTTGTAAGTAGATGAATTTTCATTTGAACCTTTTTTTACACGGTAGAGTGCCCACCGGCCGGTCACAAACACGTGTGGGGAAGTACTCCTACCACCTTTCCTTCGAGCCAGACTGATGGGGGGTTCTTTCATTTAAATGCCTGTCCAACGGAATTACCATTTAAATGCAATTTTGTCGGACAGTCAATTAAGAATTAACAGCCAGGACACTCACTTTTATTAAAAGAGTTTCTACTTGGAGAGGGATTTTTTGGGATCTAGCGAGGATGTGCAGGGTTACTTGGATATTCATTGAGGACTTTGGATAAGTATAGATATGGGATGTCAGAGGGATATGACGTGAATTTTAGTCGGAGCTTCAATTCAATTATCTCTTAAACAAATAGATTTATTAAGATTGCCGTTGATTCTGCTGACAGGGCTTTGTAATTCAAGAAGGATTAGTTGAAGAAATCTACTCTTCAAGTTAGGAAAGGTGTAAAAGATTCGACCTACGTAACACACTGTTAAGTAATCATAAAACTGATAATCATTTATAGATACCTTCATTCCTATTACATAGTCAATTTCATAATAAACTCACCATAAACAAAATAAGTGTCCAAGAATATATTGGAGGTAGGTACTAACAAATCAATTCGAGATATGAAAAATAATATTGCAAAATATTGCTTATGACAAAAATGAAATATTTCCACGCGCAGGTACTTCGTATTCACACTTAAATAAACGTAAGCATCATAGGTTGTTTTATTCAAACCCATAGTCAGAAAATACCTAGTCGCGAAGACGATCATCAAAATGTTTATATGCGAAACTAATTGGTGACACTTCGAGATTCTAAAACAGATATTTTCTCTAGAATTGTTAGATCTAACAAGAGGGCATTATACAAATATCTATAGGAGAATGAGGAGTACATATGTATGTATGTCTCCCTAAAATGAAAGTTAATTTCCGCATCATTCAATAGTATCTACACATGTGTAAAAGCCACCGTTCATCAGAACGTTTCAGTACTTTTGCAGGAAATAAATTTTGAAAGCGTGCAATTCGTTTTTTTTTTTTTTAGTAACAAACAATTATTATTCCATTAAACTGCTGTATGTATCTGGGAAATGAAACAAATTTTGATTAATGAATAATGAATGGCGAACCTGTTCGCTACTGGGGGAAGAGAATCTGGTCTTTGTTGCCACTTTCTGGTCTGTTTCGCATACGTAAAGAGATAAAAACATGTTTTTTTTTTTGCACAATATTCTGTGAATCGTAGGGAATTTGTAATTATTTTGCCTTTAGACAAGACTTTGTAAATATATTATTTTTTCGTGAAATTGGGTCAATTAAGTTGATGTATACGCAAAATTATTCATTCTTAGAGAGTTGGTGTTTTCGGTTTGCATTTTAATGAATGTAGGCGTTTGGATTTACATATGAAGATGTGGATGGAGGAGAAAAGTTCTTGGAGGCCTAAATTAGGCCCAAGATCCAGAGTAATCCGAAGGAAATAAAATTCTACATAAAACTTTAATTTCTAAATTCGAAACAGATATTTTTAAAACAGTCTGTATTGCAAACGGATGAAAACCAAATCGCGAAACATCCTTCCACTGAATGGCACGTGCTTGTCTCAGGTTAAAGTTAACATGGGGTGCGTATGTGTCTGTCCACATGTATCATTTATTGCTCAGCTACTTATATTCAACTATCTAGATTCCCATAATGTAATTCGCTTGAGCAATGGGAAATTACATGTTTTTTTTTTAAGGAAATTGCACGGTTTTTTCGCTGACGTAGTTAATTTCCCTTGTGATAAGGTGACAGAAAATTGTGTGGCTTGACATTTAAAATACGAGTACTTACTATGTGTCTTCGGATTGCTGTTAATCAAAAACAGTTTTAACTGCCAATATCTCTAAAAGGTTGCGTCTTACGAAAAATTCTCTAAAAGGTGAAATTTTCAAGAATTGAAACTACTCCATCTTCCAAAGATGTTCTACTTTACTGGGAGGCTATGACAATTTTCATCTTACAAACAGTAAGTCATATGAGGAAAATTATTTCAGTTAAAATTATAGGCTTCGAAATTTTTTACAAGATGGATGCCGGTTGAAAAATTTTTCAAAATTTTCAAGAATTGAAGATACACAATCTTTAAAAGTTCAACTTTACTGCGAAGCTATGAAAAAATAAGTTTTCAGTGCGAAAATCTCGCAAACGGTGAGTCCTACGAAGAAAATTATTTCGGTAAAAATGTTAGGCTTTGAAATTCTATGCAAGTTGATTACTGAAACTTTATAAAATTGAAGGTATGCAATCTTTTAAAATGATCGACTTCACCCGGAAATTTATGAAAAAAATTGTTTTTGAGTGTGAATATCTCACCGATTAACGCTCTCAAAACTGAGATTGTCTCCTCTACGAGAAGAAGAGGAGCAACCAGTGCTTATGGGCCTATCACCGAAAAAAAAGTCATATGAATCTATACAGCGATGTTGAGAACTTTCTTAGCCTAGGCTCCAAAGGACTGTACCTATGTCTCAGCTCCACGGACGTCTTCTTTAACACGTCTGACTCTGCTATAGATACATTGTTGAACCTCTCTACGTTCGATATTTATATCACACGCAATAATACCAGAACTCTGAAACGGCGAACATTTTAAGTCAAATTTCCTCGCATTCACGACTTAATTTGAACATTTGAGACAGGAAAGAATTGTATAGAATTGTATTGTCAGAGTACCTGATGCTGATGTCTTTAAGTGTCCTTAAAAAATTGTTCAACCCTTTAATTACTTCCAAAGTAGTGCGAGAATACAAACATTGGTGGATTCAGTCACTGATTGTTGTTTGAGTCTCAGGTCACAATGAAATTACATTAAAAATTAAATCTTCGACAAACTTGCTAAACAAATCTCAGAGAAGGATTTCACAAGACCTCAACTTGCGTTGAGTCTTCCTTTGTCCTCTAGTCAGGGATTCAATTGAGAATTGGATTTACTGTGAACATGACCGTAGATGGCATGACTGTTCACGATGTAGACAGACCATTCTTGTTGTCTCTTAGGAGAAAAGACTGCAGACAACCTGCTGACGTTCTTTTGGGCCACTGTACTTTTCCCGAGCATCTCAATGCGATAGGCCTGTGGAGACAGTGGCGACATCGTGGAACATTTCATTTGTAATTGTCCTGCTTTTGCTCGCATCACGTAGCAGATTTTTGGGCCTAATCACTAGAGTGCATACTAGCGAAAGACGAAGAAATTTCATGAAGAGGCGGTTGAAAAAAGATTCAGAGAAGAAACAGATTTGCAATCCATCTGATTCGGAATATCCCGAAATTTGTTTACAATTTCAGGCTTTTAAGAGTACAGATTTCCAGCCTACCCATTTTCTTCTCATAGATGTGGAAAATGGTTCGTGTAAACATCGAAGGGAGGTTGATAGGAATTTTTGTTTGGCTCATAGGTAGAATGTTTACTTGCTGATCTGAATGTCATATTTTTAAGTACCAACTGGGCCAACAATTTGTTCAAAATTGGTTCTTTCAGTGAAAGACCTTCCGGTTGCGAGCAAACCGGATGCCGTTGGAAGTACATAATGCATGTCAATTTGTAAATAGAGTCGGCAAAATATCGCATTTACGTAAGATCAATATTAGGTTTGTTAATGACATTTTCATACAGATATATCCCTCAGATAAAGTTGGTAAAAGCTACTTCAAATTTAAACCAAAATTTCTGTATGCGGCACGTGTATCGGACATACGAGCATACTCGTATCTTTCCTTATTTTTGAAACCGAAATTCCTAAAAATATCTATATCGAACATTCTCGTATATATTCGATGCATTGCAATGAGTAATTTCATTACGTTCCACCAATTTGAGCAGATAAACTTTTTATCTGATGGTAGTTTGTAGAACAAATAACAAATCGCAAAGTTGTGTTATCTTTGGCTGGAGTGCAAATTCGCATTCAGTGTTGTTGTTTCCTCTTCTTTTTTTTTTTATCAGCACATATTTCATGAAATTAATTACCGATTACATGCGATTATAGAACGAAAAAAAAAAAAAAAAAAAATAAACAACACCAGACCGCTAATAAGCAAAATGCTTTGTATTTTGCACAGGTGCTGGTCTTGATTATATAATTTATTTTTGCAGTAGCAATATATACACTCTACAATCCATCTAAGCGTTATCTTGAGATATCCCATAAATTATCTCAAACCATGGAATTATATAAAACATAAAAATGCACATCAAGCTACTAAATGAGTGGGTATTTACAATCTAAGGCTTGCGCTTGCTTATTTTGATAAGCAAGAGTAAATTGTTTGATTTAATAAACTAGTCTATTAGGTTAGAGGGCTTGTGTGCATTATCGTTATATACAGCCTGTAAGAGATAGAGATTGTATATTAATTTTCCTATTTAGTTTCAGATTGTGTCAGTTGTTTAGAGATCATTTTATTGAGTTATCGCAAATGGCCTTGGGCGGAGTGCATTGCCAGGCTATTGCACTATCATCAAAATACACTTTGCAGAAAAATAAGCTGATTCAAAAGAATTGCGTTTTAATGTGCATACCGGAAATATATTGAAGATTATAAGATTCTTTACGTCGATTAAACTAAAAATAACCAAGTACTAAATTAGATTGTCGATAAGGTGTCGTTAAGTATTGAAGGATGTTAGGGTAGATTTATTAATTTATCAGAAACATGATATTATTATTTGCAAATTGATAGTCACATATCCCAAAATTAAGTGATAAGCACGTGTTAAGGTAACTGATTAGCTGGTGGAAAATTGTATCGTTCAAGTTCTTATTTTAAGGGACAAAGCAGTTGTCATTCTTATGCCTCTGTAAAGTAATAGCTTCCTTGTAGTTTAACCTAGTCCACTGACATGGTACTCGATACAATTTAGTGATATACGATAAATTATATTAATGATAAGAACTGATTTGATGATAACAACTAGCAAAGTAGGTCAGTATTGCAAATCATGCCAAAATTATTGACACACTTAGAGCTATCGCACTTTACCAATATCGCACCATATGTCATAATAATTCTCTAAACAGAAACTGCTTCAATGAAAATTTGCATTACAATGGAGAAATGATCGAAGTAGTAGGTTAGGTTAGGTTTTATGGGTTGACGTAGAGTGTGAACAAACTACGCCACACTTAGATCAGTATAGATCCATTGTGATGCGCAAGGAGTGAAGCTTCCCCACTCGTGAACTCTATGGGTTCTTAAACCAACCCGATGCATTTATAAATTTGATAATCTTATTTACCGATACACTTGAAAGTTCTTCTAAGTCTTGGAAGAAATATTTCCCTAGTATTCTGAATCTAAGGTGGTAGAGTCCTGGACAATGGCACAGGAAGTGAGGTGTATCCTCGTGTACGTCCTCATTGCCACAGCCTCTACATATATCTTGTTCGCTAATTTCCAATTTCTTTGTGTGATAACGTAAAAAGTTGTGTCCAGTTATCATCCCCCCTAAACCAGATAAGATATATCTGTTGAAGTGTAGGATTTGCTCTGTACGATTTTTATCGTAGAGCGGCCATAGTTTTCTTGTAATTATATAGGATTCTAATGATCTCCATCTACTATTTGCTACTGAAACCTCCCTTGCCAGCTCGTCAGCATTTCCTGAAACGCCATTATGTTCGGGTACCCAGCAGAGCTTTACATTGTGTTGCGTACCAAGAGCCCGCAGCTCTTCGCGACAGCAGCGCACAAGCTTCGATTTTATTTGCGTGGCGGAAATCGCTCTTATCGCTGCTTGGCTGTCAATGAAAAATGTAATATCATCTGGTGGTATAGCTTTCATAGCAGCGTCCCGGGCAGCAGTTGCCACCGCCAAGACCTCCGCTTGAAACACAATGCTATAGTCTGCAAGCCGAATTGACTTGTTCAAATTGAGTTTTCCAGAAAATATCCCTGCACCATCGAAGTAGTAAATGAATATAAGATACTTGGAGTCTATCTTAAGAAAAAATCTTATCATAAAGACATCTGAAGGGAATTAAGACTGCCATCAACAACAAATGCATTGCTAACAGTAGCAAATATAAAGGCTTCAAAGCTGCCTCGGAATTCATCCTGTTCTCCGCGGTGAGATAAGAAATATGAGACTGTCGACAAGCTATTCCGATATTATACAGAGTCTTTCAATAACCACTCTTGAACTTTGACAGCCGGTTGTGGTTATGTTTGAAGTGACAGCGCTGTCATTCTGTAAGGATTGAACATTTATTTTAAATTCACTGTTTGTATTGATTTCGGTCAGGCGGCGTCATACGGCGATGCGGTAACCGTCGACAGCGAAAGGTATCGGGAGATGATAACTAATTTTTTTTTTTTTTGTCGAATTGGATTATATGGAGACAACATGTAGTTTCAGCAAGACGGTGTTACGTACCACACAGCGAATGAAACAATGGCATTATCGAGGGAAAAGTTTCCAGGTCGCTTTATTTCGAGAAGAGATGATGTCAACTGGCCACCAAGATCGTTAGTTTTTTTTTTCTTTGGAGCTACTTAAGTTTTTGGCCTATGCCAATAAGCCAGCAAAATTCACGACTTGGAGAACAACGTCATTCAATCCACTGCTAAAATCCAATCCGATTTATATGAAAGAGTCATTCAAAATTGGGTCTCTTGGATCGCCTTATGCTAACGAGGCCATGGAGGCCATTTGATTTTGGTCATACCTTACATACAGCTCCTTTTTATTTAATTCTGAAGATCGAGAGGCATTATTGAAAAACCCTTAATCAAGAGACTATTTCATTATCAAACCAAAAATATCTGTTGGAAACATGTTTATCTACGTTTTTTATAAAAACTTTAAAACTGAAACTGGATTATGTGCTTGAGGTGTTAAAAAAAAGAAAACAGCCCTACAAGCTATAAAAAGCTAAATTAGATGGTTCAATGGACGGTTGGAACTAGATCGCTTATGTGGGATCGAGTTCAATTTTCATGGTAATTGGAGTTAGCGGTCACAACTTTGTGGTAATGAACACGGTGGAATAAGCGCCAAAAAACGTTACCTCTCTTCAAACTTCAAACTGATCTCAAAGGGCATACAAAACAACCTAAACAAGCTCCTGATTCTTTTTGAACCAGTGATGCTTTATACAGACTTCATGAACTTTCAACATCATGGTCCCGGAAAGCAACCAGTGGAAAATTGGAAGTTTATCTCTGAATGACTCTCACTCAACGTAAGTCGAAGGTAATGAAATGCGAATCTTCATCAACCTTCATAGGCTCCTTACCTTTTGTGGCTCGCCTCTGAGCCACCTCAGATTAAAGCAGATCTTGAAGGAGCAATAAGAACTGCTCTCTAATTTAAAGTCTAAGCCTTCGTCAAGCTTAGAAATTCATTAACTTCTCGAACAAAAAACGAGCTGATGAGCGCCTATCTCTTCGCAAAAAAGATACAAAGCTCCTAACTGACCTTTTAACCGAACACCGTTTGCTCAACTACCTTCTACTTCTTTTCCTTACTTCGAGGTTATGATCCGGAGTAGAAATATTACAACCGTTTCACTTTACTGCACCCCTACTGATACGCCTGTGGGGTTTGCCGATTGGACCTCAGGAAGTACAGGCAGGTTCCCGGTTTCGGATCAGAGTATTTCCTTCCTCTCTATAATGGGTATTATAAAAAAATATTAAAAGTTTAGCATAATTAAAGTTTAGGTAGTATAGTAACATGAACCTTGCAACGGGTAATAAAATGCTACTGTAGCTAGCTACAGTCAGGGGCCTGAAGTACAACTCGAAAGTTTCGATTATTATCCCTTATGTAGAACTCGCATAAAAACTCTAAAATCTTGAAGAAAATTTATGTTTTAAACCACTAATAACTACATCACTGAAAAACCTCATTAAAAAAAAAATTTTATAAATAAAAATTTTTATAAAAAAAAGTGTGTGTACTCACTTGTTAGACCTGTTGTATCCTCAGCAAATGACAAGTATCCTTTATTCATTTCAACAGACCGTTGCACTGTAGACGCTTGTTGCTGCTGTGTCTGTTGATTTGGTGACGTTAACAATTTCGTCTGTGATGCTTGCAATATCTGCGATGCGCGCAACTGTGAAATTGGTGTAAACACTGATGCGGTAACCGATTGAGCACGCGGTGCTATGTTCAATTGTGTCAAATTCGATTGATTCAATGCGATCGAATGGTGACCGATATTTTGATTTAGACTGACAGTCGATATCGGTTTTTCGGTGGTAACGCGAAAAACTGACGCCGTAACTGATTTAGGACGTTTCTCTTCGATATATTTCGTCGGTGGTGTCGGTAAAGACAAAGACGATGCAATTGATGGACGTCCACCGAATAGTTCTTGACGATGTTGTAAAGCACGAAATGACGTCACTGATGGAACGTACTTAACTTGATCTATTATTGGATTGTTATTAGTAGTATTATTACTATTTGTTGTTGTAGTAGTAGTTATTGGAATTTCACGTTTTAATTGTAATTCGGCGGCGGAGGTGGATTTTTTCTCGTCGACGTCTACGCATGTCTTCTTTGAAAGTTCAGGCAAAAGACTTGAATCTAGATCGACCTCGACAACAGCAGGATCTTTTTGTTTTTGATCCGTTTGTTGTTGTTGTGGTATGGGTTTGGGTTTGTTTTCAACTAGTTCGATTGGTTGCTGTGATGACGGTTGTTGTTCCGGTTGATTCGAAGTAGTGTTGCTGTTGACATTTGTTTCGGTCTTCTCAAGTTGACTTGCTTCGTATTGAGCAAGGGAATATATCTCATTGTTGTTCTCAAGATTACTGTAAGAATTTCATTTTTTTTTTCACTTTAAAATACCGGCAAGAAGGATATCTTTGACAATGAACGAGTAATTGGTACGAGTACTCATCCAAAACCAAAGAAACGTAATTTCTCGTTGCACACTTTTCAAAATGACACTTGACAACTTTAAAAAAAAAAAGCACGTGATTCTCGTTGAATTACAATAAAATGAGAGATTGTGCACCACCACACGGACATTTAACAAGAGAGGTAGTGAAAAGAGCGTGATAAGAATAAGCGCAATAAAACAAAATCAAAATGTGGGAGAGCGCAATGCAATTGCAATGCCCGATGTGTTGCAGTATTTCACTCAATGCGTTCGAGATAAAAAAAAAAAAAAAAAAAAAGCTCAAGTTGTACACAGCTTAGCTTTTTTATTTGACCGATCTGCTCATTCTCTCTCTTTTGATTCATTCACTTTTCTGACGTAAATGCACTCGCAATTTATTTACTCTGCTCTCTGTGCACACACGTTTACATTAGGGATTGCTGCGTGTGTGTCTGTTTTTATTTACTAATTTTTTTTTTAACAAAAACACTTTTGAAGAGAAGTGCATTACGTATTTCGAAAAAAAAAAAATTACGCGGTTCATATTTTACGTTTGCACTTCAACACACAAAAATGTATCTAAACAGTACATTCTGATGACTTTTATGCATTCATATAAATATATCACTAAAATGTTAATGAGTTAAAAAAAAAAAAAAAAAACATTGTCAGCAGGAAGTTTCTTTTAAATTCTACGCAAAAAAGTTATTATTCATCAAATATCAATTTATCTGAATATGGTATTTGCACTCTTGGTGTGAGGAGGATTGTTGTTCCGTAACTGATTGGTATTCATTAAGACTTGACTTGGGTATGTGGTTTGTCACACTTCAAACTACGTCTTTCGACCGCGTATTGCTGGGACATTTGGATATTTCATTAGATCTTGCTCTCTGACTATTGACAGTATGAAAAGTTATAGTAGGTAATTGATATTGTTATTGTCGTTTAATTATCACAGTTTAAGACGTAATTATCTTAGGGAATAGAGCCTTTATTGTATTATAAAACGAGTTATGGATACATAGAGATAGTTTTTGATTGTTTTTGTTTTAAAATGTATTTTTGTTCAAATTCCGGAGGCCCTGTCTCTCATTTTGTGAAAACAATTTCGTAGATCAGTAGCAGTTAATCTTTTCCCCAAAAATTTTAATGATCATAAAAAAAAACTTGTCGGACTAACAATATTAAATACGGTATAGACTTATATAAACATCACTAATAACTTAACAGTGGATAGAAAACAAAGTCCTATTAAAAATTGTAACGAAAATGGAGGCAAATTTCAGGGCTGCATAACAGCCAACCTTAACGTACAAAAAAAATTACAATCAGCTTGTTCTCATGATCTAATCCATCCTAAATAAAGCAGGTGTAGCGTTGTGAAATTGTTGATTCAAGTGCAATGAAAACTTGAAATTCTTAAGATATTTTATCGATTTTTAAGTGATTTTATCACGGAAAATACTTTTTGAAGACTTTTTCTTTGCAGAAGGTGGGCATGGCTGTCAATATTTGAAAATCTGATAGGATTCTCAAAATAAGACTTATTCATCACCGTAAATAGCTTTAACTTTACAGGTAAGACACAATTTGCCTAGAACGGATCGTATGATATCCTACCTCACATCTTCTAACTCACCCCTAATAAAGTTAGCGTGGCGTTGCGAAATTTGTAAAACAAATACAATACCTTTCTATTTAGTGGATATTTCGGCGATTTTTAAGAAATTTTATCCCAAAACTATTGTTACATAGTTTTCTTAGCAGACAGTGGGAATGGCTCCCAAAATTCGTAACCGAAGTTCAAGGATTCTGATGAGATAATCTCAATAAGACTTAACCATCACCGTAAATAACTTTAAAAAATTACTTATTTCTTTTTTTTTTTAAGAAACTTTTTTTTGTTTAAGTGGGCATGTCTGTGAATGGAATTTGAAATTGTTTACACCTGTACTGCTCCGGATTCTAGAAAGCTTATATTCCAAACTTAATGCTCCTAGTTCACAATTTAAGGCCCAAAATAGAGTGACATAAGAGGACGGACATGACTGGATCGACATAATTTTTGTTGCTGATTACAAATATACATATATGTATTCTTTTGGGGATCTATCTTTATCACTTTTTTATGTTGCAAACTATGTCAACACTAATACAACCTATGGTATAGGGTAAACAAAAAAAATGTCACAGCTTCATAACTTTTGACCTTAACACATAAAAGACATAAAAGGTTGAAATTTGGACCGGAATTGAAATCTTCTAGCAGATAGTTTTAAAACAAAATTTTGGAAAAGTGGAAAACAAAAAAATGTTGGAGGTTAGAGCATATGGGAATCAAATGAAAGGTGACGATGCGCTGATTCCAAAAATGTATAGTTCCGTTATTTTTAACTCATCAAGTTTCGAGAGAAATCCAAAAACTCATTTTCTTCTCTCTTTTTTGCATTTCAAATATCATACAATGCAAATGCAATGTTTTTGAAATGATACATTTTTTTTATTGTTAATAACTTTTAATCTGACAGAGTAAGTATTCCTTTTGTTGTATTTTAAATAACAATACCTTTGTTTTCCTATTATTATTCAGCTATTATTTTCGAAAACTATTTATTTTACAAATTTTGGTAAATTAATTAATTCTCTCCTACAAGCACAATTATGTGTTTTTAAGTGGGTTCCCGGATACAAGAAACTCAGGCAAAAACCCGGTTATAAGCAAACAATTTTCGAGCCGATTTCAATGTACTATTATTAATCGGGGGGTAATATACATTTTTATGGAATTCTTATACGTACGGCTTTAGAAGTTAACTGTGAGATGTTCTACCTTACAGAATTTTACTCTGATGGTTAAATCTGCGAGGTTATACCCTTTGGTCCATAAGAGGAATTTA
Organism: Pocota personata; assembly: GCA_963082735.1. Lineage (NCBI taxonomy): Eukaryota > Metazoa > Arthropoda > Insecta > Diptera > Syrphidae > Pocota > Pocota personata. The sequence continues at coordinate 193,846,398 of OY720429.1, read as the reverse complement.
ATTCTTTATAAAACATCTGGATTTGCCAGGTTATATCATTACAAACAACCACATCGATGAAACACATTTGGTTTCGGAGGTTAAGTTAGGTTAGGTTCGGCTGGGTACCCGCACTACAAATGCATACATACATAAATATGTGGAGATACACTTTTTTTCATTACTATTCGCAGAGCCGATTAAAACTTGTAGTGAAACGACGGAGATTGCTCACATCATTAATATTTGTCAGGTTACCTAGTTTATTGAAACGAAAAACCACAAGTGGATCTTTCTTCTTTGGTTGAATGCTGGACACGTAAAGTTAAGATGAAGAGTTGCTGAATGTTGAATTGCTCAGCCATCACGTTAACAGATAAGCGACAATTCAGAGAGAGACCTTTAATGTAAAATAAAGTTTATTGCAGATTGGCTATCCATGAAGATGGCAATGTCCCGAACAAACATTACATTCAATTTGATCGCCATTACCTACTACTGAAATACACGAGAGTAGTTTGTGCCGTTACTTTCGCTACTTTTCCTTCACAGAATTGTCTGATTGGGTTACTGGCTTGAAGTCTTTCAATAAAACTGGCGAGGTCTGTTTGCATGCAGAACCACTATGAGATATATAGCTTCGAATCGAATGTAGTGCGTAGTGTTGCCCAAACGGTGAAGGTTTGAGTCCCAGCCGGGGACAACAACCAAAAGCCATCCACAGTCTGAGTGCTATGGGACTTAGTTTCAGTTTTAGTCGCGTAAGATTAATAGCACACGCTGACGAATGACGGAAAAATTCCCGCTCACCAGCAAATGGGCAAACAAAGTAGGGCATAAGTGTCAAACCCCAAAAACAAAGAAAGTTTTTACTACTAAAAAACTATTCATAAGTTTTGGCAGCAGAAACTAAGAGAAGTACCATTCCATCTTCGTCGAAAAAGTGTTACCGGATATCTTTAATTGTCATAAAGCAGATACTACCATCGTTCAGGCAGTGTGGTGGGATATACAGGGCTTAAGGAAAACAGGGATCATTTACCATCGACGAACAGAAACAGCGTGTATATGTGGTTTATTGTCAAAGACAATTAAGGCAAAGGATTTTGAGTTTCGATCATGAGCGAACGAGTAATGATATAAATCGCTTCACAATATCAGACTCAATTGCAGTCCTCACGGAACAAAAGGACGATGACATCAAAGATATGACATTAAAATGTAACTGTTTAAATTTATTTAATCTATAATATTATAAATACACCCCAACTTGGTTACATAATAGACACAAACTTGCTTATCATAAAAGAACGACAACAATGATGCAAGCTAGACTAGTCAATAGTCCAGTCGGTGTCTATGAACTAATAGACTGACCTTAAAAGACGTCAGCAAGTTTTGAGAATCCGACGATTAAAGAAAACAAAAATCGACTTAAGTTATTTAGTTCAAAGAAATGAAGACGCAAAAGCAATTACGTCAAGAAACTTCCATTTGTGCAAACGAGCATGACTAATACTTGATGGGTTGCGCTAGACTAGAGAGAAATTGAGATACTTCCAATTTACATATTTGAAGTATTTTTTTTTATATAGTTTTCCAGGTAGTTCAAATTGGAATTATTTACGAATGTGATGCAAGTGATGAAGACTTGTATGTAATTGCATTTTATGAACAAGGACGGCAAAATACACCTATTCACAATAGATCTCACAGACTAACTTGAGTATCTGTGATTATTTATGAATTTATTCCACAAGTAAGCTTCCACGGTACAGCAAAGAAGATCTCAACTTCCAATTTCCATAAACAAATGCGATAACTTGTGGAATCTACGAGTACATTCTTTAGTACCAGTAAATATTTCCCCAAAATTTACCACACGAATAGGCAAAATCAGACATAATAAAAAGCGACCCCTCATTGACACCCCAAATACACCAGAGTCCGTAAATAACAGAAGAACTATGAACGATAGTATTCGTACCATAAACAGATAGTGCGTAGCGTAGCGAAGATGCGTAGACCGCACTGTAGGCGCGCCGTGGTAAAGACTACAACGTCATTTACGTTATCTTAATTTGAAAAAAGTATGAACTTGAGTTCAAATTTGTGCTTTATTATTTGCTCAAAATGTTACTATAAGCAGGACCGAAAGATCATAAGAAAATAAACAGGGGCTATAATTAAAAATTTCCCAATTAAAAAGTGCCTGCAATCTATTGAAGAAATTTATATAAAAGCATCTTGACTTACGATCAGCAGAGTTTTAATCAGCAGTTAGGGAATAATCTTGAAAAAACTCGAAGAGAAGGGTGTGTCCATGTTGATTTAAGGTAATACGTTTAAGTTAGGTGAGGACTAGAAATGATTACTATAACATACAGCGGCAGACTCTGTTTAGGTACCATCAAACTCTTTCAGGAACTGTCAATTGAAAAATCCTGCGAACTCCTAAGTCCCTTTAAGCTTGTATCAGGGTGGCCGTGGTGTAGTGGTAACATCATCGCTTGTGACGCTGTTGATTCACGGTTCGAATCCTGATGTCAAGAATCATCTATTTATTTCGCATGAAATAAATAAAAAAGTCGATCACTTGCGAAAAGCTAAGTCAACTCTATTGTGAAGCATAACATTGGCAGTAGGGTGGTCATATGGCTAAAATGCAATTTGATCGTGATGTTGACATCAGGAGGACGGATATAGCGACAATAATAGCGAAAACAAACAAAATACTCCCCAGTTATCTGGACAGCCACCCTTGGAGTTTACAGAAACTTAATAACACCTGAGTTTCAAACTACACCACTCTGTCTTTCTCTCTGTCTCTTCCCCTTTCCACAAAAAGCACGTGTTCCAAAAATTAGTATAAGGGTATTCATATCCCCTTTAACACGTGCAAATTATAAGAAAAAAAAATCTTGGTTGTTGTAATGGACTTTTTGCAGATTTTTTGATAATCATTTTGGGACTGCAGTTAGCAGATGTTGAAGATTTTTCCAGTCATATTTCTGAGATTGTAAAAAGTATTTACTCCAGCACAGGGAAAGGATTTCCTTGCTATAAATAGGCCACATTCAGTGATTTTTTAGTTGAGTATTTCCAAGTTGGGTTCTTTAGAAATCTTTCAATGACTTGACCGAATCTTTTCCAGTCAATTCAACCACCAACAGTGAACTAAGAACTATCGTATTGGACGCTCTCGATCATAAGATTCACACTGAATAGATCTGTGATACGAGGAGGACTCCACCTTCCAATAGCGCTTTCTAGGGAATGATCAACTGATGAAGCTCTTGCAAATAGCAATAGCTACAGGTATTGGGTTAATCCTGCAAACTCCTCGCTTTAAAGCCAAAATACAATGGACCAATTCAAGTAGAATTTCATTCACAACAAATGAAAATCGTAATCGTTAAGCGGAAGTACAGCTTCTATGCAAAACCCATTTATTTTAAGAAATCAAATTTCACAAAAATTCCTAACTGACTTACTCCAAACTTTATCTAACTCAACATTCATGGTGATTCAGAGAAACAAAACAAATATTATGCATTTTTAACACAAAAAAATCCAAAACTTTGACTCATAAACCATACATGTGCCACCACCAAAACCATGATGATTCACGTCACTATTAATCTTTCAATTTAAACAAAAACAAACGGCTACCGTATTATTGCACTTTGATACAAATCTAACCAGCCAAATACGCACGTTCGTTTGATAGCACAAATTCCAAGATATCCACATTCAAAGTTCGCAGAAATAAAATTTCATGACAAAGCACTACGGGCTGACCATTAGAGCCTACACAACCCTAAACAAATTTTACCCCGCGCCGACCCGTCCTTCCACCAACAAAACAACTAAATAAACAACAAATTTGTTGTTTCTTGCATTATAAACTATTTAATTTAATAATTCTTGCTCTGCTGTGTCTTGTTTATACAACAGACATGCAAAAGTCAAATGCCCAAAAATGATAACCATTCACAACAACAACAACAACCAAAACGAAGTTGAAATAATAAAATTGTTTTTATTTCAGCGATAAGATAGATTGTTGTTATGTGTGTGTAGTTGTTCCTTTCATGACCATGCCCCATGTCAATAAGTCCGCTCCCCTAATAAATGGCAGGAGCAGCTCAATACACAAACAACAACCCACGAAGCTAACAACTGATTGAATGGAATTAGATGGAAATTTTCGGTTTATTTTAGAATGTAAATCGTGTATATCTGACGTTGTGCTCTTGCAAATTGTTTATTATATAATTCCTGTGTTCACATAATAGTCCGCGCCTCGCCTGTTCGTCTCTCTGTATGTTTAGATACTTGTTATTCTCGTCTTTGGCTTTTTTTCTTATTTTTTGCTTTTTTTTTACAACTTTCATCCGCGCACTCATTCAATAAACAACAATATTGTGTGTGCTGTCATCGTGTCTGGCTATTAGTGTGGGTTGTAATCATACGCCAAATAAAATGCGATATGGGGTAAGTTGGCGCATTCGTGCGGGGTGCAGTATTACATATACTTACATATGTATGTATGTAGGCCCTGTTTATCGCCATCGTTATCATGCAGCACACCGAATGGGAAAGAAGAAAAGAAGTATTTTCGAGATGAGATAAACGAATCGCGTGATCCTCTACGTGTGCATTGCATCTTTTGTACACAACATTCCCAAATACAAAAATTCTTAATCACCATATATTCATAGGGGAGAAGGCAGTTTTTAAGGAAAAGTACCTACGACTACCTATCTGTTCGCGAAAAACAAAATTGAAAAAATGTGTTTTTGTTTGCTTTCATTTTGGGTATGCATCTGGTTTGGTGCTAGGAATTGCCAGGATGGATTTTTTTTTCGGTTTAGAAAATAATTTTAGTAGGAGGTACAGTTCGAGGTTTAATCGCGGATCTAACTTTAATTTCTTGTGTAATAAATAACTCGAACAGATAATAATGTACAGATTCACAAGTAAAAGAGTACAAAAATACCAAGCGTACAGAAGAACAAAAGTACAGCAGCCGCATAAAAGATCCGGTTCATGAATTTGGTAAACAAACAACCTGGTTAACTGTGAGTTGAATAAAGTGGTTCATAGCTTAGCTAAAGTGCTTTTTTTAAAGCTTTTTCCTTGATTTATGCTGATCCATAAACCGAAGGGTTTCTCTTTAAAGTGGGCGTATTTTAAAAATGTTTACACTTGTACTGCCTCGGATTGCAGAAAGTTTATATACAACATTTAAGGCCCAAAAAACTGGTATCATACAAACGAACGGACAGGTGGACATCGCTAGATCGACATAACTCCGATGCTGATCACAAATATACATACATATATGTACTTCTGGGGATCTATCGTTATTATTTCTTTCTTTGCATCTAAATTATTATATCCTGTGGGATAGGGTTTAGGAACAGCTGTTAGATCAGTGATGAATTTTAAGTCAAATCTGTCAGATATTTCAACGAAACTTGAATGAAAAAGCAGATTCTAAGACTTGAACTTGGACGCATAGGTAAGTTTCGATACCATTCGTGGGTCGCACAACATGGATGGCTGCGAGAAGCTATGCCAGGCCCCGTAGGGTCTGTTAGCTCCAAAACGTTTACTTCTTTATTTTTATTACTACAAAGCTGCTGGACCATCATAATATGTTTCAGGCGGAAACCATGGTAGTCTGAGGAAATGTAGTTTGACTTTAAATGAACGCAGTAAAAACTAACGCTATATTGTTATACATAGATTGCTAAGACTGATAAGACTGATAATTCAATGACGTGTATTTGACGTAAAATTATGGTTATACTCTACGGATATTCCAGACGAATACAGAGCAGATGAGCTGGGTAAAGGTGAAGCTGGTAGGAACTTCCCTGGAAATTTTAAGAAACCGTTCGCTCCTATAGAATTGATAAACAAGAATGTATAATAGTAAGAGGAACAAGATGAGCACCTATCTCTTATTGATGCAGAGCTGGATTTGAGAAACTTTGAACTTTGCAATTATGGGGCTTAAACAGACATACCAAACGAATATTTCCTATTACAGTTTCTGCACAAGCTAGATTGAGGAGGAAGGTGTTTGCATAGACTTTAAACCTATAAATTCAAGAGATTCCTTTGTAGGTCCAAATGGTTCCACGGATAAGAAAACCTATACTGACATTATAACCTTGTACCCTGGCCGACCACCTAGCCTAATCTAACTCTAAACAAAGGGGTAACTTTAATTTAACTATGCAAGAAGGTTGCTGTGGCGGTTAGAGTAATATTTTTTTTCTTTCGCTTCTCTCTTTACTCTACGAGTTCATTCATAAATCACAAACAGGAAATTTTTCTTTGAAAGTAATAATCTAGAAATTGGTGCCCCGGTTCGTACTTGAAGTGATTTTTGGTATCAACCCCTATTTAGCACTTGAAAGAAAGGCGCAGTATTTTTAAGGGCGCGGCTGATTCAATTTTTAACGAAATAGAATGGAATAAAAACCCCAACAGTTCATGCTCTGCATCAGTGTCCAATCACAGAAAGTGTTAAAAACTTGTTCTCATGAGTTTTTGCATATGAATTCCAGCAGCAGTTGGGAAAAAAAATATTATTATAATCCGCACAACAATAAGTTAATAGTTCAGTTCAAAATTATTGTGAACAAAGCCATGCCTGGAAACCCTAATGCAAGATATTTGCACGAAATTGGCACTAGACTCGTATAGAACAGATGACCACAATCTTCAGTTGATCTTAATTGGATTTACAAGCACTAAAACACTAGATATGTAAGTAGTAATCTGCAAATTTCAGACATGGAAAAAAAAACGTACTTTCAAACAAGGAAATATTCTTTTCGACGTATGGAACGATCTGCTAAATATACAATTTACGGATTCTGATTATACAAGCAGATACTAGACCGAAGCTATTATTTGTAAGTCATCGAAGCCGTCACAAATGCTATGATGAATTTGGAGACTCTCAATGTCCTGCCAAGCTTCTCTATTGAAAAATTAAGAAGCAAGTTTTAAAATGCTCTAGAAGGCAAATGCCTAAATTTTCAAAATTTAGAAAAATTTAAAGTGCACAATCTTTCAAAATGTCCGACTTCATCCGAATGTTTATGAAAAAAACCTTTTTTTAGCGCGAATATTTCGCAAGCAGTGCGTCCTACAAAATTATTTTTGCAAATTCTCTAAAAGTTGAATGCACAATTTAAAAAATAAAATAAGCATTGTTCGACCAGATCTAACTTCACCCGGAAGTTAATAAAAGTAAATCTTTGGTCAGAACAAATATATCGCAAACGGTGTGTTCTACAAGAAATATTATTGCTATCGAAATTTTTGATTTCACAATTCTCTATAACATACAAACATATGTGGATGCCGACTTGTTTTAGATTTTCAAAAAGTGTAGCTTATGTAGCTATACTTTTCATTATATTTTCCAAAATGTCCAACTCTATCCTGAAGTTATTGGAAGTCGTTTTAGGGTCTGAATATCTCGAAAACGGTACGTCGTATGACAAAAAGCGTATGAAAATTCTCTACATCGTTGCAAAATTTTTAAAATTTTTCAAATATCATAGAAACGCATCCAAATTGTTAGACTTTATCCCGAAGTTATTGGAAATCGTTTCTGAGTGCAAATATCTCGAAGACGAAAATTGTTAAAACCGTCGGATTTCACTCCGAACTTAGTGGAAATCATTTTTTACTGCGAATATTCCGAAAATGTTCCTTTTGTGTGATAATGTAAATATATACGTAGGTACTACCGATCCTAACTATGCAGGATATATGCAAATTAAAACTTCAAAATACCAACACCAGATGTCGCTAATCGAAAATCGACATGTCACTATTTTGCGAATCACTACTATGTCTCCTGAATTCAATTTAACAACATTGTTAAGCCCTCGTATTATGACCCTAAAGATACAAACATCAACGAAGCAATTTCCTACAAAAATCTACCCCACTAAGAGCAAGTAATTAATGTCTGATTATTTTCGTCTAGATAAAGTCCTTTAATCCCGACTAGGCTTCTTATCTGACAAACGACTGGCAACACTGTCCATTACACACCCTCTTCTATGTTGTCCTTCCCCCTTCCAACTTTTTCGCATACCTCCCCAATAGGCATATACTACCCTACTAACATAGTTTTTATAGATTCTCCTCCTGATTTGTTTTTGCTGCTTGTTCTGTTGCTTTGCACTCTGTGTGTGCTGTAATGTGCCTCAAAAATTCTTCTCTCTCTTATTAGATGCTATTTGTTGATGTGTACTTTTTTTTCTTCTTCAACTGATGCTGCACATATTCAATGTATATAGAGGCGAGTGATGGATGCTTCACTACGCTGTGCCTGCGTTTTTTTTTTTTTTTCATTGAATAATTGTAACAAAATGAGAGACAGCGATAAAAGAACGATGAAGGCAAAACACAAAACGAAAATTGTGTAATAGACGTTTTAAATTTAAAAAAAAAAAGTATCTAATTGTATAACTTTTTGAAATGCATTTTCTTTTTTTCTCTGTTGAAATTTGAATTTTGAATTCCTTTCTCCAAAAAAAAATTTACTCGTCACTTATAGGGTGGATCTCTTTCTAAATATTTTCTCATTTTATTGAATTTCTTTTGCTGATAGAAAATCACTGCACTTGTAACACTATTTTGAAAAATGTGTAACATTTCCAATTTTTATTTAATCACCTCTTTGCAATACCACTGTATAATCGTTAGCATTTTTTTTTTTTTATCTCGTAATAAAGAATTTTCTTTCCATTAAACACATAAACTTTATTTGAATTTTAATTAAAATTATATATCAACAAAAAAATATATAAATTTAGCTAACACTTTCAATAATTTTCTAAGATACTTTTTCTCTCCTCTTTTATTTTTTTTTTTTTTTCTTTTTTGGTTACCGAAAGAAATTTAAGAATTTGCAATATATGTAGGTATATAGAGGAGAACGGAACAAAATTAAACGATATATAGGCGATGAAGAATCAAGAAGAATAAGAAAAAAAAAAACTAAACAAATTATATTCAGCTGTTTGTTTTTTTTTTTTGTTAAGTTACGCGAAATGAATGGAACGGAGCTATAGTAGCCACTAATCAAAAAGAAAAATTAACGTGCGGCGCGATACAACGCGGCTAACAGAATCAAAAGATTATTTTCGAGTGCGAGTGTTGGTACTGATATATACTCAAAAAAAGGTGATTTCACTCGAATTTCTCTTTTGCGGGGCCGAAAAAGAGTTGAAATTATTGGGAAAGCTTTCGGTTAGAGTCGAATTTATATAGCGCATGACGATGAGTCGAACAGATGTTATTCGACTCGAAATAATAAATAATTTTTGCAGAATGACGATTTTTTTTTTAGATGTTTTCAAAACAATTTGCGAGCGAGTCTCGAATTTCAGTATAAAGAAAAATGACGACGCAGAAAAAATGTAAACAAAACTATTTTTCTATGGAGGAGATAGATTTGAGTTTTTCACTCAGTCTAGGAGGTGGATCACCACATCACTATAGTGCAGTGAGTGAGTGAGGGGGGTTTATTTTTTTTTTTTTGTCTATGATTTCTCTTTGATAGAGTAAGGAAACTTTATCTCTCAACTATAAATGATTAGATAAATACTGCAATTGACTAAGTAACTGGGCTGATTGGCGAAGTCGAAAAGTGGTTTTCCTTGTGTACATTTTGTTCTTGTCTTATCGTATGGGGTTGTGGTCTATTTGGTTTGATGGTGCAATTTGCCTGCACTCGATAGAAGTTTAGAAGGAAATTGAACAAAAAGCGAACTGGACACTAAGATTCTTTTGTTAGTACATAGTTATAATAGACAAAATGATATGAGGAGCATTGGAAGGATGTGAACTAGAGCTAAGGAAAATTAACGAATGGACAATTTACATTGTTCGATATATATATTGAAGAATCTCTACACATTAAAAAATTGAAAGCGTTTCTCTGCCTGTCTGCCTGCGTGACCATTAGGAACCACTTAACAAATTTTGGTGCGGTTTTCTTCAGTGCACTGGAACATTTTCTGAGCACCTAACGGCTAAACTGTAAACAACAGCGTATGAGAGACATTTAGGGTTCAAAAAGATCTACAAGAAAGTTCGTGAGAGTATATGTATACCTAAGACCACTAGATAGTTAGCGAAAACTTTACATGTTTCCAGTGTTTTAATGTTCAGTTTGCTTTCGTACCATCTTTCACTTATTGAACATCTGGAAACTGAACACTTAGCTTAGTTCTATAAAAATGTCCACGAGAGCATATATATATCAGATTAAGAGGAAACTCAAAATAAACATTTCAATGTTTTTACAAAGATTCACACGTACAACTTTAAAATAGCTTAGCTCATTTAAATGTAACTTATTTTGTCATTTACGGTATTAATTAAAAAATATTTGAAACTATGGAAACGCAATATTTCTCACCTTAAACTTAGGAAATGGAACAATATCGTAATCTATGAATTTCTGAAACAGGCTGTAGTATCTTAACGGAAAGGCCACGGGAGTGTGCTTGGTGGCTTTTTGACACGGGTGAACCCGGGCGGGACTGCTAGTAAAAAGGTTGCCGAATTCTTTGTAAAGTTTATTGAAATTCCACCATGAGCTGTCTGAGTAGAATTATATGCGTGAGAAAAGGTCTCGTCATGCATCCATCTCCAAAGGATGGTAGAGAACGCGTATATGTATATATAACTCAACTCGATAGATTCCAGAAAGTGTGTTCGATACTGCATTTAACACACCCTTGCGGTGCCACTAAGGTTCTTCAAACTCATCAGCCAACGCAGGCTGGAGGGTTTAGTGATAATTGTGTGAGGTCCATATCTTCGACATATAATTTCTGCATCGCCATTACAGCACCCAGACACTCTTTCAAGCTCAGTCACACTGTAGGTTTTCTGGCAAGTGTTTATTCGCTGGGAGAAGTAAGAGAAGAAGTCGTCGTTCTTTTAGAAGAAGACTCCGAAGCATCACAATGGATATACTCGTAGAAGCGCTTCTTGAAGTCCGAATGGAGACTGATGTTAATACCTCTCTTAGCCTACCAAGTGCTACTAGTGCTCATCAGTCATTTTGAATTGTGCATGTTTTTTCTAAAGCATGTGCGTGAGGGCGGCAGTCAAGCTCGAAGAATCCGTGATAAATCTTCTATACCACCCTGCGAACCAGTTTAGAATTGGGGTTTAGGAAACAGGGAATTCCACAATTACTTTCACCATAGTAGGATCGGTCTTCAGCATCACATCACCAGCTATGAACCGTAGATACTTCAATTTCTTGAAGCATAATCGGAATTTGTTCAAGTTGACAATGAGATTTACATAGGTACTGTGCGACTTCGTCAAGCAGGGTCACCTGAAGTCGATGTTATTCGATTCGTTTAAGATACATGTCATGTACAATATTGGTGCGTATTTCGAAAAGTGATTGTGAGAGAATGGTTCTCGCTCATAACTGCTTGGTATTACCCCGTATATAAAATGTAGTCATTCATTAATTGTACTCCATAGTGATTGATTAGTTGTCTCGCGTCTACTTAATCATGACTGTTTAGTAGTCTCTTGTCTTTGGTAATCCACTAGCGGTTCATACTTACTGATTTGGGGTTGAAAATTTATCATCAGTGCTAAGTACTCCGCCGCGCCATTAGACTACTAAAATAAGGTAAATTCATTTGTTCATGACGTTCCCTTTCCTCTGATTATCTTTAGTAACGAATGTCGTGTGGAATCAGTAGCGGCGACTGCAAAAATCGTTCGCAGGAAACCACAGTGCAGTTCAGATTGTAAGTTTCAGTTCAACTGGAGTTTTAAAGACAATTCTGGTTCGTATTATGGAATTTAGTTTCTTAAGCTATCATCTAAAGACTAGTGAAATCAGAAGCTCGGTCCTTTGCAATATATGTCACAAACCGAACGAAACCTCTATGTATAAGTGATGGCATTCAGAAATTTGATCGTAGTTATACAAGTTCATCCTTTAGGATACAAAACTAACAGAGTTTAGCTTCACTGGCCACTGTCCTATAGGTCTGCAAAAGGCTAAGCCGCTGTTCAAACGACTTTTGCAGGAGCTGCAGGAACAAAGAGGAGAAGGAAACGATCCTCCATTTCATTTGTATGTTCAAAAGACAACTGCTCTATATCGGAGCTGCTCTCTTCGACGACCTGGCGGATTTTGACGTCGGAAAGACCTTCTGCTTCATAAGGTATAACTGAATTAGTCCTTTAAACGAATGTTCATTCTTGGATAAATCGCTCAGTTTTTCTGAATTATGTGATCGATAAATTCCAAAAAACTTTGAAAAGCAAAGTAGACAAAGTTATGGTTCAATTATCTACGTAAAGTTTTTTTGTTTTATTTCATTTTGTTTGTGGACTCGCCCGGCTTCGACCAAGTAACTTAATATTAATCTTGATATCGTGCAACAAATAACATATGCCCAGTCTAGTTTAGTTTATTAGCTCAAGTTGATGATTTCTAAAAAAAACGTTAAAATGTTTGCGGGAATGTATTAAAAACTTTTGCAAAACCGTAATCATATATCTGTACCTATAAGTACATCTAGTAAATTAAAAAGAAAATCAATATCCCGGTTTTTGTCATGCAATCAATCACTCTTAAGACTACATCCAATCATTTCCTAGACATAACATCGACCTCCTTTTGTTGGTCAAATATTCGAAGCAATGCGAATAATGTTTTATTTATTCCTCTCATCATGGGTGGTATTTCTGTCTATTTTGCTGATTTGTGGGGAAGACCGAAGACTACCTATTGATTTTCAGAATTTTTCGAGTTAATTGATTTTTTGTAGCTATAAGAACTGTTTTCTCACATGGTGAACTATTTAGTTGTACAAATATTGAAAATTTTTCTAAAAATGCTTGATAAACCAACCAGAAATGAACTTAATAGGGAACATTTTTCCATTACCCTAAAGTGGTTGACAAATGAAAATAGAATGTAAAGGGCAGGCCCTTTACAAATTCTCCAAATCATTTACAAAAAGTCATCTATTCTTAGATACTATCACGCAGTATATACATATATGTAGAATCTTCCCATACAATAATTTATATCAAAATGACATTGAATTTGTTTGTCGATTCTATTAGACTTATTCTTGCCGCGTGTTCTTAATTATAGTTAAAGCAGCCCCTGAATTTTTAAATAATTTATTAATATATAATATATAAAAAATATATTTATAAATACATAGTAAATCGATTGGACGATGTAAAAAACATTTTCGTAAAACGTACGGTCCTTTGATGGTTCGATATAAAAACAATCTTTTCTTAGCTTTTCATTTTTTATAGTTCTTTTGACAAAAAAAAACCGAGATATTATTATTTTTGGAAGTGAAAATAAATTGTGAACGTTAACAAGTGCGTGAGACTCTTAACAATGTAACCTTGTGAACTGTTTGTATCAATTATTCTTAAGTGACTCATTAGTGACATTTAAGTTGATCCAACTTAAGCGAATAAGAAGATACTCGTACTTAATTAAAAAGTGGCAGAGCGTATTTCTATTTTTTATGATATTTAAATTGCATGATTTAGTTGGAAAAATAATTCGTAATCAAATTGTAATTTTATTCTCCTCGAGAAGTATCTATGTAGTAAATTCTTCTTCTTTGAATCAGCAACAACTTACTGGAAGAAGCAGACACAACTGGTTTTCTTATATTTTTGATTGATTGGTTGCCACCTCAGGATGACGTTATTTCATTTGGCAAAACACCATGGGAGTGGTCAAATTAAATTCGCCATAGCAGGTCTTCTCGTCTAATAATTAGTCAAAAGGCATACGAAGAGTTTCAACAATAAACGAGACTTTTGAGAATTCTTAATATTTAGAAAAGCCATTTTTAGACTTTATTCGGTGCCATCTTTGTCGAAAAGAATGTAAATCTTTTCGAGCTAGCAGGCAGAATTAAAGTCTTATGAGTTCTAGACTGTGACAACTCAAATATAAACTTAATTTTACTATCTTAACCTCATTTGAACCTCGCTAAAATGAATATGGATGACACCAACGATTCTTTCATTAAGTTCTCCGACATGTGACTTGTGAATGGGTATAAACATTTTTTGGCAAGGGTCATCAACCCTTGAAGAACACATCCAAAAATGGCTACATTGGTTGAAACAATCGACGAACTGAACACCATCGATGTCAAGAACCAGCAAGTGAAGACCACCGATATTGCAGATACTTCAACCATACCACTTCGATTCAGACCACTACCTATTTACAGTCAAGATACACATGCAGATATCCCGAACAGTTCAACGCCAAGAAAGTACTGTAAAAACTGACTGCCAGAACCTTTGGCGATGGAGAACCCCCGCTAAAGTAGCTAAGAACACCACCGAACCGTTTGATTTCAGAATAGGTCTTCATTATCATATTTAAAAACATTGTACGAAACTCACAAGAGGTAAAATCTTTCAAAAATCTGTGCAACTAACTCGCATATGCTGATGGCATCATATTTGGAAGAACTCAACGGGCCATCAGTGATGTATTTGTGAGTACTGAGGCTGAAGCGGCAACGATAGGTTTAGAGGTGAATGAAAGCAAAACGAATTGTATGCTATCTACAAGAAAAAGACACTCAACATCGGCGGCCTCAACGATGAACAGATATAATTTTGAGGTGGTAAAGCACTTTGTCTACCTAGGCTCTGCGGTAAACCCTGACCATGACATGAGTGCGGAGATCAAACCAAGGATTACTCTAAGAAGGCAATTGAGTAGCAAAGCCCTCTCACGAACAATTAAAGAAATGTTGGAACAATAAGACTCTTAACATCTCAGCCTTGTTATATGCCGCAGAGCATAGACCCTGACAGATGTGCATGAAAATATTATGGGTTGTTTTGAGCGAAAACGGTTAATGAAGAGCTTAATGGATTATACAGTGATATAAACTATTCAAAGAGGTTTGAATTCATCGGCTAGGATGGCTAGGATACTAAAGCTCCGACCCAACTTTACCGAAGGTAATGTGCGCAGTTGGTAGGGGAGCTAAACCAACGCGGCGTACAAAACTGGACGTAATGTTAATAAAGTAATACAAATATTTCTGGTTTGAGGATTTTTCCGCGCACTTGGGAAATAATTAGTGTCAAAGAGGTGCACAACATATGAAAATTTAAGAACTATCAGACGGCAATAAATACACTATTTACATTTGTACGTGACGAGCTAAGGAAAAGTTATCATAGGTGTTTACAGTTGAAAGATCGTCTCTTTTTCTTGCAGACATTCACAAATGTATTACGTAGATTTCCCCAAGAATTTATAACGCACATCTAAATCCCTTCCTCGCTATAAAATCCTTCCTACATATGCACACTCACATCCTGTTACGTCTTGAGCTGCAAATGAATACTACGTACATATCTGTCTACATCTATGTCTGCATATTGTGCTTGGTATTAGCGTAATCACACTAGTGGCAGATTTCAAATTTATTGATTACCGTTACGTTGGTAGCAAGACAAACCCTTGTCAAACCCAATACTGCTGCAGTGTCAGCAACCTAAGACCATATCCTAAAAACAAATGCATCGCATTCACAAACATCGACGTAAACACCACTAAGGTTTTGTTTTGATGGTCGCTTGTGTAATAGACACAACAGCCACTTAAGTATCTAGATAAACGGATGTAAGGGTTGTTTTTTTTTTATTTATTGCATTCATGTGAAATATTATAAAATAGAAACAAACAAATTCACCCACGTAAATTGGATGCTATTAAATTTGTTTAAAAGATTACTACTACCATCCTCCCATAGGAATTTTGTCACATGATTTCTTAAGAACCGTGCCGCTCTCTTTGATTTTCTTTTCGTAGAAATAGATACAAAAATTTATACATCTATACTATCTCGCGCGAGACGCGACTGGATTTATTTTTATTGCGTAACATTAATGCACATGACTGAGAAATACTTCCTTTTGTTATTTATTCCGTAATTTTGCGGAAAAAAAAAATCGGAAAAATAACTCAAATAATTCAGTCGGTCTGCCACTTGGAACAAATAAATGAAAAGATGGAAAATGAAATTGTCTATGGAATTGATGTGCTTTTTCTCTTTTTTCGTGTTTATTTCAATTCGCAAATCACATTTAATGAAATGGAAAAGCGTATCTATGAGACGAAGTGTTGTACTGAATGGATAACTTGAAGATGGAGAAGAATTATATGTACGAGTATTTATGAGTAGCCTTTTCCTTAACACATGTGAACACAATATTTCGACTCATAGTGAACCACTGAACCGAATTTTGAGCAAATGTTAACGAAAAGTAATACAAATATCCGTTGTTAAGTTGAAAATTCAGAAGCGGTGAGAGGTGTCCTTTAGAATTCATCACCCAGCTACACAAACTAGGACATAGCTATGCCCTTTACCTACGCAGGACAATACTTTGAAATTTCATCATAAAAAATAAAAAGTACGTAAGTAAATTTTTCATGTCTAGTTGTGAAATACTGCTACGAAATATTTGTGGGTCGATAAGGTGTTTCCATACTATTACCGGTACATTTGCTGAATAGCGTATGGTTAGTAGTCAACTGAACGCAAAAATTCTTGGAGCCGTTGGACATTATCTATTGAAGAAATCAAATTCAAGGACCATCTGTCTTTTCGTGTGAAATTTTGCATTCATGGAATATATCCAGAAGCAAACTTTCATGATATTTAGTGACAACCTATAAAATTTAAATGAAGCATCTGTTTGTTATTTTTTTTTTAATTTTCCCCCATTGTAACTTGAGAAGGACTAAGTCGATTTCTATACGCTGAGGAATTTTCCCAGCGAAATTTTGTAGATAACTAACCTCTAACCATCACGTTTTGTCTTCTGAAGCAATTTGCAGGTTCCAGAATATGGGGAATTCTGCAAAAGCCGGGCTACAAGCTACCTGAGGGGCCCACGAGTTGTGGATCGTGGAACGGTCTTTCAAGCATCGAATAGGTATGAGAGAACTTGCAATTTGGTAATAAATATCACATATATATAGAAATATACCACATATATGAACCTGGTTCCAATATCGATATGACGCCTTCGAATAAGCATCAAGACATCATGCCCTAGCAGAGTCTGACAAAAAGTGGGTGGCTGTGAACAGCGTCTATTTCTCCAGGTTTCACCAGCACCACATTCTTAATCTGGCAAAACCTGTCAATTCCTCTCTAACCTTTAATTCGTTTCTATACCCTTTTCTCTCTCTCGATCACTGGGCCGTTAAACTTTAAAAGACATAGTCTTAAATGCAAAAAATTGAAAAAAAAAACCGCACGTAATAATTAAAATTATCCCTGCTCATATCTTCAGAATACTTTTACGGGTTTGAAACAAATTTATTTGGCTAACATTTAATCGATCAGATTTGATTAGCTTTTAAAAGCTTTTTGATCATCAGAAAATAATTGTTTGATCCACAAATAAAATCGACAAAAAAAGAAAATGATAAACTGAAAAAATGTCTTCTCAGCAAACATTAATTATTTGATTAGCAAAATATAATTTTTTGACCAGCAGAAGTAAACAATCGCTGATTTTTTAATTTTTTTCTAAATAACTTTCTTTCTTTTTTCTCTTACATGCAAGCATTGTTTCATTAATCAAAAATCTACCACAAATGGTTTTTATTTTCTGCTGATAAAAAAATTACGTTCTGATGGCCAACAATTATTTCTTGCTGATTGGAAAATGATCTTCTTCATATAATTTATTTTTCTGCTGGTTAATTATTTATTTAGCTGATCACTAATAATATTTGCAAATCAATTTTGCCTTTTAGGATATTTAGCAACGAAGATTTTAAGATTTACATCACTTTCGTACGTTATCACAAATCTGGGCAATAAAACACAATTATTTGTTAAAGTGATCTAGAACAGACTAATAAAATTCATTCAGCGAGTATTATTGCCAACGGTGAGGTGAGGCAGATATTGGATTTGTGTATATGTATATATATCCTCAGTATACATAATAGAATTTTTTTTTTTTTTCTCTCTCTCTTCTACTGCGAGGTTATACGAGGTAGCAGATACCCATGTTTATAACACATTTCAATAGTGGATATAGGAGATACAACTTCTTTCGCGAATAACTATTTCTGTTTTTATTTCACAAATATCTACCTATTAGGAAAGATTTTAATGAAACTTGGTCTATTAGTTATGTCTTAATGCCATCCTTAACAGGTATAATCCCTTCTCCGGCATGTGACTCGAATAATGAAAAGTTCTTGAGAAGATTTACTAAAATCCAAATGGTAATGAGCATGATACGATCTGCAAGATCGCATAAAAAATGTTGACCAGCATTACATGTTTAGTATTGCCACCCGACTCAAACTAATTTGTCTCTGCAAGTTGACTCTAAAGACGACTTGCTGCGCAACGTCCAGATCTATTTTGGTGCGACTTTTTTTTAAAAATATATCTTTGATTGTAACTTAATCTTCTATAAATCTGTTCGGCAATTGACGTTCTCTGATTAGTTGGAAAATAACCTGAAGAACTAAGCGAGCTCTCAGTGGTGGGTAGGTAGTAGATATCGATAATTAAGGGGTATAGTTACAACCTTACGTCTAATGGTGTGTAGAGCGAAAACAAATTACCTCCGCACCAACACCTTTATCATCGACGGTTTTACATTCGAGGTCGATACCAGCAACGATCAAGAAGTTAACTTTTGTCAACAGATGCTGGTTTCCACTCAGCGGCAAGCAGAGGCAAATTCCTATAAAAGAAGATAAAAGACTGTCTAGTATCCAAAGATTACGATGTAACCTAATCACAATCATAGTTCTAGTGCTTCCGTGTGGGTCAGAATGTTGGACATCGCCAAAACCTGATTAAAGCTGACGAAGTCACCAAAATCAGAAAAGAGTGGACCGGTATAAACATCTGCTGCGCATCATCTCAACAATCAGCTTTGTTTGTTATATGTGTTATATGAACGGCTCCGAGATGGCGCGCGGACTGTGGCACTATTTCTTCAACCAGTTATTACTTATCACTCACCAACTTGTCATTTAAATAAATTTTTGATAAGTGTAAGTGATAATTGTTTTGGCGAACTAATTTTAAATCTCATTCAACTTACAAATTTCTATTCATCCTTTGGTGAAACAGAAAGTTATCGAAAATTATGAGAATACAGAGCCCGGGTTTGATATATTTGAAGAGTCACGTCATCCGAATATTTTAATCATTTATATTTCGTTGCCCTTGGACTGCAGCCACCGACAACTTCCCTGAAAAAGAAGCGACTGAGACGCTGGCCATAGTTGATGCACTAACCCCCTCCATTGATCCCAAATCTCCCTGTGACGCTAAACAAAAGCGATTAACGGTTAACAGTTTCTAATCTGATCGACGACCGACTGCCCTCGGCGTATGCTTTTATTAGCTGCCGTAAGGTGAAGATCGTCTTTCACCATACATCTGACACATTGATCGCATATTCCGATCTGTAAGACTGTTTCCCTATGGATTAACGTGGATTGCACAGATGGTAGTTTGCCTCTTCCTTGAGCGTCACCTAAATGACCAAGCTTCTGGAATCGTTTAATGGCATCGAGCGCGGTTTGCTTAGCAACCCCCAAGTGTTAGAATGAGATCACATTGCCGACATCCGGCCTTAAAAAGTCAAATCAACACAGTCAACGCAAGTTTGAAGTTCCTGTAGTTAGACTTTTAAAGCAATAAAGTCGCGCTTGATCAATTAATTACAATCTTCTTCTCAGAAGAAGCGAACCTACGTATGTATATAATGCTGGAACAACGCCCAGAGATGCCAGTTGACTGTGCTATCGTCTTATCTAACTTTACTAGTATCCAGACAGAGAAGATCTTAGACTTTCTGACCACCTCTGGTGAAAGTTCCATAGATAAAAAAGCACACACTTTTATAAATTGTGCAAATAAATATAGAAAGGTACATCACCAGTCTGATTAGGTGAATTCAATATTCCTACCCAAACCTTGAAAAACACCCCTGAGGAAAAAATTTAAAAAAAATGTATACATACATATGTATATCCCGAACATTATTTTTCGCATATTAGCTTGCATGACCCGCACTAATTTTGACAGTCACATGGCCTGAATAATAATTACGCAAACAAAAACCCCCTCCCATTACATCATCTTCCATCAAGATAAAAATCGCAAAAATAAATTCCCTCACATGTGTGCCTCCGTCAGTCACATGAGCACGCCATTTAATTACATTCTTCGTCAAACATATTGCAATTTTATTGCTAACCAATATGTATCTGCGATGCGTGTATTTATCAACTGCATTCCACTCTCTATAGAAAATCGCACAATGCTGAATGCAATGCCTACACATTAATGCCTGTCAACATGGCCTCCAATTCCAAAGGCATATTATCAGGGACCGTAATCCCTTGTAAGAGTAACGGAAAAACTTTTCTAAAAGTCAATGAACTTAGATACGTATCCCCGTGTGGATGGAGTAAAAATTCAAGAAGTTGCCAGCCGCCCAAATACCAGAAAAATATTGGCAAAGAAAGACATCATACCTCGAGTCCATGTGGAGAAAACCCTACGCGACTAAATGCAGTCATTCCATAATGTGTCTACATGCAGCACCGCATGTACTTACAAGATACACAACATTGATCGTGAATCGTTCGTACTTTCAAAGAGAATTTATCAGAAATACCTTGTCGCGATCGCGATACTTTTTAAGAGAAACTTGTAGTCTGCTTTATGGGGCAGGGAAGGGCAGGGCATGTTACTTGCGGATCGCTTGATTTGAGACCACTTTTGAGTGATTTCTTGTGCTCGGTCTATTCTGGAAGTTGCTAGAGTACCATGCCGGCGAACCGGCATTCTCCCCCTTCTATGTGTGCTTTTATTTCTTTTATCTATTTCTTGGCAAAATTAGAAAACCGGTCTTGCCGGCACTTTTTGCAAACAATTCTTGTTTTTTTTTTTTTTTTTTTAATTTCTTTTTATTTTTTTACGTCTTTTGTTGGCTTTTACAATGGCTTTCGTTGTGGAGTGCCTGGAAAAAGCCGGTACAAGATATACTCGTACAAAAAAAAAAAAAAAAACGCGTTTTATGTGTTTCGATTTGTGGTGATTTTCTGGCGAAGATTGTGTTGGTAAACGTGATGTTTTACAGGTCAGAAGTGAGACGATGGCTACTCTTTCAAAATGAGTAATCTTTATAAAGTTTTTTATTTTTTTATCGAGCCGTTATTTTCCATTTCGTCAACATTTCGTTTCTGCCGTGATTTAATCAGTTTGTATGAAGTAAATTACATCATTCGAATACTAATTGCAATTAATGACTGCTGACTGCATCTGCGTGTACATTGATGGAATCATACACATACTACACACATGGTGATGCATAGGGCTGGTAATGGGATTCATTTTTTTTTTATTGTTATCTGCAAATCTTGTTTTGAGAGTTGCTGTTTGCGGCACACGTGTATCCGTTGATGTATCGCAGATTTGTTTTGTTTCCTTTTTTGTACATATGTATGTACATATTATGTTAGATACATAAATACTCTATGTATTTTACTTTTTTTAGATTTTTAAATGAGTGCAAAAGATTAAGAACAAAATTGTACAAATAGATGGAGTAGATGATTGTAATACTCGTATGTATCTAAAGGTAAATCAAACAGGTATTCTACGTCCTAAATTTGACGCGTTTAGTTTCAATAGAAAAAAAATCGTCATGCTCAGCCCAGATATAAGATGAAGATCGTCACGTGTTTCGATAAGAAAACAAAACTCAGCGAAGTGATTTTTTAGCAAACAAAATAGTCGGATAGAGTGCGATCAATAAGTGCTAAAAAATTAAACCCACTACTAGGTCCATTCGAAATATGAAACGTGACACAATAACAGAAGCATGAGTCCCCTTAAAAATATGAAGTCATCCCATTAATAATGGGGGTTTTTGATAAAATACCGAAATACATTTTTCCGCGCGGTTTTTTTGTTTTCTTTTGATATCTATTATACAGCTATTCTTCATTCGCTGTTTAGAATTTAGCCGAATATTATGTGAGATATGTACATATTAACCACTGAAATGGAAGTAACCAAGGGCATGTTCGCCATGTTTGGTTTTACACGTGAATTGTGTGAAATGTATGGTAGACATATGTATCATAAGAAAAATGGTTTAAAAAAATTTCGGGAAGGAAATGACCTTACAGGAAAGCCAGCTGTCCTGGATAATAACGTACTGCTTAACACCCTGGACGAAAACCTATTCTAATCCGTTGAGCTACTAGCCAAGAAGTTCAGACTTAAAATCACAAGGAGAAAAGTCTTAAGTTCGTAAAATGGGTACCGAATAATAATGTGTCTTCGTTGCTTTCTCGTTTAAATTTTCAACCATTCCTCAACTGGGTTGTGACTGGTGATGCAACGTGGGTTTCTTATGAGAACATTTAGCATCCTAGGCAATAACTGAATTGCGCGTCCTCCTTACTAAATCATCACATAGGAGTATTATTGTCAACAATTAGCTCGACTTAAGAAAAATTACCAACATCGATCAATCGGAGAGGGATATTCTTGCAACAAGACAGTGTCTTGCCTTATTTCATCAGATTTCGAGAAAAATCAAAAAAAAAAGTAGGCCCCCCCTACAGAGAGTATCCCTATCTGAAACTGCTGAACCGAACAATTTTGAAAAATTCGTGTGTACATATGTGTCACATTCTATCTGGAAAATTATTTGGATTTTGGTACGTATGTACAGCTATGGCCAAAAAAATAGGAACACTTACTACTTTTCGATACCAGTAAACGTAGCTCTTATTTTATTGGAATATATAAAGCAAAGATAATATCAGATTCATGGGAAATGTGTTCACAACATATTCCAGGTAGTTGATTTGCTTAATTCAAAGCAAATTTGTGTTCAGTCAGCTATATTGCTTCATACTGCTTAATTACCTGGTCAAAAAAATAGGAACACCCAGACATAATAAAGAAAAAAAACATGCACAGTAAATTTTTTGGAATTTATTTTAGTGTGGACAGTTAATACTTGGTTGTAAAACCTTTATTAGTAATAACGGATTCCACTCGACTCATGGAGTTCAATAACTGTTGGCATTTGTCAGTAGGTATTGAATACCAAACTTCTTGGATGACTCTCCAAAGATCCGCTTTTTTAGAAGGGTTTCGCTTGCTTACCTCAATCTTTAGCTCAGCCCAGAGGTTCTCGATCGGATGTAGATCCGGAAATTGCGAAGGCCACTGCAAAACATTAACATTGTTTTGCCCAAAACCACATTTTCGTCAATTTTGCCGAGTGTTTGGAGTCGTTATCCTGTTGGAATCGCCATTTCAGGGGCATATTTTCTACGTCCCACGGCAGCATGACATTTTGCAATATATCCACGTAGGTTTCTTTTGTCATTATGCCTTCGATAAGATATACTGGACCAACGCCCCACCAAGAAAAACAACCCCATATCATAACACTACCACCTCCATGCTTCACAGTGGGTTTCGTGTACCGTGGATTGTACGCCTCACCTTTTGCCGTCCATCCCAAACAGATTTATTTTAGTTTCGTCGCTTCACAATACACTCCTCCACTGCTTTGTTGACTTGAGGGGGTCGTGTGGCATATGGCACAGCTCAGCAAAAGCAATGCGTTTCTGCACATGCACTTTCTTTAACAGTGGCACTTTCCTTGGAGCTCGAGCGTACAGCTTTGCGTTCACTAAGACTCGGCGAATCGTCCTGGCACTGACTTCAATAGATGTTTCGTGTTTTAGGTCTTTGTAGGACATAAATGGGTTCACCTGGGCTTTCCTGACCAATCTCTTTTTGTCTTTAGTGGTCATTTTAGGCGGACGTCCTCTTGTTTCAGGAAGTTTTTTAGCTAGTAAAGCATTGAATACCATAGTCGGCGAGCAATTTATTGCTTTTGCAATGTTTCGGATGGATACACACTGATCACGTAAGACCACAATGCTTGGACGTTGAGCTTCAGTGCAGTTCTTATTTTTTCCCATATTATTCTTTATTCTAAAGAGTAATGTCTAAATAATTAATAATGAAATATCAGGACACTGTTTAGAAAATACAGCTTACCAAAATATTAATTATCACCAGCCCAAAATACTGTTTTCTTGAAATTTCTTGAGTGTTCTTATTTTTTTGTCCAGACAGATCAGTAGCTCTCAGCAGAATTATTGCAACTGATCGTATTTTTCTTTGTTTTTGACCGATGTGCATACAAATAACAGTTGCGCATATAAAGAACAGTTAGTTTGACTACATTGTTTGCATTTCATTCAAACGAAGCATTCGCTACGTACGATGTCATTAGGAAGTAATAAGTGTTCCTATTATTTTGGCCATAGCTGTATGTCAGTTTTCGAAAAACTTATGCTAACGCCCGTCATCTTGTCTTTGCCGAACATGCGAATATTTATTATTATTTTTTATAAAAATACAAATCGTTTGATTCGCTTTTTTATAAAAATCGACCCAGCCGTTTAGGCACTAGAAGGTAAAATATGCATACCAAAATACGATACCACATGCACGCATGTCAAATAGATACAAATTCTTCCGGCTTGGTCGTAGTTGATTAAAACAATAAAAAAAATGGAGAGTAGTTCAAATGGTGTGCATAGTATAAAGTATAATAACTGTAACGAGAGCAATTTAACACTGTTTGTTTGACATTTAATAATATATATTGTTAATGGTCTGGAACCCTCGGCACATGAAACACTGTGCACCATGTAGTAGCTACATCGAAATTCAAATAATGGCGCCCAATGAGGGGTCAAATCGACGATCTGAGTTTGAGAGTATTATTGAAGAGCTTTTTGCATTCGGTTTATAGGTAAAATGCTCCAATTTTTGTAAAGATCATTGCCTCAGTTTTATAACGAAACTTTATTTTGAGGAAACAGCCTCAGTTAAGGTAAGACTTCTGTTAGTTCAGATGTTGCTTAGAGTTTAGCTTGTAACACAAAGTATATGGTAATTCTTAGGCCTCTTTAAACTAACATTACTCAGTTTACTAAGCCTCAGTTGTTGATTTAAGTACATTCTGGTAGAACATTGTCATTTCAACACGTTGGCTGCTACTTTATAAAAATAAAACTAATACAAAACTATCACTAACGATTTTTTCTAAGGTGCCTCAGTAGAAAGAAAATGATTTGACTGTAAATAACATATTATAGGATATGACCCATCGGTGATGCACGCGTCTGCACAATAATATATTATGTGATCAGAGAAGGGTCCCATGGGAGTCAATGTGAAATGTTTAACCCCAGGCATGCTGAAGAGGTTGAATACAGTCCCAGGATTTGTATATGTTTTTCTTCCGAATTTCAGACTATACTACGACAGTCGTTTAAAGGGTAGAGTTGCACAATATCTGAAGACATTGGCATCCCATTCAAATCAATATCATTTGTCTAGTAACCTCTACTATCACCTCTATGTAATGAAATTCGGACTCGAAAAAGATTAGTGGGGGGAGGGGGGTTTTCAACAGGGCAGATGCTATTCCTCGGGTCACCCAAGCTGACACTTCAAATGGTTCAGAAAATCAAGAGGTAAACGACCCAAAACTTATCATCATTCCTTAAGTCCCATTCATTCTATTCACAATATTAGCTTTTCCATCATGGTCCACCTTAACTAAAAATATTCGAATCTGTTTGCTGAACCTGGATCCGAACGAACTTTCCCAACGTCAGAAGGCTCAAGATACAAAGTTGGGTGTATCCACAAACATTGCCGTTCGTAGCAAGTGTTATTTTAATAAAAAAAAAATAATTTGCTTTGTGCTACTTAAAAGCTAAACTTACAAAATTTTGCTACTTTTTTGTTGGTAGTTAGTGTAAACAAATTTAAATGAAGTTGAAGTTAACTCATCGTAAGTACCCACGGCAACTCACGAAAGCTAGGTAGATATGTAGTCCGAACATCTAAAGTATAAAAACTACATTGGCCGCAGGGGTCTCCGAATAAAAGTCACCGGGTTTAAGGCGCCTAGGAAGACTAATAAGCGATTGCAGATGACAAGACTGGGGCCAGTAAGAATATCGGTTTGGCATCAAGCTCAAACAACTCAGTTGGGGAACCAGCAGTCACTCATATCTTCATTTCAGGCATTTCATTTAAAATGAGTTGAAATGGTTTCATTTCTACGAATTGATTTCTATAGATACCTGATTGAGTATAGGATATGCTTTTGCCGGCCATTCGAATTGGTTCCTTACAAAAAAAAAAAAAAAAACACAGAGTTCTTCTGGTTTATTGCTGTCTTCTTTCCTTTGCTTAAAATAACACAGAAGTTGTTTGTCTTTCGTTTCCTTTTTTATTTATAGAAATTTTTTCTTCATCCATCGATCTTCTTGTTATGTTTTCTTTTGGCAGAGCGGCTATTCTCTTGACGATGAATAAAGAATAACTCTTCAAGACGAATAAACAATTCTTTGGAAAATTATATACATAAGCGCGTATTCGGTAGAACATGAATCAGGTAATAGCAGTTACACATGTATCTCCTTCGTACAACAATTCAAATATTAAAATAGCGCTAATATTATTAATGATCAGCTAAATAATTTAAAAATCAGCAAAATATGCAGATAAACAAAAATTATCGTAATTAACCAGAAGACAAAAAATTACATTTTTCGATCCGCAGAAAGTAATTTTTGATTTTTGATCAACCGAAAATATTTTGTTGATCTCCAAAAAATTAGAAAAAACAAATCAGCAGTAAAAGTAAGTGATTAGCAAAAATTAATTATTTGATCAGCAGCAAGTAGCACTGTTTCGGGAAAACAAAATAAGAAAAGAAATAGTTAATGAAAAAAAAAAAAAAAAGAACGAGGGCAATTGCGATTATCATAAAATAATAGTGAACAATTCGCGGGAACAATTTTCTGAAATTCGCAATCGATCAAGTTTTTCTTGAATAACAGTTGATTCATTTTGGTTTCTTTTGAATATTAACATTTTGAATCTTTTTTACTTTTTCTGATGAAATTTTATTTTTGCTGGTCAAAAAATATGTTCTGCTGATCAAAATACTTTATTTTTTGCTAATGATTTACTTTTTTGTTGGTTTTGTACTTAATTATCTGCAGATTAAAAAATCATTATCAAAAAACTATATATTTTAAATTTCTGATCAAATAGTTTTATTTTGTGGCCAAAAAATCCTTTATAGTAATTTTGCTCAATGAATGTTTCGCTAAAGTACGTGCTTCTTTTCCGTACGCACGAGACTATTTAGATTAATCACACGATTAGACATCACACTCAACAAAAATTGCAAAATATGTAAGTCCGGGTTTACGAGTATATGTAGACGTTATTGCGGTTAAAGATTTTTCTCTAGAAAATGACATACTTCGCATATTTAAATAAAACGAATGTTCTAATCAATTTCAAGGCAAATGTCCATCCAAGTCAACTAAATTCCCCAACGACCAAAGTGCAAACCGATGACTCGACACACATCGATATCTTCGAAATTCCATTTAAAGCCCATACCTGTCTATAATATGCCATCGGAAGAAGAAAAAAATAATACTAATACTGTCCTCAATAACAAGTTCAACGTTCGTTTACGCCATAAGTCCACAAATAAATCTCAACCGAGCCCACATTAATTAATGACGTCGAAGTGTTGTTGGAGATTGTTTGCATGTGCGTCTTCAAAACCCAATCTAAGAAGCACACATAAAAACCCACACACGAAGCACAGCAGAGGCCGGCGCACAGCAACAGCGAAGCGGCTTATCAATCATTTACAAGAATCTGGAAAAAAATGCGAATGCGGGGTTTCCTCAAACCAATACTGCCACCATAGACACCTTTCTAGACCAGAAGCACGTAGTCATTCTTTTAACCAGTTTTGCCATGCCTGGTGACGAAGGCAAGGCAACCACACTACCAGTTGTAGTAGTTGCCAGCGTCATGGTATTATTTCATCATAACTCTGTTCCGTAGAGTCATCACCCTGTAGAGGGTACATACGAGTACATACTATATCTCTCGATGAAACATGGTGTATCTGAAGTAGTGAATCTGCTGGAGAATGTTCAATTTCAACGATGAGAACATTTCTTGCAAAGATGTGTATGTTAATATAGTGATGAGATACTTTCCATCGAAATGTTGAAATTGCATTCGTCAGCACTCAGCCAGCCGATTTTCCAAGAATTTACAATCAAGGTGTCTCAAATCGCTGGAATTTGAACTATTATTCAATCACCGTTCCGTCGAGACTTATCAAATTCGATACGTTTGTGACGAAAATAAAAAAAAATTAAAAATATATATCTGCTGCCAAACAACTGCGCAGATATCAACTTGTGTGCTTAAATTTTGAAATATGAACTTGAAGTCGTTATGACGTAAAATGAGTTCGTTATGTATCGGTGCTGAACACAAAAAGGGGCTCGTCATCCGATGGTATGACTAAGTGTAATTAGGTCGTAAGTGATGTGTAATGTAGATGGAGTGGGTTACGGGGGTTGAGACGGTGTAATTAAATAGTATGCACTGGCAGCAATGCACTTGATTGCAAGAGAGAATGTCGGAATTTTTTTTTTTTTTATTTCGTTTAACTGCAAATTTTATTTGAGTGGTTAGCGGGGGCGGCGGTGGAAATCTATTGCGCTTTTCCTTCTTAGATTGAGTGTAATAATTATCTTAATTAGAGTATTCATTTGTATAGGTTTCATGTACTAAGGAGGTGTTTCTCAATTAAAAAAAAAAAAATGTTGCTTTGCAATGCAAATTATTTGGGTACAAGTGTTTTGTATTATAATTTTGCTTTTCAATTGGGGACAGGTACATAAGTGGTGTGGAATATGATCGCAAATAAAACACAAATATGGACGAAAGTTATTCATGCATTTAACAGACTAGATTATCAGTAAACTTTGGCCATCACATCAGTCTTTCGTAGATAATATTCGTGCATGTATGATGGATAGTTTGTTTTACTGAAAGCAATCAGGGACGCATTTAGTGCTTTCGAAGATAGCTGCATTAGTTAGAAATCGATACAAACTTCAAAGTTCACCTAAAGGCAATGGTGTTTTGCTCCAGGCGTAAGTACTTTGACGTTCCAATCAAACAGTTTAAAAAGGATCGACCGACACTAAACATCAATGTACATTGAATCTTGATTCACTAATTCAGATCAGTGGCAGCTTTTTGTCTTAAAAATGAGTTTAACTTGCTTCAATTAACCTTTAACATTTATCAATTACATAAAAGTTTTTTGATAAAAAATAAAAACTTCAGCAGAAAAAATAAATGATTAGCAAATAAAACATAAGATGAGCTGAAATAATAATTTCCCAGCAAATAATTATTTGATCAGCAAAAAACATTTTTTTTTTTTATTTAATTTCAGCAAAATGAGTTACAAAAATAATTTTTGCTCTTATTTTCTGAAATTCGTAATCGCTCAAATAGTTTCTTGAAAAACTGTTTCTTACTTTTTGTTTCTGTTGATCAAATAATTAATTTTTGCTGAGAAAACATTTTTCAAGCTCACTGTTTGAACCTCTTTAAAATTTAAGAAGCAGTTGTATAGGATCGCATGCGATTCGCTTCACACGCAATTCTCCGGCAGGAATTCATTCCTTAATATTTGATCCTAATTCAACCGAGAAACTTTTTGTAAGTCCGATTTTGTTCAAAGTTAGAGCCACTGGGATTCGAACTCGAGTAATATTAGGGGTGGCCATGGTGTAGTGGTAACATCATCGCTTGTCACGCTCTTGGTTCACGATTCAAATCCTGATGTCAACAATCATCTATTTATTTCGCATGAAATAAATAAAAAAATCGATCACTTGCGAAAGCTAAGTCAACTCTACTGTGAAGGCATAAGACTGGCAGTAGGGTGGTCATATGGCTAAAATGCAACTTGATCGTGATGATGACATCAGGAGGACGAAAAAAAAAATACTGTGAATCATAAGCAACGACAATAATAGCGAAAACAAACAAAATACTCCCCAGTTATCTGAACAGCCACCCTTGGAGTTTACAGAAACTTAATACCACCTTAGTTTCAAAATACACCACTCTGTCTTTATCTCTGTCCATAAAAAACGCACGTGTTCTAAAAAATTAGTATAAGGGTATTCATATCCCCTTTAACACGTGCAAATTATAAAAAAAAAATAAAAATAATAATAATAAGCCCAGATCACGGGTGATCATTTAACAAGAGGTTAGTAACCTAACCGAATTTCCAGTTTATTCACTCACTCCCGAAAATATCAAAGGTGGCTACCAAACGCTAAGCTAATTAAATTTTACATTTACCAAGACTGTTATATACAAGATATGTGCATAAAATACACCAATGGTAAATATCAAATGCCAAATCATGTGCTCATCTAAAACAATACCCATCAAGAACCAATATTTATTTAGAACATTTCTCCGTCCTCGTCCTTAAGTAATTCTGGAAACACCTTCTTAAGGAACTCGAACAAAACAAAAATAATAAAAAAAAATTCTTTAAAGAACCCTAAAACTACTTTAAGCAGTAAAATTTCCATATTCAAACAAAATCTCCTCCAAAGTGAATGTTAAACACGAACAACGCGAAACAAATTTTATTTGGTGTTCTTGAATTTTAAGTGATTCCATGACACTTCTCCATTCAATCATGAGTGTACTCGTGCTTGTTATGTGCTCGCTCTACCAGCATCTCAACGTTGTTGTGTTGATGATAATAATCGATTCACTAGTCACGAGTTAATTGAATTTTCAATGAAAATAACACACACACCAGCACTTTAGGTTAGGTTATGTTCAAATGGAGATACATTTATCTGTTGGAACCACAAAAGTAATTTACGGCAAAAAATAAGAGAAAAATAAAAAAATTAAATAAATGAATCTTCTAACCATGACCAGCATCGGATCGGTCTAGTAGCGATGTATTTAATTCAAACGAATTCGATCAATCGATCGAGATCATTAACAGTTGGCCAAGCATCAACGGAGCTAACATCTCGCTTAAACACCACCACCACTAACCAACAACACCATCAATTGTTACTATTAGATAAATTGTCGCATTTGAGATTGTTTCGCATTTGTCCGAGTTGAGATAAATTGACGCAGTAAAGCGCCGCGCGACCTGATTACACTAATTAAGAAAAAAAAAAACTTTTTGCAATGTGATCGTTGATCGTTGCGTCACTTAGTTGCGAACTCGACTGGTCGCCAAAAGAAAAAAGTGTAAACGTTTCAAAATAATAAAATTGGCTATTGAAATGTTTACTCGAAGTGAAATAGATTCCAAAATAAACATCCGGACTATTCATATTTTATCTGTTCCTCGAAATGCGTTCCAGTTGAGTGTATTCACATCTCCTACTAAACTGTCTAGTGTCATAGCACATTTTAAACCGTTGTGTTACCAGGCAGAAACCCTTTTGTGATGTAGTGGTTGGAGAAACTTAAGATTTTATTCTTTTCTCTTTTATGCTCGGATGGATGCTGGTTGCTGTACCGGCTGGCCATCGAACCTATAATGTTCGGATTACAAGCAAACCCAATAAGCAAAGTATTACTGACAATATAAAAGCAAAATAATAAAATAGATCCACCTATCAGAAGGTAAGTGAATCTACCATATGGGTTGCGATATTGTACATTTTAACCCGGAAAAAAGTAGGTGTATCGTGCTCGTGCTGTGCTGAAAATGAAATGGCGTAGGAACGCTTGTTGACACCACATCCGTGAATAGCTTTCTGGTACGCAAGTGTGCTATCTTTTTTCCACGAAGAATCTTTTTCAAGATGAGCAACAAGATCAGAGGTGCAAAAAAAGGTTGGTAACCTAAGACGCTGAATGAAGATATATTCTCCCAAATATTTGGAGAAGCTGCAGCGCTTAGAGAACCAGGGACGGAGACATCAGCTCAAATTACAAACTATGAAGTGAATGCTTATGATGCGAGTAAAATTTTAACCGTTGGACACCAAAGTATTGATGGAATGACGAAATAGCTGAACTGCGAAGAAAATGCCACCGGGCCAGACGGTTATGTAAGCAATCCAGGGGAACAGATAGATACTCACAACGAACTTCGACAAGGATACATGAGTGCCGGAAAGAATTAAAGAAAGCCATCCCAAATCGGGCGTTCAAATTAGAGGTTAAAACTGAATTCGAACTATCTGCTGATATCTACGACTCGTGTCTAAGAGAAAAAACGTTTCCAAAGCTGTTGAAAAAACTAAGACTACCCAAGGGGAAAAGAAAAACACGTGATGAACCATCGTTTTATCAGCCCCTGTGTACCGTATGATTGACAATCGTGGAAGTGGGAGGCCTAGTCGAGCATCACTACAGTTTCCGTAAGGCACACTCAACAGTGGATGAATTGTATAATATCTGAAGGCATTCTTCAAGGGTCAGTCCAACCTTGCGGAATATAATACATAATGATGTCTTTAAGCTACTAATCCCCACCGAAGGCTACACAGATGACATAGTCATTGCAGTAGTTGCGAAATTCTTAGATGAAGTTTGGCTAGAATTAATTGCTTTGGACCTAACCGAACATAAAACGGAAGCAGTGTTGATTAGTAGCAGAAAAACTAGAGAAACAGCAACACTGAGAGTCGATAGTCATATCATTGTCTCACAAACGGCCATCAAGTACCTCGGAATGATGTAATTGCGAAACTGTCATACAAGGAGCATCTGCAAAACACATGCGATAAGGCAGCTCGAGTCAATGCTGCCTTATCAAAAATAATGTCAATCATAGGAGGGCCTAGGTAGAGTATAAAAATATTGTAGTACTGGCACGAGTCGCCCAGTCGATCATGCTATATGCCGCGCCATTATGGGCCAATGCCCTAAAAGTAAAAACATGTGCATAAAATATTAGCTCTGTGTACCGTGCGTGTAGCGCATTCCGCACAGTGGATAGTGCACATTCTTCATTGCTGGCATGTTACCTGTGGATATCGTTGCAGATGAATAGGTCGTTGATATGGAGTAGAAACAGAGTTGGTCAAAATACAGATTCCTGTGGCACTCCAACAGCAACGATATCGAAAGACACATCATCAATCACAACTTGAATTGATCTGTCCTGAAGAACATTTTTTTCACCCAGCCATATAGCTGTTCTGGTAGTCTGTAGGAAGCTAGTTTACCTTATACGGCTCTATAGCTCATATGGAGTGGAGGTGAGATATACATATGTAGTGTCATTTCAAAAATGTTCAAAACACAGCTAACACAAAACAACCACTAGACAGATTTTGATAAATTTTGCCTTGTAAGTCGGGTTTGACATGTTGATGGCAACATCTAGAAGGTGTAGGATGCGCGTATTACTTAAAGCTATTTCCGAAAAACTAGGGATGTACTAGAAAGTTATAACTTTAAATAGACTTAGACAGAAAGTTGTTTGGTTCTGGATGATCTTTCAGCATCTTTCCACACACCTAAAGAAGCAACCAGATGACCAATAAAAATCTGCAACTTTGTTCAGAGAAAGAACCACGAAGAAAAATAAAACGGATTCAAATATCAGCTTTTCCAAGCACGGAGTGCATTTGCATGTACCTTTCTCGTGAAGCTCTCGAACGACCTAAATAGCTAAACCTTTGCGGACTTAAAATACTGATGATTTGAAAGAACATAATCTAGTTAAATTTTAGATTTTCATAGAGGGTGTTGCTGTTATACACAATGTTAGTGTGTCTTTCAACACTGCTTCCAGACGCTCCTATATAAACGACAAAGTTGCAACGTTTTTTAGTTTTGAAATACATACAAGGTGTTGTGGAATTTTTTTTCTTCTGACTGGTAGAATGGATCATAGGTTGTAGTTGTAGTCTTCTACGCTGTAAGAAGGTATTTTTCTTCTTGTTCATATATTGCAAGTTTGGTTGGTTAGAGGATTTTTAATACGTTCCTGAGGACACTTAACTAAGCCTATTTTGAAATGTTCGGCCTTATTTTTTTCCAAAGTGAAAACCTAAAATTCCATGGCTATATCCTATTGTCCTGTTATAAAGTTAAGTGGGTTATTGTTTACGAATAAAGACTGATCGATGAAATTGAACTTATATTGGTCACTGGATTAAGTAACTACTTTTATTGGATTTAGAGTATTTGCTGGTATAAGAAACGCACATAGACACTGCATACGCATCTAAATTAGCAGGCAATTAGCAAAGAATATTTCAAAGGTGAATTAGCAGACACTACAATCAACTTTTAAGAGACTGTATTGTGACAATTAATAGCAAGGAAATAAACGCCTTAACAATAACAATACAATTAACACAATTTTCACAATTTTTAAATTCAAACAATGTTGTTAAATTTTCAATCAGAGGCGGATAGAATTTAGTTATGGCTTGTTATAAAGTTTATTACTTGTATCGATTGTAAAACTTATTCTTTCGTAAAATTGAAATAAAATTTAGCTGAACTAGCTAATTATTTTATTACAGATAGGTAAAATTAACTTGATTACTGAAACTTCTGTATCAGTTAAAGCCAGTTAGAATAATTAAATAATAACAAAGCCTGTCTATTCTGTTATTACGTTTTATTTTATTTGTCCTTGGGATCAATAAATATTCGCAAGAAAAGTGTAGGATAATTACACAACTTTGCCGAAGGTATTACGAGGGCAAGGTGAGAAGTTCTCGGCCTGAGACACAGAGATGGCGTTCCAATCAGCAAAAATTTATGTTTCCTGCCTGGGTGCACTTCTCATTAGTTCGTATGACAAGTTTCAACTTGTTCTCTCTTAGTACAGTTTCTTTACACGATCGTTTCACGATTTTTTACAGTAGACGTCTTGCGTGTTTTTCGTTAAAATGGATAAACTTGAATATCGTGCGGTGATAAAATTCTTCGTTTTGAATGGGTTAACCTTTAAGGAAATTCATCCAAAGTTGATAAAAGTTTACGGGGACTCTGCTCCTTCCATGTCAACCGTTAAGAAGTGGGCAGCTGAATTTAAACGTGGTTGCACGTCCCTCGAAGATGACCTACGTGAAGGACGGCCAAAAACCGTAACCACACCCGAAACCATCGAAAAAGTGCATGATATCGTGTTGGACCATACGCGAGTGAAGGTGAGTGAGATAGCTGAGGCTGTGTGTATATCGGAAGAGAGGGTACGAAACATCTTGCACAAAAACTTAGGGATGCGAAAGCTCTGCGCAAGATGGGTGCCGCATTTGCTGAATGCCGATCAAAAGCAAATGCGCAAACAATTTTCACGGCAATCTTTGGACCGATTCAATAGGGATCCGATCGATTTTGTGCGGCGATTTGTCACCATGGATGAGACATGGGTCCACCACTACACGCCAAAGAAAGCGAAGTCGATCGCATCTGCCGGAAAGGTCATGGCCAATGTGTTTTGGGATGCGAAAGGCATCCTGTTAATTGATTACCTTGAGAAAGGCAGAACAATTACAGGGGAATATTACTCCAACCTTCATGACCAGCTGGATGCCAAAATTTGCGAGAAGAGGCTTGACTTGAAAAAGAAAAAAAATCAACTTTCACCAGGACAATGCACCTGTAGACAAGTGTGGTTGGCGCTGAGAAAACTGGGGGATTTGGGGTACGATTTGCTCGGCCATCCCCCCTATTCAACTGATTTGGAACCCTCAGACTTCCATCTGTTCCCAAACTTGAAGAAATTTGTTTCTGGGAAGCGCTTCGCAGCCAATGCAGAAGTTGAGAGGGCCGTAGATGGATATTTTCACAGCCTTTCAGACTCTCACTTCCGAGGAGGAATACTGATATTGGAGAAACGCTGGACCAAGTGTTTATCACCTTGCCCTCGTATGATATTATAAGTTTCTTGAGTTTGACAATAGGTGGTGTCACCATCATTTTATCTATTTCTGCCAGAATTTTAAGGCTATTCAAATTTTCGCTATCTATCGGTGGTATTCTAGAGGATTTGAAAGCATGTTAGAATGTATTCAGATATTTAGTGTTAAATGTAAGTAAAGTTATCGAAAGCCATTGCAGTGGCATTCAAGACAACAGACCAGTCAGCCTTACATGGACATCTGCTGTAAAGGTTCTTCAAGTGTTCTTCAAGAGTATGACGCAATCTCTTTTAATCTACATCGTTTCCTTGCAGCTTCAAATAGTAAGTCACAGTTATGAGCCAGCTGTTGTCACCCAACAGAGAAGGCAAGTCATTTATCTCACCATCTTGGTACTAACTGAGGAAACGCCCCAGATGATATCTGCGTAATCTTTAAGTTTGCTGTAGACTGGCTGATCATAGCCAAAACTAGAAATGTGTAGACTAATATGAGTGCAAGGTGATACTGGTGTTATGAACATGGACGAGATCTGATAAGGATCCACAACAGTGTTGCCTTTTGCGACGTGAAGACTGCTCGTTTGTGGAACGCGAAATTATCTCTGATCACAATGGGAATAGGAAAGCTATTTGGCAGAGCTATGAAACCTGGACAGCTACCGACTGGGCTTCTTCCGATGATGCTCAGTCCCCCTGAGCCGAATACTAAACCAAGCAATTATCATATCTTCTATAAGCAACCAGAACCCCGCATGCGCTCATTGCTATAATAGAAAGTCAATTTTCATTTTCGGAGCATGGGTGGTGGGACACTCGATACCATTATCAAAAAATTTTATTTAGGTGTACATACATAGCTTCGAACGTCTTATTCCGAATCTCTCGGAAGGGTTTAGTAGGGGCTAAACTGGTTTCATAGATGCAGACCCTGCCTCTTATATAGACGGGTCTCTCTAATGAACGAAATTCGTGGAGGCGGAAACTATTCGGAGAAAGTCAATTAAAACAGCGTATTCCGCCAGACTTACAATTTTCATGCAGAAAAACAACTATTCTGGATGGACTGTCGACGGAAGAAAATATTTGCTGTTACGCCAAGTGAAAGCTTAACTAAATTCCTGGTATATGTACTTAAGAAATGACTTGAGGATTCTTCTCGAACTCGTGACGGGGTTCTTCAAGTTAAATTAATAAACGCTCGAAGATGAAATGCTGCGACCACTTCATTTTTATTCAAACACAAACTCTCACACATAGCCGAGACAAGTATGAACTCCGCTAGCGCGAGACAACTTAGGTTTTTTAATAAATCATCTAAAAGAACCAATCTGCTAAAGACAATTGCTGATCGACAAATGTCCGGGGTATCAGAGACTCGAGTGCAATATCATTCGCGTAAAGAGAACGTCTTATTCAATTGCAGAGAAGATATTATAAAAACTTTTGAACAGATTTTATGTGAACCAGGAGAGTGGGATAACGATACTCTGGTTTGTTGTACAAACTGCACGACAAAATTGCATGTTACTTCGGTCATATTTGCAAAAACAGATATTCTTTTTAGTTTAGTTCAAAATAAACAAACTGACATAGAGCTTGCGAAGCAAGAGATCGAGGATTTTGAGTCATGGATTCATTCTGAATTTTTAAACTCATTTGACTCAATCTATGAGAGCGTAAGTGACTGCTCAGAGCCTCCAGGCAAACGCCGACTACTTAATATTGATTCAAAAACAAATTATAGCCGAATTTTTGTAGCAATTATAGATAATGTTACAAGTCAGATTAAGAATAGGTATAGTTCCCCTTCACTTAAAAAGCTTGATGTTTTTCAACTTTTTAAGCATTTTAATACGGAAATGCTTAGAGATACTTTTTCTCAAGCTCTAACATTGTGTGAAATCTTTTTAACCCTGCCTTTGACTGTGGCCTCTGTCGAAAGATCTTTTTCGACTTTAAAAAGAGACCACACTTACTTAAGAAATTCCCAAAAAGAAGAAAGGCTCTCAGACCTGGCACTTTTATCTATCGAAAAGCACCTTCTTTTAGAAATTAAAAATAACTCAAATTTGTGTGAAAGAGCTTTAGCAGAATTCGTAAAAAAGAATCGTAGGATAGCTTTAGAGTACAAATAGGTAGTACATAATTGTAATTGCCGAGTTATCAATAACTTATATTGATTACTTTGCCCAGAACGGCTTCTTTCGAAGACACTTTTTTATGTATACTTAAAGTATAACAAAGGTGGCTTGGATTGCATATCTTATGAGTAAGTCTGTGTTTCGAATAAGCACCAAAATGGTAAGTCTTGAATAAAACATTTTACTTAAACTTTTTTCGGCTTCCCTCTCTTGATATTTTTCGAACCACTTGTCTTGAACAGGACATTTCCCTATCCTGACCGGTTGTAGAATATACGTTGTATATCTGCCACTTTGTGTAACTCTCCAAAGAATGAGTTCGCATGGAGTGTTAAGCGACATCTACTTAAGAAATGGATGGGTTCCTACTCTACAGAAAAAATGCCGTTCATTATTTCCATTCGCCTTGTGTGTTTAATTAAAAAGTTGTGTTCCATTATTACTATGGTTGCTACGGATATTAAGAATCTGCTTAGAAATAGTAGCTTCTTTGCTTCGTTGCGGTCAATATTTGCTCCAAAGCTCTCGTGGTTTAGAAGTTAGAATGTTTTTCTATCTGTTCTTAGCTACAGTCGGGAATTTTCCAGCGTGGACCATTGCATCTGCTCGTGTTGCACTGTACATTTCATTTTCTTTTTCATTTCAGATGAAGTAGCTATGACTTAGATCCCAAGTTCTGAGCGACAGAGTTCAACTATTTCCGATTTTATTTTATTACAATTAAAGGATTTCTATATTTCTGATATCCTGTAGTTTTCCAAAGGAAATGCCAAGTTTAGAACGAACGACAAATCTGGCGTCCGTAGATCTCAGAGATTGAAGTGGCTGACAACTAAAGTACAATAGATCAACACGTAGATATTGATATAATGACCTCCTATTGAGTACTTGTACATAGTTCTTTTGATTTGTTTCGGACAGCGGACGTCTGAAGTCATCCGCAAATATGTATGTGAAAAATTCAACTTCTACCATATCTTGTATAATGTCGCATCTTTAAAAATTTTAAGAACTCAATTTGTCCTTTAAATTTTACACAATAAAAATGTTTAACAAAAAATCGTCGCGGGGGTAATAAATGTCTTGTCACATGTTCTCGTGACATACAAAACAAATCGAGCGCTCGCCCTGTGCTGTCAATCCAAATGCCATGTACACATTCACATAATAACTTGTTCACTGGATTTGTTGATATTGCAAACAGTTTATCACAATAAATCATTTTCTTCCGTCT
Source organism: Pocota personata (assembly GCA_963082735.1). Classification (NCBI taxonomy): domain Eukaryota; kingdom Metazoa; phylum Arthropoda; class Insecta; order Diptera; family Syrphidae; genus Pocota; species Pocota personata. The sequence continues at coordinate 193,807,077 of OY720429.1, read as the reverse complement.
ACTTTCTTTTTTTCTTTTTTTTTTCTTGTTCGGTTTTTTTTTTTTTTTTTCCTTCTTTCTCCGATAAATCCCTCAAAAAAATAAGAATACCCAACCCTAAGCCAACAAAAATTACACACTAATTCAAGTGCTTGCTCTACAGTAACCTTCTCAACTTGTGTTGACTTAGTCGTGCTTCGGAAAATTTCCCATACCATCAACCAACCAACAGCCGCACCCACCCCAAAAAACCGATTGTTATTGGAAAATGTTCATATTATTTAGTTTTGTAAATTTCAAAGCACCCTTACTCCCCCACAGCAGACAGGACGAAGGACAAACGTCCTGAGTTTGATGTATTAGTATCGATTGACCATTCATTTTAGGTGATTTAGATCCCACAAACTGTTTATTAAATAAATAAAAACCATCAATATATTGTAGTTACATTTATAGGGCGCGGGGTCTTTTATTTATTTACCCAATCACGCCACGCAAAAGTAATCTGATAAGCATCGGTTCAAAGTTAATCGATGGTATTTACATGTAAAATAGAACTCAAATTTTATATACATATATGTATGTAAATAAAACATAGTGCAGGCACGTTATTAAATTATAAACCACAACAACACAGAAATTGGAAATTGAGCCAATTTGTATCTAAAATTTGAGGTAAACATATTCCAATTATCCAAAATGCGGTACTTACTATCAAATTACGAGTATTATATAATTTTTGGATTATATTTCCGCATGAAATAATTACCGAGGTTTTTTGGGGGGTTGTAGATTTTATTATATACACATTGTACGCTCGACCATACCCTCAAATTAGCTGTGAAATGAACAAAACGTGGGAAGTTTAATTGCATTTAATTTTAAGTTTTGTGACATAAACCCTGTTTTCTTATGCAATTAGATGATAAATTGTTTCACAGTAGTCATACTTAATGAAATTTTATTTTTTGTATTTTATTTTATCGTAAGCAAGGTTAAGGAAGTGAGATATCTCACGAAGATGAATTAAATTTTACTCTATAGTGCGATGTAGCTAGATATGTATATGAGTAAGTTAAGGTAATTTTTTTCGATGCAGACTCAGTCTCGTGATTAAATAATGAGGCGAATTGGTTTATAAAATGGAATTTCAAGTTGCAACCACGGCCAGAAAGTCAAAATCCGTCTGGAACGGATCGCATGATATCATATCCCCCATGTTCTAACTCATCCCTAATAAAGTGAGCGTGTCGTTGCAAAAATTTTAAAACAGATGCAATGATATCTTTTTATTCAGAGGATATTTCAGCGATTGTTTAAAAATGTTATCACAAAACTTTGTTACGACTTTAGTTTTTTACCAGAAAGTGGGCGTGGCTACCAAAATTTTGTAACCAAAGTTCAAAGATTTTGATGAGATAATCACAACTAGACTTAACCATCACGGTAAATAGCTTTGAAAAAGCAATATAGTGTATGTGTTCTTTTAAATAAAACGCCCCCAAAATAATGTACGGAAGAAATGTAGAGAAACTCAACGTCTACATATTTTACATAGACAATATTTTCTAGTTTCTAGCAAAAATATTGAGAAAAACAGATGTGGGCTGATTCCAAAAATGTTTACACTGCTACTGCTTCTAGAATGCCTATATATTAAATTTCATGTTCCTAGCTCAAAATTTAAAATCCACAAAATGGTCATACGCGGACAGACGAACGGACATGGCTATATCGACATAACTTTTGATGCTGATCACAAATACAGTATTGGCCAAAAGTATTAGGCACCCTATATTTATCACTCTATCTTTTTTATTGCTACCAGTAGTTTTTTTTGCCTATTTTTCCTTTTATGGAATTACCAAACGAGGTTGTAAAAAAAAGTGTTCGCGTCTGGGAAAAGCCACCAATTTATACAGATATTGGTTTTCCAATTTTAGGCGCATTCTGCAGTACGCGGCCATGCACGATTGAAGCTTCAGGTGAATAGATCGGCTGTTAATTTTGAATTATTTTGTCGTGTTTTTAAAGTTTAAATGACCAACACAAGTTAACTTAAAAATTTAATTTTTGTATGAAAAAGGCGAGAACCAAAGTGAAATTGCAAAAGAAGTGAAATGTTTGCGTTGTACCATATAAAATGCTTTAATCGCCTAACGGTAGCCCTGTCTTCTACTAATTAAATTATAACTTCGGCTGTTCAGATATTTGAGGTAAGATTCCACGGCTTTGCCCCATCTCAGTTGCACGAAGAACATTACTGAAAAAGACCAAAAATAAATTTAGTGACAATATGCAAACTTATCGTACGGAGTGGGCTTTAAAGTCGTCTAATATCTTATCTCCGTACAAATATCTTACAGACGTGATAGTTAGAACTTTAGCAGGTAGTAGGTAACATTTTTAGCTATAAGGTGTTCGAGAATGCTTCTATTGAAACCTATTCTCGACTGGCCTCGAATGACTGCATATAATGAGAACAGACACCCTCAAACCAGCAAAATAAAATGCACGCCTGGGTCGCACGTTCTTAAACTTATATGCTGTTTATTTGTAAATCTGTCGGATTTGAAATTTAACGTATATTTTTTATTTATTTTTTTTGCAAAAATGCTACCGCGAATTGCAACGAAATTCACTCGCTGTCTGTTATAAGTTCTTTAAGAGTGCGTGCGCGTATTACATCGTGTTGTTCCCCTTTTGCGCCGGGGAAAACTTATAATAAATTGGCGCCCAATATGGGGCCTTTCATAGTTTAAAATGAAGTACATGCGACAGACGGAGAAACAGACAAAATTAAGAGATCCTTTCTATCAAAATGTCGAGACTGGAAACTTTCACCAAACCAATGCTTGCCCTTAAATGCAAGTAAAAACTAACCCAAGATCCGGTTAATTTTGGAGTAAAATGACAATTCCGATTTCGCCTTGAATTGTGACCCCACAGACCACAGTGATGTGGTAGGCAAAAACAGATATTAATATTTAGCCATCACCGGCTTTGGCCATCTGTACAGAAGTCTATCGATTCCCTGTAGGGAATGGAAGTGAAGGGAATAACTGGGCACAGTACAATCGGTGTTTTTTTATATGTTGACCTGTATGCTGTATGTGGTTGCCTACTGTCTGCCAAAAATGGCTGGGGGTATCAGGTGAAACCGAATGTCCAGCACCATTTATGCACAATGAAGCTAATCTTTGTACTTTCCTTGTTAGTGTATGCTGAAGATCCGCCAAAATACCTGTTCCTGTTGAAATAGCTGCAGTTTCAATGAACTAAGCTCTTTGATTCTTCGTTTCTTTGGGCTTCGTTTCGAGATATTTCCTAATTTTCTGGCGCTATGTGGAATTCCAGAGCCTGGTGCACAATTTTTGTTTGCATGTAGGTACATAGAAAAAAAAAACAATAGTTGTGTGCTTGGAACCAGGAATCGCAGAAGAAACATGAGCAACAGTATGAAAACATATGTGTAGCTCCGTGTGCGAACAGGCTAAGAGGCAACAACCTGGTTGCATATTTGCTGCTTGTCGACAGAGATTTATTTAATCTCGTGACAAGCCTTATGTCCAAACAGAGTGCCTTCGGTGACAAAGCGATTTCTATTAAGGGAGTCTACAAACCATTCACAATTATCATTATTGTCTCCAAGGCCGTGATTTTCGATTACATGGTTGAGCAAAGCCCGTAAAATTCACAAGAAATGTAGAGAATATGCAAACCTTAAGTGGACCTACTAATAATACAAATGAATACACATACAAATAATGATATCCTTGAACTTTTCAATTAACACAAAAACCTCTCTAATCATTCAAATGAGATAATTCGCCTTAATTCCCACGCATGACCATCGTTTTTTTTTTTTTTTTTTTTCCCTTGTCCCCATCCAACACATATTCAACCAATTTAACAGCGAAAAAAATGTATCTTATTTCACATGTTTCTGGCATCCTGAATATATTTTATTTATTTTTTTGCTATTTTCATCTGCAATCTAACGAAGGGGAAAAAAAAAGAATCTCGAAACACTGTACATGGCAGAGGATATTTCCCGAGCATATAATGAAAAACGTGCCGTAGACCCTTATCTACGGCAGAAGCTACATTCTATGCAGAAAAATATGTGCTTCTCTGCCTACTCCTTCTATGATTTACTAGTTTTTGTTGGTCCTTTTCCTCTGAGAATATGTGGATAACATTTGCCCTTACTGCCTAATTTTTTTCTTTTTTTTCGATGGATTTTTCTTTCCCTTCAATGATGATGATGATGATGATAAATCAGGATGTCAGCTGAATATGAAATACAAATAGAATTAGATATAACTAAAGGAGAAATTACTTAACAAAATAATTTTCCAGGTCAGATGATATTTTGTTATGCTATCCTTCACACAAGAATCGTTCATTTTGTCCCAAAGTACAAACACACGTTTTGTTCATTGTTTACCTTGAAAAACTTTGGAACAAATACACGTGTCATAGAATAAGAAAAAAATTACCAAAAAAAAGTAATAATAATGAACATTGCGTGACAGGAAACTTCAGAGGTTTTTTTTTTCTAATTTCATACGAAAACTTATAACTCTTTCGTGTCCAACTATTCGATACTTAGTCCATCGATCGGACATCGGAAGTAGCCACTGCTACAGCTACATTTTTGTGGGAGTTACATTTAATTTTGATGAATGTGACTCGTCGAGTCGACTCATCAAATTTGTTTCCTTTTTTTTTTGGTTCTGGTTATGACATTGCGTGTCAAATGACAGTTATAATTTATCTTTAAGTCAAAACAAGGTAACCAAAAAAAACACAGTCAATTAATCGATTGACTAAACTTTTTTTAAAAAGGTAACCCACTGCGTAGCCAATACCCAGGTGTAGGACCATTTTCATTTGCTTTATCACGTGCATACGTACTAAACGTGCTAATTATACCATCAATAAAATTGTCAGATAGTCGTTCTAGTTTTTATTTACTAATGCAGTTTACAATCGATGCTATATGATAAGGATTGACTAAAGACTGTCTACTTGACTTAAAATTAGCAAAAATTATTTTCCATTATTATAAAGTTGTGCTAATACACTGTTATTGTTATGCTATTTAACGTCTCGCCACCATTTGACACAATGTTCTTTTTTAAATATTTACTATCCTCTCGGCCTTATATGTACATATTCCTTGCTAAACGTTACACTACGTAATTTCTAACACGAAAACATCATGTGGATTATTCATGTCACATGTATTGCAAACTATATGGCTTTACATTAATGCGTTCACATTTTATTTGGCAAATTCACATGATAATCCAGGCTCATTAGCATCCATCGGCGACAAAATAAATAACTCGGTTTTTATTTTTTATTTTATTTTTTCAAGCATTGCAATTGCCTTCATCAACAACGTAGTCAAAATCCGTATCGATCCGACTTGTGGTAAGAGTAAGATACCTACACTTTCCTCTGGTTTTTTGCAACTATGTACGAAACCCTTGGCCTTGCGTTGCACGCAATGATAAGGACGAAATAGGAAATTGATTTGCTGTGAGAAAAAAAGACGGTCAAGCATGAAAGCAATTACAGTAAATTCCTTTTCTATCATCGTATTTATATGACATTTGCTTTTGAACTTTTCCAAAATGTTACCCTTGATTTGATTGCGGATTAGTAAAACTCAAATTCGAACCTTTTACGTCCAACGGTTCAAAAATTATGAAGCTGTGACAGGCAGGCAAACAACTAACTCTCACTAATTTTAAAAGGATGGCTTTTCCAAAAGAAGAGAGAGAAAGAAATCGGCAACTTAACTAATAATTCTTTTTTTATACGAATATTTTGTATTTTGTCTGGGATCAGACAAGGAATTACTTTTACCAAGCGCTTTTTTCTTGGGCTAAGATGGCAATTGAGATGTAAAGCACTCTCTTGAACGACTAAGGAGACACTATACAAGACCCTCTTCATCCCAGCTCTACTATATGGCAGTTCAGTAATCAGTTTATACTGACGCTGGGTAAAGAAGATTCCATGGCGAGCTATATGGGCTTTACAGCTAGCTGGAAAGGTTTTGTTGGTCCTGGTTAACGCTGGGTGAAGAAGATTTCATAGCGAGCTATATGGGCTTTACAGCTAGCTGGAAAGGTTTTGTTGTTTCTGGTCAACACTGGATTGTAGGGCAATCCAAAGTAAAATAAAAATATTGCAGTTGCTTTTAAAAGTTCTTACCGATCTGAGTTGCGCTAAATCCGCCATCTTAAAAAAACAGCGTCTTCCTAAGCTTTTTCCGCTATTATCCCGGAAACTCTCGATCTTAGGAAAATAGTTCAGTAAAACTACAAAAAAAAAGGGGCCGGACCCTGGGATATCCGCAATTTGGCAAATTGTTCTTATCAGCAATTTTTGAAAAAAACACAGTTATCAAAATTTTGCAAAAAACTTAGTGGCCCCACTGTTTCTTAAAGCAATTATGCAAACAAATATAAACGAATTAAGTTTCCTCGTAGACTGTTGAAGTAAATCAAGGGAGGAAAAGTGTCTTTTAGGTTAGGTTAGGTTAGGTTAAAGTAGCTGAAGAAGCCAACACACTTAGACCAATAATAGGTCCATTGTGATACCACATGTGTTTGAGACGCGGCCTCTAGCCTACTCGTCGAACCATTTAGAGCTTCTGATGAAGCGTAGAATGTACCTAACGTCAATATTATTCAGATCATCTAGGTCATTGAAACAGAAGGCTCCTAAGTGGAGTTTCCTTCTTTGGGAGAGAGCTGGGCAGGTGCAAAGAAGGTGAAGAATAGTCTCTTCCTCCTTCTCCTCCTCGTCCATGCAGCTTCTGCAGAAATCGTTAGAGAATACGCCAAGCCTTGTTGCATGAATGCCTATTCGACAGTGTCCAGTAATGACACCTATAACAGCACTAATATTCTTCCTATTTAGAGAAATCAAATTCCTAGACCGTTTCAGATCCAGCATGGGCCAAATATGTTTTGTCACTAAACAAATTGTACTCCTTTTGTCCACCTAGAATTTGTCTTTACGGTATCATCCAGCTTTAATTTAAGTTTGCATGTAGCGATAGGCATTCCCAGTAAACTTTTGCCTGGAAGGATGGATATTGTTGTTCCATTTCTGGCAAGTTCGTCAGCCCTGGAATATAATTATGCCCCAGCACCCAAATTAGGTGAATATGAAACTGCTCCGCTATCTCTATAAGAGACGATCGGCAGTCTAGATCTGTTAAAGAATCTAAACCTCTCCAGGTTGAGGAAGATTCCAGGGTTTTGCCGCTTGGCTGTCTGAAAAGATGCGGATATCAATGGCCGATATCACGTTTTCCTTTAGCCAAGACAAGACTTCCCTTATTGCTAATATCTCCGCCTGTAACACGCTACAATGGTTTGGGAGACGAAAAGAGAGGTTTAAATTAAGCCTATCATAGAAGACACCACCACCCACCCCTTCGTTAGTTTTTGAACCGTCGGTCTTTAATGTTACTGTATCCAAAATGCAAGGCGCAATTTCAAAATTCAAAATGACGGCTTTAAAATATAGCAAAAATGGCGTCAATAATAAACGAATACAGTTTCTGTGTAATCTAATGCAATCAATGGAAAACATAGTCAAAATGGTTTTCGATGCTGCTGAATCTGAACAAGAAGGCCAAACGACTTACAGGTGACTTTAAACCCGGAACTCTGGCTCTTCGATAATGGGGAAATTGTATCACCAACACGCATGTTAAGCACTTCCAGCATCTTCTTAATGGTTGTGAGGTAGAGAGAGTAATACGACACGGAAAAAGTATGCATGCATTTCATTCCCCTCCCAATCATAGAAGGTTAGGACAGCTATAAGAAATCTTCTAGCAGAGCTTTTTAAGCATTGAAGTGATATTTTGGTAGGGAGTAACCGAAAACATACCCGATTACTGGAATACCAGCTATATATACCCCATCTACAAGAAAGGCGGTCAATGTTTTGCAAAAATTAGTCAATCAAATTCCAAACATAACTATGAGACATTATACTTCCTGTCAGTGATTAAACTTGCATATTGCCCACTTACGATTCGCAGACATAGAATTTATTGCAGAAAACATCAACACTTTTATTTATTCAAAAAAAAAAAAAAACAGGCCAATATCCTTTTTAGACAAAACTGGGAAGGCGGTGTTGATGGCGATCAAGAAGGCCTTGCCGTTGCTGATGGAATGTAATATCCAAGATATTAGCATTATCACTAATAGCCAAACCGCGACTCAGTCTCTCGAATCGGTCTCTTTCAATTCAGATTAACAAATTATATTCTGCTGATCAAATTATTAATTGTTGCTGATAATATATTTATTCGCCTAATATTTTACCTTTCCGCTGATTTTAGTATTTTATTTTCTGGTCATTAAAAAACTGAAATTGCAACTCAAATAATAAAATTTGATTAGTAAAAAACATTTACCGCTTATCGACTAAATGGTAGCCATTTTGTTATACGTTGAATGGTTTTATTAGCAACAAATGTGGAATTTATAGAATTAGCAACAAGTAAATGCTCCATTTGTCATTGAAACTCGTCCTGCAAAAAGTTGAGGAATAAGCGGAAAACGAAAAACCGTCATTAGAGCAGCTGAACCGATTTAAATTAAATTTGATTTGTCGTTAACGTAGTTAATTTGCATACCTAATCTAGAAAAAAAAAAACAATAATTTCTATTCAGTGTGTGCTATTGGGAAAAATTTTCCATCGAATATATGAATATCGGTACCAATTCAACTTTGAATAACAATTTGTCTTTATAAGACTTGTTACAAACATAACATGCTTTTATATAAGGTAACAATAAGCCTTAGTTAAACGAATATCCTGTTTGTATCATCCCCTTCTTTTCCATTTTCATCTGCACGTGCTTTGTAAATAGATACTACCTTGGACTTTGGCATCCCCACTTATTTATCTGGAAAGTATCGAATACATCATCTAACTTTGAACAACAAAATCACATATCCACAATTAGTTTTTTTTTTTTTTTTTATTTTGAATTCCAAATTCCATGTGGCACATGATGATTATTATTTGTTTATTTTACTGCCCGCCCATCACCTGACCATTGGGATTTTTCCTAGATGACATTAAAACGAGATCATGCTTTTCGTTCGCCATGTGACTCAAAAATAAATTAATTCCCATAAAACTCAAATTTAATGTTCCTGAAAGTGTTAAATATTTTGAAAATAATAAGTTTCCAAAAAAACAACATGAAGCAAAGACAAACATGTTTGTCGCACTATGTTCTGTGGTGTTGAGAGGGAAATGGCACTTTTTTTTATATATTTTTTTTTTTTAATTTTTTATATATTTTTATTAATCTTTATTTCCATCACCTTGGCAGTGATCCATTTATTTTTTTATTCTTTTACATCGACTATCCGCGAGGTATTTTTTTTTTTAATACACAAAAATATAAATAAGATTTAACAATTTATTTTAAGTTTTAATTAAGTATCATGGGAATTGTGAAGTTGGATGCCTTTGATTTGTTGTGGATAGAAAATAAATAGCAGGCGGAACCCAAGATGGCATCAGCCTTATTAACTTGATGATAATTTTAAACTACACCATGTCGTGTATATAAATATATTTTGAATTTTTTGGTGGGAGATTAGTCGTATGGGTAGACTAAGAAAGTGGTTAAGGAGACGTGCGTGGGACTCGCTGTGGTAGTTCCGCCGTTTAACATGGTGTACGGCGGCTTGTGTCATGTGATTTACATTATTCAGTTACACATGGGAAGTGTATGTTGAATTTTGTATACGGAAATAACAGAAATGTCGCAGTTTATTATTTATTCAAAGAAAGAGGAGACAAAAATACTATTTTTCATGTGCCTAGTTTTTTATAAAAAACTTAATTTCAATGGCAATTCAAGACAGTTGTTGACAAAGAAATTCTTTGAAAAATGACAAGCTTTGGTTTAACAAAAAAGTCGATAAATTGTAATATGCGGTTGTTTTCTAGTTTTCCTTGAAGTGTCCCTAGTTTGGATTAGATTAGTGGGCGGAAGAGTTAATAGCCGAATTATAATATCACCAACAAGACATCAGGAATGTCACCTCCGATGTCCTACATTTTTCTCTCTTGTTTTGATCAAAAGTACCAGCAAGAAAGAGCATACAGAATGCGCAGCAGAGAAATAGCAGAACTGCTCGTGAAAGACATAATCTACTCCGAGAGAATAAGAAATAGCGTGAGAAAAGCGTGATCAAATCAATAGATGAATCGCATACCACCATTTCGATGTTAGGCAGTATGACAACCTGAATGGTAGCAGCAAAAAAAATTCCGGCTAGCCGATAGAAATTTAGTAAAGGGTTGATGATGTTGAACCCAAGGATGACTCAGTCCCAGTGCTGTCGTTTTCCAATTCTCAAGAGCAGCTTCATTTTTAATTTTTGGGTAACATTTTAAGGTGAATAGTAGCAAAACGTTCAATGAAAAAATAAAATAACTCCGAATACACAGAGCTTTTTTGTAGGATTAAATGTTGGTACCTAATAAACTGTTTCATGATTTGTCTGGGAATATTTTTCTCTATCCAACCTAAACTGTCTAACTAACCCGGAGAAACCAACGACCAAACCCTATAATTACAGGGATTGTAAGACCGATAATTATGAAAGCCGTGACTAGCCACCAGCAAAACATGAAGAATGTGACATAGATACTTGGGCTTGCATGCATTAGAGGAACCAGTAGGACGAAAACAAAATCAATTGAGGGGGTTGGAAACTCCGATGTTAGATCAGCAAGTTGGAATGTCAGAAAACGACTTCATTAGGATGCGCTTGGATACCGAATAAATATTTAGGCAGTATTTATTTAAAAGACCATTCTATTGCGTCCTTCCAAGCAGGGAGCAATAAGAAACTAATAAACTACTTACAGTTGACTCCAAATCCATAGACAAATGTTGATTGTGCTTTGAAAGTTAATCTAAAAAGATGAAGTGGGGTGAATATGGAAATAAAGTAGCTGTTATTGCTTTACACAAAGTGAGGAAGCGTGCAAGTAATGATACGTGGACTCTGGGGATGTAAAATACCGCTCAAGAAGTAATCGTCCAAGGACGGTTCATGCACCAAATTCGATTGAAACCAACTGTGAAACCGACTCCAAAAAATCCTATCGACGAAAATGGATATATCGACCAGGAGCATGTCAAGGCTAATAAAAGAAGACCTAAGACTGAAGTGGGAGCCGTGGCTCAGTGGTTAAGTCCGCGGTCACTGAGCGAGAGGTTCAAGGTTCGAATCCAAAAAAACACAAAAATAGAAAATTTATTTTCTCACGGTCCCACCTCTTGCGAACGTCTGACTAACATCCGAGAGGAAAACTGTCATGAGAAGCTTCTCTCAATCGAAAAAATTGCCCTTCGGAAACGGCATAAAACTGTAGGTCCCAACCATTCGTGAGGCGCACAGCACGAGTGTCTGCGAGAATTGGGCTGTTCGAACCAAAATATTTATTTATTTCGGCTATTGCCGAAGTGTTGGGCCCATGCTTAGACCTAACTTGAAAAAAAAATTAGACTGATAAGATCAAGAGAGCTCTTGCGGCAGCATGGCAAAGAAAACTTCAAGAAAACGCTTTTCATGGATGAGGATATTTCCACAATTGAGGTACGTCTTTTGTAGGCTCATATCCACTATCAACCTTCTGTGAAAGAAGTATGGAAACGGGGCAAAAGTTTATTAAGAAACCATCCTGGAACCAGTCGTCAACGTCAAACCATTGACTAATTCCGTATTTAGAGAAGGTCACTGGATTTTCCAACAACGGTGCGTAAGGCTAAAACATCACAGGATTGGATGGAAGAGCACCGATTGACCCTCTTTTGGAGCAAAGATCTAAACCCGTTAGACTACAAGTTATGGGTTGTTTTGAAGAAGGCTTTCAAAGCCTTGCACACAAAGAAAGTGCACACAAATTTGGAGTTCCTGAAGAAGTTAGTTCAACATGCTGCGGCAAATTTTTCTCAAGAAATCATGCATTCTGCCATAGACGAGTGGCCGGATCGTTCAGGCTTGTGTTAAATTTTGAGAAATGATTCAATTGGTAAAAACAATACTGTTTGTTTCGATTGTTTTTAATTTTGATCAAAACTACGCAGCTGATTCAGACTGCCCGACAAAAATAGCGTTTTCCTTAGCAGAAATTAAAGCTGCCAATGATGGTAATAACACATTTATGTTGTTGAAATAAAATCGGATGAAACGGATGAAGCCATGCCCAATGAATGGAGTCTGATTATCGTTTCCGAGTAGGGTCGACTAGAAACAAAAAAAAGCCAACACCATCATTTTTGGGTGAGCCTCAGCTATTTGATGTTTAATACTTTGCAATGCTATATTCTTAACTAACACTCGCAGATGTAGCCATATCCTTAGTTGCTGTGATTCATAACAAAATCAGAAGATTTGCAATTTTTCGATATCATCGACCAAATGGTCCCAAATCAATTGTCACAATGTTGCAGAGAAAAACAATTCCAGTTTTACCATGCAGAATACACTTAGAATCGACCCACAACCACAGGTCAAGTATCTACCTAGGCAAAACACTGGATAGTAAACATCTTTGGAAGAAAGTCTTAGAATTTATAGAGCTTTACTGCGTGCTTAGGAACTTACGTGTCTGAATGTGGTAAGGAATGAGAGAAATAACGTACACCAGAAATAGAAATGAGTTTTTTCTTTATTATTTAGATTCCCGGTATAAAAGAAGATGGATTCTAGGAGTTGGTTAGGCTTAGTTTCTTGCCTGAGGTCTGCAAAATTCCCTCTCAATTTCAGCAAGAACCATGGGACTCAATCAAGAACGTTCTTTCTAAAAAGTATACACACGATTGAGCACTTACCCCGGTAATTTGCCTGCTTTTGCAAAATCCTGCAGTTCACTCCCCATAACTGCGTTTCTTGACGACTACATCGCGTCAAAACAGAATGGATCATTTCCGCATCGGAGTGTTTGGGATAATCAAGTTTTCAAATTTCTATTCAGAACCCAAAAGTAAACCTGAATAGTATAAAGGTCTCCAATGCCTATTTAATAAATTTTCCACCCAAAGTGTGATGAAATTCAATAGAATGACTTAAAAAGTCTGAATTTATACCGAATAATATGGCATTACATCATCTACTCAAACTTCACGAAACCCCTTTACAAAGACACAGCTATCCAGTAACAAACAAAAAACGTGAGTCACCACAACCTATCAGTAAATAGCAACCAAGAAGATCCTTCAAAGAACCTTGTTTAACAAAGCATTAGAAGAGCTTATTAACTTTAACATATCCTTTATGCAAAAGGAATCTCTTTTGTAACTGAATAATTAAATTCAATATCTTCCCACAATATCTCTTAATTTTTCCATGCAATGTGGTGAATCCTTAATAAGGATCTCTGAATATTTCACTCTTTTATAACATTATACCTACACACTGTATATAGAGGCTGTTCTAATGAAGTCAATATTCTTGGGAAATATTTTTGAATATATTCAGAGGATGTTTACTTGGTTTTCCTTTTTTTTATTTTGTTTTTGATAATTTTCTCTCCTTTTGTTTTAAGGTCAACATACTGCTAACCCTTTTATTTGATGAAGATTTTCGATGCTATCAGCTATCTTTTCAATTTTCCGAAGAAAAAAAAAAAGGAGAAAACCCTAAACAAAAACATCTAGCCCACTGGAAAGAGGCAAAAATTGCGTATCTACCAAAGGACGACAAAAATAAAAATTCATCATCAAGAACGAGAAGAAGATTAAAGAATCTGGCTGTGCCCACCCCTTCCCATCAAAGTCGCTTTCGACAACGGCGCAAATCACTCTCTCTGTTACTCTCTTCCTTCCTCTCTGTGTATCAGGCTGGTTACATAGGAAAACAAAAAAAAACAAAAAAAAAAGACAAACAAAAAACTGGGAAAGCAAGTGAAAGTCTACCGAACCAGGAAAATAGCCAGCATAGACATTCTGGAGGCATTTCCTTTAGTGCAGCCGCATACCATACCCAACCCCTGTCCAATATGTCCCTGTGCAAACCATTTCAACTTTCACAGAGGAAGGTCCTGTTGCGGGTTGAAAGAAAGCTCTCACTATCCCTATAACTATATGCACGTCTGTATGTATGGGGATAAAAATACAAGAGTTTATTGCCGTAAGGATATCCGCCCGGAATTTTTCTAAGAAATTCTGTATGTGTGCGCGTATTCTAGTAGGCCGCCGCCGTTGGAAAATGTCATTTCCCAGTTGGAGTATACATTCTCAAAGCCTACAGATGTTTTCGGTTTTCATGGAGTATCTATGTGTGTTGTCCTACACACGTATGTGGTATGTAATTCACTTTTCTAAGTGTGTGCCGAGCATGCGGCCTTAACGAGACCTTGAACTCCACGCGGAAAACTCAGGGGTATCGTGAATAGGCAGGCTCAAGAACATATAACTAAATGTAGGTCTATATCTAGGCAGTTGAATATGTATACCCGCGACGATTTCACTTTCACTTTCAACGGTAAATGGTATGAAGGAAGAGGCACAAGCGTGTAGTGTTACCAGAAAGATATTTCTTTGCGAAGATTTTTAATGGTATACGACAAAATTGTTTGATTGGATTAATTGTTAAAGGAACAATGGGCAATGTTCATAACAAAGTAGTATGCACATTTAGAGGATGATTTGAGGACAACAGTTACGAAGTTGGATAGGGTTTCTGGAAGAATCAATGAAATATGATAACAGATTTAAATACGAATGGAGGGAGTTTTTTATTTATGAAGGTAACCTCATTTTGTTTGGAGAAGGTTGGAGATAGAAGAAAAATTCTTATGGTCAAAGTTGTTGAGAATAGAACATTAGAAATGAACCTGAAACGGTGGCAAGGATCACAGAACTATTACTCAAAAATAAACGAGTGACATATCGACAGATGGAGAAGGGCTTGGGCATTAATGTATCCTGTTTACATCGAATTGTGGCCTATCATCTTAATATTAAGTAACATTGTAGTTTCACGCTCAAATAAAAGGAAATGAACATGAAAGGTATAAGGCTTTGAAGATGATTATGTTCCGACTCAACCTCGAAGATCTCGTCCCTTTCACTAACAAATGATGGCCGAATTTTTTTTTTTAGAAAGACAGGTTTGGTGACGTCAAAAGACGGTCACTGTTTCCCTCAGTTGATGGAAGCGCTCACAAATTTGCAGCCAAGCAGTGCTTTTCACTCATGGTACCTACAGCATGACAATGCACCGCCACAAATATCAGAGCCAGAGCATAGATTTGCTCGTGACTTTCCTTTCCTACCGTACGTTAAAATCCGCCTAAAAGACCGTCACTTTTCCGCCGAAGGGGAGCTAACTGAGGCATTTTTCTAGAAAATACACAAATGTCTGAAGACATTTTTCTAACCTGAAATGGGACAATGAGACAGTAATACATAAGCACGCAATCCATAGTCATCTACTACACTGATGGCTCCAGGATAGATGTTGGCGCAGGCGGTGCAATTTTTTCTGACACGTTAGGCCTACTCGATCAGACTTCTGGAACACAGCAATGCTTTCTAGTGGAATTTATTCGATCATTTTTAGTAAACATGACTAAGGCTAATATCTTTGCCTGAGGCAATTGCTGGTCACTTTCAATGCAGCAGATCTGCAAAACTACAACCATAGCAGATATGGTAGAGCTGAAGTCCTAAATACAGTATACGAGTACCTCATGAGGCACTGATTGATAGAAAGGCATTGGCATGCTATTAAAATGGGTGTTCTCTCTAAAGATTTCTGTAGAAGCTGTAGAGACGAGGAGGAGGAAGAGACAATAATTCACCTTTTATGCAACTGTCCTTCCCTATCAACGTTGAGAAGAAAAGTATTTTTATGAAGATTCCAGCGACATTTAGAAAATGAAGAGCTTTGTCTCTGGATCAAAGTGGTCCCGCACATAAAATTCCTCAAACTATGCGAGATATTTAAGCCTCTGACATGACCTCAATAGAACAACATTTCGAGTTTAGAGATTCGAGAAGAAATGCTAATGCTTAGGATGACATCTTGATTACAAGATGACTCATTTCCGCTATCAACTACAACCACACTTTCTTCAGAAGTAGCAACGTTATAAAATGTAGGTAGGTATTGTGTAGGATGAAACTTCCACGATATCTATGAGAAAGAAGTGATTTCTTCCTTCAACAGCGTTACGTTTCAAGATGAAGTAGTCATAGTTAAGTCACCGCAAGTGTGTATTGCAGCAAGGGATTTGTTGAACTACTCGTAACTCAGTTATCACGACTTGTCAATGAGAAAGTCTTCTAGAAATCCTAGACCTATTAAAAAATCATTGTTGATGGAGGGTACCCAATTACTCAGGCTACCCAGTAACTCAGGCTGCTGTGAAAATATTGCGCAAGGAATTAATTTTAACAGGAATTGGCAATGCCTTGGGTCCAACCATGTCTATCCTGTCAGGAGGTAAAATCCTACAGAAACCCCAACAGCTCATTCTAAATGAACTCTATCTAGGCTGGGTCTCGATATTTTATGACCCTTCGTGTACATTGCAACTCTTCTGTAGGCCGACGACAGCTTCGGCCGAACGTCAACACGCACTTCGTATAAATACAAGAAAACGATAAAATAGGATACAACTTTGCCCAACGGACTTGAGATAAAAAAAAATTAATTAGCCTAGTGGTGTTCTAAACATTGATAGAATTCTGTCTAAACGAACCCATTATGAATGAAATTCTGAAACACAAGCACTAATTAGTCAAATGTTTGAAAATTACTGATAAAGTTGAGGGCCAACAAGGACCTGGGAGACAACGTACCATTTTCACGATATAAGTAATTAAAAAACCTGTTAATTGTGAAAACCTGAATCAACCACATATCGGAAGTATATCCACACTTCTGGGTGGAAGTGAATTTTCAAACCCTGTTCACAAATCAGGTATGAAAATTTCAACCATTTTCACAGACGAGTATCCATACCGTTTCTAGATATGTGTGAAACAAATGGGAATTATTTTAATACCAGCCAGCAACTTTTTACTTAATTTGATGCAGTGGTTTGGAATTTGGGTGCTGATCGGCTCAATGTGATCGATCTATGGTTGGTGCTGCCCGCGAAGAATTTTTAAAATTGTTGTTTACAATTTCTTGCATTTTATTTCAAAAATTTAATTTACTCGAGGATAAAATGTAGAAATTGTTTAATGAGTTGATTAATAAAGTTTTGGAAGCCATACAAATGCTACTGTGCTTATTAGTGATCAATTAAATAATTAAAAACCTTCAAACTAGCTTAGTCGAACAATTCGCAATCTCTCAAGTTTTTTTCTTGAATAACTGTGTCTTTCTTTTCGTTTTCTTTTTTGTATATGCATCTTAGCATTTTTGTAAATCATTTTAAAATTTTTTTGTATGCTGGTAAAAAAAATATGTTCTGCTGATCAAATAACTAACTTTTGCTGATCATTCACTTTTTCTCCTGGTTTCGTTGTTTTTTTTTTACTTTCTGGAGATCAAAAAACGATAAAATTTGTAATTAAATAATCCAATTCCGCTGGTTAAAAGAACTACGGTTATGGATTAAATGCAAGATCAAATACAAATACGGTTCATGGATTAAATACAAGAAATCTGGGTAAAGGTATTCATGAAGCCTGTTATGTAATCAAAGCTTACACATTGTAATCAAAGCTTACACATTTTTTGACAGCTACCGGACAATCAAACTCCATAAAAATACCGTTTAAAGTATAAGAATAAATTTGATGTGTCTGAAATTGAACCCTGGCAACAGAAAATGTACCGAAAAATACACAACCGGAAGCTTTTCAACTCATAATTGGCCTACCTTCGCAAAAATTTAATAAGCGAGACGCAAGTAAATAAGTTCTCCACCGAAAATGTTTGTTATATTTTTCGAAAAGAGCTTTATCAATATTTTATGTAAAATATGCGTATGTATATGTATGATATATATATCAACATTCCACCGACCCATTCTAACGTGATTTTATTTGCCAAGGATATTTTTAGCTACTGCAGTAGTCCCCCACTTTCTGTTCGTTTGCATTAAAATCTGTGATTATATTTATTTATAGCACATTAAGGTTTGTCGTGTATATGATACGAAGTATCTGACAAAAAATAATAATGGATATTTAACAAAATTAATCAAACAAAATAAATTAATAAAAGAAGTCGTTTATGGAAGGGTAGACACCTCTTTTAGCTTTCGGCCGTTTTGAGATTTTTTTTTTTTGTTAGTAGTGAAAGTGGAGTTTATTATCATTTATATCTTTCTCCTGCACACCTGGTGAGTGTTTGTCGATGTATGTAAGCACACATCCCTAAATGACGAGTAAGTCGATATTTTCCCTTCGAAATTATTAATAAATATTGATTTGTGTCCTATCATTTTCCCTGCGTTATGGAAATTCTTAAGAAAGTTTCAGTTTGAGGATTCATTCGTGAGTATGGTCAGGGTTTTCTATTAAATTATTTATTTATTTATTATCCTTCAAATAACGTTTGCGTGATAAATCCCCGATTAACACGCAAAGGTTATACAACTCCCAGATGTATGTGTGTATCCAGGATTAGTTTTGATGAAGTAATAGAATTTTTCTACGTCGTAGGTGGGATTTTTTTTTTCTGTCAAAAATAGAAGGCTTTATATCTTGGGCTAAATGGCTTTCCTTTCTGATATAATTAAGGTATTGGGTGTGGATTGTTTAGATTTCTATGAGTCACGTTAGGGAAAAAACCTATATATGTATATCCCTGTCATTAAATCAAAAAAAAAAAATAACATTTTCATTTTAAAAGGGAAAAGATACACATTTTATCCTGTTTTATGGCGCCTTTAAAATGTACCATTATGCACACATAACAAGGACATATCGGAGAACATATCATCATAAGGACATGACACCATACTACACACACGCAGTCTACGGATATGAAAATGTGTCCAATTTCAATAAATTCTCATGCATGAAAATTAGATGATATCGTTGAGAGAGAGAGTGAGGAGGGGTTTTCGGGGGTTCATTTAAGTCTAACCCCGAATAGTCACCGGACGATAATGCCCAATTATTCCAGATTATTCTTTCGAATGGAAAAGGGGAAGTAATACATAATTCGCGTCTTTCTATTTTTTTTTTTTTCTCGTGGAATGCTAACGATTATTCAGGTACACATAGAGGCAAACACACACGCACTTTCACTTTCAGGACGAGTAAGGGATGAAAAGTCCTTTTATTACCTCACTTAAGGTTTTTTTTTCCTTTTTTTTACTTCATCATCACTCCGTATACACACGCGAAACACTTTGAATTTATATTCGCGTTACGCTTTTTATTTCAATTAAAATGGAAGCTAGATACGTACTTCCTATTTCCGGTCGGTGCGAGGATACTAAAAATTTATTAAAATCCTTATTTTTAGATGAACGCAAAACTTTGTAGGTACGCACACAGAGGAACATCTGTTCGTTATTCACCGTGAATATAGACTGAATTCATGTAGAATTTTTCAGCACCGGTTGGAAGCTTAATACTCAGCTGCTGGAGGGGTTGAATAGGCTGGAGCAGTGCTGGGCGGAGGGTTTACACGCATACACGCAAGTTAGATGGTAGAATACACTGGAGGTTTTGCACGTAGGGTCACGTGAATTTGTTTATACAAAATTCTTTGAAATGGAATGATACATGATTGTTGTATGTATAAAACTCCAGTTTACTAAATTTCTGAAAGATATATTTGTGGAACCAAGCTCTGAGCTCACATGTTGATTTATAAAAAAATAAACTCTTCTTAGGCGACTACCTAACCAAAAAATATGTCAAAAGTGAGCCAAGATTTCTAATATAAACATCTGAAAGAGTCTCTGTGTCAGGAAATTGCCCACACTAGTTGCATGACTAATACATTGATGTAGTTTGAGCGTTAAGCCCACCAAGGCAGAGCTATTTCTCTTTACTAGAAGAAACAAAATCCGGGACATCGTCCCACTTAATCTTAAAGGCACTACCCTGAAGCTTTCAAATAGCGCAAGCTACTTATGAGTTTGAAGAAGATAGATATTGCTATTGATATCCATGAAGATAGATATTGCTTTCGTATTACTTACATATCTATAATACAGAATTTTTGCTTAGCAAAGCAAAGCTTTCTTAAATGTACTAGTGTAATAGTGTTTGAGACTAGTTGTTGTCCGCTTTAAAAGCTCAATTCTAGTACAGTATTCAAACAAGCCAATCAAATCTGCCAACCTGATAAATTTAGGTCTTTCTGTAAACTACTTGCATGTATTTAAATACATTACAACTAAACCAAAATAGGACTTTTTAACTCGATGGTCCTAATCTGATAATACCAGAACGTACAGCCAGGAGGAGCACGACGCCGTGGCTCAGTGGTTAAGTGCGCGGTTACTGAATGGGAGACTCAAGATTCAAGTCTCGAAAAACACAAAAAAGTATTTCTCCGGTTTCATTTCCCGCCAATGTCTGATAAACCACCGAGATGTTATAATAAGCTTCGCTCAATTCAAAAAATTGCCTTCAGAAACGACATAAAACTGTAGGTAATTGCAGCAAGAAGCTAGGCCATGCCCTGTGCTCACTGTTAGAGCCAATATATATATATTCTTTTTAAAAACAGATAACTAAGGACCACTTTCCACGAGAGAACAACCAGTAGAGGAGGGTACATCTTCAACGAACAGGTCAGTAGAGTGGGTACTGCAGCAGGCGAAGACAACAATTTGAGCAAGACCTATAAAAGTGGCCCGAAATATAACAAACGTTCGTCGACTTTTTAGGATACCTCGGTAGGTCTACAAGTAACCATTGGAGATGAACAACGGGATCCCAATGGTAATACCACACTGAACAAGTGAGTACTGAGAACGGTGGACTAGATGAATTCTATGGTGTACTGTGGATTGCGGTAGTAAACGGCCCCTTAAATTTTGCATGCTGGTTCCTTTCAGGCCCTATAAGAGTGATAAGACGGAGTGTTGCGAAATTTTAACTTTAAGGGGTGAAAAAGGGAATTGAAAACCTTCAAACTTACTATTTTCCGTTTACCACAGAATCATTGGACGTGCTTATAGATTATATGTTGTCCTGAAGTTGAGGGATAAGGATAATAATGTAGATTTCTTTATCATCAATTTCCAATCAGTCAATACGATCGTCAACAGTGATTCCACAGTGCATAAGTTTTTCGGCTGTGTGTGCTTAGCGCATTTTTTTTTTTTTTTTTTTGTTAGGTTTTTTCCCCTAATCGATTAAATAGTAGACTTAGAGATACGTCAATTATTGGCAACAAAAATCCAACTAATCCAATAGCAACACCTCTGACTGTATTTTATGACTCTCCTTCTGAGGGTTCTTTAAACCCACCTCAGTACACAGCTTTCACAGTGCGTATACTATAAAATACGAGAGTAGAAATCCTCTCGAAGGCAAACACACAACATCTTTTCTGTATATAAAAACAAAATCAGCTGGGCTGACATTTTCGGAAAAGCCCTCTGGCCGCTCCAAATAAAAAATGGGGAACCATTCTTCCTTGGCCTTACATAACACTGCGTCAGTGTGCGTACACGTGTTTCGAATAACCCAGCCAAACACGCTGACATATCCTTCAGATAAATGTCAGTTCTAGCTACACACATTTGTGTGATATACGAGCTTTTTTGCCTTGGATTTTGCCCTAAGTATTGAAATGCGTAACATCCTTGAAATATACTGTTCTGCTGCTGAGAAAGGGAATCAGAAGTTGAGGAAGGAATTTTCAACGAACTGCGTTGAATTGTAAACATTGTGAGTGCGGCGCAACTAGGGACTAATCCTGGAGATGTGGAAACTGCTAAATATTACACAATTTTTGTTCGTTTTCCTTAGAGTTGGGGGTCCGAAAACAATCTCGCACAACGCAGCTCTCTAACTTTAATGGGTTAATGGGAAAATGTTTTGCGAAGGCCAGAATTTTCAAGGAGCACTCG
Organism: Pocota personata; assembly: GCA_963082735.1. Taxonomy (NCBI): domain Eukaryota; kingdom Metazoa; phylum Arthropoda; class Insecta; order Diptera; family Syrphidae; genus Pocota; species Pocota personata. The sequence continues at coordinate 193,785,008 of OY720429.1, read as the reverse complement.
TTTTATGTTAAATGTATGTGCAGCATGGGGTTTAAAGCTTGACTGTAGGTTGTGCTGGTGGTGGTGGGAAATACTTATTCAAGTGAAGAGGACACTTTTGGGTGTTTGAGTTATAAGCGAGTAAACAGAGTTTTCAAATTGTTTGTCTTCTACTATGTTTTGATGCGACACGAGGTGAGAGTGGATTTCGTGGTAATAGAGAAGTTGGGGGCGAACTGCTTGAAATTATCAGGAGGCAAATATTTGAATAATGTTATTTCTAATTGGGGTCCTTCGAGGTGGATACAGGGGAGGTGTACTAATTTATTCAGAGGTTTTTTTGTGTGATTTCATATACATTTAGGAGTTCCTCAGGAGAGCCAATTTAGGCCACTATTAGTTTTTATATTATTGAAAGCGCGAAATGAATTCCTTTGGGTCTATCAAGAAAGGACGGAAAATAAAGCCCTTTCAAAAATAAGGTACAGCTTTTAATCAATTTATTGATCGTAAATGTTTTATGGTAGAAAGAAAGAGAAAGCTTGTTGATTGGAATAAAAAGTCTTCAAGAGCACACTCACGGGATATAATTATAATATCACCCGCATATATGGAAAAGATAGGTTTAAAGCAGGATGTTGTTAGTTTATCTTTGAGTAAAGAATGATGAAGTCTGGACTAAACCGGTGATAATTATTACATGTTAATTCTAGGTTTTATCATTACTCAGAATTGAAAGAAGTTTATAAAAGATCAATTTGACTTATGAAAACAGTTGACTACGTGTGAGCTATTTAATCTAATGCTAAACTTATGACAGTAACTATGAGATAAATATGAAAAAATAACTATGATAAAGAATATATGTAGTTACAGCTGGGACAGATCAAAGAAGAATATTACTTCATGAGGAAAGTAATACTCAAACATAAGTATTAACAGGCCCGGTTATAATCAATTCACTCTATCGCGAGTCTACTGTTATTCTTTCGTAATTGAAGAGTGTTCTGTGGTTCAGACAGAATGATGGTGCCTTTGAGTGCAATTTTCAGCTATTTCATGGTCACCGTCTCAGCGAAGCCCGCACCAGCACGAATTCAGTGAAAAATGATGTGTAGCAATTCTTTCAGAAACATTGTATGAGAAGGCTTTGGGTAGATATTATGGAAAAGTCGATGAACTGAGCAAACATTTCAATAGAGCTCAGAATAAAAGATGGTTCTACGATCCGACTTATCGGTTTACTCGCGTATAGTGTATAAATTATGGGTGTTCAGTGTGACGAAATTCGAGATATAAGAAGACATAATAGAAACTATTTGTCTACAAACTCCTACTATCACCTCTACGAATTTTGACTCCTTTGGAAAAGATCGTTGGCAGGAATAAACGAGAGACCGGCAGTATGCGTATCTTCTTTGCAACTTCAACAGTAGGTCCATAGAGTTATTTTATACTTGACTTGCGGACTTCGGATTATGTCAGCTATTCAGTATAAATCTCAGATATTTCACTTTCAATATTAATTGAATCGCGTTGCCATGAACGGTAGAATAAATGACCAAGCTCATTTTACTCATAGAATCATATTTATCTTTTTTCTCTGAACTTAAAAAAGTTCGAATTGAAATGTACTTCAGCAACAGTGCTTTGGTAAGGTATACAAACATTTACAGGGATTGCATTTTCACACTTGGGAAAGATATCTTCCAAGTGCTAAAAAAAATAATTATACTGATTGATTATACAGATACGAGAGCAATCGGTTCCGCAAACAAGGATAAAATTCAGTACGGCAGGAACGTATCATGAATGCCCTATATTGTGCTCTTCGCTCCCGAACAGATTCTACAACAAAATGTAAGTCAATCTTCCTCTAAATTTTAGTTCATGAAGGACCATTAAATAATTAAAAAAAAACTAATGCTGGTAGTCGACTCCGCATCCGCACTGAAGCCCCGACTTACTCCGATTCAATTTTCTATCAGGTTGTTACATATGAAAAATCCGTTTTGCCATCAATTTTGTCTGAGACGTCAGTCTGGCACCATCTGTATATAATTTTATATGTCAAGCGTAGTCGATTACGACAGTGGCTAGACCACGGTGAAGCTTTAAGGCAGCATGCGTGAGTGATTGTCTGCTGCCTTAAAGCTTCCGAGAAAGTTTATGGTAACCGTATGATGGGCTAGCGAGTGGATAATTGACTATTCTTTCTTGCAACCCGCTGAAATCATCACAGCAGAGTCATATTGTAAAGAAATTGTGATCATGCGTGGTAAATTAGGTCAATTACAACCGGCTCTTGCCAATAGACGTGGACCAATTCTCGTGCACGACAATGCAAGACCACATACTTCGCAAAAATCCGTGGAAAAACTTGCAGAGTTGGGATAGAGTCCTTGCAGAGTCCTCCTTCATCCACCATACCCACCTGACCTTCTTCGATAATTCCCTACGGAATTCATGCCTCGTTGATCGAGACGCTGTAATTTCGGAATTCGACTATTTCATTCGTCTCCATAATTCTGAGGGTTGTGCCTTTTCTGGTGAACTCGTCAGCCTTTCAGGTTTCCAGAATGACTCAGCACATTGAATGTCGAATTACTCCGCCATGACCGTAAGAGACAGGTGGCAATCTTGAGGGCATTTGAAGTAGGAAATAATACGTGGCAGAACTAATACAGTGTGACGACCTTCAACAACCATCTGCTCATCTGTTTAACATTCAAATCTGACGAAGAAAAGCCGAATGTACTTCTGAGAGTTGGGGTAGTCTGTTCCAACAATCTGCTGGGTAGATGACTGACATTGGCCGTTAACACATGCTAGACGTGCAAGTATCAACGAAGGTACGCAGCGCAGCGCCCGCCAACCAAAAACAATAAGATACTTCCAAGTGTCACCTATGCAAATACTTGCCTTCCAATTTACCCAATTTAATCGAATCGTTGCTTATAAGGGGGACATCAGAGACACAAGGGACTTTCGTTTACGTTTTCCTAAGCCGGTGTCGGCTAATGGGCCAACTAAAAAATTAAACGGCAATGGGACAGAATTTATGTTATTTTTTTGCATAAGCTAGATTCTGATAATGATGAACTGTGCTTGTAATTTGTAACCCTGGAAGTAGTTTAAATCGACAGGATGCAAAAAACGAGCAGTACAGATGATAAATTTGTTTAGCCCTAATCGGCCTTTCAAAATTTGATTTTTCAATTTTCCTCTTCCACTCCATAGGAGACAGAAGTGCTACCCAATCATACTAATTCACTTCCCTTACAGCAAATAATGCTACGTTTTGATGTAAACACAGAGGGCCGTCCCTAGCTACACCAACAACACAAACTATACATAAGACTCCGATCAAAGTAAATATCCAGCTTATTTGCGTTTCTTCCGTAAATTACCCATTACTTTAGTAAAACTACTCGTACGTGGACATACCCTAAGTCAAAGGAAAAACAAGCCCTCCTGGCAAAATACACACACAAGCACCGAAAATCACTGTTCTTAGGGAACCTACCCCAATCTGAAGTACGTTTCTATTTATATAAATTCACCACACTGCGATGTCGCCTCTCCCTCCCAGGATATCAATAAAGCATAATGTAATCCGATATCTTCTAGATAAACTTTTTCGTCTTCGGTTTTTGGGGTATTATTGACTTTTCAAAGGTTTCCTCCCCACTTATGATGATTCTCTTCTGCTCATGGCAGGGGGTCAACAAAAAGGTCCTTGGAACCTTACTCACACAAAATGTATGTCAAGAGTTCTCTCTATCATTCTTTTTTTTTTTTTTGTTTCATCGGAATTATGCCTTTTTTCTGTCAAAGAAAATTAAGACACATTTGGGAATATTTTATCGACTTTTAGAGAAAACAAATTTCAAGTCAAGGATTTGATTTGATTAGCCATTCGCGTTGATGATTATCCTTAAAATCCGCCGACTTTTCCATTTGTGGGACAACATCTCGATAAAATTTTTAAAACTTTTTGCAACCTTCACTTCTTCAAGACCCACTCTGCCAACTTAACATTAATAATCATAAGGCGGGTGAATTTTTTTTTTTTTTTTTATATGATTCACATCGCTGAGTCTTCTTTTATTGAGGAGGGTTTTTATTTTTGTGGAGCCCACGAATATAAAGGAAATAAAGGAAAATACGTTGAAATCCACTTTGGCCCCTAACCTAAGTGCAATTTGGTTGAGAATGAAGTTTAAATTCCTGTGGGCGGCGGTCGATGAGGAGGAGAAAAAAAAAGAACGAAAACAATTTATAAGAATTCCATTCTTTTCTGTCCCACCTTTTGCCCGTGAGGCGTTGTGAAGAGAAGAACACGTGCCTACTAATCCCCAGAAGACTTCGTAATTCTTTTTCGGCTTAGTGGTATATGTACGCCGCGATGATAGCCATTTTACCAACAAAAAAAAAGCACACACAACGTTCTGAACTGTTTACTTTCGATTTTGTTCAATGATTCCTTGCAGGTGACCTTAAGAAAAAGGGGACAACAAAATCGTGGTGTGATAAGAATAAGATAAGAAAGGACCGAAGGACACACCCACACACATGATTGTAGCCAATGAACCGGAAAAGATATGAGAAAGTGACGATCTGGCATTTGATGTAATGGCTACCATAGGGTTTTTGTATTTCGAGGAGAAATGGTTACGTTACGGGTGCGATGAGGTATTCGTCTTTGTGTTACATCCTTTTCGGAAAATTTGCTTTGTATATTTGAAAGTAGATTGCTGGATTAAAATGTCACCAGAAGAGACCGCTTTAAGATGATTTTATTCCAAGAAATTGGATGGCTACTCATTGGAACATTTGTGACAGCTTGAGTTCTTTACCCCGCTTTAGTGGTTCTTGGTAAATATATAAATTGTTACAAGTGTTCGAAGTGGGCATATTGGGATGCAGATATGTAAACACTGCCAGGTCGCTCACCAAATGTTGTAACATCTTTGATGTTGATTCCTATATCAGTGAAGCATTTTAAATGACTCCCGCTCGTGGTTTCTAATAAACGCATAAATTACTCTAATTATTCGAAGTGGGCGTGTTATGACCCATTATGTAGACACTGACCGGTCGTTGTAAATTCTTGAATCCCATTTCAGTGAAGCATTTACTTCTAATTACTGGCAACTGTTAGGTGAAAATGTTAGTGTATTTAGCAGCATTTTTGTACTTGTGCCACATTATGGTATTCGTAGAGGACTCACCCTGTGTTATATCCACAATTATGCATAGAACTGAATCATACCTAAATCTAAGATAGATTAAGTTAGAGCATTATTTTTTGGCAAAATGGTTCGAACTTCAAATAATTATATTTATGGAATGCATTACTAGTATAAAATCGTCATAAATTTAGAATTGGTACAAATGGAGTCTAGTCTACATAAGTTCGGAAATTTTAATGTAGGTGCTATTATGTAATGGAAACCGCCTGGTGCGGGAGCTATTGACGGTTGTATGGAGTATACCAGTCAGAGCTGACAGTCTATATTGACTGGTAACACAATTTATCATCACAAGGCTATAATTGGCAACCATATGTTTCTAAAGCATATGGTGACGCGGTTTTGGCATTGAATACACTCAATCGAATACACTCAATCGTCCATGATTTTTCGTTTCTCAAAAATTTCTCATCTTCGTTATCTGATCCTTAACTACCAGATTTCTACCGTTGCTTCTTTACCTCTGCCATCAGTTAAAAATGCAAGCGGTCCCTACAATAGTCATAAGGTCTTAAAGATCCGTGAGCACCAAAACGCCGCTAACAATGACGTTTCATGTAAATGGATAGGAAATTAGATATCAATGAAGCCAACGCTTTGGAGGATTGTAAATAGAACCAAATCTGGAGTATTAGAATTTATTAAAATAAAAAGTGGTTCTTACAACAACGAATTAGATCTACTTTTAAGGCCAACTTACTGTAATGGTTCTAGGTGTGGATGCCGGACTGCTAACACGTATTTTAAATGGCATACGATGTGAATGGAAGGCATAAGTCGATGAAATATTCTAAATATTTGAGACTCGTACTAAAGATCTATAAGGTTGTATACTGTTGTCACTAATTTTCTGGAAGTGGTCAGTCATGTCCACTGAAAGTGATGGCATTCTATTCTCAATAATCCAGCTCAATATATCTCGACTTAATCTATGACATTTGCTTATTGCGTCTTTTATTAGTATGCTTATGCCAAATATTCAATGGTTTGGTGACTGAGGTAAACATAGTGAGGACGAGGATTATATAATTATGCGATAAAAACACTGACAAAGATTTATCGGGCTTTTTTTGTCGGTTACCTACGAGTATAAATCATCATTTCACGTTATCCTGAAGCTGAACAAGAAGCACAATAAAAACGAATTCTTAATTAACCAAAGCCAACATCATTGCACCAGTGGATGGGTTTGTGTGGTTAGCACCGGTGCGATAAAATTGTTTTGTTTTGCTTACATTTGTTTTGGGTTAATTTTTCTTCTTTTTCATCTATCTCAATGAGGTAGGGGTCCTATATTATGTAAAGAAAATGGATTCTATAATGAAATTATTTTTATTAGTTTGAATATTTTATATGCGCACTTGGGGAAAAGATATAAAAATTCGGTGATGGAAACACGCCTTCCATGTCTACTCTTAATAAATTAAGTAGACATACATTTTAATAAAATGATTATTTGAAATTCCAATTGGATATATAAGAAGCAGGCTAAAAATGTTCATAGCAACAAAGTTCCATCAACTTCCACCTTTCTATCACAAAGTTTATCTATCAACAATGTTCACAAAATTCGTGCAAAAATACACGTGCTGTTAATTTATTTACGAAAATACTGCAAATATCTAACCCGTGACTTTGGTTCTCAAACTGATTGAGATAATTTTTTTTTTTTATTTTTTTTAATTAAAGTGAATCGATTATTTATCACTCTTCCTCTTTGGCAGACACTTGTCTCCTATTGCTTAAATAAATAAAAAAAAAATAAAATAAACAACATCACCTATCCCTTGTCAATTACCGTCACACTAGAGCGAGTTTTATTTTATTTTTATTTTTTTTTTTAATTTATATAGCGATAGCTTTTGTACACGCAAATAACGGGAAAAAAATCAATTGTCATCCATTGTATAATCAATAGATACATGGTAGAAAACATTTTTCGAATACTAGCGTGTAACAGAGTGAACTATAGTTTCTAAAAAAAAAATTATAAATAAATAAATAAAACAACCTCACTTTTGATTCTATGTATCTATTTAGATACATTTTTTTGCGCACACGTTAATTAACCCCACTGACAATAGTGATTGATGGACAAAACGGAAAAATCTTGTATCTACATAGAATTTTTCCATACAAGTGCGCCGCTGCTCGAACATCTGTCGGATTGAAAATGCCAAAAAAATTTCGTGAAGTTTCGCACATTTTTGTTTGCAAACAATTAATATATACCTATATAGGTGCATATGTAGGTATACATCTTTAAATACTCCCGTCGTACTGACTAACTAGGAATTAGCATTAGAATCGTCAATATTTTCATTTTGAACGAAATATTCTAATTTCCGATAAAGTGGGATTTAGAAGAGATTAATTTCGTCCTCAATTTGCTATTGATATTTCAATAAAGTTTAAGCACAAAGAATATTGATTTAAGCTACTTAATACCCAAGGATTTTCGATTGGGTAAACGTCTCTTTTGCTATAGGGTGGGTCAAAATAAGTGGTGTCACTTGAAAAAAAAAAAAAGAGTGAAGCACTTGCTGTCAATGACCGGAAGGTAGTCGTCGAAAGAGTTCCCTGAGCTAATCAGAAAGAAAGGAAGTAGTAGAACCAGCGCGCTTGAAAAAATTAAGTTGGTAGGCAATAGTGACTGTGATGGTAAATTAATAATTTAAGAGCTCTAGGAGGTTTTACACACAAAAAATGTTAATTAGTGTCGTAGCCAACTTAATTGAAATCATTTGTCAAATTCTTTGTACATATGTATGGACTATGTAGAACAATTTAACACTAATAAAAAAAAGAAACCTTTAACCCACCCTGTGCCAACAGCAATTAGAAAATAAGTATATTGATTTGCTTGCCACAATTAGACTGCACGCAATCATGCGTGTTTTAATGTGCTCTTCCATCACCAACGATAATTAATTTGTTGTCGACACTTTAATTGCTCTTAATGAGAGTGTATTTCGCCTGCGAAATAGAATTGCATAAATGGACAAGTTGGAGGGTATTCCACTCAAAGCGTAAATTGAATTGCATTCCTTTTTTTTAAATTAAAATTTCATAACAAAAGGATACTCTTCAAAATATTTCTTCTAGATACTTTTCGTTCTACGAACAAAAAATGTAGATACAAGTTAGAAATAGAAACCACTAAAAATTCCCTTTAATTACATTAAGCCTATAAAAGGTTGAAGGGTTGATTTATGTCGAAATAAGGGATTAAGGGACGAACAGATAAGAGATAGAGGCAAACAGAATTGTAAAATTTTGGTGAACCTTTATCGGAGATGTTTGTTAAATAGTTCGTTTATTTGGTTTCCTTAATATGAAAAGTGGTAATTAAATTTCAATTTAGCGTTGACCGAAAGTGGAAGAACGATAAGTGTGACATTTTAATGAATTAAAAGATTTATAGATAAAGGAAGTTTCTCGTGTTTACTTTGTTTTGGTAAGGGTTTTTTTTCTGGGGTAAGTTTGCAAAATTTAAATTGTTTTTGCATTCTCTAGGAAATAATTTGTATTTGTGTTGACGTATTAGGCATACTCGTACTTTGCCATGATCGAATAATATTAATAGGCTATTGCTGCACAGTCCGGTTTCGTCCGGATGTTTAATGTAATTTCATTAATTCAATATTTGGAGGGAAGTCAAGTGAAATGTTTTATACCACTAACGTAGAAGCCCGTCGAGCCATTTTGAATACCTTTAGAAACCTAGACGAGGCTGTTAAAAGACTACACATACTCGGGCGATTTAACTTCGTACTCTGGCCAGATTAGGATAATGGGTAAAAGTAAAAGCAAAAACAATTGCTTCGAAGCAAAAGGTAGTAGCAAGATCATTGTCTTCATTTTAAATGAATAATGTTTTGCTTTTATGCTTCAGCTCCGTAGCAATTAATACACAAGTTTTAACTGAGCTTTATACATCCTCAACCAAAGTAATACGCAAAGTTGGAGGCGGCTACATAAGGATCAAATTGGCTGGCAGGGCTTATTGGTCGAACCATAAGTCGCCCGGCTTGTTAAACCATCTAAGTAAGTAAGTAGTAGAATTCGGTTGGTTCAGTTACCCAAAGCAAAGCTCAATACGGAAATGGTCTTCCTTTAATAATCGACTCTATTGTGGTATGTTCAAGTTTTCCATGGCTTTATGCCATATCCACATCCGTCGTCTCGTTGAACCGTTGCTTATTTCAGCGCCTGACCGAACATTTTGTTTGAATTTTACCATATTCTAATAAGTGCCGTAGCTCAGTAATTCCACTGAGCAGGAGACACAAGATTCAGGTGCCAGAAACACCAGCAAGTTTTTTCACGGTGCAACCTCTCGCGAACTTGTGACAATCATCCGGGAGATAAACTGTCATGAACAAGTTTCTTATTTGTGCCCTTCGGAACTGTAAATCGCTATGTATGGGCGTATGGGCTGTTACCTCCCAAATATTTATTTATTTATTTTCTTATCAAGTATCAATATACAGAGCTTTGCACATCTGTACTTAAAAATATGTCCAATACTCGTGCATTGAAAATTTCGGAATGCAGGCCTGCATAAATAGGGAAAAGAACTCTCATTACAACACGAAATTTATGTAATTTTTGTCCAAACTGCTTGGATCTAAATGCTTTATTGAGCTTGCCTCTCTGGATGTTGACCCAACTGTTCAGTTGCACGACGTAATTTGGAAAGGAAGAGTAAAAATAGGAAATTATTTTGAGGTACCTAGTGGCTGTGTTGTAGAAACCTAAACTCAATTTATTTTTCTTAAAACGCTACAAATTGCAGGATAAGTACTCGTATTAAAGATTGATACTCGTATTATTGACTGAGGTCGTCATTGAACCAACAACTTCAAAGTCAACAAGCCAACTTACTACCTATTACTCGTACACCACGACTGTAATTTTATTGAAAAATGACTTAACTGACAAAACAAACCGTTGTTTAATAAATGAAGTCTACTACGACCCTAACTTCAGCAAATGCTGAATGAAGCGTGTATTAAATCCCCAATTTTATTCATATTTGTTGTTTGTTTTTGACATTATGGTAGCAATTGTTTTTACTGTATAGATCAAATGCTACGAATATATTAATCATATACGAGTATGTTTCCTGTGATTGAGCACGTGAATCCCCAATCTCATTTCAAAAAATCCCACGAACAACTTTTAGTCCCTCATTATTAAACGCTGTGCAACGAGTAGTGTACTTAACTCAGGGTTATCCATGCATAATACATGAGTTAATTTATTTACTAATAGGGGAGTAAATTTATAAATTCTGAATATTCTTAAGGCACTCTTCCACAATGCATTTGTTTTCATTTATATAACGTTTTACTAATGTAGATATTGCAAGGGAATGAAACGCGAACTAATTGTTTAGAATTAGAAGAATAGGACGTGCTCATCGCAGCTTAAGATTAACATGGAGGACGTATGTGACTGCCAACATGTAATTACATAGTTACGTTGATTTTATATGGAAAGGATTGTGTGCCTAAAGCATAATTCTCATAAATTATTTCGCTTGAGCTGTGGAGTTAAGTTTTGCTACGTACCACTGTCGTAATGAAATTCCCTTCTGATAAGTATTATTTATTACGGCCGAATTTTTAGACTGCGAATTTTCTGAATTTTTCAAAATTTACGAAAAATAAAGTCTGTTTGTCTTTACGCGGAAGTTAATAAAAACAAATTTATTTGGTCGGAGAAAATATCTCGCAAAAAAAGACATAATTTAGACGAAATTTTAGGCTTTGAAATTGTCTACAAGGACGACTAAATTTTCAATATTATCAAAAACTAAAAGTAACTTACCTTCAATCTTCTAAATATCAGACTTTACCCGGAAGGTAATAAAAAAAATGGTCGTTTAGTGCGAATATCTCGCAAACGGTGCGTCCTATGAGAAATATTACCAAAGTGGAAATTTTAGGTTCCGAAATTCTCTATAAAATAGATGCCAATGTGATGTAAAGGTTTTCGAAAAGAGTAACTGCGCAATCTTCAAAAAAAAAAAAAAAAATTGGACTCTACCCTCAAGTTAATGGAAGGCGTTTTAGCGAATAACTCGAAAAGGTTTTTTTTTTTTTTTTAGGTAATATGAACCCTCGAGCCCACACTGCACCAGCCTTCACTGATGTCAACTGCCGAATATGTTAGTAGAAACGCCAAGAGAAAGCAGAATTAGATTTCGGTTTGCCGACTGGATATAATTAATATCTCCCATTACCCCTCCGGGTAGAGAAGGCATTTTTCTATGTGAAGGGAAGGGAATTTTTGTTTTCGGCTGGTATCGAACATAGAACCTTCAGCTCAGCTTTGAGAATCATCCTGGTAAGTTTTTGCTCGCCTTGTGTCTCCAAATATTTTCACTTACTAGTAATAAAATTGTGGGCTCAGGGGTAAAATGTGCTATCGGTGAACGGTTCGAGTCCCAGAAAAATATAAAATTGTCATGGCAAACTTTTTTCAGTCGAGAAAATTGTCATTCGGAAGTGGCATAAAACTGTAAGACTTTACCACGAATGGTCGCACAACACGAATGGCTGCGAGAAGCCGTATTATGCTTTTCCACACAGGGAAGGGATCTATTTTATTGCTGTTGGAAGAAAAACATGCGTTAAAGATTTTATAGATGACAGAAACATAGCGAAGTCAACAGACTTATTCAAATACAAAACAAATGATTCTTACTCATCGGTTTTATCGTGCTAGTGCTTCATCGAAGTAACCAGTTCCATTTCACTCTTTCAACAATTTGTTCGCAACACTCTGCAATGGTCATCAGTTTGCTCTGATACTTATCATTTTCTCTTTGCGGAAAATGTATAGGTTACAAGTAAGTGAGTGCAGCTTAAACTAAGTCTGTGAATCTGTTAAATTCATAAATAGGGCCCTAGTAAAGGGCGACCAGATAGCAACGACAGTTTTTTCAATTGTTATGTTTCAGCAGCTGTCAAAGTTACCAATGACATCCAACTGTTAAAATATTCAGTAAGGTTTGACCCTTCCCGAAAGTGTGAAAATTATTAAAAATTATTATCGAAATTCCGGCTCAGTTGTAAATACGCAACGTGAATTTCGTCGTGAGGTCGGTCGTCATCATGGCTTTAGTGCGCAGGCAATTTGTCGCACCGTGAAAAAGTTTGAGCGTGAGTACACTCTTTTGGACCTTAAGACACCAACTAGACAGAGATCGGTGCAAAGTGAAGAAAATATAGCCGCCGTAGCGGCCAGTATCGAAGAAGACCCAGAAATGTGAATTCGGCGCCGATCAGCTGAATTGGGCATCGCCAGATAGTCAATCAGGCTTATTTTGCGGCTGAATTTGGGCCTACATCCGTATAAGTTTGTGCTGATGCAAGAATTGAAGCCGGAGATGACCACAGATATCGCCGTGAGTTCGCTAATTGGGCGCTGGAAATGTTGGCCGGAGATCCAGATTTTGGCCAAAAAATCATCTTCTCGGAAGAGGCCAATTTTTCGCTCAATGGCTATGTCAATAAGCAAAATTGTCGTTATTGAAGCGACCACAATCCACAAGTGATCGACCAATTAACTGTTTGGTGCGGTTTATGGCACGGCGGCATCATCGGACCTTATTTCTTTCGAAATGAGGAAGGATCCTCGGTATAGAGCGATGTTAACCGACTTTTTGTGACCAGAGCTCGACAACATCGATGTATCCGAGCTGTGATTCCAACAAGACGGCGCCACATGCCATGAATAAAGCCAGAATCAATTTGATATCTCACACAGTTGTTGTTTTATTTCTTTTCCTATCGTTCTCATCAAGAAAAACCTGTCAACTTAGTACGATTAAACCGACAAATTCGTTTATTTCAGGACGAATGTTCTGTTTTAGGTATTATAACAATGGATTTACAGAATATGCTTCTTGAAAATACCACGCTGACATCTTGAAGTTTGATAACGCTTTATAAAGCTCTGCAATTTCCTTCAATATCTTTGGATCACTGATATAGGCCAGTCCAAAAAGTTCCAAATTTGACTGTAAATTATGAAAAACAGATTTTCTATCTTGAGTCACCTTCACCATTTGACAGTTAGCCATTGAATTGCATGGAAATGGGTATTTCTCCAGCAAAATATGAAATAGCTCCTGAGCCTTTTTCATATTTCCAATCGTTTTTTCAACCAAAGCGAGATTATAAACTGACTCATAAAACTTATCATCCGATTCAGTTGATCTTTGAAATGCACTTCTAGCTGCGTTATGATCTCCTTGTAGCATTCTTAAAACACCGAAATTATTATATGCCTTAGCACTAGTACAGTCTTCCAATAGCATCTCCACTTCCTGAATTTTCTTTAAATTTAAGTAAACAAAGCTTAAATTGATTTTTGAGTTCTCTGTCAAATTTTTGATATTCAATTCGAATTTGTCAAAATACTGTAACGCATCTTTAAGGTTTTTGATTTTCATAAGATTCACTAATCGGGCGACTTCTAAATTATCTGCAATCCATGCATGGTTTGTTATTCGAATAACGTCCAGGCACCAGTTAAATCCATCCTCTTCTTCTTCTTCAACGAAAGGTGCGATGAGGAAGACGATTCTTTCGATTTGGTCGATTTGACCGATTTGATCTAGGCTCGGCAGATTGAATAAGCCTTGGAAGTATCGGCGGACCTTTGAAATACTACGCAAAGCATATGCACACAGGATAAGATGTATGTATGACCTCAAATCGGGATTCTCCTTTACAATATAAGCAAAGACAACAGCGGCTTCGGAATAGAGCTTCTGTTGTACCAAAGCTAGACCAATATTATGCATTATCATGGAGTAAGTCACCCTTTCGTTTTGTCCAACTTGATCCAATGCCATTTTGTAGTATTTTATGGCTAAGGGGTAGTTGCTAAGTTTGAAGTGCACATTACCGAGATTGATTTTGACACGTAGCGATATTTCAGGTGACTTTACCAGAGGTTGGTAAATATTTAAAGCCGGACGAAAAGCGGATTTTGCTTCATAAGCTTCGGCGAGTAGTAGGGCTTTGTAAGGGGGGCTTAAAGCACAGAAGTGGGACATATTTTATTTAGATTTTTTTTAAAAGTCAATTCGTTTTGGATTTATAAATGATTACTTTCTAAGTTTAAAAAAAAAAACATCACGGTACATTAGTTAAGTCACTTCACTCTCTCCTTTCCGCCCACCGCCAATACATAAGTACAACTGAAACAGTCACCACAATTTGCATGAACCACTACCGGAGAATTAAGTTGCAGTTCATAGCCGTGGCCGCTGAATACTGTGAGGGATACCACATTCTCTTGTGGCAGTACATTAATAATTAAATAAATATTTTGGCGCCAAAAGCCCAATACAGGGCCTGGCGTAGCTTCTCCCGCCACTCGTACTGTGCGCCGCACGGATGGTTGGGACCTACAGTTTTATGGCGTTTTCGAATTGCAATTTTTTCGATTGAGAATAGCTGCTCATGACAATTTTTACTCTTGGATGTTTGCCGCTTTTTTTTTTTGCTTCGAACCTTGAACCTTCCGCTCAGTGATCGCGCACGTAACCACTGAACCACAGCGCCCACAGGACCAGGACATTACATAATTGGAGGATATAACCCTTCAGGCTAATCAAGGCTAATCACGGTTCATATGAACCTTTTCCCGTATTACGTTCCAACGCAACAGATGAGGTCTATATTGAACTAGATACCACTCACAATTTAACATCTTGTGGAGACATCGACATCGACATCGCCATTGTTGAGCGGGACCTCAACACAAGCTAGATAATGACAACAAAGCACTCCTACACAGTGTTGCCATCGTGCCATAATTTGTCACTGACAGTGACAACTATTTCGGAGTTGACCATAATTACTTCCGTGGTGACGTAGTTATTTCGGTGGTGACATAATTATTTCGGTGGTGACATAATCTCAAAATCGAACTATGTTGGCATTAAGTTACTCAATTTTAATTGGTCAATAATATTATATTGTAACTTTTGCTTTTTCTCGTAAAACATGGACGAAGTCTATAGTGGGCGACACTTGGGTTTTGTTGGAATATAAGATAAGAAATATATTTGTTCTCAAAAATATTGCTATTTTTTTTTTTTTTTTGTCGTTTGAATATGTCACTGACATTTTTTTTTCGTTAAGTGAAGAAACAAAGGTCAGAGAAGCAGAGTTTTTTTTTTTTTGTTTTCGAGTTTTGTGGAGGTCATGTGACATAATTCTGCCAACAATGTGACTTAAGTTTTATCAACATGACAACACTGCTTGTCGAAATACATAGCCTCGATGAACGGAGTGGTGATATAATTCAGGATTTCCACAACAACACCCGCCTGGTACAAGGCTTTGCAAGAGAGTTGATTGAGTGTCGAATTTCACTCGACTTTATCTTAGCGTCCGCTCCAGCTTCATCATTGCGTTTGCTTCATTGATTTGCTATGTATTTCAGCTCATACTTCGTCTTCAGCTTGAACTTCACGAGCCAGAAGTCGACATAGGAATGGAACGAGAATATCACCTTATATCTGCCTTTATACTGAACGTGCACGAACAAGCAAAATGCACCAAGGATCTTAGAGAACTTTTTGTTTACGGAACAGAGGTAAATTAACGCACTGGTTGACCACGCCGAGGGAGCAGGAAGTAGTGGTTTATATCAACACATTACGTATCCTTATCTAAAAATGTGTGGAATATATGTACAGGTAGATCTGCACTAAATTTGCTTTTACTGACTGCAAAAGTGTGGCAGTAGGGACACCACCAAAAAATTGGTGACAACTCGTATTACCAAAGCTAGTAACGAAGAGGCGATGTGTCACGTCCTTCATAGGAGTAGGCCATCAGAAGCCCACAAGGTTGTATACCCACAAGGTTGTATACAATCGTCAATACTATGTTTGGTTGCCACAAATTATACGTACTTTGGTGTGAAGCAGTAGAGTCCATGCAAGTCTTACAACCTACCTCAGACCTTGACTTGAACTAAATCTAAACTGGTTTAGTGGGAGAGGAAAACCTGATGGGAGTTGAGATAGTGCGAAATTATTGATAGCACTGTCTCGATTGACAGCGCAACCATAGCAAAAGATGTAGTTAAAGTGCCCGCATTATCGTTAAATATAAGAAATTGTTAGAAAAATTTAAGGGTGTTCTTTGGTTACGCCTTGGTGAGTTCACCCCAGCCCCTCCATCACACTACACTTATGCCCCACCTCTAACACGCAATTAAAATGACAGATTAGAAAGTAAATCCGAATTTATTCGCAACTTTTCACCGCCTTTAACCATAATAAACTTTAACTCGACTTTTCGTCTGTCACTCACTCATCCATCATTCAGATTTCATGGTGACACAGTCTCACTTAAACGTCCCCATCTGCCGAATCTCCCACAGAGTATGGGGTTATACCTACATTCTGTCATACAATAGATAGGAAGAGCTTAACACCTCTTCAGATGATGATAAATAAATCAGTTAATGTCACAGCACGAGATTTACTTTCAGATTGATTTTCTGACAAAAGCCAAGCACACAGATACTCGTATATACGAGTAGATATATGTACAGATATACAGGCAAGTTGCAAGAGAAAGTTATATATTTAAGAGACGCTATTTTTTCGTCAAAACCCCCTTTTTTATTCTGCGCAATTTTCAATTTGCTTTAAAGAATCTTGTAACGTATCTAAAAGCCTTGAATTCACTTGACCTGCATTGCAAACAAAATTGGTCGTACCCTAGACTGTGGGGATTGTAGACGAGGGTGTAATTTTACATAAAGCCGCACCACAACAACCTTAAAATACACCTTCGATTTATTTTTAAGAACTACACTTACTAAGAAGCTCAAGACAAGTGCGCTCTCAAAATCTGAATTCTCTTAAAGCCAAGGCTGTGAGAGAGAGAATAAAAGAGATTTACATAAGACTTGTAGTCTAAATTTAAAGCCTATACTAAGTCATTGGCCATCTGCGATGAAAAACATAAATATGATGAATTATTTGCATAACAAATACACAAACTTCCTCAAAGTTCTATTTTTATGCGCGCCACAGATACAAATACCATCTCAAAATAACAAAGAAGAAGTAGACCTCTTGAGTATCTGAGTTGTTTCAATTGAATGAAATGCAAAATTTACGTAATCTACAGCAGGTAAATTAACATTTTATTGGCCCGCAAAATTAAATCGGAAAAAAGAGTGCAACGATACTAGTGCATGTAGTCGATGTGGCGGCAATAGTTATTACCGCCTGACTGTACTGTATCTACTAGATTTTTCGAATGCATTTCCCCACTTAACCATGACCTATCTCATTGTACGGTCAGTTAGGTTAAACTATTTGCGCGAGAAGCAAATGTGCGCACATTTCTGAGAATTTGTTTTGTAAATTATTGTTTTTAAGAAAAGTATCTACATACTCAAATGTTAATGAATTGTAATTAATAGGGCTGATTTTCGGGGGAAAATTATACGAGTACAATGAAATGAATTTAAAATAAAATTTAAATTTTCGATTAAGTTATCTGTTGAAGTATTTTGAGTGAGGTTACGGGTTATCTGGCCAGATGGTAACAAGTAGTGATATTAAAATAAATGCATTGCAGTTGCATCGCAGGGTTATCAGTGCATAACGTGTTATGTGAAGCATGCGCAACCCTGAAGATTAAAAGAGAAAAAACAAATAAATACTTGCGTTAGTTTGACTGAATATCTTGGTGGTGATAATTTACATATTTTTTTGTAGAAATTCAAAACAAAATCTTGGTGATAAATCGTAACATATTTAGGCTAACCAAACAATGTAACAACAACCAATATTTCGTTGCCCCAATCGAAATTAGTAATTCATCTGCCAGAGGAATCTTTAGTTTTGTACAGGCAAAAATTGTTATCGAGTTCCATTTCATAGAACTCAAGTGCGCCACAAGAATTGAACTGAACAATTACAGATGATGAACTTTTAAAAACATCTCAGAAAACAATAAACAGATCGTCAAAAGCGTTGAAAGTGTTAAAAGAAAAAACCAAGTGAGATGGCATGGACTATGTAAACGGACAATTATTGGGTATGTTAATAAGAATAATTAGGTAAAGCATGTAAGCATGTGAGCAAGGACCTGACCAATATAGCCATTAGGCCAAATATCTATAACGAGCTTACAAACGACCAAAAAACTGGCGATGGAATGTGTTCAGAAAGTCAATGAAATGAGGGGTACGTGGGGATAGAATCCTAACTCCATTAAAGTGAGGTTCAGCTTCAAAATCCTCAGTTACTAAACAGTTGCTTTTAGTGAATGTTAGACGACATATTAGAGCAATGGGTCAATAATAAATTAATTAAAATAGAGGTAGGCATGGACAAGGGGAAGGCAGCTATGATATGGTAACTTTAAGTGTCATATGAAGTAGTTGAGGCTTATAAAATATAATACAAGTCGCAGATTATCACTGACTAGAAACACATTAGCATAGCGCACTCGTCGAAAATCGGTGACATGAAACAGATTTCTAAAGATTTTAGAAAAAGACTCAAACGTATATTCATATACCAGTATATGTACATATACTTTCTGAAAGTTATTTAGAAGCAAAATCTCTCCACGATAGTGCCGAAGTTTTACTCTAAATTGTTTCGAAAGGTGGTTGACACAAGAGAAGATACAAACAACTGGTCAGTAAGATTCTAATTTATCTAATAGCTAAAAACTTAATATTCATAAGATTATAGAAGTTAGAAGAACGGCATTTTAATGCCAGCAACATGCTAGTGGCAGTTGTAGTTAGCATTTTTATCCCGTGCCTGCTGGTCACTCAAAAACAAAAAAAAAAAACATATCGAAGCCCAGGAGATCGACGAAGCTAGGGTGCAAAAATACACAAATTCACCCTAAAACGTGGGTTGGTTTTTGTAACTTGCCACTTGAGCCGAATACAACTTATTTTTTTTTGTTTAAAAGCATGCCTACCTGAGACACCTAGTTTAGAAAAGAGGAGAATCATAAGAAGCACATTTTTGTGCAGCAACCATTAACATGAAGGGTTTAAGGCACCTTTTGAATTATATCTAGAGTTTAATATCTGGAATCAAAAGAGTAAGACAAATAATATACCAAAATATCATATTATATATTTTTTTTTTTTTTTTGTTTAAGTTGAAAACTGAACTGGAGACATGATGGAACCTTGTGGGACATCAGCATCTAAAAAGTTAACTTTAAATCTTGACTGAAACCCTACACACTGAATAAGAATAAAGAACTGGGTGAGCTGTCTATTTTATGTCTGAACTGACATTCGTATTCAAGTTCGATGCCTTCAAAATAATTTATTTTCTTATAAGGTATGTGTAAGCGCAAATACTATTTGCGTGTTGTGATATTTCTGATTTGAGTTTTTGGACAATGTTGTATTTTTTGGAAGTTATGAGATTTAGTGATTTGTGCATCATGTCTTTGAACGCGGACTATAAATTTCTGGATATATTTAGAAGATTTTTGAAGCATTTGTTATCTGAATCGCTGGACTACATTATACCGTCATGTACAGAGAGCAAGGCAAATTTTATATAAATTATTGAATACATTCCTTTTTTCTAAAAAATCAATTACAAATTTTACTTAAATAATTCTACAACATTTTAAACGGTATTCTAATACCAAATATAAATATTTTCTAAAATAGTATTCCTGCTGACAGTTTGCTTATCTTTCTTTAAACTAAGCCCCATTTCAAAATCGAATTAAATACTTAGATTTAAGTTCCAATACTAAATATTATGTCTAAGGATTGAAAGAATAATTCTGTGGTGGTTGGGTAAGAGAATATAGGCAGACTTCTAGTGAAAACGAAAGGCTTAGACTGAAAGAATTGCTCAATTAGTACATCCCTTTATCCAAACACCATAGAACTTTCACTTATATGTACAGTATTGTTCGAAACCTAAGCAACTTTTTCCTTTGAATTATTCAAAGTCGTATATTTAAGTATTTATTCTTTTTAATAAAAATATGATATTTTTTATTTATTACATTAAGTATATACCTAGATAAATAAAAAATCAAATACAAATTCTTCTCAAAATGCATCTGTTCAAAACCTAAGCAACTTTTACTCAAACACAAGTGTTCAGCGACAAATGGTATCTAACGGTATTTTTTGCAAATTCTCTGCAATTTTACATGCAACGCCTTTTTGATTTAGTTAGCTGAGAGCATTTCTTTTGTAAGGAAGTACTAATTGACACCCTTTCTGTCAATTGATCTATTAATTAATTATGGCGCGTACACAGTATGGAAAAACGTTTAAATCTAAAATTATTGAATGCTATAATAATGGCGAATCCCAGATATCAATAGCAAAAAAGTTTAATGTCAACAAGCCTATTATTTCACGGCTTATTAAGAAATATAAAGCAACTGGAACAACCGAAAAAGTGAATTTCGATGGACGTCCTCGTAAAACATCAAGACGAACCGATAGACAAACTGTCGATTTAATCAAAAAGAATCCTTTTATGTCATCGAGAGATATTGTCAATGAATTGCAACTCAATGTGAGTTCCAGCACTGTTAGAAAACGTGCACTTGAAAACGATTTAAAAAGTTATTCGCCATCTAAAAAGCCATTATTGACAAAGAAGCAATTAAAAAAAGGTTTATTTAAAAGAACTTTAATTAATTGTCTCAAATAATAACATTTTAATACACTTTCAGATTGGATTTAGCAAAAGCACATATAAATTGGTCCGTAGACAAGTGGAAGATCGTTCTTTTTAGTGATTAATCAAAGTTCAATATGTTTAACTCTGATGGTATCTGTCACGTTCATAGAAGAAAGGGTCAAAAGTTGAATCCCCGGTATTGCAAAGGCACAGTAAAGCATGGAGGAGAAAGTGTAATGGTGTGGACTTATTTCTCAGCGAATGGAGTTGGACCTTTTCATCAAATAAGAACTATAATGGATCGATTTGTCTACAGAAACATCTTAAATGAGCAAATATTACCATACGCCGAATGGAACATGCCACTTCGATGGGTGTTTCAACATGACAATGACCAGAATCATTCATCGAAGCTGGTCAAAGACTGGTTATCAACCAATGGGATTCAAGTTTTGGAGTGGCCCCCCCAATCCCCCGACTTGAATCCCATTGAAAATCTCTTTGTCATCTTAAAGCGTAGAGTTGGGACTCAAAGATTCAAAAATAAGGATGAGCTTATGACTTGTTTGAAAACGAAATGGAAATTGATACCAACGTCCACAATAAAAAACCTAATTGAGTCTATGCCCCGTAGATGTGCGGAGGTATTCAAAAATAAAGGTTATCACACCAAATATTAAAAGTTGCTTAGTTTTCGAACAGCTGCATTTTGAGAGGTATTTGTATTTGATTTTTTATTTACTTTGAATGAATTGATTTTGGATTTTTGTGTCTATCTAATTACTTAATGTAATAAAAAAAATTATCTTATTTTTATTAAAAAAGAATAAATACATAAATATTCGACTTTGAATAATTTAAAGGAAAAAGTTGCTTAGGTTTCGAACAATACTGTAATACCAAAGAGTTAGTATTTATTTCTTAAATTTTGAAATATCTTTCATATAAATTGTTTGTTCCTTATTAATAAGATAATAATAATACAAAAGTTTGTACTTACCCGCTCTGTAAAAAAAGAAAGAATTTACATTAATCCACCACCCCTGCACACACCCACTAAACAAATGAAAAACAAAAAAAACAACAACATAAAATTCATAAAATTACCCCCACTAATCAACACAGCAATAAATAATCTGATATCACATGGGAAAAAGTCTTCAATCCATATCCTTAATCGTAGTGTAGCATCACTTAAATATCTTTTATGAATTCAAAGCACTTGAAAGCCATTTTCATTTTTAGTGTGTGTTAGAACAAGTTTTTTTTGTTTTAATTTCCACCATAAAGGGTATTTCCACAACTTTTGGGCTCCTAAAATAGCCTGAAGGACTTCATACACATTCATATGTGTTTGTGTATGTGTGGTAAGCCACAACAAGCATTTAGACCTCGAGGGGGAAATACACCGCCGCCCTCACATAAGTTTTCTAAACCCCAAAAAGCAAATATGAAGCTATAAATTTTAACGATGACAAAAGAGTCCCGAAAGCCTAAACGAGGGTGAATATGAAGGCTGGTCGTGATTTACACCCCAATGTGTATGTACAATCATATATTTATGGGCTGTTAACGAACATGCGGTTAACTCGGTATTGTAGCCAAGTAATTTGTCCAATCGATGGTGGGATGCAATATCGAGTAATAATTCTATTTTTTCCCCTATAATTATCATCATTACATTGGGTGGAACAATAAGCGGGAACGTATAACATCCTGTTATTGAGAAGAAAAAAAAATCCATAAATAAACTTGGGCTAAAGGGATGAGATACATGAACTGAGCCGGATACACGTAAAGAGGGAAACTTTGCAATGTACAATTTGTTTCAACTTGGCATTTAACATTTTTTAGCACCACCCTCCCACGTAAGGCAGGTGTTTAAATATTTACTCGGCGCGTAATACGCAGGATGAGAACGATGCTACATGGGGGATGAAATTGGACACCGAAATTGCTTCCACCTCTAAAATGGAGTTCTTTTTTTTTTTTTTTTTTGTCTGTACCGCCATCATTCTCAATTACATCCGCAAAACAATGATGACAGATCCACCTTAACAGCCCTTATAATGCTATCCACTTTGCGGTGTAGGAGTGTGTTTAAGATAGATTTGTTTGGATATATATCGTTATAAGGATTTTCATTTAAAACATTAAGATCGATTCGAAAATCGAAATTGCGTTGTGGTATTTTTTTAGATAAATAATTGGATCCCTAAGGATGCGATGGAGAGAATGAAAGACAGGAACAGTAATCAAAGAGAATCACTAAGTGACACAAGTCAGTACTTATTTGGAGTTGAAAATTGGATTTTAATGGACAGACATGGATTTTCTATTCAGGGTTAAGTGGGAAGTTGTTTTTTTTTTTTCAAGGCTCATTGAATTCACACTTTGCAATTTAATTTCAAAACCCTGCCAAATGACCCATTTAGTTTTACAAAAAAAAAAAGGTTAAATGAGATCACGTTTCAATTCCGTTAAATGTTAAAATAGAAATTTAAAAAAAAAGCAATTAGTGGGCGTGCGTATACCTTTAATGGTGTTCCCGCTCTTATAACGTATTCAGGGCGCGATTTATTTATTTTAACTATCGCGATAGCAATAAAAAAATGTTAACAGATAATAGATTCGGCTGTATTATGAGTAAAATCAAAATTCTAGCTACATCCACCGAAGAAAAAAAAAATGTTTCCCCTACTTACTAGAGGAACAAACAATTTACGAGTATTTATCTTTTTCTTTTGAAATGGGGCTCATTACTCATTAACATTGCAAAAATATAAAAACTCATAAAAAAAAACTTGGCCACTTACCTTATAACATAGTTAACGCATACAACACTCTGTGGTTTTTGCTTGTCGTAGACAATTGTGGCTTGTGTCACAATCCAACAGTAACCGCCGCTTTTTCCCAAGAAGCGATAACGACATGTCTCACCTTGCCCTTTGCTTAGAACTGAAAATATTAAAAGAAAATAAAAAATAAAAATCTAGATTTCCTATTCACTAAGCAGAAATAAAAATTCGAAACCAATGTAAATTGATGCGGTTTAGTTCAGTTTCTGATTACATTTCAGGTAAAGACGGGCGCCAGTAAGTACACCAACAATAAGATGTACACAGTAGTTTAATAGAATTTAAAAGCATGTGCACGAGTCAAATACAAATGCAAATAAATAAGCAAATTTCCATTGCGAAGATAGAGATTTTCATACTATGAGTAGCACACAAATTTAAGTAACTCATAACTACAGGATATCACGTACATTACCCTTCATAATTATTCAGATAGTATCGGCATAGAGAATAAAAGCTCATAAATCCGATACTAAACAAATAAATGTTTTAAGTGCTTATACCGTGTATTTATTTACACCCATGGATCTACTTTTTTTATATAATCTTTTCTCAGGAGAGGCGAATCTATAACTCTGAGCCAGCGCCCCGAGATGTTTGTAGATGGCTGTTGATTCAGGTCTTTAATTGTTGGAGATTGCAAGATTCTGGAAATGAAATTAGGATGCTGTCATGGGCAAAACTAAAGATCTTGTTGTTTGTTGACTCTAGAAGATCATTGAAATGGAGTAGAAAAAGAGTTTGTAAAAGTATAGAACCCTGAGGCACTCCAACGCTTACAGCAAATGTATCAGAAAGTCCTCCTTGACCACAACTTGAATTGATCTGTTATGACGAAAAGTTTTGATCCAACCGCAGAGCCGTTGTGGTAGTCCATAGGAGGCTAGTTTGTTTAATATAGCATTATATCAGACTCGATCTAACGCTTTTGAGATGAGATGATGCAACGACTCTTCATTCACCATGCAGTTCGATGGCTGATGCCCACAGGTGTGTTACATAGCTCAGCAAGTTTCCAGTTGAATGGCGGATGCGATAAACATATCGATAACAATAATATCTTCTTAGCACGCAATTTCAAATTCAAGACTACCGTTGTGGGACCACTTTGCTACCTCTTATTTTTTTTTAAAAAAAAAACTCAGCAAACTGAATCATTTACATTTCTTTACAAAGGATATTTTCCAAACAATTCATCATTATTCTTTGATTTATTTGTAAGTCCAGCTTGTTAGTTTTTAGGGGTTGGTTTTAAAACTAAGAAAGCCGCCAAATGAGGTAAAATCTTATAGACCAATTTCGCTACTTCCAGTTATATCCAAAATTTTCGAGACGATATTACAAAGGCGTCTCCAACCGGTTATAGAAGGAAATAATCTTATCCCTGACCACCAGTTTGGGTTCAGAAGTAAGCATTCGACAATTGACCAGGTGCATAGAATTACTAACGTAATGGAGAAAGCACTTCAAGAGAAAAAGATATGCTCAAGCGTATTTCTTGACGTCTCGCAAGCCTTTGATAAGTTGTGGCATTATCGCTTGAATTGCAAATTACGACCAGTTCTCCCTGTATGCCTATACGACATTCTAGAATTATATCTCGGGAATAGACTCTTCCGTATTAGACATGGAAATGAATACTCGGAGCTCAAAGAAATGTCGGCCGGTGTACCGCAAGGAAGCGTTCTTGGGCCACTTCTCTATCTGTTATATACTCGAGATATACCGAAAGAAGATGGCTATCCTAAACGTAGGTAAAACAATCGAAGAAACGACTGCAAAACTGCAAAACGCACTGAATAAAGTAAATGAATGGACGAGGGACTGGCGGATCGCCCTCAACGAATCTAAATCTGTTCACGTGAATTTCACTTATAAGAAAACTAATGTCTTGCCAATTTTCCTAAACTTGGCCCGAATACCTTTTGCAAACGAGGCCAAATACCTTGGAATGACACCACTCGACGCAAAACTGAAATGGAATTCACACGTGAAAATAAAACGTAAAGAACTCGAAATCAAATATAGGGAAATGTACTGGTTGCTCGGAAAACACTCCCAGCTCAGTACTGAGAACAAACTGCTTTTATACAAACAACAAGTGCTAAAGCCGGTGTGGACTTACGGTATACAACTTTGGGGCTGTATCAAGAAAACAAACGCCAATATTTTACAAACTTTTCAAAATAAAGTGCTAAGAGAAATTGTCCACGCACCGTGGTATACTAGAAACGATGATATCCACAGGGATCTCGGAATTCCGACAATTGAAGCTGAAATTAGAAGCTTCGCGAGAAAGCATCTAAACCGACTAATCGGACATGTCAACAATACAATCCTACAAATTCTGGATGAAAGCAATTCATTGCGCCGACTACAAAGGACGTAACTTTTCGATTTGGCAAGATAGGAATCAACCGTGCCTAGATTGCGGAACATGCAGGATCTTTCAGTAGAAAGTAACCTGCCAAACAAGTTTTTTTTTTTTTCATGATAGAAAAATTGCTTGATAAGATCCTTCTTAGTTGCAATATATAACAAATTAAATCGCAGGGTGGTGTTTTTTTAGTCAGTAAGAATCTGACACTACTATGAGCACGCGCTTGCTATCCTCATAGTGTCTATGGAAGATTTTTCACCAACTCTCGGGGGAAAAAAAAAATAAAAAATAGTATTTACAAACATGCAGACAGACCAAGAGTCAAATTTTGGAAAAGTTTTCGAGGTTAGAACTTGTTATTGTTATTATCATAATGATTTGAAAAATATGGAGTAAATAAAAAAAAAAAAAAAAACAACTGGTGTTCCTGCAATCAAATCCATTTTCTCGTCGATAAAAGCACTCCTGATTCACTCATTCTTTGAAAGTTCCACGACGGGAGTAGCAGTTAATACGGAATCCCCGCAACAGAGGCTGTGCCTATTATCACTTGAACTATGAAAAATCGAGTTGAGTTCAAGTCGCCAAGCCTGCAGTGTTATCTCAATCAATGTTTGACATGACCTTCCCATGAAGCAGACAATTGCTAATGCTGCAGATGGTGGCTGTTTGGATTTCCAACAGAGTTGCTATGAGTTTTAACCTTTAAATGACGGCGTGTGGGAGTTTGGGAACCCTAGTCAGTACTTTTTTTTTCCTTAACATCACTTTGCTTTCAGGTAGCTAACAAGAAGAAATTGTTGAGGAAGCTGACGGCGACTTATCATATACTTCGTAATGTTCAGTTTTAACTTACGAGTATTAACTACAAATAGCTCATGAATTCAGGAAAATTTCTTATGGTAGACTTTAGGTATATAATATAATGTATCCTTCCTTTAAAGGTTAAGGCTTACAGGGTGTGGAGGTTTTGAAAAAAACGAAATGACACGTTGTCCGAACGTGTTGTTCAAAACACACGAAACATCGCCGCCAGAAACCTCCAACTAGACGCAAACCTTATGAACAAACAATCGGGTCATTTCGATGCAACGGCGATATTTCGATGCAACTTTTCATTTTTCATGTTAGGTACTGACATTATACCCTAGAAAAACTTCTGCTATCAAATAGTATCCACACCCTGTACATTAGATAACAAATTGACCACATCTCTCGAAAACTGCACTAAAAAACAGAAACGAGTACTAAAAATGTTCAAATGAAGAACATAATGCATGATCCGAAAGGCCTTAAAAAATACATACTCCAATACATAGAGCATTGTTAGTGATTTAAGAACGGCAAATACTAGCACGAAATATGATTTCATAGAAGTAGACTTTTTTCATTACTGGTTGCAAAATTGTTCATCATGCTGTGCAAATAATTTCACGCAAACATTCGCTTCTATTAAATAAATTTGACTGGCTTCACGAAAGATGCTCGTCGTAAAATTCATTATTTTTACAACATCCTACCTAAGATTTAGGGCTTCTCATTTTCTTCCTTTCATTTATAAAAGGTCGGCTAATTTCCTTGAAATTTTAACTTTAATAATTACGGTTAGAAGAGATACATAAACGTAGACACTTAAGGGTTGAACAAGATGTTGTAAATTTAATTTTAAATGACCATTTATAAGCGAGTCTCCATAAAAAGTCGCTCCGTCATTTTTTAAAAATATTATTTAAAATTTCTTGGGTAAGGAAGTATGTTTCAAATGAAATAAACTTGATATCTTGTATTTAAGCAGCATTTTTTGTACAAAACGATAATAATGATGAGTGTCCATCGAAAGCGTCATAAATCATATTTATTTTTTCTTTATTTTATTACGTGCGCTAAAAGCTCTAACCTTGAAAAAAACAGAAGTAATAAAAATATTGATACGTTAAGTAATTAATTATTCTTCTTTTCTCTCAGAATAGCATATACAAGACAGCAGACTTTGTTTTGATTTGTTATCTTAAAAGAAAAAACAAAACTTTATTTTTTTTTATTGCTAAAAATAAAAATAAAATTGTATTTTAGTGCAGTCTGGCACGTGTTTTGAGGAACAAATACAAGAATTTTTTTGAATTTTGGGAGATGCGATCGAGTTGTACCAATTAAATGACTCGGAACTTTTTTCTTTTTGTTAAAGGCGATAACAATCTTAATTTTTCTGTCAACTTAAATGTTGGGAAAATGTATTAACACGTGAGCGTCAGACGATAATCGTGCAGGTGCTGAAGTTTTTTTTTTTTTTATCTTTATCTGACAGTCTAGATATCGACTCGACAAAAAAAAAACAAAAAAAAAAACCAAACATACTGATACAGAACGGATCGTATGATACCCTATCCCTCAAGTTCCAACCCAGCTTTGACATTGTAGGTGTGGTGTTATGAAATTGTTAATTCAAATGCAATAATATCTTGCAACTCGGAATATACTTAATCGACTTTTTAGTGATTTCATTAGAAGATATACTTTTCAAGGTCTTTTCTTGGGAGAAAATAGGCGTGGCTCTTAATATTTGCAACCAAAATTCACGTATTCTGCTGAGACTTTTGCAAAATGTTTTTTTTTTTTTTTAAGAAATCGCTTCAAAAAGTGCGCGTGGTCATGTACGAGGGTGGGTCACCTTAAATTTAATTTTTTTTTGTCAAGAATCATCTTTCAAAAGAACGCACCCAAATTTTCAGACAGATCTGTCAAATAGTTTTGTTGTGGCAGCCATTTTATATAGACGCCTACTAGCATTTTCGTTAAAATGGAAAAAAGTGAATTTCGAGTGCCCATTAAACACTATTTTTTGCGAGAAAAAACTATCACGCAAGAAAAACAAAAACTTGACAAATATTATGGGGACTCTTCACCATCGATTGAAATCATTCACCACTGGTTTACTCAATTTCGGTGCGATCGTTCAAGCACAAGTGACGCCGAATGTTCTGGTCACCCAAATGATCGGCGAGTGAAAGTGCGCGAGCTTGAAGAGGTCACAGTCTTATAACATGGCTCATGAAAAAGCTTTTCGCAAGATTGGTGCCGCGTTTGCTCACAATCGACAACAAACGCATTCGTTTGACAACTTCAAAGGTGTGTTTGGCGATGTTCCAGAAAAATTCGGCTGAGTTTTTGCGCCGTTTCGTAACCGTGGATGAAACCTGGATTCACCACAACACACCAGAAACCAAGAAACAGTCAAAACAATGGACTTCTCCTGGTGAATCGAAGCCGAAGAAGGCCAAGGCGGGTTTGTCAGCAAACAATGTCATGGCGACAGTTTTTTGGGATGCGCGCGGTGTTATTCACATCGATTACCTTGAAAAGGGTAAAACGTTTACCGGCGTATATTACGCAGAGCTGCTGGATCGATTCCAACCCGATTTGAAGCAAAAACGGCCGCATTTGGCGAAGAAAAATGTTCTTTTTCACCAGGACAACGCACCACAACGTACAAGTCCGCAGTCGCAATGGCAAAATTGCATGAGTTAGGCTACGAACTCCTCCCTCATTCGTAATCGTGGATGAAACCTGGATTCACCACAACACACCAGAAACCAAGGGACTTATTGACCCACCCTCGTACAATGTATTGGCAAATTGTAGGGAATATCAACGTCTACACATTTTTTCAGTTTCTTATAAAAATATTTTAGAAAATAGCATTTTAGATTTCAGGTTTTTTCATTAAATACCATTTTTAATGGGCACATCGGCAAGTGCTTTGCTTTTTAGATACAGGAGACCCCCAAAACCCGAAAGTTGAATGCAAAATTGTGCTGGTGAATAGCCTTAGATGAAAGTTTGTGTGGAAAACTGACTTCTGATACAATGAAAAGTTTGTCGGTATCTGCGCACAGGTGGATCGCGAAATTCAACACGCTTGCGCCATTATCCATGAATAAAATTGACCTCATATATAATTCAAAACTCTAGTTTCAAGTTATTAATGTTCACTCAGAAAACCATAAAATCTGTAGGTACATCACTCCAAACAAAGATGTATCTTCTTCTCTGGTATTCATATTCATTGAAGCATTAGCAAAATTATGCTACCATCTACATATACTATATATAGGTAGGTAGACTACGCCCTTCTACATGCACATACCTATAGTTAGTAAGTCTCTCCAAACACCTGGAATCGGGATACTGGTTGGCTTTTGCAGGCGATGTAGAAACAGCTACGTTGCTCTAATAAGTCTGATTGGTGAATGAGAGACTACCATCTCTAGACACTGCAACCCGGCAAATAGCAAGAATGCTAACTGACTAGGAGGAGAACTCATACTAACGAAGTTTGCGAAAACTACGCAGTTAAAGAAGGGAAATGTCCGAGACATCCAAGGTATAAAGTCGGAAATATTCTGAGATCCTAGTACGGTGTCGATTATTTAACTTAGGACTAAACATTATTTCATAACGGATTCACCATGATACAGGAAAGTTCAAAGTCCATCTAGAATGGATCGTAAGATACTCTATCCCCCATCTTTTAATTTAGCCATAATAAAGTGAGTGTGGCATTACGAAATCTTTGAAATAGATATTTAAGAAATTTTACCACAAAATTGTTGTTACAATTTGTTTTCTTTGTAGAAAGTGGGCGTGGCTCCCAACATTTCTAACCGAAGTTTACGGATTCTGATGAGATATTTACAATATTACTGTAAATAGATTTGAAAAAGATATATAATTTTTTTTTTTTTTTTCTAAGAAAACCCCTCAAAAAATGGGCGTGGCCCTGTATAATGTATGGACAAAATGTAGAGAAAGTCAAAATCTACATATCTTACCTTGACAATATTTTTCAGTTTCTAGCAAAAATATTGAGAAAAAAGACATTTTTTAAAATGTAAGAATTTCTTTCCTAATTCCCTAAAACAAAATCCCCAAAACGAGAATCCCCGAATCGAAATCCTCAAACACAGAATCCCCCACCCAAAATCCTAAAACACAGAAACCTTCATAGTTCGAGTGTATCTAAGAAATTATTTTTGGGAATTGTAGACTGCGATTGTAAATTGCAATTTATCCTCGCTGTGCGGTGAATGACGAATAGAATGTGACAAATATCTGCGAGCATAAGCGAAAGCGGCTGATAAGAGAAACCCGGTACCTCAAATAGTTAATTGTTTTTTCGGCTTATTCGCAGAATTTCAAGTGGAGCAAATCAGCAGGTACTCAACTATGAAGGATCTACAACAATTTGCAATAGAACAAATAACACGGAGTATTTCTCAGCACACAGATAAATTGACTGCCAATTCTCCTCATCTATTTTTGTCGCGAAAAACAACACAACACGACTTCGTACGAACACAAAGCCAATAGCTCCTTATAACCGCCGTAAAGAAAAACAGCGATATCTTCTGCTATTGATTCCCAATAAAAGCCATCAACTTGAAAAACTCACAAAAATAAATCCCTTCCCTTATCGAGTTTGTCCTTCGAATCCCCTCTTTATGCGAATCACGTTCCAGTACGTTGACATAAAGTCAACTCAAAGCAAAAGACAAAAAAAAAAAACTATCCGCAACTATGGGTTAAAACAAAAATACCGCCTGCCAGGTTGACACAGCCTCATTCGGGATCTATAAAGGACTTGAAACAATACTTTCAACTCAGTATGTGTGCCGTGATTTTGTTTCGTGTGAATTGCTTTGGGGATAACCATGTAAACTCCAGGGGAGAATTTCGTAAATTTCCATAACTTCAAGACGATGCGCTATTTCATATTCAATAAGGACTCACAGGAGGTAGTTTATGATAATGCTCACTTACATCAATCACGCGTCATTCGTTCTCTGTTCACCTGGAAAATAATTCGAGTGGAAAATTTGCATATGCAGCCAATAAAAAACGTTGAATGCAATTTGCAGTAAAATGCATGAATGCATGTGGAATCCAATTTTAGTCCTTCGCTAGGATAAAGATGACAGATATCGTTTTAGTATGTTACATACTCACTGCTGCCATTGTTTATACGAATTCCCTGCGAACGTGATATCGTTTAACCCTTCCAAAGCAAATCCACAAAAAAAAAAAAAAAAAAGAGGACGAAACAATCCACTCGCTTTCTACTATCATTTCTAGGTGCACTCTACCTTACAGATGCCAAACAAATCCTTGATTTATATGATTCGTTTATGTCCTTTACTGGATTGTGGATGGTTGTCGATGAGTCCTCCTCCATTCTCTCTTCGACCATCCACTACATCTTCCTGTCTGTCTGTCTGAAGTATAAGCTTGTGTAGGATTTCAAGGATTTGCCAGATCAAACGATGTGTGATTTGTACGCGCGGTAAGAGTATCCAGCCATTCAGCTAAAAATCTATATTTGAAATATTATTCCCCAGTTAGACAAAAAGGATTTCCTAGGATTTCCCTCTATTGCTCCTTCCGTCCTTCTAAGCGAAGCTAGTCACATACTCTCGTTTGTATTCATAAATCCTTGTTACCCCGAAAAAAAAAAACCTGAAAATTGTATACATCCAAGGAAGATGCCGGTATCGTCCTTGAATAAAGGACAAACCAACTGGAAAAGTGTACCTACCTATGAATGTGCATAGTTTGTGTTGTGAGGAGGGAAAACTCGTTGTGCAATGACCCCTGACCCTTGATTCTGGCGTCGTATAGAAAGAAGTTTCTGCCATGCAACTCGGCACGGAAGGAAGAAAGTTTTTCTTCCTATGAACAGTGTGGGTAGAGCTCTGTGGGAGGAATAACAACTTTGTGGTTCGTTGAAGGGAAAAAGGAAATAAACGAAGATGAAGAACCCAGAATCAACATCTTGAGTAAATGTTTGCTTTCATTTCTGATACTACCAGTTGTCTTTATTATATCATAACGAATACATGGCTCGTGCTGTTGGTTTTGTCGTGTCCTTTGTGAAGATACTGATGCATTCCATTGGCGGTACTTTTGTTCTATGAGATTTCGAAATTTCGAGGATTTGGGGAATTATACTTGGCTATGGGTTAAGTTGACTTTTAGTTTTCTATAATTCATGTGACAGATTGCTGGTTACTGTTTGAATATTCATAAGATACATATTGGCTTAAAGCAAATTGGGATTCAATTAGAATTATTTCTAAATTTTACCCATTCCCTTAACAGTTCATCGAAAAAGAAGAACCTTCACACAAAAGTGTGAAGTGTGTTGTAAAAGCGAATAATGAGGAACAAAACTTTTTGATGGAAACAATGCTCAAACCACTGTTTAATGTCCAAATCACAGTTCACCACAAACAATAGGTGAGCTCATTGGCAAGAAAAATGCGACAAAATGATATCTCCCGAACAAGTAAAGTTGTTATTCGTCTGAAACGGATCGTATGATAAACTGAGCCCCAATAAATTGGACGTGGCTTATACAATTTTTAATAAGAGAATTTTTCCTCACTGTTAGAAAAATGGTAAGATGCAAACTATTGACAGAGTTTATTTAGAAAAAATTGGTAAAGTGGGAGTCAAGATTACCAAAAGTAGACGTGGCTCACGACAAATACATATGTATGTAACAAACATATCTAGATTAAAATTAAGTCTTTCAGACATTTTTTTAAAAGTGGGCGTGGCGGCATAAAGAGGCGAAAAAGCCCAAAAAAAGTGGGCGTGTAAATAAACATTGTACGGGAAAATTGTAGAGCACACTAAGATTTATATATATTTCTTTCAGACATTTTTTCAAAAGTGGGCGTGGCAGCATAAAGAGTATGTTTGCATGTACCAAAAAATGCAAAATACCAAATAAAAATGTCCTGAACTTGCTGAAAAGTGCTTTTGAAAACTGGTATTTTGCCGCAGTTAAGAACGGATTATTGTCCAACGCCCCACCAAACGGCTTCCGATTGATGACCAACTCCGACAATAAAAGATATAAACTGATATTGCCAAAACGCAAAAACGTTCTCGCTAGCTCTCCGATATCTCTCTAAAAGGTATCCAAATTTATATTAATTGGCGACCTACCTATAAGGGATGCGCTTTAGTATCACTGAAATATAAACGTGGATGCGGAAGTGTGCTGCGAATGCCCAAGCTTCAGCAGAACCAGACAGCTTTCGGCGAATACTTCTTTAATGATTTGGACGAACTGTCAACAAAGTCACTGAAAATTAATTTTGAACTCAAATTGGGTTAAGGGGGCCGGAAACCTTAAGAGCCTACCTACAAAACACAACTGACCCATGGAGATACTGTCATTTTCTCTCCTGAAAGTATCTAAATCGGGTGAAGTGGAGGTAAGATGTGGAAGGATTTTTAGAAATCTTCGATTCAAACTTCTCGCACATTTAACTCAAGAACCACTCAACGGATTTTGATGAAATTTGGCTATTGAATTAAATATAGTTTTATTTTTTCTATATTTTAACTTCATAAACTCTAAAATTTGTTTTTTTCCCGTTAATTCTTTTGCCTTTGTCTTAATCTTTGAGGACTTTTGTTTAACTTAACCCGACAAAAATATTTGATTACATACAAAAAAATATATTTTTAGTGCCACGTTTTGCACGTGAGGTTTCAGAGAACATCGAAGTCCAAAGTGGGGTACGACAGGGTTGTATACTCTGACCACTGCTGTTCTTAGTGGTCATCAACGATGTACTTCGGGCAGTCCTAGAGGAGGGAGACCAGGTAATAGAATGGAATTTAAACACCTTGACTACGCGGACCTACATCTAATGACCGACAGTTTGGAAGTTGAAGCAAGCAAAGTGGGCTAAAGATATATAAGGGAAAATCCAAAGCGCTGAGCATTACCAACTCTAACGTTCAGCTCAACATTGCCGGACTGTAGGTCGAAAAAGTAAACAACCCCCCATCAGGAGGAGCAAGTTGAAATGGATCGATCACACCTTGCGGTGCGAAGACAGTTCGATTGCAAAATTTGCCATGGAGTGGAATGCACTCACAGTCACATAGAAGAGGGAGCCGCTCTAAGCAAACGTGGCGCAAAATACTTCTAGAGGAATCGAGGGCGGTTAGAAAGAATTGGACAATTAGACGGTAATATTTTATAGAAATTTGCAGTATTTCTACATGTTCTCCACCACTTGAGAACTGTTTTCTGTTAAGTTTACAAAACCCTGTGATGGAGTGAAAGGAAAAAGTTGAATATTTGATAGATAAGGGAAAAGAGTGAGGTAACAAATTATATTCTTGAAATACCAAGGAAGGAATCTATATCTTCAACAGTGTTTAAGGTACAGCTCGCACCAATTGAAAATCTGTCTTTAAATATTCATGTCTTCAGAGCGTGGGCGATAAGCGTATATAGAAATGAGCACGTCCGACAAATATGTCCTTCCAACTGACTTGATTGCCGCAGATAATTTTCCCACAGACTGTCGCGCTCCTATAGGTACGAGTACATTCATATAGTACATACGTACATGTATATAGAGCTGAACACAACGAGGCAAACCCTGTACGCCCTCCCCCGATGGAATAGGCTCTTAAGAATGTCGTTAATTGCAAATGGTCTTTAAGTAAAATCTCTAAAGACCAAATTTGCATAGCGATAAATATATGCTTTAGATTTATGTGTATCTTAAAGACAAACATATCATAATCAATTTGTATCTTGGCTATGTCTTCTGCTCAAACAAACCGCTCCTATGGGCATATACCACCGAATATGGACCGTAGATACATGTTATTTGATGAATAATCAATTATCTTCCAGTTTCGATCGAATCATGATTACTACATCAAAGTAAAATCGGAAATCTCATTTACGATTCTGGTAGTCTGTCAAAGCTCAATCTGCCAATCGAACCGTGATTAATAGTGAACCTAACAAACTAATTAAAGAACCTATTTTATTCCTTTCCTACACTCATCCACCATGAAAACGCTTTCATATAATACGAGTTGGTACAAGTTTCCTCGCAACACACGCACACAAATTCGCCCACACACATCTCTGTGTGTGTACCTACATGTTTCCTAGAAAATTAAGGAATACGAAGAAAAGTGGAATGTAAAGGAATGAGTATAACTATCGCGAGAGAGCCATTTCAGTTAGCTTTAATGTGGGAATAAATCCTCACCGCTTAAGAAGAACGTCTACCAGTACATACATATGTGTGTTTGAATATCTCTACCATCCACATATGTACACACTTTCTTCTGTGTAATTTATTTCTCCCAACAATTACTCGTATACTGATTTTCCATTTGTTAGACTTCTTAATTCCCACTTCGGATTGGGATAAGAAAAAGCGGGCGTTGTGTATATGTGGATCAAGTTTATGGCCGTCTTCCTTCCTGTTCCTTGTATTCATGGTCATGTTTACAAAATTTCCACCGTACTGATGTTGTCAGTTTTTCTTTATTTGTTCTCTCCTCATTCGTTGTAATAAATTGCACACTGAGGGAAGTGGGATGGAATTTTCATTATTGCCTGCGAATATTTCACTGCGAAAAAAAAAAAATCAAATCTCTTCCTGTGATATCGACAAATGCCAATGACTAGCTATAGATTGGAAGACATTTAAATTTTCAATTACCTCTCCTATAGTCGAAGGAGAAGAGAAAAGAGAAGGCAAGAAAGAACTCAATCAAAGAGAAACAATCGATATGAAAATAATGAATTAATTGAAATACTGTGCGGGTGGAATAAATTTCATTCAAGCTAAAATGTCCTTCGATGAATTTTAAGCGGAAGGGGTTCTTTTTTTTTTTTTTTTTTTTCTTCTTTTTTTTCTTTATCTTCCCTTTTTTAATGTTTATTTATGCGACAGGAATGAATAGCCGCATAAATATACATAATGTACACTGTGCAACAACATTGATTTAAGAAAAAAACTTGTTTTTGTCGGCCAATTGTGATGACTAGATGCCAATTGCTTCATCCTTGATCTAGAGATTGGAATACGTATAGGGATATAGACGGTAGAGTTACAGAATATTTTTGTAAAGCATCTCTATTTGCATTATTTAGCGAGAGAAAGCCCTGTCATAATTTGGCGATTTGTTTTTTTCTGCATGTTATGGCAAAGTTTTTCGATTTAGCTTGAAGAAAAAGAAGGATAAATCTATGAGAAGCCATATTGTTGAGAAGAATATGTTAAGACAATAAGGCTGCGTACATACAGGAAGTGAGAACAGGCCATGCTTAAGGTATTCAAACACAATTTTTTTTTAAGAAAATTTCCAAATCCCGAGCACTCAGACTCACACGAAGTCCATTATACTACCAAGCAGAACTCCTTTTGGTGTAGTGGTTGGAGAAACTTGGATTTTATTCGTTTTTCTTTTATGCTCCGGTGGCTGTAGTTGCTGTCCTCCGTCCGGGCTTGAACCTGCACAGTTCGGGTCACAAGCGAACACAATACCCACTACACCATGGCCAACCGTTCAAACAGCATACTGTTATAGGAAAAAAAGATGAACCTGATGTTGAACCAGAGTAATATAATCAGATACATTAAGCACATTTAATGCTTTCTTTTTAGAAACACCCGCAGAATTTGCGCAGTGATATCTCAAGAAAGGTTAGAGAAGTAACAAAAGCCACCTTTTGGCCCCACAGAAACTATCGACGGACTTGTTCCTAGAGCAAAAATTCAATAAAAACCTTTAAAATAAAACAAATGTTCGTCGCGATGTACAAGCGAATGCATTTAGAAATGATTTTTAAAAGAATTTACCAATTTTTGAATGAAAATGCAACTTTATTGTGAAAAAAGTTTACAAATGAATCGTTCAAAGTATTTCCCATCGCTAGCTACAACTTTTTCCTATCTTTCTGGCAGAGCTCGAATACCGTTACGGTAAAAGCTATCCACGAATCAAACCATTTTTTGATGTCTTCATATGAGTGGAACTTTTGATCAGCCAGACCATGTGCCATCGAACGGAACAAGTAATAATCGGATAGCGCAATATCTGGCGGGTGGGGTAGGACTTCCCGTTTGAGCGTTTCCAGGTAGGTTTTAACGGGTTTGGCATCGTGAGGCCGAGCGTTGTCATGCTATAGAATCACTTTTTCGTGCCTCTGCTCGTATTGTGGCCGTTTTTCGCATCAATTGAAGTCGATACCGTTCTCCAGTGATAGTTTCGTTGGGTTTCAACAGTTCATAATAAATGACACCGATCTGGTCCCACCAAATACACAGCATAATCTTCGCAGCGTGAATATTCGTTCGAGCCGACGACGTAGAAGCATGACCGGACAGTCCCCATGACTTTCTTTTCTTTGGGTTGCTGTAATGAATCCATTTTTCATCACCCGTCACGATGCGATGAAGAAAACCCTTCCTTTTTTGTCGCTGGAGCAATTGTTCATAGGCGAAAAAACGACGCTCAACGTCACTTGGCTTCAAATCATAAGGAACCCACGTTCCTTCTTTTTGAATCATTCCAAACGCATGCAATCGCTTGAAAATAGCTTCACGGGTAGCTCCTAATGCTGAAGCAAGCTGTTCTTGCGTTTGGCACGGATCCTCATCGAGCAATGCCTCCAATTCAGCGTCTTCGAAGGATTTTGGCCTTCCTTCACGCGGACGGTCGTCAACACTGAAATCACCGCCTTTGAAGTGACAGAGCCAATCACGGCACGTGGTTTCACTTTTTGGAGCTCTCGATGCGCTTCAGCCGCCGTTTTCTTCGAATGAAAGAAGAAAATCAGCACTTCCCACAAATAACGATGATTTGGCACAAAATCAGACATTTCCACACAACCAAAAATATATGACGCCAAAACAATTTGTTTACCATATGTCTGACCTCGGTTCATGACGTTTTGGAAAAATCGACCAGCAGTTACTGCTGGAGCCATCTATTGACAACTTAGTTGCGCACCTAATAGTTTTTTTTTTTTTTTTTTTCTAAAAAATATTGACGCGTTATTCCTTCGTACTGTTTGTTTCTATCCAAACTAATGTAGCGCACAAGTAGTTTTTCCATTATAAAAACTATTTTTCTTAACTTGATAAGTACCTTCTTTTCCATAAAATCACCATTTTATATTAATCATGGTACACAGTAGGCACCGCAAAGATCTTCAAAAATTTATGCACTTACAGCATTTTTACACGAAACAACTGAGGATATTTTCACCCTCCATCTAACTCGGCCTCCAATTACAAAAGGAATATCAAAATTATACAGCATATTAGGATGAGCCAATATGACTAAAATGAAAACTTGCTGAGATACAAGACTCATTCGCTCACCCACTCACTCATTCATTCACTTATTCACTGATCCGTTTCATAAACACTTGAAATTTTGCAAAAGATTATGGAAAATGTGTTGGAAGGAGGACGAATATGCGAAGCAGACATTGGTCACCATTTCACCTTTAGGTCAATAAAACTCCCCATTTGTATAAGGTACTTAAAAAACAAAAACAATATATGTATTTAACTCTGAAATAAAAAAGTTATAACGAATTCAAACCATAAGGTAATTTTGAGCCACTTTGTACGAATTGTTTGCTAAAAACATGGTACGCCATCTATTAGCACCTGAAAGGCACAACTCAAATGCGGAGAATTGAAAGACACACTTTTCTGGAATTCTCTAACATACATAGTATTGCCAAGATTCATCAATATCTCAAATCGAACATTTTCAGGAAACCAATACTCGCCCTTATATCTATGTAGGTGTAAGTAAAAATGGAAATTTTGATATGGTTCCAAAAAATTGTCAAGGCAGAGGTGCATCATCGTAATATAGAGTGATTCATTTGGAGGTTACAATTTAAATCAGGCACTACTGTTGTTCTGTCAAAGATAAACAGCTGACATTTGACATCTGGCTTAGTGTTCACTAAGCATTGACATTTGTAATTATCGAGCGGTGTACGAGAGAACAACGCATTTTAAGTGCCAAAACCCATCTCCGAAATGAGGAAAATTTAACCAAAGCCCATCTCGTGCCGCGGTTAAGAAATTGATGGAAAAATTCGATCGATGTTGGATGTGCGCAGAGACCAGTGCATCCTCTTAGTGGCTGGTCGCGCCAAAATATAGCCGCAGTGACAGTGTTCATGACAATTAACCAATATCCATTCGCTATCGTGCACAGTGCACTTAACAAAAGATGTACATCTACATACCTACAAGATCCAATTGATTCAGGAATTGAAGTCTGTAGGCCATGAACAGCGTCTTGACTTTGTTGAATGAATGTTAGAGAACCACCAAGTTGATGGTGATTTCTCGAACAAAATCATCTTCAGCGGTGAAGCTCACTTTCAACTGAATGGCTTGGTAGGGAAACAAAATTGTTGCATTTGGGTCATGAAACCCCACGTGCCATTCAAGAACATCCAATGCATTCATAAAAAGTCACTGTTTGGTGAGGATTTTGGGCCGTACTTTTTCGAAAATTCTCAAGGCGATGCTGTAACAAATTATTGTTGGCACCAATTGGACGATATTGATGTGGAAGACATGTGGTTTTAACAAGGCGGTGACATCTACCACACAGAGCAATAAACAACGCGATCATTTCGGCGATCAAAATTGGCCACCAAGATCATGCGATATCACGCCGTTGGATTTTTTTCTTTGTGGTTATGTGAAGCAGAAGGTGTATACCAATGATTCCCAAAGGATTCCAGGCCGAGAATCGACGCGTTATTTACGAGTATAAACTACCGCAGGATTTATTCATAAAAAGTCATGGAAAATTTCATCAAAAGAGCGGAGTCTGCAAGACCAGCCGTGGAAGCCTATTTGGCCGATATCATTTTTCATGTTTAATGTTAATGTCCCAACATTATATTGGCATAAAAATATCAACAGTTCATCATGTCTTTCGAAGTTAAATCATCAAATTGAATCACCTTTTAGCAGTTGGGGAGGTGAGCATCTAAAAGAGTGATGAAGATTGCCGGAAAGCTCACGCAGTAAAGCAAGAGGCCTATAAAGCGACACAGTAAAGGGTGACAGAGGAGCACTAGCTTCTAAGAAAGAAGACAACAAAATATGAAAAACAAGCGATCGAGTCAATGGAGATCAATTTTAGTAGGAATGATGTTCAAAAGGCAGCAAAGCCCGAAAAGAAGCCTGTAGGAATATAGGAGGGAATCTAGTAACAGAGTCACAGTTGGTGCTGAGAACTTGGAAAGATCACTTTTTAACAGACTGTTAAACGGCGGTGATGATCATATCTCCACTGTCAGGCAAAATGCTCCATTCAGCTCGGATGATGACGATCAACAATTTCGTTCACACGACCAATATGAAGTGAAGATAGCAATATTTAAGCTTAAATCCAGTTTAAGGTCTGACCCTTTGAACTGCGCCAACTACATAGGTATTAGTCTCCTCAACATCGCGTATAATATAGTATCCGCCATATTATGTGAACGCCTTAAACCTTTTTGTCAACAATCTGATTAGTTTGTATCAATGTGGTTTTAGGCTAGGAAAGTCCACAATAGATCATGAACCCAGGAACTCCAAATCAATACTCACGGCTTTCTCGTTGATTTTACAATCGCCTATGAAAGCTATACAAAACCACGTCTAGTTTTAGCATCCCTGTCAAACTCGTCCGTCTGTGCAGAACGACGATGGAGTATGCACACGCTCCAAAAAGGTCGGTAGCAACATCACCGAGGCTTTTGATGCCAGAAAGGACTACGATAAAGTGACGCCGCTGTCAGGATTGTACAAAATTTCCAAGTTAATATCAAACAAAACAAACACCAGCGCAGAGATGCTATCCAAAGGCGGATGAAAACACACATGGTTATTCCACTGATTTTTGGTGCCGTTTGTATCGATGGAAAATGGATGAGAAGATACAACAACGAACTATACCGGTTGTACGGCGACATGGACCTGGTCCATGGTTCATCACCGAGATGACTAGGATATGTAAAGCGAAGGGACATCAACGCTCTGGGCCGGATAGTCTTCGAATCCAGCCCAGAGAAACGATGCGTTAAAGTAGAGGCGGCTAGCACTAAATCGAGCTGGCTGGATAGCTTTGTTGGTTGAGGCCCGGGTCCACCCGGACTGTAGCGCCATCTAAAGTAAGTAAAGTCTAAAAGAATTGTACACTAGATCTTTTCGATGCCGAACTTGGAGAGCAGTTCCTTGGATTACAAACGAATACAAGATGCACCACATCCTTTTCGAATAAAGTCCGCAAGAAGCATTTTACTAAAAATCGAAAAAATAGGCACCTTCGTTTGCACTCTATTCATTAGTAAAAAAAAATAATCCAGCGGATTGTATTGTGCGCAAAATTACATGAATACTTGGTTGTACTCCCCTCTTCAGTAAGTAGTTCGCATAAACTGATTAATGACTAACGAATTATTCGCCTACTACGTATCCTTAGACGATATGAATATTAATGTAACGAATACATTACTGAATCCATTTAAATTTTTATTAGTTTTAAACCAAAAATAAATAAAAATCTAACAATCTGATCTAATTTGCTTATTAACATTTAAAGACATATTAACTTTTTGCATTCCCCTAGAAGGGGCTAGACCGTAATGTACTGTACTAATTGCTTCATTTGATACGAGTAGTTCTCTTTTTCATCAGAAAAGGTCAACATTTCATCAATGAGGGTTGAGAACCTCACTAACTGCCGTCATTTTCTCCTGTAATCCGTTGTAATAAAATTAAAACTAAAATCACTTGCATGTAAATTATCTCGTTTAAGTGAAACAAGCAAAAAAGTAGAAACCTATTACCAGAAAAACTTCTACACCACGAAATGCATTAATTAAATAAAATTCTTCGGATCCCCGCCCCCAAACCACTAACAGAAATATCCCTGGACAAACTTTTCCTTCTAACAGCATCCAACAGTAGCGAAACTGTTGGAAGAAAATGCCACTCGTTAAGTTAGTTCATTTGCACACTATGGCGTATACGTAACTTTCTAAATTCCAAAGTGAAACCGACCCAACCCGAAGGAGTTGCGAGTGCGGAATCCACATCCTTAACAAATGATCCATGTAATAGGATCTTCTTTTTTTCTCCTTTTAACTGTTTTCCATCTCTTTGAAAGTACTTTTCATCTCGAGCGATTTACCTGTTCGCGGGAATCGAATTTTCGTCTCAAATTAATAAGAGAAGACGTAATCTTGGGCGCAACACGTTCCGCTTCTACCCAAGCTGGCTCCTGGTTGTGGCAAAAAGCTAAATCATTCGGACCCCATCCACCCCCTGCAATGTGTTTCATCATTTGGATTAGATTGACTTAATTAAAGTTTGCATTAATGCTTGTAATGAAGTCGACGAGAAAAGGTAGAGTTCGGCGGTAGATGCTTCCAAAATAACGAGAACTGCAGCCATGATGCCATAATTTATTGTTTTAAATTTTCGTGTAATGTTTGGTAAAGTAATTAAAATGAACGGTATGTGCACGTTAATTCTTACAGATTTAAGCTTGATACTCAAAGTTAAGGAATAATGAAGAGTTATAAGGGTTATGGCAAAAGTACACCGAAGTTGATTTCAATTCATTTTCTCCTCACAATTGGTCTGGAAAATCTCGCTCTACTTCATTTTATCTTTTCCAAACACCACTTCCGATAGTACCTATATATATATACAAGGTGGTGCAAAAGGCATCACCCTATCAGAAGATGCACTCATATTTGCAAAAATGGCGTCTTATGTCATCGCGACTTTGACATTTTTGAAGTAAACAGAAGCAGAATATACGTAGACAAACCATGGATTGCTATACTCTTCAAGAACGCGGAATAATTGTGTCAATATTTTTAACAAATAAACAGTCGGTGGTCTTGGCTCAACGTGAATTTCGACGTAGATTCCCTGGTCGTGTGGCATCAACTGGGGAAACACTGCGACGTTTAGCCCCTCGCCTAGCGAGACTGGTTCAACACAGAACAGCAGCAGTCCTGGTCGGCCTGAGCAGCCGTTCGGTCGAGAATACCGCTGCTGTGGCTGCTACTGTCCAAAAGGATCCTCAAACATCAACCAGACTACGGGCCACGCAATTGGGCATCAATAGGCACTCTTTAAAGCGCATTTTGTACAAAGTGCAAACAGTACATTAGCTATTGCCTGCAGACCGACAATCGCGTGTAAATGACAACCAAACCCTCCTAAACCTCGACCGCGATGAGAATGATTTTCCATTGAAATCGAAATTCTCTACAAGATGGGTGCCGATTTTTTTCCAAATTTTATGTACGCAATCCTCCAAAATGCTAGACTTTACCCCAAATTATGAATATTTGTTCTTGATCTTCATATCCCGAAAAGGTTTTTTGTGTAACAGTTTTACATAAAATTTTCACATTTTACTTTTCCTTTTCTTCAAAATTTTGCATTAATAATCCATCCAAAATGTTTAACATATTTTTTTTATCGATTTCTTCTCATCAAAATTGCCGAAGACAGTATGTAACCTATCTACAACCGTTTCTGAGATTGAAGCTCAAATGTAATTGCTTAATGCGTAATTCAGACCTCCGAACCGTAACAAACGACTGACATCTTAAAATCTGTTACAGATAGGTACATACTGCCTTCGACAATTTAAATGGGAATAAATTAGTAGAAAAAACATCTTGAACATTTTGGATGGATTATTAATGCAACATTTTTAAAAAGCCTGTAATATAGTATTTCCATCTGCGATTTGCTA
This sequence comes from Pocota personata, assembly GCA_963082735.1. Taxonomy (NCBI): domain Eukaryota; kingdom Metazoa; phylum Arthropoda; class Insecta; order Diptera; family Syrphidae; genus Pocota; species Pocota personata. The sequence continues at coordinate 193,740,194 of OY720429.1, read as the reverse complement.
TCAAAACGTGAGAGCAACGATCCGTTTCTGTAACGGCTGGTTATTGGCGAGAGCAGTGGATCGTATACGACAACACAGTGCGGAAAAGATGTAGACACAGCAGTCTACCGGCCCAAATGACATTAATGGCAGGATTGCGTCCACCAAAAGTGATGCTCTCTCTATTTGGTTGGATTGCAAGGGAATCATCTTCTTTGAGATACTGCCACAGGGCACTATAATAACTTGAGATGCGTACTGCCAGCAGTTCAAAAAATTGGACCAATCCATTCGGGCTAAGCGGCCAGAATTGATAAATCGCAGAGGTGTCATCTTCCATCACGACAACGTGGGGCCGCACACATCCCTTTCGCCCTGCCAAAAGTTATTGAGACTTGGCTAGGAAGTGCTACCTCACGCGCCATATTCTCCCAATTTTCCGGACCACTATCTAATTTCTGCCAAGTTACGTGTGCAGACATAACAAACACTGCAAACAAACAGACAGTTATAAACAATTAGAACTTTTGCCGATAGTATTTCTTAACCTCACACGAAGTCCAATGCCGTTAATATCAGGCGCAGATGACCAGTGGCATCATTGCCAGCAAGTGATCGGGAATGCCGCCTCTGAAGTACTAAGTTTCTCCAATTCACCACAATGTAACCCCTGCTTCGGTGAACAGTGCCGCCAATCGCACGCATAGACATACCTATAAAACGACTCTGCATAACAGGACGAGGCAATGACAGTCAAAACTCAGATATCTGGCAGTATGACATAAATTTTACAAGGCTGCTGGAGCCGACGGTCTAACGGCCCCGATATTTAAAGCATCTGAGTCGGATGAAAGTATGTTCGATGAATGGAACCCCAGTATCGTCTGCCTGATCCTCTTGAAAGTAGACCCTATGAACTGCGTCAACTACAGAGACATCAGTCTTCCCTAAATTGTGTAGCTGCAGGTCTGTTGTGATGATCAGGAACAGAAAACTTCACAAGACCCAATGCATACGGATTTGCTCTAGCAAGCCGATAATGGGAGGTAGACCGCACTCTTATATTGCAGCATGTCAACGATTTATAGATACAGTACAAAACTAAAAAATCATGTCCTGATTATTCATAACTCGATTGGGAGTACTGGCATCCACGCTCCGGCCCGAGGAGTCTTCAAATCCAGCCCTGAGGGACGATCCGATTAAGAAAGAAGTATAAAGGGAACTCAAAATAAAGTTGACTGAAGGGGCTTCTCGAGGCCCACCCATCAAAGGCGCGTAATCCCGCACTTCAAGAGGTAAGACCGATTGGTTTCTTAAAGGGGCCTATTGACTTAGACTATAAGGCATTTAGAAAATTAGAATTTTAAAAATTAATTTAAGGTAGCGAATGAATTTTTAAAAGAACTATTAAAAGATTATTATTTAGGGATTTAGGGATTCAGTAAAGGCCGAATATATTCACAATGGTCAGGAACTTTTTTTTTTTTATTGAACCGTAGCGATTCGGCAAGTTAACGTCAGCATAAAAAAAAGCACGTACGTGATCCCAGAAGCAGCCATAAAAATTCAAAATTTATTGAGTGCATGTAGTTTTTAAGGATCCCGGAAGGCCTTGTATATTCTTCACCTTTAAGTCAAAATAATCTAAATAACTAATGAACACTCTTTATAGTAAACAACAATTTCCTCCTTCTAATAGCAAAAACCTTTAAAAAAAAAAAGGTAATATTTTTCGCCACAGATTCCAGGTTTACGGGAACCAATTTTTCAAAAAAATCTCATTTAAATGGTTACGTTTAGCCCCACCCCAAAACCTCACCAGGAAAAGAAAATTAATCACACGGCAAGAGGGCCATAACAACCAAGGAAATAACTCGGAAACTTCTTGGAATCCAAGTGCGGTATGAAAAAACGCCACAGGACATATTTCCGCATGACCAAGGGGAAACCAAAAATTGATATTATACCCAGCTTCTTGCTGTGTCGGCCTACATCACGTTTGTACCTTTTGAAATGCCAATAGAACCTCATTTGCGGGTGAACCACACTGCTATACCTCAAACATAAAATACGAGTACATCCTGATTTTTTTTTTTTTTTTTTTTTTGTCTTTGCCAATAAAGTGAGGATGGAGCGAAGCCCTTTTCATCTTGTAATTGGATGGATAACGCCTAAGAAAAAAAAAAAATACGTGCTCTCGCTTTGGGGAAGCATCTCCTTGACTTGAATAAATATTTCAAATGCTTCAGATGGTTGTCCCTTGAATTGTCCAAGGCATAGAGTAATTTCATATATTTCAATTGAAATATTAATGAAATTAGCATTTGGGGATTTGACGACGTGTGATGTCGTCAGGGTCGAGCCAAGTAAGATATTGATCTAAGATGCAGGAATTAATCGTTTTTTATTCCTTACGTAGAAATGATTCACTTGCAACAACGTGGGGGCACCTTAAGGGAATTTTTCTAACATTTTTGTCAAATTGACAATTCAACCCGCAATTTATCATAGGAGCATACTCCTAATGGCTAGCAGTTTATGCAGGAATTTGAAATCTATGCACGTATCCTTAACACACATTTAGCAATACTGAATGTTCGAAACGATACTCGTACATACGAGTATGTATATCCAGAGCTTTTTAAAAAGAGAGTTTTAATGACTTAAGAATCCAAAGGTATGTACATCGGCAGCTGCAATAAAAGTTTGGAATCAGGTAGCATTTGTACTCCATACAATAAGAGATCGTGGAACTACAAATCACTGCGACGAATTTACTACTACAATGTCAAGTACAATCATGCAAAAGCTAACAAATTTCAGCACCCTTATGCACTCATTCCTTTTAAGTTTTTTTTATCACGAAACTCTCCGGGAGATCAGTTACTACCATCTCACGCGCAAATTGAACATTAAGTACTATTTTGAAAATCAGTTTGCGCTATCAGGATTTTTCTTAACAAGAGCATCACTCACCACAAACTGTCGAGTTTGAATCGCTTCCCCAAGTGCTCAGATAAATTTTCTAACAAACAGCGCTGTTGACAGCAGTGCTTGCTGAATGAAAATTGTTAGTATTTTTCCAGATCAGGGGAAAAATTTATTACAAAAACTTCTCTCAGAAATTCCGCAAGCAACAGATGCATTGGCCTAGCAATCGGTTCAGCTAAGAACTATATAATTTGGAAACGCTATGTGTTACATGTGTACCAGGAATACAGATGGTCACTTTTGTGAAGTGTAACTTGTTCGCAGTGGTTTGGATTCAGATTAAAATGTCTATAAAAAAAATTTACTTTTGGTAAATGTATATTTTTGACTTGTATAACGTGTGGTTCAGAGGTTGAGTGCAGGAGCACTGAGCGACAGATTCAAGGTTCGAGTCCCAGAAAAGACAAATACAAATAAAAAAAAATATAAAAAAAGATTTCTCACATTGGACCTTGTAAGAAAGCGAACGTCTCGCAGACACCCGAGAGTAAAATTGATGATTGTTTTCTCAATCGAGAGATAAATTGCGTTTCGGAAAAGGCATAAAACTGCAAGTCCAACCAATTGTGTGGCGCATAGCACGAGTGGTTGCGAGAAGCTAGGCCAGGATAGGTTGAAGTGGGTGCCAGCTAAGAGGCCGACCAATTTTGACCAATGATGGGTCCATTGTGATACCACATGGGTCTTGTGGGAAGACAGGTAGATCATGAAGTCTCCAGTGGAACGGGTTTGCCTATGCGAAAAAAAAACTTTTGGATTATGACAAGTGAAAGATGGTTTGATCACAATAGAAGAACAGTTCATTAAAAAAAAGTGGTGTATCATATCTTGACTGAAGATAGTGTGTAGTTCAGCGCAAAAGGCGTCTAGTTCTCCGTAGTTCCCCAAATGCTTTAAGCTGCGCATTTTCTAAGCTTAAGCTATTCCTAACAAAAACGGGTGGAAATTACAGAGTTAGAAATGCAACGAAATAACTCTAATCAACAAATGTCTAAGATGAATTATACAGATCTTCTGACTTATTAAACGAAACCGAGCGTAACATCGAATTAAACGTTCCACTGAAAATAACCATCGCTTCATCGAAATGATACAGATAGCCGCATGGAGTAACACTCCCTGCTAAAAGAAAACCATAGCTAATTGAGACATTTAGGCAGAGATTCTAGAATTGTTAAAGGAAAAGACGCAAGCACGTAAGAGGTGGCAACAATCTCATACTCCACAGCTCAAGACATACTCGTACTTAAGTCATCAGTGCAATAAAGTCAAAGAAAGGGTAAGAGATTTTTAAAAATCCAAAGATAACAGTCTTGAAGGATTAACCGCGGAAAAAGAGAATTATTCGCTCTGTAAAGGACAGCCAATAAAGAAAGACAACGGGGAATGGGCTAAATGCGATAGAGAATAGGCTGAAATATTTGCCGCGCATTTATAAGAAACTTTCACACCATTTGACGGTCATCTTAACGTGAATGTTAGCTGTGTCACAGGCATTGCAAGTGATATTTGTAGACTCAAATTCGAAACACTGGTGGAACTAAAACAATAAATTCACAACCTTAAGAGCAACGCAGCTAACGACTACGACTTAATAACAGGACAGGTTCTTGAAGATTTGCCCAAGAAAGCATTAGTTAAGCTTATAATGCTTATAAACGCTGCTTTTAGATTGCAATACGTTCCAAGGCAATGGAAGTCGCATAAGTTACTGTCGGTATACATAGTCATAACCGTCCATTTCGAACTCGGTAGTGGCCAGTCACGCGAAAATATCCCCACAGTGAGTTACAGGATTCGTGGCAATCCGTAAAAAATCCATTTGCCATCGTGCCCAGCAATTGAGCCTTTCCTACAGCTCCACGCAACGTATTTTAACAAAAGATCTGCATCTGCATGCCTACAAGATCCAATTGATTCAGAAATTGAAATTAGCAGGCCATGAACAGCGTCCTGACTTCGTTGATTGAGTGTTAGAGAACCACCAGAGGATGACGGTTTTTCGAACAAAGTCACAGCGATGAGGATCACTTCAACTGAATTCATACGTAGGGAAACAAAATTGTTGCATATGGGGCCTTGAAACTCCACGGGCCATTTAAGAACAACCAATGCGTCCACAAAAAGCCACTGTGTAGTGAGCATTTTGGGAAGTACTTCTTCGAAAATTATCGTAGTGATGCTGTACAAATTATTTTTAGCACCAATTGGACGATACTGATGTCGAAGACATGTGGTTTCAACAGGACAGTGCCACCTGCCATACAGCGCGAGAAACAATACAGTTACTGCACATAAAGTTTCCCGGCCGTGTCATCTCTCATTTCGGCAGCCAAAATTGGCCCACAACATCGTGCGATATAATGCCGTTGGATTTTTTTCTTTAGGATTATGTGTAGTAGAAGGTGTATGCCAATGACCCCCAAACGATTCCAATGCTAAAAGACTAGATTCGACGCGTGTTGTATAAACTACCGCAGTTATTATGACGTAAAGTACGAGTAATAGAAAATTTCATCAAAATGGCAGAAGTCTGCCCAAAGCAATACCTATCGTGTGTTTTATTTTATTACTTTACGGTTACTTATTGATATGGCAGTAGATACTCGTACGAGTACTATAAACCCACAAGATGACGAATAGACAGAACTTGGCAGCACTTTTGTGGTTTAAGCCCCCGTGACCTTCCAATGATGTCGATTAATTAAGAAATCACTTAAAATTGGTGGAAGAGCAATATCAATATCGCCAAAAAGTGGACAGCCTTACTCATACTGTCGCTGGTATATTAAGAATTGAACGCAAAAGATATGTAAAGACGTAATGAAAAAAATAATGAAAGTACTGCCATATACGATGAATAGTTGTCGCTTTCTATAAAAAAAAAAAAGAAAACAAACATCATTTTTTTGCAAACTAATACTCGTGAACTAGTTAAATAAAAAGTTAACTACTAAAGCTATAACCATAAAACTGCAGTTAATTTCAATTTAAATGCCAAAATAAAAAACTGCATTCGCATAACATTATTACCTTTTCAGATGACTGACTGGATTTAACTACCACGAAAGGCAAATAGAAAAAAAAAATACGCATCTTCATTATTATATCATATCATCAGAAATTCCCATTGCCGAGCATGACTCTTTTATGTTTCTTTTTTTTTTTTTTTTTTTGGCTGTGAATGAAACGAATTTCACACCCTTTCGCTATTTACACGGGAATCGTCGCAACATACTGCAACGCTTTTCCGACTTTTGCAATTCAACTCAATTTATTCGATCGTAAAAAACTTCAACTCATTTAGACAAGACGATGACTGAACCTGGTTATCTGACAATTTTTCCACACAGTTGAAACGATATGACTATGAGCATAAAAATGCGGCGGTGGTGGCCACGAGTAGCGGGGAATAGGATACAACGGGCGTCACACTCCGGCGGCGAAAATGTCAAAAGATTCCTACGGAGTATACATTTCATTTGCAGATATCATTCTGTCATTTAATAATATCAAAAGAAAAAGATTTCATTCGTCGCCCTGTGCAGTGCTGCTGTGTGTGCAGCAGGTTCTTCTTACATCACACACACATGTCATAGGTGAATGCACCCATTGCCACCGTCATCGTCTTAGGACCAAAGCAAGAAGAACACAAAAAATAGAAAGCATCATCACATCAAACTTTACCAAGATGGAAGAAAGGTATAGGTATGTCCCGGAGTTACATCGTATATATCCTGGCCGAATGGGAGTCTTTGGGATATTTCATTTGGCGGGTGGTTTTTTATCCCCTTTTTTCTACCACCCAACATGCAACCGCATTATCCTCTTCCTTCGGGCGGAAGGATAATTTCTGGCTATGGGATTTGCTAGCTCACTGGCTCAGTGGCTGTCTGTCTTGGCTTGACTGCATGAATTGACGGCTCTTTTTGCATTCTGCAGTGAAGTAGAAAACGCGCGCGATGTCTTAGATGTTTGCCTTAATCCCATTACTGGGATTCGTTTCAGTAGCACAGCACCCACGCCATCACTGAGGCTAGTGTAACAAACGAAAGGATAAACGGAGAAAGGTTGTGGGGAAAGAAGAATGAGGCGAAGAAACGCATAATCGTTGCAATGTCTTGTGGAAGCTTTTCCTTTTCTACTCGATTTTCGAGGAAGACAATTTTAAGCAAAATATTTTTTTTTTTCCTTTTTTTTGCGCTGGAATTTTTGTCTTTATGGAAGCAATTTTGAGATTTTCTTTCGTTCTAGCTTTTTGTGGATTGTGTCGGGTTGGATTGAGTTAACAGATTTACTTAAGAGATTCTTTTGTTTGACAATTGTTTGAATTTATGTTTGGCGAGAGTTTGGCGTTTGTGTGGATTTTTTCTTTGAAAAGAACAACAATGAAAACGGAAATTTATTCGCATCCCAAAAGTGGATTTTCGGGATAAATTCAATCAAAGGCACTGAGCAATGTGGCTCCCATAGGACTTTTGTCCCAAGCTGACGACATAAAAATTTACTATTTTACATAGTGTTCGACTGTTCATTCAAAAAGTTTTGCACAAATTCGAGTGAAACAACCATTTGCGCTCTGTCCACTAGCAAGTAGATTCTGCAAGTTTTTGTGCAAGAGCTGGCAACTTTCTTCAGACGGCGTGTAAACAGTCGCACTAAAGCTAAAATTAGACTATTTTACGTGCTAGACATTCCACTCAAAAGATTTGCCACACTAAAGATAAAGTCATAGTGTTTTACATAGTGTTAGACGTTTCACTCAAAAAATTTGGTACAAATTCGAGTCATACGACCATTTGACGCTGTGTCCACTAGCAAGGAAATTATGCAAGATTTTGTGCAAGAGTAGAAGTAAGCTTGCTGTGACTGAAAAATGCTACAAAATCCTCTACAAAAACTTGCAGAATTCACTTGGTAGTTGTCCACTACAGCATTTGACATGCTGGATGTTGACATGTTATTTTGACACTGACAGTTCTTCGCGCTCAAAAATTGACAGAAACACAGTATCATATCCCCGGAGTATGAAATGAATCGATTTACGCTTGAACAACGTTGGGAAATTTTAAAAAACATATTTCCAAAGTGAGTTGCTGAAACAGTGTGAATTTTGAAAATTAATTTCGGCACCAACAGTGAGCGCTATACGCAAATTTGTGAAGAAAGTTCGTGAGATTGGCATGCTAATTGATAACACAAGTTATCCTCGTGTACGTACTGTGCACTCAGCCGAGAATATTACTGCTGTTGGCGAAAGTGAGCGCATAAGCCGTCCGATCGATGTTATGCTGCCAACCCAGAAACGATTCAAGCACTTAAGCACGATATTGATCGAGCTATTCGTGAAATAAAGCCCCGAACCATCGAAAATACACTGCAAAATTGGGTTGGCATGATGGGTTACTGCCGAGCCAAAAGGTTTTGTACACAATAAATAATTTGGTAAGAAATTGCCTCCTACGTTTCGTCTTTACGGGGGCTACTGAGGCCCTCGGATGATTTACAGAGCTAAAATTTTAATATGACCCAAGGCAATAGTCGGTACCTATACAGGGCCCAATTTCGAAATACAGTGCGTTGCAAAGTATCCGCAATATAAAATTTGCTAAGATAATGCTTCTTAAGTTGTGTTGCACTTTGTGCATCAAGATCAACTACAATAAAAAACTAAAGCTAGCCATAGTATGAAACAAGGCTCAGACCCTCACGTAACCAGAGTTTCGGTTTTCGTAAAACGAAAATACATACGACGCTCTTAACACGCCTGCCATTGGCACGCTTATATACTAGTTTGAGCTTAAATTACATTTACAATAAACGTGTAATAAACAGGTGACCATGGTGCAGCATAGTGGAACAACAACAGCAGCCACCCGAGCATAAGCATAGGCAAAACGAATAAAATCTAAGTTTTTCCAACGACTACACCAAAAGGGAGTTTCCGCCCGGCAGTACAATGGACCGAAAATTAAATCTGCGTACTCTGGGATTTGGAAAAAGCCTTTTAAAAAAAGGTAGTTTATGACTTTTTAAGCGAAAAGTTGAAGGTGTAAATAGTAGCAGGGTACAGCAATTTGTGCTCGAAATAAAAACAAACAGGGAAGGTACAATCCATCTGGAATGGATCGTATGATACCCTATCCTATCCACCCTCTAACGCACCCTTAATAATGTGGGCATGACGTTGTGAAATTTTTAAAACAAATGTAATGATATCTTTCTACTCAGAGGATATTTCCACAATTTTGAAGAGATTTTGTTTTTTTAAATTTGTTCGTAAAATTTTCTCAAAAGTTGGCGCCAGTATTTGTAAACGAAGTTCACTGATTCTGACTAGATATTCGCTATAAGACCATGATAAATATCTTTGAAAAAGCAAAATACGGTTTTCTGAATAAAATGCCCACAAAGTGTGCGCGGCTAAGTACAATGTATGAACGAAATGTAGATAAAATCTATGAGGAAATACTTTTTTAGTTTCGAGCACAACTATTGAAAAAATATATGTTTTTTGAAGAGTGGGCGTACCTGTGGACGGATAAACAGAAATAGAGAAATACCAGTCTCTGTTACAACAATCAAAAGGCGTTTGTTTAGACGTGTTGCAAAATAAGAACAAAGGACTAGTGAGAACTGAAGCTCACCAAAATTGGAATATTCAGGACTGGGGAATGGTTCTTGGACTGATGAATATAAGTTCGAACTGTTTGACACGAAGAGAAGGATTTCCGTTCGAAGTTCTGTAGAGCAAATCGCCTTGCCGCAATAGTTCGGTGCACACCGTAAAGCATGGAGGTGGATTGCTTTTTGGTGTGGGAAACATTTTCCTTCAGGGGAACCAGTGATCTCGTTCGTATCAAAAGCATTTTAAACAGAACCATTCTAAATGAGAATGCTATTCCAAGTGGTCTACAGTTTGTCTTCCAACAAAAGAGCAACCCTAAACACACTTCAAAGATGTGTTCAAGCCTTCTGCAACAGAAGGAAGAAGAAAGGGTATTAATCAACATGTTTGGCCACCACAGTCACTAGATTTGAACCCAAGGTTCGCCAAATGTCTTCTTCTTCACCAGGAATCTTTTGGGCAGCAACTGAAGGACTCCTGAAATAGCATTCCAACCGAAACAACATCAAAATTGATAGAGAGGATGCCGAAAGTTGTTAAAGCTGTTATAAATGCTCAAAGAGGATACTTCGACGAAGTTAAAGTATATAGATAGGGTATATAGGTAGTTACGGAGGCCGATATTGACACCAGCAATTTATCTTCGTCTATCTTGAAATTATGAGTACGATCATGAAGAATTACACCAAACTTTAGGCGGCTGACAAAGATTTTGAGGAGCCGTTTTAAAACAAACAGACGTGGGAGAGAAGGGAAGCTCGAAAAAGAGAGTCTGCCAATTCTGTATGTCTGTTCGCATGATTGCAGTCTATACAGCTGGACGGATATATATATAAATACTGATGCTGTTTCTAACCCCAAAATTAACGGTTTGTTTAGCTTTAAATTAATAGTTTGATTGAGACTTATGTGACGACATGGCGTACCAATTTGTTGGCTAAAAACTCGTGCAGCAGCACTCTGCTTATAACTGAATTTTTAGCATAACAATTTTTGCAAAATTGTCAGAAGAAAAAAAATTAAACTCGTGCACTTTATTTCTTGTCAGGTTCGAGTGTTAAGGTTTTGCATTTCTCTGCTCACACAGCGCACTTAATATATCGTACCGTGATTTGGCTTTCTACTATAGTTAGACATGTGCTTCAACAGTTGCACTTAGATCTCGCTGTAGGATGTTCTTCTTTTAATTCGCCCGGTTTTAACTGGCACAGTTGAACGGCAGCAATTTCCGTAGCCAGTCTGCATTATCTATTGGCTACCTCAAGTCGAAGCACCACTGACAGTATTTTTTTCACATTTTTTTATTTCTACGTAAGGTGTTCTGCAACCCTCAGTTTACCCACCGATATTATTTGCTGATCGAAGATTTTTTGTAAGATCCTGCGATTATTTTAGAGCAGTTTGAACAGAAACTTGAGAAAGGCTAGCAAAATGTGTTAAAGAACTGAAACCAAAGACCTGTATTTGTCGCCAACTTAAGCACCACACAGAAACAACTTAAATAATCAAAGCTATGACTTAAATCTGTGTTCAACTAGACAATCAACTCAAAGAGAAAAGTTTTTTTGCTCCCTTGTTCCTTGCGGACGTGCTAACTTTTCCTTCGCAATAAAGGCACACACTGTCAATTGCATGCACTTCATTTTACTTGTATTGACAGCAACACCTTTTTAATTGTTGTTCACAGGGATTAGCAGAAAAACTTTTTTAAGTAATTCTTTCGAACGTCTGCTCTGATTGTTTAACTTTCTACTATGGTTTTTCTACAAAGCGTAAGGATTCTCCTCATCCTTGTTTCCTTACACTACCAACTCTTTGATTGCACTTGGAAAAAGTTTTTGCTTCTCATTTCTTAAGTGTACTAAACTCACCAAAAATATATATAGTGTTGCAGTCAAACACTGTACTACATGGCAAATAAAAACCATGAAGAAACAAGAACAAGACAAATTGAGTATCGCAACTAGAAGGATATTTTTACGAGAGCTCGTAAAAAAAATCGTACCAGACACGCTATTAAAATTTACTTTCCCTGATGGAAAACTATTGATTTTTTTTAGTTTCTTCCAAACTTTATATTATGTGCGCTGTCATATTCTGCTTTGAATAAATTAATATTCTTTTTAAGACCACAAACACCACAAGAACGATAGTGCAACAATAAATAGTTTGTCTCTTATATGAGACGTTTTTATTTTTAATGGTCGATTGCAATCGTTTTGTGGCGACGACACGCAAACTGTCAATTATTATTCAAAAAATTTGTTTTTTCTTAACTTCCTTGGGAAAAATGTCAATAAACCCTGAAATCTAAGAACTTTGGGACTTTTCTTTATTGCTGACCATTAAAAATCGATTAGGTAAAGGATGCGTTAATTAGACCCTTCCATCGTCGCTGCAAGAATATTCGATGTAACTGTCAGAAGTGGGAGCGCAAAAAGGAAGAACTTTGAGTATACTTTCTTTTTTTTTAAGGAACACGAAAGTACTTTAATATTCATACATAAAGGAACCAAAGTGGGTGGCTTGGTTTATTTCCAAAAATTAAAGCACTTATGGAAGGAAAGGTGGGTGTACCTTTCGCGTCAAAATGGATGGTGGGCTTAATACAAAAGCAAAAGGGACACAATTTTGTTGACTGCGAAATCGGGGTAGGCAGGGTGTACGAGTATACAAGGACGTAATTACATTGTGATGTTGTGTCACAGAATGAATGGACCCATTTTGCTTCTGTATTCAATTATGTTCACATAACATAAGTAAGTGAAAAGGCTTTCGTAGCGCGTTCACTTCAAAAGGACGAGAAAAGTGGTGACAAGTTAAGGCAGAATGTTGTTGTATGCGTTCTCTTGATGAAAGGAGGGCCTTGAAAATTTATTAGGGATTTTCATGAATTAATATTGCTGTGTTGAGAATTGATAATAAACTTTGAATTAATTGGGTATTAGAATGTTCTATTTTCGAACCATGAATGCTGGCAGAGTAGTGAATTAAAGCTGTGTGCCTTTAAGGAATGAACTTTTCACATCGAGTCAAGACACACAAAGAATGTTAATTTTCATTCGTCAGCTTGCATACTAACATCGTATCTTTTCTGTTCCATCCATTTGAATAGTAATGCCCAAGTTGTGGGTTATTTTATACCAAATCATGCATTTCCCTCGAATTGACAATTTTGCAATGTGCATACGAATGTACATCAAGAAAAAATTCTGCACACATCAAGAAAGCTTAAGGTTTCAGACGGAAAATTGCCACTGCATTCATTTAGTTTTCTCTCAAGCTGATAACGGGCTACGGAAAAAAGGAACGAAAAGAAAATAAATATTTTGTTCAAGCAAGATACTTTTTTTCTTTTTCGTATTGTGCTCCTTCATCCGCAGCTTGAAATCGACCAATTCTCTAATTTAATGAAAATTTTCCAGTTCGCCGAGAAATGAAAATCGTCTTGCATTTGAATTTAATGCCATCATACCGCGGAGTTGCAAAGAAAAGTTTTTTTTTTTTTTTTTTTCTCAAAAAGGAGTGGTGCATGTGGCTTGTAGGTAGAGTTTCAAAGAGTATAGATTTGTTTTTGTATAAATTAACATTTATTTTGTGTGCAGCGATTTGTTAAAAAAAATCTACAACTTCTCTGTTTCGAAGACTTAATCGCATCTTTGTCTAAAGGATAAATTGGGTACATTAAAATATACAAAATTGTCGAGATAGATAAGTACTCTCGTAGCCCAAGAGATTTTGAACATCTATAAAGACTGTCCATAATAATAATACAAGCAATCTATTATATAATAATATAAGAGCAATCTATTAAGGAAGGATACAACTAGAATTTCGCACTCATTTTAATGTAAGAAGTGTCCCGTCTAGAGATGTCATCGTGCGTTTCTTCGCCCATTTTCGGCAAATCAATCATAGACAAACTGGGAGACCCGCATCCGAATCCTCCCGAGACAACATTAGCCGCGTACAGGCACAGGCATCTGTTGACGAACACCCTTCGACATCGACCACGTGTCGCTCGTCTCAGCTAAACATCTCGTGGACGACCTTGCAGAGAATTTTAAGAAGAGATTTGTATAATCCATATATAAAAAACTCAATGTACCCGTGTATTTGTATGTATGCCATGGACTCTGAAACCATCGATTGAGCTCATATTTCGGTATTGGCCCGAAAGTGTTTCTGTGAAGTTTGGTATAAATAGGTCCAGCCCTTTGCACGTCCGGTATCCGCTAGTTTTTCATATAAAATTCAATTTAGTCAGCAACTACTTGCCAGAGACCACACAAGTCGGTTATTATTGATCCGCAAACTGATTGAAAAGCAAAATCGAGATTGCTATTGTTTTTGGAGAAATTGATTATGTTAGACGAAACCCGTTTCCACCTCAATGGCTTCGTCAATAAACAAAATTTGAATTTCTGTGGCGTGGAAAATCGTCAAATAATTCAGTATCGGCAGATGAATCTACTTCGAGTTACGGTTTGGTGTGGTATCTCGGCTGAAAAGGTTATAGGGCCCTATTGACGCAAATGGGGATCCAGTAACGGCAAATGGGGTTGAGTATAGAGCAATGCTCGAAAACTTTTTACATCCGCAGCTGGGTCACCTATCCCGTGCCCTTATGTTTCTTTTTTTTTATAATTTGCACGTTTGAAAGGGGATATGAATACCCTTATAATAATTTTAGGACACGGGCGTTTTTGTGGAAAGGGAAACAGACAGAGAGAAGATAGATTGGTGTAGTTGGTTTGAAAGTCAGGTATTATTAAGTTTCAGTGAACTCCAAGGGTGGCGTCCAGATAACTGGGGAGTATTTTTGTATTGTCATTGCTTATGATTCACAGTATTTTTTTCAGTCCTCCTGATGTCATCATCACGATCAAGTAGCATTTTAGCTACGAGGGTGGGTCAATAAGTCCCTGAAAATTAATAAAAATTGTGTCGTCACGTTCAAAAGAACGCACCCAAATTTTCAGACAGATCAGTCAAATAGTTTTGTTGTGGCAGCCATTTTATATAGACGCATTTTCGTTAAAATGGAAAAAAGTGAATTTCGAGTGCTCATTAAACACTATTTTTTGCGAGAAAAAACTATCACGCAAACCAAACAAAAGCTTGACAAATATTATGGGGACTCTTCACCATCGATTGGAACCATTCACCACTGGTTTACTCAATTTCGGTGCGATCGTTCATGCACAAGTGACGCCGAACGTTCTGGTCGCCCAATTGAGGTCACCACACCAGAAATGGTCGACAAAATCCATGGTTTGATAATGGACGATCGGCGAGTGAAAGTGCGCGAGCTTGAAAAGGCCACAGGCTTAACACATGGCTCAGCGATTCCGATTTTACATAAATATTTGGACATGAAAAAGCTTTCCGCAAGATGGGTGCCGCGTTTGCTCACAATCGACAACAAACGCATTCGTTTGACAACTGTCCCGGCGCTGTCCCAGAAAAATTCGGCTGAGTTTTTGCGCCGTTTCGTAACCGTGGATGAAACCTGGATTCACCACAACACACTAGAAACCAAGGAAGAGTCAAAACAATGGACTTCTCCTGGTGAATCGAAGCCGAAGAAGGCCAAGGCTGGTTTGTCAGCAAACAAGGTCATGACTACAGTTTTTTGGGATGCGCGCGGTGTTATTCACATCGATTACCTTGAAAAGGGTAAAACGATCACCGACGCATATTACGCAGAGCTGCTGGATCGATTCCAAGCCGATTTGAAGCAAAAACGGCCGCATTTGGCGAAGAAAAAAAGTTATTTTTCACCAGGACAACGCACCGGCGCACAAGTCCGCAGTCGCAATGGCAAAATTGCATGAGTTAGGCTACGAAATCCGCCCTCATCCAGCATATTCCCCAGATTTAGCCCTCTGCGACTATTTCTTGTTTCCAAACATGAAGAAATGGCTCGGAGGTAAGAGATTTGGGTCGAATGAAGAGGTCATCGCTGAACAAATGCTTATTTTGAGGGGCTCGAGAAATCTTATTATTTGGAGGGCATCAAAAAATTGGAGAAACGTTAGATGAAGTGTATAGAGCTAAAAGGACACTATGTTAAAAAATAAAATGTTTTTATACCGAAAAGAGTGTTCCTTATTTCATTTTTCAGGGACTTATTAACCCACCCTCGTATATGACCACCCTACTGTCATTGTTATGCCTTTGCAGTAGAGTTGACTAAGCTTTCGCAATTGATCGACTTTTTCATTTATTTCATGCGAAATAAATAGATGATTCTTAACATCAGGATTCGAACCGTGAACCTGCAGCGTGACAAGCGATGACTACACCATGGCCACCCATGATGATGCATTTTCAATAAGATACAATGGGCGCTGCTGCCCATATAGCCAGAGATACAATAACTATTTTTCGAGGAATGTCCCCAGACCGAATAATCTCAAAAACGGAGACATTGGTTGGCCGGCTCGTTCTCCGTACTTAACAGCTCCAGATTTCTTCCTTTGAGGTTATGTGAAAGGAAAGGTTTACGAGAATAATTCCCAGTCTCTTGCAGACCTTAAAAGGAACACTAAGTGTCATATATTGGCCTTGACACCACAAACTATAAACGAAGTGATGGGAAATTTCGTCAAAAGATTGGAGTTTTGCGAAAACCAAAATTGGTAGGTAAAGGTAGATAGGTAAAGTGGTGAAGTGGATGATACCACAAAACTCGTGTACCCTGTTTGTTTGAGTGTGTTATTGGAGATAGGAGGATATTATTAAACCCAGCCCGTGGATTTCAGGATTAGTTCTCCAATCTGTTTAGAGGCTATCTCTCTGAAATCGTCAAAGAAAGGTTTACCTAACGTGCGTTGTCTGGTCCTTGGTAGGGCAGGACAGCTGCAAAGAAAGTATCTATTGTTTTTTTTTTTCTTTTTTTTAACTACTTTTATTACATTTTCGTTCACATTGTCAAATAGCTAAAACCTTGCACTAGTTTATAAGATAATCTTATGTATCTTAATGTGTAAGCTAATTAATTATTCAATAAATCTAAATCTAAATCTAAGAAAGTGGAAAAGAGTTTCCCTCTCGTTGCTGTCTTTGCAGCTGCGACAGAAAGTGTTGTTGACAGAAAGTGTTGTGAAAGGCTGACGCTCGACTGGCCAGCTCGTCTGCTCGCTCGTTACCCTCATAATTACGGTGTCCTGGGACCCAAATGAAGGCAATTCCAGAATGGACCCTTTGTTCATTTATTCCAAACCGGTAGTTTTGAGGATATGGTAACCGAATTAATGGCCTTGGTAGTTCTATTTAGGTTGGACGTTGGGAGGTTTTTTAGCATGCGGCAAGTTTCCCGAATCGCGAGAAACTCCGCTTGAAAGCCACTAACAGAGTCTGGGAGACGGAAGGATTTCGATATATTCAGTTGGTCCGAGAAAATGCCTGCGCCACTCCACAGTCCATTCTCGAACCATCCGTATATATACAGATATCAAAGTCATTGATTAACATTTCGTTCTACCATTCTGCTCTGGTAGAGAACTTTACTAAAAAATGTTTGCTGAAGTCGAGCGTCGGAGTCCTGTAATCGCGCGAAGATGTCACCAGTTCACTTGCTATCATCTCCAGGACCTTACAGTGGCCATACGGCTTTGCTGTCCAGCACCCAGTTTCCCTGAGCCGGACGGCGCTGCATATAGCTGAAAATTTAATATGGAGTTCAAGGGGGATCAGATGCAGGATAACACTTAGAGCATCTGTTGGGCAAGATCTCAATGCTCCTACATACGCCTATCTTTGTATCATACTTTTTTGATTCTGTTGATGTTATACTTCTTATTTAAGGCGGGGCACCATACTATGGCGCCACGGTTGACCGCCTAGTTTGGGGGGAGTGAATTCCTGCAGCTTGGTTTTAGTGGTGAATAGCATCATTTCGGTTTTATCTGGATTTACTCCAAGGCCATATCTCGTACCCCAAGAGTGAACCTTATCGAGAGCACTTTCCATGATTTGACTTATCGTGGAGAGGAACTTTCCTGACGCTAGTAAAACCACATCATCCACGTACTCTAAACCCACATCATTAACCCCCTCTCTTTCAAGTCGCACCAAGATTTTATCGATCGCCATTATCCATAGCAAGCTTCCATATATTCTTCTGGTTTTGTTAAAATTCGTTAATCAAATAAAAAGTTAATTCAAATTTAAAATTCACTTAATATTTTTGGGCACCCTGTAGTTCGGAAAGTAGGGCTTTTATGGACAGTAATAAGGACACGCCACCTCCACATGCCGCAAGTTTATCATTATGACGATCATTCCTGTATAAAAATGCACCAAAATTCAACCACTTTTCGCTCTATGAAAAAGCATGTGAGGTACTGTAAGTATCTTCTTGTTTTTGTGCAGAAGACAAGAGTCAGCGAGGGATGATATACGTCTAAAGATTTTCATGTTATCAGCATAGACAAGACGATCGGACTTCCTGATAATACATTCAGCATCATTTATCGTATGGACAAAGATCAATGTTACAAGATGTCTGCCTTGTGGGACCCCCCTGAGGTTGCTACAATAAGGACTGATACTGAAGATCTAAAACGAACTTTGTATTATCAGCCTACTAGGTACGATTTGATCCATGAAATAAACCGCGACTGGAAACTAAGCGCTTTTTGCTTGAAAAGAATAATTTGGTGGCACATTTTGTCAAAAGCCTTACTAAAATCTGTAACAACGACATCGACTTTACTGCCATTCGGTTATGTTAGCAGATGTTGACTTGCCTTTAAGAAAAGTTTGGCTTACAGTGAAAGGACATTGCATCATACATCATGCACTCGAAATGCTCAGGTATGCAAGAGAGTTCAGCAATGGACCGATAATTAAATAGTTCGCTTTTGCACACATTTTTGTAACGTAAGCGTCTTTCCAAAATTGAGGAATTACTCCTTGGGAGATTGAAAGTTGAAGTAGGACATTTAGGGGGTGTGTCAGATGGTTCACATATTTTCTTAAAACTATCGCGTGGACACCTTCAGGACCAGGGGCGTATTCGTTATTGAATTTATTAATCTTATTAACAATCATTGATGGGGTTATGTCCACGGAGACTAGGGAAATTCTACAGACTTGTTCAAATTCGATAAATAATCAAGGTAAGGTTCAAGAACGTGCTCAGCAGACGGCTGGTTGAAAAAATTAGCGAATAGATTGCTCATTTGATTTTAGAGTTTGACGGAGATGTATCCGAGAATTTGAGATTCAATGTTTTCAAGATAGAGCTTTTCGCAAAGCTCAGAGAAATGTGTATATGCGTGAACGTGTTAAGGGAAGTCAGAGTCAGATTTTGATTTAATATATAATAACCATAGTTTGTTTGTGTAGTTGCAAATTGAGAGTAACTCCTTACGAGTATTGTACCAGGGTAGGGAGGATGAACAGTTTTTTTTTTCTAGGTACGAGTATAATAGATATGTGACCGATTGAACGAAACAAGCAAAAATAAAGGTGAGAGAGACGGGACTTGTGTTAAAAAGTAATCTATTGAGTTTGTGGCGAAATCTCCGTTAAGAAAGTTAAAGCAATAAGTGTGCTAAGAGACTGGTTATCGTTATACGAAAAGGTTAACAAAAAACTCTCAACTCTCAGAAACTATGGTGTTATCGACGTTGGATGAAAAGCCACCTTGGCTATTCAAGTTATTCCGAATGCAACTTACTTGGAATAGAACACAGTTAGGGACCCAATTGTTTCAGATGGGTGTATATTATGTGAAGGTAGCATTTTGGGAAGGATATCTTAACACATATGTATAAACTCGAAGACAGCGGTGTGCGAGCTGTTAAAAAAAAAAGTAACATCAAAGTAGCATCAATTGGAAGCAAAGTCCAAACGCCATCTGTTACAAGTCTATCAGCGCGGAAGGTGGTGAAAGCAGAAGAGAATAATTTGTTGTTATTAAAATTACCGGTTAAATTTGTTTTGGTCAAGGCAAAAACCTAAACGTAAACGTCGATTTGTAAGACACACTGAAGCAGTCCACAACTCATCGATACTTTTTATTAACGGGTCGAACTTCAAGATCTGATCAATAACTTTTTGTTCTACAAAGCCCACGATTTGGCGATACAGGTGAAACTGAAAAGAAAGGGCGGAATAAAAGTTTGGAATGAGGAAACGAAGGTACTTGCTTTGCTAAGAAGAAGCGCAAAACAGAATTTGCGTCCAATTTTATATCCACAATTCGCCACAACACACATTATGCTTTCGTGTTCACTACTTTAGATTCCGCCTTCCGTAAATTTTTAAGAGTCCCACTCTGCTTTTGTCACATACATATAAGGGAAGTCAATTCATCCCTAAGACCTGAGTTAAGTTACACATTTTGCATGCAGCCACCCTTCTAGATACAAAGGAGGAACAGGTCCCGATCAAAGTAAATATATTTGTGAAAAGCTTGTTCATAACATCACAAACTGAATTGAATATCCCACAAATTACTTCTAATATTACGTCATATCTGCTTTGCATTTGCTGAGATCAAAGAGAATATGCATAGTAACTAACCACTTTATCTATTTCTTTAAGGAACCCTTATAAGATACCTTAACGGATTACGGAAAAATAGAAGTAAACTCATAGAAATAATAAATGCACTAAAAGCCATCGCCCTCACCTAGGAGTTCGGACATCCATTCAAGTTACCACGCAGAATTCATTCATCATCATAAGTCATCGCATGTTTTGCCCAAATGAAATATACATTTGCCAAGGATTAAAATATTCTTCGTCTCTGTGCTGTTACTTTGTGCTGCAAAACTATGCTCTTTAGTATCCTACAATAAATACATCTACGTTACGATATTTTACCACCCCCACTCCCACCCACCACACCGACATTCTTATACGTGTATATTGAATTAATGAAACAAAACGAATGAGAAACGACGTGGTCCTTGCGATACTGCACTACACTGCACTATGTGGCTAATGCCTTATCTCTCCGAGTCAAATGAAAAATGCATTCACGTAGGGAGGGGGTGGTTGATTTTAATAAAGTGCAAATGGAGATGGCGTGTATAACTATTTATTTTCGTTTTCCTTTTTTTTTAACAAAACTACCATAACTACTAGACAGAAGCGGGAGTGTAGCATGTTAAATAAGGAAAAATATGAGAAATGGTGTCTTGACTTTGGTCCCTCAAGAAAACACAGCCATAATGGAACGGGGAAGGAAAAATTTCATTAGAAGGTTCAGGTTTCATACCTTTGCTCCTAATTAATGGGAAAATGCTTTCAGCAATCTCTTTGTGTGTAGCTACTCTCTGAACCCTGCAGCATATCCGAAGGCAAGACATTTGTAGTCAGAAATTGTAAAATATCAGCTATAAATCTTTCTTGCAATCGTCCTGTAAACAAGGATCCCCACGCTAGCGAAAATAAATAAAAATTTAATCTTCTACTTAGCATCTTTCGTTGCATATGCTTTGTTGGCACGTTTACAACCATAAGCAACAGCTAGCATAGGGCAGTATAGTCAGCAAAAGAAACTAAATTCCACATTCATCGCTTGCATGCAAGTGTTCCATATGCAGTCGCAAATTTTTATCTATGAAAACCACCGAAAAATTGCAAAAGATACTAAAACAGATATAAGAGATTTCTATTTCACATTCGAAGAGGACAGAGAAATACGTGCTCCTGATCCTAGTCACGTCAAAACAGAAGTTGCAACACAATACAGACACACACACTATAAATAAACGCATTCAATCGGTTTATATCCAGGATGTGCCCTTTATCTGCTCGCAGTCGCAAGGAAATTGACTTAATCATAAAATTCAATCATTCTATTGACCTTTTTTTTTGTCGTCAAAGTGCGCTAGGATCAAGTATCACCCCAAACCGTTGTCGTATTGGTCCACAGTGTACAATTGAAGATATCGTAAAAATTAACGAGTCCTGAGTAGGAGATACGTTACGAATGAAAAAAATGTTGCTGCGTTTGCAAGAGTTGCAATTTTTAGTACGAGTGGAAGGATATTCCTATTGTACTGCTTACTGTGTCGTCTTGAAATTGCATTTTGCCCAAAAAGAAAAGAAACGAACTGAAAGACGATAAAAATCTAATGAACGTGAAGTGTTGATTCTTTTCTATGCTATTTAACTCGAGTTAAAGAATGTATCTGCTGAAATGGAGCAGGAGAAGTCATCTTCCGTTTAGGTGAATAAAGACGTTGTAAAATTTTACAGCGAATATTAAGCGATTTTAGGTAAGTTAAAGAAAATGAGCGGCGCCTCAAATTGTTTTATACGAGTAGTAGTTATGAGTACATATACTTTTCCAATAAAATATGTATCTATATACGTACAGGGTGCGCCATCTTTTATGTCGGTATGTGAATATTGAATATCTTTAAAAAAAAAAAAAAAAACGATTTCCAGTGGCCAGTCAATGTCTTCATTTTTTGACGGCACACGATCAGGGAATTTTCGTTGCAGAAACTGCATTGTTTGATTTGCAGTGTGGCATGGCGCACCGTCTTGTTGAAACAAGTAACCGTCCAAACCTTTTTCAAACATTTGTGGGCAGACATAATGAGCCAACAACCACCGATATCGATTCCCATCGTCTGTTTCGCTTTCTCTGAAGAAAAGTGGCCCAATGATTGTTTTGGCGCAAACGCCGGCCAAAACAGTCACTTTTTGGTCTTGCAATGGTGTTTCATGGATCTCGTGTGGATTCTCCGTTCTCCATTGTAGATTCGTCGGTCAACAAAATTTGCTTCCAAAAATCAGGTTCAGTGTGAACCATTCGAGCGACTGTTTGGTCGTATTCCAAGCGACGTGGACCGTCTGTCGGCAATATTCTTTGAGTCAATTGCACTTTATACGGAAACAAATGCAAATCATTCTTCAAAATGTGCCGCAAGGTGGTTCCACGGACGCCAAAATGCTGAGCGCGGTACGATACGACACATGTGAGTTCTCGGCAACACTCTCTCTCTTACCGCTTCAACCAGTTCATTGGAACGTCTTGGGCGTTGATGAACGGCATGTCGACGATCTCCCACTGTCCCGTGCTCAACAAAATTCGACAGCAAACGACGAATAGTGTTGTCAGACGGTGCTTGTTGGCCACGATATTTTCGATGATATGCACGTTGAATTAACACAACTGAACGACTATTTTCAATGTACAGCGTCACTATTTCGGTGCGTTGTTTCGGTGTGAAGCGATTCATGGTTAAAATTGTACTGAATTAACGTTTCAAAAATATGTCTACTCAAGTCTATCGGTTGATAAATGTCAAAGTTATTCAATGTTTACATACCGACATAAAAGATGGCACACCCTGTACAAAGGTATAGTTTTGCTCTATTTCTAGTGAAACGTGCTGAATGACTTGAGGTATCAGGTATGTACATATATCAGGACTATTAACGTTTTTTAAAAAGTGCCTGACCGAAACAGAAACTACTGACGAGGACACTTAAAACAGCTTATTTGCGCAAAAATAGAAGTGTTTCACTGGAGATCTTTGTAAAAAATCTTCTCCTAAACAGCAAAACTGACAACGTTCAACAAACACAAAAATTTAAACAGAATTACTCGTAACATATTACCAGGGAGACGATTACTAGTATTAACGGGTTCTGTGCTGTGTATTGTGCACCACAAAATAAGTGATGTACATATGTAATTTCAGCGATGGCCGAAGGCCACATTTTGACCGAAACTTTGCAGTTTGTAGTGGCCGAAACCAAAACTTAACTACTTTTAAAACTTTTTCTTTTTTTAAATCAACACATATGATGGACATACTTAGGTTAAACCGCGGCATAAATTATGCCGCAAAACAGGTGTGAAGCGAATTTAGATTTAGACACATGTAGCCAGACTACACGTAAATGCTTCAGGCAGTGCAGCCCTGCAGTATAATTTCTAAATTTGTAGAGAAAGAACAGCAATAGGCTTTTGGGTCCTAACTTCAAGCTAGACGAGTCAAGTTTGGTATTAAGACCTTAGCGCGTATGCTTAGACAAATTTTATAAGAACCGCCCATGCCCACAATCAACCAATAGTTTTAAAAAGCAATTTTCAGCCATCTTAACCAACTATAGCAAATTTACTTTTGTTATTTAGTATTTCTAGGTAAAGGTATTCTTTTTAGCATACCCTATCCCGTAGGCTATATTAATTTCGACCCGTAGTTTGTAAAATATAGAAATAACAACAATAGACATGAATATATTTATGACCAGCATTCAAAGTTATTATATATTCGTCCGTATGTCACCAGTTTTTTTACCTTGAATTTGGGTCAAGAAAGTCAAATATCGTATCAAAGCTTTATAGAATCCGAAGCAGTAAAAGAGTAAAAGTGTTTAAAATCCGCCAAGACCACGCCCTCTTGTTGGTGGTTTCTTCCAAAAGAAAACAAACATATTCTGATTTCTCAAAGCTATTTACGGTGATGATTCAGTTTTACTGTGAACATCTAATTAGAATCCGTGAACTTCGGTTACAAGGTGACAGCCACGACAGCATTTTTTTTAAATGCATTTGAATTAAAAAATACATAACTCCGTGAAAAATATACTAGGAATAGGTTGGAATATGGCAGATAAAGTATCATACGATCCGTAACGGATTATAACTTTTCTATGTGTTTTAGATTAATGATTAGGTCAACTGCCAAGCCAACATTTCTACCGAACAGAAATTTAAATAAAAAATTGTTTGAAATAGAAAAAATCGTAATCACAAAATTACGAGTGGCCGTTTCATTAAAACAAAAATATTTGTCTGCTTTTTAGAAATGACCGTCTTTTCAATAATTTTATGTGAAGACGAAAAAAATTTTATTAAATGCACTAAAACAATCTCATATAATTTCTATATCTACGCCCACTTTGGGAGCGTTGTTTTAAAAAAAAATATATTAGTAAATGGCAGAATTTGGAAACACATCCAAAAATACGTGAGACATGGAATGTGTTTCACAGGTACCATTGTCAAGTTGGCTAAAATGTCAAAAACTCACATCGTAAACACGCTATAACTCAAAAACTGTACGTGCTGTTTGCTTATTTAAAGTCACCACAAATTTTACGCCAGAAATGCTTTATATTACTTGTAAAACACTCTTGCACAATGCATTTGTTTCAATTTATATGACGTTGACAATAATACATTACTGCAAAATAGATATTTTATGAGGATAAAACAAAATCTAGAAAAACCCTTCCATTAAAAGTCTGAAATGAATAGAATAGCGTGTGCTAATCCCAGCGTGAGATTAAGATGGATTGTGTGTGCGTCTGCCAACATGTACATATATTTCATAGCTACGTTGCTTTTATATGGATAGGAATGTGCACAAAAAATGTGTGCACAAATAATAATTCCCATATTCACTTGAGCAATGGAAATTGCGGAGATTTTTTTTAAGTTGATAAACATAGTGTTGACAGAAATACTATTGTAGTAAATATTCAAACTGCGGATTGTAGTTTCAAAACGGAAGTG
This sequence comes from Pocota personata, assembly GCA_963082735.1. Lineage (NCBI taxonomy): Eukaryota > Metazoa > Arthropoda > Insecta > Diptera > Syrphidae > Pocota > Pocota personata. Next base: position 193,715,088 of record OY720429.1, on the reverse strand, counting down.
GTTTTAACAACGATATCTCAAGAAACACAGTATCATATCTCCGCGGTACGAAATGAATCGATTTATGCTTGAACAACGTTGGGAAATATGAAAACTTATTTCCAAAGCGAGTGCTGTGTTGCCGAAATGCTGTGCGCCTAAACCCGAGAACCTCAACTCGCCACAGATCTCAGCAACTGAACATTAGCAACAACGTTACGGTCAACAGAGAGCGCTACCGAGGTATGATTGCCGACTTTTGTTTCACCAGAAACAACGGAAGTGAACTTGGACGATATCTAGTTCCAGCAAGACGGCACTACGTGCCACACAAGTCGTCCAATATTCGATATTTTGCACACTAAGTTCAATAATAGTGTACTCAGCCGTTTTGGTGATGTTGCTTGGCCTCAGCGAGCTGCAATTTGATGCCGTTGGACTTATTTTAATATCGATGTTATGCCGACAATTCAGAAACGACTGAGATAATTAAGCACAACACTGATCGAGCTATTTGTGAAATAGAGTGCCGAACCATCGAAAATATACTGCAAAATTTGGTTGACAGAATGGGCTACTACCAAGCCAGCCGAAGCAGCCTTTAAATGAAATTATTTTCTATAAATAATCGGAAAGTGTAGTCCCTTCAATAAACTTTGAAAAATATTAAATGGATTTTTTTTATAGCAATTTTGAAAAGAAACCAACGGATGACCCACCCTTTATTTGTGATCAGCATTAAGAGATATGTCGATCTACCCATGTCCGTATGTCAACACTTTAGAATCCTAAATTATACATACATACATAATCCGGCCCCAAAGGTGTCGAGGTATCATCGGTGGTTCTGTTCGGTTATCTCCTTGTCAAATTTCTCCACTGTGTCCTATTTCTTGCTATATGTTTAGCCGAGTGCCAGCTTCTATCAGGATTTTTTCAACGGTAGCGTTCCATGTGGTTTTGGGTCTTCCTCTTTTATTTTTTCCTTCCGGTCTTGTTTCCCAAATTTTTTTCACTTGTCGATTCTCTTCCATACGCACTAAGTGTCCAAACCATCTTAATTTCTTTTCCTCGAGATTTAGTTTAGCCGATTTGACATGCAGTTGTTTTCTAATATCTTCGTTTCTTTTCTTGTCTATTCTCCTGGCTGCTATAACTCTCCTGAGGTAATTCATCTCCATGGCTTGAATTAGTTTTTCTCGTCTTCCTGTATCCAGTTTTCACCTCCGTGTAGCAACACAGGTAAGTACATCGATTTGAAGATTGATATTTTTTCATCCGCAAACGCACATGCCTGGAGATATATTGGCTGTAGCTCAATACACTTCCTTGTCTCACTCCTTCAGACATCCTGGATTTCTCTGACAGCACATTACCACATTATAAGTTTCCTTGTAGATGCTTTTGATGACTCGCACCATTCCTTCATCCACTGCTTATCGAGTCAAAAGCTTTTTTCATATCTATGAAGCAGGTAAAGACTTTTTTATTTTTAGCGAGCTTTTTTTCCAACACTTGTTGCACGGTGAAAATGTGGTCTTGTATGCTATGGTCCTGTCGGAATCCACTTTGGATATCAGATAGCTTCTTTTCCACTATTTCTCTGAGTCTGCATTCTAGGATGGTCTCGTACTCTTTAAGGGTTGTTGTGAGGAGCGTTATCCCCCTATAGTTATCGCTTTCTTTTGAATCCCCCTTTTTGTGAATAGGTAGGATGACTCCATACTTCCAATCCTCTGGAATAATTTCCTTTTCCCAGGCTTCATTCATTATATCTAAGAGTTCTTTTCTTCCCCTTTTTCCAAGATATTTGATGAATTCCGGTGCAACCTCATCAACGCCTGGAGCTTTTCCGGTTTTGATTTTTCTCAGTGCTATGTCGAGTTCTTTTCTGGTGATAAGGCTCTCATGGTTTTGTGGTAGTTCATTGCTAAGCTCTATGTCCCCTTCATCTTCCGTTCGTTCTGTAGTTCGTTTACGAAGCTATTTATGGTGAATACCAGAATCGGTGCACTTCGGTCTCACTTTCAGCTAAGAAAAAGTCGAAACAACAGTTTTCTGGAAAAATCTCTTAAACGTCAGAGAGATATCTTCTGAATAGAAAGATATTATTGCATGTTTTAAAAATTTCGTAAAGCCACGCTCACTTTATCGTCGATTCGTCAATGGGGAATCATACGATCCATTCCAGATCGATTGTAACTTTTCTGTTTTTTTTTATTTTCAAAAAAGTTGTTTAATTTTAAGTGTCAGAGTCGAACTCTAAAGAAGTTGATGAGACTAACATAATAGTAATCACCTCGACTCAGCATTGGAATTAATTTGAGACACCGGCAATATATTGCCGTAAAGATGGTCACCATCTCAAACCTCGAACCAAAAAGGCAAGAACGACGTACGACTCTTGAACATCGCATACAACGAACAGCTGTTCTGCAAAAACAACATACAATTTGTAAACTTGTAGCCATACAACGGCTGAAAGGTACCTACAATTAAAGTTTCTTAATCTTAGTATAAAATATTCCCTTCGAAACGCCTGGTGGGGTTAAACACCTGACATATCAACCAGGAATAAAGGCTTAAATACCTTCAAGGTTTATAATCAACCTTGGATTGGGTTGAATCACTCTGCAGTTGAACCTAAAAAAAAGCACTTTGTTGTTGATTTCAAAGACTTAGTTCACGCAGTTTATCGTTAGAATTTTCTCAAGATTGTCACTCATCCGGGTCTAGTCATAACATGTTTTTCAAGAGAACTTCATTTACGATGCCCTCCAATCAACTGTCATGGAAAATAATCTGCTGCTGTTCCTATGTGATACACTCTGCATTTTGTTGATTATGTTTGTATTAATTGCTTTTGGAAATTTAAAATCTTATCTCTTGCAAAGGCTATGGATAGACTAATCAACCATTGTTAGGTACTGTTTGTCAACAGTCTACTTAATCAGACATTTAGACACTATTAGACATACATACGTAGATAACAATACAATTTGGAAAGAGCTTTTAATACTTTAGCATAGTTGACAAATATTTCTTAATTTATTCGGTTCTGAAAAAGGCTAACTCAGTCCCTTATCACAAAACTAGTATCTGTGGCATAAAAATAATATTGTACGAAGTATTTCGACAAAAATGTGAGTTTGAATCGTGTCGCGTTACTTTTTGTTTTTATAATTATCGCACGCCAAAGAGAATATGAATACCCTAATACTACAATATTAAAGGGCACGGGCGCTGTGTAGAAGACAGACAGAGAGAGAGAGAGAGAGAGAGAGAGAAAGAAAGAAAGATTTGGTGTAGTGGCTTGAAACTCAGGTGGTACGAGTACATTTACGTACACAAAAAGGACAAATGAATTCAAATGCGTACATATTTAACGGATAGAGTTTCACTGAATATCCTCAATCCGATTCTGATGAACTTCATAAAAGGCAGTCGAGACTTGTGTAAAATAAGCTTGTAGCCATACAACATACAGATTAACGAATGAGTTTTGAAACTCTTTTGACCACCTTAAAATAAGCCCCTAGATCCTTAATTAAATGCGGTTGGCATACGCCTTTTAGAAAATGTCATATTTTGGCATTTAAGATAGTTCAGAATCAAATTAAATTTTAACACACCAAGTAGCAAAACTGTAGCAGGACTGTCTCGGTCTTTTAGGTTATTAATGCTTTAAAAGATTTTCATGTCATCAGCATACATACTCGTAAGTGGGAATATCGCTATGAGTAATACAAGTTGTAACATCATTGATTGCGAGTATACAAATAATAGGACCTAAGTGATCCTGAGAAACACCAGATTGGGCTGTAAGGTAGTTGGAAAGTAAACCTCTAAATTTCACCTGACAAAACCTCGTACTAAGGTATGACCCGTGTAATAAATACGAGTACAGAGGGAAAACCATATACCTTAGACTTATTCAATTAAAGTGTACGAAAGTTGATCAAAGGCCCTGGAAAAGTCTGTGTAGATACAATTGACCTCTTGTCTATTTTCTAAAGCCTTAGAACATTTGTGCAATCAGCACAAAACCATTGTTCTGACAAAACCATGTTACCCTTTGCATATGATTTTACGACAGACAGACTATTTGTTCAAAGAGTTTTGGGATACAAGACAGCTTTGAAATAGGTCTATAGTTGGTGATATGACTTCTGTGACCTTTTTGAACACAGGTGTGATAAATGACTTTTTCAAAAAACTGAGGAATTTGCCAGTAGTTAAAGATAACTCAAACAAATATTTTAGAGGAAGAGCTAGGGCATCAGAGCACCTCTTCAGGACTATTGAGCTATACCATCAGGACTTTTCATACCATGGATTCGGAGACTCCCCGAACACCTTAGGTTTGCCTCATTGTGTATTATATATTGTGGTCTACGCTTTACCTAGTTTTGCTCGTAAAAGTTGTTCCCAATTCCAATTGTTTATGAAGTACATACTCCTAAGTATTAATTCCTTGACCACTTGGCTAAGAGAAACAAAGATAAAACGGACATTTTGCCGCCCATCAAGAAGAAGCTTTTAAGTCCTTCGATAGTCAAGCGCTTATTCACAATATTAATGCGTCAGAAATAGCTCCTGACAATCATAATAACAAGTGCAATGCTAACGGAATTCAAAAAATAAATAAAAAGCTAGGACTAAATAGCCGGAGAAGTTCTAAAAATGTTGCCTAGAAAAGCTTTAATTAAGCTTCTCAATATTATAAACGCTGCGCTTAAGTTGAAATACGTCCCTAGTCAATGGAAAGTTTCGGAAACCGCCGAGAGGCAAGAAGTCATACAGACCCATTTCACTTCTTTTTTTTTATAATTTGCACGTGTTAAAGGGGATATGAATACCCCTATACTAATTTTTAGAACACGTGCGTTTTTGTGGAAAGGGAATGAGTCAGAGAGAAAGACAGAGTGGTGTAGTTTGAAACTCAGGTGGTATTGAGTTTCTGTAAACTCCAAGGGTGGCTGTCCAGATAACTGGGGAGTATTTTGTTTGTTTTCGCTATTATTGTCGTTGCTTATGATTCACAGTATTTTTTTCCGTCCTCCTAATGTCATCATCACGATCAAGTTGCATTTTAGCCATATGACCACCCTACTGCCAGTGTTATGCCTTCACAGTAGAGTTGACTTAGCTTTCGCAAGTGATGGACTTTTTTATTTATTTCAAGCGAAATAAATACATGATTCTTGACATCAGGATTCGAACCGTGAATCAACAGCGTGACAAGCGATGGTGTTACCACTGCACCAAGGCCACTTCTCCCTATTATATGAAAATTTTTTGAGATGATATAACTCAAGCGATTACAGCGGGTTATTGAGGAACAAAATTGTATCCCTGATCACCAGTTTGGGTTCAGAAGCAAGCATTCAACTATTGACCACGTACCCGTGATATACCGCAAGAAGAACGCACCTCAGTTACATTTGCCGATGATAAGAAACAACTGAAAAATTGCAAAGCGCTCTGAAAAATGTGTCCACGAAACCAAATCTGTTCAGTAAATACCACTTTTAGGAAAACGAACAGCTTGCCTATTCTATATACCGTTCGCAAGCGAGGCTAAATACCTCGGAATGACACTCAAAAAAAACGTAGAGCTCGAAAACAAATATAAAGAAATGTACTTATTGCTTAGAAAGTATTCCTAACATATTCTTAACATTGAGAATAAGCCCTTATTACAAGCAAGTAATGAAGCCGGTTTGGGCCTTAACTTATACAACTCTGGGGTTGTAACAAAAAAACTGATGCTGATATTGCTAAGAGAAATTGTCCATGCATTGTGGTAGATAAAAAATGACGATACACTTGTGCACATAGATATAGGAATATAGCAAGAAACAATGCACGGGTGCCTGCATGATTGACTTGGAGAAGGCCTTCGATACCGTATGGTTAGAGGGACTCTTCTACAAGCTGAGCAGGCTGGGCATAAGCAAACCACTGCTGTACATACTTCATAACATGCTCACCAGTAGACAGTTCATCGTCAAAAATGGCAATGTGACTTCTGCTGGAACATTTCTAATTAAAAACGGTCTGCAACAAGGTGCGGTTAATTCACCGATCCTTTTCAATATTTACACGAGCGATCTGATAGGATCTCTTCACCATGCCATAGCGTACGCAGACGACTTGATCACGTACAGATCAGGACCAAAAATCGAGGTCATTGCAATTCTCTTGCAACATGACTTCGATAAGATTCAGCGATATTGCGATGACTGGAAGTTGAAGATCAACTTCCAGAAATCGGAAACCATTCTTTTTAGGACGCCGTTGTCTGGGGCCTCCATGGATACCATAAAGAATTGGCGAAAGTTCTCAATCGTGGGACCGCACGGACAGCCACTTGCGAGTCGAAGTGTAGTCAGATACCTGGGGCTCTCGTTAGACCAATGTCTATATTTTAACAAACATATAGATGCTGCTCTGGCCAGAGCCAAAGGTGCTTTTGCCCTTACAAAGAGACTTTTTTATAGCAAGCAACTCGATGCAAGGGTAAAGGTTATCTGCTACATGGCCCATGCTCGTATATGGATGCCCCGTGTGGTTCAACGTGGGAGCAAGCTTGTTGGAAAAGATTCGGGTGTTTGAGAGGGCTTGCCTTCGGGCTTGCCTTCATTTATACAGAACACCAGAGTCCCAGTACATAAAATTCTATCCCAATGAGGTCCTACACAACAGGGCTAACCTAATAAGAGTGGATAATTTCGTTATCAAGCTGATTCGAAGGCACATTGCGAGAGCAATGAGCTCGACAAACAACCTGATCTCCGGGGCTTATTACCCCAATTACGAGTATCACGAGAGAGTGCGCCTTAACGGCTTTGTTCCCCCAGAGGCGTTCCTCTATTTTGATAAGAAGGGTCTGATCCAGGACAGATTGGCAGTGCCGCTAATCTCCCACGTTGCTCGAACAGCTGTGGATAGGCGACTCAACAACGACAGAGACGTTGCGCACGGCAGTGTGGAGCGTCTCCGGTTTAGTAGGGCGGTATCGGGTCGTGATGTTGAGGACGTACAACGTCAGTACGGTCATTTCTGGTGGCTAGCCGAAAGAGAGGAAACTCCTTCGTCGTTTCCCCCTAATCCAGGGTAGCCTGTTTGAGGTTTAAAGTTGGCTGTTCTTGCCCATGGCCGACTTACATAGTTTAGGTTTAAGTAGTTTAGCTTGTAGGTAGTAATTTAAAAAAAAAAAAAAAAATAAAAAATTTATATCCACAGCACTTGGATGAAAAAAATACAAAAAAAAAAAAACACAAAAAACATAAAAAAAAATATAAAAAAACAGCACTCGATAAAAAAAAAAAAAAAAAATAACATTTGTACGTAAGGTAGAATAAGATAGGCTAATTTAGAATAAGATAGTTTTAAGATTTATTTTAAGGTAGTTTATAAGTATTATATATAAGAATACAAAAAAAAAATTTCAGTCACTAAGTTTTTGACTAATTTTCTTAGTAACACTTAAATTTAAAAGAAATAAATAAAGAAATACTTTTCACGTACGTTACGTCGAAAGACATAGTTTTAAGTATTAGGATTAGCTTAGAGCGCCCGCATAGGGCCAGTAAGTTAGAATAAGAATAGTTAAGTTAGTTAAGCTAGTTTTAAGCGTTTTATCTAGCAATTAAGTTACAATGAATTTAAAAAAAAATAAAAGTGCATTTAAAATGAAAAAAATGAATATAGGAATTCCTACAATCAAATGTTAAACAAAAAACTTCTTGCGAAAGCACAAAATTCGATTAAACAGACATGTTAATAAACAGTCCTACAAATTTTGGACGAGAGAAATGGTAAAAAATCCACACTGCAGCCCCGGCATCTTCGTAAAGCTTTTGTATAATCCGGTCAAAGTTTAAGAGACGTTCTCAACCCGTATAGCTTAAAAATTAATTCGTTTCGTTCTACCGTATCAAAGGCTGCCTTAAAGTCGACGAAAAATGTATAAAGTTTTTAGTACGTGAGAGAAATGAATCCGCAATACTCCTCAGAATGACTACATGATCAATAGTTGTCTAAAGCCTGCTTGGTATACTTTCAGAAGTTTATTGGAGTCAATACATGACGTAAAAATTGTGTAAGCAGCGTTGAAGAAGGAAATACCACGATAATTATCCGGGTTTTGAGATGCATCCTTTTTTGTGAATTGGAAAAACTATAGTCAACTACTAGGTAATGGACTTGCGTACCCGGTTTTCTCAGTACTTAAAAGAAGTCAGTTTCCAATAATTTTCAAACACTTCGACACAAGTACCAAGTACAGTCTACATACTTAAATATTTTGAGGTATCAGTACCAAAACTGTAAAGTACCAGTACCAATACTTCAAGTGTTTCAAGTAGCACTTTCAAATCTTGTCATGCATTTTGTAAACGAAGATTGCGAAAAGGGATGCATCAAACGATTTGAAAGTATTTGAAAATACTTACACTAGTACTAGAAAGTAATTTAAGTACGAGATACTCAGTACTTTTGTCTAAGAACTTGAAAAGTACTTGTACTTTTTTTTACGTAAGCGTACTTGCGCCGGTACTGGTGTTAAATTTTATATCTCTGGTTCTATCCAACAAAATTTTTAAAAATTATTTATTATATATGCAGTTCTCATCAAAACGATCTTGACTATCAGAAAAAGATATAAATTGAGCAATTATGTGGCGCTAAACGCCTGGGATTATTCAAAAGTTGTAAACAGTTTTTCACTCATACAGACTTGACTACTTAATAAAGCTTATGTTCGTCTGAAGGTAGAGTTTTATGCCATTTCCGGAGGGTGAATGGAGAAAATTTTACTCTCGGATATTTGTAAACGTTCACGAAAGACGGGACCGTGCAAAAACTTTCTAATATTTTCTGAGACTCGAGAATCTTGAGTCACCCGCTCAAAGATCACGCACTTAACTACTGAGCCATGCTGCCCTCATTCTACTTTTATTAAAATGTTGGAAATTAATTTTGGTATGTTGTACTTTTATTTCTCAGGAAATTTTTACGAATATTGAATTTCATTCAAAGAAATCCGATTATCTGATACTATTCTTGGATCAGCTAATGAACCTAAACAGAAAATTAACTATACATTTGGAAAGTACTCGTAGCTTAGTTTTCATTGTTGGTGAAAACATTTCAGCAAATTGCTTTTCATTTGACTGAAACTGCCACACTGGCATATCCCCTAACGCCTCCTCTCTAAGCCTTAAAATAGTCCTCCTACTTCAAACGAAATACTACTTCGTTTAATTTTCCAGCTTTTTCCTTTTGCCGGGTTGTAAAATGAAAGAAAATAATGTGCATGTGCACTTTTACCCAACCCTCGTGCCAAATTACATTCCTCCTCGATGCCAACTTGTACACCTACCCCAACAGTACGAGTATCTACACAACATTCTCAGTCAAAGACACCAACAAATAGGATACATTTCGTGCAGCAGAAATAGCGCGCAAAGTTGAAAGTTGAATGCCTCGGCAGGATGCAACAAATATCCTTTTCTATAATTCTGATTTGCGCGCGGAGAAGCGCTCCTTCGTGTTTTCATAGTCACAATGCCACCCTCATCCCTCCATGAAGTTTTCTGATTCTTTTCGTGTGAATTTATTGTTCCGAGTGTGGAGGAACGAAGAAACTGAAAAACTTTTACGATTTGTATTTCGGGTATGGTGTTGAACCTCAATACCAAAACTATTTTCCTTCCTCCGGTACCTCGGGACAACTGGAGTTTTATAAAAATGCAGTCAATCGGATGATGGTATCGTGTGGCAGAGCCATAATTTATTGCATTCACTTGGGGGAATGGGATATAGTTCTGCAGAATCTGCACAACCAATGCATTTTAATAATGTTCAGTCTGAATCGTTGGCGGCGCTGGTGGTGGTCTTGAATTTCCAACAGCCACAGGCTTAAATCTTCTTCTTGATATAAATAAACGTTCACTTTGCACTCTGCCAAAGAAAATTGTGTACTTAAGAAATTGGTTGTTGCTGGGGATGGATTCTTTTTTGTTTTATTATTCCTTCGAAAGCTGTTTCCCGATAATACCGTAATTGTCCTGATAAAAAAACATTTTTCGTTTTTTTTTTTTTTTTTGATGCCATCATGGAGTCATTGTGTAAAGCCAGTGAAATTGGAATTTATATCTGCCAAATGGCGAAAGGGTTTCAAGGAAGACGTCGGGGTAAGGACATTTCCGTTTATGGCGGATGAAATCGAAAACCACACATCAGGGAAGGGAAAAATAAATAAAAGTTTATAACTAAGAAAAAGTTGTTGTTCCAGTTGTCATTTCTCTTTTGGGTTTGATTGGATTTCGGTATAACATAAGTGCTTCGGTTGGCATGCAAAGTAGCTCTAGTTTTTCTATTCAACTGAAATGGTGAGAAGCTAAATTGATTTAACTCCTGACATGAGTATTTGTAGAAATGTTATTTACAACATGGTATCAATTTGCAAGATAAGATACTTGCCGTACAGTATCTAGGAGTACATAAGTAGCTGTATTCGTGTGCAACCAATTTTTAACTTTCAGGAAAATATAAAGGGTTGAGATTTCACATCCCTGCCATATGACATCTTTCACCCATAGTTAGAAGTAATTATTTCTTGCCTCGCCATTTTACAATATGGATCGTTTAACCGCCACACAACGCATAGAATGCGTAGAACATACTCCAATTGGATACTGGAAAATCAACAAGTTGACGTCGATTTTTCGAACAAAATCTTCTTCAAACGATGTTGTATTCCATACATAATGAAATAGTCCATTTCTGTAACTGCAGAAATTATTTATCGGGAGATTACAGAGAAGCCACAGCACATGGTTTACTACAGATATCTGAAGATGGATTGATAAGCGGAAGCAACTATCGCGAAAAGGGTAGAAGCGAGCTTGAGTCTCAGTGCAGCATGAAAATGAAGGACATCCAGCGTAGCGATGGCGCGCGGTACTCTGGACGTCCTTCATCTGGCTTAATAAGCTGAATAACTCACAAATAGATGCGCTAGCAGTTCCAATTATGTACGCGTCTTCTATATGAGCACCAGCGACGGACCACCGGGTTTGCGATTAATAGGTCCTGGATTCACATTAATGCAAGATAATGATCCCAAACATTCTTCCAAACTTTGCCGAGCATACATGGAGCAAGAAGAAAAATATTAAATGGCCTGCCCAATCACCCAACCTCACCCCAATAGAGCTGCTTTGTGACGAACTTGATAGAGAGGTTCGAAGGCAGTGCCCAACATCGAAAGACAAACTTTGGGATATCCTTTAAGTAGCGTGGAGATCAATAATATTGGAAACTATTAAAAAGCTCATCGATAGAATACCTAGATTGACGGCCAAAGTGGTGCAAGTACGACATGGGTTTTTCGACGAAACAGATTCTAACTCTATTTAAATTAAAGATAAATGTTAACAAAAGTACGAATAAAAAAAAAAATAAGTGACCTGTATAAGTACAATAATCTATATTTAATTGGTTTATTAGAGGATTCTCAGGAATGTCGCATTTAATCTTAAATGAATCATTGAGTTTTTGTATTCTATTGCATTCATTCTATTTACAATACATTTTTATTATTTAAATTAAGAAGAGTCGGACAGAATTCCAGAAATCCAAAATCCCGAAAGGCCACAATTCCGAAAGTGAAACTGAAAATTTTATTGTAGGAAAAATTTAAAAATTTTGTTTTGTTACACGCCGCCTAGCAGCACCCTGATTACCTGCATGTGCGGCCGAAGGCCGTCCGGTGTATGAGTCGAAGAGATGTCCCATAGTGTGAAATCTTTTTATCCCGCGAAATACTGTTAAGATACAGGCGCCTGAAAGACAACAAGCATTCACAAATGTACCTAACCAAATTTTTCGGGATTTCGGATTATCTCGATTTTCGGGATTACGGTTTTCGGAATTGTGACCCCAACCCGATCGAAAAATTATGGACGGCAGTGTATATACTCGTATTAGTTTTTTGTTCTCCCTTTTCGTTATTCCATCTGTTTCTTTGGCGTTAAAATACATACAGCGGCCATAGGAGACAAGATTTCTCAGTGGTTATACAAAAAATTATGAAGCGATCTTTTTTTTTATTTCACGATTTTGCAGTGCACTTTAGAAATAAGTTTAGAGGTGCATAACACATGAAAATGTACACATCATGCGGTACTAACTATCAGGTTGGCAACTAAGTAATTGCCGATTTCACACATAGATATTTTTTAATGGCTTGTCAATGACATATTTTTTTTCTTTTTGATATTTGTTAGATGTCAGTCTTACTTTGCTTTAGAAGCAAATTGCGCGTATTTTTGTGAAAATGTATTAGTTTGGCGCCAGTTTTAATATGGAGTGCAAAAACGAGCATTATCGTCATATTTTACTTTTTTATTTCCGTAAAGAAAAGAACGCAGCGCAAGCTGCTAAAAAGTTACGTGATGTGAATGGTGAAGAAGCCTTGAAAGAAAGACAATGCCGGAATTGGTTTGACAAATTTCGTTCCGGAGATTTTTCACTGAAAGATGAACAACGATCAGGTCGACCAGATGAGCTTGATGATGATCATCAAAAGTTGAATATGTCACATACAGCGATTGAGAAACATTTAAAACGTATGGAACTCGTTAAAAAGCTCGTTCCACATGATTTCAAAGAAATTCATTTAACGAAGCGCATTAACGTTTGCGATTTGCATAGACTCAATGAATCCGACCCTTTTTTGAAACGAATCATCACTGGAGATGAAAATGGGTTGCTTACAGTAACGTCAATCGAAAACGATCTTGGTCCAATTTGGAGCTTGGTTGGAAATTGATGTTACATCCACCATATAGCTCTGACCTTGCTCCATCAGATTACCATTTATTTCGATATGGTAAAACTTTCAATGATGATGACGCTGTGAAATCGCACTTGATTCAGTTTTTTCCCGATAAAGATCAGAAGTTCTACGAACGTGGAATTATGAAGAATTCGTCCGTCTGTGCAGGAAGACGATGGAGAATTCACACTGTTCTATCAAGGTAGATAACAACATCGGTAGGTAATTGAGTACGAGTAGCATAGCCCTCCCACGGTGACTTTATGTAAGGCCCACATCATTCCAGTACTTCTATACGGCGCAGAAGCATGGACGAATGAAAGCACCCTTGGCTGTTTTGAAAGACAAGTTCTTCGAGCTATTTTTGGTCCCATTTGTATCGACAGGGTATGAAAGAACAGTGACATCGACCTAGTCAGAAGGGTACAAATTCATCTTTTAAGTTGGCTAGGACAAGTAGAGCGAATGGACATCAACGCTCCGGTCCCGAAAGTCTTCAAATCCATTCCGGAGGGACGACGGGGTAAAGGAACACTTTCACAAGTGCAAGTGGACCTGGAGGCGGCTAGCACAAGATCGAGCTGACTGGAGACGATTGGTTTAGGCTCAGGTTAAGCCCAGACTGTAGCAACATCTTGCTTCAAAGTGGTTAGTTGAAAGTTGCCAGAAAGATGGCAGAAGCTCATCGAACAAAATGGAAAATATAATATATAATTTATTGAAGTTTATTCTTGTACTTACATATTTAAAAAAAAAAAGTATTTTATTTATTTGAAAAAATCGGCAATTACTTAGTTGCCAACCTGATAGGTTCATAGTGTTCATTTGTACGAGACGAGCAAAGCATTTGCAATCATCTGGTGGTGATATTTTAATTTGCACTGCACGGAGGTGAACTAGTTGTCTTATAACTTGTGGTACACGTCAACTTGATTAATGATGTAACAGATCACAATTACCTTATATATATATTTTGTCAACATCTTTCCAACAATGAAAAGGGAAACAAAATTCACCTGGTTACCCAAAAACCGAAAGAACCATCTTTGCCAATATTTTTTCTCTATTCTCAAACTGGCAAACAAATGCCTAGCAAATTGTTATTCCAAAAATATAAGCCTTTACAAAATAAGACGGAAAAATAAAACTTTCCCTAAAATAACAAATTTGAGGTAAAATAGAAAACAAATCTTTGACTCCACAAAAGAAAAGAAAAAAAAACACGGCCTATACGTAATATATTCACAGTGCTTTGCAATATGTCTTTCGTTTATCAGAGAAATACTATATAACAAAAAAAATAGTTTTCACCTTGAACTTGAACGCATAAAAATGTTAGTGGAGGCAAACTTTTCTATTTTAAGAAAGGAAAATAAACAAAAAAATATTATTATAAATCTTACGAGAAGATTTTACTGGGAAATATTAGCTACACAAATTGGTGAAGTCATTAGCATTTCACTTTTTTCGTTAATAGGATAGCAATAGCCAATAATTGATTTATGTTGGCAATAAAACAAAACTCAAGATACAGCATTTATAAATGAACATTTAGGAAGAATCTAGGCCGTCTATGGGGTGTTTGCGGTTATGTATTTTTTTCGAAATGGACACTCAACATGCAGTCGAACAATTGGTGGAGGCCTTAGACATCACCGCCATCCACAGGCTGACGAACTGTGACATCTACTACGGTGTTTGCTACAAGGAGTAGTAGGTGTAGATTTGTCGTCAAAGGCAGACTTAGGCAAGACGTTTTGAGCTTCAGGTATGCATGTGTTCACAACCACACTGAGGATAAGGACGATGTGACCAAAGTAACTTTTATGAACTCCTTGACAGTACTTAGGACCAATGTCAACGTAATGACGTAAAAATCGTGCTTGGCGAAACCGTTGGGAAATACGGCTCATACGACAACACCATCGGAAAAAAACTCATGTTAATCGACTTTTCGGCGGCGCGAAACATCACTATAGCTTGCACACGATTCCAAAGAACAAAGATGTACTGTGAACAAATTTAACATCCAGCGGCTACAATCGCAAGAGACTGCCAGAGCCTTCGTCGGTCGGGTGTCCTTGGACTTATCAAGAAGTCCAATGCCACCAATGTTAAGCACAGATGAGCGATGGCATCATTGTAAGCAAGCCAACAAGAACGCCTCCTCTGATGTTCTATGTTTCTCGCATCCACTACAAAGAAATCCTTGGTTTGATTAAGAGTGCCGCCAACTGCACGCAGCAAAGCAAGAGGCTTATAAAGCGACGCTGCATAGAGTGACGAAAGGAGCTTACGACATCTACATACAAGCAGAAGAGAAGGTAAGACCACCAACTTCTAAGAAAGAAGAAGAAAAAATATAAAAACGCGAGATCAAGTCAATGGAAAAGGTGTTGTAGCAGAATGAATGATCGAAAGTTTTACCAGAAGGTAAATAGAGCATGCCAAGGATACAAAGCCCGAAAAGAATCCTTTAGGAATGAGGAAGGAAATCTAGTAGCAGAGTCACAGTCGGTGCTGAGAATTTGGAAAGATCACTTCTTCAGACTGTTAATCGGCGTGGATGACCAAGACTATTAGCTCCAATCAAACCGGATGATGACGATCAACAATTTCACCCACCCGACCGAAGTCAAGTGAAGATAGCAATATCTAAGCTTAAATCCAACAAGGCAGCTGGAGCCGACGTTCTAACTACCGAGCTATTTAAAGATATGGTCGGATGAAAGGAACCTCAGCATCGTTTGTCCGATCCTTAAGAAAATATACCCTCGGATCTGCGCCAACTACAGAGGTATTAATCTCCTCAACATCGCGTATAAGATCCTATCTGTCATATTATGCGAACGTCTTAAACCTTTTGTCAACAATCTGATTAGTAAGTAAGTAAGATCAGATATTCACGTTGCGGCAGGTCTTGGAAAAATGCCAAAAAAACCAGGAACTCCAAATCCATACTGAACACCTTTTCATCGATTTTAAGGTCGCCTATGATAGCGTTTGTAGAAACGAGCTATACAAAGCAATATCTAACTTTGGCATCCCAGACAAACTCGTACGTCTGTGAAATATTGTACAAATATTCCCAAGCTAATACCAGGGGTACGATCTTTCAAAAGTCTGTACCTCGACGACATTGACATAATTGGAAGTACGCAGTGGGCTACCAGTGGTGCTTTCGTGAGTATTGAAGCAGAAGCGGCGAAAATGGGTTTAGCGTCATGGAAAAATGACAGTCAACGTCTGCGCCTTGGATTGAGCGTCACAAACGACAGCTACAATTTTGATGTAGTTAAGGAATTGGTCTACCTAGCCTCCACTGTAAATTCAAACAATGACACCAACGCAGAGATCAAGCGAAGAGTAACTCTTGTCAACCGCTGATTCTTTGGGCTAAGAAGGTAATTGAGTAGCAGAGCCCTCTCACGTTGACTTTAATAAGCCCCACATCATCCCAAAACTTCTATATGGCGTAGAAGCATGGACGGATGAAAGCACCCTTAGCTGTTTTAAAATACAAATTCTTCGAGTGATTTTTGGTCCCGATTGAGATGGCTGGGACAAGTATAACGAATGGTCATCAACGCTGCGGCCCGGAAAGTCTTCGAATCCATCCCGGAGGGACTACGCCGTAAAGAAAGACCTCACCTAAGGTGGCGCACACAAGCGGAAAGAGACATCAATGAACTTCGTGTGCAAAACTGGAGGGGCGGCTAGCTCAAGATCGAGCTGGCTTGGGATGATTGGTTTAGGCCCAGGTTCAGCCCAGACTGTAGCAACATCTTGCTTCAAAGTGGTTAATTGGAGCATCCTTCCAAATAGAACTCCCCAATCGAATTTCACAGAAAAAAAAATCAATCAAAACTTACTGAACCGCAGGGAATAGCCTTAAAGTTTGTTTTCCTCTCTTAAACAAATTAAACCCAAAAACAATTACACAACAAAGGAATACAATCTCTTTCCTTGCATTAGCATAAAAAATGAGACCCAGCCTCAAGTTTGAGTTGCAATAAAAGTTGAAACATTTACAAAAAAAAAAAAAAATTAAAAGTAGTTATCTCTGGCTCTCCAAACACAGAGTATAATGCACACAAATTTTCCACCATCGCCAATGCACACATACCCATGCCTTAAAGAAGGAGTCTTTCGTTAATCCGATGAAAATGCATAAAGTTGCTTTTCCCGGTCTCGTGCCATGAATAAGTAAGGATATACCATACCTCGTCGCCAGTCTGAGGAGGTGCGGGTTGAGGGATGTTTTGGAAGCTAGAACGGGCGACGAAATTATCTTCGTATTATCAACCCTTGACGAAAAATGCCAAATAGTAGCACAGTAATCAGCCTTACAAGTCGATGCACTCGTCATTACCGGGTAAAGCTCGGTGAAATGAGAGTTACGTGGGAAACTCCTGTCTGATGTTAGTGGCGGGTGGGGTGGGTTTGCTTTTTATTATGCATAATTCCGATGTTGGTATCGCCGCATACTACACAGACTGACTGGTGAATCGGTCGACAAACTCCACCACTACTACTGCTACTACTACTACTACTATGGTGGCAGGAAGGGGAAGGACAACACACATCAACGTCAACCTTTGCTAGCAGCAGCAGACCATTTACTATACTTGCAGCTAAATATTTCTGTCTTCGTTTATTTTGACGGTTAGATACGATCTGCTCCGTAAAATTGCACTCGTATATAGGAATAGCAACCGCTTTTAGAGCAAACTACGTCAAGTCATTATTTAATGTGAGACGTCGAGTTGGGGAAGGCTAGCGTGCATACCTAGCGTTCTCTTGTGTAAACTTTTAGGGGTGGCACGTCTTCACATGGATATTGGTATAAATGAATGAATGCATTTCTGACTTAAAGCTTCTGTAAAGTTAAATGTTGAAGGGAATTGATGGGAATTACATTTTGGCGGGAAGATGCCAGTTGTAATGTGACGTTGTCAGGAAGTGTCTTTTGTTATAATTATGTCTGAAAAGAGGATGAGTTTCATTTTTACAGTTTACGTTCAGCATTCCTTAGCGAATTTATATACAGATATACAATACTTTTTCTAAACTACCGGGAATTTTCTTCGAAGACGGGTTAGATAGATGTAGTAAAATACCATCAAGACTTTAACTTGATTTCAATGCTAAGAAGTGCGAGTGCCTTGAGAGCTCCGCATCAAGCGTGTGATGGGAAATCATGAACTGCAAGAACTTAATGAATATGACAAAGAGTTTGTGGTCTTCCGTAATGGCAATCCTAAATACCAGAAAAGCCAAAAACCTAATGACTCACTCACCACTCGACGAGGTTTTACTAAACTCTAAGGGGTGAAAAAAATTTCAGACTAATAAGTCTAACTTTCTTGCTGCAGAGCATGAAAAGACTAGTTGAACTGCATGTGCGCAAATTTGTTTTGAAATTACATCCTCTGTCTGAGATGGAACATGTCTATCAGTGCGAGCGGCGCCTCAGAATCTAATTGGCAAAACTGAATGTGCTCTTGATACGCGATGGGTATTTTCATCGACATTGTTTGACAATGCGACTTTTGACAGTATGTACGATTCTGCCAGACAACATATACTCAAAGCAATGCTAATGTATAGAACTTTAGATGCAGATTGTGGCTGATATGCAATGTCAGGGATTAACAGGGACTGCCCGTAAGGTATCATTCTTTCTCCAAGTTCATGGTACATGGTGGACTATATGCTAAACACTCTCGGCAGCTCTAACGTCTACGCTCAGACATGCGCAGATGATGTTCCCGTACTTTCTGTCGGACCATACCTAAAGATTGTCTGCAGCAAGGCGCAGATGGCCCTAGATGTGTGCACTAGGAAAAATATGCTTTCGGTTAATTCTCTCAAAACTAAGTTTCTTTTCTTTATGAGAAGGAGGAAGTTGATCGGTCTGACTCAGCCAGTGTTTAAAGGCGTCCCTATCCGAATATCGAATGAAGCTAGGAGTCATCCTGAATATTAAACTTCTTTGATCAAAACATGTTGAGTCAAAGACAGCCTAGGTGCTCTCAGTTTTCTGGCAGTCATATTAAAAAAAAAGTCCTACGGATGTACACGGCAATGATACTGCTTTGTTAGCATATGCGTATGTTATTTTGTGGAAAAAGGTTTCGCGAAACTCCAAAGAACAGTTTGTTTCGGCTGCACGGACCTTTTCTAGCACGTCTGGGTCTGGTCTAGATGCATTGTTAAACCTCCCTCCTCATAATATTTATATCATGGGCAGCACAATAAAAGCAATCTTCCTTCCATCTTAAGCGAGGTGGCTCTTGGTGTAACCCGTAGTAAAACTTCGAATACTTGAAAAAGTGCAATTTTCTCGAAAACGGCTCCAACAATTTCTATAAAATGTCATTCAATTTCGTACTTTTATTAGCAGACTCGCGTAAATTGGCTATTTCTTGTGTATAGCTAGGACGATTTTATTCAAAATTAATGTCTAGTCATTTCCGTTTAAGTCATTAAGACATATGTATGTATGTCTGTAATGACATGGCATTCAAATGTTGGGCATATGGTTAAAAAAATTTGTTAGTCTTTTAACGCATTTTTCGAAAACTAATAAGTTGTGTAAATTTGCATAAATTTTTAATCTGAACGAACAAACAGCACATATGGAGCAAGTACATGCGACCCAGTCGTGCCCTTCATTTAAACTCGAACTCGAAGGATAAAGTAAATATTATGTATCTTCAAATTGAGATGGTAACCTAAATTTCATACCACACCATCCAGATCTATAAATTTTGTTTTCAATATCTGCAACTTAAATGTAAGAGAAGATGTGTTCCATTTGATTGTCATATATCCAGTTTTAAAGGTGAAACAATCTGAATAAGAATGAAACAATCTGCATTTTGAACAGATGTCGATTTATTGTAAAGTTATACTCTGAATGTTTTTCATTATAGAAAATGTATAATATTATGGACCAAGGTTTTTAAATTAGACACCCTTTTTTTAATATAAATAATTCTATATAACGAGTAGGCCATCTGTTGGTTTCATTTTAAAACACATGTTATTTTGACACTGACAGCTCTTAAATAAATAAATAAATATTTTGGCGCTAACAGCCCAATGCAGGGACTGGCCTAGTTTCTCGCAGCCACTTGTGTTGTGCACCTTACGAATGGTCGGGACCTACAGTTTTATGCCTTTTCTAAAGGGCAATTTTCTTGTCGATTACGAGAAGCTTTTGATGACAATTTTTACTCTAGCAAGTTTGTCAGACCTTCGGGAGAGGTGGGATCGTGAGAAAACTTTTTTTTTTATTTTTGCGTTTTCTTAGATTCGAACCTTGAACCTCTCGCTCAGTGATCGTATTGAAAACTTATTTTATTAACAGTGCGAATTTTGAAAAGAAAGAAAGAACTCTCTGCAACTGAAAATTAGCCGCACTATCATGAGGAGACTTATGCATAAAGACTTCGAATTATTCCCTTACAAGGTCCAACTGGCTCAGAAATTGAAACAAAATGACCACCCACTTCTCTGATTGCGTTTTACAGCAGCTCGAAATTGACGACGATTTTGATAGAAAAAAAATCATTTGATGATGATGGAAACAACGTTACGGCCAACGGAGAGCGCTACAGAGTCATGATAACTGATTTTGTTTGGCCAGAAACTGAGGAATTGAACTTGGACGATCTTTGCTTCCAGGAAGACAGCGCTACGTGCCATACAAGCCGACCAACAATCCATTTTTGCGCTCTAAGTACAATAATCGTATATTCAGACGTTTTGGTCATTTTGTTTGACCTCCGTGGAGCTGCGATTTGACGCCGTTTGACCTTTTTTCAGGGGTGCCGTTAAAGATCGATGTTATGCTGATAACCCAGAAACGATTCGAACTATTCGTCATTTAGAGCCCCGAACCATCGAAAATATACTGCAAAATTGAGCTACAGGAGAGGCTACTGCCAAGCCTTTCTTCTTATTTTTAGTGTAAACTCTTTGAAATGAAATAAAAGTCCCTTAAACTAACTAAAAACTATTAAATGTTATAACAGAATTGTTGCTTTCATCAGCATGATCATCAGATTGACGAGTTCAGATCTAACCTATGCTGAGCGAAGTTATTAGAAGTCATAAGATTTTTGAAGATAAGAATAAATTCGTGAGGATATTTGATAAGGACTCTCCTTATGGACTCTCCTTATGAAATAAGCTGCGCGAAGTAAACGCTAGAAATTATACGTATTTCCTTAAAACTACACGCTCTCCTAAGGCAACAAACTGGCCCTTAAGTAGTAACGTAAATATGCTGCCATCCGTTGCTGCGCTATAAAGACGTTGATTGCGGCAATAAATGATATTGCCTCTGAATTCAGTTTTTATCATCCTCGTCTTCATAACCACACAAAGCATTTTAAGTACATTAAAAGCCAATATTATGACCAAAAGGAAATATACACCGCAAACGTTCAAAACCTAAAATTTTATATACAAATAATTCCTATTCAAAATTCATTGTTGAAATATGATTGCTGAAGATGGCTCCAGCACATTAAACACAAAAATGAACCTCTACATACACATAATAACCAAAGGGACAACCGTAAACTCCAAGCCATTCCCTCATAAGGAGGTTCATAATAAAATTTGAAGAAAAGGAAAAATATATTCCATGCCATATCCCATGCTGGACAATAAAACTTCACCGCTCCATCACTTAAAATGCAGCAGTGGCAGAAGAAATAAAATTCCTCAAATGACTTTCTTTCTTGGGACGATTAAATTTTCTCCCACGGTCAACCATCATGTCCAGCCAGCATCTTGTAACATCTCTTCAATGCAATGAAGTCGGATACAGAATGACTTTATGACTGTAACAATAGTCAATGTCCACACAAGTGTAGAACGTATAAAAATCCTTGCCAAAGAACCAAGAAAATGCATTTCGGACACAAGTTGTTAAAATTCTTATATACACCGCTATATTAACACAAAAGAATTGCATAGAATATTTTCAACAGTCAAACGCTCGTAAAAATTGCATTATTACAACTGCACTTCAGAGATGGAGCCACTTGAGGCGACGGTAGATTCTTTGTCACACAATGTGGGGTTAATGATTCTATGGATTACGATTTTCGGAAACTGACAAACGAACTGTCAAATGATTAATGACAGCGCCCAATTCAATTCATCAGATTCTCAGTGTGTTTATCAGTTGGGCGCGTCAGAATTTATCCAGCAGGCAATTATGTGATATTATGTCAAATGTTGGCGAAATTATACGTCAAGCATTAAGGGTTGACAAATGAATGCGAATTCTGGTAGGATAGGTTATTAGGTATAAATTACCTAGTTCTGACCACTGCTATACAAATTTGATTAAATGGACGACATAACGATGTTTGGCCTAAAGAGCAAAGTTTAACGTACTTCCTGTGCTGATGAGTACCCAAAAAGGTGACTGTAATTAAGGGAAATGTGTGAGGAAATTCCTGAAATTTATTTGTGTGTATGTGGGATGTGTTAATGGACAATCTGAAGAGGCTTGGGACTAATTTTACCTCCCGAACGGGGTAGGCGAAGCGAAGAGTGTTATTTTGGCAAATTGGTATCTACTTAAATCTGGAAGTACTTTACACGAAAAAGTAATGTTGGGTCCCGTCCAAATGGCAGTGGTTTTGCAGTAAAACTTAGTAATGTTGATTTGTGTTTGGTAATTTTGTTTTCATGGCGACATTAATCAGGTTTAGTTGTCGTACGTACATACATCTGTATATGGGTTAACACTTTATTTTCAAGTTGATTTTCCGATTTGCAGGATTTACATTCATCGACGGTAACGTGGAGAACAGCCCTGATTCGTTTCGCAATAAATAGCAACTGAAACTAGATAGAAGGGGGGTTACCTTCTTAACCATTAGAGAAAACTTCGACAACTGGAGGTATTTTAAATGACGGAGAAAGGGGGAGATTTAGGCCCCTCTTACTCCCATCGAGAATCCGATGCTGAATATCCAATTTTAAATAGACCTAGTGTTATAAATCGACAGATATGTGTGAAACGAAGCTTGGATTACTGAAAAACAGATCTGCAACATCTTTCGTTAAAGGCGCACAGTGTATGGTGATTCCACTTCCTCCTCATTCTTACATTCTAACTGCAATGAACTCTGTTTTGACACAATGCATTGGACCTAGGGCGCCGACAGCGCATAAAGAGCGTTTCAGGTCGCTCCTGAAAATGATGCGAAGACAACACTATTAACGAACGACTGCAGCTTACGGGTGATGATGACAGCGCGGTAGAGATTCTACAAGTCGCAGCCTACATTATCCGTGTTCCGTTGGGCCTGGGCAATAAAGGGCTTTTCAATAAGGGCGCTCGATCTACAAATTGAATAAAAAAAAAGCTGTATATGACAACGGTATGGACGAAATCTTTACTGCGGATACGATAATATTATGTTTTAAAAATAACATCATTCGAATAGCCTCTACGGCTTCATTTGCAAGAGGCGATCCAACAGGCCCAATTTAGGATGACTCTTCCGCATTAATCGGGCTGGATTTACGGTGTTCGTTTGAATAACTGTGTTCGCCAGGTTGTAAGTAGTTGCTGGTTTATTGGCATTGGCCAGAGACTTAACGTAGCCACAAAGAAAAAAGTAGCTTTCCATGATTAAATGGCAGCTGTATATGACAAAACACAATCGTCACAGAATAACAGCGCTGTCATTTCAAACCTAACCTAAATCGGCTGTTAAAATTCAGTTGTGGCTATTGGAAGACACTATACATCATCTCTCTCTCGATTGTTAGCAAAAACAAAAACCTTTTCATAAATCCGCGGCAAAGACATTCATCTATCCACTTTCTGCAAGGAAAAATCTACCCAAAAAATGGCGCTGGACCTTTCGCCATCTAGTTGACAACTTATGCACAACTTCTCGCTGTTGTGACTATGTTTTGTTGCGGGCACACACATGTGCATGCGAGTACTTGCCCAGTCCCAACGGAACACGGCTTATTGCTTCCCAGATTTTTACCAACGTGCTAAAGAAGGTAGGCACCACAAGAAAATCTTCATTTGAAAACGCTGTAACAAAGAGATTGAAGAAGACTCAGTCATCTAAGCAAGATGCAGAGCTTGCGCCAATCGTTCAGACCACACGCATCTTTTACCTGTTTGGTGGGGTATCAACCAAGATTGCGTCACAAATGTTTTTTTTTTTTTGTTTTTTAATTGTTGGGTAGCGGTTCAACAAGAGGTAGCCAATGCTCTAAATAAGAGAGGTCTACTAACATATGTGCTT
Organism: Pocota personata; assembly: GCA_963082735.1. Lineage (NCBI taxonomy): Eukaryota > Metazoa > Arthropoda > Insecta > Diptera > Syrphidae > Pocota > Pocota personata. The sequence continues at coordinate 193,690,956 of OY720429.1, read as the reverse complement.
TAAGAATGAAAGAGCGAAAATACAATCATACTTTGGAAAGGCTCTGAAAGTTCGATAAGGCGAATGGAATGCGATCAAGAGTCGGCTGGTTTGTCTGTCGAGTTTTTTACTTATTTTATAACCTTCTTTCAGGATAGGAAAACCAATAAAGCTATTACAGCGTCCCGAGAAGCCTGTAGTGTTGGCCCACCAGGAGCCTATAGCAAGGTGTGGTGTTATCCCACAAGGGGGTGAGTCCATTTGTATCACCTGTTAAAGTGTCAGGACCAGACCAGAACGAACACTAAGTATGGCACAACTACGAAGCTTGTGGATAGTCTTATCTATATTCTGCCAACAACTTCCATAGTGTTATCAAGATGTATCTTTGAAAGTCATACCGGATCAAATTGGACTGTGATCTACAGTGACATAAGGGCAAGGTGCCTTCAATAGTTGTATTGGAGTGTTAGGCGAAGAATGCAAAGCTGACAAAGAAATACTGAAATAATCGAATCTTCTATGACAAAGAGTTTGGCATGTTACCTTTTTTTTACATTTGGATGGAACAAGGATACCTACCAACTAAGACCGACTTGTTCAATCTATCTGTTGAATTGGTAATCCTAAAGGTGTTTCTCCAAAAGATGTGGAAAGATATGCAAAACGAGAATATAAATGCGGCCATAAAGTATTTCAGGATTACTAACAGTACATCGGTAGATTCTGCTATATTTAACGCAAAGTTTCAAATTGTTTTTATCTATTTTTTTATCAGTTGCTCTTTGCCATTCTTCTGGTTTCAGTATCAAGGCGGACTTTTATCGATTCTATAAGAGCAAACGTTTCCACTCTATTTTCTGTGAGGTTGCAACGCGCACCCTTCTTTGCCAGCTCATCCACTCTGCAGCTGCTCGGAACATCATTGTATCCTGGAACCCAGCACAGGGAAACAACGCATCTCATTTAGAGACCTGCGGCATTGCTTTATCCACTTGGATCTTATTGTCGGTAATTCCAAGGCTTTTATCACTGCCTGACTATCTATATATAGTACAGCTACCCTCTACTGCGTTAATTGAAAGCCAAGCCGCAGCTTCTCGGACTGTCGTAATTTTGCCTGAAATACACTGCAGTTATTCGACAGTCGTCTGGTAATGTTTACATCAGGTGCACTGGAGAAGACTCTTATATAATAGTATTTTTGACCTCCAAGATCCTGGGAGTGACCCGTATTAGTGGTAGTCAGCAGTGAGAATTCTCTAAGCCTTAATGCTGCCTTAGCTACCATTTGCTTCCCATAGATATCAACAGGAAGAAAGTGCAGCATTGTCTACAACGCAGCGGTGAGAGTTTTTTTTAAAGCACCCGCTAGAAAGACGCATGATAACCTCTGAATTCTCCCAATAGATCAGTTTTACTTTTCTTACCTAGTGCTGTTCACCAGACTAGTACCCCGTACATCAGAATGGGTCTCACTATTGTCGTATAAATGCGGGATACTACTTTAGGCCGAAAACCCCGTTTCGGGCTTAAAGACTTCAAAAGGAATAAAGAGCAACCGAGGCCTTCCTGGCACGGTCCCGTATATTCAGTTTCCAACTGAGTTTCTTATCGAAATTTATCCCCAAATATCTGGCTGGTTTGCGAATTGAAGTGACGTGATCAAAATGTTAACGGCTTTTGGAAAGGTTTTATAAATCAGGTGCGCGAACACACCTGAACGATATCGTTTCAGTTCGTAAAACCAGTGAATGTAGGTGATCTCGTCATGAACGTCAACAATAAGTTGCAAAGAAGTTCCTGGCCAAAATAAATTGTTGTTATGCTCATATTTAAACCTGTATACAAGTATGAATCCACAATTGCTTCAGAGATAACCTAATCACTCCAGAATCGTCTTTATCAGAACCGAGTCACACTAAGGTTCATTATTACAAGACTGTCATCTCAAAAACCCTATTATACACCCATAGAGTGTAGTGTGCATGTACTCGTATGTACGTCTGCCATTCCTAATCCTTGAATGCCATCAATTATGGAACAAGTTCCTATTCAAGCAATCCAATTTGTAAATAGCTTTAAGTGCATTATACATATCTTCTGTTTAACTTTCATTTCAATATAAAAGTCTCTTTCCCGGTCCCGTAATTACGTTAACAACACTCTTCCAATAATAATATTTAATGAAAATGCAGTTAAACAAAAGTAAAACTCATTAACACGGACGGCTAGAGATTTTATTCCTCTGGACACGCAAACTTTTGTTCAATTTTGGGAAATGCAATATTCACCTTTTCTCCACCCCCGGCCTGACTTTGTCTCTCTGTGATTTTCCCCTAATCGCACATAATAAGTTCTTCGGTAATCGCATTACCGTATTAATTAGCTTTCAAGGTAGAGAGGAAGAACCAGGGAGAAATGTCCAAGAGGGACAAACATGAAAAGTCCACTTAGAACCACCCTTCCACAAGAGGAGGATGTCGTTTTCGCTTCACGAAGTGATATCAAGTCACACTGACAGTGTTGTGTGTCCTACCAATAAACGTAATGACAGTAACACTTTCATTTCCCAAAGCTTCTTCTTTTCTCCTAGTCCTTTCTCGGAACAGTAAGTCCCAAAGATGGAAGAAAAAAAATCGTTCACTACAAAAGGATAAATGAAGTCCGTCTCCTAGCGGAACACACAGAAAAGATAAAAAAAAAATGTAAAAAAGGGAAGCGAATGAAGTGGCATTTCTCGCAGACATTTTTATTACGTTGGCATTATGCACACCCTTAAATTGACAATGGACACACATTGGATGGTATGCACTAGCTGTCAGGATTAAGGATACCATGGCATTTTGCGGGCAAAAAATGAAAACAGAGGTGGTGCCCGGCATGCTAATGTGCATACACCGCGGTTATACATTTCCATCAACTTGAAAAAAAAAAATTGGTTTCTCCTCCTTTTTTCCAAGGATTAAGGAGTTAATGTCGCGTAGATTTATGTAAGTTTTTTTTTTTTTTTTTTGTGTAGTCATTGTGAATTTGTGTGATTTTAGCCGGGTAATGTGTCTTGAGAGGAACATTTAAAATGTCATAATGACTTGTGGGTAAGAAGGACATGGTCTGATAGCAGCTCTGGCAGTCATTCAGAACCATAAGCTAGTATGTAACTTGTATGCAGGCCAGTTATTTATCTACCGGGCATGTCATTAAAAAATCTCATCTGGGGAAAGGTACATAATGACAGAATATGTTTATTTCATTTGATTAGCTTGAGGGGGCTACCTAGAGGGTCTAACACAACTGTGTGCATACCTAGTCAAGTCATCAACACTGGTACGCGTTTTAACGCACTCATCATGAAATTAGTATTGAACACGCCCATTCTATATTGACATGCAATGAGTGACATTTATAGTAAGTTAATGCGGAGAAAGATTTACACAAAAGTCATTTGCAAATATGGAGTGCGGGGATATTGTAAACCGTGTTAATGTAATATGGAAAGAGGCGATATTTTCCGGGCTTGTGACCGCTTGAAATCCCCGTATCGAACTTTTAAATTGTTTGAGGAGAGTGGTGGAGTAGCTGACCGCCAAAGTTTAGGGAGGCCCTCGCAATGCCAAAACTTCACAGGCGATCAAAACCGTTAAACCAAGGATTAATCGGAAACCACTGCGAAAGCAGAAAATCTTTTCCACGCGAGATATGAAAATATCGTAGAAACCCTTGTCTCACATTATCAAACAAGATTTGGGACTTAACGCATATAAAAGACACCCTGGACCCTTACTCACAGCCCAATTAAAAAAAATACGGAGTGAAAGATCGAAAGCTATACGCCGCCGATACGCGCAAAATGATCACAGTACAAGGTTGAGTAAAAACATAGGCAAAAATCTAATAAACAGATGTTCTGGAAGGCGTTGTGTAGTGACTTAATCAACAATTGTTTTCAGACAACCAGCGGGCTTTCCAACAAAACTCCGCATCAGCTCATAAGATAAAAATAACACAAGTGTGGTTCCAAAACAATGCACCGAACTTCATAGTGGCAGACGATTGGCCGTTAAGCAGTCAAGACCTCAATCCTTTGGATTATAAACTGTGGTCTATTTTAGAGGTGATGGTTTGTTCTACTCGACATCCAAATATTGAGTCCTCGTAGGGTGCACTTATCCGTGCATTGGACAATTTCCCAATGGACCAACTACGTGCTGCGATCGATGAGTGGCCAGAGCGACTCAAGACAATTTTGAATAAATTGTTTAAATATTGTTTCCTAAATAATCAATTAAAGTTTTACAGAAAAAAAAAATCTAAAAATACTTTTTCGTTTTTGTTTTATCTTCAAAAATTCGTGTAGCAGTGTTTATGACTTGACTAGGTATACAGACCTAAGCCAAACAGCCCAACCAGAACATCCACAACACCGAAAAAAACAGCCAGAACCACGAACAAACACAATGACATAATAGTACTTAGGGAAATGATCAAACAGCTGATATTATAACTCAAATCAGCAACATGATGAATATTCTGACTCTACTATTTACTAAATACTTACACAAAAAATAGTTGTTTGGAATGCAAATGTAATCCAAAACCTTCTAAAAGTAGAACAACTTATACAAACCAATAAAATGATTTCTGAAACTTATTTCAAAGTAAACCTATTTTCAGGGAAAGCACATGCTGGGTCAGCAATTATTATAAAGCAAAGCATTAAATGTACTGAACTAGAGAAATACGAAAAAGATTAGATCCAAGCAACAAGGATTGAAATAGAAATTCCAGATGTTACCATCGCACTGTAAGTAAGGCACAGTTTGAACAATACTTCAAGATATTAGGACCACGATTTCTTGGAGGGGATGACTTTATGCCAAAAATACTGAGTGGGGCTCGCGACTTACTAACAGGAGGGCACTACTACTCGATGCCTTAAAGACTAACAACATAAAACAATTAAGTACTGCAGAACCAACATACTGGCCTACCTGTCGTAGTAGATTTTTCCATTTTTAAAAATATTGAACAGGAGTACTTATGACTGAAGAATCTTGCACCGATCTATCTTCTGACCAATCCCCAATTGTGATCAATTACAAAACTAACATAAGGCCTCTGCACAAACTAATAAAATTACATAATAAAAGTACTGGCTGGGGTAATTTTAGGGAAGTGATTAAACTAGAGCAACTTAAGATATCAGAAGATCTAAATGGAGCAATAATTCACTTCAATTCTCGAAGTCACCTGCCGACTTACACCAATAACAATCGAAAAGGAAAAGTAGGATTGCACTCCAGCGCCAATTAATAGAACAAACGAAACGAAAACAAAAGGAACATAAAAACAATAGAACCAACTACTATCTAAAAAACTGACAGCAACAACAAAATATTCCCTATGAAAAGCAACAAAAACCATAAAAAAAAAAACCTACATATCACCACTACAAAAGTTAACTGGACGAGAATGGCCATGGAAAGGCAAAAATTCGGGCGCAACATTTTAAAGATACAAAACGACAAGAACAGTAATGGTTTTAATCAGCACATTTATGGGGTGAGACATAAAAATAATGAAAACTTCTGTAAAATAAATCAAAAGTTACATCAAAGATAAAATCAATCCAAAGAAGAAACTCTCGGAAAACCCAACAACAATTTAAGGAACTTCATCTTTATTCTAAAATATTTCCCAAAAGCTTGGAAAGTAGCTAAAGTATGTAAATGCACTTCCCAAACCTTGACAAAAATGCTACACAACCTGCAAACTACAGACCGAACAGCCTGATACCAATTCTATCAAAACTGTTTGAACAAATATTTGCGGCTCGACTGCAACATATAGTGGACGAAAATAATATAATACCCAGACATCAATTGGTATCTAGACGAAAATATTTAACTGTACAAGAAATGTACCAACAAACTCTCAAAAGACATAAATAAATAAAATAAATAAATATTTGGCGCAACAACTCTTTAAATGCCAGTGCCTAGCTTCTCGCAACCACTCTTGTTGTGTGCGTTATATTTTTCACACGAATGGAAGGGACCTACAGTTTAGTGCCGTATCCGTACGGCAATTTGTTTTGAGAAGGTTTCTCGTGACAACAATACTCTCGGATGTTTGTCAGACGTTCGCGAGAGGTTAAAAAACTTTTTGGTGTTTTGTGGGATTCGAAATGGAACCTCTTGCGTAGTGATACGACTCACTAACCACTACGCCACGACGCCTCTCAAAAGACATAGATGACAAAAATTATTGCGCTGCACTTTTCTTAAATATGTATATCCAAGGCATTTGATAAAGTGTGGCACAATGGACTGATATACAAACTAAAACTGCCTTTCCCACGGGACTTTCATCTTTTATTATCAAGCTATATTAGTAACCGTCATTTCTATTTGAAATATATAGACGAACACTCATCTCTCTGCAAAGCTGAAACCGGGGTTTCACAAGGAAGCGTGCACCAGGAATTCTCCAGGTGAAGACATCCTAATACGGTTTTATCGTGCTAAATACAATGTTCGTCAAAGAAAGCCGGCACCTGATCACTTACAGCAGTGGTGGAAATGAAACCCAGATTGACTACCATCTGGTAGCCAGTTTCATGAAGCCCCGGGTTAAAGATTGCAAAGTCATCCTGGGAGAGGCGATCGCCCAGCAATACCGTCTCCTCCTGACAGAAATTTTTATGGAGACGGGGAAGAAAACAAATAAGTAAACAAAGGTAGCTGAGAAAATCAATTGGTACAAGACGGACAAAGGAAAAGGCGAAGTTTTTATTACCAACATGACAAATTACCTCTTTACCATCATCGATGAGGTCGGTGATGAGGAGTGCAGAGCACAAGATATGTGGGATTCCCTATAGCGATCTTGCTTGGAGAGAGCCAAATCACTGCTTGGAACGTCGAAAGGCCCCTGCCAACATGCCAAAGAAACATGGTGGTGGACAGATGAAGCTAAAGCAGTGATACGGGAAAAGAAAACGGCTTTCAAGGCTTGGTCAAAGTGCTCTTCTACTAATAGAGATGAAAAAGCTCGCCTTGAAGTGATATATAGATGTTGCAAATGTCTCGCGAAGAAGTGCGCCCAATTTCAAGCAAAAAGTATGGAAGGCCTCTATCGGGAGTTGGAGGAAATATCGTCTTTGGCGTCTGATAGGAATCAGGCTATCCAAGAGCTTCAACAAAACAACTTGAATAAGGGAGCAACTATCTTCAAAATAGCCGCCCAGAGAAGGAGAAATGCTCAGGAGATTCGTTCCCCAAAGTTCATTAACAATGCTCAAGGCCAGCTTCTTGTGCAAGACGACAAAATTCTGAACGAACAGTTTCCCCGGGTATACTTTCCAAGAGCCGCTCCTAACCATGACGAAATATCCGACATTACTGTCGAAGAAGTTAGGAATGCTGTCAAATACTCCAAAAAGGAAAAAGCGGTTGGGCCAGACGATATACCCTCTGAGTTCTGTCAAGCTGATGTCACACACCATGAAGATCGTTGAATGGATATTAGATGGCCGACTGCGGAAAATAATAAGGCTATCTGATAACCAGTGCGGGTTTGTCTCGGGTAAATCAACAACAGATGCAATCCAAAGTAGAAGGATCATAATGGAAAAAACATCGTGATTCCTTGAAGGACTTGCATATGGTGTTGGTTGATTTTGAAAAAGCCTTTGATAGACAACCAAGAGATCTCTTATGGGTGGCGCTAAGACAACGAGGAGTTCCAGAAACCTACGTGCGCATGTTCATGGACATATATGAGGGAGCAAGGACAAGAGTAAGATGTCCCGCAGGAGTCACCGAAGAGTTCCCAATCAAATTCGGTGTACACCAGGGAAGCGTCCTTAGTCCTTTGCTATTTATTGCAGTCCTTGATTATCTGCTTGAAGGAAAAGTGACGGACCCCAAACTGCATCAGTTATTATTGCTGACGATGGAGCTATCATAAGCGAAGATCAAATGGCCTTGCAACGAGCACTTGATGTATGGGTGGATGTTTTGGAGGGAAATGGGTACCGTATTAGTTCGAAAAAGACAGAGTATCTGTGCTGCCCGTTCTCTGATCCACACCGGCCTATTCCAGACATTTACTTGAATGGAAAAGTGCTTCCCAAGTGTGAAAAGTTCAAATATCTGGGATCTACGATCAATAGCGAAGTAACTTGTGATGATGACATCAATCATCGCGTAAGCGTAGGGTGGATGGAGTGGCGGGAAAACTCCGCTATCTTCTGTGATCGAAAAATGCCCCCTAAGCTTAAAGGAAGACTCTACACCGCAGTTGTACGTCCGGCGCTCACATACGGTTCACAATGCTGGACAATGCACAAAAACTATGAGGGCAAATTAACGGCAGCTGAGATGAAGATGCTTCGCATGACAGCAGGAGTAACGAAGATTGATAGAATAAGAAGTTCAAAGATTCGAGGAAGCCTTCATGTAAAAGAACCCATCACAAGCAAGATAAAGCACGATCGGCTCAGTTGGTATTGTCATATTCAAAGGAGAGATCCTTCGAACCCCGTCAAAAAGGCAATATCAATCAACGTTCCCACGCAATCGCGCAAAAAAGGCAGACCAAAAAACAACTGGATCACACAAATGCAAAAACACCAGCATTTGATTGGCCTCAGTGACGAAGTGATCCGAAACAGGGAAGCCTGCCGGTACTTTCTGAGGTCAAACCTGCAAACCCCACAACCGGACCAGTAGGGATGCAGTAAAGTGGGAGGGTTGTGATCTTTCTACTCCGGATCATAACTTCGCCGTAAGAAGAAGAAGAAGAAGAAGATCCAAGGCATTTGATAAAGTGTGGCACAATGGACTGATATACAAACTAAAACTGCCTCTCCCGCGGGACTTTCATCTTTTATTATCAAGCTATATTAGTAACCGTCAATTCTATTTGAAATATATAGGCGAACACTCATCTCTCTGCAAAGCTGAAACCGGAGTTTCACAAGGAAGCGTGATAGGACCCTTGTTATATCTAATATACACAACAGACATTTCCACTACAAGAACTAATAACTCAATGACAGCCACTTTTGCAGGCGATACAATAGTACTCATAACGCACCAAAATCTAGAAACAGCAATTAACCTACTCCAAAAACATCTGGACGAAAAAGCACACTGCTTCAAAGAATGGGGCATACAAATAAACGAATATAAAACGCAGCAAGTAATATATAATACAAGTAAAATCGTTAACCCCCTAATTGTTAAACCAAACAATAAAGCAGTATCCTCAGATAATCAAGCTAAATACATACTTGGAATTGTATACAGATAACAAACTAACATGGAAACAACACATATGCATGCTGGACAAAAACTCAATCGACAACAAGCTTTTTGAATACGGTATACAACTCTGGAGTGTAACCAGCAAAGTAAATATTGACATCATTCAAAGACTTCAAAACAAAATTCGACAGGCAATAGTTTATGCGGCCTGGTATGTAGCAAACACGAACATACATAAAGACACCAACATACCAACAGAGGAATTTCAAAATACTAGTCTAAATCACCAAATTTGACTTCTAAATACCAACAGAGGAATTTCAAAATACTAGTCTAAATCACCAAATTTGACTTCTAAATACCAACAGAGGAATTTCAAAATACTAGTCTAAATCACCAAATTTGACTTTTAAATACCAACAGAGGAATTTCAAAATACTAGTCTAAATCACCAAATTTGACTTCTAAATCATGTAAACAATAAAATAAACTCTCTTCCAGTTGAAGAAAATATGCGAAGACAAAGGAAACGAATAAGGCCATCCGACTTACTCATGTAACAATTATGTTTATTCTTTAATCTTAAAAAAAATTGTTGTTTAAATTTTAAATCTGAGTGATTTACAGATAAAGAACATGTAGGTGCAAGTACGTGCGATCCAGTTGTCCACTTTATTTCATCACGTGCGGCAATGGTAAGGCAACTCATTTCCGGCAGCTCAATTACGGGAATGATCATACAGCTTTGAATGTCGTATAGAATAGGTACTTCACACCATTCGCTCCATTGTACCCCTTGAACATCTCCACCAAGTTAAGCTTATTTTGGAAAAAATTGTTTGGCGAGATGAAGAGCCATACGAATCCCTGAGATATTTCTAGCCCCGGCATTCAACATTGGTGAATGTTGCATTGGTCAGCCATGTCATTAAACGAGCGGCAATATAGGTCGGATTTTCATGTGAAAGATATCGACTCTATGGATTTTATTGCAGCCTGGTTATCTATCAGCAGATATTATTATCCACTTCAGCTATGATAAGGCCTCTTTAATTGCCACTATCTCCGTATACGTACGGATTCCTTTTTTTGAGGGCCCACACAGTCTATCCGTTCAAGTAGTCGAAAAGTCAGGCACGTCGCATCTGGTCTTAAGATCGGAACGCATGCTATTCAAAATAGTAAAGGAAACCTAGTCCACATTACACCGCAAGCATTAGTTTATAATTTGCCGATATCAAGAAATTCTTTCCGAAGAATTCGTAGCCTATTTGGGAGTAAACAATTGTCTGGAATTGCCGTTGACATCTCACTTCCAATCATTGCATCATTGTTACAATGAACTACTTGAATAGTATGCCATCCCTGAACAAAAAGCCGAGACCGTGCAGCAGCACTGTGTGTTGAAACTGTGTTTTGACAAAAGACGAAACTATCAGCCAACAATTTTGCAATACGAGGGTGGGTCAATAAGTCCCTGAAAAATAAAATAAGGAACACTCTTTTCGGTATAAAAACATTTTATTTTTCCACATAGTCTCCTTTTAGCTCTATACACTTCATCCAACGTTTCTCCAATTTTTCGATGCCCTACAAATAATACGATTTCTCGAGCTCCTCAAAATAAGCGTTTGTTTCAGCGATGACCTCTTCATTCGACCCAAATCTCTTACCTCCGAGCCATTTCTTCATGTTTGGAAACAAGAAATAGTCGCAGGGGGCTAAATCTGGCGAATATGCTGGATGAGGGCGGATTTCGTAGCCTAACTCATGCAATTTTGCCATTGCGACTGCGGACTTGTTCTGGTGAAAAAGAACTTTTTCCTTCGATGTGAATAACACCGCGCGCATCCCAAAAAACTGTCGCCATGACCTTGTTTGCTGACAAACCCTCCTTAGCCTTCTTCGGCTTCGATTCACCAGGAAGTCCTTTGTTTTGACTGTTTCTTGGTTTCTGGTGTGTTGTAGTGAATCCAGGTTTCATCCACGGTTACGAAACGGCGCAAAAACTCAGCCGAATTTTCTGGAACATCGCCAAACACACCATTGAAGTTGACAAACGCATGCGCTTGTTGTCGATTGTGAACAAACGCGCCACCAATCTTGCGAAAAGCTTTTTCATGTCCAAATATTTATGTAAAATCGAAATCACTGAGCCATGTGATAAGCCTGTGGCCTCTTCAACCTCGCGCACTTTCACTCGCCGATCGACCATGGATTTTGTCGACCATTGCTGGTGTGGTGACCTCAATTGGGCGACCAGAACGTTCGGCGTCACGTGTGCTTGAACGACCGCACCGAAATTGAGTAAACCAGTTCCAATCGATGGTGAAGAGTCCCCATAATATTTATCAAGCTTTTGTTTGGTTTGCGTGATAGTTTTTTCTCGCAAAAAATAATGTTTAATGAGCACTCGAAATTCACTTTTTTTCCATTTTAACGAAAATGCTAGTAGGCGTCTATATAAAATGGCTGCTACAACAAAACTATTTGACAGATCTGTGTGAAAACTTGGGTGCGTTCTTTTGAAAGATGATTCTTGACAAAAAAAAATAAATTTAAGGTGACGACACAATTTGTGTTAATTTTCAGGGACTTATTGACCCACCCTCGTATGTATGTCAGCTTTTCGGTATCACCAATATAAGTGTCATTTCTGCAATTGCATAGGTTGATGAAATGTTTCAGACCTTTAACGTACATTTTTCAAAGTTTGTGTATTTTTGTGATCCGTAAATTCTGCTGTTTTTCATAGCCAATCGAGGGGCGGTATATAGCACTACAAGAAAAACAACATCAAACATTTTGTTGGGTCGAACTACTGATCGGTATGATAACAAAGAAAATTACGAGGAGACACCGCGATAACTCTTAACTCTTGTGTAAGTATACGACACTAACTTTCTGTGACTAGCTAATTTTCATATTCTCAACATCGTTTAAGGTTGGGCCTACCACTTGAGGTTATAGTTTCCGTATTCCGTAAATCATAAGAAAATAAAACAGATAAAGACGAAATGTGTGCAATCTATATCTGTCTATCAAGGTGTTTATGAAGATTTATTACAGTTTAGTAGGTAAGGATTTCAACCAAAAGTTATTAGAACTTAGTCCTTTTTTGCATCTTTATTTTTATTTTTTTTTTTAAGGAAAAAATCTGTACGTAATAAAATTTATTTAAACTGAACTCAAACCGACCATTAAAAATATACTCTTGACTTACCGCCTTTGAATGTGGCCATAAGGCTGTCTGAGTCACCACCATGATGACACTCATATAGTGATTTATCTAGTAAATCCTCTGGTTTATAGCCAAACAAACTGGTCATTCTACAAATAAAAGAAATCGTTTAGTATAATATACAGTAAAATTTATTCAAACAACTCACTTATCATCAACGTATGTGAACTTCATGTCAAGCGAATGCTTCGTTAAAAAAGTTGTCGTTCCCAGTGGTATTTCAATATTTGATGGATGTGGAATTGGTCGACCAACTGCGATGAGGACACGATCACCTTTGGCATTCACCACCAAATGTCCAGTAATGTGTATTACCTACGAATATTGTAAAAATATATTTTCAGGAAAAAATTATGGTTAATCTGTTTGATGATGATGGCTTCTCGATCTCAATTTTTCCATAATTACGTACATACTCGTACATAAGTATTTCTAAGTTTTAAAACACTAAATTAGGCTTTAAACTCCATGCAACTAGTCTTTTCCAAGGCGACGATTTCAAAAACGTAAGGATGTTTGAGAAAGGACTATGGAAAGCACGATTTTATTCATTGTTGGCACTTAAAACAGCGACATTTCTAAACTGAATGGCCCCAAAAAGAAGCTGCAATCACCTCATCAAGAAACATGGACCCAAAATTGATCCCGATATGCATCATCTGAGAAGTGTACGTTTTAGGTCATTTTAACGAATAAGTCCGAACAGTAAGTCATTCCAATAAGATTCGCTCTTTACAATCGTCAGTGAAGAACGATGTCAAAGCATCTAATCGCATCGACCAGTGGCTATAACAAACTAGTGTATAAGCCTGCCAACGATAAACGCACTAAGCATGTTCTATACATAGCACATAACAAAAAAAAATCTTTTGTACCGCCCGTCTTATAGAAATCAGAAACCTGACTACCTGGATTATAAGCTGTGGTCTATTTCAGAGGTGATGGCTTTTCTGCTCGATACCTAAATATTGAGTCCTTGAACCGCGCACTTATACGTGCTGTGGACAATTTTCCAATGGACAAGCTGCGTGCTGCGATCGATGAGTAGCCAAAGCGACTCAAGGCCTGCATAAATTTTTAAAATATCGTTTCGTAAATAACCAATTAAAGTTTTACAGGAAAAAAATCTAAAAATACTTGTTCGTTTTTATTTGATAACGAAAAATGCGTGTACCAGTATTTTTGACTGAACTAGGCATATGCATGCAAGTTGCTTGAGTTATCTACGTAAGGAATTATTGAAACACATTGTGAAGACTGAACCTGAGAAAATATGAATGACAAGTTAGCATAAATTAGATTCAATAAATTATGCAAAACGTCGTGGTTCCTTCCTATAATATTGCATAATATAACAGCTACTCATACTAACACTCAAAAAAAAAGAAGATTATTGCTATTATATGCATTTATTCAACGTCTGCTGAATATTTTCGTTTTCTTTTCTTTTAATATGCATTGACTCAGGTGGAATTATAATACAGAATATAATACAAACCGGACCGAAATTAAAAGAGCTTAAGCCACGCTAAACTGCTGACTCAGATAGTTAAAAATGTGAACTGCTTAAGACGGAAGAAGATGTAGTGGGAGCATGCATCAGTTTATCTCAGAAATACTCCCTAGTTATAGAAGTATAGTATATCTATATACCCCAATTACAGACGTAAAAGCTACATGGGTTTTGCTCACAAAAGCAAATAAAACCCTTTGTCACTTAGCTATTTGGGCAAAATTTTCACGTCACGACAGATCCTAGAAAAGACCATAAAATGTCAAATTGATACACACTAGCTGTTCTAGATTATCTTGCTAAGCCTAGTTTTGGTATCTTTGATAAACTCATTAGACTAACAGTTCGTCAGATAATTAGGACGAAGAAAAAGGTACAATCGGGAAGCACTAGACGACTACCTCTTACCTCGAACGCATCAAAAGAATAAACACCAGCGCTTCAATTAAAATTGTCTTTGTCCATAACTCATGGTCACAAAGTCGAGACAGTTAAACAAAGCTTGAACAGGGATTTTATAAGGAGGACCTTGGTTCTTGATCCGGGTTTCTCTAGTCAAAAACAGATTTTGGGAAACGGTTAATGCAAATAATTAATTCCAGAATAATTTCCAAAAAAACGCTTTTCAAGGATTCATGCAATCTAATCATTTAGGCTGCATAGGTCAGGCTGCAGATTAGTGTAGTCACTGATTTAATCGGTGAATGCTCATTCGATTAGTTAAAGCACTCTCAAATGACGGTAGAGGTAGATGCAATATTATGGCACCAGATGAAATTAAAAGACGCAATTATATGGTTAACTTGAAATTAAAATTTAATTATACAATATATGTTACATCTGAGCAATTAATTATGTATTTTACTGGTAGCCAAACAGGGGCAAAAATTATGTTTAGCTTCCACAAGCTGCCTAGATCGCAAAACCGGAAACGTCGATTTGTACTTCAAACTTATATATTGAATGTAAAACCAAAAGCTTTGCAAATTGATAATGGACGAAGCGAGAGTCCGTAAGAACATTTGGCCAGTTAAGACCAAAAGCACATATGTACATATATACAGATGGATCGCTCATTGCAAAATATTCGAGAGCACAATATTTAAGAAAGTGAAAAGGGAAGGACAAGCAAGCATTTGGTAACATCAAATCCGGTGTGAATTTCCAAAGTGGTTAAAAGATATTCGAAATGGTAGAAAGCATGAGCATACGTCTAGCTTGCATAGCTGACAATCTTCTATCGTACTAATCATTATGTTAAGGTTCGTGCTAGAAGCACATTACACCAGAAACCAGCACCAACCAAATTAAGGATTTATTCTAAAGTTTCTACTGAATACATAAGATTCTGCAGAATTACTAAGAATTGTTTCCAAGCAATTGTCTGTCGATGTTGCTGGTGGCTGGTGCAATCTGCTTATCGTTTAAGGACAATGTTATGCCGTTTCCGAAGGGCAATTTTTTTTCGATTGAGAAAATTTCATGACAATTTTACTCTCTGATGTTTGGCAGACGTTCGCGAAGGGTGGGACTGTGAGAAAACTTTTTTAATTTAAAATTTTTTTTTTTAGTGTTTTCTTGGATTCGAACCTTCCTCTCGCTCTGTGATCGCGCACTTAACCACTGAGCCACGGCTCCCACTGAGTGATACTAAGAATAATAAAGGAGATGAGAGAAAAATACAACTTCGAAAGTTTCGCAGCAACATCCCTACAACGATTTCAATATAGGTATCCCTAATCTATTGTGCACTAGAGAAAACTGGGGGTCCAAAAGTATGATCAACGATCATGGGATTACGATCATGGGTTTCTACTCAGAAGCACTACAAAATCAGAAATCGTTCAGATTACCAGATGCATCAAGTGGCTTAAAAATCAATAGAATCCAACACAATTAAGTCAGAGGTAGTTAAGAAATGTCGAAATTCACTGATCACCTTCAAACACCAGACAGTGAAACTTTGCTGAGTTCCTCGTCATAGCAACATTGAAGGGAGCGATAGAGCATATGGATTGACAAACTTGGCGTCGTCCATGAACATTACACACAACCGGCACTGCAACCGATAGGAAAACTGTATTGCACAATAAATGATATCATAAAGAACGAGACAAACTCTTCCTGGTTATCCAGGGGGGGCTGTTCTACTGAATATAAGTAAAACAAAGAGCCTTCTGGCCCTAGATTGATCCTCTATCCACATAATAACTGGATCAAACGGACACTGTTGTATTTGAGATATAACGGAAGACTGAGTCCAGTAGCAGTGGTACAAGGATCATAGATATCGAATCTACTAAATTGTATAAAGTTTAATAACTTGTTTCCGAATAGAACGGTAATAGGATAGGTTTTTGTAAAATTGTTTCTTCTCAAACCACAGAAAGGATTCACATTGAATCTTTAGGTCTCCGAGTGGACGTGATGTGTTTTTTATCCATCACACACCTAACCTAACGTACTATAATACCAGGGGTACACGGAACAGTCTACTCATAAAGGTGTACAACAAGGCTTAAATTTTGATTGTAGGCCTCATTGTTGCACAGCAATGGAGTTAAACGAATCCTTGTGGCGTACTTTGGTGTACTAATTTGCTAGTGATACTACTGAAGACGTATCAATCTGTTTTTTCAGAAACACGGATAGTCCACATTGTAAAAAGGCCATCATTATAGTATTTGAACAGGCAAGAGTTAGCCGAAAATATGGTAAAGTCATGATAACTTTACAAAAAAAACCTTAGCAAAAGTTGGATGATGGTTTTCACATCCCTAATATGGTGGAGGGTTTAAAAAAAATATATATTTGGCGCAACAGCTCTTTAAGTGCCAGGGCCTAGCTTCTCGCAACCAATGTGTGCGTTATATTTTTCACTGGAATGGATGGAACCTACAGTTTAGTGCCATATCCGAACGGCAATTTGTTTTGAGAAGCTTTCTCGGATGTTTGTCAGACGTTCGCGAGAGGTGGGATCGTGAAAAAACTTTTTGGTGTTTTTCTGGGATTCGAACTTGGAACCTTTTGCGTAGTGATCCGACACACTAACCACTACGCCACGACGGTTGAGGGTTTACTAAATTTGAATTATCAACGTTAAGTTAGGGGCTGGCGTAGCATACCCACTGAGCTTGAACATCTAACAATCTACCTTTCCACTATTTCCATGGTCTTTGGAAGAAGGGAATTCAGTGCAATGGTTCGGTTGTAGAACGAGAATCACCCATTTAAGGGACGGGTTTGACAAATGCTGTTTTTCATCAGCTGGGCATGAGTCTATAAGAGGGGAATACATAAATAAGTTCATATCGTGGTTTTGCAAACGTAGAAGACCGCATCATTAAAAGTGGAGGTGAGATACACTTTAGGGCAGCGGGTTTGTGAATGTTGTGACCTTAAAATACTCTTGTAACTGTACCAGGGAGAAAATCAATTTGATCCATAGGTTCAATTTGAACATCTGCAAAAGCAGAGAGCAGATTAACTTTTTATTAGGCGCTAACAGTAGAAATATGATTAAAAAATGAGCGTTAGGTTTAAACAGGCGACCGAATCCTTAACAAGAAGGTTTTACTATTCTTTGGACAAAGTTGTATTTTTTGAATTAAATTTTGGTCATAGAAGAATTTAACACGTACCTCGTGAGCATTGCACTCACTTCTGACTCACTGGAACTCTTTCCGTCTTCGTCACAATGCTGACAACTTAACTCCCTCACCCTAACTAACAGCCCTTTCTGCAGCTCAGGGCGCACCAAACGATTAATTAACTCAAAGATAAAAGAAAAACTTGTATATTCCATTCTGATATACTGCTTGTATAGACAATTATAGAAAAAGTTTCCTAGTTACAACAGGTGCGCTTCTTTTACACACGTTTGTGTCTATATTAAATTTACCTAGTTGGGCCAAAAATACTGTTACTACATTTGTTGCACCCATTGCGCGGCCAAAAGTTAGACGTACCCACAGATTGACATAACATTTGTAGCAGTTAACCTCACAAGTATTTGTTTATAAAAAATACTTCAAATTTGCCGTCGCCTTCGCTATGGAATGGATTAAGAAAATGAATCGCATCTTCGTCGTAGCGCTTCATAAGTGCGGTGTGAACAAAGTTCAGGTTTTCAATACGAGCTAGGAATTAGCCAAATTTGTGTTTCCAGTGCATAAAATTCTTCGAGGATACTGGCGACATTAAAGACCACCTGCGATATGGTCGCCCATGCACGGTGTAAACGTCACAAGTCATTAAAACCTTTAAGGTACGAAACCGTTCCCGAAAGCGGAAAATACTGGCTCGTGAAATGAATGTAACGCAAAAGTCAAGAAATCACATATATGAAGATAAACTTGAGGCTGGAGGCCTCCAAACGCCAACTGACAAAATTGCGGACAAAATTGGGTCCAATTACAAATAATGGGTCCAAAAATCAAAGCCAATCTTGGTGGAATACGCTACTATTTTGCACAGAAAAACACTATTTACCAATGCGAAAATCTTCGCTGTGCAGAAAAAATTAAAAAAAAAAATGATTGGGTCTAAGTACGAAAACCTAGGGAAGCGTTCGAGCTGGTTCCAAGGGTCCGAAAAGAATACCTCACAACTTCAGTCATGGTGTGATGGGATGTCTCTTATGGCGGGGCCACTGACCTGAATTTTTACGAAAAAGACATCGAAACATCGGCCAAAGTATACCAGCAGACCGTTTAAGGACCCCTTGTAAAACCCCTAAACCATACCCTATTCCAAAAAAGGAAAATTACATTCCAGTAGGATACTGAACTAGCCCATAAGGACAAAACTGCCCATACCTGGCTCCAGTGAAATGTACCCCGTTTCATTGGTACCGAAGACTGGCCTTCTGCCATCCCAGTCCACTGAATCACTAATTGTGGACTGTCTTAAATGTGACTGTATGCCACAAAAGGTTACCTGACATGGAATTCTTAAAGTGAGCTCTGATCGAAGCTGTGGCCAACTTTCCAATGAATGAGGTGCGTGTTGTAATTGATGAGTGGCCGAAGCGACTAAAGGCCTACATTAAAGCCAAATAAAGTCATTTTGAATAAAATGTTCGAAATATGTACATGTATAAATAAAAATCCTGAAAGTTTTATTCAATTATCTTTTGAGGTCTTCGTTTTATAGCAATAAATGTGTTTAAAGTATTTTTGTTCATACTAGGTGTATTGAAGAGCAACTGTTTCAACTATTGTATATTATTTGTTTTCCCTTACACCTCGCGATCACCTTGGACCATCTGGAGAGTCGCGACCTACATTTTGAAATCCCCTGCTCTAAACATTTAAGCCAAAGTGGCATATTTTACACACAGTGCGATTCAAAAAAAAAATATAAGTTTACTTGCGTTAGCAGTATCTTTTTAATTCGAGCCCTCCCCCACATCTCACCTTATAAGTTGCACTCTTGATATTGACACTGCGTCCACGACTGGTGAGTGTACATTTCAATCTTATAAACAAATCACGATGATCTGTAGTAATGCCCTCTTCAATGAGATTTTCATCTTTGACCTTTTCAGTCAAACCGTTCTTCTTTATGTTGAGTGCTTCCTTAAGTTCATCATGATCGCACTGATGACTGTATTCCCAGATTTGTTGACCCAGTATATCAATCTGAAAAAAGAAAGTATTCCATTACTGTAATTTCAAAATATCTATTCATCTATATACCTTCGAAATGCCCAAATATTCAGTAATATTCTCCGAGACATATGTAACATCCCCATCATTCGATAGGATAATCAAAAATCCATCTAATGTTTGTGTCAACAATTTGTGTGTCTCTGCTGTATTCCACAAATCAAAGGGTTTTGCTTCCTTCTCATCAGTTTGTGAAGCTTCTTCATCATTGCTTTCAGTATTATTTTCTAATGGTTCTTCGGAAATATCTTTTATTTTTGGGACTAAATGTGAAATAGAAAACCATTTAGATTAGTTTCAGTATAAGATACTCAAGATACTTACACAATTGAAGCATTTCGCGTATCTTTAGAAAGGCAATCGCTACGCGCATCACTGATGCCTTATCCAATTGATCAACATCCTCCTTCGGCAATGGAAGGACTTGTGCCAATTCACTAAAAATTTCTGTCTCACGTGAACGCCTGCAACGGGCTGCATCACGAGACTTTTCTTTACGTTTTTCATTGCTCCTGGAAATTAAATAGAAAAATAGATACATATCGAATGATTAGTAAGCAATTAATATCAATATAAACAGAAAATGGTAAACAAAACAAAGTTTATGTGTATAAACAAACAAACAATAAGAATTTCAATTGAAAAGCTATCTGTGAGATAAAGAAGTGTGGGGAAAATTTATCGCACTATAGCTACTGCAAATTATGGCGAAAAAAAATACTTGGCTGACAGAAATACTAACGACTAAGGGATGCAGATAAGTTTTCTATCTGCACTCTGGGTGTACAATAATAAAAAAATGCATTTCCATCTCACACTGCTATTCAGTTTTGATATTTGCAAGTAAGCTTAAAATCTTATGATACATGCCCTTTTGATAGCATTTTGAAAAGGCATTCCAGGGAACATCAATGACTGTACAGCCCCCCCTCTTCTGATTAATTTTGTTAGCAATAGGCACGCGATTCAGGCTTGTTCTACCTCATTACTGCATTTGAGACTGGTTGTGTTTATTTATTTAAAGCTTAATATAAGCATTGCAGTACTTAAATCTAAATAATTCTATAATTAAACTAAACTAAATTAAATAAAAGTAAACTAAGCTATACTAAACCTAGTGGAAAAAAAGGATGATTGGGAGTCAGGAATGATCACAGTGGAGTAGGGCATTACGGAGTGTGCTTTTGCTGCTATTAAATTCAAAAGTGTGTATCACATCATTTGATTTGCGCAGCATTCTTCACATTGGTTCGTTGTAACCATAGTTGGTGCGATGAGGAGATATACGGAATAAAGGAACAGACCTAAAGTTGCGGGGGTTAGTATTGAGAGAAATCGTTTAGCGTTTAATGCTGTACAGCTTCGATTCTTATGGTATGGGTAGCATAATGGAACGACCATACTTGGCTGGCATTCTCGAGGAGGGGTCTAACGAAGGTGAGATAGAGGGGTTCTGTTATGTAAGGGTCAGAGAATTCCAGCATTTCACAAAGCCAAGTGGTGAATTGGCTCTACTTATGACGCTGTCGATGTGTGATCGAAAGTTAAGTTCACTATTGCAGATGACAAACAAATCGCATGCTGATATGACTGAGCGTACAGGTGGTGTAAGAAATGGTGTGAGACGTTTGCGGGAGTAAGTAATGGAATGACATTTATTGACATTAAGCTCTAAGAAATTTGTATTACACCAGATTGAGAAACTATTTAGATCAACCTGCAAAAGGCGGAGAGATGATACGTGAGATAATATACGTCTAAAGATTTTCATATCATTGGCGTAGGCCAGAAGATCGAAGTTCCGTATGATGCGTACGGAATCATTTAATGTAAGGATGAAGATGTAAGGTCTTATATGGCTGCCTTGAGGGACCCCAGAGGTCCTGATACTGAAGATCTAAAACGAACTTTGTATTGGTGGTCCACTAGGCATGATTTTATCCATGAGATGAACCGAGATTGGAATCCAAGGGCTTTTAGTTTGAAGAGAATAGCTTGGTCAGGATTTTTGTCAAATGCCTTACTGAAATCTATGGCTATGAAATCAACTTCATTGTAATCTTCCAAAGCGTTCAGCGTACTAGACTTTGTATTGGCGATCCACTAGGTATGATTTGATCAATGAGATAAACCCATGTTGGAATCCAAGGGCTTTTATCTTCAGAAGAATAACTTGGTGAGGAATTTTGTCAAATGCCTTACTGCAATCTGTGGCTACGAAATCAACTTCATTGCCATCTTCAAAGAGTTCAGTGTACTAGACACGAATTCGGTTAAGTTGGTGGTTGTCGACCTACCTTTAAGGAATCCGTGTAGCTTTGTGGAGAGGATTGGCTTGCAGTGAAAGCACATTGTATCATACACAATGCTCTCAAAAGGTTTAGGTATGCACAAGAGCTTAGCAATTGGATGATAATTATAAAATTCGCTATTGTACTATTTTTTGTGGATAGAGGTAATGTAATAATAAATAAAAATGTAAGCTAAATAATTGAGGAAAAACGCCTTAGGAGATTGAAAGTTGAAGAACAGCAGCGAGGGGTGTGTTAGATTATTCACACATTTTTTTTTAATACTTCATCTTTCAATTGATTAATCTTATTAACAACCATTGACCGGGTTATATCCACGGAGCCAAGGGGAATTTGTGCAGAGTTGTTCAAATAGCAGAAATGGTCAAGGTCAGATTCAAGGACGTGATCAGCAAACGACTAGCAATTATTTTAGGGTCAGCTAAGGAAAAACCAGAGGTGAGAGTAGATGGATAGCCATCAGATTTTCATTTGACATTAATAAATTGATATATGTTGGGGTCGGTAATTAGGTTGCTTTGCATTTGATCTAGGTAATTTAGATAGAGCCTTTCACAGAGCTCAGAGTAAAAGGGTATATGTGCGAAAATACTTACAAAAGTCAGAGTCAGATTGAGATTTAAGATAATATTGCCATAGTTTGTTTCTATTGTTACGAAGGGAGCGTAACTCTTAAAGCCAAGGTAGCCAAAAGCTTGGCAAAAATATACATAGCATACTAGGCTTCTATTCGACACATTCAGATTCTTAGAGCCTTGTGCAATAAATAAATATTACACAAGCCTCTTCTTCACTGACCACGACAAGAAGAAGTTTATCGTTGCATGCATAGTTTAGAAAAGTAATATATTACTCAAACAATTACATTACTTAAATTACAAAGTAATCGTGAAGATTACACATAATCTCTCATCATAATTACTTGGATTACTATTGTATTCACAATCTATTTCCTACTACTTATCCTTCAATTTAGTTTCACTAATGTCATTTTAAGGACTTTGATGAGACTGCAAGTTGAACTTTTCTTTTACGAGTATGACAAGTGAGTGCAAATGGTGGAAATAACATCCACCTACAATACATTCTACCCTTTAAATAGATTGCTAAAGTACTAACAAGATATACTTGAACTACTATAATGTCATAAATCGCAGCTTTCAGTTTAACATTAAAATCAACTGAATCTAGTGGGATATTTCCGATTCCTGAAAAAAGACAGTTCTACATGTCTCAAGTTTCACATTAAAGAGAAATGCTAAGTGGACTACAGTGAGGACTATATCGTGAATTTACACAGGTATAACTGTGAAAATGGTTTTTATTCACTTTGAATATAACCTGTGAATGTTACAGGATAGTGCGATATGGGTACATATGATATTAAAATATTTGCTACATATATGAAAAAGGAAATATTTGTTCATTAGTAACAAAAGGTAAACAAATTAAAAAATAGTTAGTATTCGCTCATTAAGGACATGGCTTTGTTCAGTAGTAGTATTGATCACGTTGATAGCAGGCGTTTAAGTTTTTCCTGGGTACAATGTCAGATAAATACCTAACACAAGAACTGAAAAGACACGCGTAATTGTTGCAATACGTGCAGACCAAAGTGATATCGAAATATCGTTCATTCACAAGGCGGCGATGTTTCGCATGTTTTGAAGCTTAAAAAGCATCCAACATGTTCGGACAGCAAGAAAAGCAACAAGTGCAACATCGTATTCACCAGAACCCTGAAACATAGATGAGGTCAATTGCAAGGAATCTTCAAGTGTCTGAGGGACTAATTCGCGGTGTGGTTCATGAAAATCTTCAATATAGATCTTATGTCATGATAAGTGACCATTTTATCTCGGAGGAAACGAAAAATCAGCGTGTGCTCCGAGGAAGACGATTCCTCAACAAGTTTAAGCATCCGAAAGATCCAGGCCTTCTTTGGTTTATTTTCCGATGAAAACAATTTTTACCAAGACCAGAAGCTCAATAGAGGGAACGACAGGTGCTGTTTGCGGAGCCTTCAGATTTCTCCAGATGTCCCCGGACACCAAGTTTTCTGGTTCTTGGAGTAGTGAGCAATTAAGGTCATGTTATTCCTACCTACTTTTTCCAAAAGGTCTTCGAGTGAATGCTGTGGGATACATCAAGGTGCTAGAGGCAGTTGTTGTGCTGCCTGGATGGACAGTGTGAGGCAGGATTCTGCGCCAACGAACAAAGCCGCACCTACTCAAGAATGGATGGCGATCAATTTCTATGATCACTTAACACCAAACTTATGGCCACCTAACTCACCAGACCTCAATCCGTTGTGTTACTTTGCTTTTGGGCGTAATTGATCATAAAGCTAACAAACATCCCCACAATAACACCCAAGCTCTAAAGGATGCCATTGTCCGATTGACAGCCAACAATCAGCCATTTGATTCCGGCATGCTCACGTTTCCGGTCACGAATTGACGCTGAAGATGGTTTTATTAAAAAACAATTTGCGCTACATACGTATATGTATTTATGTGCCAAATTATATTCTAATAAAAGTTGTTTTATTAGCATTTACGTTTGGTTCAAATTTGAGCTCAAATAAACTCCATAAACTCCCTGTACAATAAAAAAAAGTTTTGTAAAAACTAAAACTCTCCTGAGGTCGAGAGCAGCTTACATTACACAAAAAGGAACTCTTCGGGATATTTACACTCAAGAACAAATATTCATAATTGATTTCTATTAACTATAAGGTGAAGTCTGGCATCTTGAAGGATTGCTTAAATACAATTTTGAAAAATTCGGTAATCTTGTAGAAAATTTCGAAATAATTTAGTTTGTAAAACGAACCGTTTTCGAGATATCCGCGACTGCAATTTTTTCAAATTCTAAAAAAAAAATTGGCATTCGTTTTATACAGAATTTCAAAACCTAAAATTTTGGTCGTGATTGGTTTTTTTGTTTTTTTTTGTACCACGCACAGTTTTCGAGATACCCATTTTTTAAGGAATTTCAAAACCTAAAATTTTAGGCACAATTATGTATGTTTTTCGTACGACTCAACGTTTTGAAGATAGTTGCACGCAAAAACAATTTCCACCATTAGCTCCGGAGTGTTGGCCATTTTGGAGGATGTGTAATTCATTCATGATTTGTTTCGTTCATCGTTAAACCATTCGCTACCTTGTATTGTATTATAGCTTTCCAACGCATGTTCCAATGGAATAATAACAATGGAATAATACAAGTTACGCCATCTCTTAGCAAACCGCTCGAATTAAGTTATTGACCCAATACTTTGCGACGCAAGTCGTGAACGCTTTTCTGTGAATTTAAAACTGAGATTAACCATTCACAATTTATTTTCATAAATAAATTTTCATTCGCAGTAAATGATTCACAAATAGTTATTTTTCCTCATCTCTAATGCTAAGATATTCAACTACATTCGAACTCGGTTAAATGGATTCTCTAAGGATATTTATTGTGGTTCCTTAGAGAGGTATTCCAGTTACCCAATTATACAATAATGATGTGTCGGTGCATCACAAATGCAGCCAGTAGAAAAGGTATTGGACTTATCCTGATACCAATTAACCAGGTCTGACTGTATCATACATTCATTGCCTGTGCGACAGTAATAAAGGGTGGGCCATTAGTTCTTTTAAAAATTGCTATAAAAAAAAATATATATTTAATATTTTTCAAAGTCTTTTGCATTATTGAAAAGAGAATGCCGCGGTTCGCTTGGCAGTAGCCCAATCTGTCAACTCAATTTTGCAGTATATTTTCGATGGTTCAAGGCTCTATTTCACGAATAGCTCGATGAATATTGTGCTTAAGTGCCTGAATCGTATCCGGATCGTCAGCATAACATCAATCTTTAACGGCCCACCCCACAAAAAATAGTCCAACGGCGTCAAATCGCAGCTCCGCAGAGGACAAGCAACATCACCAAAATCATACACAATTATTGAACTTTGTGCGCAAAAGATCGATTGTTGGACGACTTGTATGGCACGTAGTGCCTTCTTGATGGAACCAGAGATCGCCCAAGTTCATTTCCTCAGTTTTTTGATAACTTGTGTTATCAATTAGCATGTCAATCTCACGAACTTTCTTCACAAACCTGCGTACAGTAGGCACGGTTGGTGCATTATTTCGACCGAAATTTATTTTCAAAATTCGCACTGTTTCGGCAACACAGCATTAACTTTAGAAATAAGTTTTCAATATTTCCCAACGTTGTTCAAGCGTAAATCGATTCATTTCGTACCGCGGAGATATGATACTGTGTTTCTGTCAATTTATTGAGCGTGAAAGAGCTGTCAGTGTCAAAATATCATGTATTTTAAAAAGAAACCAGCAAATGGCCCACATGTTATTAATTGTTTGAACAGAAAATCCACCTATTACTTATTGATATAATAAAAACCTCAAACACTGTCCAGTAGCCTTCATTCAATAGCATTTGTAAGTATTAGTAGAGATAAGTACATATATTAAAGTCTAGTCCATGAACTGCTATAAATAGTACGCGTGTGCGCTTAATTATTTTCCAAGAACTTCATTTATAGATCTCACGGATCTTAAACAGGTTTCTGTTTCTCTCATAAATATTCGTTTTTTTACGCAGTAGGGCGGAATTAAGCACTACTCTCAACTTCAAGGGCTACCTGCACTGTCTAAGCAGTCAATTCACTAAGCAGTTCGATACAACTAGAACTGCAAGGGCCATCATACATTCCATATAAAGAATATACCTGCGAGTGCCTCAGTAGAAATACTTTTCCACTGTTCTTGCTACCTGTTTTTTTTTTTTTTACTATATCTGAACTAGACCTAGGCATTATTGTAAAAATTAAATGTAATTAATTCCACTTAAAGAATACCTTCCTCCTTATTGATATCTATGTAATTACCCTTAACACACACCGCACTTCAGAGAAATACAATTAAATGGTGATGTTACTATCAATCACATTCAATCAAAAGAAATCTCTTACGACCTATAAAAGCGACAGGCGGAACAGAAGCGTTTAATGAATAATATCTTTTTAATTGAACCTGTCATGAATACAATTTCTATGGAGCATGCAACTCAGAACGTTCACTTCCTCTTCAAAAGATTTTGCAAAACAAAAGACTTAATCCGGACTTAATCCATCCACAAGTTCTTTGTCACTAAAAATAACAAACTGCCCAACAGATGCTATCGCTGCATAACGACGCTCGCCAAAGGTCAAACAAACCAAATTTTAATCTCACGTGAATTACGGTCCAACGAATTCCTGTTGTCAAAATTAAATAATATTTATCATTCGTTTGTAAGTGCCAAGACGCTGCAGCGTCCCGCCTGTGCACCCACGTCAGTGCATTGACTTTTGGGCAGTGGATTTAAACATTTTGAAGTCAAAGAACGCTACAAAGTGGAAAAACCAGAAAAATTCTATAAAAAATAAATGCAAACATTGCACGTACGCTTGGATACAAAAGCGGCAACGTGAAACCCTTTAGATACTCGTATACGCATGCACGCTTTTTTTTTAGTTTTATTATCACCCAGCAATATCCCAAAAAGTAGAGTTTTGGTTTTGAAAAATTAATGCAAATGCGGCGGTTTTATTATGCCAAACGTTTCGATATTGTGTGTCACATGTGAGTCTGAAGCAAACAATTATTAATTCGAAACGATTACGCGAGGAGGGCTATTGATAGTCAAAGCATGTAGATCTTTGGTTTAATTCTAAGGCGTTTACACTTTTTGCACTGTTTTTTGCAATTCACTGACGCTCGATGGCTAATTGACGTTTTATAGAATTGTTTTTGGATTTATGGCAAACACAACGACGAATACTTAATGGTTGATTAGAGTTTTATTGCTGGTGGGAAGGTACGAGTATATGGCCAGAGGAGGGTTCTTGAGTGTAAAGAATGAATCGCAGCACCTTATTTAGAACTGATCAAAATTCAAGTTTTAATGGATCGTGGAAATTCTATTATCGCATGTGTGTCTGGCTGGAGTTGAAGGTGGTTCACAAAAAAAGTTTCATGTAGGGTATCGAATGATAAGGGAATGGTTTTCAAAATTTATAAGTTTAGAAAAAGAAAATATATTTGTACACAGGGTTTGAGAACTTCTAGCAGTCATTCGTGTGATGAAGGGACCAGATGACAATTTTATTCTTAGAGATTTGTCCGCCATTTACGAGAGGTGGACCCTGAACAAATTTTTGATGATTTTACTGTGACTAGAACCTGAACCTTCCACCATTGATTGACTCACTGACTATCTCATCACCCTATCTCCGAAACCCCTTTATATAAAAAATTTAAATTTGGTTTTATAGTTTATTTAAGGTTTTAGTGAAGGTACAAGAAGGAAATTAAACCTTTATAGGGTTAAAAACTTACTTTTCTGTTCGCTTTTTTTCCCTTAACCATCAAAGATTTTAAGTAGGGTGATTCCACTTCAGCCGATCATACTTTGGGAGGGGAAACAAAAAATAAAGTGCAAGGCCTTGTCGTGTGACCTTCACAAACCTCTTAGATTTGAAATTTCAAATTAAATTTCTTTTGTGTTCTGAATAGTATGTACTTAGTCAAGTCATAAATACTGGTGCACGCATTTTTTGTGATAAAATCAAAACGAACAAGTATTTTCCCTTCTGCAAAACTTTGATTATTTAGGAAACAATATTTAAACAATTTATTCGAAATGCCCGCCGTCGCATTTATGCAGGCCTTGAGTCACTGTGGCAACACAGCGCAGCACGCACCTCGTCCATTAGCACATTGTCCATTAGCACATTGTCCATTGCACGGATAAATGCGCGCTTTAAGGACTCAATATTTGGGTGTCGAGTGAAACAAGCCATCGCCTCTAAAATATACTACAGATTATAATCCAGAGGAGATATGGACTGCCTGACGGCAAAAGCAGCGCAGAACAGTTGAGGAGGAATCAAGCTCTTAGGGAATGAGTTGGAACAAGCTCAAACTGTGTGACTGTAAGTAGTCAGTATGTCTCTTTTATACACGTTGAGTCTTAAATCTTTTTTGATAATGCGAGACATGAATTTCTGCGATATCTTCATTTCTCGTGACAAGATTTTCTGCTTTCACAACGATTTCCGATTAAAACTGGCTTTAAAAGCTTTTGATCGCCTGCGAAGTTATGACAGTGTGAGGGTGTCCGGATCTTTGACGGTCAGTTACTCCACCAGTGTCCTCAAACAATTTAACTGTTCGATGCACTTGTGAAGGCCAATTACCACAACACGGTATTCAATATCGCGCTACTCCATATTTACAAACGACTTTTATGTAAATATTTGTGAGAGTTAACTTAGTATAAATGTCACGCATTGAATACCTGTCAATATATCAGGTTGGCAACTAAGTAATTGCCGATTTCACACATAGATGTATTTGGCCATATTTTTTAATGGCTTCTCTCAATGACATATATGTTTCATTTTGACATTTGTTAGATGTCAGTCTTACGAGGGTGGGTCAATAAGTCCCTGAAAATTAACACAAAGGTGTCGTCACCTTAAATTTATTTTTTTTTGTCAAGAATCATCTTTCAAAAGAAAGCACCCAAATTTTCAGACAGATCTGTCCAATAGTTTTGTTGTGGCAGCCATTTTATATAGACGCCTAATAGCATTTTCGTTAAAATGGAAAAAAGTGAATTTCGAGTGCTCATTGAACACTATTTTTTGCGAGAAAAAACTATCACGCAAACCAAACAAAAGCTTGACAAATATTATGGGGACTCTTCACCATCGATTGGAACCATTCACCACTGGTTTACTCAATTTCGGTGTGGTCGTTCAAGCACGAGTGACGCCGAACTATCTGGTCGCCCAATTGAGGTCACCACACCAGAAATGGTCGACAAAATCCATGGTTTGATAATGGACGATCGGCGAGTGAAAGTGCGCGAGCTTGAAGAGGCCACAGGCTTATCACATGACTCAGTGATTTCGATTTTACATAAATATTTGGACATGAAAAAGGTTTCCGCAAGATGGGTGGCGCGTTTGCTCACAATCGACAACAAACGCATTCGTTTGATAACTTCAAAGGTGTGTTTGGCGATGTTCTAGAAAAACTCGGCTGAGTTTTTGCGCCGTTTCATAACCGTGGATGAAACCTCGATTCACCACAACACACCAGAAACCAAGGAACAGTCAAAACAATGGACTTCTCCTGGTGAATCGAAGCCAAAGAAGGCGAAGGCGGATTTGTCAGCAAACAAGGTCATGGCGACAGTTTTTTGGGATGCGCGGTTTTATTCACATCGATTACCTTGAAAAGGGTAAAACGATCACCGGCGCATATTACGCAGAGCTGCTGAATCGATTCCAAGCCGATTTGAAGCAAAAACGGCCGCATTTTGGAGAAGAAAAAAGTTATTTTTCACCAGAACAACGCACCGGCGCACAAGTCCGCAGTCGCAATGGCAAAATTGCATGAGTCAGGCAAAAACGAGCATTTTCGTCATATTTTACTTTTTTATTTCCGTAAAGGAAAGAACGCAGCGCAAGCTGCTAAAAAGTTACGTGATGTGTATGGTGAAGAAGCCTTAAATGAAAGACAGTGCCGGTTTGGTTTGACAAATTTCGTTCCGGCGATTTTTCACTGAAAGATAAACAACGATTAGATCGACCAGATGAGCTTGATGATGATCATCAAAAGTTAAATGTGCTACATACAGCGATTGAGAAATCGTTAAAAAGCTTGATATTTGGGTTCCACATGATTTCAAAGAAATTCATTTAACGAAGTGCATCAACACTTGCGATTTGCATCTTAGACGCAATGAATCCGACCCTTTTCTGAAACGACCCTTTTCATCATTGGCGATGAAAAATGGGTTGTTTACAGTCATGTCAATCGAAAACGATCTTGGTCCAAGCTTGATGAGCCAGCGCAATCCACCTCGAAAGCTGATATCCACCAAAAAAAGATTTTGCTCTCAATTTTGTGGGATTGGAAAGGTGTGGTGCATTTTGAGCTGCTTTCAAGGAATCAAACGATCAATTCGGATGTGTACTGTCAACAACTGGACAGATTAAATACAGCGATCAACGAAAAACCAACAGAGTTGGTCCATTGAAAAGGTGTCATTTTTCACCAGGACAACGCTAAGCCACATACATCTTTGGTCACTCGTCAAAAAATTATTGGAGCTTGGTTGTGAATTTATGTTACATCCACTATATAGCCCTGACCTTGCTCCATCAGATTACCATTTATTTTGATCTATGCAAAACTCTTTGGATGGTAAAACTTTCAATGATGATGACGCTGTGAAATCGCACTTGATTCAGTTCTTTGCCGATAAAGATCAGAAGTTCTACGAACGTGGAATTATGAAGTTGCCAGAAAGATGGCAAAAGATCATCGAACAAAATGGAGAATATATCATTGTTTAAAGTTTATTTGTTGTATTTAAAAAAATGTGAAAAATTCAGCAATTATTTAGTTGCCAACCTGATAAAATGGATGTGTTCAATGCTATGTACTTTCACGATGAGTGCGTTTAAACGTGTACCAGCATTTGTGACATGACTAGGTATATTACTTCTTCCCATCTTTCTGACAAAAGTTAGATGCCACGGCGATAGATCGCGAAAGAACACCTTGATTGGAAGCAATCCACTCAGCAACCCAAGTTGTGACTTCCCCGTAATTTGCGAAGTGCGTATCTTCCAGGCGTGGGCTGGAGAATACGTTGGGTGTAAGAAAAGTTCCCTTTTTAATTGGAGCAGTTTTTGCTTTCCTGCCAAAAGAACATGAGGCTTATTTGATGCAATCGATGGTCGTTTTTGCATTAAACTGTCGTTCAAACAGGCCAATTGTTATCGATAACGATCAGCAGCAACTGTTTCGTTAGGTTTTAACAGTTCATAGCAAACCACACCGTCCATATCCCACCAGAAACAGAGAATTACCTGTGCCCGTGGATATTCCGCTTTGGTGTCGATGTTGACGGTGGGCCCGGATCATCCCCTTGATTTTTTTTCGAAGAAGATCCATTTGTCATCGCCGGTCATACATAATTCGCCACAAAAAAAAATACCTTTGTTTTTGCTTTGCGAACAAAAAGATGAATTGATAGATGGATGGATGTTGAAGTGGTTGGCAATCGGACTCTTCGTTAATGCGTGTGGCAAACATATCCCTTCCTTTTGAATCTTTTCCATTACTTCCAAATGTCGAAGAATGGTGGATTTATCGACTTCGAACTGTTCAACGAATTCTTGAAGCGTTTGAGCAGAATTTCCCAGCTTCCATCGTCGAACTTTTTTGGATTTCCTGATTCGCCATAGCTCTCCACAAGCAGTCGACGGACTTCAGCTGCACTTTTTTTCAGATCGAAATAGAACAAAACTCTATAAATTGATTGGATTTGTTGACTAAATTTGAATGACAAATCTTCAAACTTCAAAATGACACAAGTGACAGAAGCTGATCAAAATATTAGGAGAAGCTAGAGCTATCTGCATATGAATAGCGGAAATTAGTGCAACCCCCTAATATATTATGTAATACCACATTTTTATGTGTATTTTACTATATTCATTTGCAAAGTGCCACTCTGCTATTTAGTATTAGTTTTAGTTTTAATTCTTGAAGTGAATTATATGAGATTCTTCCATCCACTTTTCGATTGCAAGGTAGTATTTTAAGTAGTCAGGTACTTATATTTCTATATTAATTATTGTCTTAGCTCTAATGTCATGTTCTTAATTGTTAACGCAAAAGACAGCGATACATTGCATTCCGGAAGATGGCAACGGGGTTAAAAACTGAGCTCCAACCCATACCAACAACCAGAAATGTTCTTACAGACTTCCCACACAGCCAACGCCGACCAGTCATCATCGAAACGAGCACCAAAATCCCTATTTTCCAGTCTATCCCCCGCTCTAGGTGAAATTTTTCGGAAGCTTCCGCCAACAATAGCAAACTACAGAAAATTTGATGAAATTGTTAACTCCACTACAAAAGTCACATCCCAAGAGGTTTCCACAAGGAATACATCCCAGGCTGGAATACGGAAAGTGAACAACTTTACCAAGAATTTATGAGTAGTGGTTATGAAGAATTTGCGATTAATCTCCTAAAATCCTTAGATGCGGAGAAAAGGACGAAAACGGTGGAAAATATGAATTTTATACATGCGAGTTGAAAGGCTTGTGGAGTGCTAGGGGTATGCTAAGGGAACCCAACCCATTGTCAGTAAAAACACCCAAAATTCATCCTGAACTCATTACCAAACACATTGTGAAGACATCAAAATAAAATCAAAAAAGAGCACACTAAGATGGTGAAAAAAGAGCTAACCAGTCTAAAAGCATCAACACCTGAGTCACCCGAATTCGCGAGGAATTTCTCCATCACTGAATTAGCTATTAAAAAATTAAAACTGGATAAAGCTGCTGGTTTCCGTGGAATACACTCATAATTTCTAAGAAATGTGGTAAAAACACCAAATAATGGTAATGCAAATTTTTTAATAACACCATGCAAACTGGAATCTTGCCAATAGAATTTAAAAAAATTATCGGTATCCTTAAGCTGAGGAAACACTCCGAAAAAGCTGATAGATATCGTGCAATAGCACTGCTAAGCATTACTTATAAACTTCTTGAGAGGCTCATCTATTGCTATCAAATGCCAAAAGAAAAAAAATCATAACATTGAGAAAAGCGAGAATCAACAAACATAACGCCATCTGAAAAAAAACCGAAATTACTTTCTTGCCAACCCCATAAAACCGAATACCGGCAGAAGTAAACTCAAAAGTCCCATTAGAGCAAGCTGGCTTTCGTTCAGGTCGAAACTGCGTCCACCAAGTACTATTCCTAACTACCAACATCGACAACGGGTACCAAAACAAGCTTAAGACATTAACGGTCTTCGTAGATCTTTCTGCCACATACGATACCGTATGGTGAACTGCAGTCATCTTTAAACTACTCAAAGCAATACCCCGCAAACAACATGTTAAGTAATCTCTCATTCCAAGTATGGTGTGGGAAGTAAACTAAAAAAGCTAAACAACGATCTTCCACAAGGTTCCATACGGTCACCCCTGTTGTTTAGTCTCTATATGTAGTACCAATACACTAATGACATAACTTTAACAACGCAGAAATATGGAAGACCCAGTAGAAATACTTCAAGAAGATCTCAAGAGGTTAGGCAAATATTTCATAGATTAGAGATTAATAATTAACCTAAACAAAACCGAGAGCGCTTGTTTTCATCTTAACAACATCCTAGCTACGAGGGTGGGTCAATAAGTCCCTGAAAAATGAAATAAGGAACACTCTTTTCGGTAGAAAAACATTTTATTTTTCAACATAGTTTCCTTTTAGCTCTATACACTTCATCCAACGTTTCTCCGATTTTTGATGCCCTCCAAATAATACGATTTCTCGAGCCCCACAAAATAAGTGTTTGTTTCAGCGATGACCTCTTCATTCGACCCAAATCTCTTACCTTCGAGCCATTTCTTCATGTTTGGAAACAAGAAATAGTCGCAGGGGGCTAAATCTGGGGAATATGCTGGATGAGGGAGGATTTCGTAGCCTAACTCATACAATTTTGCCATTGTGACTGCAGACTTGTGCGCCGGTGCGTTGTCCTGGTGAAAAAGAACTTTTTTCTTCGCCAAATGCGGCCGTTTTTGCTTCAAATCGGCTTGGAATCGATCCAGCAGCTCTGCGTAATATGCGCCGGTGATCGTTTTACCCTTTTCAAGATAATCGATGTGAATAACACCGTGCGCATCCCAAAAAACTGTCGCCATGACCTTGTTTGCTGACAAACCCGCCTTGGCTTCGATTCACCAGGAGAAGTCCATTGTTTTGACTGTTCCTTGGTTTCTGGTGTGTTGTGCTGAATCCAGGCTTCATCCACGGTTATGAAACGGCGCAAAAACTCAGCCGAATTTTTTTGGAACATCACCAAACACACCTTTGAAGTTGTCAAACGAATGCGTTTGTTGTCGATTGCAATCGCGGCACCCATCTTGCGGAAACCTTTTTCATGTCCAAATATTTATGTAAAATCGAAATGAGCACTCGAAATTCACTTTTTTCCATTTTAACGAAAATGGTAGTAGGCGTATATATAAAATGGCTGCCACAACAAAACTATTTGACAGATCTGTCTGAAAACTTAGGTGCGTTCTTTTGAAGGATGATTCTTGACAAAAAAAAAAATTTAAGGTGACGACACAATTTGTGTTAATTTTCAGGGACTTATTGACCCACCCTCGTGATGTTTAATAATACCACTCTCCCGCACAACTGATACCCGAAATACCTCGGAATTACATTCAACCTATCTGCAGAACACATGTCTGAAGTTGAGAACAAGAAATAATCTCCCCCAAAAATTTGCGACAACAACATGGGGTGCTTCACCCACAACGCTTCGAATAGCTGCATTAGGGCTGGTATTTTCAACCAGGTACGGCGCACCAATATGGACCAACCAAGTCAACCAAAAAAGTCAATACAACTTTACGTTTAATACGAGGGTAAAGTGAAAAGTTCTCGGCCTGACAATGAAAGACTTCGATTTTCAGTTAAAAAATGATTTTATTTTTCTACATAATCTCCCTTGACCTCAACACACTTGGTCCAGCGTTTCTCCAACATCAGTATTCTTTCTCGGAAGTGAGAGTCTGGAAGGCAATAAAATATTCAACTACGGCCCTCTCAACTTCTGCATTGGATGCGAAGCACTTCCCAGAAACAAATTTCTTCAAGTTTGGGAACAGATGGAAGTCTGAGGGTACCAGATCAGGTGAATAGGGGGGGTGGCCGCGCAAACCGTACTCCAAATCCCGCAGATTTCCCATCGTCAAGCACATTTGTGTACTGGTGCATTGTCCTGGTGAAAGATGATTTTTTTCTTCCTCTTCCTCGCGAATTTTGGCATCCAGCTGGTCAAGAAGGTTGGAGTAATATTCGCCTGTAATTGTTCTGCCTTTCTCAAGGTAATCAATTAATAGGATCCCTTTCGCATCCCAAAACACACTGGGCATGACCTTTCCGGCAGATGCGATCGATTTCGCTTTCTTTGGAGCTGAACCACCGGCTTCCACCCACTGCTTCGACTTCTGTTTCGTTTCTGGCGTGTAGTGGTGGACCCATGTCTCATCCATGGTGACAAATCGCCGCACAAAATCGATCGGATCCCTATTGAATCGGTCCAAAGATTGTCGCGAAAATCGTTTACGCATTTGCTTTTGATCGGCATTCAGCAAATGCGCAAGATGTTTCGCACCTTCTCTTCCGATATACACATAGCCTCAGCTATCTCACTCACCTTCAATCGCCTATCGTCCAACACGATATCATGCACTTTTTCGATGGTTTCGGGTGTGGTTGCGGTTTTCGGTCGTCCTTCACGTGGGTCATCTTCGAGAGATGTGCGACCACGTTTAAATTCAGCTGCCCACTTTTTAACGGTTGACATGGAAGGAGCAGAGTCCCCGTAAACTTTTGTCAACTTTGGATTAATTTCCTTAGGGGTTAACCCATCTAAAACGAAGAATTTTATCACCGCACGATATTCAAGTTTATCCATTTTAACGAAAAACACGCAAGACGTCTACTGCAAAAATTCGCGTAAAGAACAAGTAGAAACTTGTCATACGAACTAATGAGAAGTGCACCCAGGCAAGAAACATAAATTTTTGCTGATTGGAACGCAATCTTTGCGTCAGGCCGAGAACTTTTCACCTTGCCCTCGTACACGGAAACATTAAAACAACTCCTACCACATGGCTTCCCGTTTTGAGCAATATTGCACCACCTAATATGAGACGCTCAAACGCGCTGATTAGCCATTACGAAAAAAAAACACGCAAATCCAGAACTTCCTATACACGAAGACCTAAATGATTGCCTTAATCGACGTCCGCGGCTCAAATCAAGAAAACCTCCAATGAAGAATGCGGTAATGCTTAAAGATTCGAGATTTCGTGATTGAAGAACCAACTGTTCAGGTTCCGAGTCAGAATCTGCCATGCTATCTATGGACTAGGTTACATCGTGTGCACACCAACCATGGTGCCGATGTGCCGACTTGCTTTGCAAGTGGGGCGAAAATGCTTCGAGAGTTTGTGACTGCGGTGCCCCAAGACAGGCAATACAATACATAACATCGGACTGCCCGCGGAGACTATTTAGAGAAACTACTACCGACTTCTACAACCTTAATCTCGACGCTTTTAATTGGTTAAAAACTTTAAACTTCAAAATATGATAAATCTAATTCTAATAACCAATGTGCAATAAGTATATATGTATATATGTCCATGATATATGTACCATATGCTAAATAAATAAATAGAATTGCATGAATGCATTGGGAGTTTCATTCACAATGAGTACATTTAGAGTTGTAACAACATTTATTATACTACAGTACACAAAATTGGGGTATTTTGTATCTTTTATGTTTTCTTGACTTCTGTGCTTTAATTTACAATGCTATAAAGTTTCTTGTAGATTTCTAATCTCTAATGGTTAATATGGGCCTGAGCAATCTAAGAAAATTTAAACAAATAAAAAACTTAACAGATCTATTTGAATCATCTTACTAAACCGCCAACTCTAATAGATCCACTTTGAAAGCACAAGAATCTACTAAATCTACCCTCGTTAATAGCGACAGAAACTTGCTTTGTCGGGCTATAAAAAAAATTAATTAAACACCGAAATAATGGATCATACTGGGATGATTATATCAAGATAGTCTAACGTATACGTATATTCCTACGTCAAAGAATCAAAGTAATTTGAAATCTAGTAAGCTCTACCCTAGGTATGGAACAGTATCAGTATCATACTAACTTTGTTTGTGTGAGTCATAGAACAACAATTGGCCTTCACATAACATTTGATAATACCATGTCATGATGGCCTACCCTCTCCGAACATAATAAATTAAAAAATTGCATCCATAAATCCACATCAACTACAGACTTCGTATTAGCATGTTTAAGCTTAGAGATTATAATTCATATCTTCCATGTGCCACCAGCACCTCGTCGAACGGAAATAGCTTTGCTGATGCAAACAAAACGCAAACAAAACGCAAACTCAAATAATATCACTGCCCTGACATTGAAGTTCATTCATAGAAACATAACTTTCGCTTAACATTTAATTCCAGACACGGATATACCTAAACATATACGAACAGACATAATCAGCAGCTACAGCAACAATCGTGCAATTGTTGTGTACCCAGTCAAACTTCAACCCAATTAAAACCCCTTTAGTATTTTGCAACGAAATTAGTTTATGAAACCACTGACTTTGACCTTGTATTTGATATTTTTTTGGCACAAAACCCATTGTAAATGAGCACAGATATCCGTCAGAGAGGTCATTCAAGACCGGGTGACTTTTGTCTAACTTCAGTTTAAAAGCCATCGAAATCCGTTTGTGAGTCAGAAAAGACAGGAAATTTTCAAAATCCACTTTTGGGTGAAGAATCTATAATCGTTTGGGTGAAAGTGGCTACAGGCACTTCCGATTTACCATGTGAAGTACCAGTGGTTTGGGTTTCGGTGAATCTATAGAGTTTAACTGAAGCTTTAAAGGTCATTTAGGAGAAGAATTTCCGTCATAACTTGTTTTTTTCTAAGCACTGCATTCCAACTGAATTGAATCTTGTATTTAAAAATGGATCATAGAAACAAATTCAAATAATGAATTAACTAATTGCGCATTAAAAATTAATTTTATTTGAAAGTGGAATAAATAACGACAGGTTCTTTGATAACCTCCTGCGCTTGTGCGGCATGCGTCACTTTTGTTCCAGATGAAAGTAAAACTATTTTTAATAGAATCGAATGTTACGTAAAGAGGCTCGCGTATTCATTTCAATCTCTCAGACATAATAGATTTAAATTTTGGGGCTAAGCGATGCCTTTGTGGTTAAATGTTATCACGGACTTTGATGTTCACTGGTGTCGGTTGATATCGGTTAGTCAATGTAATTTATTTGTTTAGGGTGGATAGGGCATGTCTAAACTTTTTAGAAAACGTAATCCGATAGGTGAAATGGGAACGAGAAGATTGTATTTCGTATTTCGGTTTCGGGTTTTTGTTCACGAAACTCTATTGGTTTCACCGGTGTATTAGATATACTATGTATGAGTGGAGGGCGTAGTTCTAAAAAAGCATAAAGCAAAATTAGTTCGCAATTTTCAGGAGTTATTCACATAGCCAAACTAAGGAACACTCTTTTCGGTATAAAAATATTTTATTTTAATTTTTTTTAGCTCTATACCCTTCATCCAACGTGCGTTTGTTGGCGATTGTGAGCAAACGCGGCACCAATCTTGCGGAAACCTTTTTCATGTCCAAATATTTATGTAAAATCGAAATCACTGAGCCATGTGATAAGCCTGTGGCCTCTTCAAGCTCGCGCACTTTCACTCGCCGATCGTCCATTATCAAACCATGGATTTTGTCGACCATTTCTGGTGTGGTGACCTCAATTGGGCGACCAGAACGTTGGGCGTCACTTGTGCTTGAACGACCGCACCGAAATTAAGTAAACCAGTGGTGAATGGTTCCAATCGATGGTGAAGAGTCCCCATAATATTTGTCAAGCTTTTGTTTGGTTTGCGTGATAGTTTTTTCTCGCAAAAAATAGTGTTTAATGAGCACTCGAAATTCTCATTTTCCATTTTAACGAAAATGCTAGTAGACGTCCTATATAAAATGGCTGCCATAACAAAACTATTTGACAGATCTGTCTGAAAATTTGGGTGCGTTCTTTTGAAAGATGATTCTTGACAAAAAAAAAATTACAATTTAATTACAACACATAACGTACAGGGATCGGTGTGGAAAAGTTATTTTTATTGTAACAATGTCGACCTTAAAAGAGGAAGAAATGGGTGCGTTCTTTTGAAAGATGATTCTTGACAAAAAAAAAAATTAAATTTAAGGTGACGACACATTTTGTGTTAATTTTCAGGAACTTATTGACCCACCCTCGTATAGGTAGAGTCGATTGCGCTACTAAAATTTAATTTCGCATTTCGGGACTATTCACTGCAGGGAGTGTGCGTTCTCAAAAGTGGGATTAATTTGAGATGTCGTTTATAAAAAAATATTTTACATTACGCAAAAAAAGACTAGTCTCCATTAGTAGTGGGCCAAAAATTTTTATATCTTTGTTAGCCGACTGGCTCAAGAACGTCTGAACGAATTTTGATGAAATTTGGCTTGTACGATTAGACTAACACGTTAGTAATTTTGGTGGGGGTGAAAGCCCCCATTTATTTGGCTTATTACAAGCTACAACTAACTTAAGGCTACAACTTAAAACTAAGACTTAAAGCTAAGGAGAATGGTGAAGGAGTTCGGTTTTGAGGGAGGGAGTGCTGAGGTTAAAATCAAACTGTGTGAGGTTTGAGTTCACTTTTCGCAGATCCATATGAAGTGCGGTGGGATGGTAGATAGAAAAGACGAGGGCATCGTAAATTTCGTGGGTTGGTATTGAAGAAAATTGAATTATAAAGAGATGCGCAATCGACAGAGCCTGAAAGAAGTCGATGAATGAAAAGAATGTCTGCAACATCTCTGCGTTTCTCTAGAGTACTCAGGTTGATGAGGTTGAGGCGGTCTTGACAGGGAGGCAAGATAAATGGATCGTTCCAAGGAAAACCTCGAAGGGCAAATCGAAGAAATCGACGTTGAACATTTTCGATTCTGGTCACATGAACTTCCTGAAAGGGTGACCACGCTTGACTACCGAATTCAAGGAGGGGGCAAACAAAGGTAATATAGAGGGATCTGGTCACGTAAGGGTCGGAGAATTCTTTGGACCATCGTTTGACAAAGCCAAGTGATGTGTTAGCTTTACAAATTATCTCATCAATATGTGAACGGAAATTTTGTTTCCTATCGTACAATATTCCAAGATCGCGGAGAGATTGAACGATGGATATAAGTTGACCATGGAAAAGGTAAAGGCGGGCGGAGGACACGTGGTGCTTACGTGATAAGGTAATGGATTGGCATTTGGCGATATTGAGCTCTAAGCGATTTTGTAGGCACCAGACCGAAAAACTATTAAGGTCTTGACAGGTGCTCACAACTCTACCCTTCTGGAGGTTTTTATTGTAAATAGATCCGAACGAGTAAATTATTATTGCCAACTTGATGTTCCCGGGTTCTCGAAACATGACCTTATTCTTCTATTCTACGACTTAACTTTTGATTGCACAGCTGAGCCGACTGTTATTAGCTACAGAGATTTCAAGTCAATTGATCCGATTGCCTTGGCGAGGGATTCTCTCAATGTAAATTGGCATAGTCTATATTTCATGCTATCTATTAATGAGCAGGTTGAAACTTTTACATCAATAATTAACAACTTATTTGATAGTCATGTCCCCCTCAAAAGACTTGTCTTGCGCAACCAAAAATATAGCTGGTTCAATCAATACATCGCATCACTTATAAAAGCTAGGGATTTATCGTACAAACGGTGGAAAAAATTCAAACTTCCAATGTTTCATGATTACTTTAAGAAGCTCAGAAATAAAGTAGATCAAGAAATTAAGAAGTCCAAAACTAAGTTTTTCTCTTCCAAATTTAGACCCGGCCTGAGCAACAAGAAAGCCTGGAGGCAAATTAAAGAGCTTGGCATAGGCAAAAATATTGATCCTGGTGGTTGCGTGGACATTGATATTGACCAGCTAAATAAAAAGTTTGCTGCTGCTTCTACTGACCGACCACAACAGACAACTATGTGAAATGGACGACTCGGACTATATAAACCCAGAACTTATACCTGACTCGTCAGCTAGTTTTGGTTTTGCCGAAGTAAGTGAATTTGAGGTTCTGAAAGCTATACTGGCAATCAAATCGGATGCTATTGGTTTGGATGGAATGCATCCTAGGTTTTTAAAAATTGTAATTTATCAAGTGTTACCACCTCTCATCTTTAACCTCTCATCTATTAACTTGCTGCATTTATCCAAAATCTTGGAAAAGGTCAAAGATAATACCAGTCCTGAAAAGTACTGTTGGTAAAGAGCGAGAGTATCGGCTCATTTCGATACTCCCGTTCATGTCTAAAGCACTTGAAAAAATCATGAGCTCACAGCTTCATGCATATTTGAATAATTTCAACTTACTCTCACCATTTCAATCGGGTTTCAGACTACAATATAGTTGCACTACTGCATTATTGAAATTAGTTGAAGATATTCGCATTGAGATGGACAATGATCATGTGATTTCTCTGGTGTTACTTGATTTCTCGAAGGCTTTCGACACTGTGTCGCACGATATTCTCATTCTTAAGCTTAAACACTATTTTAACCTCGATTCCTCTGCCATACAAATTATTATAAGCTACCTTGAGGATCGTTCACGAGCGGTTTATTCCAATAGCAATTTATCCTCATTCTTAAAAACTGATACGGGCGTTCCCCAGGGATCCATTTTAGGGCCGCTGCTGTTTACCATGTTTAATAATGATATACCCACTATTCTCAAACATTGTAAGATACAAATGTATGCTGATGTACAACTTTATTTTAATTTTCCTCTGGGACTCGTTGAAGATGCTACAGTGCGTATAAATGAAGACCTTCTGACGGTGGTTAAATGGTCACATAAAATCAAGCTGATGCTTAACTCTAAAAAAAAGTAAAGCGATAATGATAAGTCGTACTAGCTTGGATAAGTCGTCTCTTCCTAAGGTGGAAATCAATGGAACCATTTTAGATTACGTAGAAAGTGTTAAAAACCTCGGAGTGACATTTAATCAATATCTCACCTGGGAATCTCACGTGACCAACACTATAGGCAAAGTCTATGGAGCCTTGCGAGCCTTAGGTCAAACTAGTAGCTGCCCTTCCAATACTACTATATGCACACCCAATTTACTGCGACCTAGATAGTAATAGCTAGTAAACTCACAGTTGCTTTCAATAGTACAGTACAATATGTCTATAACATCCGTAGATATGAACATATTTCGGAATATGCGCGTGAATTTCTTGGGATGGAGTTCAAAAAATATCTCGATTTTAATGTTCTAACTTTCCTTTTTAATCTTAAAGAATCAAAAGCTCCGTCATATCTTTTTCATGTTCTTCAATTTGCCTCATCCGCGAGAAGTGGAGCATTTATTATTCCGCGCTTCAAATATTATACGACTCAGAAACAGTTCTTTATTTACGCTGTAAGACTCTGAAATTCACTCCCAGCCAGTTTAAGGAGATCTAATAGCAACGGTGACTTTAAAAGGCGACTTAGCGAGCATCTAAGCATATAAATGTGCAGACATTGAACTTTTATTTCTTATTTTTCTTTCTTTCTCTGATTTTTGAAGCTGTTTTGATTTGACAAAAGGATACTAAAAATCGTTAATTAATTATTAAATTTTTAAATTTTAATTTTCTCAAATGTATGT
This sequence comes from Pocota personata, assembly GCA_963082735.1. Taxonomy (NCBI): domain Eukaryota; kingdom Metazoa; phylum Arthropoda; class Insecta; order Diptera; family Syrphidae; genus Pocota; species Pocota personata. Next base: position 193,647,493 of record OY720429.1, on the reverse strand, counting down.
ATATATAAATATTTCTTTTTTTCCTTATTTTCTTTCTTTCTTATAATATATGTTTTCTTATCTTTCTTAATTTTAATTTTTTTTTTTAAAATAATTATTATCAACCATTTAAAGTAGCTTCACAGCTTAAAAGATTTGTATCTTACGTGTAAGCCTTATAGTTTTAAATAAATAATAATAATAATAAAATAGTCTTGTTGAAGGAGACAGTAGTCATGTGGTGAAGAGATGGCTTTGAAAAATTTGGTATCATCAGCATACAGAGAGAGGGAAGAGTGTTTAATAACCATCTCGACATCATTTATGGTTAGAATGAAGAGAAGGGGACCTAGATGGCTGCCTTGCGGAACACCAGAGGTGGCCAAGAAGGGAGTCGATAAGATGGATCTGAAGCGAACTCTGTAAGAACGGTTTTCCAGGTAAGAAGATATCCATTTTAACAATATGGGTTCGAAACCGAGGGCAGACAGTTTGAAGAGGATTAAGTTATGAGATATCTTATCAAAAGCCTTACTAAAATCAGTTGCAATAACGTCGACTTGGATGGGAGAGATAAGAGACTTGCACTGAAAGCTTAAGGCTTCGTATTAAATACTTTCGAAAACTTTGGATAGATGAGAAAGTTTAGCAATCGGGCGATAGTTTGTTACTTCGTTCTTTGATCCCTTTTTGTGTATGGGGGTTATGAAAGAGGTCTTCCAAATCTGAGGGAATTCTCCTAGTGATAGAGACAAACGGAAGAGATGAGAGAGGGGGAGGGAGAGAATGGAAGAGCATTTTTTAAGAAAAATGACAGGGAGACCATCTGGGCCGGGTGAGAATTCATCATTAAGATTTTGTAGTTTATTTTCAATTACAGCAGGATCAAAAGGCAGGGACAGAAAGGGGTCAACGGAGAAGTTAAGAAGGTGACTGAAAGTAAGGTGATTGGTTCAAAAGAATTGTCGGCGAAATATTGTTTAAAATATGTGGCAAAAAAGTTGGCAATGGTTTGCGGATTAGTTGACGATATGTTTTCAAAAGAGAGGAACGGAGGGTAACCGTTAGATTTTTTTTATAGTTGACGATGATAACGAAAGTTATCAATAGTCGACAGAGTTAGTGGACATAGCGAGACTGAGGAGTTAATGGGATCAGTTGAATATAAGGTCTAATTGCCTTCCCATGTTATTTAAGACATTACTAACTTGACATAGACTCGAATCAGTTAGCCGATCTATGAAGAGACAATCCTTAGTGGAGTTGGCATTTGAAGCGATGAAAAAGGATTCATCATCGGAAGGACTCCACTGCAGCAGAGGTAGATTAAAGTCGCCAAAAATAAGGATGTCATCGAGGGAATCAGATAGGTCAATTATTTGATCAATCGGGTCTATATGTAGCAAGTTGGTAAGACTCAATAGATTGATTTGGTAGAATGTAACAACACATAACGTACAGGGGTCGGTGTGGAATAGTTATTTTTATTGTAAGAAAGTCGACCTTAGAAGAGGAAGAAATGGTAATGAGAGAAGAGTCAAGATCATTATGGATGGCCAGTAGCACGCTTCGAGAGGGATAGTCAACCAAGGGTTGGGTAGGGTGTTCGTCTCGAAAAACATTAAAAGTAGGGGGAATAATTCTTGGCTCTTCATGTCGGGGATCAGATTGGTTTCAGTCAGAGCATAGATATCGAAAGGAAGAGCATGGGATTGGCGCAAAACAGCTTGGGTTTTCGAGCGTAGGCCTCTTACGTTCTGATAGTAAAATGTAAGAGGAAGATTGTTGTGTAGAGACGAAGGGGAAGGTGGTTGAAGTGCTGATGATAGTGGCAGTTTATGGACGAACAAATTTGTTGTGGTCACTTCGGCTCCGTTGGAGATGTAGCGTCCTTTTAGAGTGTACGTAGTTGCCAAAAGCAGCAAGGTCACCTGCTACTTTTTGAGGAGACAAATTAAAAATCTCATGGAACTTGATATTAATTTTCTGGAGACTGTCTATTTCAATGGGGAGGCCTTCCTGCTGAATGGAAACCATGACGCTTGTTTTGGTTTTAACCTCGTACCAGATTTGTCATGAAGATACGTGAGAAAGAGACGTATATTCTCGTAAACCTTTTTTTCTCTTAGCCTGGAGAGTGCATAACGACATTCTGTGGTGTCAATGGTTTGCTGTGTTAGTTAAAACCGGATCAAGACTGGGAGCGGTGGAGAAAGATATTGAATAGATGAGACATGAGATGTGGGGTTCAGAATATGAGAGCTAATAAAGTTAGGGTATGTGACTCCAGTTGTGAGATTAAAATTAGGGAAAGAATTGGTGGCGCGGAGGGTTGTAGCGGTTGAGAGGAGCCAGTGTGGGAAGTTGGGTTTCCCCACTTGCTGTGGTGAGATATGAGGAGGGGTTTAAAACATATTCGAATCACCTTTCTCATACGCCTAGCTAAAAAACTATTCAACGGATTTCAATGTGTAGATGCGTTCGTCTGAAAATCATAGAAATCGGATGGGGACGGGACAACAAATGGTGGGGTGACTTTTCACCTCACGTATATCCATTTTTTCGAAAACAGTTTGTACCATAAGATTTGTTGTAATTGTCACTTTACCTACCCATAACATTACATCCCAATTTTAAATATTTTTTTTTTTTTTTTGATTTTTAGTTGTGGAAATAGAGAGGCAACCGCCTTTGCTTTGGCTTCTCAGCACGGTGTCTGTCTGTCTGCAAGCACAATAGACAGAATTTCTTCAAATTTCATATCGTGGATTTTTTCATTCTAGCCCCAAAATTTACGGTACTTTACTAATGGCTGATTTTGAAAAAAAAAAATCGATTTACTCGAAAATGGCTACAACGATTTTGTTCAAATTTCATATTTGAGTTGGGGTAGACATATGCATATCAGATGGTGTACAAAATTTTTGACAGGAAATACAATACTTATAACCCACGTTCGAGCTCGAGCGGGGAAAAAAAAAGGGTTTCTGCCTGGACCGAAGATCGAGTCCGAGTGATCTGGGATTTCGACATTTTGAAAAAACTAAATTCTTCTAATAATATATTTCTGCAAAATGTAAGACCTCTAGGTCTAACGTTTACAAAGTTACAAGACTGTGACAGACAAACGGACAGATTCCGTGTTGAATCCATTAGCGTTCCGTTTTATACCATTCATTATGCCATACCATTTCAGATTTATTTCAACATTTTATGGATACCAATATGGTGAATACAAAATCTAAGAAAAAAGGATATCAAGTGAACACAACTGAATTTATCTTTGCTGGACAAGAGGATTTAAAAACATCTGAATTCGAGCTTCGTCAGATTCATACAGACGTATTTTCGACAAATAATCTTTTTGGCAAACTCGAACAAATCTTTTTAAAATTATCAAACGATTCACTATGCATAAGGAAGGAAGTTTGCTTCCTCTTTTCAGTGAAATTGACCTCATCGCCGCGGATTTTAGGGTCTTAACATTCTTTGGTCGATATACGAGTAAGCTGCGGATAATTTCTCCCAGCAAGTTTTCGGCCACTATACTGTAATTTTATTTCTTCATTACATATGTGATGGGCCCCCTCAATTTTGTAATTGTAGAGAGTTAATGTAAAAAGATTAGTTCAAGCTGTTTACTCATTTTTCGGAGTTTGCTTAACATAGTTCTCAAAAAAATAAAGTGCACGATTGAGTCGCACATCTTATAAAGATTTCAAGTTCTACAATTTCGAAAAAAAATAATTTTTTTGACAAGCTATTCGCACCCAAAAATGATTTTCATTCATTTCTGGGAACAGTGAGATATTTTGGAAGATTTTTTTTTTTTTTAGAGGAAGGGGAGATCTTCAAAAGATACTGATGATCCGAGTAATCAGCATGCCGGATTTTTACCGACTAAAACCACCTCCCACATAATTGCGATCTAGTCACTTGGACTAATAAGCAATTTTTTTCTGACATCTTAGTCTTTGTATGAGTTACACCCCCTGGTGACTTTCGTAATTGATTTTCATTATGCATTAGTTTTCTTGCATCTATGTTTATATGCTCTTCTAGCTTTTCTTTGTGTTTTTTTGCATGTTTTAGAATTTCTGCAGATACACTTTCTACCTTCAGGTCTCGATGAAAGTCAGTATTTCTTATGTACCAAGGTGCATTTACTATATTTCTAAGCACCTTATTTTGGAAACGTTTTATTTTGTCAATGTTTGTCTTTTTGGCACAACCCCATAGTTGGATTCCATATGTCCATGTTGGTTTCAGAATTTGATTATATAAAAGCACTTTATTTCCAATTGATACGGATGAGTTTCTTCCTATCAGCCAGTGCAGTTTTCTATATTTGATTTCTAACTCTTCTTTTTTCTTTTTTACGTGCTCTTTCCATCTCAACTTTGCATCTAGAGTCATACCTAAATATTTCGCTGTATTAGCGAATGGAACAATTTTTTGGTTTATAATAATTGGTATATATTAAATTTTTTTATTAGTAAAGTCAACATGGACTGACTTAGACAAGTTTAATTTGATTCTCCACTTATTAGTCCATTCACAGATTTTGTTTATGCCAATTTGTAGTTTTTCTGTGGATTCTTCATTGGTTCTTCCTACTGCTAGTATTGCAGTATCATCTGCGAATGTTGCCATAGTGTGGTTTTCTAATTTAGGAATATCACTAGTATATAATAAGTATAATATTGGGCCCAGTACACTACCTTGCGGTACGCCGGCCTTTATTTCTCTTAGATTTGAATAAGTACTCTGTTGTTTTATTCTGAAATGTCTTCCACCTAGATATGATTTCAGAATAGAAGCATATTGATTTGGCAACATACATCTCAGTTTATAGATAAGTCCATCGTGCCATACTTTATCAAAGGCCTGCGCCACATCTAAGAATACAGCCGAGTAAACTTTCCTTTTTTCTAGTGCTTCTTCGATTTTATTCGTAATTCTGTGTACCTGTTGTATCGTAGAGTGCTGCCTTCGAAAACCAAATTGATGGTTCGGAATCAGCTTTTTCCTTTCAATTATTTTATTTAAACGCTTTGCGAGTACTTTCTCAAACACGTTTGATATCATGGGCAATAACGGGATAGGTCTGTAAGATGACACTTCATTTGGCGGTTTACCAGGTTTGGGAATCATTAGGACGTCAGCAACCTTCCACAAACTAGGCACATATTTAAGCTTAAATGTGGCATTTATTAAATTTGTTATTTTTATTATTGCCTTCCTTGGTAAGTTCTTTAGTACGACACCAGATATAAGGTCATATCCAGGACTTTTTTTTGCATTTATTTCATGCTTAATTAAGTTGTAAATTTCATTAGGAGTTGTGAACAGAATTTCTTCGCTTTCTTCTTCTGAAGGACCTATTAACGTAGGTTGTATATTTCCATTTTCAACTGGTGGTTTAAATATGTTTTCTAGGTAGTCTGCGAAGAGAATGGTTTTGTCCTCATCGCTTCTTGCCCAGTTTCCATCAGTTGCTTTGATTGGAGGTATTTGCACAGTAGGCTGTTTTAATCCTTTTGTTGCTTTCCATAGAGAGTAATTAGTTTTGGAAGATTTAGTAAAATTTTGGAGAATTAAAAAAAAAGTTGCGTCCACCTGATAGAGAATTTCGAAACTTAAATTTTCGATTGTTATCATTTTTTTCCGTATGGTCCATTATTTTCGAGTTATATGAAAAATGTTAAAAAAACTGGTCTTATAGAGAATTTTGAATCCTAAAATTTCGATAGATATATATGTCCGTAGCTCACACTATTTTCGAGTTATTCGCACCCAAAAATAACTTTTATTAATTTTCGGAGTGAAATCGGACATTTTGGAAGATTTCATACAATTTTCGAAAATAAAATTTTTTAAACTCAAATATAAGATTTTAACAAAAAATCGTCGTAGCAATTTTCGAGAATATCGATTTTTTTTTTTTAAAAATCATAATCACGTAAAGACCGTTAATTTTGGGTTTAAAATGAAAATTACGATTTTACCTTGAATCGTAACCGAGTTAATCCAGAGGCCCTTAATTTATTCAAGTTTGGATTATATTCGTTAACTGCCACTGCTCAGGCTAAAGCACACTTTCAAAATTTCGTAGCATATAGGAATTGTGCTTGGGAGAAAGTTGGGTACCTGTCACGGTATCAACGAATGTTACACGCTTAATTGTTTGATCTAGAAAGCTGAATACTTTAGCATGAGGTGAATCGAAGATAGTCAGGAAAAAAATATATTTTAATTTTTTGTTTTTCGCGGGTCAGTTTTTGGGGCATAATCTACTCTAAGAGAGAATAAATATTTATACACTCTATCATGCGACATTTGAAATAAATGCTGAGTGAAAAAAAAATTGGAATAAAACTTCTTGAACAAAAAACGTCAAAAACTCAAAAATTCGGTCCAAAGTTAAGGATAAGAGCAGTTATAGAGGAGGGAAAGGGACCTTGAATGTACTTGAACGCTTTTAGTTTTAATGATATGGACCAAACTTACCTCCATGCACATAATTACTAACTCCAAAACCTACATATTTATTCGAAAAACTGCAAATCAGCGCGAACTTTTAACCTGATAACTCTTTCCTCAAACAATGTTAATTTTTCGCGCTTGTTTTTAATGTTCCGTGATACAATAGTATAAAAAGAAACACGAATGCTTGTCTGTCTGTCTAACCGTCACTACGTCACATGTTTGTAACTTTTGAACTGTTATATCTAGAGGGCTGAAATTGGGAAAAAAAAATTAAAAAAAAAATTTTTTGAGGGCTTTTGTAAACCAGAAGGGCTTAAGTGAACCAGAAGGGCTTATAGTGAACCAGAAGAAAAACAAAATGTCACCCCAACATGTGACATACATATCATATTAAAAAAGATTGAAATAGAAACTGGAATATTTTCTTTTATTTTTTTTATAAAATTGTTTAACAAAAAACCTCAATAACCAAGGCAAAGGCGATTATCCCAACAAATTTCTTCATTCAGTCCACACTATACAGGGTCGAGCGGTTCGCTTAATAGATGATCCCGCACTAAAATCCAATATCCAACCGTTTGGCTCATCGAAGGCTGGTAGTGAACCTATATTTGCATTCTATACTACAACGGCAAATGTTCCGAATATTTAACATGTGAGTGTTCTACCACACAAGATGCTAGGTCCCTTTATCACTTTATGTCCAGCTCTATCAAAATGTTTTTTTTGCTACAGAACCAATAAAATTTGAAATTCACTCTCAAGACACATACTCGTATTTTCAGAAACTCTTACGAGTAATCTGCAGCAATTCAACAGCAGAATCAACATGCATCTATTTCATGCCACTTCAGAAAAAAGGAGGACATTGTTTATCCTTGATTGGGTATTATACATCATTTGTTTGCAGTGAATTTAGGAATGGAATGTATTTATGGGATAATTATTGCCCAATAAAGAAATGCCTTCTAACCTTCTCGCCGAAAACTACTACAGTAATGGCGATATAATAAATATCACATAAAAAAAACAAGCGAAATCACCGAAAGATTATTTCCGTCGTCTTGCGTTTGTAATAATCGTCATTAAGTTGAAATTAGAAAGAATTGAATGAATAATCTTGTTGACTACGATCGCAAGTCGAAAGTTCTTCGAAAATGAACGCGAAAGGAATAGCTATTTTAGTATATTTAGACATTTCTAATAACAAGCTGGAATTTGGTGGAAATGTTGACAGTATGTTCGCGAATACAAATTTAAAAGTCCCAAAAGATCCCCCTTGGGGAAACGCCGCCATCGTGGTTTTACCGGCGTGGTGCTAGGGACCTTATTTTGTCCCGGAATTATTTCTTTTCATTCCCTCTGTCAATACTATTTACATGAAAAACTACCGCCACAGTTGGTTGGGGCCTTTTCTTAATAAAAACAATAACATATATTGCTTCTTTTTTTTTTTTTGTCTTTAGGATTTTTAATCACTTCCCTCTGTTCAATCAATGGAACTTTTTCACTTTTTTTTTTTTATATAATTTGCGCGCACCAAATGGGATATGAATACCATTAAATTATTTCAGGGCACGGGCGTTTGTAGAAATTGAGAGAGAGAGAAAGAAAGATTGGTGTAGTGGGTTTGAAACTTAGGTGGTATTAAGTTTCAGTAAACTCCAAGGGTGGCGTCCAGATAACTCGGGAGCTTGTTTGTTTTGCTTTTTGTCGTTGCTCATGATTCACAGTATTTTTTTCCCCTCCACCTGATGTCATCGTCACGATCAAGTTACATTTAAACCATATGACCACCCTACTGCAAGTGCTATGCCTTCGCAGTAGAGTTGACTAAGCTTTCGCAATTGATCGACTTTTTTATTTATTTCAGTCGAAATAAATAGATGATTGTTGAGATCAGGATTAGAACCGTGAACTAAGAGCGTGACAAGCGTTGATGTTACCACTACACCACGGCCACCCGTTGTCAGATTTCGTGACTGGGGAGTCGGGCGTTATCAAGGGGCCGCCGAATGGCTTAAACGTTTCTTGTAAGTCTAAAACAAAAAGTTCTGCCTTTTCTTTGTCGCTCTTGGCCCAAGTTCTATCGTTTTTCCGAATTGGTGGCGCTTGCATTTGAGGTTTCCGAATGCCTTTTAGCGCTTTCCAAAGTGAATAATTTGATTCTCTTTCAGCGGAGAGATTTTCAAGGTAGGTCGCTATCTTATTGCTTTTAAATTTGTTGCTTTTTATGCTGCGGTGCACGAGTGATTTGCCATTTATTTCGTGCTTTTTTTTTCTCCCTCACCAGTTCAATGATTTCTCTGGGACACTTTTCTTATAGCTTCTAGAAGGAGTGTTTCTGCATGCTGCTCTTTGGATTGCATCCACGAAACGATCAACATTTAGGACGATATTTCTTTCGCAATCATTTGTAAAGCCCTCTCTGTTTGTTCTATTGCTAGTAAGTCTTTGAGGTCCTTCTTTCTTGATCAACGCTTCACCTTTGAGGTCCTTCTTTCTTGATCAACGCTTCACCAAGTCATAAAATTACCGGAGAGTGGTCAGAAGAGATATCAAAACTTTCTTCGACTGTAATAAACTTCTCGTAAATGCCTTTTGGAACGAAAAATCGATAAGATCGGGAATTTTTTCTGAGTCTGTTGGCCAAAAGGTGGTGAATAAAAACAACAACCGAATTCATTTGCCGCTACGTAGAGAATTTTTCCTTTAGATGATGTACACCTTGAACCCCAGAAGGTGTGCCTCGGGTTGAAATTTGAACCAAGGACATTGAAGACACGAAAGTAGTCGTTCTTTTAGAGCGAGCATCGCGGCGGACAGTAAACAGATGAAATATTGTAGCACAAGTGTTTATTTTTAACACTTACCACGCACAACTGAAGTTTTTCCAGCTCTATGTTTATATCGACGGAGTGTTCGATGCCCTTATTTCTATCAGAAGGATGATAGGCGTGATAACCAGCGTAGCATCTTATCTTTATTTCCGATTAAAAAAAAAGCACCGGGTTACGACTTGATAACGGCGCAGGTGGTCAAGGAATTACCGAATAAAGCTCTTATCAAACTGCTATATTCGTTCAGAAAGCTCTACGTTCCGAGACAATGGAAAGTCGCCGAGATTATAATGGTCCCGAAACCAGGCAAACCTCTGAATGAGAAGAAATCATATCGGCCTATTTCCCTATTGCCGGTTATCTCTAAAATATTCGAAACAACTACAACCCGTAATCGACAAAAGACGTCTCATTCCTGACCATCAGTTTGGATTTAGAATCAAGCATTCTACAATCGACCCAGTCCACAAAATAACTGACGTAATTGAGAAAACTCTCGAAGTAGTGTATTTCTTGACGTCTCACAAGCTTTCGATATGGTTTAGCACGAAGGCTTGGAGTATAAATTACAACTACTACTGCCACGGCAACTCTTTCTAATCTTACGATCGTACTTCAACGAAAGACTTTTTCGTGTTAAGCATCATCACGGAAATGATTGCTCTGAATTCAAGGAGACTGCGGCCGGAGTCCCACAAGGAAGTGTCCTTGGCCCGCTTCTATATGTAATCTACACGCGTGATATCCCGCAGGAAAGAAACTGCTTCGTCGCCACGTTTGCGGACGATACGGCGATATTGACAACGGGCGATACAATTGAAGCAGCAACTGAAAAGCTGCAACATGCTATTAATAAAGCAAATCTACTCACGTCAACTTTACCTACAAATAAGTGGATAGATTACCCGTATATTTAAACTCGGCTCAAATACCATACGCGAACGAAGCAAAATATCTAGGAATGACTCTAGATGTTAAGCTTAAATGAAGATCGCACGTAAAAAAGAAACGCGACGAGCTCGAAAACAAATACCGACAAATGTACTGGCTACTCGGAAAACATTCGAAGTTGAGCCTACATAACAAACAGCTTATCTATAAGCAAGTGCCAAATCAGAAAAAGCAATCCTACAAACTTTTGAAAATAAAGTTCTTAGAACGATCGTTAGCGCACCGTGGTACATACGTAACGAAGATATTCATCGGGACCTGGGAATTCCCAGCGTCGCCGAAGAGATAACAAATTTTGCTCGTAAACACAAAGATCGTGTTCACGGCCATTGTAACCATACCGTCATTTAACTACTTGGCGCGAACAATTCAATTTGTTCTCTGCGAAGGACAAAACCTTTTGACCTCGTGTCATAGTATATGCCGGTCGTGAAAACCGCTACATTCTTTTTAATTATATACGAACATCTTTTCCAAAAATAACGAGTCCCGTAAACGAAAATAAAACTGCTGGATAAGCGTCGGCTGTAATATTCGTCTTGAAAAGAGGTGTTTTTAGTGAGTAAAAATCTAAAACTACCATAAGCACGCGCGGGCCGGACTTATGGTGTCTTTAAAAGATGTTCACCCTCTCGGCAAAAAAAAATTATATATATACAATATATATTGCTTTTCCAAAGCTATCTACAGTGATGGTTAAGTCTTATTGTAAATATCTCATCAGAACTTCGGTTACAAATTTTGGAAGCAACTCCCACTTTCCGCTAAGTAAAAGTTGTAGCAACAGTTTTGTTATAAAATTTCTTAAAAATCTCTCTCCTCTGTATAGAAAGATCTACGAGTAATAGCATTTGTTTTAAAAATTTCGCAACGTCACGTTAACTTTATTAGGAGTAAGCTAAAAGATGGTGGATAAGGTATCATACGATCCGGTCTAGACGAATTGTAACTTTCTTGTATGTTTTTTTCAATAAAATTAATTTTATTAAGTTTATAAAGCGTTTTAAGCAAGTTTGTTCTAAACTCGGTAGAAAGACACTCTTTGACAGGAAATTCGAATATGAGAGAGGAAAACTAATCAACAGGAAATTCGAATTTTTAAATAATAAAATGAGACCTTTTGAAGATGACTTGGGACCTGTTCGAGATGCTTATTACTAAAACCTTAAAGAATCCAGTGGCAGGCTTGCCGCTATTTCCGAAAAACATCTGCCTTTCCTAATATAGTTTATTTATTTCGTTTCACACTTACGGCTCCCTTGTTGATGGTGATTTAACAGTACAGATTATTATTGGTATACCTAGTCATGTCATAAATACCGGCACGCTTTTGAACGGACTCATCGTGAAACTAGTGTTAAATACATCCATTCTATATTGACATGTATTCAATGAGTGACATTTATACTAAGTTAACGAGCAAACAAATTTACACAAAAGTCGTTTGTAAATATGGAGTGGGGCCATATTGAAAATATTGAAATTGGTCTTCACAAATGTAATATGAAAAGAGGCGACATTTTCCGTACGATATGTATCGAACTGTTAAATTGTTTGAGGACACTGGTGGAGTAACTGACCATCATAGATCCGTACACCCTCGCACTGTCAGAACTCCACAGGCGATCAAAGCTGCAGAAGTAGTATATCTTGTCACGAGAAATGAAGATATCGCAGAAATCCATGTCTCGCATTATCAAACAAGATTTAGGACTCAAGGGAATGTATAAGTGACACACGGGCCACTTATTCACAGCTCAATTAAAGCAAAAACGGAATGAAAAATCCAAAGCACTACGCCGCCGATACGCGGTACAGTCACAGGAAAATTTTGTTCACGAGTGAAAAAATGTCTACTACTACGCCAGGTCATGCAAAAAAGCAATAGAACTCATTCTGCGAGTCGAGTTGGGCCATCACCCCGGATCTGTGATGATTTGGTGGGGAGTCAGCTACAAAGGCGTTACCGACCTTCATTTTTGCGAGAAGGGAGTAAAAACATCGGCAAAAATCTGCCAAACGAATGTAAAGGCGTTGTGAAGGGACTTAACCAACAATTGTTTTCAAACAAATAGTGGGCTTTCCAACAAGACTACGCACCAGCTCATACGGCAAAAACAACTCAAGGGTAACTCCAAAATAATGCTCCGGACTTCATAGTAGCAGGCGAATGGACGTCAGGCAGTCCAGACCTCATTCCTTTCGATTATAAGCTGTGGTCTATTTTAGAGGCGATGGGATTTTCTACACTACACCCAAATATTGAGTCCTTGAAGTGCGCACTTATCCATACAGTGAACAATTTTCCAATGGACGAGCTGCGTACTGCGATCGATGAGTGGCCAAAGCGACTCAAGGTCTGCGCATAAATGCAAATAGCGGCCATTTCGAATAAATTGATTAAATATTCTTTCCTGAAAATCAATAAAAGTTTTACAGAAAAAATTATCAAAAAATACTTGTTTGCTTTTATTTTATCACCAAAAATGCGTGTACTAGTATTTACTCGTATGACTTGACTAGGTATTCATCAATTATTTGTATTTATTATATTAACAAAAAGCAAACATTCCGTAAATAAATTGTAATTTGAGCGAACAGTCCCAAAGACGCAATAAGGTTTGCCCGTTCGCCACGTTGTATTACGTGATGTACATATGTATGTGTATGAAGTACGAACTACAATACTATTCTGACAGCTTCCTATTTATTCGTTTGCTTTTTATATTCGTCATCTGACAACGGTAGCACTAACGCAGTATTGTGATTCGGGCGTAAGTCAATATGACTTTTAGTTGTCTTGCAAATAGGGAAAAACGAACAACACTCAATATGGCGACAAAACCCACAACAGCGGCGTTCCCCAAGAGAGATCTATTGTAACTTTGTGATTTCCATTCCGACCACAGACACTTAATATTCTCATCATATATCAGCTTGTTATTGGAAATGTCCAGTTTTGAACAAACATTTGACTAACTACCCTGTATTACTTGGTATTTAACTTGGCCACTTGAATTGAAGAAAACAAAATTTCTCTATCTCTCAGATAGTTATTTCATAGTTTTTTCGAATGCGAAGATAACCGTCATTTATATATCGCCAACAAAAAAAAAGAATTATGAAAGAATTTTTCACCAGAACGAAGTTATTTTCCTAAGACTAAGGGAAAGTTTCTTGTCTTAATAAGGCTGGTGAAGGTTTGCTTGCTTTCGTACCTACCGACGGCCGATGTCTTCATCTTACAACAAAATGTTTTCTTTTGTTATTATTTTCATTTTTAAATGCTGTAAAATCTAGTATTTTATTCACAATAAACTACTTAACACCCTTAGGGCTGTTTCTTTTCTAATTTATGACTATTTAATTTTTTTTTTTTTTTTTTACTTCAATTCGACTGAAATCCCAAACTTTCTCTTAATAAATTTCGGATCGTGTTGCCCCGCCTTTTTGGGACGCCTAAAAGAAGCAAGTCACAATTCATTTTTGCAATATTAATCGACGTCGATACGTGTTACGAAGTTCGTCTCTGAAGTCTGTAGCACATTCATGCCCATGTCGTACTGTTTGCGTGTGCATCCTCAATTGATAGCAATTATTCAATTCGCGCAAGAGAGATTTTTTTTTTTTTCTGTGTAATCTTAGTTGCCATTTTATTACATCGGACCCAATTGGGGCAAGGAGCTTGGGGCTATAATGGAAAATTTATTGCTATGGACGTCGAATTTATTTTATTTTTATTTTTTTTTTTTGTTGTTGTTAATTTCTCAATTCAAAATACAGCCGTTAACAAAATTATTGAAACAGGAAGGTCAATGTTATAAAACTTCATGTAAAAATGATTCAAGTATCCATAGGATTCAAAGTACATACTTGTGTTTTAAATCAAATTCAAAGACAAAACGGGTTACAATAAATCAAGGAGCAGACTAAATCTGAATATATTTATAATAAGTGATTCAACACATTTGCCTACAACTGTTTGATAAATAAATTTGTAAAGACATGCTATCTAGCTTGTTATAATTGTTTCAAATTAACATAGCATCCAACATATCATTAAATATCCACTCAAAGTTAAGCCTATGACCGACCACGCGTGTCATTGCAAAAATCTAGGACACCCGTTTGATTAATTTTGCTAAATTTAAATTTCAAAAATTATTTATTTTCTAAAATAAAGCAAATTCCACGAAATCTAAAAAAAAAAAAAAGTGAACTGACGTGATAGACAGTGTCTGATCCCTTGGTCACCTTCTGGACCATTATTATCCCCATTTTATACATATTTTTTTAACTGTCAAATAAATAATTAAAAATTATGAATGTGTTCCCATTTGATAAACTGTTTTCTCGCTAACAAATAAAATTTCATATTCCAACCTACCGTCAAGTTGATGCCGAAATAGGAAATGTGGCGAATTCAAGCGAATAGATATGATTCACAATTTGAATTGGAGGCATACGGACATATTTCAATATCGAATTGTGTTTATCAATGGCGGAGAAATTCAACAACAACACATATTTATTGTAAATACAGGCGGCACATGTTTGAATGGTTCTCATGCTTCGAAAACTATGTCAGCAATTGCACGATTAGATTCGCGCCAAATGGTTAATTTGTTGGTCGAAATATGGTACTGCTTTTTTTTTGCAAATAACTAAATGGAATGGCAAAAAAAAAACAAAAAAAAAATCCCTCGATTGTGTTTGATCACTCTTCCACAGCCATTGTTGGAGATATACAAAATAAAAAAAAAAAAAAAACATATTCGCATTGTCACGCGACGTGCTCCGCATATCAGAAATCCAAATTGAATTTTATTTGAATATCAATTTGTTGATTAAGTAATGCGATAATTTAATTAATTACACTTTTTATTCTGGAATAACAATAAGTTCGACGGCGATAATAACGCATAAACACTTTGTTTATTGAAAGTGTTTTTGATTTTTGATAGCTGAAAGATATGGCTAGGTGCATCTGGACACTTTAACTTGACAAATTCACTTTCTAAAAGACCGAAGCTATGGACTAAAGGAGAATTACCCCACTATCGATGATCTTTATTTTCTCTATAGACTATAAACTGCGTAGTTAAATTGGTTAACACGTTCCGTTAGTTACTTAAAATCTTCGATGAACGTGGGTTCAAATCTCATCAGCGGACAAATGTTTGCTTGATATAACTATTAATTGTCTAAGCCAATATTTACACATCAGCCATACAAGCCATTCTAAGCAGAAGAACCTTAAATGTGAAGCCTGAAATATTGTCGGAAAACTGTATCTTTAAAACTTGAGTGATATTGTGGGGATATTTGTTGGTTTTATGTTCAGCTACGCCCCACAAAAAGTAATCCAATAGATTAACGTCTGGTAAGTTAGGTGGCCATAAGATCGGTGTTATGTGATCATCGAAATTGATCGACATCCATTCCTGAGTCTTCGCGGCCTGATGAATACGATGTTGCATTTGTTGCACAAGTTTCGCTCATTTCTTGTTGTCCGAACAGGCGAAACATCGACACCAGCCTCCAACTCGACACGTACCTTGTGTACGAACGATTGGGCGACTTTGAAAAAGCGCGATATTTCGAAATCATTATTGAACACATGGCAACAATCAGGGCGTGTCTTTTAATTTCTCGTGGTAGGTATTTATCTGAACATTGTACCCGAGAAAAATTTAATTTAAAAATTTAAATTTAAATCAACGTGAATACACTACGACTGAACAAAGGCATGTCCTCAAATAGCCCCCGCACTCAGTCCACGACTTGATCGCATATACTTACACCTACATATGTATGAATGGATGTGCTGTTTATTCGCAGATCATTCAGATTTGAACTTTAGGCAAACTTGTACATTTGTTTCGAGAGTTTCTTAAGAAGGAAAAAACTTATTCTGACAATTTTCCAAAACTTAGTACGTCATGTCAATATTTACATGATGAATTAATGCATACGTATCGGAAGAACAAGCATTGCTTTTGACCTATCCAACGCTAACATTTCCGAGGCCGAGATGGCTAGTGGACTGCGCCAACAACTTCGACACATTTCTTGATCGGCTAATCTGTGTTTGAGTTCCGACTGGGGAGAGGAATTTCATGTCAATTTGATTGGTCTTATAACTGCCCAAATCCTAAAAGAGCTGCCCTTCATCGCATTGTTAAAATTCAAGCTTATAAATAAAGCTTTCAGAAGCATAGCAGAAATTATTGTTATATCTAAGCAAGGTAAGTCTCTATCAGAAGTTACTTCATATAGGCCAATTTCACTTTACCCGTATTATCAAAACTTTTTGAGAAACTGCTTCTTCAAAAGCCTAGGCAGAACCATAGAGCAAAGAAGGCTTATTCCCACCGATAAATTCGGGTTTAGAAATAAGCACTCGACGATAGACCAACTGCATCGTATAACTAATGTTATAGAAAAAGCACTAGAAGAAAAACAAGTTTGTTCTTCATTATTTTTAGACGTCACACAGGCTTTTGATAAAATTTGCGATAAGGGTTTAGAGTACAAACTTCATAGGGATCTACCTAGACAGTACTATGAGATACTTAAATATAGATTCTTTATAGTTCGCTACGGTACAGCGTATTCTGAACTTAAAGAAATACAAGCAAGTGTTCCGCAGGAAAGTGTTCTAGGACCCACCCTATATTTATTATATAATAGTGATATACCACATGCAAATGATATGATGCCACATTCGCAGACGACACTGCTCTTCTATCAACTGATGGATGCGAGGCTAAAACAACAGGAAAGATACAAAATTCAGTTAATGAGATATGTGATTGAACGCAACGATGGCGAATTAAACTTAATGAGGCAAAGTCCACCCATATCAATATTACAAATAAAAAAATAACGAATGTTCCTGTAGTTATTAATTATCCAGTAGTTCCTTATTCTAACACAGTGGGCAGTATCTTTCGAAATTTTCACATAAAATCAAGTCTATCGCAGGTTCGGTCCCAGCCTGTGCTCCTATGTTTCCTCCTTTGTGCAATTCTTCAACAAATACAGTATTTACTTCTATCATTCGAGCTAGATATGTCAAATATTGATTAGAAATCGATTTTTAACAAAATCATTGAAGTTAACCGAATTTTCAAAAATTTGTTAAAAATTATGATACCGTAATACGGCTTTACGCAAACAAAATCGTTACACCCGTTTTGCGATACAAATTTTTAAGTAAAACCGTCCAACCGTTTAGGTTATTATCGTGTGCAAATTGGTGTCAAGAAACATATACGCAATCATCATCGTAGGACCATAACTTAAGTCCAAACCCCTTTAAAAAAGGGGCGAGATATAATATCTTAATAACTCATTTTCCTTCACTCATAGGGAAAAACCCGGACACTTTTATATAATCCAATAAAGCTAGATTTAATTTCAGAGAATTACAATTTTATTCACTATAGACTACGGAAGTTCTTATTGATGCTAAACAACAACATGCAGAAAATTTACAATTCGTCTGGGGCTGATCGTATGATACCCTTCCAGCACCTTCCAACCCATCCCTAATAAAGTGGGCGTGACATTCTGAAATATTCAATTAAAAATCAATGATATGCGTATCTTTTTATTCAGTGTATACTTTCGTGACACTTAAATGATTTTATTAAAGTGGTCTATGGACGAATTATAAAAATGTGTACACTTGTCCTGCTTCGAGTTCGAAGAAGCTAATATTCCATTTCATCTTTCTAGCTCATAATTAAAGCCCCACAACTGGTGACATACTGCTAGATCGACTTAAATTTTGATGCTGATCACAAATATATATACTTTTGGAAGTCTATAGTTATTTTCTCTCTATATTACAAACTATGTATCAAATTTAGTATACGCTATGGACATATAATAATAATAACATAAAACATCATCAGAATTCACCTCAAAGCTAAACTCGGACAGAAGAAATATTTGTACTTTATACAGAGTCTATCAACAGTAACAGTTGATTATTATTATGTTTGAAATGACAGCGCTGTCATTCTATGACGATTGTGTTCTGTCATAGCTGACATTTAATCATGGAAAACTGCACGCTTCAACAACGCATCGAAAATGCGAGAATTTATTATAAAAATTCATGGAAAATTATCTTCTGCGACTAAGCGCATTTTTGGCCAAATGGCTTCGTAAATAACCAAAATTGTCGGATATGAGACGATGCTAATCCACAACCATTCCAGGAGTTTCCTTTGCATCTAGAAGGACTCACTGTTTGGTGTTGATTTTGATCAGGCGGCGTCATCGGGCCATAGGTCTTCCGAAATGAAAAAGGCGAGGTGGTAGCCGTCAACGGCGAAAGATATCGAGAGATGATACCCGACTTTTTTTTGGTCCAAATTGGATGATATGGACATAGACAACATGTGGTTCCAGCAAGACGGTGGGTGCTACGTGCCACATAGCGAATGAAACAATGATCTCTATGATATTGGTCACCATGATCTGATCGTGTGATTTAACGCCCTTAAACTTTTTTCTTTAGGGCTATTTTAAGTCTCTGGCTTATGCCAATAAACCAGCAACAACTCACACCTAGAGAACAATATCATTCAAGCCATTTCTGAAATCCAGTCCGATTTTTTGTAAGAGTCATCCAAAATTGGATCTCTCGAATCGCCTCCTCCGAACGAGGCCATATGAATGATGTTATTTTTAAAACGTTCTAGTTTTGAATGAAGAATTCGGCACCACATACATCTATTTTTATTCAATATTAAAGACCGAACGCCCATTTTGTAAGACCTTTACTTAAACAAAATATTTTATTTTTTTTTGTTAATATTTACTTAGCAGGCCTTTATTTCTTCCCACATGTTCTATTCGTTTAGGCATAGACGAGATTAGTTTCTGCCAAAAAATGCTATCACTTTTATCCCATTCTTCTAAAACAGTCATTTTCAGATCCTTTTGTTGAGAGTGGCTTTTCTCCACACATTCGTTCAACTGTCCTAAGTGAGAATGTTAAATTTGTTTTCGTCTATTAAATATACGTTGCTCCAGAATGAAATACGAGTATCTTGATCCTGATGTAATTGTGCAAAATATCTACTTTCTTTTAGCCTTATTTATCTTGGTTATAAAAGGATTTTTACGGACAACTCGACCGTCCAGTTCACGCTCTTATAAAACAATCCTAATTGTTTCATCTGGTTTTGGAGCACTAAAGTTTGGATTTCTTTTAGTTTAGAATAAAATCTTCCGAGTTAGATTTTTGTCGGTTTTCTAATGATTTTTTTTTTTATAATTTGCACCTGTGAAAGGGGTTATGAATACCCTTATACTAACTTTAGGACTTTGAGAAAAGGGGAAGAGACGGAGAGAAAGACAGATTGGTGTAGTTGGTTTGAAACTCAGCTGGTATTAAGTTTCAGTGAACTCCAAGGGTGGCTGTCCAGGTAACTGGGGAGCTTATTTGTTTTTGCTTTTGTCGTTGCTCATGATTCACAGTATTTTTTTTCCCACCTCCTGATTTCATCATCACGATCAAGTTGCATTTTAGCCATATGACCGCCCTACTGCCAGTGTTATGCCTTCGCAGTAGAGTTGACATAAGCTTCGCAATTGATCGACTTTTTATTTATTTCATGTGAAATAAATAGATTATTACATCAGGATTCGAACCATGAACCTGTAGCGTGACAAGCGATGATGTTACCACTACACCACGGCCACCCTTTAAAGTTTTAAAGTGTTTTATAACATAGTGAACTATTGAGTGACTGATGTTAACAATTTGCTCAATATCGCAACTGGTTGTCCGTCCTGGAAATCGAAGTCAAACCTCTTACTCTTCATTGCATGCAGTATTTTTAGTGACTTAAATTTCTTGTAATTTACAATGAATGAATTGTGGTTGAATTCTGAGTATGGACCGTGGTGTGCGAGTTTCACTTTGAGCCACTGTATGTATATAATTTTTTTCCTGAATTGGAAATCTGAAATGCTACGCATTAGTAGCACGACAAATGCATAAAATTTATTCTAATTGCTAATTTTTGCAACACAGGGTATTGTAAAGAAAATTCCATCTCCTCTATTCGTAATACCTTTATCCCATTCACACCCTAAAATTTTTTAAAATATACGAGGGCAAGGTGAAAAGTCTTCGGCCTGACGCAGAGATGGCGTTCCAATCAGGAAAAATGTATGTTTCCTGTCTGGGTGCACTTCTCATTAGTTCGTATGACAAATTTCAACTTGTTCTCTCAAGTAGTTCCAAGTAGAATTTTTGCAGTAGACGTCTTGCGTGTGTTTCGTTAAAATGGATAAACTTGAATATCGTGCGGTAATAAAATTCTTCGTTTTGGATGGTTTAACCTCTAAGGAAATTCATCCAAAGTTGACAGAAGTTTACGGGGACTCTGCTCCTTCCCATGTCAACCTTTAAAAAGTGAGCAGCTGAATTTAAACGTGGTCGCACGTCCCTCGAAGATGACCCACGTGAAGGACGGCCAAAAACCGCAACCACACCCGAAACCATCGAAAAGGTGCATGATATAGTGTTGGACAATAGGCGAGTGAAGGTGGGTGAGATAGCTGAGGCTGTGTGTATATCGGAAGAGAGGGTGCGAAACATCTTGCACAAAAATTTAGGGATGCGAAAGCTCTGCGTAAGATGGGTGCCGCATTTGCTGAATGCCGATCAAAAGCAAATACGCAAACGATTTTCGCAGCTATCTTTGGACCGATTCAATAGTGATCCGACCGATTTTGTGCGGCGATTTGTCACCATGGATAAAATATGGGTCCACCACTACACTCCAGAAACGAAACAGCAATCGAAGCAGTGAAGTCGATCGCATCTGCCGGAAAGGTCATGGCCAGTGTGTTTTGGGATGCGGAAGGGAGCCTGTTAATAGATTACCTTGAGAAAGGCAGCAGGCGAATATTACTCCAACCTTCTTGACCAGCTGGATGCCAAAATTCGCGAGAAGAGGCCTGGCTTGAAGAAGAAAAAAATCATCTTTCACCAGGACAATGCACCTGTACACAAGTGTGCGTTGGCAATGGGAAAACTGCGGGATTTGGGGTACGATTTGCTCGGCCATCCCCCTATTCACCTAATTTGGCACCCTCAGACTTCCATCTGTTCCCAAACTTGAAGAAATTTGTTTCTGGGGAGCGCTTCGTATCCAATGCAGAAGTTGAGAGGGCCATAGATGAATATTTCCACAGCCTTCCAGACTCTCACTTCCGAGAAGGAATACTGATGTTGGAGAAACACTGAGCCAAGTGTGTTGAAGTCAAGGGAGATTGTGTAGAAAAATAAAATCATTTTTTAACTGAAAATCGCAGTCTTTCATTGTCAGGCCGAGAAATTTTCACCTTGCCCTCGTATGTCAAATGTAATGCCACACAGTCAAATTTTGCCTAATTTTTATACACATACATACATATGTAGGAATTAATGTATGTGCCACTCAGATTTAAAATTTAAGCAATTGAGTTAAACATGTTTTATTATTATATTAATAGTGCTTAACATTGATTACGAACAAAACCGGTTGAGCCATTGCTGCGAAATAGTCAATTTTAAATACCGTTACAAGTATTTTTTTGCAAAAAACCTGGTACGCCTGGTCTGATAGCATATGTTCACCATAACTTAAATATAAAATTTGATCAAAATCCTTGAAATAATTTTCGAGAATTAGTAAAATATCTTTAATTTTGGGGTTAGAATGAAAATTCCGATTTCGCCTCGAATTGTGAACCTTCTGATCTCAGACGTAAAGTTTGACGAAACCCGACCAGCCATTCAGGCTGCAGGCGACCATACACACATACAGACACCCCGACAGACAAAGACAGAATTGAGAGACCCAGTTTTTTGAGCAACTTTATTATAACTAGTCATATCATAAATACAGGTACAAGTTTAAAAGCACTCATCGTGAAACTAGTATTGAACACATCCATTCTATATTGACAGGTATTCGATGAGCAAAAGAGATTTACACAAAAGTCGTTTATAGGGTGGCCGTGGTGTAGTGGTAACATCATCGCTTGTCACGCTGTTGATTCACGGTTCGAATTCTGATGTCAAGAATCTTCTATTTATTTCGCCTGAAATAAATACAAAAGTCGATCACTTGCGAAAGCTAAGTCAACTCTACTGTGAAGGCATAACACTGCATTTTAGCCATATGACCACAGTAGGGTGGTCGAAAGCAGAAAATCGTGTTACGAGAAATGAAGATATCGCAGAAACCAATGTCTCTTATTAACAAACAAAATATGGGACTCAACGGATATAAAAGAGTGCCACTTACTCACAGACTAATTAGTTCTACGCTTTCACGCTTTTGGTTCACGGATGAAAACAAAATTATTATTGAGGAATCGTTCAATAAACAAAATGACAAAGTCTATCATTTCAGACCCCAATCCTTTGGATTATAAGCTGTTTTAGAGGCGATGGCTTGTTCAACTCGACATCCAAATATTGAGTCTTTGAGAGTAAGCGTATTTTCATGAACAATTTTACTGGACTATAATTGTCATACGCCAACACCGACTCTCTAACCATCAAGTAAATAAACAAACAGGAATCAATGGTTTTAAATAACGTCAAATGTTTCCTCAGAATATGTCAAAGAATCCCCGAAATCGTTGAAAACACTCCGGGACATTTTAACGAGAAGTATGATGCAACTTATTGTTAAAGTATGTGCATATGTACATCTTCAGTTTAACACTCAAATAATACCAAAAAGTATACTAAAAGCAATTCGCATTGAAATATGTATGTATATTCGAGCGTTTTTTCATAGCAAATTTATCACCCTCGCATTGTGCTAAATAATGTCGTCATGTCTCGCATCAGAAACGCTCTCAAATAAATGCCATTTAATGTTTCCGATTTTTGTGAAATTATCAAAGCATCGAATGAGGTTACGTTCCTAGAAAAGATAAGTGAGGAGATTTATTTTCGGTATAAAAAAGAAAAACTGGATTTTTCGCGATAGGGATACGTGCAAATTGGATGGTACAGTGCCGGATGGCAAATTCGTTATTAATTAATTTAATAAATTTAAATCTTCTCAACACGAATTTTCACGTCACGAATTTCTTTTTAAAATGCACGTGACTCTGAATATGACCGAAAGTTGGTAATAACTAAAAATATATTATGTACTTTTGTATAGTTTATATATTATATTTATTTTATGGTAATGAAATAGGTTACTTAACACCTAGTTTACATTTTAATTGATGACAAGATGAACTAAAACTGTCCACTTAACATATTTGATAAACTAATGTGCCAAATTTTATAATTTTATAGTTCTTGTGTTTTTAGATTTATTTATTTTTTATTAATATTGCAAATAGAATGATGTGTCACATTCACACATTTAAATTTAATGCTCGAGTTCAAATTGAAAATACGGCTAAAATTTGGTGAAAGTAATATTATTTTTTGGTGGGTTTTATGTGTCTTATATTGCAATTTCGACCTTTTTCTCTTGCTGCATACTAAAAGGCACTTCTGCACACTAGGGAATTTCTTAGGTAATAAAGGGTTATTCATATCGAGGCTGAGGTTTCACATCACTGCCATATGACATCTGTCAAATCCACCTGTCATCCAAAGTGACAGATAGTGAGTTTTTGTCTTGCCATTTTATAATATGGATCGTTTAACATGTCAGAGAAGGATTACGACAAAGTGAAATATGGTTTCATTAACATCATACTTGAAAGGATTGTACAAAATTCTCAAGCTAACAACAGGGGTACAATTTTTCAAAAATCTATAGAACTAATCTTGGGAAGCAGCGGGCTTTTAGTGGTGCTTGGTTTTGGAGTATTAAAACAGAAGCGGCGAAAATGGGTTTAGCGATTAACCAGGACAAAACAAAATATATGCTGTCATCAAAAAAGGACAGTCAACATCGGCGACTTGGACAGAACATAACAATAAACAGCTACGATTTTGAAGCAGTTAAGGACTTTATCTATCTAAGCTATGTTTTAAATTCAAACAATGACACCAGCGCAGAGATGAAGTGAAGAATCGCTTACGTCACCCGCTGTTTTTTTGAGCTAAGAAGGCAATTGAATAACAAAGCCCTCTCATGGACAACTTAGGTGACTTTATATAAGATCCTCAGTGGTGCTATAAGACGCAGAAGCATGGACGTTATCAAAGACAAACCAACCAAAACACCGCTGGGAATGGAGGAGAAGATACAACATCGAACTGTACCGGTAATACAGCGGCATGGACCTGGTTCGAAGAGTTCGAATTCATCGCTTGATATGGATAGGACATGTAGAGCGAATGGACATCAACGCTCCGGCCCAGAAAGTCTTCGAATCCATCCCAGAGAATGCACGGCAAAGGAAGACGCACACAAATGAAAAGGGACCTTAACCAATTTCGTGTGCAAAACTGGAGGTGGCTAAAACAAGATCAAGCTATCTGCAGCCGCTTGTTGTTGGAGTACCAGGTACACTCCGGACTGTGACGCCATCTAAAGTAAAGTATGTGATTTTATAAAGCAAGTAATACTTCACACTTTGAAAATTGTTGCTACTGACTATTTTTGCCCACTTGTCAGCGAGCATCTTCGAGTAGATAGGTCAATCAGTTGTGAACCTTCAAGTATCAATAATGTAAAATGTTTTGTAATTATTTTTTCTTAAGCCAGATATAAAGTACCTACTCAGTGTTCATAGTTTTGGAGGTTTTGGTCTTTTGCAAAATACCATGACAAGCGGGTTGTACTCACCTGTAAAGAAAAAAAAAATGTTGTTAATAAACTTGGAAGATTTAAATACGAGTAAATACGAATACATACAATAAAAGTCTTAAATATTTCAGAAATAGCAGAGGCAGTGCAAAAAAAAAAAACAACGCAGCAGATCAAATGTTCACGCTGTGCAGTTCAAAATCCAGTGAAATGCTACAAAGTAGACCCCGTAAATTGACTGGTTTCGAGTCATTGAAAAACCGTCGGCTAACATCTTCTAAATCAGCTCCAAACCTCGCTTATCATGATGAAACTTCAATTACTTTAAAAACAGTAAGGAGTAATGAGAGAAGCAGGGCTAAAAAGCTACAAGGCTAGAAAAAAGCCGTGGCTCTCAGAAAGTGACAAAAATCCAGGCAAAATAATTTCACCGAAAAAATTGGACCAAAATTGTTTGGTCAGATGAAACAAACTTTGATTGCATGGCGGCATAAGATGTTGGAAAATTCAGGTAAGTTGAACAGCGATAGTCATATTTTAGTGTTGCAAGCTATGCTAGAGGCGCCGTATGAGAAAATATTTGGATATAGAAGACCAGCGTTCATTGTATTTCAACAGAATAATGCTACCTGTGTCTCTCGAGGCCTGATAAAGTAAAAATAACGGTAATATACATTTCTGAAATCAGCACATGGTCACCATTATCACTATACTCATATTGTATGAGTTATACAACAAAAATTGTTGTTGTTTACTTTTACTCTAAACTCCGAAATTTTTTGTTTTTCAACTTTTTTTTTTTAAATTGTCTACGAATTCATAAACTCAACTCTGTTCCAAATTTCAACGTTCTACGTCATACGATTTAAACGTAACGAGGCCAGACAGCTGACGATGAGAGTTTCGCTCTTACTTATTGCTACCTTGTACCGGAACCCTGGAAAGCAGGGCGCTTGCCTAAAAACAATGAAATTCAGGCATTAGCATGGCCAGCTCAATTCCCGGATCTTAAGCAGAGGGTTAGAAACCACAAGTATGAGAAAACATTGCTCCTACTGAATGCAGAAAAGGGTCATAGAAGTAATCCCAGCCAAAGGAGGACCGGCAAAATATTGAATAAGCTTGGAAAATAAAGTTTTGTGAAATGAAACAACTGTTCTTTATTTTTAATTTAGCTATTTTTTTTTTTTTTAAGAAAATCAACATTCATGGGATTGCCTAATACTGCTTTCCAAGGCTGTATTGCAGAATAATAATAATGCGTACTGAGCAAAGTTAGACTGTACAGGTTTTTTGTAAGCGAATTGAGTTCAAAGGATATCTGCCACATTTGCCCAAGTAATTAATACAGGGTGTTTTTTATGTTCCTTGTCGATGTTGTTTGGCTGCCATTTTGGTTTGGTTGGCATTTGTCAGTTCACATTTGACGGTTGTGAAGAGCAATCGATAACAATATATTATGGAGCATCAACATCGTGTTGAAGTTAAAAAAAAAAAATTATCAAAATAATCGTTCAATTGTGAAAACACGAAGAAATTTGTGTAATTTTTTTTTTTTTTTGGTTTCAATCGTGTGCCTAGCAAATCAACCATTCAGCTTATAATGAATAACTTTGAAATTCAGTATACACTAACAAGTACGAGGGCAAGGTGAAAAGTTCTCGGCCTGACAATGAAAGACTGTGATTTGCAGTTAAAAAATGATTTTATTTTTCTACATAATCTCCCTTGACTTCAACACACTTGATCCAGCGTTTCTCCAACATCAGTATTCCTTCTCGGAAGTGAGATTCTGGAAGGCTGTGAAAATATTCATATTCGAAGCACTTCCCAGAAACAAATTTCTTCAAGTTTGGGAACAGATGGAAGTCTTAGGGTGCCAAATCATGTGCCCCAAATACCGCAGTTTTCCCATCGCCAACGCACACTTGTGTATGGGTGCATTGTCCAGGTGAAAGATGATTTTTTTCTTCTTCAAGCCAGGCCTCTTCTCGCGAATTTTAGCATCCAGCTGGTCAAGAAGGTTGCAGTAATATTCGCCTGTAATTGTTCTGCCTTTCTCAAGTTAATCAATTAACAGGATCCCTTTCGCATCCCAAAACACACTGGCCATGACCTTTCCGGCAGATGCGTCGACTTCGCCTTCCTTGGCGCTGAACCACCGGCTTCCACCCACTGCTTCGACTTATGTTTCGTTCGTGGCGTGTAGTGGTGGACCCATGTCTCATCCATGGTGACAAATCGCCGCACAAAATCGGTCGAATCCCTATTGAATCGGTCCAAAGATTGCCACGAAAATCGTTTCGAGCTTTGCTTTTGATCGGCATTCAGAAAATGCGGCACCCATCTTGTCATCTTGCGCAAAGCTTTCGCATCCCTAAGTTTTTGTGCAAGATGTTTCACACCCTCTCTTCCAATATACCCACAGACTCAGCTATCTCACCCACCCTCACTCGCCTATCGTCCAACACGATATCATGCACTTTTTCGATGGTTTCGGGTGTGGTTGCGGTTTGTGGCCGTCCTTCACGTGGGTCATCTTCGAGGGACGTGCGACCACGTTTAAATTCAACTGCCCACTTTTTAACGGTTGACATGGAAGCAGCAGAGTCCCCGTAAACTTTTGTCAACTTTGGATGAATTTCCTTAGGGGTTAACCCATAAAAAACGAAGAATATTATCACCACACGATATTCAAGTTTATCCATTTTAACGAAAAACACGCAAGACGTCTACTGCAAAAATTTGTGTAAAGAAACTACTTGAGAGAACAAGTTGAAACTTGTCATACGAACTAATGAAAAGTGCACCCAGGCAGGAAACAAATTTTTGCTGATTAGAATGCCATCTCTGCGCCAGGCCGATAACTTTTCACCTTGCCCTCGTAAAGTGAAGACCGGCCGAGTTCGTAACGTACGTACGATTCAAAAATTGCTACAGTGAGAGACCGAGAACTTCCGTTATACGTAGTGCACAAGAATTTGGAAAGTCTGCGGCAAGTTTGTTTAAAGTAATCAAAAAAAATTTGCATTTGTACCCGTATGAAATTCAATTGACTCAACAACTAAACGAAAATGACCATATGCGCCGGCGAGATTGGAGTGAAAAGGTTGTGCAGCGCCATACTGACCACCCCAATTTTTGGGAAAAAATCATCATTACTGATGAAGCATGTCAAACAGAGGTGATATCGATTGGCTTCCTCGATCCCCTGATTTGACCGCCCCTGACTTCTTCCTTTGGGGGTATTTGAAGGGAAAGGTCTACGGCAACAAGGGTACCACAAACCCGATGCTAAAAAAAAACATTATTGAAGATATTGGTGAAATAACACCCGAGATGTGCCAAAATGTTAGGTAAAATATGGTTGAAAAAACACGCATCTGCACCGCAGCCATTTGACCGATATAATATTCCATACATAATTGTTATAAGCCAAATAATCGGTCAATAAAATCAAAATGTTTCATTTCATAGTTAGTCGAAAACAAAAATTTCGGCCTTGAACATAATAGACACCCTGTACATAAACCGAGGACATTCCGCGAGAATCGTAGGAAAGTAACTACGCTGAATAAAAATCTTTGCAGTAATCTAAACAGCTTCCACAAAATGTTTGTCTATAAACCGTCACGAACAATTGCTAACCTAATTTTATTTGATTATCGCCAAAGCGAAAAATAACAAGGGCACAAAATAGTGTATGCATATTTGCACACTTCAAACGCATACGAGTACTGTAAGTTTCAATTGAATAAATATTTACACCAAATAGTATGTTATAAAAGCATCTTTCAACATTCTCATTTGTTTGTACATATTTTTATCAACAATCGAGGTTAATGACCCAGCCGCGAAGCATAAGATCTCATTTTAATTTTGTTCATTGAATCATAATCAACTGGCTAACAGCCAATAAGGAACACAAAAACCAGAAAAACCAAACCCAACATGTTGCACAATGAGGCAGATATTCTCACAAAGAAAAGACAAAAAATAACATAATAAATACACTTACAAATACATTAAAATTGTATCTATTACTCAAGAGATACAGAGGAGCCCCTCCTCCCCCAATACAAACACACAAGCGTCAAATTGGAAAACTTATCTCGCACAGATTAGTGGCTGAATGTTGTCGCCGTCGTCGTCGTCGTCTACCATACAGCAGACGATGTGCATTTACGCTCAAATAATTGGTATAATGGAATAAGTCAACAACTATCTCTTTTAACCGTTTGTGGTTTTTTTTATAATTTATTTATTTCTTTTTTTTTTTTATAGCTGCCAAAATGACTACTTTTGCTATTATTTTGTCGCTTTCTTTAAAGTTTTTTCTTCTTTTTATTGTTGATTTGTTTGATTATTATCGTTTCTTAAAAAAAAACAAAAGTAAAGTACATAGAAAGGAAACTCTTCCTGTTGTCGGCATTTATCGTGTCAGAAGGCGGATCATAGTGCCATTGCAAACCGACAGTCACTGTGAGTGATGAGAAAAGTCAAACATGTTCGATTGAAATTTTTGCTAAGACCTCGATAAACTAAAACCGCACTTGGTAACACTGAATTTTTTATATTAGTTAGAGGAGAAAAAAAAAACACATCGCAAACTATTGTTTACACAAAAATTAGAACGAATGTTTATATGTAGCTCAAGGAGATATAAAAATGAAATAAATTGAGATGCGTAGTAAATATATTGAAAGAAATAAATACAGGGTTATTCATTCTGTGCTTTAGGATTTTAATTTAAAATAAGCTAAAAAGTATTAAAGATTTCAATGCAATTTGTTTACTGTTTTAAATTTTGGACTATGCCATTATGTAAGGAATACTCGTACAGCACTCATTAAATGGCCGCCACGGGAATTTTTGCAAACTTCGATTCTTTTGAGGTAATTTTCATTGACTTTTCGGCACATTTCTGGCTGTATTGCTGTCAGAACTTCACGGATATTGGATTTTAAGTACTCGAAAGTTTGGGGTCAATCAATTGATGCCGCCAAATCTTGAAATTAAAAGGCCGGGGAACTTTTCGTGCGTTAGAGCCACATTTGCTTGTATTGTCCCATCCTGTTGGAACCACATGTCGCTCACATCAATGTCAACCAACCTCAGATCAAAAAAAGTTAGTTATCATTTAACCATAGCACAGAGAATTCAACGTAACAGTGGCGCTTTCGTCGTTATCAAAAAAGCACGGCCCCATCACGCCGCCGGTCTACAGCGCGCACCAAACTGTCACCCGTGGTGGATGGAATGGCCTCTCAACGATCACATTTGGATTCTCAGAACCCCAAATTTTGCAATTTTCTTTGTTTACATAGCCGCCGTGCGAGAAAAGGGTCTCGTTTGCTGAAGATTTTGGTCAAAAAATCGGCGTTAACTTGTTGTACACAAATATTACAGAACTGTTATTTTTGTAGTAAGATGCAACAATTTTAATGCGTTGAGCTGTGGCTAAACGATCCATAATGTAAAATGCCAAGGCAAGAACTAACTACCTGTCACTATGGATGACAGATGGATTTGACACCATATGGCAGGGATGTGAAATTTCAACCTCGAAATGAATAACCCTTTATGCGTGTATGTAAGTACGTACATATATGGTAATTTTACATTCAGCGGAATTAACATAGCCAATTACATTTATTTGCCAGTTGATGTAACAAAATATGTCGCGACGCAGAAGGAGTTAATTGAAGTAAAATTTGAGGGTGACAAGATAGCTTCTAACCAAAAAAAAAAAATTCAAAATTATTTTAAAAATTGGAGCAAACAAAAATATTTTTCGTTTTTTTTCCAATTCAAAATGTTGTTGTTAGAAAATTTAGTGAGAATTTTGTCCCTTATTAACAATCAATTGCACTGGTCAACACATTTTTTGCCTCCAAAAATGTACAGGGTGTTCTATAGAAAAGTATACTGCTTTCACAGGCCGCCATTTTGCAATACGTCTGTTTTGACAGGTTTTATTTGGCATTCGTGAAGTGTACTCGTTGACATGGCAAATATATCATGGAACGATGTGGTTAAGTGCGCGATCGCTGAGCGGAAGGTTCAAGGTTTGAATCCAAGAGAATACAAAAGAAAAAAATGTTTTCTCACGGTCCCACATCTCGCGAACATCTGAAAAACATCCGAGAGTGAAATTATCATGAGAAACTTCTCTCAATCGAAAAAATTGCTCGTCGGAAACGGCATAGAACTGTAGGTCACAACTATTTGTGCAGCGCAGAGTAAGAGTGTCTGCGAGAAGCTAGGCCAGGCCCTGTTTCAATTGATAAATCAACTTATTTTAGTGGTTAAAATGTTTTTTTCGAAATCAGTCGTCGATTTTGATTAAAAAATTAAAATTTTTTCATAAAAATGGTTATGTTAATAAACATTCTGGGTTCTGGTCATATCAAAATTATTCATGTGTCACCTTTACATCTTGAAAGAGTGACAATGTGAAGCGATATTTGATCTGGAGGAGTCTTTGCACCGTACTATTACGAGTTACTGTCACTGTTACTGTTACTATTAACAATACAATCTCCAGAAATAATGATATCGAGTGGCGCCCACGTTCGTCAGATTTAACATCCCTGGACGTATTTTCTGTGGGGATATCTAAAGAGTGTATGCTATTAAATCATGAACACTGCAGCAACTTAAACAAAATATTTTAGATGAAATAAGTGGAGTATCGCCTGACATGTGTGAAATTGTTATGAAGCATGTCTATAAAAGAACTCGCATTTGTAAGGCTAATAGAGGCGGACATATGCTCGGCATTAAATTCCATACGTACATACGAGTAATTCCCGACCCTTAATAGAACATATGTGTGAAAAAATTAGAGCGTTATATTTTTTTAACAAAGTTATTCAAAAAAACATTGGTAAATGTGTGAACAACGTATTCCAAATCCATTAATCAAAGTTGTTTTCTTTCGAAATATGCACAAGTAGTGTTGGGTCTGATACAAAAAAAAAACAATCAGTTGACATACATAGCGCATCAGCTGGAATACAAATCCTGCACTTTTTGTAAGAAAACAACTTCGATAAACGGCTTTAATCGGCAGTAAGAAGAATTTGAAAGACGTTGTTCACATATTTACCAATCCAGAATTTATAAAACATGAAATCAGCATTTTCCGCTGCGCCCTTCACCTACTCCGGGCTTCACCTACTTCGGCCTTGTAGACTTCTACCCTTTTGATACAATGTTCTATTCCTTTTCGGTGAAATCCCTGTGGTAGTTCATAAATAACGCGTCGAATCTCGTTCTTTTAACTCTTACACCTTCTGCTTCATATAACCCAAAAAAAAATCTTGATGGCCAATTTTGGCCGCCGAAACGAGAGATGACGCGTCCGGGACACTTTGTGTGCCATAACTGCATTATTTTTCACACTGTGTGGCAGGTGACACCATCGTCCAATTGGTGCCAAAAAATATTTATTATCATGTCCCGATAACATTCACCATTGACTGTTTCAGCAGCATCACGAAAATTTTCTAAGAAGTACGGCCCAATAGGCTAGCCGCCTAGCCTGCCCAAAATCCGCACAAAACAGAGACTTTTTGTGGATGCACTGGTTGCTCGTGAATGGATTTTCATGATCCCAGATACGACCAATTTGTTTGTTTACGTAGCTATGGCTCTCTAACACCCAATCAACCTAACCTGACCTAATAATCACAGATGTCAAATATCAGATCATTATCTTTGACAGAACCACAGTAGTTCCAGATATAAATTGTAACCTCCAATTGAATCACTACGGACCCAATTGGACTTCGTCCGTACTGAATTTTCGCTTCTATTTGTGTGCAATCGCGGTACTTAATTTCACACTTTGACGTTGA
Source organism: Pocota personata (assembly GCA_963082735.1). NCBI lineage: Eukaryota > Metazoa > Arthropoda > Insecta > Diptera > Syrphidae > Pocota > Pocota personata. The sequence goes on along the minus strand of OY720429.1, from coordinate 193,614,622 downwards.
TTCAAGACAGGTGTTGAATGTTGGGCTTCATGAAAATTCAGGAAAACATCAATAAAGTTATTCATTGTGAGGGCCTTACAGAGTGAAGCAAGGTATAGATCCAGATAACGCAGTAGAGGATGACAACTTCTTTGTGATCGAAGATCCGCAGGACAAGGTAGAAGCTATAGGAGCGATTTTCCAGGAAGTGTACAAGGTGAATGATATCATTTGCCCGAACCCCGAATTGGAAAATCGGGTCTTTGTGCATAACTTCTGCCTTCGAAATTATATAGAGCACTGGCGATCCGAGAACATAGGTTTTACCGAGTTCAATGTCGATATTATGGCAAACAATGTCATCGCCGATGAAAGGGTACATCCCCCGTACATATCGAAGGTGGAGCTCCAAGCGATCTTTGAATCATTGAGAAGAAAGAAATCTATGGGAATCGACGGTGTCGAACATTGTGCTTCGACATCTCCCTCTAGAAGCGTTGGACATTTACACCACTCTGTTTAACAATGCGCTGAATAATGCACATTATCCAGCGCATTGGAAAACAGCAGTAATACAACCCATCCCCAAAAGGAGTTAGGACACTTCCAATCCGGCAAATCTCCGGTCGATAAGTCTCCTTCCGAACATCAGCAAGGTATTCGAGAAAGTTATCAATAGAGCCCTGCTTAAGTGGACTGAGAACAATAATATAATTCCGGATAACCAATTCGGTTTTAAGGCGGGGCATGATACAATACATGCCGCGTCTAAACTGGTATCGGATATCCAATGGAACAAAAACAAGAACCAATGCACGGGTGCATGCCTGATTGACTTGGAGAAGGCCTTCGACACCGTATGGTTAGAGGGACTTTTCTACAAGCTGAGCAGGCTGGGCATAAGCAAACCACTGCTGTACATACTTTATAATATGCTCACCAGTAGAGAGTTCATTGTCAAAAATGGCAATGTGACTTCTGCTGGAACATTTCTAATTAAAAACGGTCTGCAACAAGGTGCGGTTAATTCGCCGATACTCTTCAACATTTACACGAGCGATCTCATAGGATCACTTCACCACGCCATAGCGTACGCAGACGACTTGATTGCGTACAGATCAGGGCCAAAAATCGAGGTCATTACACTGCTCTTGCAATGTGACTTCGATAAGATTCAGCGATATTGCGATGACTGGAAGTTGAAGATCAACTTCCAGAAATCGAAAACCATTCTTTTTAGGACGCCGTTGTCTGGGGCCCCTAGGGATACCAGAAAGAATTGGCGAAAGTTCTCAATCGTTGGACCGCACGGAAAGCCACTTGCGTCGAAGTGGTGTCGAAGTGTAGTCAGATACCTAGGGCTTTGGTTAGACCAATATCTTTTTTTTTTTTTTTTTTTTTTTTTTTTTTTTTTTTTTTTTCCGAGGGTAGGTAAAAAATCTTCATGAAGACACTATGAGGATCGGTAGCGCGTGCTCATAGTAGTGTGAGATTTTTACTCACTAAAAAAACCTCCCTTCGTAATAAATTTCTTTGATTACATACTACAACTAAGTTTTGACTTATCCAGCAGTTTTTCTTTCACGTATTGAGATCGTTTGGCAGGTCCCTTTCCATTGAAAGTTCCTGCTTGTTCCGCAAATTAGGCGCGGTTTCTTGCTATCGCGTTAAATCGAAAGGTTTAGTCCTTTGTAGACGACGCAGTAGATTCCTCTCATCTAGAATTCGAAGGACTTCATTGTTAACGTGTCCTTGTAATCTGTCTTTATGCTTACGCGCGAAGTTTTTGATTTCATATTCGACTGTCGCAATTCCTAAATCTCTATGGATATCGCTATTTCTAATAAACCACGGTGCATTAACTATTGATCTTAGCACTTTATTTTCAAAAGTTTGTAAAATATTGACATTACTTATTTTGGTACAACCCCAAAGTTGTATTCCATATGTCCATATCGGCTTTAGCACTTGCTTGTATAAAAGCAGTTTGTTCTCTATATTAAGCTTGGAATGTTTTCCAAGTAACCAGTACATTTCTCTGTATTTGGTTTCGAGTTCTTTACGTTTTTTCTTCACGTGCGATTTCCACTTCAGCTTAGCATCAAGTGTCATTCCAAGATACTTAGCCTCGTTTGCAAACGGAATTTGAACCGAGTTTGAAAAGATGGGCAAATTATTTATTTTCTTATAAGTAAAATTGACATGAACAGATTTGTTTTCGTTTAAAGCTAGTCGCCAAATCTTTGTCCATTCATTTACTTTATTCAATGCTTCTTGCAATTTTTCAGTCGATTCTTCGATCGTTTTACCCGTTGCCAGGATGGCAGTGTCGTCGGCAAATGTAGCTAATACGGTGCCTTCTTCTTGCGGTATATCGCGAGTATATAATAGGTACAAAAGCGGTCCAAGGACGCTTCCCTGCGGCACCCCAGCCCTTATTTCTTTAAATTCCGAATATTCGTTTCCGTGTTTGACTCGGAAAAGTCGATTCGTCAAGTATTTTTCTAGAATATTATATAAGTGTTCCGGCAGAACTTGTCGTAATTTATATTTCAAGCCTTCATGCCAGACCTTGTCAAAAGCTTGAGAAACATCAAGGAATATGCTCGAGCAAATCTTTTTTTCTTCGTAAGCTTTTTCAATTAAATCAGTTATTCTATGCACTTGGTCTATTGTTGAGTGCTTGGTTCTAAACCCAAACTGGTGATTGGGAATAAGAGATCCTTCTTCTATAACCGGCTGTAATCGCTTAAGTACTATTCTTTCGAAAACTTGAGACATAATCGGCAGCAGCGAAATAGGTCTATACGATTTTTTATCATTCGGTGGTTTTCCTGGCTTCAGAATCATTATTACTTCCGCGACTTTCCATTGACTCGGAACATATTCTAATCTTATCGCTGCGTTTATAATGTAAAGGAACTTAACTAACGCTTTTCTAGGTAACGATTTAAGAAGCTCTCCTGTGATTAGGTCGTATCCAGGAGCTTTATTCGGTTTCAGTTTCTTTATTTCTTGTTGAAGTTCGGTCAGCCTTGCATTTCTTACTGTGTAGTTGTGAAATGCTATATCCGACGCATTATCATTTTCAGCAAGCGCTTGCCCATCAAATGGTTTAAATGTTTCTTCTAAATGGGCGGCAAAGACTTCTGCTTTGTCTTTATCATTCTTGGCCCATTCGTTGTCATTTTTCTTGATTGGGGCCGCTTGTATTTTCGGCTTTTTAATGCCTTTTATAGCTTTCCAGAGCGAATAATTGGAATCTTTGTCCGCTGTTAAGCTTTCAATGCTGGTTTGTATTGTCCGGTTTTTAAAATCAATAATGGCCTTTTTTAACAAGTTACACAAGCGATTCAAATGCGATTTATGTTGCGGAGCACGAGTTTGTTGCCATTTTTTACGCGCTTTTCTCTTCTCCCTTACCATTTCTTTTATTTCCGGTGGATATTTTTGGGCATGATTGATTGGCGTTTTCCTTTGATAGGGAGTATTTTTCCACGCGGCGCGCTGCAGAACTTCAACAAAACGATCAATTTCTATTTCGAGTTCAGAAGACGTCCTAAGTGATACTCTCAGTTCGGTATGTTCTTCAACGTCTTTTTTAAAGCCTTCCCAATCAGTTTTTCTGCTAGTTAGTCTAGCAGGTACATTTTTTTTAATTAGGCGTTCGGTCATCGTTAGAATGATAGGGGAATGATCGGAAGAGAGATCAAAACTTTCATCAATTTTAATACATTTGTCTGGTATTCCTTTTACAACAAAGAAATCGATCAGATCGGGTATTTTGTTGTTATCAGTCGGCCAATATGTTGGTTTACCAGTCGAGTGAAAGTCGCATCTGTGTTGCATGCAGGCGTTGTAAAGTGCTCTGCCTTTTTGTGAGACACATCTTGAACCCCAGAAGGTGTGTTTTGCATTAAAATCACCGCCAATAATAAAATTCGGTCCAAGAGAGTTGAAAATATTTGTAAAATCATTTTTTTCAAGCCTGCAACGCAGTGGACAATAAATAGACGAGACATTGAAAGAGTAATGTCCATTTTTCACGCGTACAGTGCTCACTTGCATTGTTTCAAGCTCTATCATAATCTCTTCAGAGTGTTCGATGCAATCTTTTATGATTAAAGACGATCCGCCTCTGGCTCTTTCCGACGGGTGATAAGCGTGATAGGTACTGTATCCAGTAATGTTTACACGCGATAGTTTCGTCAGGTGAGTTTCACAGATCAAACATATGTCAATGTCGTTTTCCCGTAGAAATATTTCTAGCTCTTCTAGTCTTTGTATGAGACCGTTGGCGTTCCATGCAACAATTTTAAGAAGTTTCGTCATGTTCGTTTTGAAATGCTCCTATTGTTAAGCTTATATTCAAGCTTCTCCAACCTGTCGACAATTAGCGTGTTTGTTTTTGTTTGCTCCTCAAGCCTCGCAAGGATAATAGAAAAGACGTGAGATACGGGGTTTTCCGAATTATCAGTGTTCGTTTTATGATATGTTGATGCTTGAGCACGCGTCTGCATGTCAGAATCTGATGGCTTTTCTTTAGGCGCTTTTACCTTAACGCGGTGTGGAATTTGATCGGTGTTTGATGTCGCAGCTTGAGCGTACGTAAGCGCGCCAGGGTCGGCTCGGTTGTCTCTAGTCACCTTTCTTGCAGCAGTTTTCGACTTTTCCTTATTTACCGGTTTTGAGGGTGGGTTTTCCGGCTTCATAAGTCGATCTCTTCTTTTTTGTAATTCTTTGGCTACTTCACAGCCTCTGTAATTAGCCGGATGCTTACCATTGCAGTTAATACACGCTGCAGGGGTTTTTTTGTTTACACCACACTCTTGACTAAGATGTTTACCGGCGCATTTGACACATCGCGGTTCTTTTCGGCAATATGTTTGCGTATGGTTGAATCCTTGGCATCGCTTGCACTGAGGTATCAACCTTGTATTCTTGCGCATGGGTTCGATTTTGACTACGACATTCAGAATTGTTCTTATTTCGTAAATCTTTTCTAAACTCTCAGCCTTATCAAAGGTTAGCATAAAAAGAGGAAGCTCGCGCTTAACCATCGTTTCCTCGCCTTCCAATTTTTGCTTTTCCCGTTTAATTAAGTTTACCGCATCGACGATTTTAAAGTTTTTGTTCTTCAAATCGTGAACAACGTCTTCCTTTCGGCATGAGGCATGAAGTCCTCTAGCTACGACTCGTATCGGTCTTTCAGATTTATTTTCATAAGTATACCACTGGATTTTTTCAGTATTCAGTTTATTAGATACTGAGCGGTAACTGTCTGAGTCCTTTACGTTTACTTTCCATTTGTTGTTGTTGAGCGATGTTACTTCAAAATCGGATAGCAACAAAGGTTTGAGAAAAGAATGCAGTTTATTATAGTCTGCAATTCCGATCACGTATATTGGTGGCGGTGGTCGTACCTTATTTCGTGGATTTTCTTCGGCACGCGTGATTATTTTGTCAGGCTGTTCTTTACCTTCTCGTTTATTTTGCGTGTTTTCTTGCCTCGTTAACATTTCGGGCGAAGAGCCAGCTTTTCGTTTTTTGACAGGCCGTTTTTTTAGAATCCAATTGGTTTCCCGACTTAGTTCTTCATCATCCGTTTTATAATCCGTGTTATCGGGGACGATTGAACTCGCAGCAGACTCATTACGAGGTTTCGATGTATCATTAAATGCTTTATTTTCTGCTTTAAGTACATTTAATTCCTTTCTTAGTTCTTCGCAGAGAAGTTCCATTTTACTTAGCCTGGTCCGGAGTTCCATATTTTCGTCCGTTAGGCTTTGAATTTTCGCTGAAGTCCGTTGTTCGTGCGCCGACACTATCGATGTCGCCGGACTTCTAGTTCCGCACGTTTTCATGGTAGATCTTGATGTTGGAGATCTAACTACCCTAGTACCTTTTTTAAAAGGGTCAGATGAACGCAATAAATGGCTCTCCCCAGAATCCGTAGAGCCGACCTCCGAAGAGGGTGGATTTTCCAGTGTACCTGGACTGCCACCTGGGGTATTAATATCTTTCGTTTTGTTCATTGCATGTTTTTGTATACGCCATACTCGGTATATGGAGGGTGGATTTTAGTCGCCTCTTACGACAGGCATGCCTACCTCGGGTATATTCTAACCCCTACCCGAAGGGGATTAATATCCAATATCTATATTTTAATAAACATATAGATGCTGCTCTGGCCAGAGCCAGAGGTGCTTTTGCCCTTACAAAGAGACTTTTTTGTAGCAAGCAACTCGATGCAAGGGTAAAGGTAATCTGCTACATGGCCCTCATTCGGCCCATGCTCGTATATGGATGCCCCGTGTGGTTCAACGTGGGAGCAAGATTGTTGGAAAAGATTCGGGTGTTTGAGAGGGCTTGCCTTCATTTATACAGAACACCAGAATCCCAGTACATAAAATTCTATCCCAATGAGGTCCTGTACAACAGGGCTAACCTAATAAGGGTGGATAATTTCCTGATCAAGCTGACTCGAAGGCATATTACAAGAGCAATGAGCTCGATGAATAACCTGATCTCTGGGGCTTATTACCCCAATTACAGGTACCACGAGAGAGATTTATAGATATCATATATATATGTAAAAAAAAAACACAACACAGCACTTGAATCTATTAAAAAAAAATAAAAAATACGTATATATTTACGTAGTTGGAGTAAGTAGATTAAGGTAGAATAAGGTAGGTTAGTATTTATTTTAAGATAGTCTATAAGTTTTATATTTTTTTATTTATATAAGCAAACAAAAAGTTTTTTTTCATTTTTTGTTTTTTTCATTTACTAAGTTTTTTTTATCTAAATAAAACTTCTCTTAGTAATTATTAGTAATAAAAAAAAAAAACAAATAAATACAAATTTAAGTTAGGTTACGTCGAAAGACATATTTTTAAGTATTAAGTTTAGCTTAGAGCGCCCGCATAGGGCCAGTAAGTTAGAATAATGTAGCATAATAATAACTACGCTCCCTAAAAGTATGACGCAACAAATTCCGAAGTGACTTTTCATTCTGGCAGAATTTTGGTTCGAACTGTCCTTTCATTCGAGGTTCGTGTCTGGGACGAAGTCTCCACAGCTCATGTCAACGAAAGAGACGGATAATATCAGGGATAAAAGGGAATTATAACTGCAAGAATTATTACATCAGAATTTCTCTTGTTCCAATGGTCGAAGAATTTGCTAGAAGTTTCTGGCTATCAGAAACTTCTGCTATATAAGGACAGATGGCGATTGAGAAAGGAGCAGTAGTTTCTAAACTGTGGCGAAGAGATTAGATAAGTGATGATGGGCGAAGTTGTAATTTTGTGATAAATTGAAAGTTGAGATTTAACAAGAAGAAGTAATTAGTTTGGATTTGTGAATTAAGTAATCGAAAGGAGATAAAGTGATTTGAGAGGACAGAGACCTTGTAAGAAAAGAATTGCGAAGAATAATATAGTGTGAACCTGAATTGTTCTATAGACTAGAAAATAAAGAAATAAATTTCACAGAATATTGTTTTATCTACTCGAGCCGTAGCTCGCATATTACAATAACATAGATAAGTTAGTTAGGCTAGTTTTAAGCATTTTTTGTCTAGCAAGTAAGTTATAATGAATTAATAATTAATAAAAATGCAAAAAAAAAAAACAGGGTGAACCAAATTTCGCAAAGCAAAATTTCGTGACATTAACATTGAAACTGGGACGCGTTTACATTTTCTTAGGGGCTCTGCTTTTGAAACCAGAGCATGCACTACTATGATATTTCTTTGCTAACACTACTATTTCATGCCTCATTATACTACTTTTAAAATTAAAGAATGCTGGACTGATGCTACTCTGATAGAAACCAGAGGTCGTAACCTAACCACAATAGCTGGGGACTTTAGTGCATGGGCCACTGAATTGGTGACGAACAGGATATGCAGTATACTCTTCGATGCCTTCTCCTCATTTGACGGAAGCCGTGTATACATTTAGCAGATGTAACGGTATAAGACTTGTAGCGGACCCCACTTTCGTGAGCAACTCTTTGTCAAGAGGAGCGAAATAGCTATGCAGCAGTCGATGACTATACTCACAGTGCCCACATGGTCACCCAGTCCAGTTTGTGGTACAACTGAAAAATGTAACCCAAAAATATGCCAAATATCGCCAAATAATGCACAAAAAAGAGGATGGAACATGAGCACACTGGACGAGGATATCTTCGCCCAGATATTTGTGGAGATAACATTAACAGAAATTGCGACCCGCACTAGTACGAGTAACAAAGTCACCAAGGCTTGGGATGGCCAAGAAAACTACAGCCAAAATTAGCCATCTAGAGGATCAAAAACAATAGCTTTAAGGAGCTATGCGAGTAGGAGAATATAAATCCATGGGGTAGTGCCTACAGAATAGTTATGGCAAAGCTCAAATTATTGCGTAGACTTTTGTCGTCAGCTTATGTCATGGTTTTTGAGTCTTTTTTTTTTTTTTGTTCAAGAATTATTTACATTTTTAAACTTCTTGGAAGTTCAGTTTTAATTGGATATGCCGCATGATGGAGGGCCCCCACAAACATATTCTTTCACACTTTATTCCCATAATTATTGTTGGTCCACTTATTGAGCACAAATTCAGCTCTCTTGGTCAAAAGTTACAAACGTGTCATAGACACACGGACAGACAGACAGACAGACACCGTGTTAAATTCATTAGTGTTCCGTTTATACCATTTTGGTGTGGAACACTAAAAATGTCTTCAGCTCTGCAAATTGGAGCACATAATTCAAAATTAATGACGGTACCGTAATACCTAATTATTTCGAAAGAAAAGTGCTGCTATATGACACTGATAATGTACATAGAACAAGAGTACCCCATATCTGGCGGAGTTTCGCAAGAATCGGTGCTAGGACCTATCTTATATAACATAATGCACGATATTGCTCTGAGACTAGAAATTCCAAACAAAGCTAAAATATAGGTTTTGCCGACGATATCGCGATTGTAGTGATTGCGAAATATTTGGATGAAATTAAATGAAAGCACCCAATTATTCAGGCGTTGGCTGTCATCAGTCAGCCTAGAACTTACAGAACAGAAGACGTAGAAAGTTTGTGCGATAATGCAGCGTTGACAAGGATGATGACAAACATCGGAGGACCCTGACAAAGCTGGGCACTACTTCTATCGGTAGCGACGCAATCGATCCTTAAGTATGCGACACCAGTATGGGCAAAGGCGTCAAAACCAAGGCATACGCAAAGAGAGCAACCTCAGTGTACCGTCGGTACGAACTCAGAGCATGTAGCGCTCTTCTTGAGCGCACGGTGCCGGACGATGCGGTATGCGTTATTATGGGGATGCTAGCAGCAGTCGATATTTTGGCGGATAAACATGAGAGAATTTACAACGCCTATAATCTGGAAATCAGTGTCTCAGAGAAAACAAACATACTTGAAAAACAGCAGAAATGGAACCAGTCCATAAAGAGAAGATGGACCTACCGGGTAAACAGGCATCAAGGAGAAGTGAACAGCTGCTAACAGGTCACTGCTGTTATCAATCTGCGCAGAGGTCCAAAAAGATGTAAAGCATGCATTCATTCACTGTCCAAAATTCAACACAGAACGGAGAAGCCTTGAAGAAACAGTTGGAGATACACTTACTTCAGAAAACGACTTGCGTTATATGCTGTCGTCAAGCAAACCACATTGGCTGTGTGGGCAACTAATATCCTAAAATAACTTCGGTGAATAGAGAGGGCTAGGAGTAGGAGCAGAGAAAGACAAAACCAATTGCAGATAATAACGCAATTAGATTAAAAATAGCGAATGCTGACACGTTGAAATATTTGCCGGTACCACGGTGAAAAGGATGGTATTATGACAGGAGGTGGTTTTAGTGGGTAAAAAAAAAACACAGCACTGATAGGAAGGCTTCAATTTGTCCATTACAATGTGTCGGACCACCTCACTTTGACATAGAATTTGAACAGACATTCCACATGTCTGCCCACTTTGACCTACACACTTTCTATTCTAGACTATGAGTTCCAGCAAAATGAAATGAACCTGTTCAGACGCGTCTTTCATTGACTTTCTCACCTTATATCACATATTTCTTATCCTCCCACTCTACTACATCGATTGCATAATAATCTTGATAAACTAAACTTTAAGCCATAAGCCACTAACAAAACCCAATTATCATTCTAACAAACACTAAGCACGTAATGATAAGCGCGTTCGAAGAAAAAACCGAATAAATGGGCTATTGACCCACAAATTCGAAGGACACCCAACTATTTAAAGATAATCTACAATTTATGTCAATCACAATCAGTAGTGATCCCTCGTCATAATAACACCGAGATCTCTAGTTCTAATTATCACATGATTATAAAATAGTACAATGCCAAAGGCTATACAAGTTTTGCATATACCTAGCACTAGCGCTCAGCTGATTAGCATTTCGTAGATATTATTCGCCGGATGACATAAGAAGGAACGTATTGGTCACCAGGATCAGTACATGAAAATAACAAAACCTCTCGCGTCGGTTAAATAAATAAAAATACAAAATAAAATCCAAGAATTTCAGGGGTATCAACGATCCGCGATAACCACTATCGAAAATAAATCCAAAAATAAACAGACAAACAAAACCCCTGTTGTGTCATATCAGGCTGCAGATATGTATGTCCGTCCAGCTGTTGAGCAGGAAAAAAAAAAAAAAAAAAACTTACATAAAATCCTCGATATCAACAAACTCGGTGAACTGGCAAGGTTGCTGGTTATAGTATCCATAGCAGTAGGCATAGGACCAAGGCTGGACATTTTGACATGGCGCATAAGTCGCGTCATTGCAGCCCATGTTGTAGTATGGAGCTGCTGTGATCACCTGTCTGGCGACTGGGGGTACTATTGGTGGTGGCCCTTGCATAACACCGCCACAACCAAACTGATGCACCGGTGTGGGTGGACTAAATCCATTCCGCATTTGATAAGTGGGCGATTCGGGCAACGGTGGCGTATATGCAACCGGTGCCTGTGGCAAGTGCACATACGGCGAATTGAAGTTCACACAGTGCTCGTTGGGCGCCAAAAATTGCGGACTACTAACGACACGTTGATCTACTACTACCGCCGAACCGACATAGGAATTCGGATTTGTAAGCCTCGGTCTTTTCACGTCAAATTGCGTCGGCGGCGGATACTCTAAGCCATCGCGGTCTTCATAGAAACAAATCTCCTGCGTATCCGGAACGAATCTGCAGGTCTCCCAGGCATTACCGTTGTTGTACATATTTTTCTTTTAAATTTTTATTCCTCTTCGCACTCCGTTTTTGAATTCGCCAAAAACCTCCTTCACATTCTTTTAACAGGAAATGAAAAGAAAATACAATACGACCGCAAGACCGTTCCACTTCAAGCCCGTCAAAGTACGAAACTAAAAGGCCCGATGTACTCCAGCAGCGGTAGCGGCGGCAATGTCGACGTACTTGTATTGGTGTTTGAAAATTTTAATATTTCAAAATCATAGATTTCACACATGTTGTCGAACCGGCTCGCTGACGTAGCCCTCAGAGGGATTTATTTTATTGATAAACTTTTATATGACAGTAAAATATTTTCTTCTAATATAACTAAATCACTCCGTGTACATTATCTTGTTACATTTTGCCGATAAAGAGTTGGACACACTTTTCTTGTTTCTGTTCGACTGATTTCCTAGTTTCAAGCGTTCGCTTAGTGATAGTTTCTAATTTTCAATGACAGTCAGTTTCCAGAAGTCAGTCCCAGACAGCGCGCACAAATGGATCTTTTTTTTTACAGAACCGACCAAAGGAATACCCATTTAGAGGGGTAGTATGGCAACGTTTTGTACGAGAGATAGCAGCGCAAAAATCAAAAGATAAGATATCTCAACGGTAGAGAATGCATACATGTGTTGAACTTCAATATAAATAAAAATAATGACAACAAGTGGTAGAGTTAAATGCGAATATTGTAGATAAATTAACGGTCTAGTGTGAGTTGGCTAAATACACTCTTTAAGACGCAAGAAGAGCGAGAGCTTTTTTTTTTAAGGTTGGCGTGGTAATCTGAAAACAAAGACGAGAATTTGCAGGGGAAACAAGTCGTTGCAAAATGTTCAGTTTATATTTGAGTATACAGGTACGTAGAGAGCTGTCACAGGATTAGATGCCCTTAGACTATAATACGCGGGAAGTTAAAATGTGACTAAAGTCAAATACTGAATTACTTTATATTTAGTTACGGATTGGAACTAGTAATTTAAACATTAATTGTCGTAAATATCTTGTGAGAATAATTGAAAAACAACTGCTGTTTTGAATGAGTGGGGGTAGCTCGGTGAGCTTTGACTTTCAAAGAAGATATAAATTGCTAGTCATTGTACAGTATAGGGTGGAGCGAAAAAAATGTGTATTTTTCGAAACTCAGAATGTTCATGTCATAAAAAAAAAGATGTCGTACAGTCATTAAAGTCATAAAATTGAAGATAGATGAGACATCATCTTAAGGTTCATATATTATTGTGAAATTCAAAATTAAAGTAATCGCGAGCTTAATTTAATTGACAATTGAACATATTCCACCCCTGAGGATTACATTTTATATTTTGTTTTATCAGGACGTTAAATTAAAAATGCATCGCTTATCATAAATTGTTTACGTATATCAATTCCTCAAGTGTGTAGGAAAGTCATCAAACCAAAATAAAAAAGATTCACAAATCCCATTCCCCCCACATCCACATTCCACATAAGATACAATCCAAAAGAAAAGGACAGGAAAAAGGAAAAGATGGCTTGATGATCAAGAAAGCTGAAACCTTGCATAGTACGATAAACGGAGATTATTCCTATGCAGCCGAATTGTTGATTTTCGAAACGCAGACTGTTTAAAAACAACTTTCCTAATGCACACTTTTACAATAAGAGTCCATAGGACCCTATATGATATTGAAAGATTACAACACCGAATATGGAGCAGTGACTTACGAAGCCCGATTTTTAAGGAGATTATTAAATGCATACATAAGAAGTAAACTCGCAAGAGAACATTCAAATCGCCGGATACGCAAGTAGGAGAACATGAAAACATTTCTGCAGAGAGATAAATGGTGAGACAGATGCAGCGCGGCTCAAGAAGATCCTCTTGAGGGAGCAAACTCAAGCACAACTTTTCCAAGCGAATGGTGGGGGAGCAACCTCAGCAGAAACTTTCGCACTGCTAATGGAGGCCCACTTTCCGGGATGTCTGTTCGGCTCTCCACGTGTATCACTCATAGGAACGGAACGGGATGGAGAGACCTGAGAACAGGCTGGCAACATCATGAGTAGGTACAGCAAAGATTGTTTGAGCGGTAAGCTCGTTTGCGCCTTATAAAGCAGCAGCGACAGATTGCATCCATCCAACTGGATCATAACAGCCGATCTCGGTATAGAAAGTAGGTAGGGAAAGATTCATAACGGGGCATCTCAAGGAGGAATCCGTCTGGACGAACTTCTGAAATCCTTGGAAGGTGATGGGTTCATGATGACCTCGCAATTCTAATCACAGAGTGTTTATTTGTTCGCTGATAATAGAGGAAAACTATCCCCTAGCACTATTATTGAATACCCAGCGTATGGCATGCCTGGGGATTACCGGATCCCAATCCAGCACCTCTAGAGCAGCAATAGAAACAATCCTAAATAGACTTCGCATTGAATTAGAAGTGAAAAGAGTAGCTGGACTAGCTGCTCTTAGACTCAGAACTCTGGGTTATTTCAATAACCGGACTCTAACGGGACACATGGCAGGAGGCCTCTGGACTCGTAATACATTCGAGTGACCTTATAAATAAAGAATTTAACATCAATATAGGCTATACAGTTCGATTCCCTAAACGCGAGGATTGGCAGCAGAGCTCTGCTATCCCGAACGGAGGAGGGGGCATAAAAGTATATAGTGATGGAACGCACATTGATGGGGATTGATGATGCGTGTATGTTTTGTCAGTCGCCACCGCTGAATCTAGTAATTCGTCTGGAATAGTTCGCGACTGTGTCCCAGGCGGAGGTGTTTGCTATACTTAAGGGCCCAGAACTACTCCTTAATACCGGAACCCAGGGCAATAGCATCTACATCTGGTCGAAAAGTCAAGATGCCTTAATGGTACTTGCAAACCCAGAAACTAACTTGAAGTTGGTGAAAGAATGCACCGAGAAACTCAGTATCCTAGCAACTCCATTTCATGCTAATCTGACCTGGGTACGTGATCACCATGCCGGGGAATGAAAGGACTGATGAATTGACTAGAAGTGGGGCAGGAAAGCTGAGTACTAATACAGCGACAACCATAGATGAAGGTACTAAAGTCGTCAAGAGACATATATCAACTCGTTTGTAAAACGCCAAGAGCTACAGTGGAACAAATTGTAAACGTGCCGAGCTAGGAAGACGTTTAATCTAAGCAGAAGGCAATTGAAACTGATGGTAGGCCTAAACTTCGGGCACATCAACTTGAACAAGCATGCCTGCACACCTGTCCGAGGTGTGAGCTTCTCAATTTCGGCATTGACTGCATTTATGACCTCCTTGTGTTAGACCATCCAAGAAAACTCAAGCATGTGATGGCAGCTTCGAACAAACATAAGTCTTATAGATTATGGCCAAGTCCGAACGAGTGAAAGAAGTATTAGATTCCCCGACATCAACGCAATCCATTTTAAGTTTGACCTCGTTAGTATCCCGCTTCATAGACAGGAAACAGCTCTGGTAGGCATTCGCTGCCGCTCAGACTCGACGATTTGGGACCCTTGACGTGGTGTCCTTAGAGAATAGGCGAAGCCAAGACTGCGTTCGTCCATTACAGGCCTGTCATCCGCGAAGAAGTGAATCGGACCATTGATGTAATTCAGAAAAAAGAGACGAAGAGAGTACTGAGCCCTGGAGAACACCGGCATTAGTCGAGCATGGTGTAAAAGTACTTCCATCTAATACAACCTACAATGGCTAACGACTTAAGAAACTTGCAGTGCATATCACGAAAATGTGACCGACGTCGTGAGCTTTTGTTAAATAGTGCACGCTACACTCTATCGAAAGGTTTGAATATATCAAGGGCTACAAATCTGCATTCACCATGATCATGAATGCAATGGTTTCATTTTTCGGAGTTAATAGATCATTAAGTTCCCTGTGAAATGCTGCTGCCGGAAATTATTATATTAAGGATGTTATTAACAATGCTCTCCATGACCTTGGTCAGCATTGACGTCTTTTGGTAGAACAGAGCTACTCTGTTAATGAGGTATTTTAAGTTGGGGATGTTTTCAATCCCAAAATTTCCCATAAAAACAAATATATTTGTATATCACATGATGGTAAACAAAATATCCCCATTTTGCTAATACCGCGAATAACAAAAAGGTGTGAATCGTAAGTCATTACTGCCATGTTGCTGTCACATCTGTGAGTAGGATTTTCCTAACTAATTTTGGTAAGAAACAACGCGATAACAAATAATACCTGCAGATGAATTTACAGCAGAGACATTTTGTTAGCTACTGACTTAACCTAAAGTGATTTTCTTAACCAAACACTTTATTTATTGACCTTCTACTCGGGCGCCATGGTTTATTTTGTGTAAAACTTAAGTAATCTTGAATGTAATACCAGGAAACTTTAATATTTGTGTAATTTTGAGGAATTCGAACTTTTTTTTTTATCCTTTTTAGCATTGGCTGCTCAACTTACTATTATGTATCGATAGCGAATAATAGTTCATGAAATCAAAATAAGAATCTCAGCTGCTGTATTTTGTGTTGACTTCTCAATCTAATATTAATCTTCAACACGTGTTTTATTTTTTTTATTTTTTTGTAAATTACCAAT
Source organism: Pocota personata (assembly GCA_963082735.1). Classification (NCBI taxonomy): domain Eukaryota; kingdom Metazoa; phylum Arthropoda; class Insecta; order Diptera; family Syrphidae; genus Pocota; species Pocota personata. The sequence goes on along the minus strand of OY720429.1, from coordinate 193,598,757 downwards.
TATATAGTACACGTACAATATCCAAAAGTCAGTATAATACATTATACAGACTAGTATATGCTTTAATCATCAGAACTACAATAGGATTTTCGTTTAATATTTGTCATCAGAAAACAAAATTTTGGCGCAATATTAATTACTTTTTTCTTAATGAGATATTTGATTAGAAAATAACGCTTTATGAGCGTATTACGATCTGAATGAATATGATGTCATCTTATCATTGGATTGTGAAGTCTCCGTTTGCATTTAGTTTAACCTGTAGTTTACCAAGCGATATAGTGTGCCTTCCATATTTGTCGAACTGTCAGTGAAAAGAAAGATTTAAGTCTTGAGAAAATAACACTCAAGTTCCTCAGACACTTAAATATATTACTTTCTATGCAGTTGGCACCAAAAACTATGAAATACGTATTACGCATGAAACATGGCCAGAAAACATTTTTCTATATAAAGTGAGGCTTATCGAAAATGTTTTACAGAAGTGATGTGGTTTCTTTGCGGTAAGGTGTGTCTAAAAGATTATACTACGACTTTTTAGAATATCACTCATTACGCAGCATGGTTTAAAATTTCGATTATAAATTAAATACAACGTCAACCCTAACCTCGTCATAGTCCACAGAAGTCCGCTTCTCATTTTTTGCAGATAATTTTTAATTAACTTCAATTTAGTTGTCATTAAAGCCCAATATCGCTCAATTGGAGAAAGCTCTGTTACAGTTAGACGGGTTGCCTCTTTCGGCACCACATTGACATCAATTGCCTCGTACCACTTCACGGTTTTCCTGGAGTAGTAAGCGGTAGCGAAATTCGGCCAAAAATACTATTGATCCTTCGTGATTATTAATCAACTGCAGAATCCGCTGTTGATAGTGCGATTAATTTTGCACTACATTTCCCTCAAACATTTTCCGGGAAATTTGAGTCTTATATGTCTTAAATTTATCGGACCCTCCACTAACACTACAAGACGTGGTTTCTGCTTAAAGTCGACTTTACAATAAATTTCATAGTCCAACACGATGTTACGAAATCATCGTAAAATTTAGAGCATATCTTTTATTTTCTTCAGAACGAGGGACTTTCTGGACCTTAAAATTGTTGAGTCCATAAGATTTAGTTAATTTTTTGCAGGTATGACTTCAACCCTCGTACGGAATTATTAGGGTTATTCTTAAGAATAGCCTTCACCTTTTGAGCTGTCTTTTTTGTATACCCTATCCAATAGGGTATATTAATTTTGACACTTTGTAACATAGACAAATTTTGCTGTCAGGCAAAATGCTCCATTCAAACCCGAAATATGACGATCAACAATACCAATTCAAAGTGAAGATATCTAAGCTTAAATCCAAGAAGACTGCTGCAGCCGACTGTCTAACTGCCATGCTATTTAAAATAGCTGTGGATGATTTGGTACGGAGCATACATCAACTCATCTGTAAGATATGGTCGGATGAAAGTATGCCAGACGAATGAAACAAGAGAGGAGACCCTCTTAACTGCGTCAACTACAGATGTACCAACATCGCGTATAAAATCCTATCTTCCATTGTATATGTACGCCTTAAACCTTTTGTCAATAATCTGATTAGTCCGTGTGAGTGTGGTTTTAGTCCAGGAAAATCCAGCATAGTTCAGATATTCACATTGCGGCAGATCTTGGTGACACGCTGTCATGTGATTTCTTTAACACCATACTTGAAAGGATTGTACACAATTCTCAAGCTTACATCAGGGGTACGATCTTTCAAAACTCTGTACAACTACTCGAGTACGTAATGGGTTTACCAGTTAACCAGGGCAAAACTAAATATATGCTGTCATCAAAAAAGGACAGTCAACATCGGCGACTTGTACAAAACATCACAATAGACAGCTACAATTTTGAAGCAGTTAAGGACTTTGTCCACCTAGACTTCGCTGTAAATTCAAAATATGACACCAGCGCAGAGATCAAGCGAAGAATTACTGTTGCCAACTTCGTGTGCAAAACTGGAGGCGTCTAACACAAGATCGAGCTGGCTGGAGACGCTTCTTGGTTGGGCCCAGGTCCACTCCGGACTGTAGCTCCATCTAAAATAAAGTAAAGTAAAGTAACATAGAGAAATAATAACAACGGACCACCATAAATACGAGTATATATATATTTGTGATCAGCATGGAAAGTTATGTCGATCTAACCATATCCGTCCGTCCGTCTGTCCGTTTATCTGTCTATACTCGTATGTCAGTAGTTTCCGGGCCTTAAATTATGAGCTATGAATGTGAAATTTCATAAAGATGCTTTCTGGAATCCGAAGCAGCACAAGTGCAAAATATCCACACATAAACACGTCCACTTTTTACAAAATTAAATTTTTTCAATATTCTTACTAGAAACTGAAAAATATTGTCTTAACAAATTGTACAAACATTTACATTATTTACAACTCGTTTATACATTATACATGGCCACGCCCTCTTGTTCGGAGTGCTTTCTTCAAAAATCCATATTTTGCTTTTTCATGATGATTGAGTTTTACTGTGAATATCTAATCAGGATCCGTGCACTTCGTTTACAAATGGTGACAGCCACGAGCACTTTCTTCTAAGAAAAGGTTGTAATAAAAGTTTGTCTGGTAAAATCTCTTAAAAATTACGGAAATATCCTCTGAGTAGAAGATGTTACATCTTCATTGTACCAGTGGGCAAGTGGAAGCGAGACAATAATTTCCTTTCTTCATACAAGCTGGCGCAAAGGTAATCTATACAAATTGTCAAAGACTTTTGCAAACGGCGTCTCCTGTTATCGTGATATTGACACTCGTGTAGAAAACAGATACGACTATGACCAACGGAACGCAATACTCTTCGAAAGCTTGGAATAATTGTGTCGATTTTTTTTACTGTATAATAATGTGATAAGAATACAACGTGAATTGCGTCGAAGATTTCCCCACCGTTCGGCACCGACTGGTCGCACAATTCGACGGCAAATCACAAGCATCGAAGAAACTTGCTCAACACGATATTGGGCAAGGGCGGGTAAAATTGCGTCGTAGTAACAAAGCTGATTTTTTGATACATATGTCCAGGGTGGCTGACATGAACTGCTACCAACTTCACGTCGCTGTGTCTGCCACAGCGCGCTGAAAATTTGACAGTTGTTAATTAATTTCATTGTTGACAAGCGTGTTTAAGGTTTTTTTTTTTATCACGCATTTTGACACGTAGTTTTTATTCTATCAGCAATGGAATTCAAACGTAATAGTGTTGTTGCCCTTTTTTTGACTGGAAAATCACAACCAGCATACGCACAGTCTCACACCTGACCAAAACAAGTGGAAAGAGCAAAGGAGTTGATCCGCTTGCACGCAAGTGGCCAATTGCCAAACATCGTCTTCTCTGATGAAGCACCATTTCCAATTGAGCAACTTGTCAACAAGTAAAATGATCGTGTTTACCTGCCAGAGAGGTCATACGATAATTTCGAACAAAGAATACCCACCAGGAAGCAAGTGACACCGTTTTTTATGGTTCGGGCCGCAATGACTGCCGATAGTCGGTCTCCGCTTGTATTTTTGGACCGTGGCATTAAGATACGCGATGGTTTATCATGAAACTGTCTTGGAAGCTGTGTTGAAGCCATGGGCACGCAAACATTTTGGCCAAAGACCGTGGACATTCCAACAGGACTCTGCACCTTCCCACAAAGTCCGAGCAAATCAAGAATGGCTGCGACAAAACGTTCCGCACTTCATTTCCTCAACACAATGGCTATCGAATTTTCCCGATGCGAATCCATTAGACTTTTCTGTCTAAAGGCCGAGATTGGCACTAAAAAATACCAAACAATGAACGCGCTCAAGTTAGCGCTTCGGCGGGAATGGAAGCGCATTCCACAGACACACTTGCGTGCAGCGTGGGAAAAATTTATTGACCGTCTCAAGGAAATTGTTCGCGCCAAAGGTTGCCATATCGAAAATATTAATTAAATCATTGAATTTGAATAAATTTCCAACATTTTTTTTCTTTAGATTCAATAAAAAAATATTCACAATTAAAAAAAATACAGCTATTTGAATTAGTAATAGTTCATGTCAGCCACCCTGTACATACATAAAGGAGGTTACAATTTAAATCTGGCACTACTGTGGTTCTGTCAAAGATAAACTGCTGATATTTGACATCTATGAATACTAAGCATTAACATTTGTATGAAAGAACAACGCATTTTAATTGTTACAACCGATCTCCGAAATGTGCAAAATTTAGCCAACACAATTGGGGAATAATTTCGGTATACATAAACGTCCATCTGGTGCCGCGGTTAGGAAAGTCGTGGCGCTCAATTCGCCGATATCATTGTTCATGTTTAATGTCAATGTCTCAACTTTAATGTTAATGTCTCAAATTTAAATTGAAGTCTCCAATTGAATCACCCTTTATATCAAAATTATTGAACTGACGTATCGAAAAAGCAAAACATTGTCATAAAATGTTGCCACACCACCTCAAAGTTGCAAAAAAAAAGTGCAAAATACTTAGTAAGAAAGCAATTTTTGTATGTTAAATATGTACATTCTCAGAAAGCTACATTTACAAAACCAGACCGATATGAGAGCTCGAAAACCTGCAAGACTGGTCGAAAGTGCGAGCCATCAGCATAGCTTTGTCCAAGGGAACGTGTGTGCGAGAACACGTTATGGGCTGTTGATCGACATGAAATATTTTCTTTTATTTTTTACAAATTTGTACGCCGCTTATAACTAGTTTATGAAATGTAAACAATTGTGTAACCTCGCAGTTTTTTGCGAATATTGGCAAATGTTGCATTCACAGGTCAGTTGATGATTCATTTACATTTCAGTAGCAGGACTAATTTTTTTTTACAAGAAACTGCTTTTATGGGAAGATCAATCACCAACCTGTCCCAAGCTATAGGAGCTAGAAGTTAGTTTTGACTCAATTCATTTACGCTCCTTTAACTGTGTAAGTGAAAATCAGTTTTTGGTGAAAGCATGAAAAGCCAACTGGTTATAAGGGTCTTTATATCTATTCGCCAGATGACTTTAAAGTCAAGTTTTCATAGAATTGTTACCGTTGTTCCGCGAAAAATTTGATTCTGTTACCATTTCACTTCATTAAAGTTATGACTACATTGCACAATCAAATGCACAAAATTGTGTAGTGGTTCACCAAGTTGGTCCTGTTTCGATATCTATTTGAATGCATACATAATTAGGCAAGTCGTCAAAATACATATATGTGTAGGGGAATAAATTTCCCTACATTTTATTTTTATTAACTTCGAAAGAAAAATTACAAAGGCGTCATATGTTAGCAGATTTTGTAATTTCAGATAGTATCCCACAAGTTGACTACTCTTATCATTATTGTTCATGGTTGCAATCGCTGTAATGCTTGAAAGTGTTATGTCGGTGGAAAGTGGTGGCGTATAATACCTCGTTCAAGTTGGTGAAGTTTCCTTCTTTCCACGGAGTTATAGTCTTATAACCAATGTCGGCTGAATTGGTGATAGAGGTAATGTTGTTGGGGCTGATAACAGATACCGCCAAAACTAAAACTCAGCCTTATAAACAATTCCCCCAGAAAACACAAGGGTATGTATCTAAGTGAGGCCTTTCGCACACCGAACTACACAAACGTAATAAAACAGTAATCAAACCGGTTGGTAACTGCGCACATAACTGCAATGCATGGACAAATTTCTTTACATTCAGTGGTCAACTGGGATTGCAGCATGCACACATAAGTATAAGAATTTTTATAAATGAATAAAAAAAAAATTAAAAAAAGAGCACCAGCGTTAAAGCAAATTTTGGCCGCTGAAATGATTTGTTGTGCTTTGATGGTAACACTGTTTACCATTTGCGTCACTCTTGTCGCGTGTTGTTTCAATATCATGATGGAAAGATGGATTCGAATCAGGGTTATCGATAGACATATGTTAAACTTCATTAAAATGTGGTTAGTGGTTCTCTAGCGAGCCGCGTGAGGTCAAATATACACTTAGAATAACTGTATAGAATACTAACCGCGCGAAACCCGATTCACACTTGACGAATTTATTTATAAATAAACTCTTATTTGCACTTTAACAAACGTCACGTTTTCGAAAAAATTTCGATCTCGAGATTTTGGTCAATCTTACTACATTAGCGGAACTCAAAAAAATGGGTCTCGTAATTCTGTCTGTCTATTGGTCTATTTGTAACCTGGGGTTCAGTATAAACGGCTGGACAGATTTTCTTCAAACTTCGTATCAGGGGTTTATGGGATAATGCCCAGAGACGAAATTCGAATTTTCATTCCTGCCTCAAAATTGTCGGTACTTTGCTTAAGGCCAATTCAAAACAAAAGTTTAACTTATCTTAGTAGCGTGCTTTCGAAAAATCGCTTTTCTCAGATATGGTCAAGAAGATTTAATTCGAAATTATTATCTGAATTATTTCTATATTATTATACATGCGAGTATTTGATTGGGAAAATTTTGTTGTCTCTGGAATTTTTTTTTAATTTTTAATAATGTACATATTATGGTAATGTACCTATATAATAAATTAATGACTACGTATGTGAACAACAAATAACCCCCTCAACGATAACACCTCCGTTGCTGAGATGACTAGTGGGCTGCGCAACGACCCGAACACATTTTTCGATCGTTTGATCTGTGATCGAGTCCCGTCGGGGAAAAGGAATATTTTTTATTGATTTTTTGAATTAAAAGTTATTATATTCACAAATTAGCCGTACAGCCCGCAAATACTCGTATTTGCTGAATAATTGCACAAAGAATAGGTACACAGGGAGGGACTGAACCTGCGATAGACTTGGTTTCAACCACTAGTGCTTTACCAAGTGAATTCAGTTCTTGAACATCACTATATTGCTATCATGTGTTGTCTCTACTGTTAATGAAGCAAAATAAACAACTTAACCCTGCAGTCGTCGCGCGGATTACTATTGTAATCCACCAAAGTTCCTTTTTTTCTACAAGAAATCCGAAATTTTTATTTTTTTAATTTATTTATTTTTTTTTTTTTTGTATTATGAAGTAATAATTTATGTTTTTTATCTTTAAGTAATATGTAATTGCATTTTGCAGCAAAATAAATTTGAAAAAATTAAAGCATACGGGTTTTACTTTAATTTTAAAATGGATTACATATGTAATCCGCGCGACGACTGGTGTGACTTTTTGGTGCGCGACGACTGCAGGGTTAATGTAATTTATGGGCAGCCTCCAGGAAAAGTTTCTGGCTACGCCGCAGCTTTTTTCCTGCCTGGTTTGCTACGTGTTCGTGATGAATTACTGGAAAGTGAGCATGCTGGTAGCCGGAGTATTTCAGTTGTCTACTTAATCAAGATTTTGCCAACAGCCAAAGTTGATCGTTGAAAAAGCCAGCTTCTCGGTGAAGAGACCTTTATGTACACGCACTGCAAAATTTTTGTTTCCGTATATGTACAGCGATGGCGATGGTCATGTTCGTTAAACCAGTTCAAATCCTTTATCTCGTTTATTTTCTTCTTCAGCCACTAAATGCCAGATTGGATTTGTCAATTTGTTTGCGAAAAAAAGACAGATTCCTTCCTCATCAATATCACATTTCAAACTGAAGAATAGTTAAATACACAACACAAGGACTTCCCCACAAACGAGTTGGCTTCGACAATGCTGCAGTTGCAATTGTATAGGTAGTTACTAACCGATCACCTTGATGTAGCTCCGTGTGCGAACAGCCCAAGTGTAAATTTTAGCCTAAGCTACATCATTTCATTACATTTCATAAGGGGAATATAAACAAAAATTAGAAACATAAATATAACGTGGTTAAAACATTTGAACCTTCAAATAAGAAAAGTCAATGGAAGATCATGCTAGCTCTCAAATAAAAGGACCCCAAATATTGAGATGGGATGCTCTTCTGTAAGAGCAGCCATTGTAAAAAAAAAAAAAAACCTTTTTAATTTGAGCTTAAAATAAAATAAGTTCTCTTACATCTAAGCATAATGATAGACAGTGTCATTTAAACAAACTTAAAATGTCAAGACAAACGTGTTGCTAAGCACACATACGTATAGCCAAGATAAACACAGCTGTCATGTTATAGTTTATTGAACTTGATGACCCAAATAAATAAAATCACGCAAACATATTTTCTTAATTAATTGGCTTTAAATGTTACACAATCGATAAATGAAGTATTTGTTGATAAGAAATGTTTGCAATTGTCATATCATGTCATATGAAAACTTTTTGTTTAACCCAATAAACTACTATTAACGGCAAGACAGTTTTTTTAGAATTAATCCTCGTAAATTATAATAAAATTGATAACTAAAACACAATTTAAACATAAACGCACAGATATAAGTATATGCATGTAGATATCAATCCAAATATAATTTATTTTTCTAATGCGTGCAGCTTAAATTTAATAGCTGCAAATAGAACCTGCGTAGAGCGGCGTAGGATTAAATTAATTGACAATTCATCTTCCGTAGCTTGTGTGAGCGTATGTCATTGTGTAGTTTAAAATCGCGCTGTGTCTATAACATTTTTCATGGATAATAATGACGAGAGGGCATTGCTCTTTTGCGTTGGATTTGCTCGATTTAATAGAATGATAAGGTCGAACTATGGAACGCACTCAAATCAAATGCGTGTGGTATGCACAATAAAAATAGTTTTGAGGGGGACTACATTTTTTTTTTTTTTTTTGTTATGTTTTCCGGCGGCTAGGACTGTGCTCTTTTGAATGTGTAAAATCCGGAGAGGTATGCACAGAGTTATTCATTTTATGCTTTAGGATTTTGATTTAAAATAAAATAAAAGGAATCTGTTTAATGTTTTAAATTTTGAACTATGCCATTATGCAGGGAATACAACATCGATTAAATGGGCGCCACGGGAGTTTTTGCTAACTTCCATTCTTGTGAGGTACATATATTCGATGACCTTTGAACACATTCTGGCTGTATTGCGTTCATAACTTCACGGATGTTGGTTTTTAAGTGCTCCAAAGTTAGCAACGACCGGGGAACTTTTCGCGCAAATAACCAAATTTGCCATGTCGTTCACATCAATGTCTTCAACCTCAGGCGAAAAAAGTTGGTTATCATTTGACCAAAGCGCAGAGAATTCACAGTCACAGTGGCACCTTTTTTTTTTTTTTTTTTCTTTTTTCAAAAAAAAAACACGGACGTTAAACGGTCCATATAGTAAAATGACACGAACTAACTTCCTGTCACTATGGATAACAGATGAGATGACATATGGCAGAGATGTGAAATCCCAACCTCGAAATGAATAACCCTTTATAAATAAAGCAGGTGATTATACAATATGTTTAAAGTGCTTATTGGGCTTTATAAAAAAAATGGAATTTCTGGTGACATAAAGCCAACTTGTGGTACAATGATCAATTAAAATCCATTAAATTCCACAATTGAAAGAAATCTGATGAACAGATTCTTGGGCCGTATACATGGCTGGCTACCCACTAACTATTTTGACTCTTTTTCGGCCATAGTGCACCAAGTTTTTCAGGCCGAACCCACCCTTTTTGCATCTAGGGCAATTGCATTTCAGAGCTAGCCTTGGAGTTGTTGACCTTTCATTGTTGTTTGGCCAATTCAATGGGACTATTGAATTTATACAATCACATCTGCACGTTTCCCCACATTCCCTCAAAGGCTCTTCTTCACTACCTTAATTTTAGAAGTCGAAGCTTCCCTACTTCTTCGAAGCTTGTGCGGGTTCTTCTATTAAGCAAATCGCTCGTCTCTTTGCGCTGTCTAGCAGATAAAGAGAATGTTTTGGGAACAACTCCAAACGTGAAAACAATACTCAAGTTCTGGTCCAACTTGTGCTTTGTACAGTAGAAGGAACTGTTGCGCTGTGAAGTATCTCTTTACTTAGGTAGTTCAACTTCATGAATACCGATTTCACAATGTTGGGACTGTAACGCCAGGAAGATGCATGGTTTCCTTGGGATGAATAAATTGGTTGTTTATTTGAAGCTATAGTACAGTAGAAGAGTTCTTTCTGGAAAAGGCGATAAATTGGGTTTCCTTCGCATTAAAGTCGACTAAGTTTGCTTTTCCTCACTGCAAAATTGTCGGCAGATCTTCATTTAATGAGTTGATCTGGGGCATCTCTGACAAAATGAAATTAGGGTGCAGTCATCGGCAAAACTAAAGACTTTAATGTTTGTTGACTCTAGAAGGTCGCTGATATGAAGTAGAAACAGAGTTAGTGATAGTATAGAACCCTGAGGCACTCCAGCAAATGTATCGGAAGACACGCCATCGACCACAACTTTAATTGATTTGTTATGAAGAAAATTTTCCATCCAACCATAGAGCTGTTGTGATAGCCCATAGGAGGCTAGCTTGTTTAATAGGACGCTATGCCAAACCATAGGTGAGTTACATAACTCAGCAGGTCTCTCGTTGAACGGTGGCTGCGAAAACCATACTGTCGGTCACTTATCACTCGGTGTCTCTTTGATTATTTCAGCATTGATACCTTTTTCCATAGTTTTAGATAGCATGGACATCGACGCTATGGGACGGTAGTTTTGCGGAAAGCATTTCTTTCCTTTTTTGGGAATTGGTGGAATGTGGGCAGTTTGCCAGCAAAAAGGAAACATTTTTTGCCCATAAGACATACAAAAAGTCTACGAGGAATAGAAATTAGATCAGGTGCACCGTTTCTTTTTTTTAGGACTATGACTGGTATTCTGTCAGGTTCTGTAAAATTTCGCATTAATAGTCAGTATACTCGTATTGCATAGTACTGCAGTAATACAGCTCTGGAGAATCTTTAAATGACTTTCATTCGTGTAGTGTGCAATTTATTGTATATTTTCTTTCTATTTTTATGGTCATAAACCGTGGTGATATTCCAAATTACGCAAGTAAAATGCTGTATCTCTTTTTTCGCTTAACTAACTCTGCAAATTTTGGAATCGTAAACAGATCGCGATCATTGGCAGTCTTTAGTTTTGAAGCACTCGATTTTTCTATTTGTGGCATGGTATATAAGAAGGCATCAAAATCTATAGAGTATTTCTAATCGACATAGAGTCATGAAAATTGGTCATTGGGGTATAGACAAAAGACAAAATGTATCAAATTAGTTTTTCAAAAAATTATCGAGGGGCGGGTGTATCACTATACTGCAAAGTTATCAAAACATATAGGGTATATCCAGTCAACGTAGATTTATGAAATTCAATGCAGTAGGACTTGGAGGGTCTTGCTAGGAGGCAAAGAATAAAATCGGAAAATTTTACTTTTCGTAAAATAAAGGGGGGTGGGGCCATATTGTAAACATTCCGGTATATCATCATTCGGCATATAGTTTCAAAGGCAAAATAGATTCCAATAACCGTTTATCTAAATTTAATTGAACGCGCAGTTTAATAGTTATTATAAAACAAAACCTTTTTGTAATGGAAATATCTAGTTTTGTACTAAAAATGACGCAGGACCTGAATTATTACTTGTCTATTATTTCATGTCATATCCATTGAACTGCAATTTAGAAAATATGTTTTGTTCTGTAAACTAAGATTCATTTTACTGTAGTATATTCTATATTGCGATAGCTGAGATTCGTTTACAAAATCATCATAAATTGTGTGCCCTGTTTTGTCCAGCATAGGTAGTTGTTACTCTTTGAAAAAATTGTGAACTGCTTATTATTACTATAAGTCTATAACTGCAATTTGATGCTAATCTTTCACACTCTTTAGCACAGTTTGTCAGTTAACACCTTTCTTGTTCCATCGCCATAATTTTTACAACATAAACGAAGTACAATTTAAGGCTATCACAAAACAGGAATGGGTTCCCAGTATTAAGGTGAATCGTGTAGTTTCGTGTACTACTTGGCAATCTTAAGATTCTCTTGTTAAAGAATCGAAAAAATGTTTCACCAGTTCAAATAAACAACATTCTCACACTTGAGCTTCGCCGCTGTATCTTCTCATACGCCTTCATTACAAACTGGACTAATGATTTTTATTCATGTATATTCGCAGTAGAGCAATACAGCGACGTTAAGTGCCTTGGCTGTTCAAGAGGGCTTTGGTATTGAATTACCTGTCTAGACGAAATAATCAGAATTGGAGAAGCCAATGATTATCGCCTGTCCAATTATGAAATGTTCGGCAATAACTCGTAAGCGGTAAGGTCGATTTTGAAACTTTGTATGTAGGTATCTACTAATATTTTTTTTTATTTTTTAAATTCTTTTCTTTTTTTAGACCATTTTACTTTAAAACACACTTTCGGTCATAGAACTCTCTATGAGTGCATGGCTAAGCAAGCTATCTTTGAGCAATATTTTATGATTATTGGAACTAATTTGAAGCGAAGTCAGAATTTACTGAAAAAGCTTTGAATGCGATGAAGAGTCAAGGAAAACCTGTTTTTATAACTGATTATGAACGATACCGAACACCTTAAGATAACGTTTTCTTTTTCTTCAAGACTCATTTGATTCGGAACCCGTTCCTCCGTCGATATGAAATATCATAGATTTTATGCTAGTAACGAATTAGTTTACAGAAAAAAATGTCACCAAAATCGGTTCAGTAACTCAAAAGTTATACAAGAAAACGACTCGCAGAACGTCCTGACTGATTTTCGTACAGAATATACAGAATGTGTACGAACGAGGTGTAGCGTTATATACTCCATATGTACTCGTACCTACCTTTCTTCGTACACAGCTATCAACGTTCATTCATCAGCTCTTCGAAAAACAACTGATCACAACTGTCAATCTTCGTCAGAACGTGTCTGATTCATGACACGTGTTGAATGCCTTATTTAAATGACGCTAATGTTATTAGTGGTCAGCTAAATAATAATCGGAAAACAAAATTATTAATAGGCAGAATCATAAATCAACCGTAATAAAATTATTTTCCAGTCAGCAAAAAAGTAAATTTTTGATCCACGCGATTGATTCGCTCGAATTTTGTACTATTACTTTCCCAAATTCGCAATCGCTCAAGTTCTTTATTGAATAGCCGTTTCTTTTCGTTTTATTTTTTTCTCAAAACATCGTTTTTCTTTTATTTTAAATCGCTAATCAAATAATTTATTTTTGCTGGTAAAAAAAAAACGTTTACCACTGATCGATTAATTGATTGTTTTAGGTGTACTCGTATCCTAATTTGACCTCCTCGTTAACCTGGAAACAAGGAGTTTATATGATTGTATTTGTTAGGGTCAGATCAAAACAATTAAATTTTTATGAAATTTCGTTTATTTGTTTGTCCTGATATGTTTTTGCGTGCAGAAAAACGCACCAAAAACTCCGATCCGCTACACCTTTACCTTTTCCACCATTTCTGGCCTATATCCTTAATTTTTAGTCCGTAGTCCTCCTGGAGTAGTGGTTTAGCAAAGAATTATTTTTGTTTGGGTTCTTCTAACTCAACATTCTTGCTTTCATATACTCTGCGGGGATTACAGAACAGTAACCGCAAATCTAAGAACCAGAGAGACGAAGGGGAACCACATTCCAGAGCCAGATTCTACAATAGTTTACGTCTCCATTGATGATTTTGATAACTTTTTTTACTGGGGTTACAAAAATCAAAATTTTGTAGCCCCAAACAAATTTTTATATTCATATACCCCATTGATTCTGCCCGAAGATTTACTCAGGCTTGCCTTTCCACTTTAAGAGCAATAATTCACAGTTCTTAATTTAATCAGGTTCTGGCCGGGTTGGTGATGTGAACCCAAGCAGTCACTAGTTCATTGAGTCAAACAGTACCAGTATTGGGGAATAACTACGGTGAACTATTTCGAGTGTTTTGTGACAATGAGGATGAATGAGACTCCATTTGTTTTGGCAGCAGTATCAACGGGAGTGTAGCGACGAGGGCAGTCAACTAATAGTAACAAGTCTTTTCCCGCCCAAAATGACAGCATGATCGCGCAAGAACTATCTCGAAAAATTCTAATTTGGAAAACGCAAATATTCGTGGGTCTGCATTAAAATAGCTTGTGTGAAAAAAAACCTCTTAACTTACAGATCATCTAAAAAAAAAAAAGAAGATAATTAGCCTCCCGCGAGAATGCGTGTGTATGTTGGCGAGCGAGTGGAGCTGTCATTTTTCAATTCACTCGAGGAGATCTCAGGGAAAAATATTAAAGAACTAATAACTTTCTTAAATTCCACAGGTTGGATTTATAGACTTCTCATCAACACACCTTAATAGCCAGGTTTACATGAGTTGTGGTATCAAAACGGCACCTAGTGCTAATTGGGTTCTTCTTACAGAACAGCCACTCCTACCTACCTAAGCGAGTCGAGCTGTCAACTGGAAAACCTTAATTCTTGGTTGACCGTCTGAAGCACAGGAGATAGAAAAAATAGTTCACGATAGTGAACACAAAAAATAAGAAAAGAAAGTTTAAAAAAAAATTTTCATAAAATGTGGAGGGCGATGCATAAATATTTAAATCACATTTATTATTTGCCGAATGTCTAAGCAGATTTTGATGGAATTTCTCTCATAAGCTTAAACTGGTACGGTAGTTGATCGGAATCGGATGAAATGGGGGTAAAATCTGCAGAGAAGTCTTCAAAATCTTCGAACTATCTTTCTGCCACATCTAACTCAAGAACCACTCGACGAATTTAGATGAAATGTGGGTCTCAATTTACACTCCGGGACAAAATAATAAGGCATCCCCACAAATTCGTAAGAAAAAAGAAAAAGAATTAACAGCACCAGAAATATTGAACTTACGAGTACTACCGAACAAATTGAGAGGATTGCTTCAATTATTGCCGGGGAGATTTTCATAATGTGGTAATCCATACTTCCCATCAAGTCAAGGAGTACTTAAACTCAAAAAACATATCCCTTCTTAACTGACCAGCAAGATCACCTGAATTGAATATAATTGAGAACATGTGGAGAGAGCTTACCCGAGCAATTTATGCAGGTGGAAAGCAGTAAAACAATATTGCGGAATTAAAAGAATACATTAGTACAGAATGGGACAAAATGGATCAAAAATATATTAAAAAATTGTTTAAATGTATGTCTAAACGAATGTTAGAAGTTGTAGGAAATAAAGGACTAATAAAATATTGAATAAAATATTACTAATAAAATAAAATATTGAAATTTCCATGTTTTTGAAATTTTTGACCCACCCAGTCTTCAGTTTTTCCCCCAAAACAAGAAAATTAAGGGTTTTTCCAGAAATCAGGGCCACAATATAATTTGTTTTCCTTATTACTTGCGATTCACCGCGTACTATTTTTCAACTCTCTACGTCTAAGGGTTCAAAAGTTACAAGTGTGTGACACACTGACAGACAGATAAACAAACAGCCAGACAGAGTTCAACACATTAGTGTTCCGTTTTGCACCATTCTGGTGCGCAACACTAAAAAATAGCCTATACTGGGCGCAACGTAATAAAGAACAAGCATTTAGTCTAGGAGTTTTCTGGGGTATATGTTTGACGGTTAAGAGCGTTGCGTTACGATTTGTATACCTAGTCAAGTTATAAATACTGGTGCACGCCATTTTAGTGATAAAAGAAAAATGAAAAAGTATTTTTTTATCTTTTGTAAGAAGGAAACAAATTTTAAACAATTTATTCGAGATGGTTGCCATTTGCATTTATACAGGGCTAGAGTCGCTCTGGCCACTCATCGATCGCAGCACGCAGCTCGTCCATTGGAAAACTGTCCACAGCACGTACAGGGTCTTCCAATAGGGACTTCCAAACTTTGACAGTTGATAGCGGCCATATTGTTGGAGCTACATCTGTCAAATTGGCTGTCGTTTATTCAGTCTGTTTTGCCAAATCACCATAGACGGATATAGCTTTCAACAACACGTGCAAATAATAAAATTGTTTTATCAAAATGGGTGTTCTGTTCGGGCAACGTTCCGCGCGCTTCGCCCATTTTACCGTCGCCATAATCGTCCTTCCGAGAGGTCTATTCGCAGTGTGGTGGACAAATTTGAGTACACTGGTTCAGTAAACGATCAACCAACACTCGTACGTCGACGAAACGCAAGATCTGCCGAAAAGATCGCCGCTGTCCGTGAGAGTGTGCAGGAGTATCCGAGGCAGTCGATTTCGCGTCGCTCACAAGAACTCGGCCTTTCGCAGACCACAACTTGGCGAATTTTGCGTCGTGACTTGGGCCTGCACCCGTACAAAATTCAACTGACCCAGGAGCTGAAGGTAAACGACCATCTTCAACGATGAGGCCCATTTCTGAATAAATGGGTACGTCAACAAATAAAATTGTCGAATTTGGGACGATACCAATCCACATGAGATCCAAGAGCGTCCAATGCATCCCGAAGAAGTCACTGTTTGGTGTGGATTTTGGGCTGGCGGCATCATCGGTCCATATTTCTTTGAGAACGACGTTGGCTAGGCCATCACCGTCAACGGCGAGCGCTATAGGTCGATGATTAGCAACTTCTTTTGGCCTGAATTGGATCATATGGGCACCAACGACATGTGGTTTCAACAGGATGGCGCTACGTGCCACACAACTCACGCCACATTGGAAATTCTACATGAGCGATTTGAGGGCATGGTCATCTCACGTGGAGGTGATGTGAGCTGGTCACCGAGATCATGCGATTTGACCCCGTTAGACTTTTTCTTGTGGGGTTTACTGAAGTCGCAGGTCTATGCGAATAAGCCACAAACCACAGCGGCCCTCAAAGCCAACATAAACTATGGCATCGGTCAAATTCAGCCTGATTTATGCGCCAGAGTTATGGAAAATTGGACATTTCGGATGCGCGCCACCCAGAGAAGCCATTTGACATTTGACATTTGAACGATGTTATTTTTCCATACATAATGGCATCAATAGGCCTATCAAACGAATTTCGATGATATCTCACACACACTTTGGTTTATTTAAATTTAAAGATAGGAAGCGTTTAATGAAAGACCCTTTATAAGTGCGCGGTTCAAGGGCTCAATATTTAGGTGTCGAGCAGAACAAGCCATCATCTCTAAAATAGACCACAGCTTATAATCCAAAGGACTGAGGTCTGGACAGTCTGACGGCCAATTGTCTGCTGCTATGAAGTCCGGCACATTGTTTTGAAGCTACCCTTGTGTTGTTAACTTAGTATAAATGTCACTGATTGGATACCTGTCAATATAGAATGGATGTGTTCAGTAGCAGTTTCACGATGATTACGTTTAAATCTGTACGAGTATTGTTATGATTATGATGTCCAAATTTTAAAATTTCACGATCAGTCGGAGATACATAGACAACAAATTTCAAGGAAATCGAAAAGTAGTAGATTTTTTCTAATTTTGATTAAAGCCCATTAAGTACCAAAATGTTGCGGCAATTTTACATTTAAAGTAACTAAATAGGTATGAACCTAGACTCGAAAGAATAGAGCTGTTTATCTTTTACCATAGCTGAAACTTGTTGTTTTCTTCTCGTATAATTAGTTTACACTCTTCTTTATACATCGCTCAGCATTTGTTATTCAATGATAACGTTTGAAATGTGTACCATCAAATTGAATCACTAATCTACAATGAATTTAAATTAAATGCAAATATCAAATAAATATTAATTAAATTCCTACAATCAGGTAAAACAAACACAAAAATATCAATTCATCTACCCATCTCCGGTTGGCTTCTCGACATATACCTACACCAATTATGTAGATTAAAATACTCTGATCTATTAGCCTCGAAGCAAGCACTTCATGTAGGTATCTGTACGTTTACATAGTGTGCCAGAAGCAAACGGAACCAATTGTATTTTATCGCGGGAGCCACTTTAGCATTTGATTGGAAACAGGTTTTCCAAACACCAACCATTTCATTGTGTTATTCACCGATTTACGTGATTATCGATAGTTTTTCGTTCGAAATGCACAGAGGCGCATACAAGTAACTCGGCCATGACCAAAGGCGAAACGCAGTAGCATTGTGAAGGTGTGGTTGCCGCCCTCCTACACATTCCGTCTGCCACTTCTGTAAACTGATAACACACAGTGTATAATAACTTGAAATTAACAAAATGTTGCCTTATCAACTGCATGCCTGTGCTTTTAGTAAACTAAAAATGAGACAAACAAACTGATATGGTACGGTCCTATGGCTGTAATTGTTGTGTCTATAGCTCTGTAAATTGTATGCAGTTGCTTTGTGCGTGTTCGATTCATAAAGTAGGTCGACTTATTTAAATGAATAAAAAGAAAAGAAAAATGAAAAAAATAAAAGAAGAGAATAATAATTTATTGAAGCGGCCCTGCATATCGTCGTTGCTGTTCAACTCGAGTCTGCGGCCAGACAAAGGAATGATAAAGGCTCTGAGCTGAGCGCTCGCGACAAGAAATAGGACGGAGAATTATATGTAACTGAAAAAATGTGGTGCTCCCTGTAGGTTGGATTTATTTAATCACATTCACATGATTCGTATTGTGAGTCTGTTGAAGTTTCTTGCTCCCTGTCGTGACGGATAGTTTTTTCCCCATTTCACTATGAAGACACGACGATCTTATGCATTTCGATGATCTGCTCTAGTTGGAGAAATTAAGCATAGGAATTTCAAAACTGCTTAGAAATAAATAAAATTAATTTGTGTGTAGAAAACAGATCGTTCTTGTTTGTATTAAAAGCTCTTCGGGATTGTTTTGTGTTGAGAAACTTATAGCGATTACCTCTGTAATTATAGGAATTTGTTTGTTTATTTTTATTATGCAAGATTGTGTAGTTTTGTAGGATTGAGTTTTTAAATAGGTGGTCAACAAAGCTGATTATGAATTAGATGTTTTACCCATCAACTGCATTTAAGTTTAAGATTTTAAGCATTTTGCAGATGGCAACTCATTCACGTAGGGTTGCAACTCTCAACGCACTAATTTTGAATGAAACGCAACGTAATGTAATGCTGATTGGTGGTTGAAAATCGAGGTTAAGAGTTCATAGGTATACACAACTTTTGAAAACCCAAAAAAATAAAGTGCACGAATGGGTCACATGTACTTGCACTTATGTATATGTCACTCGTTTGAAAATCACTGATTTGAAATTTATGCAATTCTACTAAAAAAAATTTTTTCTATTTAAATCTATTTTAAATCCGTTAAAAAACAAAAATTATATTTTACGTATTTTCCAAAACTGGGTATACCATGACCTTGCATACATATGTAAGTAAAAGCCGAGAAATTGTCAATTTTCAAAAACCAGTCAATAAATAAATTCACGTTATATGTATTTTGTTACAAAAAAAAAAAACATCTGATAGCATACGAGTATGTCCACCATAACTCAAATATAAAATTTTAACCAAATCGTTTGAGCCGTTTTCGAAAAAATTGTTTTTTTCAAAATCGGCAATTAGTAAAGTACCGTTGGGTTAGAGGTTAGAATAAAACTTCCGATTTCACCTCGAATTGTGAACACCCTATGATCCAAGATATGAAGTTTAAAGAAATCTCGTCCAGACATTTAGGCTGCAGTCGACCATACATACATACAGACAGACAGACAAACAAACAGAATTGAAAATAATGTCAAGTTTGATTAAAATATCCAGATCGAACACTTACAGGAAACCAATTCTTGCCAATACTTATAAGTGCAAGTAAAAATAGTTTGACCTTTAGAAGTGTATCATGAAAAAGTGTCATTTTCAAGGCCCTATAGCCAGTATTTATTAGCTGAATTTTTGTTCACCCGACCCTGCCGTCAAATAGTTCAAAGATACTGGTGAAGACTGAAGATTTCAAACCTAAATGGTAAAATGAAACACGTACATATGAATTCAGTACGGTGTCTCTGTGTCCGTCCGTCTGTATGTCTGTCACACGATTACAACTTTTTAACCATTTTACCTATAGAGCTGAAATTGTCGATCCGGATATTATTTTTTTAAGCTTAATACAAGCATTGCTTAAAGCTTAAGTTAGTACATAATATACTAAAAACTATACTACGAAAGCAAGGTGAAAAGTTATCGGCCTGATGCAGAGATGGCGCTCCAATCAGCAAAAATTTATGTTTCCTGCTTGGGTGCACTTCTCATTAGTTCGTATGACAAGTTTCAACTTGTTCTCTCAAGTAGTTTCTTTACACGAACTTTTGCAGTATATGTCTTGCGTGTTTTTCGTTAAAATGGATAAACTTGAATATTGTGCGGTTATAAAAGTCTTGGTTTTGGATGGGTTAACCCCTAAGGAAATTCATCCAAAGTTGATAAAAGGTTACGGGGACCCTGCTCCTTCCATGTCAAGAGTTAAAAAGTGGGCAGCTGAATTTAAACGTGGTCGCACGTCCCTCAAAGATGACCCACGTGAAGGACGGCCAAAAACCGCAACCACACCCGAAACCATCGAAAAAGTGCATGATGATAGCTGAGGCTGTGTGTATATCGGAAGAGAGGGTGCGAAACATCTTGCACAAAAACTTAGGGATGCGAAATCTCTGCGCAAGATGGGTGCCGCATTTGCTGAATGCCGATCAAAAACAAATGCGCAAACGATTTTCGCGGCAGTCTTTGGACCGATTCAATAGGGATCCGACCGATTTTGTGCGGCGATTTGTCACCATGGATAAGACATGGGTCCACCACTACACGCCAGAAACGAAACAGCAGTCGAAGCAGTGGGTGGAAGCCGGTAGTTCAGCGCCAAAGAAAGCGAAGTCGATCGCATTTGGCGGAAAGGTCATGGCCAGTGTGTTTTGGGATGCGAAAGGGATCTTGTTAATTGATTACCTTGAGAAAGGCAGAACTACTACAGGCGAATATTACTCCAACCTTCTTGACCAGCTGGATGATAAAACCAGGACAATGCACCTGTACACAAGTGTGCGTTGGCGATGGGAAAACTGCGGGATTTGGGGTACGATTTGCTCGGCCATCCCCCCTATTCACCTGATTTGGCACCCTCAGACTTCCATCTGTTCCCAAACTTGAAGAAATTTGTTTCTGGGAAGCGCTTCGTATCCAATGCAGAAGTTGAGAGGGCCGTAGATGAATATTTTCACAGCCTTCCAGACTCTCACTTCTGAGAAGGAATACTGATGTTGGAGAAACGCTGGACCAAGTGTGTTGAAGTCAAGGGAGATTATGTAGATAATTCTTTAACTGAAAATCGCAGTCTTTCATTGTCAGGCCGAGAACTTTTCACCTTGCCCTCGTAAGAGCGGTTATAAGTGCAAATCTGCTACAATGAAAATCACAAATGTTAAGACGGAGGAGGGGTACAGACCTTAGGTTACGTGGGTTGATGTTAAGAGAGATCATTTGGAGCAGTCCAAGGCAATCAATATTTCCTGCTAATAGCTGATGTACAAAGAGTACATATCATATATCAGCAACTTCTCAATGTTTTTCAGAATACTGATTTCGTGACATAAGGGTTGGAGAATTCCTTAAATCAACGTTACACGAAACTGAATGCAAAGTTGGCTCTGCTAATAATGCTATCAACATGGCAACGAAAATTGAGTTCTATGTCACAATGAAGTGACGGAGGAGATAGGCTCGTCACAAATGAAATAGGATCTAGGGGCTGAGTTGAAGAAAATTTGTTTGGCTGCCATGTTGAAAACCTACTCAAGTTGTCCGGAAGTTGATATCTGCCTGAAGATTTTTTTAGGTTAGTCAAAGTCACTAATTGTTAAGATGAATATGCGAGGATCGAGGTGGCTACCTTGATGGAATCCGAAGGTGGCTTTAATAGGATCAGATAAATAATGGGTTGTACAGCGACATCGACCTAGTCAGAAGGGTTCGAGTCCATCGCCTGAGATGGTTACGACATGTAGAGCGTATGGACATCAACTCTCCGACCCGGAGAGTCTTCAAATACATCCCGAAGGAACGACGCGGTAAAGGAAGACGCGAGACCCACTTTTTCAGATTCTCCATTATAAAGGGTGGTTAAATTTTAAGGGCCGATGTTGAATGTGAACCACACCTAAACGTCAAGTTTTTTTCTGCATTTCATTTGACATTTCTCAATTTCAGACTAACTCAATTTGTACCATGGAAAGATACACAATCGAGCAACGCGTTAAAGTTATTCAGGCTTATTATGAAAATGGGCGTTCAAATCAAAATGCATATCGTGCATTTCGTGATTCTTTCGGTCAATTTAATCGTCCAAATGTGCGTACAATCGGAAAAATCGTGCAAAAATTTGTGCAAACCGGGTCTGTAGGAGATGTGAAAACACCAGTGCATGCTCCAGCTCGTACTGCAGAAAATATTGCTGCTGTTCGCGATAGTGTGGCTGAAGAGCCGTCCACCTCAACTCGTCGTCGTGCCCAACAATTGCACCTCTCACGCTCGTCGTTGATGAACATTGTGCATAAAGACTTGCATTTACGCGCTTACAAGGTGCAATTGACTCAAGAACTAAAGCCTCTTGACCATTTCCATCGTCTTCAATGGTCACAATGGTAGCAAGAAATGGCAACAGTGGATGATCAATTTTCGAAGAAAATCATCTTCAGTGATGAGGCACATTTTCACCTCAGTGGATTCGTCAATAAGCAGAATTGCCGCATTTGGGCGAATGATAATCCAAGAGTGATTGTCGAAAAACCAATGCACCCACAAAGAGTGACTGTTTGGTGCGGTTTATGGGCTGGCGGCATCATCGGGCCGTATTTTTTTCAAAATGAGGCCGGTCAGGCAGTTACTGTGAATGGTGTTCGCTATCGTGAGATGATAACGAACTTTTTATGGCCCGAATTGGAAGATATGGATGTGGACGATATGTGGTTTCAACAGGATGGTGCCACTTGCCACACAGCTAACGAAACAATGGCTCTTTTGCGCGACAAATTCAATGGCCGTGTTATCTCACGTGGTGGCGTTGTCAATTGGCCACCAAGATCATGTGATTTGACACCGTTGGACTTCTTTCTTTGGGGTTATTTGAAAGAAAAGGTGTACGTCGATAAGCCAGCAACAATTCAAGAGCTAAAGGATGAGATAATTCGGCACATTAACGGCATAGAACCTCAATTATGCCTTAGCGTCATCGAAAATTAGGACCATCGGATGGAGGTGTGCCGCCGAGGTCGCGGCGGCCATTTGGCCGATATTTTGTTCCATACATAATTAAACCATACCAATATTATCATAATAAAAAGAAATGACAGTAATTTCCTAAATAATTTGTGTTTTATTCAAAATCAACATCGGCCCTTAAAACTTAACCACCCTTTAGAAAGCTTGGACAGCATGGCCAGGACGAAGCTTTTCATCCTCACTTCTTTTCACGGCATTTAACGGTAGCCGTGATCTTCGACGAAGTGGCTCTTGTCTGAAAAAATCACTCCTTGCTCTGCCGCCCATTTCTAGTAGATGTTGAACAGTAGATGTACCCACATAAACAGAAATCGATGGTAGGCATCTCTGAAGCCTTAGCCTTTCAAAGATTTCCGTTTTCATACAATAAACTTGGACGTTGTAGAAATCAACAACCTAGATATTGTACTGTAAGTAAATTGTACTAAAATGAAGTCGATCGTTTTTTTTTTTTGTTTATGGCTTGAATAAAGCCCTTAGATCGCAGGTGATCACTTATATGACCAATGACTATTTGTGGCCACTTTACGTAAAACGTTTGCCAATCGCTTAAACTGCTACTAATTAAATTGAATTGAATTATATCTAGAATCTCGCAGCTCTTCTCAAACTACGTTTTTTTTTTCAGAGCTTTTAAATTTCATAAGAGTTTATTAGCGTGAGCTTGAAAATTACATTCTGTTGTTGCAGAGCCAGCAGCTGAAACCCCATATTCATAGCAAGCCCCTATGCGAAATGTGGAGAAACTTTTAAGAAGATGGACAGATTTGCCATTTGTATTCGATGTTTAACTCCACGTTACTGTGACAACATTCTTCATTCATCCTTGGTATACTATTCGAAAAATAATTATAATTAATAATATTATTCTTTAATGTTCAGAATGATATAAATAGAAAACTAATGGATTCAAGACTGTATCTGTCTGTCTGTCCATCTATCCGTGTGTCTGTCACATGCTTATAACTTTTGAAGTGTTTGAACTAGAGTGTTGAAAAATATAATAGTATACAGTGGTCCAAAAATAGTTAAGAAAAGAAATTGTAAAAAAAAATTTTGATAAAACTTCTTAAACACAAAACTCAAAAACCAGGCTATTGGCGAATTTTTCTGCGAAATAACGAGAAAGGAAAATTAAGATACAGACGGCCTAAGCCCGACTCACATTTTTTTTATTTTTTTTACAAACTTCTCAGGAAAGGCGAACCTATAACGCTGTGATCGTTCAGATCGTTGAAGAAGCATTCTCCTCCTAACATGGGGAAGGGAAGAACATGTGCAGAGAAAGTAAATTATGATGATGAAATTTTGATAGAAGAATCTTCAGAATTTACTTTACGAAACATTGTGTGGAATGCATCAAAATGGGGTGAACTTTATTTGTGTATTCATTAACATAAAATTGGCTGAGTGTACCTAATTGGCCGGCGTAGTACTTTGTACTTTTATGAAGTCAATTGTAAGTACAATTGCATCGCAAATTTCCAACAACCTAATGACCCTTTCTGCTTAAATAATCTTGCCCAAATATTCCTTTACTGTCTTATTGTCGCATATTTAATATTTTTGAATATCTACCCAAAAAATATCTCATTTCTCTAAATTCGTCAGCAACCCATTAAAAATGTTATACAATTTTCCAAGCATTTTCAATCAATCAAAAAAAAAATCTCTTCGCATGTGACTTTCTTCTTTTTTTTTTTCTAAATATACACCCGAATCACGCGCTTCTCAAATTGTTGTCCGAAATGCATTTTTTATTTGGCACAAAATGCAAATTTATTATCTATTAGAGCCCATTAACTTGTTCGTGTTGAAATGGATTAAGCTATGTTCCCCTGTGGGTTTCCTATTTTTATTTTTTGCATTTTTTTTTTTTTTTCTAAAACTTATCATGTGCTGACACACCCTCATTAGTTTTCGAATTTCAAAAAAAAAAAAAAAAAACTAACAGCGACCTTGTTCCAATCAGCGTATGCGGTTTTCGAAGTAATTTTTGGCATTTTTAATGGCTAAATTTGCACACCCCCTCTCTTCTAAAGGTAGTAGGTATGCCACACCATATTTTATCTAATCTCCATTTATATCGGAAGCAACAAAAAAATATTGATTCACGGGCTGCATATATAAACGTGATTTTCATTTTCGTCTCATTTCATAATAATAAATTTTTGCGCAGAAAGAAAGAATGAAAAATACAGGTCGCGACTTCTCTGTGTAACAGCACGTGGACTTGTTTGTTGGTCTGCTTTATTCATTGTTTAGATAGGCAGGCGGCAGATGTTATGTAAGTTGTTCTTTTTTTTGCTATAAAAGAAATATTCTATTCTATCTTGGGAGCGAGAGTTCTCTGATGCAAATGGATTTGGAATGATTAATCATACGGGAGTGTATCTGGAGATGAAGGTTAGAAGATGACATTGAACTGCTTCATCATTTGAAGTGTACTCAAGAGTTCCGTATGTTACATGGGTCATTGGCCAGACATTTGTGTTATATTCTGTTAGGCTACCAGGAAGAGTTTCTATTTTTAGACGTGGGCTCGTAAAATCTATGTGAATAGAAATGATTATTAAGTGAGTCATATAGGGAGAGTTTCTAGATTTGTTGACAAACAATCCGACAAACTGTTCATATGACCATACCATGTCGCAAAATGGAATACTGGCATAGCTACAAACTTCTTGAGAACGTAATGATGTATTACTTAAAGTTTAAGAGCTGACGATGTTTTACCCCAAATAACTTTATAAGGAAAATAAGTTTTTGGAGATACCTTAAAATAATAATAATATATAAAAACAGTAAAAACAAAATGAAAAAAAAAGACATGCATATACATACATACATACACTGCCTGTCAATCTTAATCATAATACAGTGGTAATATTTCTTCAGATCCATTTCTAAAACTTTTATTTTCACTTGTTCTCTGCTACCTGATGATAAAAAAAATCACGGCTTCCCATTCTTCCTTCCAGCTTAAAAGAGCCCAGCAAAATTCCAATTTACGATCTTTATGGCGCTAAAGTAAATCAATCTTCAGTTTTTGCCATCGGAGATGTGGACACTGTTCAATCACTCTACGAACTGTTCGGAAACTGACTGAAGTTCCAACTTTCTCCTTTATTTTGCGAGCGAACGCAACAGAGCTTCGCGTAAAATGGATCTACATTCTCGTTCCGTTGTCGTTCTTACTGTGCGACCTCTTCACTTTTTCCCATAATTTTCTGAATCTTTTAAAAATTGTTTACCGTCCAAGGATTTTGACTAATTTTTTTTAGCAATTCCTCACTTAGAATAATTTTCTTGGTTGAACGCAAGAATTTTGCCAATTTCTAAATTAGTTAGTGTTTTACCTCGACCCATCTTCTTTACGAGTAGAATGCAACAAAAACATAAACAATTTTAATAAGCAAAAAGTAGCAGAACACAATTTTATTAACTTTAAAGGACTTTGCGCTTTCCATGTTGTAAACGAACTGATGATGGTAATCAAGTGTCCCTGTTAAAGAAGGCAACAAAAATGGGGATTTGCCTTTTTCCTTCATTAAATATTTTCAAGTTTGTCATCAGGTAGCAGAGAAAAAGTGAAAATAAAAGTTTTAAAAATGGATACCAAAAATATCACCACTGCATTATGATCTAGGTCGAAATTTTAAATGAGGGTAATCAAATGACCGGTAGTGTATCATGTGTATTATGTGCGCAACTAAGTTCTCATCTGTCAACAGATGGCTCCAGCAGTAAGTGCTTTTCGATTTTGACATATCCAAAACGTCATGAACCCAGCTTAGACATATGGTAAACAAACTGTTTAGACACATTAGTGATTTTGTTTTGGCGTCATATACTTTTGGTTGTGTAAAAATGTCTGATTTTGTGCCAAATAATCGTCATTTGCGGGAAGTCTTGATTTTCTTCTTTCGTTCGAAGAAAACGGCGGCTGAAGCGCACCGAGAGCTCCAAAAAGTTTACGGAGATGCTGCTCTACTGCTGCACAACGTGCCGTGATTGGTTGTCGTCGCTTCAAAGACGGTGATTTCAATGTTGACGACCGTCCGCGTGAAGGAAGGCCAAAATCCTTCGAACTCGCTGAATTGGAGGCATTGCTGGATGAGGATCCGTGCCAAACGCAAGAACAGCTTGCTTCAACTTTAGGAGTTACCCGTCAAGCCATTTCCAAGCAATTGCATTGGAATGATTCAAAAACAAGGAACTTGGTTTCCTTATGATTTGAAGCCAAGGGACGTTGAACGTCGTTTTTTCGCCCGTGAACAACTGCTCCAGCGGCAAAAAAGAAAGGGTTTTCTTCATCGCATCGTGACGGGTGATGAAAAATGGATTCATTACAGCAACCCAAAGAAAAGAAAGTCATGGGGACTGCCCGGTCATGCTTCTACGTCGTCGGCTAGGCCGAACATTCACGCTGCGAAGATTATGCTGTGTATTTGGTGGGACCAGGTCGGTGTCATTTATTATGAACTGTTGAAACCCAACGAAATCATTACTGCGGAACGGTATCGACTTCAATTGATGCGATTGAGCCGATGATGATGCACTGCACGAAAAACGGACACAATACGAGCAGAGGCACGAAAAAGTGATTCTACAGCATGACAACGCTCGGCCTCACGTTGCCGTCGGCCGCTCATATGAAGACATCAAAAAATAACTTGATTCGTGGATAGCCTCAAAAGATGAACACTTTTAGCGTAACGGTATTCAAGCTCTGCCAGAAAGATGGGAAACAGTTGTAGCTAGCGATGGGCAATACTATAAATGATTCATTTGTAACCATTTTTTCACAATAAAGTTGTTGTGCACCTAATATTATATATATGTATGTACATATGCCAAGTCCTTACACTACTGGTATTTTTATTTAATTTGTTCAACTAAATATTAGATATATTTCATGCTTTTTCAATATAAATATGATATAGGTAGGGCCAATTATTTTACCGGAACGATGAGGGTTAATTATCGCTGTCACTACTATCCTTACTTCCAGACATACCAAAATTGGAAAACGAACATTTTTATTCGTTTGGATCCAACAATAAATCTAAGATCTAAGTATTTCTATTCCCAGCAGAAATTTTGTTTTCATCATCAAATTCAAGTAGTTTAGTTTTTAGTTTTTATAAATGTGTTAGACTAATAGCTTAATTGATTTGACTTTATGCCGTTTACCAAGTTGAGTTTTACATCCATATGTGATATTAAGGGAAATAACAAAATATTTTATTTTAAGAAATAGTGATGTCTTAAAAGTCGCCCTCGATGATGTGTCTCCTAGTGTAGTGCGTTCACAGCATATTTGTATAGAACATTCCAGCTACGGTCTCCGTTCAAAATGCCTAGGGTATCCAAAGTATCAAAGAACATTGTACGATGCTCTCCGAGGATAGGGCATTTTTCATTGAAATGGTACACATCTTCTCGTTCTCGCAGATTGCAGAGGTCACATAGAATTGGCAGTTCTACTCGGTGTGGCACAAAATAAATTTCCTAATTCGCCTCTCATTTTAAATATAATATTTATTTTTTCAGTTGAGTTGCTGTTTAGGAAATACACTGTCTTGCGATGACTGATCTTCATTTGCTTATGAATTGTAAACGAGATTACCAGTTTTTCAAGTATTTTGTAAAATTGACTTCTCAGCTTGTTCATTGTCTGTTGTAATTAGGTTAAACCCACAGGATTGAGCTAGATTTCCCCATTCATGTACGGAATTTCCTTTTATTGAAATTAGGTAAGAGAAAATTATTTTTAGCAGTGTTCATCCCCATAACTTTTACAACATAGTTAAAGTGCAACTTTAGTGTTTCTAGAAAGAGATGGGCCATTCGGATCTCTAAATATATCATGTAGTTGGTGGTATTACTCGGCAGATTGAACACTCTTTTGGTGCAATAGCGAAGAAACTTTTCAACATAGGCAAATGAGCAACAGCCCCATACCTGAGCTTCATATAGCATTATAGACGTGCAGTTACACATATTATTTTCTACTTCGAGCCGTGGTCTAACAATTTATTTTTAATACAACTTCCCCATACTGAACAGATTGAGCGTTTTGCTTCTGATAACTTGGTTTTAAAGTGCTTATCCATGTTAAGGTTAGCTGTGATTAATACTCCTAGATTCATTCGCATTTCTCGCATACCTCCCACCACCTCTTCTAAATATCATCATCTTTGTCGTCCATAGATTGACAGTCAAGTTCCACGTCCTCCAGTATTCTCGCACTCTGTTTACCATGAGCTGCATACTGTTCACAGTCTCAGCCAAAAAAAAGCAATATCATCAGCGTACGGCGAGTATAGCGTAAGGCAGGTATATGCGTCCGATTGATTTCGATTCCACCTCCAATATTATCCATTCTACGAGTATATTTGATAGACAGAATAAACAGCAGTGAACTTAAAATGCATAATTGTTTTATGCCCATCGTTGTTGAGAATACTTTATATTCATCATTCCCATCCCAGACCATCGCTAAGTTGTTTTCGTGCAAGGCTTTTAAAATCTTAATCATTTTGCTTGAAATTCCAATCTTGTGTAACTTAAAGTCCTCTTCTTAAAGTATTACGTCATCGATGAATGCTGGCAGTTGGCTTAATTTAAACGAAACAAATTCATACACTTCTTCTTACACTCACCCGTTTTGATTGGGTATTGAAGTTGAACGTTTTTCATATTCTAGGATGGATTCTTTTCTTGTTTATATTAATTCTCTTTTCGAGCTAATTTTAAGGGCGTCCTAATGACATTTACCGACGATATAGGTTGCGCTTATGGATCTGTCTCTCCTTTTGACTTAATTGACGATTTAAATTGGGATGTGAACTTGCTTAGGTTTGCTGATCATAAGTTGGTTATTATCATAGTTCCAAAACTAAAATTATGTTTTTCAATCCTTCTTCATATCTCTCCGAAGCATTTTTTTTACCTTTCATGCACTTGAGTGCCAAAAATTTAAATTGACTGTTTGTTCTTGTTATTCTTCTATTTTTTTTATAGCAATTTTGACTGTAGTGAAAACTGCTTTCAAATTGAGAAAGTTAATGAGTTTAAGTATTTGCGGTTGTTAATTGATTCGAAGATTAGTTTTTTTTCTAACCATAATGAGTTTTTGAGAAAATAATTGCACTAAACTTTGAGTAACTTCTTTTATTTAAGAAGAGTTTGTTCCTCTGAGCTTTTGAAAACCATATACTACGGTTTATTCCACTCAAAATTGCAATATGGCATCACCTGCTGAGGAGGTATCTATATTAGTAATATTCATCTACGACTAATCTTACAATGTATTTTGAGAATAATTTGAAATAAACACCGTCTACATCCTTCCTTTCCTTTATTCCGTGATTTGGAAATTCTTCCTCTTCGTCACGTATACTGTTTCAAAGTGCTAAGAATATTCTTCTCTAGATCTGGCAATATTAATTTTAGAGTCCTTGACAATCATAATCTCTGCATAAATCTTCTCATAATGTTGCTGTGCGTTTCGAAACTTTTATATTGTAACCTCTTGTCGTCTTTTCAATAATTTACCTCAATCACTAAGAGCTCTTGATTCTCCAAATAAGTTTAAGGGACTTCTAAAAAATTGGAATCGACTGTCCAGATGTAGATACATTTTCTAGTTTTATTAGTTACGAATATTTCTCCATCTCTATCTAACTAAATTTAAATCTTTGTTTTGTTTTGTTTTGACTTATGAGTACACAATTTGAATGGTTTGTAGGTAGTTGAAGAGAGGCAGAACTTTGTTTCATTTACCAGATGATTATGTTTGATGCGGTACATTTCACAAATAAATTTGTATAAAATATCGAAAAGTTTTGCTTATTGAGGTGGAGTCACCAAACGACACGAATGCTCTTTGGCATTCCTGAAATTTTTGCAACATTTTGAAGGAATTTGTGTTTCTTTTTCTGTTAAAGATCAGATTGTAATCACGCCCAGTAAAAGCATAGAATCCTGGTAATACACTACAAAATGACCCAGCTAAGATATTATACTTAGTCAAGTCATAAATACTGGTACACTCATTTTTTGTGTAGTAAAAACGAACAAGTATTTTTTGATTTTTTGTTTCTGTAAAACTTTAATTGATTATTTCCGAAACCATTTGAATTTATGCAGGCCTTGAGTCGCTCTGGCCACTTATCGATCGCAGCACGTACCTGAACGGAGAAGTGCGCGCTTCAATGACTCGATATTTGGGTGTTGAGTAGAACAAGCCGTCGCCTCTTAAATAGACCACAATTTATAATCAAAAGAATTGAGATCTGGTCTGCCTGACGGTACATCTTTGACGGTCAGTTACTCCACCAGTGTCCTTAAACAGTTTAACAATTCGATACTCACAATTCCGCGTGAATCCAAGTAAGGTCGCAAGGTCTGGAAAGTATCGCCTCTTTCCATATTACACTCCATATTTACATACAAACGACTTTTGTGTAAATCTTTTTACGTGTCAACTTATTATAAATGTCACTCATTGAATACCTGTCAATATAAAATGGATGTGTTCAATACTAGTTTCACGATGAGTGCTTTTAAACTTGTACGAGTATTTATGGCATGAATAGATATAACCTTAAGGCATTTCCTGAACCGATTTTCATTCAAATGTTGAGTGAAGTGTTCAAAAATTCCATGTTGCCTAACATTATCATGACAATGTCTGTTTCACTGCACTTTATCAGGATGTTAGATGAAAAATTAAGAAAATTGTGAAATGTCAATCGAAAACTACGTAAATGTTTAGTAGCCATTTGCAGAATATTTTTTTGAGGAGGATCCAAATGTCTTTGGTATACCTTTCATCAGATGCACCATAAAAAAAACAATTCAAAATAACTAAATCAAATCTTGGTAGTGAAAGAATTCCTACTTTTTTCGATACCTTTATTAAAACAGGTTTCTCAGTTTTACATATTTTTCCATCTAAGTGGCAAATTTATATTGGTAGGGGAATAACAGAGTGACAATTTGTTCTCCTCTTTTCTCTGATGCAGAAATAAAGTTCATTACTACATATTTTTATAGCTCGCTCAAATCTGAAGAGTTCTTGACAAAATTCAGAAATTAATTTCTAGTGTAAATTGTTACCATTTACTTTTATATTTAACAATAAATTCGCATCATATACAGGTGGAACTCTTCTATCTGCAATATTAAACAATATAGACAATATTAGTAATGTCATGAAATTCTCTAAACAAGTCACATTTATCTCGATTTTATTAGTTTCTAGATCTGATGTTACATTTTGGTACTTGTTCAGTCTCATCTTAATTTTTTTTTCTTTTTAAACACTATAAAAACGAAAATGCTTAGGTTACAATAAATGGTTGTAATCAACGTAAAAACTTCTGCACAGTAATTCCTTATTGTCTGCAGATGCGAGATGAGTAGGATTTTCCGATTTTACCACCTTAGATTCAGAATACTAGGTAAATATTTCTTCCAAGACTTAAAATCGGTTAATAAAATAACAAAATTTATCAATGGATCGGGTTGGTTTAAGAACCCATAGAGTTCACGAGTGGGGAAGCTACACTCCTTGGGCATCACAATCGGTCTACATTGATCTAAGGGTGGCGTAGTAGATCTTCCACCCTCTACGTCAACCCATAAAATCTAACCTAACCTAACCTACTTTTTAGGAGACAAATCACAAAAATAGAAAGTGACCAGAAGTATAGAAACGTATTAAACCACAAAAGTGATGTATGTTCGAAAACTTATTCAAAAAGCAGGTAAAGAAATATTAAAGCTAATTTGACAAATATAGTTGGTTTACGGTTGCTTGCTGTTTAATTGTACCAACAGCAATTTTTTGGGTACAAATTTGTTGCGCCATCCTGTTGAAACCACATGTCGTTGGTGTCCATATGATCCAATTCAGGCCAAAAGATGTTGCTAATCATCGACTTGTAGCGCTCGCCGTTGACGGTGATGGCCTGGCCAACGTCGTTCTCAAAGAAATATGGACCGATGACGCCGCCAGCCCGAAATCCACACCAAACAGCGACTTTTCCGGGATGCATTGGACGCTCTTGGATCTCATGTGGATTGGTATCGTCCCAAATTCGACAATTTTGTTTGTTGACGTACCCATTCATAAAGAAATGGGCCTCATCGCTGAAGATGATTTTTCGATGAAAATTGGGGTCAGTTTCCAACTGCTCCAGAGCCCATTCAGCAAACAAACGGCTTCTGGGTCAGTTGAATTTTATACGGGTGCAAGCCCAAGTCACGATGCAAAATTCGCCAAGTTGTGGTCTGCGAAAGGCCGAGTTCTTGTGAGCGACGCGAAATCGACTGCCTCGGATTCTCCTGCACACTCTCACGGACAGCGGCGATGTTTTCGGCAGATCTTGCGTTTCGTCGACGTACGGGTGTTGCTTGATCGTTTACTGCACCAGTGGACTCAAATTTATCCATAGTCCTCTCGGAAGGACGATTATGGTAACCGTAAAATGAGCGAAGTGCGCGGAATGTTGCCCGAACAGAACACCCATTTTGATAAAACAATTTTATTATTTGCACGTGATGTTGCACGCTATATCCGTCCATGGTGATTTGACAAAACAGACTGAATAAATGACATCCAATTTGACAGATGTACCTTCAACAATATGGCCGCTATCAACTGTCAAAGTGCAGAAGTCCCTATTGGAAGACCGTGTAGTTCAACATGTACACTAATCTACTTATTCATACTATCATGCACTTTCAAAACAGTTCTTTTAACACTGGCAAATCCTTTATCAAATTCCACTATTAATCAAGGATGTGTATCATCGACTCAGCAAATTGTCATGGTATTTCACAATTCAAAGAAAGTATATGTAGGTAGTTTGATTTAATATAAAAAATAATTTGGCAATTTTAGAAACTGGCGTTTTACCAAACTTTCGTGTTATGGTTTCCTTCTTATATCAGGTTGTAACATAAGTATTGCTCGATTTTTGAATGTCTGTTTAATGTTAAATAATTTGCACCAAATGCGAAAATTTAGTCGTCCATGTAATTTCTTTCATTATAAAACACTTCTGCTCACCTCTCAGGCAACTGTAGCCGTCACTAAAATATGATTGGCTTTGAAGAAAAAAATACCCCAAGAGCCTCTTGGACATCATCCCGAGATCTAAAATTGTTTCCATCAATGAAATTTTGGAGACTTCGGAACAAGTAGAAATCTGAAAGATAAGGATAATCTGAAGAATAAGGCAGATGCACCATTTTTTCCCAACCAAACTCCTGTAACTGTGTGCAGGTAATCCTAGCTGCATACGGGCGACTGTTATCCTGATGGAATAGGACACCCCTTCGATTAACCAGACATGGCCGTTGTCTAGTGTATCTGCACAGCTGTTGACAGTAGACTTCTACGGTGATAGTCTGGTTATGAGCCAACAGGTCAAAATGGATTATTTCCTTAGCATTCCACCATACACACAGTAACACCTTGAGCGGATGAAGTCCATCTCTGGGACGTTGTGTAGGTCTGTTTTCTGGACTAAGCCTAGACTAAGCCATTAGTGGCGACGTTTAATTAATTACAATAAGTAAAGAACCCATTTTTTTCCGGTAACGATACGGTTCAAAAATGGTTCTTGATTGTGACACGACAGAAACGCAGTGCAAGCTTCAATTCTTTGCTGAAGATTATTTTGCGATAGGTGGTGTGGTACTCATTTTCCCAGCTTTATGACTATTCCCACATTTGGTAGATGTCGATGGATGGTCATATGGCTTACGTTGCGAATTCCCTTACTGTGACAATGGGATTTCTTTCGACGGTGGACTTCAAAAGCTCATCGTCTAGCTCTTTTGGCCTACCCGAACGAGGTTCATTGTGAAGGTCAAAATTGCCATTTCTAAACTTCGCAAACCAACGCCGACACTTGGACTCGCTGAGAACACCCTCTCCATACACATTTTGGATTTCTCTAGGGGCTTCACTTCCATTCTGTTTTTTTTTTCCGGAACGAAAACAATAAAAAAAATGCCGAATATGCTCTTCCGATACATCCATTTCAAAATTCAGTTAAAAATGCTTACAATGATGTTAACACAATGAAATTTGTAGACTGAATGAGCAATATATCCTAAATATTAGTTTCAATAACGGTTTCAGCATTAAATTGGTTTTGTGCATTTTATTGCAATTGGAAAATAACCCCCGCAAAAAACGCACAATACTTATGTTACAACGTGTTACGTATATTGGTTTAATAATGTTGACAGTGGTCCATCTATGATACAATTACTGACGGGAAATGTCCAATTCCTTGAATGTTTTTACAGCTTAGAAACATCATCATCGGAGACTGATATATTCTCAGGTTCAAGAAATGCTTTAGAATTCAAAATTCTAAGTCCTAAAGAAACAATGCGATATAATATAATACATCGATTGAAGTGCGTGCCAGTAATAAACCCATTCACAGAACTACTTGTTAATAGATTACTATCAACTATTGCATCTGATAGACCGCAGTTATCAATAACTTTACCAACGGCTTTGAAGAAAGCCATTTCAATATGAAATGGACCTAAATGAACAGTGAACTATGGTAATTTTTTTTATATAATTTACACGTGTTAAAGGGGATATGAATACCCTTATGCTAATTTTTAGGACACGGGCGTTTTTTTCTGTGGAAAGGGGAGAGACAGAGAGAAAGACAGATTGGTGTAGTTGGTTTGAAACTCAGGTGGTATTAAGTTTCAGTGAACTCCAAGGGTGGCTTGCCAGATAACTGGGGAGTATTTTATTGTTTCGCTGTTATTGTCGTTGCTTATGATTCACAGTATTTTTTTCCGTCCTCCTGATGTCATCATCACGATCAAGTTGCATTTTCGTCATATGACCACTCTACTGCCAGTGTTATGCCTTCGCAGTAGAGTTGACTTAGCTTTCGCAAGTGATCGACTTTTTTATTTATTTCATGCGAAATAAATAGATGATTCATCAGGATTCTAACAGTGAACCAACAGCGTGACAAGCAATGATATTACCACTACACCACGGCCACCTTCCGTGGCAACTTCCGTTGATGAAATTTGAAGTGGTATTTTAGCTCTAGCTAAATGATATGTAACTTGAATATCTTTTGTGAGCTTTCCTTCGAAATTTTCTGACTTTGAATCAACATCTGTAGCACAACAGAAGTGTTTGATGAAGAGAGATCCATACGAATAAAATGTTTCGTTTTTCAATTTTCTTTATAGTTTTTTCTTTTAGTAGTGACAGTGATAATCAACCCTCGTCGTACTGTTAAAATAATTGACCCTACCTAAATTTTGACACAAAACATATTTATATTGAGAAAAACATTAAATATGAAAAAAAAATGTTGTATTTTATTCAACCTTAATAAATATATCTAATATTTAGTTGAACAAATAAAAAAAACAGTAGTGTAAGAACTTGAAATTCTTTAAGAACCTTTTTTACTACATAAATACATTTTTTTAAAGATGTTAGCAACAAGATATCGGGCTGACATTTTTATATTTTTTTATAAGCCTGATCTTGAAAATATTAATTTATTTTTTTAACTAATACTCTAGCAACACTATTTTTACAAGTTTAAAAGATTGATAATTCATACTAACAAAAATATTAACTGTTATACTATTGTTTGAAGATCTAACTTTTTTACAACCCCACCCATTAAAAGTAAGGGCGGATGGGTGTCAGACTCGGTGGTACTCGTATTCTAAAAGGAGTAATAGACAAAGGTAACCCTAAAACCTATTTGCGTTACAAAGTTACTTGAGGTATAAAGTCGCATCTCTTCGCCTATTACGAGTAAATTTTTTGTGACCGAATTTAAAACTTTTTGCGAACCAATTTAAACATCTTTTGAGAAGCAAGAGTTTTCTATTCTCAAACGTTGCCCTTCTGGAATTTTTTGTTCATATTAGGAGCATCATGGAGTTTGCGTATATTGTTCATATTTTTCGTTCACGATAACTTTCATTAATCTTTCTAGTTAAGAAGACGATGACACCATTCTTGAGCAGTTTTCGGAGCATACATTAAATATTCCACTTCATCTTTTGGAACTTAATAGAATAAGAAACATACAGAGAAGAAATTGCCAGCCTGTTTACCGAAATCAAGTTTAATAAGTTGATTTTCAAATACATTCAACAAAAACGGAGCGAAGACTGTAGCATAGTAAAGAATAGAAAGAAACAAATCGAATGTCTTAAATCTTCGGAAAGCACCTTCTTCACAGACATCGAGAAAGCCAATTTAAAGTGCTTACATGCTGTCTCACCCTAACTACCACCCTAGTGAACGACATACTCGTAGAAATGCAGGTTTTTTTGGTACAGGATTTTGTGATCTTTTATAAATACACCAAGAAACAAATCGATTGCCAATAATCTTCCGAGAGCACCTTCTTCACAGACATCGAGAAAGCCAATTTAAAATGGTAACATGCTGTCTCACCCTAACTACCACCCTAGTGAACGACATAGAAATGCAGGTTTTTTTGGTACAGGATTTTGTGATCTTTTATAAATACAGGCAAATGTAAAACAGGCTTTTGAAGTACAGGTTTTTAAAATACAGGAAATTAGAACCAATCGCTTTTGATAGTGCTTCACATGATATAAAAATCAACAGCAGGAAGGTCCAGCAGTGCATCTACCGCTCCTTGGAGTTTAGAGAAAAAGCAGTGACATATAATTCCCGTAGGACGTTTTCAGTGATAAGTTCCATGCAATGCTGGAAAATTGGCAGCGCTCTAGAAGTCTTCAACTCAACGTATTTAGAGTAATTCTAAAAGCTCCTGAGACGGAATGTGACGCCTTGAAGTTACATTCTCCTTCTGGTAAAGAGAATAACCCCAGTTTTCAGATTATTAACCAAATCAGTATAGGACAGAAAAATCCCTTCAGATCTTTAGGTAGGTTCTGTAACATACAGCTCGGGTATGCGGGACTCGTATTGATCTTATTCAGTTTGACTTCTGCATGCATTCTAGACTGGGCGCAAATCCGAGTTTGCAGTAGTTTGCACAACTCGATCCGTCTCCTTCCTTTTTCTTTGTATATAAGAATAGTAACTGAAAACCATTCCTAGTACACCATTCGTTGGTCACATCTAGGCCCATTAGCGCCTTAGAGCAGACAATTGCTAGTCAAAGTCAACTGCATATGACTGAACGCAAGCTTTAGAACTTTTGAGTGTGTTTAGCAAAGTAGACCAGCATGCTTAATTTACTCCCTTACTTTAGATGGCGCTACAAGCAACAAGCGTCCCCAGCCTGCTCGATCTTGTGCTAGCCGCCTCCAGTGTTGCTAAGGTATTTGACTGAGGTCCCTTTCCGCTTGTGTGCCGCCTTATGTGAGGCCTTCCTTTACCGCGTTGTCCCTCTGAGATGGATTCGAAAACTTTTCGGGACGGAACATTGATGTCCTTTCCCTCTACTTGTCCTAGCCATCTTAATCGATGAATTCGAACCTTTCTGACTAGGCCAGTATAATTTGTTGGAAATGACCTCGTCCATTTCCTATCGCTACAGACGGAACCAAATATCACTCGACGTATTTTTATTTTAATACATCCAACCGTGTTTTCATCCGCTATGCTTCTGCGCCGTATAGCAGGACTGGAATGATGAGGGTCTTATATAAAGTCACCTTAGTTGTCCGTGAGAGGACGTTGCTACTCAATTGCTTTCTTAGCCCACAGAACCAACCGTTGGCAAGAGTGATTCTTCGCTTGATCTCTGCACTGGAGTCATTTGTTTTACAGTGGAGCCTAGGTAGACAAAGTCCTTAACTGCCTCAAAATTGTAGCTGTCTATTGTAACGTTTTATACAAGTCGCCGATGTTGACTGTTCTTTTTGTTATGGCAGCCCTCGTTAATAGATAAACCAGTTTATGTCACTTCTGTTTCAATACTCACGAAATCACAACTGCCAGCCCGCTTCGTTCTTCCAATTAAGTCAATCTCGTTAGTTTATGCTTGCAGTTGTACAGACTTTCACCTTGTCGTAGTCCTTTTCTGACAGCAAAAGCTTTGGTAATATTGTTACCGACCTTGATGAAGTAGCGTGCGTTCTAACTAGACATGGCTCTCATCTCTATACCTCATCTCTGTAGACGCTATCATAGGCAACTTTAAGATCAATGTAAAGGTGCTGGGCATCGATTTGGAGTTCCTGGGTTTTTTCCAAGATCTGCCGCAATGTGAATGTCTGATCTATGATGAACTTTTCTGGCCTAAAACCACATTCATTCGGACTAATCAGATTGTTGTAACATTTTTATGGCGTTCACATAATGGGTGGCAGATAGGATCCTATACACGATGTTGAGGATACTGATACCTCTGGAATTGGCGCAATTCAGAGGGTTTCCTTTCCTGAGGTTCAGACAAACGATGCTGAGGTTTCATTCGTCGGGCATACTTTCGTCTGACCATATCTTACAGACGAGTTGATGTATGCTCTGTACCAAATCGTAACCAGCTGCTTTAAATAGCTTGGCAGTTAGACCGTCGACTACAGCAGCCTCGTTGGATTTAAGATAAGATATTACTATCGTTACCTCACTCTGGTTAGGTGGACGGAATTGTTGATCGTCATCGCCTGGGTTGAATGGAGCATTCTACCTGACAGTCAAGTCTTGGTCGTCACCGCCGTTTAACAGTCTGCAGAAGTGATCTTTCCAAATTCTCAGCACCGACTGTGACTCTGCTACTAGATTTCTTTCTTCATTCTTATAGGCTTCTCTTCGGGCGTACTCTTTTTACTTTCTGGTAAAACTTTCGAACATCATTCCTACTATAACACCTCTCAATTGACTCGAATCTCGCGTCGTTTATATTCTTTATTCTTCTTTCTTAGAAGCTGGTGTTGTTCTCTTATCTTTACTTGCAAATGTCGTAAGCTCCTATCATCACTCTATGCAGTGTCGCCTTAAAAGTATCTTGCTTTCCTGCGTATGCTTGGCGGCACTCTTCATCATCAACCAGCAATCTCACTCAATGCAGCAAAATAAATAGCACTGATTTGTCTGACCAAAGGATTTTTTTTTCTGAGTGATTATCTACAAGGCGGCCCACATGTTATTGGACATGACCACAGCCAGGCTATTAAATTCATTGGAAATCGCTTAATCATACGCCATTATAACTTCAATAATCACCTCATTTGCGTATACTACCGTCATTTTGAGTGCAACAATTCTCATAACAAATTCAATTTGTTTACCTAATTGCATCTATAACTATTACAATAGTCTCCACTTTATTTGCCATTTGGGATCTACAATAGCTATAAATCTTCACCTACCAACACTACTTAATTAATAGGAAAACCACTCCAACAGTAAATGTTCCCAACACCAAGACTAGTTATACTCATGAATTGGTTCCAATAAGTTACATAATTATTGCGGAACATACTCGTACAGATCTCGCGAGTACACAAGAGCAATAACAAAACTCATTGCTGTATACCCGCGAGATAAATGCACTTGTAAAGATATTTATCGTCATTTGCTGTTTGTATTTCCAAAAATAAAGCAAAACGAGAAAAAAAATTTAATCACGAGTTTATTTCGAGCCAAAAGAAAATTTCAGACCTAAATTTGATGGAGGCGTAGATTTAGCGAAAGAAAAACACTGAAAGTACTCAAATTTTTTGCTAAATTCAGGAAAAATAATGGAAATTTATTTAGAAATTGTTTTTTTACTGATGAAATAGTACTCGTATCTATTACACCGGTTGCTTGATCATCACTACTAACTAACCACAAACTAACTACTAACCATTCAACGATCGACGCTAAGTTCAAAGTCCGATGAAATTGAATCGACGACATCTACTAGTCAACCTCTATTCAAATTTCTCTTTTGAAGGCTATAATTTGTTGATGAATTAGCTCTGGCTTTCAGAATTTTGATACGTTTTTGTTGCCACCCTAACATGCGATACATTCGCAGATACTTTTGCATAAGAGTTTGATTAATGAAATTTTTTTTTTTTATTTGTTGCAAGCGGCCATAGTTAAGTTTGTGTTTGCTAAAATTGAATTCAACGGTAATTTGATAAATTTATTTATGCAGAAATAGTTACAAGTTGGGGTCTTATGTCCGCGACGAATTTATAGTTTGTATGGGGGACATATATATAATTGTTATCTATCCGCACACACAGATACGAGTAGTATGTATTCGTGTGTCTGATTCCAAGAAGTCATTAAATAGAAACTAGTTTGTAGGCAAATTCTACACGCCTGGCCTTTCAACTGTAGAGGGTGGAAAGTTAAGGCGCATTGGACTGTTGAACGGAAGATACTTTTAATGAATCACAACTAACGTAAAATGTTATCGGATCGTATTGGAGAAAGAAATTATCACTGATTATGAAATTTATTGTTTATTCATATTACTCACATTGATTACAGCTGATTGGTTCAAAGGTAGGTATTTGCTTAGGTGTCTACTGAATGCAACTAATTGTGTCAGTGTTTGTGAGAACGACCGTTTGTAGTTAGTACTTGAGTGTACTTAAATTGAAATTATTTGAGAAAAGGCAGTAATTGCAATGCAAAACTGATTTGACAACTACAAGTTAATGAAGTTGTTAAATCATTGAAACCCTGTGAGTAGCTGAAACTGGTCTGATGAGGTAGTAACTCTGGAACAATTAGTCGTTGTTTGAAATACATTTTGAGTTCATGTATGTATTTAGCAAAGTGATTAAAAGAACCGATTTTTTTCTGTGATACACTTCAAGGTTCAGAAATTGTGGTCTTGCTCAACCACTAATCGATGCAGATACCAAAAGAGATATAACAACAAAGTTCGTATTAGGATTACCCGAGTAAGTTGCAAGGTCAGGCCTATTTTATAAAAGGTAGATCCATGTATATCCCGTGGTAAAATAAGTGGGCTTCATTGTAAGGATTTTATTTAAAGATTTATTTGTATTGTAGCTAGGGAAGAGATTAATCTCTTTCTTTTGTCTACATAGATTAATATAGATAAACAGTGATAAGGTGTTATATCAGCCGTCTATATAGCCTCCGCTGCACCTGAAATAACCCGCTCTCTGGCCCAAAAGGCGATTTTCTACCACGCGCAGTGGGGAAGCAGAGATACCAATCTACCTGATCATAGCTAGCTTAGGTTAGGCTTGTAGATATATCTTTGGCCTGTAACTCTAGTTCCCTAATAATTGACAGGTGGCGTGTGTTGAGAGAGGAATCCTAATCTGCAAAATTATAGATTTTTACCGAGAAAACATCTGTGACACACCAGAACCACAAAAGACTTTAGATCAATAAGTCTTACCACGTAAAGTATAAAGACAGAAGTGTTCTGTGTCGTTGGCACAACGGAAAAAACCCTGAATGTCAAACAATATACTCTATCCGCTTTCGTAGACATTGAAGGTGCCTTTGACAATGTCACGACAAATGCGATTCATAGAACCGTAACAAATATCAACGTCAATCGCATCGTAATCGACTGGATAGTGAATATGCTGGAAGAAAAAATCACATCAAAACTCAACTAGGAGGAACACATTTAGAAATATACGCCTCTTGAGGCACTCCTCAGGGCGGAGTTATCTCCCCGCTACTATGGGTTCTTGCTCGAAACGAAATACTTCAAGAACTCAGAAATAATGGAATCAAAACCACAGTGTATGCGAATGACATGCTGCTGCTAGCAATGGACAAATTCTTTCCAACTCTTAGGGAGAAAATTGAAGCGGCCTTAAAGACCCTGGTTGGAAATGTGGATGGACGGTCAACCCCCAGGAAACTGAATTGGTACTGTCTACCAACAAGAGGAAGAAGGTTTTTCTGACAGCGCCAAATATCTATGTCTAGTGCTCAATAAAAAGCTAATTGGAGACTGAACATTAACGAAAGAATTAAC
The DNA here is from genome assembly GCA_963082735.1 of Pocota personata. Lineage (NCBI taxonomy): Eukaryota > Metazoa > Arthropoda > Insecta > Diptera > Syrphidae > Pocota > Pocota personata. The sequence goes on along the minus strand of OY720429.1, from coordinate 193,555,684 downwards.
AAAAAAAACCCTGCTCGCCTGGAGAAACCCAAGTCCCAAAATTATCCTGTGTATGTACACGGCTATCATGAGACCTATACTTACATATGGCAGCCTATTATGGTGACAAGACGCCAGCAAAACCAGCAACCTAACGGCCATCACAAAAATACAAAAACTAGTCTGTATTGGAGCAACTAGTACGATGAGAACTACACCAACGGCAAGACCTGAGGCTAACCTCAACCTGTTCCCGCTAGAACTTTTATACAAACTGTAAGTTTGTAACTTCAAGACCTAGGCGAATCGCAAGTTTTTTCGTATTTGACTTTGACATGATTTTCCAAAGATAATTGTCCATTTAATATTTGTCACTTACAAATCACTCATGGGCAAGTCACCTGCCCCAACGCTTGCGGAAAGCAAAATGTTTACCCTTCAATGAAAACCACATACAGTAGACCAACATTTGGCATTGCTGGAAATCCTGAGAAGAACTGATGCGAATTTATATATACAGAAATAAAAACTCCTCATTTAAATTTTATGTCACAAAACAATAATAGGTCCATTCATGTACGCATGCGAAAGCGCCTTCAGCTGTACTAAAACGCTCGAAACAGCCGCAATGAATTCATTTACTTGTCAAAAGTAACAAAATAAGGGAAGTAGCGAGTAACGTGTATTCTCACTCAGTGCTTGAATGCGTTCCAAGAATTTCTTGCAGCACATACATAGGTACTTGTAAAAATCAAATAAAAACAGCTAATAGTGAAAAATAAAAGTTGCAAAGTTTTAAATTTGAATTAAGAGTTAGAGCCAGATTGATAGTCGCAACTAAGTTTGAGTTCAAAATATTACTTTCGAAAGTAATACTTTCAACTGCCTAAGCTTAGTCATACTTTTGTAAAAAATTATAGGACTCTGAAATGGTATCTAACTTCGGTCAAATCGAAGATTTCACACGAAAAGCGTACGGGTACTTTTCTTGAATTTGAGACAATTCTCCCTCGATTTCAGAAATTTTACATTTTTCGTATTTCTTTCAAAAAAGTCCGTACAGATCTTTTATTTATTTTCCTTAATCCGGATTAAGGCGAAATATGGTGGTTTGATAACTATTCCAGTACAAGTAAAACAAAACATCGACGTTTAGTGATACTTTGACACTTTGGTAAGGTTTCGGCCGAAATGTAGGCATTCTATTCATGTTTCATAAGAAATGAGCTATAAAGAAATAGCCAACTCTTTTTTGACCTAAAAGCTAACAAAAACCTCACCATTTGCCAGTGTATAGGTACCATGCAAAATTAATTGATCCAACCATACATAAATAAATGGGGAGATTTTTAGCCATCTTGGAAAATGAGATGTCAGAAGTGAAATGAGCTGTCAGAAACTGTGGAGAACTGCCACTGGGCGCGTTCAATTCCAAAACCCTAGTTGGTTCTCCCCTTGTTTTCCGAACACCTACCTACATAGTTATTACTATCGAAGAGTCATTGAACGTATACAGATATGTAATTGCTGTCCTTGATATGTACATATTAAAATATTTCCGTAATTCATTAAAATCCCAATTTTTCAAAGAAAATTTTTAAATGCCAAATAAATAGAAATAGATCAGCTGGACTTAACACCAGCTGTACCTTATATATTAGATGGGATTTTTGACCTTAACTCGAAGGGAAAATTATTAAGTGGCCACGTGTACCAATCGACCAATCAGAAGAAAATTCCCTAGCTATGCCTAACTAGGGCATTGAAATCCAAACACTCCCATTCTCGTTTTTGCTGAATTCGACACACTTTAAGCCAGTGTCACACGAGCGACGAGTGACTAATTTTTGCCCGACATTTTTATAGTTATTTGCAAAATATTAACAATTGGCTAGTTTAGCTTCATCGCCTAACTGCAATGAAGCATACTTCGTTACCGCTTCAATATTTTGCAAGCTGCAATGAAGAAAAGGCTGAAAACCGTTTAAGTAAAATTTAACTTCAACAGTTGTCAATATGTTTGTCCCCCGACCTTCTGGAGTCGTCAATGAACATCAAGTGTGTGCTGTATTCCATATAATCCCTTAGGCAACAGATTCCACGACAAAGTGTTGCGCGATAATATGTCGCTCGTGTGCAACGATCCTCAAATAAAACAAAATTCAATTATTGGAAAATGTTATTCTTTTGCAAACGTTATATTCTTTATAAAGCTGGAAATGGTCTAAGTCGTTTTATCATAGATGCGTAAACAACATATCAAATTTTCCTCCTTTTGCAGAGTGTGCATTCGGCACCGTCCCGTTAAATAAAGATAATAAACAAATTTAAATAAAGACAATTTTATGTTTCGTGTACTTCTTGGAAAATCATCGACTTTTCGCGACTAATTAAAACGCCGAATACACAATCTGTTCCGTCTAATAAGGCATTTCACATTTAGCCATTTCTCAAAATAAGCGAAAAATAGCAACATTATAAATGGAAAATGAATACTTGGATCTTGTTCAACTGTTTTGCACATTTATGGTATGCATTGTGCAAACAACCAAACAAACCCAATACATTAGGGTAGATTTACATGGTCACGAAACGCAACACGAGCGTAAAACTAGAAAATTAAATTCGTTTTTTACCATCCATGCTGGTTTTAAAGCAAGAGTGAGATATAAAGTCGCACCAAAAATAATATGTGCTATATATTATGGGCACTCTTTGACAGATGCAATTGCGCCATAACATAAAGACAAAAAGTAAAGCTTGTTATATTTATTTATGATTTCTAACTTTTATTTTATTAATTGCTTATCTTTAATTTACATTATTAACAGCATGTCCATTACAACTACTTTGTAACAAGTCATAAGTTGCCATTTCTTTTATGGAAAGGAAAAATTGTGTGAAGTGGGGATAATCCAATCATAGAAATATGAACATGTTGATATTCGCTATCTTTCTCTCTCACGAAAAATTGTGTTTCCTGCCAAATTCGTTTGAACTTTTAATGCAGCCCCTTAGTGGCAGGTCCTTACTTCCGCCTTAAATGCGGAATTCATTTGCGTGACCATGTAAATCAAATATTGACGAAGGTACCACTTTGGTGAGGATAAAAAATGGCAACTTTCCACGCTTTCTGACAATTCATTTGAAAAAATTGACGTGTGCAGACACACAATAATGTTCATTTATAGTTCATATCTATGTTTGATGTCATTTTCTCTAAATTTGCCACTCTGTGAGAGTTTTCTCTCTTAATCTGATGCACTTGACAGTTTATAATTTATTTGAACAAAAAGTACGTGAATGGACCTAATGTTTCTAGTCTCAGCGACGGCTATGAATGCTTTATAAGGAAAGGGTTAAGTTACAAACTCTACCCTGAAGCCGGATAACTACATTGGCTATATAAACGTATCCTTTCATACATTATCGTTCATAAGTTTAAGACCACCACTATCTCCTTGATTGTATCCATTTTTATTACCCAACTATTTATAGCAAAATGTATGATAGTAACCTTAGCCCTAACTGCATTATACAAGCATCTTTTCTTGCATGTAGATACATACAGCCTTCGGTTTTCCCAGTGTAAGTATTTTTTCTAAAAATTTGTTTAAATTCTGAACTATTCGTACTTCCGATTTTTAATGATAGTAAAAATACTTCTGACAAATTAGGAATGATCTCGCCTACAAAAGATTTATTTTAAAGGGTTGTACACAATAATTTTTTTAGTTAGCTATCAGTTTTCAAAGTGAAAGTTTAAAGAACAGGAAATACCAGTCTCCGTTACAACAATCGAAATGAATATTTTAATTCTAATGAAAGTTCACTTGCATTAACACTGAAAATTTCAATGCAAATAAAATTTCGTTTGCATTAACATTACAAATTTCAATACTAATGAAATTTCGCTTACTAATATTATTATTATTAGCTTTGGAAAAAAAAATCAATTTCATATTAATTTTTCTATTATTGCATCTCCATTTGAGTTGAGGATTGTGTGTCACATTATGTACTTCAATAAATAAAAATAAGAGGGAACAAAAATTGTACCTCTTTTTGTAATAAAACTTTTCTTAAATTTATGAACGGTAGTGTATATGAGTCACAATCGGTGATGAGAATTTGGAAAGATCACAGGTCTTGGTCATCACACCATCGATCAGTCTGTCAGCTAGAATACTCCATTTAACCCAGATGATGACTATCAACGGGTGGCCGTGGTGTAGTGGTAACATCATCGCTTGTCACGCTATTGATTCACGGTTCGAATCCTGATGTCAAGAATCATCTATTTATTTCACATGAAATAAATAAAAAAGTCGATCACTTGCGAAAGCTAAGTCAACTCTACTGTGAAGGCATAACACTGGCAGTAGGGTGGTCATATGGCTAAAATGCAACTTGATTGTGATGATGAAATCAGGAGGACGGAAAAAATTATGTGAATCATAAGCAACGTCAATAATAGCGAAAACAAACAAAATACTCCCCAGTTATCTGGACAGCCACCCTTGGAGTTTACATAAACTTAATACCACCTGAGTTTCAAACTACACCACTCTGTCTTTCTCTCTGTCTCTTCCCCTTTCCATAAAAACGCACGTGTTCTAAAAATTAGTATAAGGGTATTCATATCCCCTTTAACACGTGCAAATTATAAAAAAAAAAAAAAAAAAAGACGGTACCGTCCACCGATGACTATCAGAGTGAGGTAACGATAGCAATATCTAATCTTTAATCCCATAGACCAATGGTCTAACTGATGTATTGGTACGGAGCATACATCAACTCATCTATAAGATATGGTTACATGAAAGTATGTCCAACGAATGGAACCTCAGCATAGTTTTCGTGAACCTCAAGAAAGGAAACCCTCTTAATCGCACAAACTGCAGATGTATCAGTATCCTCAACACCCTATCCTATCTAGTCTACCATTTTATGTGAATGACTTAAACCTTTAGTCAACAATCTGGTTACTCCGTATCAGTGAGGTTTTAGGCCAGGAAAGTGCACCATAGATCAGATATTCACATTGCGGCAGATCTTGGACTCAGGGAGATCTTGGAACCAGGAAGATCTTGGACCCAGGAACTCCAAATAGATACTCACCACCTTTTCATCGATTTTAAAGTCGCCTATGACAGCGTCTATAAAGGCTAACTATATCTGCCAAACTTGTCCGCAGGATGACAATGGAGAATGGATGCTGTTCGATCAAGATCGATAACAACTTTACCGAGACTTTTGATGTCAGAAAAGAACTACGACAATGTAATGCCGCTGTCAGAATTGCACAAAATTCTAAAGCTAACATCAGAACGATCTTTCAAAAGTACATACATATGTACAACTACCTAGGCTCTGCTGTAAATTCGAACAATGATCGCGGAGATCAAGCGAAGAATCACTCTTTCCAGTCGCTGCTTTTTTTGGAGAGAAAGAAGCCAATTGAGTAGCGAAGCAATAACAGACAACTAAGGTGACTTTATGTAAGACCTTCATCATCCCACTTCTGCTATGTATATGGCGCAGATGCATAGACATTACCAAAGGCGAATGAAAACACCTTTGGTTGTTTTAAAAGAAAAATTCTTCGAGTGATTTTTGGTCCGCATGTATCGCCGAGGAATGGAAGAGAAGATATAACAACGAACTATACCGGTTGTACCTGGTCAAAAGAGTTCGAATTCATCGCCTGAGATGGCTAGGACATGCAGAGCGAATAAACATCAATGCGTCCCGGAGGGACGACCTCACTTAAGTTGGCGCACACCAACTGCGTGTGCAAAACTTAAGGCCGCTAGCACAAGATCGAGCTGGTTGGAGACGCTTGTTGGTTGACGCCCAGGTCAACCCAGGAGAGTAGCGCTATTTACAGTACTCGTAAAGTAAAAGTAATATAAAATCGAAAGGAATTGTACAGTAGCCCAGAATGACCGAAAGTGGTACAAAGGACTGCTCTAACAGATATTCTCTGGGAACCGTATTTCTCGAAAGATTCCTATTCAAACCAAACGTAGGCAAGGGTTATTAACATTAGTATAGGGACACGAAAGGGGTACACGGCTACCTATCCATAGTGCAAAAGTAAAATAAATCATTTTCACAGCCATTAATACAAAAAGGTTCCAACATTTCTAAAAATCTAATATGTGCGCACTTATTTTTATCATCTAGATGATCCAATTTCATACATAGTATATTAGTCACTCAGTTAATTGTTTGTTTTTCGATATGTTAACGCATTGGTCTCAAGATTATAAAAAAAATACATAACATTATCAATATTTTTATGCAATCCACACTATGACAAGGGAACAACAAAGAAGAGCGGACACATGGCACGAGTGGAACTAGACCCATTACTAGTGAATTACTGCAACTAGTTTCTTCTAGCAGCTTCGAAAACAAAAACAAACTTGTTGAGTTGTTTTCGTCAAACAATCAACCAGAAAATTAAAATAATTTTCTAATAAATTAAACAAAATTTCCAGCTCACATTATCTATGCAGTTTTTCAAATTTGATTTAAAAAAAAAAATACAAAAAATAGTGGCACTCTAGTCGGAGTGAAATAAATATTTTCCATCGTCAATACTTGAAATTGTGAATTAACATTGAACTCACCTTCTCTTTTCCTTTGGTTTTCCATTCGTTGTTGTTGCTTGTGCTGGTTGCGTTGCTGCTGTTGCTGCTGGTGTTGTTGTTGTTTTTGCAGTGGCGCCGACAGTGTCAGCAATTGTCGTATCCATGGTCATTATGATTAGATTTTGTTTTTTTTTTTTGTTTTCTAAATCCTTTGTCAGCTATAAAATTTGTATCCAAACAAATCTCGTCGTTTCACAGAGATTAGATGAATCCACTCAGTGGGATTTAACTCGAAATAAAATTTTTTTTTATTACTTTCACTCAAATCGAGAGATTGACACACGCTTTAATTCACAATAATAGATTTTTTCTATTTTTTTTTTTTTTTTTCTATTTCATCAACTTTTCGTAGTATAATTTGGGATTATATGTATTGTGGCTTCCTTCCCTTTTTTTTATAGACATAAAACACTTCTTTAGGAGGGAGGTATTTAGTAGGTAGGCAGAAATAAAATAATTAAAAGAAAATTTCAAAACACAAAATAGATTTGCTGATACTTTTCATGTTGGGTCACACGGGGAATTTTCTCTTTTTCTCTGGCACTAACAACGGAAACTAAACTCGATTGCCTTCTTAACTAATTGCGAATTGGGTAATTAACATACACGGATGTAAGCTATATTTCGGAGGCATTTTTATACTAACAAAATGCACAAAATATCCAAACGGAACAGCGAACTGTATACGGAAATATTTTTGGGAAATTATTCACGAGATATTTGGTAAAATTGTGCTCAAATAAAATTTCATTTCTCGACTCTCCAACGAAAGACACGGGAGATTACATATTACTGGCGCGCTGCAGTCTCATTCTAGCAAGTCAGGCGCTCTCGCTCTTGTTGATAATATTTTGATTTCGTGTTTTCGTGTTCAGATGATTTGGGGAAGTGGTTTTCTCATCTAGTCGTGGGTTTGGCGGTGTGTAGTCGTGCTGCTTGCACTTGGTCGGAAATGTCATTTGATGAAGGGATGGGTATTTATTTTTTTCTGAAAATGGGATTAATTTTCATGGCGGAATGGCGAAAAGGAGATGGATTCTGGTGTTTTGTTTTCGTTGGTTCTTTTTCCTACTCATGTGACATTTGTTATGGAATTGAAGTGTTCGATGATGAGTGATCTGGGAAATTCCTTGAGGGTGATTTTTTTCCTAATGGTTTTAGGAATTAGCTACTTTGGGGATAGTATTTATCAGGATGTTGGGATGGAACCCCATAAACTGCTTTTGGTTAATATCTGACGTTAGTCTATTTCTTTGACGTCAGAAATACTGCAATTTCATTGATGATTATTTAGTGTTTGGTACCAGAATGGCATAAAACGGAAACTGAGACTATGCAATACTATAAAACTTCGCACATAGAACAAAATTGAGTCTCATTTTGTTTTGTACTATCCCCCATTGACGCATTGGTGGAGCAACATTTCGTTATTGACGAAACATGTTGTTAATAGCAAAATGATTCGAATTGCTATTGCTTTTCAGTATGTGCCGAGATTGTGCCACAGATCAACTATAATTAGATAATCGACTTTGGAGACCTCTCTCGATTCATCCTCAAACTTTTTGTTCAGCCGAATGAATAGCATTAACACTTTTTTTCGGAAAATAATGGCAGCTACTGACTTTACCACTCTGTAAAACTGAAGGTGTAGTGGTATAGTGGTAACATCATCGCTTGTCACGCTACAGGTTCACGGTTCGAATCCTGATGTCAATAATTATCTATTTATTTCGCATGGAATAAATAAAAAGGCGATCAATTGCGAAAGCTTGTCAACTCTACTGCGAAGGCATAACACTGGCAGTAGGGCGGTCATATGGCTAAAATGCAACTTGATCGTGATGATGACATCAGGAGGAGGGAACAAAATACTGTGAATCATGAGCAACGACAAAAGCAAAAACAAACAAGCTCCAGCCACCCTTGGAGTTCACTGAAACTTAATACCAGCTGAGTTTCAAACCAACTACACCAATCTGTCTTCTCTCTGTCTCTTCCCCTTTCCTCAAAACGCCCGTGTCCTAAAATTAGTATAAGGGTATTCATAACCCCTTTCACACGTGCAAATTATAAAGGAAAAAAAAAAATTGTCAAGGACGAAAATTAGTTGTTATAGGGATAAAAAAAAGTCTATGCAAGTATACCTATTGATCATGTCAATGGAAACTCGTTGTGCTTCCGACTTGTAGTTTGTCTTAAATATATAAATCAGTTAACATTTTCTATATTGTTTCTATGATGACCTTGTTTTATAAGTACATACATAAATATAGATGGAAACATTCAATATGTAGTAATTTACCTTCTGTAAAATGTTGGCCAACATATTATGTTCGCCATCTTTTTTAATATATGTTTCTTGAAATGTTTGCGCCGTCATTTTGTGTCAGTTGTATTGGATTTTTTATGGTTTTATAATTTTCCTGTAACTGTCTTAACGTACTTACTTAGTAGATGAAAACCGAAAGCCGCTAGTCTCTACGACGTGTATTTTGTCCTGAAGGTTTTTCGTACTTTCAATCTATCTAGAGTTGATGTAAAATATAGTTAAATACAGAGCTGAAAGATTCAAGTATAAGTACAATTACAATTACCTCGTACTTATTTTTTATTAAGTGCAAGTACAATTCCTTAGTACTTTTACTTAAAAATATCAAGTACCAGTACCGGGAATTGTACTTATACTTACGATTCCTTCGAAGCACTTGAAAACTGGTATGTATGATATATTGTCGGACAAGATAAAATGCAAAAGCAGTTGATTCATTCTCAAAGTCCTGTTAGTTAAAAACAAAAAGCATTTATGGCTCAGTTCTTTTGTGCTAACGTCACCTACACATGTGTTCACCGTTTTGTAAAAATTAACCATTAATTACTTTTGTCTATTTACTATCAGTTGAGGTAATTCTGTAGCAGTTCTAGTTTAGACGCGACAAAATAAAGTGCATTTTCTATTTTGTGAGCGACGCGATGGAATATTGTAAATAATTTTATAATTTTTCAGAACAGATATCTACTATTGATAAAAAATAAGATGTAGAAGCTTTAAACCAAAATTGGAAATTTTATTTTCGATGCTGAGTTTTAATTTATTTTGTTAAAGTTTTGGTATGAAAATGTTACCACCCGAGGTGAAGGAACTGCTAGTTTTGGACCGCCAAAGTTTACTGACATTTCAAAAACTGGTATAAAAATATAGATTTTCAATTTATGTGGTAAAAATGATCTGCCTTAGCTTTGAAAAACGGGGGACAGTTGCCAGTTTCAAGAGTTATTGCGAAAGGAAGCGGCAAACCACAGCAACCGAAGACCAACGAATCAAAATTGATGGCAGGAAAAACCCCTTTTCTTCGGCAAGGAGTATTAAAGAAGATTTACAATTAAGTATAACACTAAGAAGAGTGCAATGGCGACTCCAATAAAGCGGGTTAAACAACTTTTTTAAAATGCAGTTGCTTCACTTGTCCAAAATATAGAAAAACAATTATAAATATCAAGATTATAAATTAAAATGAATTAAAAAATAAACGTAATAACGCTTTAAAAACTAAAAAATGCTTCTAAATTTAGTTTTGCACTTTATTTTGACCGACAATGTATTTCTTAATGATGTTGTTATCAGTTGGCAAAACGGTATTATTAGCTTTTACATCAATGTTGTTTGAATGAAGCACTTCTCAATGAAAATTAATTTTTCATATGTTCGTCACTATTTGTGGTAATGTCTAAGTACATAACCAGTTTTTCAAGTGCTTCGAAGGATTTGCATGTAAATACAAGTAAAATTCCCGGTACTGGTACTTGCAGTTTTTAAGTAAAAGTACCAAGGATATGTACTTGAAAAAAAAAATAAGTACCAGGTAATTGTACTTAAGTTGTACTTTAGTACTTACTTTACAGGTCTGCATCAAACATGTGCGAAGCCAGTGCGCCCTAATGCGGTCGTCAAACAAACCTCTAACCTTTGAGTGAATGGTTAAAACCAACTTTAAGAAACCTCTGTTCCACTTAATTTTTCAGCTGAGGAATAGGAGTTTTTTTTCGAGTTTTTGAGACTAAAATTAGTTGGATTCGTCTCCTTACTCGTTCCAAAGTTTTAGAGAAGGGTATTTTGGCGTTTAAAAATGACAAATGAGAGTCATAGGATTGATTGGTGGATCAGATTCTTACAATCACACGTAATTCAGATACAGTTTTACTTTCTATTTTATTTTCTAGTTATTTTAATATGAAATATCTAAAAAAAAAAAAAACAAGACGGAATACGTTTTTCCCGCTTCCAAACAATTCTACTGACCTAATCGACTTTCATTGACTGTTTGAATCTTCGTGCTCATGTACTAATAAAGGAGTGCAAAATTAAACTGAACCTACTTACCAGGCGTAATAGAATCCGCCTTATATGGGTACTGGGGCACGAATGTGTACCGGGCAACGAAAAGGCAGATGAACTAGCAAGGAAAGGAGCGAGTGACAGAACTCTGACAACTATTAAAATGATAATCAATGAGACGATTAGACAGGAGTTCAATAATTACTGGACGAATCTAGACACGTCTAAAGTGGCCAGATCAGTGGTAACAGAACCGGGCAACAACACAGCTAATAGAGCTTACAACTCCAACAAAACATAGTTAAGAGCAATGGTGGAACTTTTAACAGGGCACTTCGATCTCAATAAACACTCATTCAGACTCGGGCTAGCTGAAACAGCAATCTGTGCCAATTGTGAGGAGGAGGAGGAACACTTCCTCTGCCACTGCCCTGCAACAGCGAGATTAAGACTGAAGATATTGGGATCCCCAAGGATAACGGATCTAACACACCTCAGTAAGAAAGGAATCGGTGATATATTGGAGTTCGCTAGACGAACAAGACGATTTCCCGATCACTATATGACATAATCTCCTTTTTGATACTCCCATGATCCCAATACCTTCATCCTCTCTCATCACTTAATTTCCAAATTACATTACTTTTCCTACAGCTCGACAGACAAGGGGAACACAAAGGGCCCAGTGGAGGTCTAAATGAAGAGCATAAGCTCACCCTCTTAAATCAACCAACCAACCAAGCTGAGAAATTACATAATCTTCCAAAATTGATTGGTGACTTTACCCGACTTTACCTCGAGGCTAATGGTAGAAATTTGAGAGCGAATACCTTGTAAACGATGGGTCGTACGAAAAAAATGATTTCGAATGTTAGAAATTGTTCAACTTTGTCCTGAGGTTAATAATGGAAATTGTTTTGAATGCAAATATCTCGAAAGCTGTGTGTTATAGGCGAAAAATGATGACGATTAAAATTTTAGGTTTTTAAAGGGTGATTCAATTTGAGGTTAAAATTTAAATTAGAAATAAAACACATTGGTTTTTGATAAACTGCTGATATTTTTACGTCAAAGTAGTGTTAACATTGACATTAGACATGAAATATTATGTCGGCCAAATGAGTTCCACGGCTAGTGACTTCTGCCCTTTTGATGAAATTGTCCATTACTTTTGGGCATAAATCCTGCGATAGTTCATAAATAATACATCGATTCTCATCCTTTGGCTCTGGAATCGTTTGAGGGTCATGGGCATACTCATTTTGCTTCACATAAACCCAAAGGAAAAAATCAAACGGGGTGATATCGCACAATTTTGGTGGTCTATTTTGGTGGCCGAAACGATTTCTTACGTGGCCGGGAAACTTCGTGTTGACTACGTATAACTGCTTGTATACAATAACTAAGTTCATCAAAAAGGCGGAAGTCAGCAAAGCCAGACGTGGAGCCCATTTAGCCGACATCATTTTTCATGTTTAATGTCAATATCTCTACATTATGTTATATCAACAGTTCATCAAAAATCAATGTGTTTTATTTCAAACTTAAACCTCCAACTGAATCATCCTTTATTATAAACTAGCTGACCCGGCGAACTTCGTTCCGCCTAAAATTGATTAAATTATAAATGTCCCTTTCGAAAGTCGACCCTCTCTATTGAAAGAATGAAACTCTTTTGGAATTAAATTTAATTCAATGCATTTTATTTACAAGAAAAATGGATTTCACACATTTCAGGTCACTGCAACGCTTTGTGATGCAACGTTGTTTGTTTTTTTGTCCGGTGCGTAAACAAACAATGCAGACGGCTTTCTGACACGCGGACGCACCACGTACAGCAAGGAGATTAAGGCCACACACTTGCAACGATTGGCCTTGCAATTTGTTGATTGTCATGCCGAATGCGAGTCGAACGGGAAACTGAATGCGCTTAAACTCGAACGGAAAGAGTATCCGGGTATCATCGGAATTCTTGAAATGAGGACTTCCTCGCCTTTGATCTTGCCTTTGATTATGGTGGCTTGGTTGACGTTGTTTATGAGTTTCTTCACCGTCAACCTATTGCACAGTTTCGGTTGGTTCAGATTGCGCAGCATTATGATGACAGCCAACTTTGAGTTGCAAATTGTGCGGTGGTAGACGGGACACATCCAACGAACTCAAAAATTCAATTTAATAGTTTAGTCAACAACGTTCGTCAATGTGACGTACACGTTCCTTTGCTTTGGATTCAGCAGTGGGACATTTGTGCGAACTATTTCTGTCAGAGCGTCTCGATCGAAATCTCGCTCGTGCTGCAATTCTCGATTAAATGCTTCGTTCATAGAGCGATTGGGGGCTTGCATTCCCAATTTACTGAACAGACTGCCGCACATGAGCAGACACATGTCTTCGATAAATATCAGCGCCTCGTTGCGGATCTCATCGTTAATTTGAAGTTCGGAATTCGATGTCGTTCTTCAAACTCGATGCAAAATATCGTCAGCCATGTCGTCCTTGCATTTGTCCCATAAATTGAGTGCGTACGATGAACACCCGTCTCGTATCGTACCTTATGTGGAGAAATAATAACGATAGACCCCCAAAAGTATATATATTTGTGGATAGTATCAAAACTTATGTCAATCTAGCAATGGTATATAACCTCCTCTGTACCCGAAGCAGCACAAGTGTGAAATTCGCTTTTAGACACGCCCAGTTTAAAAGAAAAATATATATTTTTACTAGAAACTGAAAAATATCGCATTTACGAAATATGTATATAGACGTTCATACATTATATAATAGCGCTTTTGCTCTGTTGATTAAGTCTTATTTTTAATATTTCAACAGAATCAGTTACAAATGCGACCGTCACGCCCACTTTCTTCTAAGAAAAGTTTTAGTTACAAATTATGTGGTAAAATTTCTTACAAATCGAGAGTATATTTATCCTCTGAGTTGAAAGATTTCAATGCATTTTAATCAAAAGGTTGACAACGCTACGCCCACTTCATTAGCAATGTTTAGAAGATGAAGACACAAGACACCGCTAATTTGCGTACAGGGTTTTCTATATTTCCAGCCTATTTTAATAATGCTAATTTCAATAGGGTCCACATATTAACTCTGCGACGGCCAGTCTAAAGTTTTTCTTTTTTCTAGGACGTGCATAGGCGACTTTGGAATTTGAGATCGTTATCCTCTTGTAGAATAAAGTCGAGATTTTCTGCTCCATATACAGTGTATCAATCTCATATTCGTACACCTGATGGGGCGATATATATTTAAGGAAAAATGTAAACAAATTTTATTGATTTTAGTAAGAATACTTAAGAATAAAAGAAAAAATTCAATTAATTCAAATATTTCAAAAAAAGTATTGCAAATTCTTCATAATAAACATAAAATTAACAAAAATATGGCCAATTTCGTATTCGTACTCTTAGATATTAAGTTAAATTGCTTAAATTATATCTCAAAATTAATATTTTGTAGCATATCCTTTGTTAGCTAAGACCTGTTTAAGACGGTTGGGCATGGATCTGACTAATTTTTCAGTACATTCAGGGGTAATTTTTACCCATTCTTCAATAAGCGTTTCTTTGAGATCATTTGTGTTCCTTATACTGAATTTTCTTATTCGTCTGTCCAACTCGTCCCACAAATTCTCTATGGGATTGATATCCGGGGACTGTGGAGGTGTTTCCAATACTTTGCGATAGTTATAAAGAAGCCATATTCGAGTTGCATTAGCCTTGTGCTTGGGGTCGTTATCCTGATAAAAGGTAAAATTGTTCCTGAGACCCATTTGAACAGCACTTTCCTTCAGATTTTGCTTCAATATCTCAATGTATTGTTTATGGTCCATTATTCCTTCAATTATGTGCAGTCGTCCCACTCCAGCTGCGGAAAAACACCCCCACACCATTACCGAACTACCACCATGTTTGACTGTTCCCTGTGTGTTATGTGGAAGATATTCGGTATTTGGTTTCCGCCAAACCATTTGACTACCATCCGATCCATGAACATTAAATTTAAACTCGTCTGTAAATATTACCGTTTTCCAGAAGTCGAAATCCTTAGATTGGTATTGTTTAGCGAATTCCAATCTCTTGCTTCTGTTTACTAAAGGTTTTTTACACATTACTCTTCCATTGTACCCATGTTCCCGGATGCACTTCCTTAGCGTTTCTGTACAAAAATCTTTACTTAAAGTACGACGAAGGTTTTCTGCTAGTTTTGGTGCACTACATTTGGGATTTTTTTGGAATTTCCCGTATAATTACTCTCTTGTCATGTGCACTAAATACATTTCTAGAGGTATTTCGTGGTTTATTTTCGATGCGGTTTTCATTTTTGAACCGATTAATGATTGTTTGGATGGTTGATCTTGGCCGACTTACCAATCTAGATATCCATTTTTTCAACAAATCTCGAAGAACCTTACAAAATAATTTTTCTTTTCTTTAATTCACTTTGAGAAATAATAATTTCATGTAAAGGACAACTTTGACAAGCAACATAACAGTAATTTTTGTCTTTTAGTGAATAAACGATCGGTGTACGAATATGAAATTGAGCTACTTTTGAGCCTATTTTTTACTTTTCTTCTATTTCCAAACCAACGTGAATGTTAACTAGTCTCAAAACTAGATGGAGTGCAATTGCTCAATATCCTGTAATAATACATACTATATTAAACTTAATTTTTAAAAACATTTGTGATCAGGAATTGAATACTTGATAACTGGTGTACGAATATGAGATTGATACACTGTAATAAGAATTCAGCATTAAAGTTTTGAGTAGACGTTATAAATTTTCCAAATCCATTTGCAGAGAAACACCCATAAACGTGAACCTTTGCTGGATGTTTAGCTGTGCGTTACAACAACTTCCTTCTTCCAGTTAATATTGACGATAAAACTGACTTCATCTGTAAGTATTACCTTACCCCAAAAGGGTCCAAATTTGTCCTTGTCCAACTTAACCTTTAATCTTTTTTTGACTTGTTTTTCGGTCAGCAACGGTTTGAGGTTTGTGCCTCGGTTTTTCACACTTTCTTCTGCGCTTGATTGTACTGACTGAGGCTCGAATTCCTTTTTTAAAAAGTTTTTCTTGCTTCAGTTAGTTCTTTTTTTTTGTGGTTGTCGGTTACTAAGTAGTGTGAGACTCCAACACCTCTAAAAACACATCCTTTATCAGGACCAATCTAGGAAAGATCGACAAATGATTTTTCTTTCTTATATTTAAAACCGGGTCAAAGAAGTTTAAAGTTTTAAGTGATTTCCCATAGCTATTAGACCATTACCTCATTAGACCATCTTCTCAATCTCTGGATATTGTCTCCTGCATTTAAGATAGTTTCTATCTCGAAGTTGATGTGGTTTCGCAGTCGTTGATTATGGGTCGCAGAATTCTTTATAACCACTTCTGTCACCATGCCTATTTGTAGGTCACGGTGCAATGGTTATTTCTTATATACCCAGGGACATGGTGCCTTTTCCACTACATCCGTAATTCGATGTACTCAGTCTATCGTGGAATGTTTGTTTCTGATCCCGAAGTGATGATTAGGGATTAGACTTCTTTGTTCTATGATTTTTCTAAGGCTTTTCAGGAGCATTTTTTTCGAAAATTGGTATAGGCGATATTGGTCTCTAATATTTAACTTTTGTTGGTGGCTTTCCTCGCTTGTGTAGTACAAACACTTCAGCAATTTAGGCATGCATGCACTGAGATCTTATTAAATACCTGGTTTGCTATTTTCTACAAGCAAGGGCTTTTTCTAATATCAACTCTTTTATTTATACGTGGTATTTTGTTTCCTGTTCAAATTAGAGTTAGTATTGGAAATTTCTCGAACAATTGGGAGATAACTCTTCCCCCTTTTCCCTGACGCCCGTGCCATGAAACAATTAAAGGTTATTAATACTCCCTTTCGCTCGCGTAGATTATATAAAAAAAAAAACTTTATTTCATTTCTGAGGTGCCCCTTTTATAGTCTCTACCTATGTCCACACGGTCATCACATTTCTCCCAATTCTTTACGAAAGATATTCATGCTTTCGTGTACTTTCCCTCCTGTTTGACTTTCATGTTTAGACCTTATTTGATGGATTACCAAAAATACCACTTCAAAACGCTTCTTATTCGATAGTGCGCAACACTCTCCTTATAGCATACACGACTATAGATAGACCATTTCTTATGCGAAGACTGAAAATAAATCTCATTACTTCCTTAGTTCATCTTAATACTCAAATTGGGAAGAGCCTGCTATACTTGCGTCCTTTGCAATAGCAGTAGGAACTAACTTACCACCTACACAATAGACCTAAAGCACCATAAACCTTATGATCCAAAAGTAGGTGAAGAAGCCTCGCAAGCCTACTTATAATACATTTTATTCTCTGTACTTTTCTGTTGTAACAAAAACAATCTTAATCTACAGTCTAGCGTTCCTTTTTATCAACTTTGTTCGTTTGAGTTGATGAAGAGTTTTCAGGCTCAATAATTCCCTCAATACTACCCAAATCCAAGTCATTATCGTCTCCATCGTCACCACCGCTTTTGTTATAAACAGCAGGATATTCTGTAAAGCAGTCCTGCATTGTTTTAAATGCCTCGTAGCAGTCTGAGCCTTTTGGTTCAGCCTCACTAATAGAACAGCCAGTGATTAGTCCATCTTCGGAATAAATTTACATGGATTCTCTCACCTGTAATGGAAGCAGGAAAATGCATCACGGAACTCGACACCACATGGCCCAGTGGCCATACCACCCAAACAGGGGCATCCCCAATTGATTTCACCGGTGGGTGTGATGAGACCCTGCGCCGGTTCGGGCGGTGGCAGCTCTACCGTACTGGGTACGGCGTGATCCTCCTTCGTTACGAATATTACCTTATCCTTGCCGAAAGTTTGACAAAAAGACATGTCGTGTGCTTCTTAGAATTCTAGATGTGACGAGAGTAAATGCAGTAAAATAGGAGATGCGTTCTTAACGTGGAAATGACACCGAACGTCTTGAAATTTAGAGATCAACGTGATAGCTGCACGAGTTTTTACGTAGTAATCCTGCGGAACACGCACTATTGCTCGCCGCGACTCGGTATCTAATTTGAAAATATCCACTTCAGTGAGGCCACCGATTTCACCGAAAACGCTTCGTAGGGATTGCTCAATACTGCCCTTAAAATAGGCAGGCGTAAGTACTAAATCACTGTCGTCTTTGAATTTCCTACAGGTTGAGGGGTATGAGTATCGTGAGGTTTGGGGTATAAATTTAAATTGTTTACCTACAATGCAATGTCTAAATAATAATATCCGGACATAGCTTGTCTATAGCTGGAACATATTCTAAGATGTCCTAAAGCGAGTCAATTGTTTTAATTAATATTTCCAGATATAAAAATTTCAATATGAAATTTTACAGATTTTTTATGTAATATTTTTTGAGGTTATTGTTGCGGTGACAGTTGACAGTTGGAAAACATGCAAAAAGCAGGAAGAGCACGAAAATATTTGTTTAGTGATACCAAGTCTTTAGAACCCGTCGTCACCGGACACTCTTCACTTGGTCAAAAATGTAAAGCTGAGATTGGCCGCGTTGTGAGCACGCTCTTTCATCTAGCCGTTAGACAGCAACAGCCTTTGTTAATTTTTTATCTTCAAATGAAGAAAAAAGAGTGCTAGATCGCAGGCCGCTCATGCTGTCCTACTTATACGAGTATTTTTTTAATACCGATGTTTCTGGGGCTCTAACTTTCTGATAAGTCAGGCAAAATTTTCAATCAGGCGCCGCAACACACAAAATGCTTTGGTTCAACCAAAGACGGCACAAAGCCATGTTTAATAACGCCATGCGAAATTTCGTTTATAGCATAATAAATTCGGTCCGTTGACTAAGTGAAAAGCATTTTGGTATTTCTTTGGCTAACTGAAGCTACATAGTTACTACTTTTACATATTTTACCCTTGCTCTATAACCTGGGGATTGAACAACAAGCATTTTCAGCCAATTCGGTCTGAATCCCACAATCAATTTGGACCTTATTCTAACTTACTATCCCTATGCAAGCGCTCTAAGCTAAGCCTAATACTTACAGCTATGCCTTTCGACGTAATTTACTTTAATTCTTTATTTATTTCATTATTTTTTTTTATTGATAATTACTAAAAAAAAATGTCGATAGAATTAAGAAACTTAGTGAATGAATTTATTTCCTATCTTGTTTGGTCTTAAATATAAAACTTAGAAAAACTACCTTAAAATAAATTTTAAACTACCTAATTCTATCTCATTCTAATTAAGTAATTAAATACGTACTTTTATTTTTAATTTTTTTTTTTTTTTTTATTTGTACTGCTCCTTTTTTTTCTAAGTACTGTGAAGTGTTTTTTTTTTGTTCATATTGCCTACCTACAAGCTACCTAAAATACCTAAACCTAAACTATGTAAGTCGGCCATGGACAAAGAACAGCCAACTTTAAACATTAAACAGGCTACCGTGGTTTATGGGGAAACGATGAAGGAGTTTCCTCTGTTTCGGTTAGCCACCAGAAATATCCTTACTGCCATTGTACGTCCTCTGTATGCAACGTGGAAGATTAGCGGCTCTGCCAATCTGTCCTGGATCAGATCTTCGATCAGGTTGACAGGGAGATCAGGTTGTTCATCTAGCTCTTACAATGTGCCTTCGAATCAGCTTGATAAAGAAATTATCTACTCTTACTAGATTAGCCCTGTTGTACAGGACCTCATTGGGATAGATTTTTATGTACTGGGATTCTGGTGTTCTGTATAAATGATGGCAAGCCCTCTCAAACACCCGTATCTTTTCCAACAAGCTTGCTCTCACATTGAGCCACACGGGAATCCAAATACTAGCATGGGTCGAATGAGGACGCAGATTACCTTTACCCTTGCATCGAGTTCCTTGCTATAAAAAAGTCATGGGCAAAAACACCTTTGATTCTAGTCAGAACAGCTTCTATGTGTTTGTTATAATATAGATATTGGTCTAACGAAAGCCCCAGGTATCTATCTACACTTCTACATGCAAGTGGCTGTCCGTGTGGTCCCACGATTGAGAACATTCGCCAATTCTTTCTGGTATCCCTAGAGACCCCAGACAATGGCGTCCTAACAAGAATGGTTTCCGATTTCTGGAA
This sequence comes from Pocota personata, assembly GCA_963082735.1. Taxonomy (NCBI): domain Eukaryota; kingdom Metazoa; phylum Arthropoda; class Insecta; order Diptera; family Syrphidae; genus Pocota; species Pocota personata. Next base: position 193,535,550 of record OY720429.1, on the reverse strand, counting down.
GTTGATCTCCAACTTCCAGTCATCGTTACAAGAGAAGTGCAGTGACCTCGACTTTTGGTCCTGATCTGTACGCAATCAAGTCGTCTGCATGCCATGGTGAAGTGATCCTATGAGATCGCTCGTGTAAATGTTGAAAAGGATCGGAGAATTAACCGCACCTTGTTGCAGACCGTTTTTAATTAGAAATATTCCAGCAGAAGTCACATTGCCTGCGAAGGCATAACACTGGTTAGAAGGGTGGTCATATGGCTGAAAATGCAACTTGATGTGATGATGACATCAGGAGGATGGAAAAAAATACTATGAATCATAAGCAACGACAATAACAACAAAACAAAAATGCTCCCCAGTTATCTGGACACTACCCTTAGAGTTTACAGAAACTTAATACCACCTGAGTTTCAAGCCACTATACCAATCTTCCTTTATTTCTCTCTCTGTCTATCTACAAATACATGTCCTGTAATAATATAAGGGTAATCATATGCCCTTAGACGCGCACAAATTGTAAAATATTGAGTTGAACTAAAACACATGTAAATGAGCAAACCCGTCGACTTCGTGATGGACACAACACTCACGATGCTGTAATGTTGGTTCAATTTCAACTTTTTAGTCATCCAAAATTTTAATTTGCATATTTGATGAAAAAAATTTAATTGGACTAAAATAAAACAAAATTAACTAATAAAGCCTGCAGAGTGCATTTAAGAGCAAACAAGTGGAAGGCAATTGAGTTTCGTGTACGTCCTGGCCTTCGAGATTGACTCCTCCATCTCATGCTCTCATGGGACGGATTCGAAGACCCCATGAGCGAAAACATAAATTCTTTGCAAACTCCCTGAAATCGGAATACCCTGATCTACACTCCTCTGCTTTAGGTTATTACTGTTCCAGAACACTAACGGATTCAAACAAATACTTTTTTGGCGGAACTTTGACAACATAATGTAACCCAAAAAAAAAAATTTGCATAAAACCCAAAATCCGTTCAGTGGTTCTTGTGTTAGACAAATTATTTGAGAATATTTTAAGCCCCTGCTCATATCTCACTCCCACTCTATTTGATTTCGATCGATTTCGAGTGGAACTACTAACGTTTCAGTCTGAGGCTACTTGCCAAATTTCATCGAAATCCATTTATCAGCTACAAGCTTTTCATTTATTCATGGCACAAAAAAACACTCCTAGTTACATCCCAATTTTCTAAATTCTCAAACTTATTACGATGTCAAAATCCATTGACTTGGCATTATTTTTTGGAAATCGAACTTCGAAAATTGTGAAAAGTGCGCGACAAAACAAAAAGTGACGTCTCTCGTTTGAAATAGGATTTTGAAATAGAAATTGAAGTTCTTTTTTTTTTACGAAATAAAAAAGTAATTTTTGTACTTTATTATACTTTTTAGACGTAAATAATAAGTTATTTACACAATGGCTGCATTGGAGCGTTCCATAGCCACAATAACAACTGCTGATAACGACGTAGACGAAGAATATGGACCGCAGTTGGTCAAGACATTGGAGGTAAAAAATGTTTTTTTTTAATAATTTCTGAATGTTCATTGAAAATTCTTGCTCCAAGGGCAATGGAATCACAAGCGGCGATATTAAGAAACTCGAGGAAGCCGGGTATTACACAGTGGAAGCTGTGGCATTTGCTCCAAAGAAAGCCTTAATCTGCATTAAAGGCATCTCCGAGGCAAAGGCTGATAAAATTATCGCTGAAGCCTCAAAGCTGGTGCCAATGGGCTTCACTACAGCCACAGTATACTTTCAAAAGCGTTCTGAGATAATTATGCTGACAACTGGCTCAAAAGAGCTAGACAAATTACTGGGAGGAGGAATTGAGACTGGTTCCATCACGGAAATGTTCGGCGAATTCCGATCTGGAAAGACTCAATTGTGCCATACGCTGGCGGTGACGTGCCAATTGCCTGTTAGTCAGAATGGTGGCGAAGGAAAATGTCTGTACATCGACACAGAAGGTACATTTAGGCCCGAACGTTTGGCTGCGGTAGCTGAACGTTACAAATTGGTACGAGATGAGGTATTGGACAACGTCGCCTGTGCCCGGGCATACAACACGGATCATCAGACGAGTCTTTTGTATATGGCTGCTGCTATGATGGCCGAATCTAGGTATGCTCTGTTGATTGTAGACAGCGCTACAGCTTTATATCGCACGGATTACGCGGGCCGTGGAGAGTTGGCCGCCAGGCAAATGCATTTGGGAAGATTTCTACGACTTTTGCTTCGACTTGCCGATGAGGTTGTTTGGAGGTGGTTTGCTAAAAACTTTGTTTCATGTTATTTTTCAATTACAGTATGGAGTGGCAGTGTTAATTACAAACCAAGTCGTTGCCCAAGTGGATGGAGGTGGCGCTTCTATGTTTGCTGCAGATCCGAAGAAACCAATCGGTGGAAATATAATTGCACATGCGTCGACAACCCGCTTGTACTTGCGCAAAGGACGAGGTGAAACGAGAATATGTAAAATATACGATTCGCCATGTCTGCCAGAGTCCGAAGCGATGTTTACCATTCAGGGAGATGGCATTGGCGACGTCCAAGAATAAAAAGAGCTTAGAGCATTTGAAATAGGATCATTTGTATGCATTTATTTTTAGTTATTTGCAAAAATGTTTATTTATGTAATGAAGAACTCGGTCTTAAGAATTTGTTTTGATACTAGTTAATAAAATAATACAAACTGTACATAAATCGAGATTAAACGGCGTTGATTGTGGAGTGTAAAACTTGTATGTGAGAGAATATCGCTACCTCGCGCGATTAGTCGTAGAGTTAGTAGTAGAGAAGTCCATTAGATCTTCTTTGGTTTAGTTTTTGCTATAGTGGTCTAACAGTATGGCTTGGCTAAGCTGGCTCCATCTACGTTTTGCATTGTTAAGCGCATCGGCATGGATAAGATACTTAGCATAAGACGTCGGTGCGTCGATGTTGGGAAATATTATGCTATTAGTACCGGAAGAGCCTCATCCAGAGCCAATTTGTTAGCCTCACAGTTCCCCGGGACGTCACAGTGACCTGGAACCCAGCAAAGGGTAAGGTTTTACTGTCCAGCTATCTCGTTAAGAGATACGCGGAAGTCTTTCACTGCCTTAGATGTTATGATGCTGGATGTTGGGGATTTGATAGCTGACTGACTGTCGATATATATCTGTTATAACAAGGAAAAACCGCTAAAGTCGAGTTTGATAATTTTTCAGGAGAGCATATTAAAGTTTTGCTAAAAAGTTTAAAATTACAAATGGTTGTAAACTATCTATTAAACATTGTACATTGTAGCTCCAATTTTGAAAATAAAGAGCTAGAAAAAAATTTATCTTGAAAATTTGGGTATGCTGAATCTAATGGTATCAAAAACTCAATTTCGTCTAAAGTCGACTTTAGCGGGTTTTCCTTGTTGCAACAGATTTATTGTGAACTTTCGCCGCGTCCAAGTTCAGGCAAAAATTATGCAAAACCAATGATAATGTCACTGGCAGACACATAGATTCGGAAAAATCTGAAGCCACTTCCAAAATAACGTATTTTTAAAAAATTTATCTTTTGGCAATGGGGTTTCGTAGACTATTTACGAAACTCTATTCTTCAACGAAGATGCATAACACAACTTATTTATTTATTTTTTTTTGCCGAGAGGGTGAAAATCTTCTAAAGACACCATAAGGCCCGACCGCGCGTTCTTATGTAGTGTGAGATTTTTACTCACTAAAAACACCACTCTTCAAGATCAATACTACAACTAAGCCGACGCTTATCCAGCAGTTTTATTTTCGCTTACGAGACTCGTGATTTTTGGAAAAAGATGTTCGTATGTAATTTAAAAAGAATGTAGCGCTTTAGACAGGTTAAATTCCAATGAAAGTTCCTGCTGTTTTCACGACCGGCATATATTATGACGCGAGGTCAAAAGGTTTTGTCCTTTGCAGGCGACGAATTGAATTGTTCGCGTCAATTAGTTGAATGACGGTACTGTTACAATGGCCGTGAACACGATCTTTGTGTTTACGAGCAAAATTTGTTATCTCTTCGAAGACGCTAGGAATTCCCAGGTCCCGATGAATATCTCCGTTACGTACGTACCGTGCTGCGCTAACGATCGTTCTAAGAACTTTATTTTTAAAAGTTTGTAGGATGTTTATATCGCTTTTCCTGGTACAACCTCATAGTTGTAGATAATACATCCATACTGGCTTTAGCACTTGCTTATAGATAAGCAGTTTGTTATGTAGGCTCAGCCTCGATAGTTTTCCGAGTAGCCAGTACATTTGTCGGTATTTGTTTTCGAGCTCGTAGCACAACTTATGATGTAGAATGCAGTTTTCTCAATTAAATAAAATTCTATAGGACTTGATGGGATCGACCCAAAATTTATTAAACTGTTACTCCCATATATTTTGCCTGCCATAACCCATGTCTTCAATACAATTCTTATAACGTCTACATATCTTAAAAGTTGGAAACTGACCAAGATTGTACCGATTCCTAAAAAAAGATCACACAGAATATCGGAGTACAGACCAATTACTATATTACCATTCCTATCAAAGGTCCTCGAAAAAGCAATTCAGGAGCAAATGCAAAGTTTTTTGTCAGAGAAGAATTTACTTAATAACATTCAATCACGTTTCCGATCAAAACATAGCTCCAAATCTGCTCTTTTATGTGTTATAGATGGCATACGAAAGACGATTGATAAAAACTACGTCACGTTTTTCACACTCCACGATTTTTCCAAGGCATTCGGTACTGTAAACCATTCACTTTTATGTGCCAAGCTAAGAAATAGTTACAGATTCTCGGACAATTCTAAATCAACTTAATACACTCGTATCTAGGGTCCGGCAGCAATCAGTTGTTATTCATATCTAACTAATATCTAACTTCGCTCCCGTAGTAAGTGGCGTACCACAAAGCTCAATTCTATTCTGTCCAGTTGGCTTAGGGGAATACGGAGGGTCAAAGATCAATGAGGACTTGGGAAATATTCGAATATGGTCTAAAACTGAAACCCAATCGAAGGTCCTCGTAATCAGTACGAGAGTAATGAAAGTGTCGATTTTCCCACTTGTCAAACTTGGTTCGCGAAACATCGAATATGTAGACACGTGATCACCGACAATTCTCCAGATTAAAAACATTTTTCACAGCACACCAGCGGCCTTGGATGATTACGGGTAGTGAGCTGCTGATTGCTTCCATACATTGCGAAAGGTGGTCCCTTAACTTAGTCTGTCGATGTTGAACCTGGGTATTCTTGTGTTGAACTGCAGCAGTGCGTAGTTAGAGAGTAGCTGCCATAAGATGGTGATCTCGTTCTTTCCTCACATCTTACTCCTCGCCTGTTTCGGACATCCAGGAAACAGGAGGTTGTTTGCCTGCCGTTGGAAAACCAGCTGACTTTGTGACAGGTCTTGTGCTCAAACGTGGTGCCACCTATCACAAGGCATTCCTGAAATCACTTTCACAGTTGCCATTGTGGTTACCTAGTCCATGCTTCCCGACGCTTCGTTGGTTGTAGAAGCTCTCCTTCACGTCCTTAGACGAGCCATCCGTTGGGGCATAACACTGTACAATGGTGACGGGTTGTGCTCTAGTCTGAAATCTGGTCGTCATAATCCTATCATCATAAAGTTGCCACATAAATAATAAATAAACTTCTGCTAATTGTCAAATTTGTAGGAAAAGCCAAATTTTCGGATTCTATCCTTTGTATACAACCAATTCCAATTACTATCTCTGTACCAAATTTAAGGATTTCACGTCGACTGCATATGCCCCATGTTTTGATGACCTTAGAGCATACTGGTACAAACTTGCTCGACATATATTTTGGAAACCATATCGAAGAGTCAAATTTTCACATTTTGTTCCTTCATGGGAAGTATCCTTTTTTGGTTTTGATGATGAGTCAGTCGTTTTTTGAAGTTTTGTATCATCTCAGTTGTTATGCTCCTACCGTTACTGAGAGTCGAATTAAAGGGGGAGTGTAACAATACTCAGTTGTTTAATTTAGCGGTGCTCCTTGATACCTTCTAAGAGCAGTAGAAACAAAGGTTGGAATTTTCAACCTTCCCCTAGTCCGGACTGTAGTTAGTGCCCATATACCCGGGTATACATGTTACATCTCTTTGGATGAATTTATGACCATCATCCAATAAATAGGATGAAGTATGGAAGAGCTTCTCAAAGCTTTTCGTTATTTTACACAAATAACCTGCATTTTTCGTGCTGTACGACACACCAATGATAGATACCTATAGTTCGGTGCCGTTTTCGAAGGATAATTTTTTCCTATTGAGACAAGCTTCTGACGACAATTTTACTCTCGGATGTTTGTCTGACGTTCGCGAGAGGTGGGACCATGAAGGAAGTTTTTGTTTTTGTGTTTTCTCGAACCTTGAGTCTCCCGCTCAAAGATCGCTCACTTAACCTCGGCTACATACTCACTCACTTATGGCAAATCGCCCTGAAAGGAACAGTCACTGCCGCCTGGACTGCTCCAATTACTTCTAGTGGGTGGTGGAATCGAACTTAACCCAGGTCCACAAATATGGTCAATCTGCCACAAAGCCATTGTTCACATCGTCACCTCTGTAAAGTGCAACATATGCTAAGAATGCTGTTATCTCCAAGATTGCTCAAAATTTGCACAACCGTCCGGACTGGAGTGTAGACTACATTGATCGATGCTGTGAAACTCGCCTGTGTTCACAACAACAAGCAACTGCATTAAGATTTAAAAGTGATGTAAATAAATTGAAACGGTATTTCAGGGAAGATATCCGAATTAACAAACTATATGGACCTTGTTCGAGCATTGAACTTGTCTATCGTGGTTTTATGACACACAAATTTGGCAAATTGGATCAGAAGAAGGGCCCCTTAATTACTATCAATTACAAACGAGTTATTGAGACGTAGTTTGATATTACCAATCAGTTAGCTTTGAAGGAACGCCTCAACTACAAGAGTTTCCAATGCTTTATGGATAATGTAGCATACGATGTGAATGATAAATTCCCTGCTCTGCCGGCTAATTTGAATTGGGGGCGAATTATTTATTTTATTTATTTGCTTATTCATTTCATCGAGCTGATTTACATTATTGTGTACTCTAAGGATTACTTAAAACAAAAATAAATACCTATTAACTACCACCAAGGCAATTTAGAGTTAATAATAAATTATTTTTAAATGTATCACGATTTTCATCAAAATTTAATAAGTTACAAATAGTGTTTGCTTCATTAATACTGTAATATGCGAGCTACGGCTCGAGTAGATAAAACAATTATTCTGTGAAATTATTTCTTTATTTTCTACTTTATAGAACAATTCAAGTTCACACTATACTATTCTTCGCAAATTCTTTTCTTACAATGTCTCTTTCCTCTCAAATCACTTTATCTCCTTTCAATTACTTAATTCACAAATCCAAACTAATTACTTTTTCTTGTTCACTCTCAACTTTCAATTTATCACCAAATTACAACTTCGCCCATTATCTCTTTTCTAATCTCTTCGCCACGGTTCTAAACCAACTGTCTCATTTTTTTGATCGCCATCTGTCCTTATATAGCAGAAGTTTCTGATAGCCAGAAACTTCTAGCAAATTCTTCGACCACTGGAACAAGAGAAATAATTCTTGCAGTTATAATCTCCTTTTATCCCTAATATTATTCGTCTCTTTCGTTGACATGAGCTGTGGAGACTTCGTCCCAGACACGAACCTCGAATGAAAGGACAGTTTGAACCAAAATTCTGCCAGAATGGAAAGTCACTTCGGAATTTGTTGCGTCATATTTTTAGGGGGCGTAGTTATTATTATGCTACACTGCCCCCCTCTTAGACGTGTTCGTCCCGAACAAGTGCATCCTCCTTTCGGCCATTGTATCGACTCAGTCGGTCCACATGAACCACTTTCATTTTGGCCCTTGGTCCTCGCTGGATGCGGTAGACAACATCGTTGATGCGGGTTACTATTCTGTAGGGACCTTCCCAGTTCCGCTGTAATTTAGGTGATTTCCCCTTTTGGCGATGGGGATTATACAGCCACACCAGATCTCCTTCCTGGAATCCTGACGTTGTTGCCTTGGCATCATACCTGGTCTTCATGCGGTCGCTCGTCATCTTAATCTGGCTTCTGGTCCTTTGGTGTATGTCCCTAAGCCTTTCCCTAAGGTCCGCCACGTACTCTTCTTCATTTCTGGGCTCATTGGTAGGAGATCCAAATTTCACCTCACTGGGTAAACGAGCTATTCCACCAAATAAGATTTCGAACGGCGTATGTCGAGTAGTGCTATGCACGGCACTTCTATAGGCCATCAAAAACAAGGGAATCTGCCGGTCCCAATCCCGTTGGTAGTCACCTACGACCTTCGAGAGATGTTCGTCCAAAGTCCTATTGAAACGCTCCACCATACCGTCCGACTGTGGATGAAGCGGGGTTGTCCTTGTCTTTTTGATTCCGAGTAGTTGACACATCTCTTGGAAGATTCTTGACTCGAAGTTCCGCCCTTGGTCAGAATGCAATTCCAAGGGCACACCGAATCTGCTAACCCAATTGTAGACGATCTGCTCCGCCACGGTTCTGGCTTCCTGGTTAGGGATCGGAAACGCTTCCGGCCACTTACTGAAGTAGTCCATCACTACGAGTATATACCGATTACCATTGTCGGTTTCCGGAAAGGGCCCTGCGATGTCGATGGCGATTCGTTCGAAAGGTGCTCCCACGTTGTATTGGTGCATCTTACCTCGAGTTTTGATTCTCGGACCCTTGCTAGCTGCACACACGTCGCATTTTCTGCACCAGTCTTCGATATCTTCCTTCGCTTTTAACCAATAAAAACGTTCTCGTACCTTTTCTAGCGTCTTATTCACTCCCAAGTGGCCTCCGGTCGCCCCGCCATGCATTTCCTGTAACGCCTCCTTGACCCTCGTCCGCGGTACGACAAGCTGCATTACAAACGACTTTCCGTCGGAGGATTCCCATTTTCTTCTCAGAACACCTTCTTGGACATGGAGGGAGTCCCACTGCGCAAAATATGCCTTTAAGGTCGGGCTTCTGTGAGAGATGTCCTGATGATCCGGTTTCTCCATGTTCTCCTTCCAGGCCAGAATCGGCTCGATATCCGGGTCTTCCTTCTGAGCGTTCCGGATCTCATCTACGCTCCAGCCGGCGATAGGTTCGGCTCTCATTCTTTGGATGGAAACCAGCTCCCGTTCTTCCTGACGCGCACAATGTTTACAATCCGTTCTGCATGGTCTCCGGGACAGTGCATCCGCATTAGAGTGGAGTTTTCCTTTACGATGCTGTATTTCGTAGTCGTAGATTTGCAGCCTTTCGATCCATCTTGCGACCTGACCCTCAGGACTCTTGAACTGTAATAGCCATTTTAAGGCTGCATGGTCTGTGCGAAGAACGAACTTCCTCCCATAGAGGTATTTGTGAAAATGCTTCGTAGCCAAGATCAAAGGTAGAAGTTCCCGCCTTGTCACGCAGTAGTTCCTTTCTGGCTTAGAGAGCACCTTGCTGAAGTACGCAACCACCTTCTCTTGGCCGTCATGCACCTGGGAGAGTACGGCTCCTACCCCGACATTACTAGCATCTGCATCCACAACGAACGTTTCCCCGGGAGTGGGGTAAGCCAGTATCGGGGCATCGCATAGCCGTTGTTTAAGTGCCTTGAAGCTCTTCTCGCACTCAATTGACCATTTGAATTGTTTTCCCTTTTCCGTCAACTGGTGCAGGTTCTTTGCGATCCCGGCAAAATCCTTCACGAACCGTCTGTAGTAGGTGGCTAGGCCCAGGAAGCTCCTTAGTTGGTGTTTGTCTTTGGGGACTGGCCAGTTTTTCACCGCTTCGACCTTCTCCGGATCGGTTCTCACTCCTTTCGCTGAAATTATGTGTCCCAGGTACTTGACTTCCGCTCTAAACAGGGCGCACTTCTTGGGGTTGAGCTTCAGGTGGGCACTTCGAAGCCTTTGAAACACATCCCTTAGATTGTCTCGGTGTTGCGCAAACGTTTTTCCTACGACGATGACATCATCCAAGTATACCAAACAGGTTTTCCATGTTAACCCTTGCAGGACACATTCCATCAATCGCTCGAAAGTCGCCGGAGCATTGCACAGCCCGAATGGCATTACCGTGAATTGCCATAGCCCATTTCCTGCGGTGAAGGCGGTTTTCTCCCGGTCTTCTGGATGGATCTGTACCTGCCAGTAGCTACTCTTCAAGTCGAGAGTGGAAAACCATCGGGCTCCTGATAGTGTGTCTAGCGTGTCGTCAATCCGTGGCAGAGGGTAGCTGTCTTTCTTGGTGACGTAATTGAGCTGCCGATAGTCCACGCAGAACCGCGTGCTGCCATCTTTCTTCTTAACCAGTACAACCGGTGATGCCCACGGACTTTTGGAACTTTCAATCAGACCTTCTTTCTCCATTGCCGACACCATCTCTGCAACTTCTGTCTGCTTTGCCAATGGAAGGCGCCTAGCAGGCTGACGAATTGGTCTAGTATCACCAGTGTCTATTCGATGTTGTACCAGGTGTATTCGGCCGTATTCTCCGTCCTGTGAGGCAAATACATCAGCGTACTCATTGATAAGATTCTCTGCCATAGTTCGCTGCTCCTGATTCAGCTCACTGGACTGGAGAATCGTCCCTCTCGCTTCCGCTGTCCAAGGTGATGGGAGAAGTTTTGGAGCATCACGTTCAGATATTGTTGCGACGGCGGTAATCGGTGTGCATTTTCCAGTCACCTCCCCTCGCCTTAGTTTGACAGTGTGTGGTCTTGCGTTCAAAACCCTCACTGGAACCATGGTGTTCTTTGGTTCGACTAACGTCTTTCCCACGATGTAGTCTTGAGAATTCTTCTCTGGGTCTGGTTCTACTATGTAGAATCGGTGGCTCCCAAGATCACCTTCCAGCTTCGTCCAAATGATTGTCTCTGAAGACGGCGGCAAAACTTCGTCTTTGCTGATGACTGTCCTGAGAGTTACGGCATTCTCATTTCCGTACACCATCGGAATCTCCACATTTCGATACCTCAGTACTTGCATCCCGATGTCCAAGATTACTTCATTTGCTTTCATGAAGTCTACTCCGATGATGCACTCGTCGCATATATCTGCCACCAGAAACGCATGGGAGAACGTCAGTCCTGCCAGAGTAATCGTAAGACGAACTTCTCCAAATACCTTCGCCATTTCCCCTGTTGCAGTCTTCAGGCAGTAGCTGTTGGTGTTGTGCAGCCAGGAGTTTTTGACGATATCTCTTCTTACAATGGAGGCAGTGGCACCTGTGTCGATGGTGGCTACGCACTTCTTCTCGTTGATTAGTGCCTCCACTGTCAGGCTCTTGTTACCCCGTTTGGTTTGCGAAACTTGAATGGTGGTCCTGGGGGCCTCGATTCCAGTAACCAACTTCTGCCCCGCGAAGTTGGTCCTTACGCATTTCCCGACTGCTGGTTTTGGGAAGTCTGACTGACAGGATGGATGTTATCACCGCCAGATGCTTCCTCTCTGCTTCTCCTACTTCCGCAATGTGAACAATTTCCTCGTCTAGGTGCACTTCTGCACTGCCGTTGTAGGTGTCCGGTTTGGTTGCAATTCCAGCAACGGATTTGACTTCCGCGAGCTCTGTCTTCATCCATGACGGCTGTTCTCTGGCATGAGCATTCCACGACGGACATTTCCCTGACACGGTGTATTCCCTGGTATGCTTGGTCCGCAGCCTTCATTGACAAAGCGAATGCCAATGCCTCGGGGAGTGTTCGCTTTTCAGCCATCCTTACAGCCATTTGCAGTTGTCTGTCCTCTATGGCCTGAATAAAAGTTTCCACCGCCATTTCGTTGATAAGCTCCTCACCGGCTTTAGGGTATGAAAGATGGGCTAGTCGCTCTATATCCGCTTGCAACTGTTGGAGCGTTTCCCCCCTTTTCTGGACTCGACTACGCAGCTGAACCCTGTACACCTGCTGCATGTGTTCATCCCCAAACCGCATCTCGATAGCCTGAACCAGAGAGTCGTAGTTCTGCTGTTTATCTTCCGGGATGGTCTGCAAGAGCTCCGCAGCTGGACCCCTCAGTGCAAGCGTGAGTGCAATAGACTTCTCTTCATCGTCCCAGCTATTGGTCATTGCGGCCGCTTCGAATTGCCTCTTATAAATTGGCCATGATGTTTGACCATCGAAGATAGGAGGCTGCATCTCCTTTCTTCTCAGACCGTCAGTGGAATATTCCCGTGCTTTCTGTCTCTTCACGTTGCTGAGCTCCTTAGCAAGATTTTCGACTTGCTTTTCTACTTTTTCAAACTGAGTCTCTATCTTCCCGAACTGAGTTTCATGTTTCTCAAAATTTTCATCGAATCTAGTTTCGACTTTTTCGACTTGCGTCTCGACCTTCTCGATTTTCTCTTCGATCACTTCGAATTTGGATTCCAAGTTCTTGTTTTGCTCATCAAGTTTACTTTCCAGAGCATCTAGAGAATTCTTTTGTTCGTCCATTGCTTTCTTTTGTTCGTCCATTGCTTTCTTTTGTTCGTCCAGCTTAAGTTCTAGAGAATTCCTCTGGTCGTCCATTGCTTTCTTTTGGTCGTCCAGCTTAAGTTCTATAGAATTCCTTTGGTCTTCTATTGCTTTCTTTTGTTCGTCCATGACTAACTTAAGTTGCAGGAGCAGACTTGTTATACCCGGGTCGGCTGCTGTACTTGCTGGTTCCTCTTCCACGTCAAACTCTACGTCGTGCGGATTTTCACCTTCCTGCGTTACTGCTTCTTCCAGACGAATCAGCAGGGCATCTTTTCCCCCAGTTGTGTCGAGGTTCCGCTTACTGAGTTCTGCCTTTAGTTGAGTTATAGTTAGTTTTCCCAATTTGCGACCCATTTTGCGCAACTAATTAACTCAACACAGAAATCGTTTTTTTTTTTTTTTTGCTTGTGCAATTTCACACCACGGAAATAGTTATTCACAGAATAAGTTTTATCCCGCTTCTGACACCAATGTAATATGCGAGCTACGGCTCGAGTAGATAAAACAATTATTCTGTGAAATTATTTCTTTATTTTCTACTCTATAGAACAATTCAAGTTCACACTATACTATTCTTCGCAAATTCTTTTCTTACAATGTCTCTTTCCTCTCAAATCACTTTATCTCCTTTCAATTACTTAATTCACAAATCCAAACTAATTACTTTTTCTTGTTCACTCTCAACTTTCAATTTATCACCAAATTACAACTTCGCCCATTATCACTTTTCTAATCTCTTCGCCACGGTTCTAAACCAACTGTCTCATTTTTTTGATCGCCATCTGTCCTTATATAGCAGAAGTTTCTGATAGCCAGAAACTTCTAGCAAATTCTTCGACCACTGGAACAAGAGAAATAATTCTTGCAGTTATAATTCCCTTTTATCCCTAATATTATTCGTCTCTTTCGTTGACATGAGCTGTGGAGACTTCGTCCCAGACACGAACCTCGAATGAAAGGACAGTTTGAACCAAAATTCTGCCAGAATGGAAAGTCACTTCGGAATTTGTTGCGTCATATTTTTAGGGGGCGTAGTTATTATTATGCTACAATACTGTAACATAATGTAGCATAATAACTACGCCCTCGAACAGGCAACAAATTCCGAAGTGTCTTTTCATTGCTTTCTTTTGAGGTTCGTGTCTGAAATTAGTCACCACAGCTCGGATAATATCGCGGATAAAAGAGAACAAGAGAGAATTTGTTGCCTGTTCGAAATGAGTGTCATAATTTTTAGGGATTTTGTTTTTAGGTATTTTTGTTTTTGGTCGAAGAATTTGCTAGAAGTTTCTGGCTATCAGAAACTTCTGCTATATAAGGACAGATGGCGATCAAAAAAAAGGGACAGTTGGTTTAGAACCGTGGCGAAGAGATTGGAAAAGTGATAATGGGTGAAGTTGTAATTTGGTGATAAATTGAAAGTTGAGAGTGAACAAGAAAAAGTAATTAGTTTGGATTTGTGAATTAAGTAATAGAAAGGAGATAAAGTGATTTGAGAGGAAAGAGACCTTGTAAGAAAAGAATTTGCGAAGAATAGTATAGTGTGAACTTGAATTGTTCTATAGACTAGAAAATAAAGAAATAAGATTTCACAGAATAATTGTTTTATCTACTCGAGCCGTAGCTGCATATTACATTGGTGTCAGAAGTGGGATAAAACTTATTCTGTGAATAACTATTTCCGTGGTGTGAAATTGCACAAACAAAAAAAAAAAAAAAAAAAAAAAAAAAAACGATTTCTGTGTTGAGTTAATTAGTTGCGCAAAATGGGTCGCAAATTGGGAAAACTAACTATAACTCAACTAAAGGCAGAACTCAGTAAGCGGAACCTCGACACAACTGGGGGAAAAGATGCCCTACTGATTCGTCTGGAAGAAGCAGTAACGCAGGAAGGTGAAAATCCGCACGACGTAGAGTTTGACGTGGAAGAGGAAGCAGTAAGTACAGCAGCCGACCCGGGTATAACAAGTCTGCTCCTGCAACTTAAGTTAGTCATGGACGAACAAAAGAAAGCAATAGAAGATCAAAGTCATAAGCTCGATGACCAAAAGAATTCTCTAGAACTTAAGCTGGATGAACAAAAGAAAGCGATGGACGAACAAAAGAAAGCAATGGGCGACCAAAGGAATTCTCTAGAACTTAAGTTGGATGAACAAAAGAAAGCAATGGATGAACAAAAGAAAGCAATGGACGAACAAAAGAATTCTCTAGAACTTAAGATGGACGAACAAAAGAATTCTCTAGATGCTCTGGAAAGTAAACTTGATGAGCAAAACAAGAACTTGGAATCCAAATTCGAAGTGATCGAAGAGAAAATCGAGAAGGTAGAGACGCAACTCGAAAAAGTCGAAACTAGATTCGATGAAAACTTTGAGAAGCATGAAACTCAGTTCGGGAAAATAGAGACTCAGTTCGAAAAAGTAGAAAAACAAGTCGAAAATCTTACTAAGGAACTCAGCAACGTGAAGAGACAGAAAGCACGGGAATATTCCACCGACGGTCTGAGAAGAAAGGAGATGCAGCCTCCTATCTTCGATGGTCAAACATCATGGCCAATTTATAAAAGGCAATTCGAAGCGGCCGCAATGACCAATAGCTGGGACGATGAAGAGAAGTCCATTGCACTCACACTTGCACTGAGGGGTCCAGCTGCGGAGCTCTTGCAGACCATCCCGGAAGATAAACAGCAGAACTACGACTCTCTGGTTCAGGCTATCGAGATGCGGTTTGGGGATGAACACATGCAGCAGGTGTACAGGGTTCAGCTGCGTAGTCGAGTCCAGAAAAGGGGGGAAACGCTCCAACAGTTGCAAGCGGATATAGAGCGACTAGCCCATCTTTCATACCCTAAAGCCGGTGAGGAGCTTATCAACGAAATGGCGGTGGAAGCTTTTATTCAGGCCATAGAGGACAGACAACTGCAAATGGCTGTAAGGATGGCTGAAAAGCGAACACTCCCCGAGGCATTGGCATTCGCTTTGTCAATGAAGGCTGCGGACCAAGCATACCAGGGAATACACCGTGTCAGGGAAATGTCCGTCGTGGAATGCTCATGCCAGAGAACAGCCGTCAAAGCTCGCGGAAGTCAAATCCGTTGCTGGAATTGCAACCAAACCGGACACCTACAACGGCAGTGCAGAAGTGCACCTAGACGAGGAAATTGTCCACATTGCGGAAGTAGGAGAAGCAGAGAGGAAGCATCCTGTCGGTCAGACTTCCCAAAACCAGCAGTCGGGAGATGCGTAAGGACCAACTTCGCGGGGCAGAAGTTGGTTACTGGAATCGAGGCCCCCAGGACCACCATTCAAGTTTCGCAAACCAAACGGGGTAACAAGAGCCTGACAGTGGAGGCACTAATCAACGAGAAGAAGTGCGTAGCCACCATCGACACAGGTGCCACTGCCTCCATTGTAAGAAGAGATATCGTCAAAAGCTCCTGGCTGCACAACACCAACAGCTACTGCCTGAAGACTGCAACAGGGGAAATGGCGAAGGTATTTGGAGAAGTTCGACTTACGATTACTCTGGCAGGACTGACGTTCTCCCATGCGTTTCTGGTGGCAGATATATGCGACGAGTGCATCATCGGAGTAGACTTCATGAAAGCAAATGAAGTAATCTTGGACATCGGGATGCAAGTACTGAGGTATCGAAATGTGGAGATTCCGATGGTGTACGGAAATGAGAATGCCGTAACTCTCAGGACAGTCATCAGCAAAGACGAAGTTTTGCCGCCGTCTTCAGAGACAATCATTTGGACAAAGCTGGAAGGTGATCTTGGGAGCCACCGATTCTACATAGTAGAACCAGACCCAGAGAAGAATTCTCAAGACTACATCGTGGGAAAGACGTTAGTCGAACCAAAGAACACCATGGTTCCAGTAAGAGTTTTGAACGCAAGACCACACACTGTCAAACTAAGGCGAGGGGAGGTGACTGGAAAATGCACGCCGATTACCGCCGTCGCAACAATATCTGAACGTGATGCTCCAAAACCTCTCCCATCACCTTGGACAGCGGAAACGAGAGAGACGATTCTCCAGTCCAGTGAGCTGAATCAGGAGCAGCGAACTATGGCAGAGAATCTTATCAATGAGTACGCTGATGTATTTGCCTCACAGGACGGTGAATACGGCCGAACACACCTGGTAGAACATCGAATAGACACTGGTGATACTAGACCAATTCGTCAGCCTGCTAGGCGCCTTCCATTGGCAAAGCAGACAGAAGTTGCAGAGATGGTGTCGGCAATGGAGAAAGAAGGTCTGATTGAAAGTTCCAAAAGTCCGTGGGCATCACCGGTTGTACTGGTTAAGAAGAAAGATGGCAGCACGCGGTTCTGCGTGGACTATCGGCAGCTCAATTACGTCACCAAGAAAGATAGCTACCCTCTGCCACGGATTGACGACACGCTCGACACACTATCAGGAGCCCGATGGTTTTCCACTCTCGACTTGAAGAGTGGCTACTGGCAGGTACAGATCCATCCAGAAGACCGGGAGAAAACCGCCTTCACCGCAGGAAATGGGCTATGGCAATTCACGGTAATGCCATTCGGGCTGTGCAATGCTCCGGCGACTTTCGAGCGATTGATGGAATGTGTCCTGCAAGGGTTAACATGGAAAACCTGTTTGGTATACTTGGATGATGTCATCGTCGTAGGAAAAACGTTTGCGCAACACCGAGACAATCTAAGGGATGTGTTTCAAAGGCTTCGAAGTGCCCACCTGAAGCTCAACCCCAAGAAGTGCGCCCTGTTTAGAGCAGAAGTCAAGTACTTGGGGCACATAATTTCAGCGAAAGGAGTGAGAACCGATCCGGAGAAGGTCGAAGCGGTGAAAAACTGGCCAGTCCCCAAAGACAAACACCAACTAAGGAGCTTCCTGGGCCTAGCCACCTACTACAGACGGTTCGTGAAGGATTTTGCCGGGATCGCAAAGAACCTGCACCAGTTGACGGAAAAGGGAAAACAATTCAAATGGTCAATTGAGTGCGAGAAGAGCTTCAAGGCACTTAAACAACGGCTATGCGATGCCCCGATACTGGCTTACCCCACTCCCGGGGAAACGTTCGTTGTGGATGCAGATGCTAGTAATGTCGGGGTAGGAGCCGTACTCTCCCAGGTGCATGACGGCCAAGAGAAGGTGGTTGCGTACTTCAGCAAGGTGCTCTCTAAGCCAGAAAGGAACTACTGCGTGACAAGGCGGGAACTTCTAGCTTTGATCTTGGCTACGAAGCATTTTCACAAATACCTCTACGGGAGGAAGTTCGTTCTTCGCACAGACCATGCAGCCTTAAAATGGCTATTACAGTTCAAGAGTCCTGAGGGTCAGGTCGCAAGATGGATCGAAAGGCTGCAAATCTACGACTACGAAATACAGCATCGTAAAGGAAAACTCCACTCTAATGCGGATGCACTGTCCCGGAGACCATGCAGAACGGATTGTAAACATTGTGCGCGTCAGGAAGAACGGGAGCTGGTTTCCATCCAAAGAATGAGAGCCGAACCTATCGCCGGCTGGAGCGTAGATGAGATCCGGAACGCTCAGAAGGAAGACCCGGATATCGAGCCGATTCTGGCCTGGAAGGAGAACATGGAGAAACCGGATCATCAGGACATCTCTCACAGAAGCCCGACCTTAAAGGCATATTTTGCGCAGTGGGACTCCCTCCATGTCCAAGAAGGTGTTCTGAGAAGAAAATGGGAATCCTCCGACGGAAAGTCGTTTGTAATGCAGCTTGTCGTACCACGGACGAGGGTCAAGGAGGTGTTACAGGAAATGCATGGCGGGGCGACCGGAGGCCACTTGGGAGTGAATAAGACGTTAGAAAAGGTACGAGAACGTTTTTATTGGTTAAAAGCGAAGGAAGATATTGAAGACTGGTGCAGAAAATGCGACGTGTGTGCAGCTAGCAAGGGTCCGAGAATCAAAACTCGAGGTAAGATGCACCAATACAACGTGGGAGCACCTTTCGAACGAATCGCCATTGACATCGCAGGGCCCTTTCCGGAGACCGACAATGGTAATCGGTATATCCTCGTAGTGATGGACTACTTCAGTAAGTGGCCGGAAGCGTTTCCGATCCCTAACCAGGAAGCCAGAACCGTGGCGGAGCAGATCGTCTACAATTGGGTTAGCAGATTCGGTGTGCCCTTGGAATTGCATTCTGACCAAGGGCGGAACTTCGAGTCAAGAATCTTCCAAGAGATGTGTCAACTACTCGGAATCAAAAAGACAAGGACAACCCCGCTTCATCCACAGTCGGACGGTATGGTGGAGCGTTTCAATAGGACTTTGGACGAACATCTCTCGAAGGTCGTAGGTGACTACCAACGGGATTGGGACCGGCAGATTCCCTTGTTTTTGATGGCCTATAGAAGTGCCGTGCATAGCACTACTCGACATACGCCGTTCGAAATCTTATTTGGTGGAATAGCTCGTTTACCCAGTGAGGTGCAATTTGGATCTCCTACCAATGAGCCCAGAAATGAAGAAGAGTACGTGGCGGACCTGAGGGAAAGGCTTAGGGACATACACCAAAGGACCAGAAGCCAGATTAAGATGACGAGCGACCGCATGAAGACCAGGTATGATGCCAAGGCAACAACGTCAGGATTCCAGGAAGGAGACCTAGTGTGGCTGTATAATCCCCATCGCCAAAAGGGGAAATCACCTAAGTTGCAGCAGAACTGGGAGGGTCCCTACAGAATAATAGCCCGCATCAACGATGTTGTCTACCGCATCCAGCGAGGACCAAGGGCCAAAATGAAAGTGGTTCATGTGGACCGACTGAGTCGATACAATGGCCGAAGTGAGGACACACTTGTTCGGGACGAACAAGTCTAAGAGGAGGGCAGTGTAACATAATGTAGCATAATAACTACGCCCTCGAACAGGCAACAAATTCCGAAGTGTCTTTTCATTGCTTTCTTTTGAGGTTCGTGTCTGAAATTAGTCACCACAGCTCGGATAATATCGCGGATAAAAGAGAACAAGAGAGAATTTGTTGCCTGTTCGAAATGAGTGTCATAATTTTTAGGGATTTTGTTTTTAGGTATTTTTGTTTTTGGTCGAAGAATTTGCTAGAAGTTTCTGGCTATCAGAAACTTCTGCTATATAAGGACAGATGGCGATCAAAAAAAAGGGACAGTTGGTTTAGAACCGTGGCGAAGAGATTGGAAAAGTGATAATGGGTGAAGTTGTAATTTGGTGATAAATTGAAAGTTGAGAGTGAACAAGAAAAAGTAATTAGTTTGGATTTGTGAATTAAGTAATAGAAAGGAGATAAAGTGATTTGAGAGGAAAGAGACCTTGTAAGAAAAGAATTTGCGAAGAATAGTATAGTGTGAACTTGAATTGTTCTATAGACTAGAAAATAAAGAAATAAGATTTCACAGAATAATTGTTTTATCTACTCGAGCCGTAGCTGCATATTACAATACCATAGTTTACTCTATGAAAAGGAACATGAAACAAAAAACGATTTCTAAGTGCTCTCGCAGGAGCATAAAACCCAATTAGAGACAAAAGATAGGGGCAATCAATATAATTATTAACTATGTCACGGATAAACAAAATCGAAAAGTACTTTCTTCTAGTGTAGAGTGGTTGAATTCCAAATAATTTACATCGAGTGTCATATGAAGGCATATCTATATACCAGCGGTCTCCGAATAGCTACTCTAGTAAATCTTTTTTGAATATTCTCTATTCATAAGGCGTGATGTTCGTAAAAAGGGTTCCAGACTACACTACAGTACTCTAGAGTTGACCTTACGAATGAAAAAAAAAATAGACATTTTAGTGTATGAGGATCAGAAAAATCCTTTGAATTTCGTAAAACAAAACCGAGCATTGAGTTACCTTTTGCAACTAAAAAGTCCATGTGAGCTAAATCCAGTTTTTTGTCAAAAATGACACCAAGATCTTTTTTAGAAGAAATAATAGACAAGGGCATATTACCAATCTTATATATAAAACAAACAGGGGAGAGGTTACAACAGTAGGTAAGGCTTTGACATTTCGAGACATTCAAATATAAAAAATTCTTACTACACCAAACTGTTAATCTCTGAAGAACTTCTTGCAGAAGAAGACAATCTTGCTCAGATTTAATTGGTCGAAATATTTTTAAGTCGTCGGCATACATAAGACATTCTGAATTTAAGATTATATCAGGAATATCATTTATAAGAAGGAGAAATAGCAAAGGGCCCGAAGTAACGTATACTGGTGTTGAAAGTGTGTCGTTAATCCGAACATACTGAATACTTTCTCTTAAATAGGACTTGATCCATTTCAAGAAGTTGGAGTGTATGCCCAATTCAAAAAGTTTTCATGATTTACTCTGTCGAATGCCTTAGAAAAATCTGTGTATATGACAGCGTATTGTAAACCATTCTCGAGGCTATTCAAAACAGAATTGAAAAAAATGGTTAAATTCGTGTCTGTAGATCTACCAGTAACAAAACCATGCTGACAAGGAGAAATAACTCTATTGAAAACAGGTGAGAGTTTGTCATATACGAGTTTTTCGAACATCTCTGGAATGGTAGAGATTTTGCAGATCGGGCGGTAATTTGATACCTCTTGCCTTGAACCAGATTTACGGACAGGTAATATAAAAGAACTTTTTCACACAGGGAGAAAGTTGCCATTGTCAAGAGAACGGTTAAAATCAAGTGAAGGGGTATAGCAAACGAGCTGGCACACATTTTTAAAATAATAGGAGGTATGCCGTCTATCCCTGGCCGTTTATCAAGTTTCAAACTAGTTAGCGCTGATTCAGCATCGCATATTGAAAAGTTCATACTACCAATGTTAACGAAATTATAACTTGAAGAATCAATGTCTGTACTAATAGTAGGTGTAGCTGAAACTCCATTCGTATAAACGGACTGAAAATGTTTAGCAAACAGGTTGCAAATAGTTAACAGATCCGAAAATGTTTCGTTTTCATAAAGCATGCAGGTAGGAATGTCATTCGAAAGTTTTTTTTACTATTGATGAAGCTCCAGAAACATTTGCTATTACAATAGTTTTTAAATTAGATTCAACGGAAAAAAGATATTGTTTGTAAAGAAATTTGTTTAAGACTTCAAATTGTTTCTGTAGAATTCGATACTGTTTGTACAGTTCAGGATCATTATTCTCTTTTCGAAATTGCTTATAAATTTAGTTTTTTCTGTTATTAAGATCAATTATTCTGTTACTAAACCAAACAGGCTTAGTCGCAGTAATATTTTTAGTTTTGGGAGTATACATATCAATTGCCACCTTTACAACCTGAGTAAAGACATTATACGATTCAATTAAATTTTCATTATTAAACTTTAGACATCAATCAATAGAATTAAGATAATCGGTTATACCGCTAAAATTAGCTTTAGCAAAATTGTATTGTAAATTAGGACTAAGAACAGATGGTTTAAAATAGTTATAAAATTCAAAATGTAAGCAAAAAGAAACATGAAAAATTGAATTAGGAAAAAGAGGAATCATGGAGTTGCTGATATTTACGCTAAATTCTGCATCAACAAAAACTAGGTCAAGCATATTATTAAATGAAGTTCGAAAATAACTAATTTGTCGAAGATCAAATTGAGCGAAAGTATCAACAACTTCACATTCATATCCAAAATTTACATTCAGTGGAACTAATCTCGACTCATCAGCGTCATATATCCACTTTATATTTGGTAAATTTAAATCACCCAATAATATGACGTGCTGATTATCATTTAAATTCTTTAAAACAAAACAACAATTACCAGCATGAGCTTTATACAATTCATAAGGACTTCTTGGTGGAATATAACTAATTATAACATATACTTCATTTATCGAATCAAAATTAATTTTAAGAATTAACTGATCAATATCCAGGGCAGCTGCTGATGAAGGAAAGTCAAGTTGAGTGCACTGCAACGATGCACGCACTGCGACCATCATTCCGCCTCCCCTCTAGCAGTCAAGCATTTCATAACAACGATCTTTACGGAAAACAGCATACTGTACATTGTTGAACATCTCCGCGCTGTTATTATTCTCAGAAAGCCAAGTCTCTGTGAGAGCAATGATGTCATACTGGGCAGAAGATGAAAAGAGAAGCACTTTTTCCATTTTGGTTCGAAGACCTCCAGTGTTTTGGTAAAATAAATGAAACTGATTAGCAGGAGAGCATGACACAGAAGGCGCATTAGAAAAAGAATTTGTATTTATTCTTGTTGATGATGAAGAGTTGCATCTTCATTTTTTGAATGATGTAGAAATTGTTTGAAGTATGGCCACACAGATAGATCCATTACACTAGCCAGTTTGTCGGATGGGATACTTAATTTAAAATTTACTGACTTTTCGCTAGAAGAGGGAAAACTTTCAAGAAAAGTTGAAGATTTTTCACGAGAAATTACCGGCACTGACAAAAAATTAGGATTTAAATTAATATTGTTATTATGAATTTCATTTTCATTGGAAAAGTTTTCTTGATCACTTTGATTATCTCGATCATTATTACGTTGTTGGGTATCTTGTTTTGATGGGGACGATTTTTTAATCAGTTCTTTTAAAAAAGAGATTTCCTTTTTAAGATCAATAACGCAGTTAGAGTTCGCAAAAGTGGTTAATAAAAGAAGAGAAATTTTGATTTGTACAAAAATTGCACTTCCAAAAGAAGTTAGAGTTTAATAATGTTTTATGATTAATATCACTAATTTCCGCACAGATTTTATGATAAGTTTGACCACAAAACTATCCGCACACTACACTTTCAGATCGTTTAACAATTTTAGCACACTTAGGGCAAATCTTAGACATTTTTAAATAGAAGGGATTGAGAAAGCACGTCTAGACTGACTGACTGACTAAGTACATTTATAACTTAAAGATTATATTAGTCTATTGTAAATGATGTTGAAACTAATTAATAAATATGAAATGATTTAACTCTTATTGTGAATATTTTTTATCAGAATTCGTAAACTTCGGTTACAAATTTTGGGAGCGATGCCCATTTTCTGAATTATGTTCAGTCAGCGACAGATAACTGGCCATTAGGAGGATGCAACACTGCCATGCTGGCAATAATCAGCTCATACGACTGAATTCAGCTGGTTAGCTAGGAGTTGGTGAGCACTGCATTGAAACCAATCGGCAAGGAGTAAAATTAGCTTTTTGTAGACTAGGCACAATGGACGGTCCATGGCAGTTCATCCACAAACCTCACAACTGCTACCATGTCAATGATGGTTACCAACAATGGCGGTTTAAAGAAATCAAACCTAGACAATAGAATTTGATGAGATATAATAACTTTCTAAATTTGGTAAAGGCAAGGCATTCAATGATTCAGGGAAACATACATGATGTGCTTTGTAATTAATTCGACTCACTAAGGTAATTTAATTTTTACTTGAAATTTTGATATTAGTCCTTAAATATTTAACCTATAAACCAATCAGTTGTTCTGTGATAAATTACGCTGCACCCAACTGAGCGAAAGTCACTGCAAGATATAACCACTTGTCACCTGAAGTCACATGAAGATCACCTTCATACTGAGACGAAAATGCTCTCGATCAAAGGGCACGACACCATGCTCTACCAACAATTTTTACTGGCCTGATCTCAACTTACCTTTGCCTTTGTCTGTTTTATCCTGTATTAAACTCTGCTTTCACAGGAAAAGCCTGTATTTTGCTAAAAGAAATATGGTCGCTTATGTATACCATTTAATAGTGTCTTTATTATTCACGTTCATGTTTTAACAAATTAAACATATTTTTTTTTTTTTTTTTTTATTGTTAATTCTGAAATATTTTCCTTGTTTAAATTAAATCTAGAAAGTGGTTAAGTTTTGAATGCGAATATATACTTGTATATACTATGCACGAGAAGGCTCTTTTTCCCTAGAAGACACGAAACGAAAGTTGTTTAAATAATTTTTTTGGTAGAATTAAAGAGAAGAAATTCACTTTAAAATTGGAGAACGCTTGCAGGATGTTCCTGGCTCCATATACATATGTAAGCACATAGTGGGAGATAAAACAAATCGACGACGACGACGACTACTATGGGATGTACTTTGCAATTCGGTTAATAGTTCGTACTTAAAAGTTAAAATGTTGAATACTATTCTTCATTAAAATTTACAAATTAGTTATTTTTTTTTTTTTTTTTTTTTGTTGCCTTTGTGGGAAGTACGACCAAGTGATCTGTTGTTTGATACATTTATGCCGTCTCTATTGCAATGCCCGCCGCAGTCTCTTTTAATTCATCCACGGTGGGGGTATCAATTTCCATTTGTTGATCTTCTGTTTTTTTACTATCTTTCAACGCAGCAGTCTCCCCCTTGGATTCCTCCTCTTCACCGCTGGCCTCCTTATCACTGAGCATGTTCTTGTAGGACTTTTCAGTGATTAAGACACGATTTGATTCGGATATATGCTTCGTGACCCTGCGAAATTCATCCACCATATCGCAGAATTGTTCCCAGAAATGTTCGTCCTCCCGAAAGACAAACATTCTCTTAAAGTTCTGATAGATCTTGGAGGCTCTCTCACGGATAATCTCGGCTTTTGTATTGAACTCGGCTTCCTGCTCGGGTGTTAGATTCCACTGTTTTAGATTGCCAACGTATTTGCGCAGTCGTCGGATCGTGTCTACACAGTCAGCGTTGCGTTTCAGCATCAGGGCGTTGAGGTCCAAATCCTTGTATTGATCCAACAGTTGAAGACATCGATCGATGTCGGCCCGCTTGAGGCCTAAACTCTCGCGCAAGTCTTGCGAGAGGCGAATAAAATCTCGTTCCATAAAGAGAGCATCTTCTTGATCAATCATTTCGGCGGTGAAACGGTCTGCTTCTTCCTTATGCACACGGGATCGATGTGGATTGAGGACAATGCGTTCTTTGAGAGAGTCAACCTTCACCAAACCGAGTTCGATCTTTTCCTTCAGATTGTAGCACTCTTTGCGCATATCGTCCTCCCACTGTTTCTTCTCAGTGTCGTCAGCGAAAGATTCGGGTTTCTCATAGTCAAGCTTGATACCAACACATTTGCCGGCTTGAGTGTACGCCAATAGCAAATCGTTTTGGATTTCCGACTTGGTTGGAGATTTCGAGGATTTTTTGTGTGGTGTTTTTGATTTAGCTATATCGTTGGTGCTCGATTCCTTTGCTGAAATGAGTCAGTTTTATAATTAATCTAGGTATAGCCTAAAATCTAAGTAAAAGGGAAGTTAAAAAGGCTATTACTGTTGAGGATAGAGAACACGAAGAACCAGCGCGTTCGGCCACAAATAAACAGTAGACGCCAGAGGGATAGGTCTATTTCCTAGAATGGACTATAGAACACTGGACAAAACCAACAACGAAACTATTTCAGCAGCAGCAACACTGTCCAAAAATACAGCCTGCACGACAACACCTTCGAAAACGTGCGTGAAACATCACTATATCTAGCACACGATTCCCGCACTTCAATATTTATAAGGTAACCTAGCGCTCTCCGGATCAACTAACTGTCAATCAAAATGATCACCACGCGATTGATGCAAGGCACTTCTCCAATATTTTGGATGTTCGTACCTTTCGGATCACTCCCTTATTGCTGCCAAGATACACGTGGTGATGAGCAAAACTTCGCTGCCAGGTGGGGAGACCTCCATTCAACCCGGGCTATGATGATCAACAATTTCGTCCAATCGACCAAAGTGAAGTGAAGATAACAATACCTAAGCTTAAATCCAAAAAGGTTGCTGGCGCCGACGGTCTAACTGCCAAGCTATGTAAAATCAGTGATGATTTAGTACGAAGCATACATCAACTCATCTGTAAGATATGGTCGGATGAAAGTATGCCCGACAAATGAAACATCGTTTGCCAGATGCTCAATGAAGGAAACCCTCTGAACTGCGCCAACTACAGAAGTACCAGTGTCCTCAACATCGCGTATAAAATCCTATCTGCCATATTATGTGAACGCCTTAAACCTTTTGTCAACAATCTGATTAAACTGTATAGATCTGATTAAACCGTATAGGACAGATCTTAGGATTCTCCAAATCGATACTCACCACCTTTTCATCGATTTTAAAGCCGGCTATGATAGCGACTATAGAGACGAGGTATACAGGGCCATGTCAGTGTAACGAAGAATCCCTCTTGCCAAGCGCTTTTTCTTTGAGCTGAGAAGGCAATTGATAAGCAAAACCCTCTCACAGACAACTAAGGTGACTCTTCGAATCCATTCCGGGGGGACGTTTTAGCACTGCTAAAATCAGGATTAAGTAGTGGCTAACTGAAGAAGCAAACCATTACTGGAGGGAAACTGAAGGTAACAGACAGGCTAAAATCTTCATGCCAAGTACTTCCCACAAAATAAACGAAACAATTCGTCTGATCACTGGATTCTTAACGGGACACTGTTAAGTTAAAAAGCATCTAATGGCCACGAGAATAGCCCAAGACAATGTATGTAGAATGTGCAACGAGAACGAAGAAACTGCCGAGCTTATACTTTGCCACTGACTCGTGGACATCCTTATACGCAGCAAAATTGATGTAAGAAACCTATAGGTAAATCAGCACGCGTATGTCAAAGGCAAATCAGTCAAGACGACACAGTGGAAAAATCGATACTATACATAGAGTGCACATGTACCGTTTCTTGTTGTGGCAGTTTCTTGGGTGGGCAGAAAAATATGGTTTAGGAGTAAATCCATCAAAAACTGAGTTGTTTCCCTTTACGAAGAAAAAAATTATGCCGGGCTTCGTGCTGCCGAGACTGAGGGATTCAGTCATTTCTCTGTCAAAAATTGCAAAGTATTTGGGTCTGATCCTAGACAGTAAACCGAACTGAAACGCAAACATTAAAAATAGAGTGAAGAAAACTTCGATGGTGCTCTACACCTGCAACGGAATATGGTATGTTGAAAAACATAGAGTCCGTCCATTGGAAAATAACCGTGTATGGTCATAGCTTAATACTCAAAATCACATGCTGTTGCCACTAATTCAGAAATAGCAATATGCACGGAGCAAGATCTTCTCTTCTCTGAGAAACTCGGCATCTCCTCACCCATACGACTACCAGACTGCACCGTCTTCCAAGCAGAAGTTCTAACCGTTCTAGACATCCAAAGGGCGAGAATACTAGACATATCACAGGAGGATACCTCCACCTGCGTTGATAGCAGACATTAATGGGATGGCAGCAGTAAAAATCAAATCGAAAATAGCCAGGATCTGTCACGCAGAACTAAGGGCTATGGGTAGACAGAACAATGTCCGAATTATTTGGGTGCCTAGCCATAGTGACTACATAGAAAACGAAAAAGCAGATGAATTGGTCAGGTTTGGGTCCGACCGATGTAGCCAATACAAGAGTTCATTTACCAATCTCACACATAAAATCATTAATAATGAAAGACTACCTATCCAAAGCAGAAAACAGGTGGGGAAACATTTAAACCTGCAGCAATCAACAAGCTTAATATCTCTTAATCATTCATTGCTCTAGCGTTAAGCGTGATAAATAGACACAACATCCTAGGATAACACTCAAAGCGTATGAGAGACTACGGGGAAGTGGTATAGGACACCTTAAACTTCATATGCTTCTCCTAGGGCACTTCTCCTTTAGAGACCTACACGAGATAGCAAACATATCTCTGAAAGCAATTCTAAAGTTTTGCGTCAAGTCGAGACAGACGACGTAATATCAACCATTCCCACAGCATAACTTTGATTCTTCTCTTTCCAGCAACCCTCGGACCTAACCTAACTTTATTTAGGTGATTACTATCTAGAAACGGATGATATAGATGTAAGACAACCCAAAGATTTGGCCGAATTCATCACCAAATCAGGCATCATGGAAGAGCTTTAATATGAAAATCTTTTTTTTTTTTTTTTTTAATGTTCTCCACCACTTAGAATTGTGTTCTTTGAAATTTGTAAAGCCCAGTGATAGAGTGAAAGGAAAAGGTACAGGAAAGAGTTAAGAGTGGAGAGTTAACCAGAGAGAGTGAGATTCTTTGCAAATTGTAGGTTTCTGGAAATACTCGTACTGAGGAATTCCATATTCGTGTTGAATGGCTAAAAAACGATCTCCTACACGTGTATTACGACTAAACAGACGGACAGGCGGGATACGACTATATATTTCGTCAGAACATTTACTGTGGAAATAACGGTACAGGAACGCAAAGCATCCAACATTCCGGCGAAAGGATTTGGCTGCATACAAACTTATCACTCATCATCCGTCAGTCTACAAGCTTGTCGTTGAACAGAATCAAGTAGGCGGGAGCTTCCGCTCAAACATGTGAGTTAAATTCAAATTCTGGACGAGCATAACCTTATAGATTGTGCGAAGTCCGCAGGAGTGAAAAACCCTTTACACCTCTTAAGGAATTCTAGGCATCTACCACCCGCTTTTGCAGCATCAGTAATCTGCTGGTCCCATCGAAGGTCTGGGCTAACAAGTATGCCAAACCATTAGATTCCCCAAGATCAACACTAACCATTCTAATTTTATCCACGTTAGTATCCCGGTTCATATACAAAATATAACACAGTTTCTTTTTTGACGTGTTAAACCCAACTCGGTTTTTCGTAGCGCAATTGACGATTGCATCAATATCAGAGTTGAGTTTGAGTGGTGTCGTTAGCGAATAGGCGAAGTCTAGACTCCTGTCCCGCGAAGGAATCAATTAAATTATGACTAACAGAAAAGAGCCCTGGAGAACACCTGCATTAGTCAAGAACCTGCAATGGTCGACCACTTCACGAAAATGTCGCTGACAACATGCGCTTCAAGCTTATTAAGGAGGAGACTATGCGACACTTTACAGCAGATGAACTAGTTAAAAAGGGATCAGCATTGGTTTTTCAACATACTCGGATATCAGTGGAAGCGCCAATAGGTGAACTAAAAAGGAAAATAGACCGAAAAGCAAGAGAACTGATTAACTGCACATAGTCCGCCAGAAGCGACTGTGTCATATCTCGCAGCTTATTGCAGACAGTGGATGAAAACAGAACAAAAAGCCTATTGGCGATGAATAAAAAAGAAATTCGAATCTTGATAGGCGCACTAACAGGACACTGCGCGATAGGGGTAATGGCTGCCAGACTATGCATCAACACACCTGACCACTGCAGGAGAACAGGAAACCATCAAAACACTTGTTATGTGATTGCCCAAATCTATAAAAAAAAAACTGCCGCCTCCGTCATATGAGAAACAGGCTTTTTGACGAAATAGGGGATCTCGTACAAGTACCACTTAGGAACATGATAGGCTTCATAAAGAGTGCAGGCTGGTTTGCAACAGAAGCCACCGCAAGACAAAGTTTTTAAATATAGGTTCCATACAACAAAAAGTTCCTTCTATCTGGAAAAATGCCTGCCCTGAATTCTTCTTCGAGCATTCAATGTGGTAACGCAGTAGACCTGTTCTGGTCTAAGTGAATCCTACCGATTACGAAAAATAGCCACCTAACACTGATCGCCTTAAACAATCCAATTGGACAACAAAACCACAAAACCACAAAAAAAAAAACATGCGCATGCGCGTTATTGTAGGTACTCACCTTCCGCTGGTTTTACACGTTTTGGTGGAGGCTGTGGAACTTCCTCCTCGTCCATGTATCGCTTGGGTTTGATTTTTCGGCCACTCCGACTCACAAGCTCAGTTTCCGAAGCAATCTTTACAACTTCCGCTGGTGGCGTAGCAACAGCCACAGTAGGAGCAGCAACAGGAGCTTCTTTCTCTTCTTCTATGGCTGGCTCAGCAACCTCTGCTTGTTCTTCGACTACCTCAGCTGCAACTTCGTCTATCGTCTCATTTGCTGCAGCAGCACTCCCCGTAGCATTCTCATCAATTGCCTCTTCAGCTGCACTCTCTTCCAATTGATTTGTCTCATCCAAATCAGTGACTATTGTGGTATCATTATTGCCAGCCTCCGCCTGTAGAGCAGCACTCGCATCAAGCTCTTCCAAATTAATTGGCGCCGAATCTTCGCCATTGAGTGCCGCTTCTATTTGGGCGATTGCCTCGCGGAAATTCGAACGTTTCAAGTTTTTGTCGGTGGCAAACTTATCTTTGCTATCCACATAGTTGAAGAGATCCTCTATCTTTATGTTGGCCGTCTCACCAGTTCCGTAAAAGTACACATTGTACTTTTTATTGTTGGTTTTTGTTATTTTCGCCGGCCATGGCGGATAGCCCTTAACTTTGGCGAACACCAAATCACCGATGTTGAAGGTTTTATCTTTCTTGCCCATTAGAATTGTGTGCGAAAAGATGGATATTTTAGCTTTTCACAGATGTTTGGTGATTTCCTCTTGTGATTTTGTTGAATAATCTGTTTTTAATTTTAACACTACGTCGCGCTGTGTTAAGTGCAGAGAAATCGCGTGTGGAACTTGAGCATTCAACGCGATCCACAGAAACAATTCTTTTTTGCAGTGCTGTTGATGGCGGGCACTCAATCTTTACTCGTGGGTGTAGTGATGTGTTCAGTTAAGTGGAATACCTGTAGTAGATTAAAAGTGGGACAATAATGTAGTAAAATGCAGTTTGCTGTTATGGCGAATACGGTGTTGCCCCCACCCGGAAGAAAAAGCGAAGTAAGTCAAAAAATAATATTAAATTGTTGTGTTTGTTATAGATCAATTTATTTATAAAGAAGTTCGTCAAGTGTGAGTATGGCCTCTCGCGGTTATTCCGTAATACATTTGACAGACCAATATTTATCACGATTAACATCCAATCTCACTTAAATTTAATAGTAGCAATTTAACCCTCACACAACGCTACCACTTTGACAGTAATAGTAGTAGATTCATTGCTTTTTCAAGAATTCTTTTCTAACATACACTTTGAATTTCATCTATAAATATCCATATTCAACGCACTCCTTCATATGTAATAGGCGAATTCCATTATTTTAATTATTTTTTTCTAAATTTATTAATAATTATTAGGTAAACAATAAAAATGAGAAAAAACTAGGGTATTTTTGTGAGGACATTTCTGCACAATTGGATTTCATGCATAAAAGCCTAACGCTTACTGAAATGACTTTTTCTAAAAGTACGCGATTGATTTTGGTACTAAAACTAGTATTGGTTTTCTGAAAATTTCGATCTCAGAACTTTGATCAAACTTAACATTAATGTAATAGAGAATCTCAAAAAAGTGAGTCTCTCAATTCTGTCTATCTGTTTATATGTCTATACTCAAAATTAAAAAAATGTCATTGTTTACCAACTTTTTGGATAAATGGCAATATATATAATATTATTTAATTTTAAAGGTTTTTTTAAATCTTTTGATTGAATTGCGTGAATTTCAAATCTGAGTGATTTTCAAGTGAGTACGTGTTTGTAAATATCATTGATGAATTTTTTTTATATTAATAGTATGCGACTGGGTAATATTATTTATTTTTTTCTCCATTTCAGCCATTAAACTGAATCTGGGAAATTCAGTACTGTATTTAAAAGTTAAAAAAATGTGCTAAAAGTAGACTGATAATATGAAGGTATACAATACTGTTCATATGCATTGACAGAGGTCATACCCATACAGAATTCCCGTCGGGTATGAACTAGAAAGATATAACCAACTCCGCGCAATTTTCATTTAAATGACATTTTGATTCCTCATTGAATTTCAATGAGCTGTCAGAAACTGTGGAAAGTTGCCATTTTCGATTTTCATGGCGAATTCGGTGTACTTTCATTTGTTTTAAGGTAAATAAAAAGGAATTAAATTGTTTAAAAAGTTGTTCTTTTCTACAAGTTATATTCGAAGTGAGTTATTTATGGTTACGCGTTTATAAAAAAAAATATGGTATAATAAATATTGGTCAGTAGTCGTCAGTAGATTTGAATTTGGTAGTAGATTTCAATTTGGTAGTAGATTTGAATTTGGAAATAATTCCTATAAAGCTGGAAATGGTCCTAATCGATTTATGTCAAGTCCGTAAACAAAATTATTATAACTTTATCGAATATAACGTTACAAAAGAATAACATTTTTCAACAATCTAATTCTGCACATTGTTCAGCTGGCAAAATATTGGAGTTATATCATGTGTCAAAGTATGTTTCATTGCAACAAGCTGCTGCAGCCAATTCAACTGAATGAGCCAATTGTCAATATTTTGCAAATGGTCTATAAAAATGTCGGTCGACAATTAATCGCTCGTGTGACGGGGTATTCAATGACTTCTGATCGATCAATAAAAATGTCGTGCGACAATAAGTCGCTCGTGTAGGGCCACAAGTGTGCAGAATTCAAAAAATAAATAAATAGAAAATGGTAGGTCTCTACGGTTTCTGACAGCTTATTTCACTTCTGATAGCAAAAAATCTCGATCTGCGATTTTAATATCAATGCCAATAGTAATGGTAACGGAATATTCTTTGTTTTTTTTTTAAGAAAAAAGGAAATAATTCCTTATTCATGCGGTAGTGCATTTAATCGCAACGTGCAGTAAATTCAGAAAAATAGGGGAAGCAACTCAATTCTGCTCGCTTGCTATTTTGTGTTGCGGAATATCGAATAGAATAATAGAATACAAAAAACAATAAAATGAATAAACATTAAATTAAAAACAGTTTTTCATGCCTAGTAACAAACAGGCACTAACAAAACAGTTTTACTCTGCAATGACGGTAAAAAAGAATTCACTGTTAAAACATTGTATCGGTTCAATCGTACGTTTTCTGCAACATCAGTGTGCTCCGACATATGTTGAGCAAAACATACTAATTTCCAAGAAATCGGTCTAATAAAAAGTTACCGGAGGCAATATCCTTAATGTACATATCTGGCAATTCAATTGACCACGGAGTATTCCAAGCAACTGAGGATTTACTTACCCTGAAATCAGTGGTGTGGCGTATTCGGGAAAAAAGATAAGAGCTCGGAGCATTAACGGCTCTGAACAAATGGAGGCCAACATCATTGATAATGGACAATGGTAGGACAAAGGTAATGTTATTCCATATGTGCCTTCAGTTATAATCAAGGAAAATATTCCTGTAGTTATGGAAAAATCTAATAATATTATTTAGAACTAATGTCAAAAAAACTAGCAGAAGACTTAAAAGTTACAATTCTAGATCTAGCTTTTCGTTAAGAATCCCGAGATTCACTCGGAATTGGTTAGATTTTTTAAAGAAACTGAGGATATTGGGCCAGCGCACACTGGATCAATTTTCGCCCGGGGTAAGACCGGGGTATTTTTTGCTTCAATCGCACACTGGATGAATAATGTGGGGGAAAATTGTGTATAGTACATGAACCGATTTTCATTGTAGTAGTATTTCTGATAATTTGACAGTTCACAAAAGGAAAATTGTTTGATTATAGTTTTGCTTTGTTTACGAATTGAAACAAAGCGTAACAGGTTTGTGAAATATTTATTTCTAAAACAATTATATATTTTATTAAATAATTATATTTTTTGAATTGAGGAAGAATAACAATTACAATATGGGATTATTTTAGGTAGAAGATTAAAATGGATAATTCAGATACAGAAATCATATAAAAAGGTATCCTCTTTTGTATTCTCCAATCAACTTCAATGTTTCCAGTTTAGTCCACGAATTTCCTTGCTTAAAATTTTCCACCTTTCCTTTTTTTTTAATGTTCACTCCTCGGCTGCCAAATTACAAATGCGATGCGCATGACACATACATTTTTTTTACCTCTCGAAATTGACAACTTATGTGTGAATTGGTTTTCCCCCGATGTTCAACCACTTCAACGCTGGATGAACATTTTACCCCGTTTCTTATTTTACATTATCCCTTTTCTATAAAAAGTCAGTTTTACCCCGGGGGAAATGATCCAGTGTGCGCTGGCCCATTGATGCGTATTCGTTTTCCCATGAGGAAAACAAATCGCATAGATTGTTTTTGAGAGGCCTTACCACGGATTTTTCGGTTATTCGTGGCGTCTGGTTCAGGAGAAATGCCCGATTCACAATGCAGCGTGATAGCGAGACGAGAGCGAGGCGAGAAATTGTCGTCGTCATAAAATCGTTTCCCAGTTCACAATGAAGGCGATACTTTTGACAGCGAGCCTATATTATCTATGTGTTAAAGTGAAAAAGCAACAACGGCAACACACCACCTTTCTCTTTCTGGCTACATAACAAAGTCGCATCAGCCTACTGACATTGTGTATTGTTTCATACATTTGCATAGATCGAAACCTTTTTTGACAACTCGCGCTAGACTCGTCTCGCTCTCGTCTCGCTATCACGCTGCATTGTGAATCGGGCAAAAGACCATAAATTCCCAAATTGTACAAAGAACAAAGAAGGCGCGTTGTAGTAAACAAGGCAAATATCTGAGTTGATTGGACTATACTTTAACAGTCCTAATTATATACATATGTATGTAAACAGAAAGATACTCGTAGAATTATAACAACTATGAGTATTAGAATAGAATAAATAAGACTCAATAAAGTTAACTTGAAAGTTGAAACTCATTTAGGCCATTCAATTTTGCATGTAGGTACGAGTATACCTACCTGTTGGTCGAAATAGTGTACCCCCGAAGTTGGCTATCTCTATAGTTAATCTCTGCTGTGATGAGAACGTTCTAGTCGAAGCGGTTGATAATTTTCCAAGCAAATCAGAACAAAATATTCGAGTAATTAAATAGTTTATACTTGTAGCTAAAAATTATGGAATTAGATAGTGATTCTAAAGAACTTGTAGAGTCCTCAACAGATGTTTGGGGAATTAAACAAAATCAAATCACTGATTACGAACATGATGCAGACATATTTTTGCGAGCAATCAAATCAATAAAAAATGTATATAGTTACAATAGCTTAAAAGAGCGATATATTGATGAAAAGTGTATTGTAATATGCAGGCTACGGCTCGAGTAGATAAAACGATATTCTGTGAAATTTATTTCTTTATTTTCTAGTCTATAGAACAATTCAAGTTCACACTATACTATTCTTCGCAAATTCTTTTCTTACAAGGTCTCTTTCCTCTCAAATCACTTTATCTCCTTTCAATTACTTAATTCACAAATCCAAACTAATTACTCCTTCTTGTTAACTCTCAACTTTCAATTTATCACAAAATTACAACTTCGCCTATTATCACTTTTCTAATCTCTTCGCCACAGTTTAAAAATCACTGTCTTTCCTATTGATCGCCATCTGTCCTTATATAGCAGAAGTTTCAGATAGCCAGAAACTTCTAGCAAATTCTTCGACCACTGGAAATAATTCCAAGATGACAATCATTTCTTCCAGTTATAATTCTCTCTTTATCCGTGGCTTTGTCAGCTATTGCGAACCTCGAATGAAAGTACAGTTTGGAATGGGCTGTAGGAGCGTAGTTATTATTCTACATTATTGTTGCATACTTTTAGACGATGTTACACTGCCCCCCTCTTAGACTTGTTCGTCCCGAACAAGTGCGTCCTCACTTCGACCATTGTATCGACTCAGTCGGTCCACATGAACCACTTTCATTTTGGCCCTTTGTCCTCGCTGGATGCGGTAGACAACATCGTTGATGCGGGTTACTATTCTGTATGGACCCTCCCAGTTCCGCTGCAATTTAGGTGATTTCCCCTTTTGGCGATGGGGATTATACAGCCACACTAGATCTCCTTCCTGGAATCCTGACGTTGTTGCCTTGGCATCATACCTGGTCTTCATGCGGTCGCTCGTTATCTTAATCTGGCTTCTGGTCCTTTGGTGTATGTCCCTAAGCCTTTCCCTAAGGTCCGCCACGTACTCTTCTTCATTTCTGGGCTCATTGGTAGGAGATCCAAATTTCACCTCACTGGGTAAACGAGCTATTCCACCAAATAAGATTTCGAACGGCGTATGTCGAGTAGTGCTATGCACGGCACTTCTATAGGCCATCAAAAACAAGGGAATCTGCCGGTCCCAATCCCGTTGGTAGTCACCTACGACCTTCGAGAGATGTTCGTCCAAAGTCCTATTGAAACGCTCCACCATACCGTCCGACTGTGGATGAAGCGGGGTTGTCCTTGTCTTTTTGATTCCGAGTAGTTGACACATCTCTTGGAAGATTCTTGACTCGAAGTTCCTCCCTTGGTCAGAATGCAATTCCAAGGGCACACCGAATCTGCTAACCCAATTGTAGACGATCTGCTCCGCCACGGTTCTGGCTTCCTGGTTAGGGATCGGAAACGCTTCCGGCCACTTACTGAAGTAGTCCATCACTACGAGTATATACCGATTACCATTGTCGGTTTCCGGAAAGGGCCCTGCGATGTCAATGGCGATTCGTTCGAAAGGTGCTCCCACGTTGTGTTGGTGCATCTTACCTCGAGTTTTGGTTCTCGGACCCTTACTAGCTGCACACACGTCGCATTCTCTGCACCAGTCTTCGATATCTTCCTTCGCTTTTAACCAATAAAAACGTTCTCGTACCTTTTCTAGCGTCTTATTCACTCCCAAGTGGCCTCCGGACGCCCCGCCATGCATTTCCTGTAACACCTCCTTGACACTCGTCCGCGGTACTACAAGCTGCATTACAAACGACTTTCCGTCGGAGGATTCCCATTTTCTTCTCAGAACACCTTCTTGGACATGGAGGGAGTCCCACTGCGCAAAATATGCCTTTAAGGTCGGGCTTCTGTGAGAGATGTCCTGATGATCCGGTTTCTCCATGTTCTCCTTCCAGGCCAGAATCGGCTCGATATCCGGGTCTTCCTTCTGAGCGTTCCGGATCTCATCTACGCTCCAGCCGGCGATAGGTTCGGCTCTCATTCTTTGGATGGAAACCAGCTCCCGTTCTTCCTGACGCGCACAATGTTTACAATCCGTTCTGCATGGTCTCCGGGACAGTGCATCCGCATTAGAGTGGAGTTTTCCTTTACGATGCTGTATTTCGTAGTCGTAGATTTGCAGCCTTTCGATCCATCTTGCGACCTGACCCTCAGGACTCTTGAACTGTAATAGCCATTTTAAGGCTGCATGGTCTGTGCGAAGAACGAACTTCCTCCCGTAGAGGTATTTGTGAAAATGCTTCGTAGCCAAGATCAAAGCTAGAAGTTCTCTCCTTGTCACGCAGTAGTTCCTTTCTGGCTTAGAGAGCACCTTGCTGAAGTACGCAACCACCTTCTCTTGGCCGTCATGCACCTGGGAGAGTACGGCTCCTACCCCAACATTACTAGCATCTGCATCCACAATGAACGTTTCCCCGGGAGTGGGGTAAGCCAGTATCGGGGCATCGCATAGCCGTTGTTTAAGTGCCTTGAAGCTCTTCTCGCACTCAATTGTCCATTTGAATTGTTTTCCCTTTTCCGTCAACTGGTGCAGGTTCTTTGCGATCCCGGCAAAATCCTTCACGAACCGTCTGTAGTAGGTGGCTAGGCCCAGGAAGCTCCTTAGTTGGTGTTTATCCTTGGGGACTGGCCAGTTTTTCACCGCTTCGACCTTCTCTGGATCGGTTCTCACTCCTTTCGCTGAAATTATGTGCCCCAAGTACTTGACTTCCGCTCTAAACAGGGCGCACTTCTTGGGGTTGAGCTTCAGGTGGGCACTTCGAAGCCTTTGAAACACATCCCTTAGATTGTCTCGGTGTTGCGCAAACGATTTTCCTACGACGATGACATCATCCAAGTATACCAAACAGGTTTTCCATGTTAACCCTTGCAGGACACATTCCATCAATCGCTCGAAAGTCGCCGGAGCATTGCACAGCCCGAATGGCATTACCGTGAATTGCCATAGCCCATTTCCTGCGGTGAAGGCGGTTTTCTCCCGGTCTTCTGGATGGATCTGTACCTGCCAGTAGCCACTCTTCAAGTCGAGAGTGGAAAACCATCGGGCTCCTGATAGTGTGTCTAGCGTGTCGTCAATCCGTGGCAGAGGGTAGATGTCTTTCTTGGTGACGTAATTGAGCTGCCGATAGTCCACGCAGAACCGCGTGCTGCCATCTTTCTTCTTAACCAGTACAACCGGTGATGCCCACGGACTTTTGGAACTTTCAATCAGACCTTCTTTCTCCATTGCCGACACCATCTCTGCAACTTCTGTCTGCTTTGCCAATGGAAGGCGCCTAGCAGGCTGACGAATTGGTCTAGTATCACCAGTGTCTATTCGATGTTGTACCAGGTGTGTTCGGCCGTATTCTCCGTCCTGTGAGGCAAATACATCAGCGTACTCATTGATAAGATTCTCTGCCATAGTTCGCTGCTCCTGATTCAGCTCACTGGACTGGAGAATCGTCTCTCTCGTTTCCGCTGTCCAAGGTGATGGGAGAGGTTTTGGAGCATCACGTTCAGATATTGTTGCGACGGCGGTAATCGGCGTGCATTTTCCAGTCACCTCCCCTCGCCTTAGTTTGACAGTGTGTGGTCTTGCGTTCAAAACTCTCACTGGAACCATGGTGTTCTTTGGTTCGACTAACGTCTTTCCCAAGATGTAGTCTTGAGAATTCTTCTCTGGGTCTGGTTCTACTATGTAGAATCGGTGGCTCCCAAGATCACCTTCCAGCTTCGTCCAAATGATTGTCTCTGAAGACGGCGGCAAAACTTCGTCTTTGCTGATGACTGTCCTGAGAGTTACGGCATTCTCATTTCCGTACACCATCGGAACCTCCACATTTCGATACCTCAGTACTTGCATCCCGATGTCCAAGATTACTTCATTTGCTTTCATGAAGTCTATTCCGATGATGCACTCGTCGCATATATCTGCCACCAGAAACGCATGGGCGAACGTCAGTCCTGCCAGAGTAATCGTAAGACGAACTTCTCCAAATACCTTCGCCATTTCCCCTGTGGCAGTCTTCAGGCAGTAGCTGTTGGTGTTGTGCAGCCAGGAGCCTTTGACGATATCTCTTCTTACAATGGAGGCGGTGGCACCTGTGTCGATGGTGGCTACGCACTTCTTCTTGTTGATTAGTGCCTCCACTGTCAGGCTCTTGTTACCCCGTTTGGTTTGCGAAACTTGAATGGTGGTCCTGGGGGCCTCGATTCCAGTAACCAACTTCTGCCCCGCGAAGTTGGTCCTTACGCATCCCCCGACTGCTGGTTTTGGGAAGTCTGACCGACAGGATGCTTCCTCTCTGCTTCTCCTACTTCCGCAATGTGGACAATTTCCTCGTCTAGGTGCACTTCTGCACTACCGTTGTAGGTGTCCGGTTTGGTTGCAATTCCAGCAACGGATTTGACTTCCGCGAGCTCTGTCTTCATCCATGACGGCTGTTCTCTGGCATGAGCATTCCACGACGGACATTTCCCTGACACGGTGTATTCCCTGGTATGCTTGGTCCGCAGCCTTCATTGACAAAGCGAATGCCAATGCCTCGGGGAGTGTTCGCTTTTCAGCCATCCTTACAGCCATTTGCAGTTGTCTGTCCTCTATGGCCTGAATAAAAGCTTCCACCGCCATTTCGTTGATAAGCTCCTCACCGGCTTTAGGGTATGAAAGATGGGCTAGTCGCTCTATATCCGCTTGCAACTGTTGGAGCGTTTCCCCCCTTTTCTGGACTCGACTACGCAGCTGAACCCTGTACACCTGCTGCATGTGTTCATCCCCAAACCGCATCTCGATAGCCTGAACCAGAGAGTCGTAGTTCTGCTGTTTATCTTCCGGGATGGTCTGCAAGAGCTCCGCAGCTGGACCCCTCAGTGCAAGCGTGAGTGCAATAGACTTCTCTTCATCGTCCCAGCTATTGGTCATTGCGGCCGCTTCGAATTGCCTCTTATAAATTGGCCATGATGTTTGACCATCGAAGATAGGAGGCTGCATCTCCTTTCTTCTCAGACCGTCAGTGGAATATTCCCGTGCTTTCTGTCTCTTCACGTTGCTGAGCTCCTTAGCAAGACTTTCGACTTGCTTTTCTACTTTTTCAAACTGAGTCTCTATCTTCCCGAACTGAGTTTCATGTTTCTCAAAATTTTCATTGAATCTAGTTTCGACTTTTTCGAGTTGCGTCTCGACCTTCTCGATTTTCTCTTCGATCACTTCGAATTTGGATTCCAAGTTCTTGTTTTGCTCATCAAGTTTACTTTCCAGAGCATCTAGAGAATTCTTTTGTTCGTCCATTGCTTTCTTTTGTTCGTCCATTGCTTTCTTTTGTTCGTCCAGCTTAAGTTCTAGAGAATTCCTCTGGTCGTCCATTGCTTTCTTTTGGTCGTCCAGCTTAAGTTCTATAGAATTCCTTTGGTCTTCTATTGCTTTCTTTTGTTCGTCCATGACTAACTTAAGTTGCAGGAGCAGACTTGTTATACCCGGGTCGGCTGCTGTACTTGCTGGTTCCTCTTCCACGTCAAACTCTACGTCGTGCGGATTTTCACCTTCCTGCGTTACTGCTTCTTCCAGACGAATCAGCAGGGCATCTTTTCCCCCAGTTGTGTCGAGGTTCCGCTTACTGAGTTCTGCCTTTAGTTGAGTTATAGTTAGTTTTCCCAATTTGCGACCCATTTTGCGCAACTAATTAACTCAACACAGAAATCGTTTTTTTTTTTTTTTTTTTGTGCAATTTCACACCACGGAAATAGTTATTCACAGAATAAGTTTTATCCCACTTCTGACACCAATGTAATATGCAGGCTACGGCTCGAGTAGATAAAACGATATTCTGTGAAATTTATTTCTTTATTTTCTAGTCTATAGAACAATTCAAGTTCACACTATACTATTCTTCGCAAATTCTTTTCTTACAAGGTCTCTTTCCTCTCAAATCACTTTATCTCCTTTCAATTACTTAATTCACAAATCCAAACTAATTACTCCTTCTTGTTAACTCTCAACTTTCAATTTATCACAAAATTACAACTTCGCCTATTATCACTTTTCTAATCTCTTCGCCACAGTTTAAAAATCACTGTCTTTCCTATTGATCGCCATCTGTCCTTATATAGCAGAAGTTTCAGATAGCCAGAAACTTCTAGCAAATTCTTCGACCACTGGAAATAATTCCAAGATGACAATCATTTCTTCCAGTTATAATTCTCTCTTTATCCGTGGCTTTGTCAGCTATTGCGAACCTCGAATGAAAGTACAGTTTGGAATGGGCTGTAGGAGCGTAGTTATTATTCTACATTATTGTTGCATACTTTTAGACGATGTTACAGTATTATAAAAACTCAAAAATTTAAATATATTGTAATATGCGAGCTACGGCTCGAGTAGATAAAACGATATTCTGTGAAATTTATTTCTTTATTTTCTAGTCTATAGGACAATTCAAGTTCACACTATACTATTCTTCGCAAATTCTTTTCTTACAAGGTCTCTTTCCTCTCAAATCACTTTATCTCCTTTCAATTACTTAATTCACAAATCCAAACTAATTACTCCTTCTTGTTAACTCTCAACTTTCAATTTATCACAAAATTACAACTTCGCCTATTATCACTTTTCTAATCTCTTCGCCACAGTTTAAAAATCACTGTCTTTCCTATTGATCGCCATCTGTCCTTATATAGCAGAAGTTTCAGATAGCCAGAAACTTCTAGCAAATTCTTCGACCACTGGAAATAATTCCAAGATGACAATCATTTCTTCCAGTTATAATTCTCTCTTTATCCGTGGCTTTGTCAGCTATTGCGAACCTCGAATGAAAGTACAGTTTGGAATGGGCTGTAGGAGCGTAGTTATTATTCTACATTATTGTTGCATACTTTCAGACGATGTTACACTGCCCCCCTCTTAGACTTGTTCGTCCCGAACAAGTGCGTCCTCACTTCGACCATTGTATCGACTCAGTCGGTCCACATGAACCACTTTCATTTTGGCCCTTGGTCCTCGCTGGATGCGGTAGACAACATCGTTGATGCGGGTTACTATTCTGTATGGACCCTCCCAGTTCCGCTGCAATTTAGGTGATTTCCCCTTTTGGCGATGGGGATTATACAGCCACACTAGATCTCCTTCCTGGAATCCTGACGTTGTTGCCTTGGCATCATACCTGGTCTTCATGCGGTCGCTCGTTATCTTAATCTGGCTTCTGGTCCTTTGGTGTATGTCCCTAAGCCTTTCCCTAAGGTTCGCCACGTACTCTTCTTCATTTCTGGGCTCATTGGTAGGAGATCCAAATTTCACCTCACTGGGTAAACGAGCTATTCCACCAAATAAGATTTCGAACGGCGTATGTCGAGTAGTGCTATGCACGGCACTTCTATAGGCCATCAAAAACAAGGGAATCTGCCGGTCCCAATCCCGTTGGTAGTCACCTACGACCTTCGAGAGATGTTCGTCCAAAGTCCTATTGAAACGCTCCACCATACCGTCCGACTGTGGATGAAGCGGGGTTGTCCTTGTCTTTTTGATTCCGAGTAGTTGACACATCTCTTGGAAGATTCTTGACTCGAAGTTCCTCCCTTGGTCAGAATGCAATTCCAAGGGCACACCGAATCTGCTAACCCAATTGTAGACGATCTGCTCCGCCACGGTTCTGGCTTCCTGGTTAGGGATCGGAAACGCTTCCGGCCACTTACTGAAGTAGTCCATCACTACGAGTATATACCGATTACCATTGTCGGTTTCCGGAAAGGGCCCTGCGATGTCAATGGCGATTCGTTCGAAAGGTGCTCCCACGTTGTATTGGTGCATCTTACCTCGAGTTTTGGTTCTCGGACCCTTACTAGCTGCACACACGTCGCATTCTCTGCACCAGTCTTCGATATCTTCCTTCGCTTTTAACCAATAAAAAC
Source organism: Pocota personata (assembly GCA_963082735.1). NCBI lineage: Eukaryota > Metazoa > Arthropoda > Insecta > Diptera > Syrphidae > Pocota > Pocota personata. The sequence goes on along the minus strand of OY720429.1, from coordinate 193,492,288 downwards.
GTTCTCGTACCTTTTCTAGCGTCTTATTCACTCCCAAGTGGCCTCCGGACGCCCCGCCATGCATTTCCTGTAACACCTCCTTGACACTCGTCCGCGGTACTACAAGCTGCATTACAAACGACTTTCCGTCGGAGGATTCCCATTTTCTTCTCAGAACACCTTCTTGGACATGGAGGGAGTCCCACTGCGCAAAATATGCCTTTAAGGTCGGGCTTCTGTGAGAGATGTCCTGATGATCCGGTTTCTCCATGTTCTCCTTCCAGGCCAGAATCGGCTCGATATCCGGGTCTTCCTTCTGAGCGTTCCGGATCTCATCTACGCTCCAGCCGGCGATAGGTTCGGCTCTCATTCTTTGGATGGAAACCAGCTCCCGTTCTTCCTGACGCGCACAATGTTTACAATCCGTTCTGCATGGTCTCCGGGACAGTGCATCCGCATTAGAGTGGAGTTTTCCTTTACGATGCTGTATTTCGTAGTCGTAGATTTGCAGCCTTTCGATCCATCTTGCGACCTGACCCTCAGGACTCTTGAACTGTAATAGCCATTTTAAGGCTGCATGGTCTGTGCGAAGAACGAACTTCCTCCCGTAGAGGTATTTGTGAAAATGCTTCGTAGCCAAGATCAAAGCTAGAAGTTCTCTCCTTGTCACGCAGTAGTTCCTTTCTGGCTTAGAGAGCACCTTGCTGAAGTACGCAACCACCTTCTCTTGGCCGTCATGCACCTGGGAGAGTACGGCTCCTACCCCAACATTACTAGCATCTGCATCCACAATGAACGTTTCCCCGGGAGTGGGGTAAGCCAGTATCGGGGCATCGCATAGCCGTTGTTTAAGTGCCTTGAAGCTCTTCTCGCACTCAATTGTCCATTTGAATTGTTTTCCCTTTTCCGTCAACTGGTGCAGGTTCTTTGCGATCCCGGCAAAATCCTTCACGAACCGTCTGTAGTAGGTGGCTAGGCCCAGGAAGCTCCTTAGTTGGTGTTTATCCTTGGGGACTGGCCAGTTTTTCACCGCTTCGACCTTCTCTGGATCGGTTCTCACTCCTTTCGCTGAAATTATGTGCCCCAAGTACTTGACTTCCGCTCTAAACAGGGCGCACTTCTTGGGGTTGAGCTTCAGGTGGGCACTTCGAAGCCTTTGAAACACATCCCTTAGATTGTCTCGGTGTTGCGCAAACGATTTTCCTACGACGATGACATCATCCAAGTATACCAAACAGGTTTTCCATGTTAACCCTTGCAGGACACATTCCATCAATCGCTCGAAAGTCGCCGGAGCATTGCACAGCCCGAATGGCATTACCGTGAATTGCCATAGCCCATTTCCTGCGGTGAACGCGGTTTTCTCCCGGTCTTCTGGATGGATCTGTACCTGCCAGTAGCCACTCTTCAAGTCGAGAGTGGAAAACCATCGGGCTCCTGATAGTGTGTCTAGCGTGTCGTCAATCCGTGGCAGAGGGTAGCTGTCTTTCTTGGTGACGTAATTGAGCTGCCGATAGTCCACGCAGAACCGCGTGCTGCCATCTTTCTTCTTAACCAGTACAACCGGTGATGCCCACGGACTTTTGGAACTTTCAATCAGACCTTCTTTCTCCATTGCCGACACCATCTCTGCAACTTCTGTCTGCTTTGCCAATGGAAGGCGCCTAGCAGGCTGACGAATTGGTCTAGTATCACCAGTGTCTATTCGATGTTGTACCAGGTGTGTTCGGCCGTATTCACCGTCCTGTGAGGCAAATACATCAGCGTACTCATTGATAAGATTCTCTGCCATAGTTCGCTGCTCCTGATTCAGCTCACTGGACTGGAGAATCGTCTCTCTCGTTTCCGCTGTCCAAGGTGATGGGAGAGGTTTTGGAGCATCACGTTCAGATATTGTTGCGACGGCGGTAATCGGCGTGCATTTTCCAGTCACCTCCCCTCGCCTTAGTTTGACAGTGTGTGGTCTTGCGTTCAAAACTCTTACTGGAACCATGGTGTTCTTTGGTTCGACTAACGTCTTTCCCACGATGTAGTCTTCAGAATTCTTCTCTGGGTCTGGTTCTACTATGTAGAATCGGTGGCTCCCAAGATCACCTTCCAGCTTCGTCCAAATGATTGTCTCTGAAGACGGCGGCAAAACTTCGTCTTTGCTGATGACTGTCCTGAGAGTTACGGCATTCTCATTTCCGTACACCATCGGAATCTCCACATTTCGATACCTCAGTACTTGCATCCCGATGTCCAAGATTACTTCATTTGCTTTCATGAAGTCTACTCCGATGATGCACTCGTCGCATATATCTGCCACCAGAAACGCATGGGAGAACGTCAGTCCTGCCAGAGTAATCGTAAGACGAACTTCTCCAAATACCTTCGCCATTTCCCCTGTTGCAGTCTTCAGGCAGTAGCTGTTGGTGTTGTGCAGCCAAGAGCTTTTGACGATATCTCTTCTTACAATAGAGGCAGTGGCACCTGTGTCGATGGTGGCTACGCACTTCTTCTCGTTGATTAGTGCCTCCACTGTCAGGCTCTTGTTACCCCGTTTGGTTTGCGAAACTTGAATGGTGGTCCTGGGGGCCTCGATTCCAGTAACCAACTTCTGCCCCGCGAAGTTGGTCCTTACGCATCTTCCGACTGCTGGTTTTGGGAAGTCTGACCGACAGGATGCTTCCTCTCTGCTTCTCCTACTTCCGCAATGTGAACAATTTCCTCGTCTAGGTGCACTTCTGCACTGCCGTTGTAGGTGTCCGGTTTGGTTGCAATTCCAGCAACGGATTTGACTTCCGCGAGCTCTGTCTTCATCCATGACGGCTGTTCTCTGGCATGAGCATTCCACGACGGACATTTCCCTGACACGGTGTATTCCCTGGTATGCTTGGTCCGCAGCCTTCATTGACAAAGCGAATGCCAATGCCTCGGGGAGTGTTCGCTTTCCAGCCATCCTTACAGCCATTTGCAGTTGTCTGTCCTCCATGGCCTGAATAAAAGCTTCCACCGCCATTTCGTTGATAAGCTCCTCACCGGCTTTAGGGTATGAAAGATGGGCTAGTCGCTCTATATCCGCTTGCAACTGTTGGAGCGTTTCCCCCCTTTTCTGGACTCGACTACGCAGCTGAACCCTGTACACCTGCTGCATGTGTTCATCCCCAAACCGCATCTCGATAGCCTGAACCAGAGAGTCGTAGTTCTGCTGTTTATCTTCCGGGATGGTCTGCAAGAGCTCCGCAGCTGGACCTCTCAGTGCAAGTGTGAGTGCAATGGACTTCTCTTCATCGTCCCAGCTATTGGTCATTGCGGCCGCTTCGAATTGCCTTTTATAAATTGGCCATGATGTTTGACCATCGAAGATAGGAGGCTGCATCTCCTTTCTTCTCAGACCGTCAGTGGAATATTCCCGTGCTTTCTGTCTCTTCACGTTGCTGAGCTCCTTAGCAAGATTTTCGATTTGCTTCCCTACTATCTCGAATTGCGTATCCACTTTTTCAAACTGAGTCTCTATTTTCCCGATCTGAGTTTCATGTTTCTCAAAATTTTCATCGAATCTAGTTTCGACTTTTCCGAGTTGCGTCTCGACCTTCTCGATTTTCTCTTCAATCACTTCGAATTTGGATTCCAAGTTCCTGTTTTGCTCATCAAGTTTACTTTCCAGAGCATCTAGAGAATTCTTTTGTTCGTCCATTGCTTTCTTTTGTTCGTCCAGCTTAAGTTCTATAGAATTCTTTTGGTCATCGAGCTTATGACTTTGAACTTCTATTGCTTTCTTTTGTTCGTCCATGACTAACTTAAGTTGCAGGAGCAGACTTGTTATACCCGGGTCGGCTACTGTACTTGCTGGTTCCTCTTCCACGTCAAACTCTATGTCATGCGGATTTTCACCTTCCTGCGTTACTGCTTCTTCCAGACGAATCAGTAGGGCATCTTTTCCCCCAGTTGTGTCGAGGTTTCGCTTACTGAGTTCTGCCTTTAGTTGAGTTATAGTTAGTTTTCCCAATTTGCGACCCATTTTGCGCAACTAATTAACTCAACACAGAAATCGTTTTTTTTTTTTTTTTTTTGTGCAATTTCACACCACGGAAATAGTTATTCACAGAATAAGTTTTATCCCACTTCTGACACCAATGTAATATGCAGGCTACGGCTCGAGTAGATAAAACGATATTCTGTGAAATTTATTTCTTTATTTTCTAGTCTATAGAACAATTCAAGTTCACACTATACTATTCTTCGCAAATTCTTTTCTTACAAGGTCTCTTTCCTCTCAAATCACTTTATCTCCTTTCAATTACTTAATTCACAAATCCAAACTAATTACTCCTTCTTGTTAACTCTCAACTTTCAATTTATCACAAAATTACAACTTCGCCTATTATCACTTTTCTAATCTCTTCGCCACAGTTTAAAAATCACTGTCTTTCCTATTGATCGCCATCTGTCCTTATATAGCAGAAGTTTCAGATAGCCAGAAACTTCTAGCAAATTCTTCGACCACTGGAAATAATTCCAAGATGACAATCATTTCTTCCAGTTATAATTCTCTCTTTATCCGTGGCTTTGTCAGCTATTGCGAACCTCGAATGAAAGTACAGTTTGGAATGGGCTGTAGGAGCGTAGTTATTATTCTACATTATTGTTGCATACTTTTAGACGATGTTACAATATTGTAATATGCGAGCTACGGCTCGAGTAGATAAAACAATTATTCTGTGAAATTATTTCTTTATTTTCTACTCTATAGAACAATTCAAGTTCACACTATACTATTCTTCGCAAATTCTTTTCTTACAAGGTCTCTTTCCTCTCAAATCACTTTATCTCCTTTCAATTACTTAATTCACAAATCCAAACTAATTACTTTTTCTTGTTTACTCTCAACTTTCAATTTATCACCAAATTACAACTTCGCCCATTATCACTTTTCCAATCTCTTCGCCACGGTTCTAAACCAACTGTCCCTTTTTTTGATCGCCATCTGTCCTTATATAGCAGAAGTTTCTGATAGCCAGAAACTTCTAGCAAATTCTTCGACCACTGGAACAAGAGAAATAATTCTTGCAGTTTTAATTCCCTTTTATCCCTGATATTATTCGTCTCTTTCGTTGACATGAGCTGTGGAGACTTCGTCCCAGACACGAACCTCGAATGAAAGGACAGTTCGAACCAAAATTCTGCCAGAATGGAAAGTCACTTCGGAATTTGTTGCGTCATATTTTTAGGGGGCGTAGTTATTATTATGCTACAATATTGTAACATCATGTAAAAGTATGCAACAATAATGTAGCATAATAACTACGCTCCTACAGCCCATTCCAAAGTGTCTGTTCATTCGGGGTTCTTGTCTGCGGTTAGTCTCCACAGTTCATGTCTACAATAAGAGACGGATAATATCGCGGATAAGAGAGAATTATAACTGCACGAAACGATTGTCATCTTGGAATTATTACATCAGAATTTTTATGTATTTTGTTCCAGTGGTCGAAGAATTTGCTAGAAGTTTCTGGCTATTAGAAACTTCTGCTATATAAGGACAGATGGCAGTCGGTTTTGAACCGCACGAAGAGATTGGAAAAGTGATAATAGGCGAAGTTGTAATTTTGTGATAAATTGAAAGTTGAGAGTTAACAAGAAGGAGTAATTAGTTTGGATTTGTGAATTAAGTAATTGAAAGGAGATAAAGTGATTTGAGAGGAAAGAGACCTTGTAAGAAAAGAATTTGCGAAGAATAGTATAGTGTGAACTTGAATTGTTCTATAGACTAGAAAATAAAGAAATAAATTTCACAGAATATCGTTTTATCTACTCGAGCCGTAGCCTGCATATTACATTGGTGTCAGAAGTGGGATAAAACTTATTCTGTGAATAACTATTTCCGTGGTGTGAAATTGCACAAAAAAAAAAAAAAAAAAACGATTTCTGTGTTGAGTTAATTAGTTGCGCAAAATGGGTCGCAAATTGGGAAAACTAACTATAACTCAACTAAAGGCAGAACTCAGTAAGCGGAACCTCGACACAACTGGGGGAAAAGATGCCCTGCTGATTCGTCTGGAAGAAGCAGTAACGCAGGAAGGTGAAAATCCGCACGACGTAGAGTTTGACGTGGAAGAGGAACCAGCAAGTACAGCAGCCGACCCGGGTATAACAAGTCTGCTCCTGCAACTTAAGTTAGTCATGGACGAACAAAAGAAAGCAATAGAAGACCAAAGGAATTCTATAGAACTTAAGCTGGACGACCAAAAGAAAGCAATGGACGACCAGAGGAATTCTCTAGAACTTAAGCTGGACGAACAAAAGAAAGCAATGGACGAACAAAAGAAAGCAATGGACGAACAAAAGAATTCTCTAGATGCTCTGGAAAGTAAACTTGATGAGCAAAACAAGAACTTGGAATCCAAATTCGAAGTGATCGAAGAGAAAATCGAGAAGGTCGAGACGCAACTCGAAAAAGTCGAAACTAGATTCGATGAAAATTTTGAGAAACATGAAACTCAGTTCGGGAAAATAGAGACTCAGTTTGAAAAAGTGGATACGCAATTCGAGATAGTAGGGAAGCAAATCGAAAATCTTGCTAAGGAACTCAGCAACGTGAAGTGACAGAAAGCACGGGAATATTCCACTGACGGTCTGAGAAGAAAGGAGATGCAGCCTCCTATCTTCGATGGTCAAACATCATGGCCAATTTATAAGAGGCAATTCGAAGCGGCTGCAATGACCAATAGCTGGGACGATGAAGAGAAGTCTATTGCACTCACACTTGCACTGAGGGGTCCAGCTGCGGAGCTCTTGTAGACCATCCCGGAAGATAAATAGCAGAACTACGACTCTCTGGTTCAGGCTATCGAGATGAGGTTTGGGGATGAACACATGCAGCAGGTGTACAGGGTTCAGCTGCGTAGTCGAGTCCAGAAAAGGGGGGAAACGCTCCAACAGTTGCAAGCGGATATAGAGCGACTAGCCCATCTTTCATACCCTAAAGCCGGTGAGGAGCTTATCAACGAAATGGCGGTGGAAGCTTTTATTCAGGCCATAGAGGACAGACAACTGCAAATGGCTGTAAGGATGGCTGAAAAGCGAACACTCCCCGAGGCATTGGCATTCGCTTTGTCAATGAAGGCTGCGGACCAAGCATACCAGGGAATACACCGCGTCAGGGAAATGTCCGTCGTGGAATGCTCATGCCAGAGAACAGCCGTCTTGGATGAAGACAAAGCTCGCGGAAGTCAAATCCGTTTCTGGAATTGCAACCAAACCGGACACCTACAACGGCAGTGCAGAAGTGCACCTAGACGAGGAAATTGTCCACATTGCAGAAGTAGGAGAAGCAGAGAGGAAGCATCTGGCGGTGATAACATTCATCCTGTCAGTCAGACTTCCCAAAACCAGCAGTCTTGAAATGCGTAAGGACCAACTTCGCGGGGCAGAAGTTGGTTACTGGAATCGAGGCCCCCAGGACCACCATTCAAGTTTCGCAAACCAAACGGGGTAACAAGAGCCTGACAGTGGAGGCACTAATCAACAAGAAGAAGTGCGTAGCCACCATCGACACAGGCGCCACTGCCTCCATTGTAAGAAGAGATATCGTCAGAAGCGCCTGGCTGCACAACACCAACAGCTACTGCCTGAAGACTGCAACGGGGGAAATGGCGAAAGTGTTTGGAGAAGTTCGTCTTACGATTACTCTGGCGGGACTGACGTTCTCCCATGCGTTTCTGGTGGCAGATATATGCGACGAGTGCATCATCGGAATAGACTTCATGAAAGCAAATGAAGTAATCCTGGACATCGGGATGCAAGTACTGAGGCATCGAAATGTGGAGATTCCGATGGTGTACGGAAACGAGAATGCCGTAACTCTCAGGACAGTCATCAGCAAAGACGAAGTTTTGCCGCCGTCTTCAGAGACAATCATTTGGACGAAGCTGGAAGGTGATCTTGGGAGCCACCGATTCTACATAGTAGAACCAGACCCAGAGAAGAATTCTCAACACTACATCGTGGGAAAGACGTTAGTCGAACCAAAGAACACCATGGTTCCAGTGAGAGTTTTGAACGCAAGACCACACACTGTCAAACTAAGGCGAGGGGAGGTGACTGGAAAATGCACGCCGATTACCGCCGTCGCAACAATATCTGAACGTGATGCTCCGAAACCTCTCCCATCACCTTGGACAGCGGAAACGAGAGAGACGATTCTCCAGTGAGCTGAATCAGGAGCAGCGAACTATGGCAGAGAATCTTATCAATGAGTACGCTGATGTATTTGCCTCACAGGACGGAGAATACGGCCGAACACACCTGGTACAACATCGAATAGACACTGGTGATACTAGACCAATTCGTCATCCTGCTAGGCGCCTTCCATTGGCAAAGCAGACAGAAGTTGCAGAGATGGTGTCGGCAAAGGAGAAAGAAGGTCTGATTGAAAGTTCCAAAAGTCCGTGGGCATCACCGGTTGTACTGGTTAAGAAGAAAGATGGCAGCACACGGTTCTGCGTGGACTATCGGCAGCTCAATTACGTCACCAAGAAAGACAGCTATCCTCTGCCACGGATTGACGACACGCTAGACACACTATCAGGAGCCCGATGGTTTTCCACTCTCAACTTGAAGAGTGGCTACTGGCAGGTACAGATCCATCCAGAAGACCGGGAGAAAACCGCCTTCACCGTAAGAAATGGGCTATGGCAATTCACGGTAATGCCATTCGGGCTGTGCAATGCTCCGGCGACTTTCGAGCGATTGATGGAATGTGTCCTGCAAGGGTTAACATGGAAAACCTGTTTGGTATACTTGGATGATGTCATCGTCGTAGGAAAAACGTTTGCGCAACACCGAGACAATCTAAGGGATGTGTTTCAAAGGCTTCGAAGTGCCCACCTGAAGCTCAACCCCAAGAAGTGCGCCCTGTTTAGAGCGGAAGTCAAGTACCTGGGACACATAATTTCAGCGAAAGGAGTGAGAACCGATCCAGAGAAGGTCGAAGCGGTGAAAAACTGGCCAGTCCCCAAAGACAAACACCAACTAAGGAGCTTCCTGGGCCTAGCCACCTACTACAGACGGTTCGTGAAGGATTTTGCCGGGATCGCAAAGAGCCTGCACCAGTTGACGGAAAAGGGGAAACAATTCAAATGGTCAATTGAGTGCGAGAAGAGCTTCAAGGCACTTAAACAACGGCTATGCGATGCCCCGATACTAACTTACCCCACTCCCGGGGAAACGTTCATTGTGGATACAGATGCTAGTGGATACAGAACCTAGTGAAAAGGGGGTGACTGGGAGCTTTGGGGAGTGTGCTTTTGCTGCTATTAAAGTCGAGAGTGTGTGTCTTATCACTTGATTTGCGCAGCATTCTTGACATTGGGTCATTGTAACCATAGTTAGTGTGATGAGCAATAGAGCAACTGATCTAAGGTTGCGGGGATTAGTATTGAGAGAAATCGTTTTATGCAGGGCGGGACAATCAATGTTACCAGATTATAGCTGATGAATGAAAATCATGTCAGCATCATCACGTCGTTTCTACAATGACTGAAGATTAATCAGTCTAAGACCATCCACACTGGGCGGCAGGTTGAGGTTATCAGACCAAGACAGATCGTGTAAGACAAAGCGAATGAACCTCCATATCACCAGCGTTTATTGTGGATTTACGCAAGGTATAGTCAGACATTATTATAAATTCTGTGGTCTATTAACCGAGATAGGGTGTAGCGAATTTCGATTGAATCAGCGGAATTCCTTGTAAGTTTTACGACGGGGCTTGGTTGGTTGGTTGGTCTAAGAGGGTGAGCTTATGCTCTTCACTTACGCCTCCATTAGGCTCGTTGTGTTCCCCTCGTCTATCGAACGGTAAGGAATAGTAAGGAATAGTGCTGTGCTTTGGGAATTATGTGTTGACAGGTTATTTAGGTATTGGGATCATGTGGAGTATCAACGGGAAACTATATCGTATAGTGATTGGGGAATGGTACTGCTCGTCTAGCGAAATCCAATATATCCTTTCTTACTGAGGTGTGTTATATCCGGTATCCTTGGCGATCCCAAAATTTTCAGTCTCAACCTCGCTGTAACAGGGCAGTGACAGAGGAAGTGTTCTATATCTTCCTCGTCCTCCTCACAGTTGGCACAGATTGTTGTACCAGCTATCTCGAGTCTGAACGAATGTTTGTTGCGATTAATGTGCCCTCTTTGTTGCGATTGATGTGCCATCAATCTCAACTGTATTCTGCTTGAGTTTAAAGATCTTTTTGCTGTGTTGTTACTATGTTCTGTTATTACAGATCTAGCCACCCCACACGTGTCTAGATTCGTCCAGTAGTTATTGAACTCCTGTCGTATATTCTCATTGATTATTGTTTTAATAGTTGTCACCTATTGTCTATGTCAGTTCTATGTTATCCTTTCCTTGCCAGTTCATCTGTCTTTCGTTTCCCGGTACAAGTTCAATTTAGTTTTAAATACCTTGCGGATGATCATTGAGCAGTGCGTTGAGTACAGATTTCCGCAACATCTTCTGTTAATTGATTTTGAGAAAGCCTTTGATAGTTTGAATAGAGATGCTATTTGCATCCCAGAAAAACGTATAGCTATTATAAAGGTTATATATGTATATCGGGGGTAAGTGTCACGTTTTGCACAATGGTAATGTCTCACAGGACTTCGAAGTTCAAAGCAGTGTTGTTTATACACGACAGGGATGTACCTAGTATGGACACAAATATTGTTACACACATTTAATGCTATAAAACAAAGATGTCACAAGATAATTCAATAAAACTTTCGGGATTTATTCATGCGTGTATTCCGAACATAAAAATATAAACTTTATTCAAAATGTCTTCCTTTTGCCTTAATACAGGTCTTTAGTCGCTTCGGCCACTCTTCAATTACAACACACACACATCATCAATTGGAAAGCTGGCCACAGCTTAGGTCAGAACTCGCTTTAAAAATTCCATATTAGGGTATCTTCTGTGGCATACAATGTCCTTTAAGATAGTCCACAATTTTTGATCCAGTGGATTAAGGTCTGGGCTGGAGGAAGGCCAGTCTTAGATACCAATGGGGTCCTAAAACTGTCTGCTCGTACACTTTGGACTACTTTTTCGCAAAAATGCAGGTCAGTGGCCCCGTAATAAGAAACACCCCAGCAAACCATGACTGACGCTGGGGGGTATTCTTTCCTGGCTTTTGGGACCAGCACGAACGCTTACCTGTGTGACCCTATCATTTTGTTTGTTAAATTTTGTCTGCACCGTGAAGATTTTCTCATCGATAAACAGATTTTTTTGCGCAGAACAGGAGCGTATTCCATCAAGATTTGTGAAGGCCACAGCCAGAAATTTTCCAATATGGCATTTGAAGTCCTTCAGCCTCAAGTCTTTCTTGATATGCGACTCATTGACTTTTGCTTTACATCCATCTCACGAACCAGTGTTTTCTGTTTCGTGCCTTAAAGATTTTAAGTACTTATGGCATTTGTACCGTGCATGGACGACAAGATAGCAGGCAGCTTTTAATGTTGTTAATATCCCCTGAGAATTTTATACACCGATGATCAAATATTAGGCTAATCCTTAGCTGCTGCATCGTATTCAAAATTTGTTCACACCGCAATTATAAAGCGCTAAGACAGAGATGCGATTCACTTCCTCAATTCATTCCATCGCGAATGCGTACGGAAGTTTGAAATATTTTTATAAACAAACACTTGTGAGATTAACTGCTACAAATGTTGCCAATTTCTGGGTACGCCTAACTCTTGACCTTGCAATGGGTGCAACAAATGTAGTAACCGTATTTTTGTCTCTACTAGGTATACTCTCACCACTGTTGTTTCTGGTAGTCATCAGCGATGTACTTTGTGCAGCACTGAATGAGGGAAACTATGGAATTAGATGGACAGCTTACCTAAATCATTTGAATTACGCTGACGTTGTTTGCCTACTCTCACACAAGATAATGGACCTTCATCTAATGGCCCGTAGCTTGGAAGCTGAGGCAAACAAAGTGTCGGCGAAACAAAAATCCTGAGCATTTTTAACTCGCGCGCTCAACTTAACAACTAAACATTGCCGGGAACGAGTCGAGAAAGTTGACAGCTTTCTACATCTAGAAAGCATTGTCTCGGCCAAGGACACCGAACTCGTGACGTGAGCAGCAAATTCGAGAAAGCTTAAACTGCGTTCAAAATGTACTCTGTACTTCTTTATGGGTGTAGTGGAAGGTGACAACTATTATCACTCGAAAGCTGTAAACCTTTGTAAATAGATACCTACGCATCATCTGAAGGATTGTTTAGCCTACCCCCATCTCTAACGAATAGCTATATCAGAGAACGAATCAAGAACTTATACACATCACTATACGGTGGAGCAGTGGATTGACCACACATTGCGGCGCGAAGCCAGTACCATTGCAAAATATGCCATGCAGTGGAATCCACTCAACCAGCTTGGCAGAAAAGCGAGAAGGATTCAAGGTCTGGGAATGAAGTGGAGTCAGCTTAAACATGTTGCAAAAATTCGAACAAGATGGCGCGGAGGCATTGTCGACGCCCTATGCCCCTCGTCGGGCGAAAGGTCTTAAATAAGTAAGTAAATAAAAGCTTGTCTTATGAAAAGTTAAATTTATCCGTATGTCGAAAACTCAACAATAATTTATTAGGCATTAAACAAATAATTAAAACGGAGAGCAAAATGATTAATTTATATATATATAAAAAAAAGAATCACATTCGAATAAAAAACAGTGACGCTGTCGTGCGATAAATTCTCAGATACATTTTAATTAAACTGGGTAAAGAGTTAAACGTAGCACATAATCTCGTTGCCATTACACTTTAGTAACTCCTTCCGAATAGAGTATAGTATTTGGGATTCTTACTGCAATTTGGATGGATGCACTTATCTGCAGCAGTGATTGGTGCTGGTTGATCAAATGGTATGCATAGTGATTTTGCACCCATAGCCGGAGCACCAGGCTCAGCCTCGTCCTCCCTGAAACGAGATAAATGTCAAATTAAAAAGCATTTACAGTGTTTCTTATACTTTACCTCGCACTATCGGCTTTAATTTGATCCTCACAACTGATCTCTCCACAGAACGGTGCCAGTAAAATATTCTTCTGGTCGAGCAACTTGCAGAAATCTGCCCAATTCTTTGTTAGCTTAGTGTGTTCTGTTAGGTCCACCTTAGCTTTAGCGTACATGCTCTCATGAATAGTTTCGAGCAGTTGGCTGATCTTCTGCTCGGCGTTCTCGCAGGAGAGAATTAACTTTTCACCGGTGTCACGACGCACTGCCACCATTTGATTGGCCTTCATGTCTTTTGGACCAATTTCAATGCGAATTGGGACACCCTTCAGCTCCCAGTGGTTAAATTTCCAACCGGGCGAGTAATTATCTCGATAATCACCCTCACATCGAATGCCATTGGAGTTCAAAAGTTTCTCTAAACTTGTACAGCTCTGGAGCAGCAGATCGCGCTCTTCGTCCTTTGTGTTGACAGTGATACCGCAGGGTACAATGATGGCTTGAATGCACGCTACGTGAGGTGGGAGGACAATACCTTGATTGTCAGCATGGACCATAATCATGACGCCAATTGTTCTCGTTGTAATACCCCATGAGTTCTGGTACACATACTGCTTCTTCTGTGTTTCTGGATCCTCAAAGACAATGTCAAACATCTTGGAGAAGTTTTGTCCCAAATGGTGACTGGTTCCACCTTGAATAGCTCGTCCATTGGCTGAGATGTAAGCTTCTACGGTGGTGGTGTAATCTCCGCCAGCGAACTTCTCCTTCTCCGTTTTGCGGCCTTTCACCACTGGGATGGCTAACAGGTGTGTGTAGACGAGAGCGTACAGATCGAGTATCTCCAGGACCTCCTTGTCGGCTTCTTCTTTCGTCGCAAATGCTGTGTGACCCTCTTGCCAGAGGAACTCTCTCGTACGAAGGAACGGCTGTGGATGCTTAAATTCCCATCTCTAAAGGGTGAACAGGAATTTAATTTTGAGACCTGAACATTGCTGAAACGTATCACTTTAACCTACCACAACATTGTTCCATTGATTCAATCGGAGTGGTAAGTCACGGTAGGATTGAATCCATTTGGCGTATGCTGGATACATTACAGTTTCGGAGGTGGGACGCACGGCAATTGGTTCAGCGAGGTCTGACTCACCAGACTTGGTCACCCAAGCCACCTCGGGAGCGAAGTCAGCAATGTGAGTCTTTTCCTTTTCGAGAGCTGCTTTCGATACAAAAATTGGGAAATAGCACTCTTTCACGCCCATTTTAGTGATTTCAGCATCAAACCAGTTTTTAATGAACTTCCAAATAGCAAAGGACCAATGCCTTAGAATGTAGCATCCCGAAACATCGTAGTACTCAATAAGTTCTCCTTTCGTGATGACCTAGAAAACACAATTTGTTATACTCTAAATTTTCCACACAAGCAATCTGAAACATACCTGTGAGTACCAATCTGGCAGATTATCTTCTTTGGTTGCTTCCAAGCCCAAGCGAGTCTGCTTCTTTATAGCCCCAGTGGCTGCTTCGGGTTTTGCAACTTCCTTCTTCGATGGTTTAGCTGGCTTTGGTGTAGTTTCCTTCTTCTCAGCTGGTTTCTTGCTACTACCTCGTGCAGCTACTGGGAAATCTGTTCCAGTAACCTCCTTGTATTTGGCCTTCAGGTCCAGAAGCAACTTAACTTCAGCATCTATGACTTCCTTGGCTGCATGACTACCTTTTGCCGCTCTTACCTTGTCACCCTGTTCGTTTATCTGTTTGGTTAGTTGCTCTTTTTCGTCTGCCATAGCTTCAACTGGTTCTGCTTTAGCGTCAGGGGTCCAATCTTTCCCACTAACACTCTTATACTCGGCTTTAAGTGCGAGCAAATTTTTTACCTCCGGTTCTATTGCGGCTTTTGTAGCTTTCTCTGACTTCAACCTTCGAATTTTGTCACCTTGATCCCGAATTCTATCGAGTATTCCTGATATGTCAGATCCGGTGGCTGGTCCGGCTTTCACAGCAGCAGGTGCTGCGACACCTGGTTTCCAATCTGAACCAGTCAGGCTCTTGTAATCGGCCTTTAAAGCCAACAACACCTTAACTTCAGTCTCAACTGCTGCCTTGCCAGCTTTTTGGGCCTTTAACTCTCGTACTTTCTCGCCTTGTTTTGCAATTTTATCGAGTACGTCAGATACTGCTGAGCTGTTGCCTGCAGCTGGTGAAGATTCCTGTTTTGGTGCAGCAGCAGTACCAGGTGTCCAATCGATGCCTGTCAAGTCTTTGTAATCAGCTTTGAGTTTCAGTAAAATTTTCAATTCAGCATCAATAGCTGCCTTATCAGCTTTTTCTGACTTTAGTTGGCGCACCTTGCCACCTTGTTCTGTGATTTTACGAAGAATATTTTCTGCGTCTGGCGTTTCTTCTGCCGCCTTTGAGACAGTTTGAATTGAAACAGGAGATGTTAGTGTGCTGGCAATATCCGGTTTCCAGTCTAGTAAAGTGAGCTCCTTATACTGAGCCTTTAGCGATAAGAGCGCCTTGACTTGTGGCTCGATTTCTGACTTGGGAGCTTTTCTCGCTTTAAGATCTCTGATAAGATCACCTTGTTCGATGATACTCTTGTTTATTGAGTTGGCATTGCCAATAACTGAAATTGCATTTGCTGAAGGTGCAGATGCAACCGATAAAGAAGGTTGTGGTTTCCAGTCGTTACCAGTTGCTGTCTTGTAGCTAGATTTTAGCGCCACGAGCTTCTTAACTTCAACGTCGATTTGAGTTTTGGGCGCTTTGTTAGCCTTAAGATCACGCACGACAATACCTTGGCTGACAATTTGCTTATTGATTTCGTCAACGTTTACTGGAGGCGGAGTGGGCTGAAAAAAGAAAATTAAATATTTAAAAGTGCTAGGGAATCAGTAACTCCCGACCCCAAAACAAAAGACAACAATTTGAATGGCGAATCATCCCAATCCCAATGGTAATTTCGCTGTTCCTTATGATAGTCCACGAAAATCGAATGTGCAGAAGCGGAAAGTTACTCCAGACTTATTACGCAAACGGGAGTTTCTTAGAGCCTGTCACATTTATAAGATCCTGATAATGGTGGGATCCTTCTTCACTTTTCGGTGGTGTCTTTAGACCCAACACTAAAGTCATTAGGGGCGCTAGAATTGATATATTTTCAAATAATTAAGCAGCACTCAAAGCTCTTATTTCTTACTCAGTCGGCTCCAGGTTGATCAAATGCTGCTATGATGCCCCTTTCAATCTTTCGCCAGACATAATAAAAATAAATTTGGTTGGGTGCCTATTCTCCAAAGTATAGAAGGTAATGAAACTGCGAATGATCTAGGTAGGGCTAGCTCATATACAGCATTCTTAGGCCAGGAGCCTTTTTGTGGCGTCAATTGGGCAGTTGTTAAACCTTGATTAATAATTAGGAGAACCAACTATTGCCAGGCAATCCAAAAGATTACTCATTAAATAATTAGAGTATAAGGAAGCTGGTGGGATTCCTTACAGTTCAATGTTGCTTGTGACACCACCTTAACAAACTAAACCTGTGTTCAGAGACGGAATGTCGCCTCTGCGTGGAAGAAGATGAAATATCTGAGCAGATTCATTGTGAATGTTAGGCACTCATCTGGTTAAGACTGCGGATGTTCAATAGAGATATACTCACTATCGCGCAGTTCAGAAACTGCTCTATTAAGGACATGCTCACCTTTATTAGGCAGATGGTAGGTATCCTTGACTTATAGCACCCGTGACACGAAAGACTGTTAAACGACTTTTTAGGTCGGTTTTTACAATACAAAATACACCCAAGTTCAGCGAATACAATGTGGTGTCCGTGTTCTTGTCATTCGACGACGACACAGACGTTAGAAAGAGTCTTTTAGGACGCTCTTTTCATCGATTCAATTGGATAAGCAGGGGATCCCAACTATACAATAGCAGTAAGTGTGATCACTGCATTCGCATTCGGGAGGAAATAATTGCTGACCATTGTGTGTGTGTCAAGTGTTTAGTTGAAACCTAAAAAGAGGGATATCTTTACTTACAGACAAAATTAAAGATTACTTTCATCTGCGGAGTCCTAGTGTGGAGATGCTGGACATTCGAAATCGCCAACTGAGTGGAGCTGTTCTGGGATAGTTCACCTATAACGGGAACCGATGATAACATTCAACCGCAGTTCAAGCAGATCTGGAATGGCTAACAGTCAAAGTCAATATCAAAGATGGGATTGAAGATAACTATTTATCTAAAACACCAGCAGATACACCTTTCCAAAGAGTAGTGTCCATGAGCCTTCCACGATATTGAGAGGGTTTTCAGCAACTCAACATCGGTCGTTGAGACTGGATTAATTTTATACTTAGGTGCACGACCAACTCAACCATACGAGGAAGGCATTCAATCGAGATTCTACAACTACTGACAGCAGAAGTTTTCACAATTAGTTCCTGACGATATAAATGAACTAGGCGCTATAATTAAACGACGGATATTCCAAAAGGACGATATTTGTGTCAGAAAAACGGGCAATTGCGAAAAAGCTATACATTGTTAAAGTACATCGCTAAAAAACGTACACTATGTACTGGTGACCCGCGTAATACCTCAACAGGATTGACTTAATCTACCAAATACACTGGCTGATTATAGTTGTGTAGTTCATAAGTCAGCGTGCATAGCGCTTAGGCACAAATTGACACTTCAAAAACCTTACACGAAGATATCTGCAAACTACGAGCAAGTATATCGTAAACACAGACTGAAGCATTAACAAATTCACCTTACAAACGTGACACCCTTCGTCAAAATCAATTATTACAACATAATCCACGTATAATTCAGCCACTCACTGTTCTTCCGCACAAATTAAACCTAATGTTTGTTGAAACTGGTTTTAAACTCACGACCCTTCAGAGGTATACTGTATGTACCTATCTGCACTTGCACTAGTTCATTGACATTGATTGTACACGTCGATGCACAACAAAATGATTAATGAGCTATAATAGCGCTTCACTTATATGCAATAATTAATAAAAACATAACCTACGCCAGTACAGAAATAAGAATTAACTAACTTCTGATTAAAATTACACAATTTGATAAGGAAATAAACAATAATCACGCACGTTAAATACGACAAGTTGTTGAACACATGTACAGGTATCTGGAGAATAGCTGCCAACGTCGACACAATGCTCCACGCAGCACAATTCACATCACCAAATAGTATTACTTTACGATGGGGAACTCTAAACGAAACTGACTCACCTGAGCAAGAGACGGCAGTTTACCTGACGAAATAACAAAATCAAATGAAGAAGCATGCACGATGAATACTTACAGGTAGACATAATCACGCTGTACGTAGAACTGGCTGATGTGGCAAAGCGAATCAGAAAAAGGGCGAACATTCACTTTCACTTGAAACAGAGGAAATCAGATTAATCGCCGAAATGTGCTGCAACGTGGAAATGAGCAACAAAGGGGCTCGTCAGATTTTTTTTCTGTGAAAATATTTATCAGGCTTGTGAAGTTAGTTGTAAATGGAAATACACCAGTGCGAACTTATGTATTTGAATTAAACAACTTACATACATTATGTAGTTTAGTATGCCATGGTACGAGAGGATTGGTATTCATAATCCGATATTAAGCATGCAGAGTACTATCGGCTGTAGATGCTCTAATTTGCATTTAACTGCAAGGGTTAGTGCATAATGTATTTTTCGTTTGAAAGATTTCAGCTTTCATTTTAATATTAAGTATAGAAGACTAGATTATGCTATTTCATAGAAAATAATACCACAACTATCGATGAAAATGAGAGTAAATGCTGCACTTTTTCAGGGCATACCCTCCAGTTTATTTATATGAATAAATATCGGTATGGAGAAACATACATGACTATCATGTTATGAAATAATATTTGATACACAGAATTTCGGTAGACAAGGTGCTAAGGTATTCTATTAAGAGAGTCTTTCGCCTTCCGTCAAACACACCAAACTACAGGGTTATTCATTTTGCGCTTACTGTTTACTGTTTTAAATTTTGGACTATGCCACTGGAGTTTTTAGCAGACTTTGGTTCTTGTGAGGTAATTTTCGGTGACTGGCTGTATTGCGGCCATAACTTCACGGATGTTGGTTTTTAAGTGCTCCAAAGTTTAGGGGTTGACACGATCTTTAGCATATCCCCAACAAAAAAAAAATCCAATGGGGTCAGATCATACGATCTTGGTGGCTAATTAATGTAGAAATTAAACGGCCTGGGAACTTTTCGTGCAATAGAGCAATATTTGCCTGTGTTGTGTGGCACGTAGTCCTGTCCTGTTGGAACCGCATGTCGCCGCTCACACCAATGTCCTCAATCTCAGGTCAAAAAAAAAGTTCGTTATCATTTGACTTTATAGAGATGAAGATGCAAATCCAAGCGCAAAATACACTGAACGGAGCTGTAGGAAATGCCCAATTGCTGAGCGCGGCGTGGAATTTACATTTGGGTTTACGACCACTGAGACACTCACAGCGGCTACGTTCTCAGTTGATCGAGCATTACGATGATTCAGAGGCCTTACGACATCACAAGCACTACCGATTTGTTTGAATTTGGTGATTGCGTTTTGAATTGTTTGCTGAGTTGGGCGATAGTGAAGACCATAATATGTCCTTAAATCGCGATACACAGATATTACAGAACTGACTCGCTTTTATGTAGATTATATCCTTAACTCTTATCCCTAGACGGAAAAAATAGTGGGTTGAGTTTGAAAAGCTTGGTACAGAATGGTCGAAGAGTCAAAATAGTAAGTGGGCAGCAAGAATATGAAACATTTGGTTAAAAAATGTATTCGATGATGAATATGTACAGTAGCGAACACGGAAAGTGCAACACCAATTTTTCGGGAAAAAATCCCCAATTATTTTTAGGTAGCGGCCTTTCTTAACGGCTTCCGTTCTTTATAGGTATAATAATAATATCTTGGCGCTAACAGCCTAATGCAGGGCTTGGCTTAGCTTCTCGGAGCCACTCGTGCTGTGCTTCTCACGAATGATTTGGACCTACAGTTTTATACCGTTTCGAAGGGCAATTTTTTCGATTGAGAGAAGCTTCTTATGACAGTTTTACTCTTGGCTGTTTGTCAGACGTTCGCTAGAGGTGGCACCGTGAGAAAATTTTTTTATTTTTATTTTTGTGTTTTCTTGGATTCGAACCTTAAACCTCTCGCTCAGTGATAAATCACTTAATTACTGAGCCAAGGCGCACATCGCGTATATAAGTGCATAATAAGTCGTTTAGAGTCATTTTGAAGTAATAAGTGATAAGTGCAAAAAATTTATAATTTTGACCGAAGACCAACAAACTCGAATAATTGCACTATTTGAAGTGGGAAAGTTGGCTGTTACTGAAATTAGTAAAGAGGTTGGACGCATCAAGTCGACAGTGAGTAGGTTACTTAAAAAAAAAATTAACGGGCACAATTAAAAGAAAAAAGGACAGGAGGGATTCGCCAGACATCTAAGGCGGATGATTGAGTTTTACACCGACTATCAATAAGGAACCGATTTTCAACAGTGGTACAAATAAGAACAGAATTTATGGAGTCAAATGGAACTGAAATTGGTTAGCATACAGCGTGTAAAAGGCTTAGGGAATTTTGTCTAATGGCTCGACGCCCATGTCGCACATGCTGACACCCAGGATGATGAAATCTCGGCTAACTTGGGCAAACAAATACCAAAAGGGGACAGAAATTGACTGGAGAAAAGTTATATTCTCCAATGAGAGCAAATTCAGCATATACGGATCAGATGAAATTCAGTACGTGCGACGAAGAAATGCAGAGTGCTTCAGTAAAAATTGACTTCAATGATCGGTGAAGCATTGGGCGTCTAAATGATATGGGGATGTTATTCTTACTATGGAATTGGGGATATATGCTTCGTAAAAGGCTCTGTTAACTCGTATACATACATATTTTAAGTAATCATTTGATACCGTCAATGGAAATGCATTTCTCAGAGGCCGACGATATGTTTTCTCAAGACGACTCTGCTCCATGCCATCGTTCCAAAATGGTAAGCCACTTTCCTTGTTCATTTCTATTCTAATCCCTTATTAATTATACTCAACAAAGGAAAACAAATTCAATTTAATTTTTTCACAGATTAAAGAATTTATGATCAACAAATTAATTTTCACACTCGACTTGCCAGATAATTCGCCGGACCTTAACCCAATTGAAAATCTCTGGCACATTATGGCATTGAAAATAAACAATAAAAAATGATCAATAAAGTGCTTGAAGAAGTTTGGTACAAAGAAATATCAACGGAACGGTTTTTGTAATTTAGTGGATTCAATGGCAAAGCGAATATGTCACCAAATTGAATGAATCAAATGTTCTCGCATATGAATTCGAAAATGTAGCAGGTTTTATGGCCTAAAACAGTGAATAAATTCTTAATTGGCTTGCTACCTTCTACAAAAGAAATATTTTTTTTTTTTTCTACAATTTATTGAAAATTCCAATTTTCTCAGTTTCTGTACCTGCAGCAAATAAACTCAAGAACTATTTCAGGAAGGCACGACACAAAGGAAATTAAATAGCAAAAAATGCTGCAATTACTGATATTATTACATACTGAAAGCTATGCGAATCTAATATAAAAATAATTGAATGAATCGGATGAATTGTTTGACGGAATTATTGATAAGTAACAGCTTATTTTCTACATACGACATCAAGTATCCGTAATTGCTTGATAGGATTAGTATAAGTTAAACACAACCACACAGTACAGGCAAAACAAGACAAGGCGAAACAGGATAATATCAATATGAAAATAAACCTCAATAGGCAATAGTACCAGGATGTGGTGTGTTCTCGCTCAAAAGTGAACACCCCAAGAAATGACCACGAGTCTAATGACGCTAGTAAAGACAAATCTAACAAGTAAAGAACTTTTGATTCCCCTAGTAAAATCACAAAATAATCAAATGGCTCTCAGTCCCCGGAGGACCTTAAATGGTCAGAGGTTGCGGAGAATCCCCCCGGTGACATTTTGGGAATTGGGTATGTGCAATGGGAATAGGAAACGGTGAAATAAATAAATACGGATTCTCGTTATAGTATGCAGCAAACAGCATACGTAGATATGGGGTAGCAATCCTCATTTCAAAAAATTATAAAGATCAATAATAGGAGTGGGGTATCTTTCAGAAAGAGTGATCTTAAGCAATTGAAAGCTGAGATTACTATTGTAAACATCATCCAAGTTTATGCCCCCAATAGCTGCATGCGAAGAACCAATTATTAAAGAATTTTACAATAATCTTATACAAGCTATTACACTTATAAAAAAGAAAGATATCATGAGAATAATAGGAGACCTTAACGCCAAATTTGGGAAAGGAATGATTGAAAATGTAGTAGGAGACTATAGTCTAGGTGTGAAAAGTGGTAGAGGGCAAAAATTAGTAAAATGCTACCAGCTAAATGAATTACCTATCATGAATAAATGGTTCAAGCTTCCTCCGAGAAGACTATACACATGGACCCATCCCAGAAATACCTCAGTGAGATCGGGTAAAACTTAAAAAGACTGCATCATCAGTAATAGAAGATTACGGATCATAACCCCGTAGTGTCAAAAATAAAGATACAACTGAAAAAAGTCCTAAAGAAATCGAAAAATAAGAAACTGGAATTAGATATTCTAAATAAACAACAGATACGGACTCAAGTGAGAAGAGAGATTAACGAGAGCCTTACAGAAATGAGTACGGACCTGGCCGCTGAAGAAAACATAAATACGAAGTGGACAGAGATCAAAGAAATCTTGGTAGAGACAGGCAAAAAACAACTTGAGAACAAAAATCGGCAACCAAAGAAAGAGTGGATGACATACGAGATTCTGACTCTAATGGAACAGAGAAGATTAAATAAAGAAAATCTTATTACACTCCTCGACAACTGGTTCTGTATGTGCTGCAAATATTGCTGTTAGGTAATCATTACCAATTTCTAAGAAGATACTAATCACCATAAATCCTTTTTTTCCCTTAATTTTCTTAGAATTTTTAATTTGTCCTTAATTACCCGCGACAAGTGGGTCAGGGTATAAATACTTTGGAATTTCAATTGCGGATTCCATTCGCAGTGTGAGTTGTTAGTCAGTTTTAGTGATTCAATTTAAAAGAAAGTATTTAAACACGTCTTAGAAGTAAACAAGTTAAAAATGGCTAAACCAAACGGAGATCCAAAATATTAAAAACATACGCCAAGAGGAATATTCTGTTAACAAAATTGCAAAACTTTTGAGCCGCAGTCGTAGAGTTGTTTCAAACTATTAAAAGGATCAAGAAAACTACGATAAAAGATACATACCTGGACGAAAATATAGCTTGACACCAGTAGATCGGCGGTCCCTACTAAAAGAAACGTCAAATTCTACAGCAAAAACAAGGGAAATCGCGGTATCAACATGGATTTCGAAAGTGGACAAAAATCTAAAGACTTGCCAGCGTGTGTTAGCTGAAGCGGAACATCTACAACGTCATCGAAACGCTCGTTTGACCTTTGCCAGAAAGCATTTACGATGGAAGAAGCGTTGGAGAACTCTCATCATCACTGAGGAGAAACGCTTTTGCCTTGCTAAACCTGACCGATTTCGTCATAATTTTCATGATTTGTGGAAGGACGAGCTTAAGACGACGACAACAAGGCGGAAGGGAAGTCATGATTTGGGCAGGAATATCATACCAAAATAAGACTAATATCAATATCGGCAGGATGAAAAGTAACGACTACATTAAGATCTTAAACGAAGAGATCGTGCACCATAACCAAGAAAAAATCGGCGAAAATTTCATCCTGCAACAAGATAATGCAGCAATAAACACAGTCCGGAAGGTAAAAGAGTACTTCGAGCGTAACAACGTTTCTATGCTAGACTGGCCAGCATTGTCTCCAGACCTCATCATAATTGAGAATGTGTGGGGACATCTCTCCAGATCTGTCTACCAAGGCGGACGACAATTCAATATCGTATCGGGCCTTAAAGGCGCCATCGACACATTGGAATGGGATAAAATTCCACGAAAATTAATTAAAAAACTGTTTTAATCTCTTCCATCAAGAATGTTAGAGGTTGTAAGTAATGAGGAAGTACTCATGACTAAACAAAATAAAACCATTGTAATAAAACTCCAAATTTTGATTTTATTTCAATAAACCCAATCCTGTCTCAACCACTTGTCGCGGGTTAATTAGCGACAAGTTGCAAATTCCAAGAATCTTCTTAGAAATTGGTAATGGAAACCTAACAGCAATATTTGCAGCACATACAAAACAAAATTATAGAAAAACGCCGAAATATATATATTTTGCGCGCGCCAAAGAGGATATGAATACTCTTATGCTATTACAGAACACGGGCGTTTGTGAAGGAGTGAGAGAGAGAGAAAGAAAGATTTAGTGCAGTGGTTTGAAACTTAGATGGTATTAAGTTTCTGTAAACTCCAACTGTAGCATCCAGATAACTGGGGAGCTTGTTTGTTTTGCTTTTCCGTCCTCCTGATGACATCACGATCAAGTTGCATTTTCAGCCATATGACCACTCTACTGCCAGTGTTATGCCTTCGCAGTAGAGTTGACTTAGCTTTCGCAATTGATCGACTTTTTTTTTTATTTCATGCGAAATAAATAGATGATTCTTGACATCAGGATTTGAACCGTAAACCAACAGCGTGACAAGCGATGATGTTACCACTACACCACGGCCACCCTTAGGAGTGTAGGTACAAGGAATTAAACAGGGTGATCAGAAACAAGATTAGAGAAGCCGCAAATAGATACGTGCAACAACAATGCGAGAAACTAGAAATCATGATAGCTTCAATTTACATAAAAAGATAAAAGAAATCAGAGGGAAAGAAACAGTTCGGCACATTAAAATATAAAGCGGACACAATCCTACTAAGTTCGAAGGTAATGTGATGAAGGAGTATAACTACAACCATATAGTGAATCTGGAGGTACCGGCAACAACAGCATTCTGTAAAATAAAAAAGCTTCAATGCAGCAGAGAAATCAATCTAGAAATACAAACAAGGCTAACAAAATGTTATATTTGGTCGATCTTACTATACGGAGCAGAAACTTGGACGTTAAGTAACTATAAGAAAAATAGAAGCTTTCAAAATGTGGGTGTACAGGAAAATACTTGGATGGACAGGATAACAAATGCAGAAGTCCTAAGACGAATAAGGAACAAAAAAAAGGAAATAATATTCTTAGTCAAGAAATAAAACAGGAGTATCTACGCCTTATAGTCAGAAACAACAAATATAAACTGCTCCAAATTATATTACAAGGAGGATAGAAGGAACGAGAACAGCAGGGAGCAAAGGTTGACATGGTTAGCAAACCTAAGAGAATTGCTTAATCTCTCAACTTATGATTTACTTAGAGGCGTCCTAAATAAACAAACGTGTGAAGGCGATAATTTCCAATCATCGAACCCGAGAGGAACTTTAAGAAGGAGAGACGAATTGCTTCACAGTAGAAATATTACTTTTAACTTTTACTTGTACTAGTTGCTTACATTTTATGCATACGGCCCAAGATTCTGGGTTTTCGTTCTTTCATATCTTTTCTTGTGTCAAATAGCTAAACAAAATTATGTACATATGTAGAGCTTAATAATTGGTGTGAAAAGTAGCTTTAAAGCAATAGAATGTAACATAGGGAGTTTAGAATATCATATGGATAGTTTCATAAGACATCTACAAGCCTATGTAAATACGTATTTATTTAACAGCTCTTAATACGATATTAGCGCTAAGGACATGATATTGTTATTTGGAAGCTGTATACGATGTTTTGTTAAATAATGTAGCACAGGGAGTTTAGATTATCTTATGGATAATTTTTCATTAGACATCTACAAGCCTGTGCAAATATTTATGTAACAGCTGTTAATACGATATCAGCACAAAGACTTTATAACATTATTTGGAGCTGTAGAGATATTCCTCAATTAAATGTAGTTAAATTGTTATATTTTTAACATCACTCTTGAAAAGATAACACATAACTTAAAAATTGGATGCACGTTTGTAATAGTTCGAACGATTTATTTCCAAAATGCACAGTATACCGCAAGTGTTGAAAAGCTCCGATGAGAGCCTATGGTAACAGGCGGGTTAGATGTTTTCAGAATTTTAATGGCTGCACTGACCTCTTTCATCTTTCTTCATTGGCCAGACTTTGTTTTTCTTCTTATTATACCATTTGCTCTATCTACTGCCCATTTAGTCTTTGTATATCGGTTACTAGAATTCCTCTAATTCTCTATTTATCTCTGCAAATAGTGCATGTTACCGGATTACATCCAGCTGCTTGCTTTTTAATAAAATCTCCAGACTTGTTTCAATCGCAATACTTTTTGTTTACAGTTTAGAGTTCCAGCACTTGATTGTCTGTCTTTGTTTTGACTATCTCCTTAATTATGGTACGACACTGGGCCAGATGGTGGTGGCATACTAAAGCTCTATAGTCTTTAGCTAAATTAATTATGTACAGAATGTTTTTTATGTTCTAGGTCGATGTTTTTTTTTTTTGACCAACTGTGAAATGTTGACCGATTATTTGGTTTATAACAATTATGTATGTAATATTATATCGGCCAAATGGCCGCGTCTGGATGTGGTGTAGACACATGCTCTTTCAACCGTATTTTGCATAACATTTTGACACATTTTAATGTTGTTGTTATGGTTGACTTGTTGCCGTAGACCTTTATCTTCAAGTATCACCAAAGGAAGAAGTCGGGGACGATACACATCAGGGGATCGAGGGGTCCAATCGGTATCACCTTTGTTTGGTATTATGCGACCGGGAAAAATTTATCTGAAAATATCCATCGTATCGTTAGATATGTGTGATGTGGCACCGTCCTGTTCGGGCACCAAGAAGTTTTCCAACATCTCACAATAGCAATCACCAGTAATTGCTACAACATTGTCTTTTGCGTCTTCAAAAAAATCTGGCCCAGTGATGCCGCCGGCTCAAATGGCGCACCATACAGTAACTCTTCGAGGGTGTAAAGGTCGTTGGTGTATCAAATGAAGATTTTCAGTGCCACAAAAGCGAATATTTTGTTTATAACTTTTTTTAATTATTACTAAACTCGAAATAAGTTTCACTCATGATGATTTCTGCCCAAAAATTCGAGCTGCAAATCCATTTCACTCTACTCTTGCCTGCGCATATGGTCATTTGTCATAAGTTACGGGTACAGGTACAAATGCAAATCTTTTTTTCCCATTACTGTAATCCAACATGCCGAAGACATTCAAAATTATTGTGCTTATGCACGGCTACGAACTCGACCGGACTTCACTTTACCTGCCAGCGTATACTGAGTTTCAAAGTTATTCATTATAAACTGAATGGTTGACTTGCTAGGTACAATTGAACGATTATTTAGATAAAAATGTTTTAATAACTTCAACATGTTGTTAAGGTGTTAGATGATCCATAATATATTGTTATCGACTGCTCTTCACGACCGTCAAATGCAACTGATAAATGCCGACCAAACCAAAATGGTGGCCAAACTACATCGACCTGGAACATAAAAAACATTTTGTATATGTATGTACATATGTGTTTGCTTTAATTTCGGTAAGTTCAGGTAGGCGGGTATTTTGAACATTGTTCACGACACTTCCTGCCAGATTTGTTTTGGCTTTCGTCGACTTTTAATAGCGATTGAAGAAATTGCTTCTTCATGGTCAGCACTGATTATAATAGTAGTATCCCGTATTTGATTCTATCCACCAACCTCTTCATTTCTGCTCGCAGAACAGTCCATTTTCATCACTTTGCAAATTTTCAGTTTGTTAGGGCGCGTTTCCTTGTCATCATTTGGTGAAGACTTGCTGGCAATGTGCCATGCAATATTGCAGAGAGAACTAGAGACTGCCTATCGGCGTAGATTATGCTTGTATAAGCTATAGGGTAATGAACTCTGACGAGCTGAGATGTGAGGGTGGCCGTGGTGTAGTGGTAACATCAACGCTTGTCACGCTCTTGGTTCACGGTTCAAATCCTGATCTCAACAATCATCTATTTATTTCGTTTGAAATAAATAAAAAAGTCGATC
Source organism: Pocota personata (assembly GCA_963082735.1). Classification (NCBI taxonomy): domain Eukaryota; kingdom Metazoa; phylum Arthropoda; class Insecta; order Diptera; family Syrphidae; genus Pocota; species Pocota personata. The sequence continues at coordinate 193,464,106 of OY720429.1, read as the reverse complement.
AATTGCGAAAGCTTAGTCAACTCTACTGCGAAGGCATAACACTGGCAGTAGAGTGGTCATATGGCTTAAATGCAACTTGATCGTGATGATGACATCAGGTGGAGGGAAAAAAATACTGTGAATCATGAGCAACGACAAAAAGCAAAACAAACAAGCTCCCCAGTTATCTGGATGCCACCCTTGGAGTTTACTGAAACTTAATACCACCTAAGTTTCAAACCCACTACACCAATCTTTCTTTCTCTCTCTCTCAATTTCTGCAAACGCCCGTGCCCTGATAAATTATAAAAAAAAAAAAAAAAAATGTTAATGTGCCTTTAGAAGCACAAAAAAAAAAACCTCACATCAATAAAAAAAAACATAAAAATCCAATGAAACGGATGGACAAGGAATTTAAACCAAAATTTTAAGCATAACAATGATGTTTAGATACCCGTGAATTCTTGTGATAAAGTCGTCAATGAATAAAGCAAACGGTATAGAAATCGGTTCAGCCATGGTTACCGACAGTGCTTATTAGTTAGTCTGTGGCAACTACTTTGGACTACAATTTCATTGAATGTGTCTTAGGGAGTTAGATTACAAAATGATGACTTTCATTTTAAATCAACAAGTCTAAGATACATTTTGTGTAACAGCTATCTCATAAGAGCACTCAATTAATGACATAAGTGCACTTTTTATGAAGCTGTAGATTGTCATATGAAATTTTTAACTACGCTTGGATAACAGTAAATGTGGCAAAAATGCCACAAATGGCAAACCTTTTTGATCTAGTATTTTGTCAATCTGAGCTAATCGTCGTTCCGGCTTATCGATATAAGAATATTTTCGGTATCACTACATTCAGATATCGACTGTACTTACATTCTTAACCTTCTCCTGAAATCCGTTCACATTCAATCCAGAAGTTGGAACATCTTTAGTATGTCCATCGGGAATTGAAAACAGAATAACTGGTCTTGTTACACCGGAAATTGGATTTGGCTTGGCATAAGCAGTATCAACCTTGAAGAATCCACGTCGCTGCAGCTGAATAATATCTCCTTTCTTACATTTCTTGAGCTCGGGATCGCCAAGCATTTTGATTTCGTGCTGAAATTAAATCATTTACCTTTAGGTTGAGATCTATTTCAATTAGACTAGCTTATTCTTACCCTAGTTTTATGCCCAATATACTGCTTAAAGTCCTCATCCTTTCCGAGCACGGCTTTGCTTATAATATTATCAAAGTATACACAATATGTTGGTGGATATTTATCCTCCTCCATTAAAGCCAGCCAGGTGAGCTTCAACGTCTTTTTAAAATCTTTATTCTCCAAATTCAATTGGGTATCAATTGAAGTGATTCTATCATCAAGTCTATGGATTTTCTTAATTAACAAGTTGCCCCAATTGATGAAGGTAGCATTATCGCCTTCATTCAGCAAAACGGCATCAGCGTAGTCAATAAGAATTTGAGTACTAAGTGCAATAGATTTATTGCCAACAGACTCGTTTTTAGGATGAGCTGGTACCTCAATTATTTCTTTTTTGGCGCCTGCTACATTCACTACAACGTGACCTTTTTCCTCAAGAGCTGTGTATCGTGGTGCAATTGGATCGATAACTTTCTTGTTGAATGCCCAAATTTTATCCCAGTTCATGAATACAACCGATTTACTTGAACCCTGTGCGATGATAAATTCTTTTAGACCCTCAACAGTCATACCACGACGGAGAATACCGCGAACTGTTGGGAAGCGAGGATCATTCCTGAGAAATGGTTGAAAATAAATTTTGTAAAATACTCATGTACTGAAATCCATTTTGATTAACTTACCAGCCATCAACAAGTCCTTCATCAACAAACCAAGTTAGTTTTCTTTTTGAGAGAACCGTGTTGGTCATGTTCAATCGACTATACTCCCAGATGTAGGGTTTGCGCAGTTTCAAGGCGTCAATAAACCAATAGAATTGATCATCACGGTCATGATACTCCATAGTGCGCAGAGTGTGGGTGACACCCTCAATAGCATCGACAATTGGACAAGCGAAATCGTAGGTTGGGTAGACCCTGCAAGCAATAGAAATCTGTGATATTAGTTGTTCAGTGCAAAATGTGAGAAATTCAAGGTTCGTATTTTTAAATCGAATTAAATGTAGCATAGGGAGTTTAGATTATCATATGGATGATTTCATTTGACATCTACAAGCCTGTGCAATATTTATTTAACAGCTCTTAATACGACATCAGCACGTTGGACTTGATGTCGTTATTTGGAAGCTGTAGAATCATATGAATGTTTAAATATGCTTTTCCTTAATGATGTTATTATCTTAAATTAGGGTATGTTAGGTAGAAGTGGCTGCCAACCAATAATAGGTCCATTGTAATACCACATGGATTTGGAGAAATGGTCACTTGATCACTTACTGAACCATTTGGAGCCTCTGATGAAGCGTAGGTGTCTAATGTCTGCCTTAAGGTCGTTGAAGCCGAAGGAAAACTTGTTATTTCTCGGATACGGCTTAAGCGACTTTCTTAAAAATCGACATCTAAGCCGTACTTTATAAGGACACGGTACACCAAGTTTTGAATGATTGTTAAAATACCTAGTCCTGCCATAAAATCTGTTACAAAACATCCAGCGCAAACTGTATGAAGATAACACTAGTAATAGTACGATTAATTATTCTCAAAACACATATTACAAAATGCAATAAATATCACCCTGATTAGTAAAGGTGTACCAAGAAGATGTCCTAGAAGGCGTTGTTTAAGGCTTGAGAAATACACTTTTTATTGGAGCAAGATGGGTTTTCCAACTAGATTCTGCTCCAACACATAAAGCCCAAACAACTCAGCAGTGGCTTAGAATCAATATTCTCTATTTGGAGAGGCTCAAAAGTGCTGTAACCACAGCAGCATTGCCATATCCCTGGAAACCGTGCGTGCTTTGAATAAACCGAATAAATTTTATAAATAAATATAAAAATAAACATTTTGGCGCTAACAGCTTTTGCAGGGCCTGGCCTAGCTTCTCGCAGCCACACGTGCTGTGCACCGCACGAATGGTTGGAATATACAATTTTATGCCGTTTTCGAAGGGCAATTTTTCGATTGAGAGCTTTTCATGAGTTTTACTCTCGGATGTTTGTCAGACGTTCGCGAGAGTTGAGACCGTGAGAAAACTTTTTTATTTTATTTGTATGTTTTTCTTGGAACCTCTCGCTCAGTGATCGTGCACTTAACCACTAATCCACGGCGCCCATCAATTTTATAAATACTAATCCAAAATGTTTTCAAAAAAAAATCTTTATAATTTTTTGCATTTGTGACATAACTTATAGCAGGACTAGGTAAATTGGTGCATGAATGGGTCGCACGTACTTGCACCTACAGTGCCGTGCACGTAATTATAAACGCCAACGATGTGAGAATTATTTTCTTTATAGCGGATGGGGTTGCGGCCTTAGCACAGTGAAATTTTCGTTTTTTTTACTGCACATAATAATCAATCTTTTTATTCAGATCAACAATATGTCATATAATACCGTTACTTTTTTTTATTAAATTTAACTTTATGAAGAATACAAAACTAGTCGTCCACATAATTAGAAACATTTATTGTTTTTAAAGAATTTGTTTTTTATTTTTGAAAAAAGGCTAATATTTCGTCGCATAACCACGATTGCTAACTACTGCTTGCAATCTACGAGGCATATACTCAATTAGAGTTATACATACGCTTAGTGGAATAGATTACCAAGCAATTTTTGATTCCTCATAGAGGACGCCAAGATTTCCGGCTTTTTTGAAGCTCACTTTTCTTTTGAGAATCTTCCACAAATTCTCAATTGAATTGAGATCCGGACTACATGATGGCCAGTCGATTGAACTTACTAAATTTACATTTCATACAATCCATTTTTTGTGTAGGCCGCGGTTTGTTTTGGATCGTTGTCTTTCTGTAACTTCCAAATTACTGGCAAATTCTCATCTGCATATGGCAGCATTACGTTTTGCAGAATGTTGCAGTATTGCACTTTTTTTTTTATAATTTGCACGTGTGAAAGGGGTATTCATAACCTCTTATACTTAATTTAGGACACGGGCGTTTTGAGGAAAGGGGAAGAGACAGATCGTAGTTGGTTTGAAACTTAGCTGGTATTAAGTTTCAGTGAACTCCAAGGGTGGCTGTCCAGATAACTGGGGAGTTTGTTTGATTTTGCTTTTGTCATTGCTTATGATTCACAGTATTTTGTTCCGTCCTCCTGATGTCATCATCACGATCAAGTTGCATTTTAGCCATTAGAGAGAAGAGAATTTGAGCGAGATAGACGTATGTATAAGAGCTATTGGAAATTATTAATTTTTTTTAACTATTCCGCGGATTTAATCCAAATTTTTTTAAGTGGTTCCACTAAACTCTTCCATTTATCGAAATTTGGAGATACTGATTCGATATTATGGATGGTTTTTGTGGTAAATGCGATAAAGGATTTAGTCGTGGTGACGCGCAAATAGTACCGTGTAGCGGGTTGTGCAAAAGGTTGTTTCACCGTACTTGCTGTGAAGATCAGCTAACAGAATACGACCTGGGAGTCTTGAAATGCAAGCGAAGTCTCGGATATTATTGTTTGGAGTGTAAAATAATTTCGGGAAAAATATTGAAGCAATATGATTGTATTTTAGAGGCTCAACAGTCCAAATATGAAAAAGTTATCGAGGTTTTAAATAAAAACGTATTAGAGTTGTCAAAGCAAATTACGGAATTAAAACAAATAATGCAAAATGAACTGTTAAAGAAGAATGAAAATGAAAAAGAAAATAGTTTGAACGAAGGAGTGCGATCTATTTCAAAAACTGTAAACGAACTTAAACATGAACTAATTAGGAAAACAAATAAAGGTGTGAGTGAGAAAGATAGTCTGATCAAGGAAAGTGTCGAATATATTTCAAAATCGGTGAATGAAATTAAAAATGAAATGAAGAAAGTGAATAAGAATTCTTCTGAAAAGGATGAAAAGAGACAAAAGGAAAAATCATTCTCTGAAGTACTAAGAAATAGGGAACCGACTGTCCTTATCTATCCAAGAAAAAAAGATCAGGTTGCAAGTGAAACAAGAAAAGAAATAAAGGCGAACATTGATCCAACAACAATTAGCATAGACAGTGTGGTAAACAAGTCCAAAGGAGGTGTTGCCATTCGATGTGCTGACAAGAATTCGTTAGAAAATTTAAAAACACAAGTGGAAAATAAATTAAAAAATGATTATGAAGTAAAACTACCGTCTTTAAATAAACCAAAAGTGTGCATTATGCACATTGAGAACGATGAAGTCGAAACTGAAATTTTGAGTAAAATTAAATCACAAAACACGGAAATAGCCAATTGCGAAATGTCGTTGATAAAATTGTATAGAAATAAAAACAAGTGGAGAAATTTGAATGCTGTGTTAGAAGTGGATAGTGAGAGTTTTGCAAAAATTATGAGTTTGGAGAAGATTAGAGTGGGTTGGGTAAGGTGCCCAGTCAGAGAATTCTACGATTTAACGAGATGTTTTAAATGCCAAGGGTATAATCATAAGGCAGAAAAGTGTAAAAATGCGATAGCATGTACGAAATGCGGTGATAGTCATAAATTTAAAGACTGTAAGAGTGAACTTAGAAGCTGTGTCAACTGCAAAAAAGCGAATGAAACTTTTGGGCTAAGATATAACTGTGAACATGAAGCAATCGATAAGGACTGTCCAGTTTTCGAAAGAAAACTGAAAGTATTAAGAGAATCTATTAGATATTAGCAATCAATGGGTCTAAGATTGGTCTATCTTAACATTGAAGGTCTTCGTAACAATTTTGATGAGTTTAAAGTTCTTATACTGGGAAAAAATTATGATATTATTGTGTTATCAGAAACTCATGTTACCAAAAACATTTTAGACAAGGAGATCAACGTACCAAACTATACTCCATTCAGATGTAACAGTTTGTCGTCTCATACAGGAGGAATTGTTATATATGTTAAGGATGAACTAAAATCAGTGACATTGTCGAAGAAAGATGATAACATGAATTTGTGGTGGTTATCAAATTATGTTATAACTAGCAATTATACATGTGTAATAACTGGCGTTTATAGGTCCCCAAGCTCTTCGGAAAAAGATTTTTGTGAAGAATTCGAAATATTATGCGAAGAACTAAGTGATTTACGGAAAGATACTATTATAGTGGGCGACTTTAATATCGACTGGTTTCAAATTAATAGCACCTATAGAAAAAGAATATATAACATTTTGAAAAATAATTTATATTTTCAAATTATGAAGACTGCGACAAGGATAACAAATTCATCTTGCACTCTAATAGACTATGTGGTAACAAATAACAAACGAATTAGCGCTTCAAGTGTCCCGGACTTGCAAATAAGTGATCATCAAACAATATCTGTTGAGATTAATAATGGAAAGGAAGCAAAATTATTGACTGAAAAAAAAAATAAGTCAATAAGTGTAATGAGGTATAACAGACGACTTTTTCGGGAAGCTTTAGGAAATAGTCAAATGAGTACCATAAACAGTGCAATTGATGTTGATTCAATGGGGGAGCTGTTTCTTAAATCTATCAACGAAACCTCGGCAAAGTTTATTGTTAAAAGTGAAATTAATCAGGACAATAATTCTAAATGGTTCAACAAACGGCTTCAATCGCTAAGAATATTAAAGATTCGAAAACACACAAAAGCAGTATTGTGCAATTCCGATGTCAATTGGAGGGATTACAAATTGATAAGAAATAAGTACAAAAAAGAAATTAAAAAGTGTAAGGAATCATTTATTAAACGGAAAGTGCAATGTTCAACTGATCAAAAATCCATGTGGAAAAATTTAAAAAGATATGTGCTTAAAGACGAAAAATTTAATGAAATAAAAAGCATTCAGTTTAATAACAACATTTTTGACAGCAATAAAGTCATAGCCAACAAATTTAATGATTTCTTTATTGAGAGTGTAGTCTCAATAAGTGATTCTATTCCGTTTGTGCCGTTCTGTAACAATATTTCTGATACAAATTGTACTTTCAATTTTAATTTTGTGACGTACCAGGATCTTAAACTTATTCTAACGGAAATGAAAAATAAAGTTGACTTTACGCATATGAGTCCAAGGAGATTTCTTGACAATTACGATATACTCGGACCAGCTTTATTAATGACTATTAATAAATCATTGCAAACAAAGACATTCCCAAAATCATGGAAGAAATCTTTAGTGACCCCTATAGAAAAAGTAAACAATACTAAACTATGTGAAGAGTTTCGCCCGGTTAATGCGTTGCCATTATGTGAAAAAGTGTTTGAGAAAATTGTTTTCAAGCAGTTAAATAATTACTTTGAATCAAATAAATTAATAATTGACATTCAGTCAGGATTCAGAAAGAACCATTCGTGTGAAAGTGCAATAAATTTGATAATTAATAATTTTAAGGAAGAAACCGACCAAGGAAAGAGAGTCTTGTGTGTTTTTCTTGATTTAAAAAGAGCATTTGAAACGATAGACAGACAAATATTAATAGATAAACTTAAACGATATGGAATAAAAGGAGGTGAAAGTGATTGGTTCAAATCATACCTTAGCAATAGAACTCAATGTGTAAAAGTTAATGGTGAACTATCATGTCCAAAGGATGTTATGTTTGGTGTACCACAGGGTTCGGTTTTGGGAACGTTGTTGTTTATTATATACATAAACGACATGAAAAGTGCAATAAAAAATGGAAAACTTGCATTGTTTGCTGATGATGCGGTGATATATGTGGCGGATAAAAATTACGTAGAATGTCAACAAAAAATGCAACAGGACCTGGAAAGTGTTTCGGAGTGGCTGAAAATGAATAAACTTAAGCTGAATGTGACAAAAACCAAACAATTGATAATAAATAATCGGCAAGAAGAGAACGTAAGACTGAAAATTGACGGTGAATATATTGAACAAGTTGAGGAAATAAAGTATTTAGGTGTAACAATAGATAATAAATTGACTTTTAGCAATCACGTCGAATACTTGTGTAAAAAAATAGCGAAAAAAATAGGTTTTTTAAAAAGAATTAGAAATGATATATCAACATTAAGTGCAATAAACATTTACAATGTAATAATTAAACCACACTTCGAGTATTGTTCGTCTATTTTATTTCTGTGTTCTGATTGTATGGTACAAAGTTTACAATTGTTACAAAATAAGGCCATGCGATGTATTTTAAAATGTAATAGATATGTCTCAATTCGTTTAATGTTAAATTCGTTAAAATGGTTGTCGGTAAAACAAAGAATAATAATGAATGTTTTATTGTTGGTGTTTAGAATTAAAAATAACCTAATGCCTATTTATTTATTGAATTATGTACAATATGTTCGTGAGGTACAACCCTATTTATTAAGAACAGCCAATAATTTTAGACTACCAAATCTTCTAAAAGTAAGATCTCAAAATTCTTTGCAATATAGAGGCTTCAAAATGTTCAATGAATTGCCAATTAGTATTAAAAATGAAACAAATCTTGCAGCTTTCAAAAGAAATTTAATCATTTACATTCAAGCTAATTTTTAAGTATCTAAAATTCTTATACTAAATAAAATACTATGTATTTGAAAAATCTATTGATGTATATGGCTAAATGGCTTTCTTAAAAAAGCTAAATAAATAAATAAACTAAACTAATATGACCGCCCTACTGCCAGTGTTATGCCTTCGCTGTAGAGTTGACATAAGCTTTCGCAATTGATCGACTTTTTATTTATTTCATGCGAAATAAATAGATGATTATTGACATCAGGATTCGAACCGTGAACCTGTAGCGTGACAAGCGATGATGTTACCACTACACCACGGCCAACCTCACCTTATCCATATGCCCTTCAATTTTATGGATTTGACCCACTCCACGCTAGGACATTGCCCCCCATATCATTATACTACCACCTCCGTGTTTGAGTGTATCTGGGATCAATGTCCTTTGATTTTGGTCGGCGTACATACGGCTTACTATCCGAAGAAACTCTATTTATTTTAGTCTCATCCGTAAAAAGCACATTTTTCCATTGTTCGATGCTCCAATGGCCATATTTATGGGCAAACTCCAAACGTTTCTTTCGATGCCGTTCGGTTAACAAGGGCTTCTTTCTGGCTATGCGTCCAAAGAGTCCTGCTTCACGCAATCTTCGCTTAACTGTTTCCACAGATGGTCCGCTTTCTGTGTTGCCAAAAACTGTAGCTCGAATTTCCCGTGCGATGGAATGCGGTTCTTTTTTACTCTCACGCACGATAAGTACATCTTCCCGCGGTGTGGTAATACGTGCTCTTAGCTTGCGCTTAACTTTTTCAACTGTGCCATGATTCCGTATATACTGAATAGCATTAAATACCATATTTTTGGAACAGTTTAGCGCTTCTGTTATTTCTCTAGGACTTTCCTTCCTCATAAAGGCTAGAAATGCGGAAACATAATGTAAAACTCTAAAAACAATTCAGTTGTAGCTGTCAATGTGAATAAAATTAAAATACACTCACAAACCAGTGGATATTGCTCTTCTAAATAATTTCACTGTGCTAAGGCACCCCATCCTCTATAACGAAAAGAATTCTCGCATCCTTGGCGTTTCTAATTACGTGCACGGCACTGTACATATATGCCGTTCATTTGCAAATCACTCAGATTTGAAATTTAAGCAAATTACAATATCGCCCATTTGCAAATTCGGCTTGAATTGTGAACCCACAGACCCATAGATAGCATGATGGCGTCGAATATTTTTGGTAATTTGTTTCTTTGATAATTTTCGATTATCAACATACTTTCTTCTTTTTCTTAGAGTTCTTATCCGCTTCGGAGGTTGGAAATTATTGTTTTAATCTTCTATTTGTCTTTCACGTCTATTATGTTTGTTTATTATAGTTTTATGTAACGTCCAAGTGTCAACTCTATACAATAAGGCTAACCAGACATAGCACTTACTAAGTCAAAGCACTTAATAAGATTTTAATGTTTAACTCTATTTCTCTACCGCAGAACTTCATCTTCATTTTCCAAAATGTTGACCTTGCTTGCTCTATTCTGTTTTTTATTTCCTTTTTAGGATCCGCATTGCTATTTATTATCGTTCGTAGGTAGTTCATGTTGGTAACTTGTTCTACGAGTACTATGACGTCTCCTATTTTTAGCTCGACATTCTGTGGATGTTCGTTCTTTGTAATCACCATGAACTTGGTTTTCGCAGTGTTAATCTTTAACCCATAATTGCGTCTTACCGAATCAAGTTTATTAATCATGTCGTTAAGCGTTAGCCAACACAATTGTATCGTCCACACATCTAATATTGTTTATTTGTATGCCGTTTATCTTGATTCTTTAAAGATCTGTTCCGAGCATATGTTGAATAATAACGGTGACAATATGCAGCCCTGCAGAACTACTCTTCGTATTACCATACTTTCAGATTCTTCGCTTTTAATAGATATTTTAGCCCCCTGGTTCCAGTACAGGTTCTCCATTATTCTGCTGTTATTCCTGTCAATGTTTCTACTTTTGAGGATCTTCGCCATTTTCATGTGTTGCACTTTGTCAAAGGCTTTTTCATAATCCACAAAATAAAATAAAACGTCTTTCACTATATCACAATACCTATATATTCCTAGAAAATTCAAACCCTTTAGGTCTTATGGTTCGAAAATTACAAGCATGTGACACACATGGACGAACAGACACCGTGTTCATAATGTTCCGTTTTATACCATTCTGGTGCGGAACACTGAAAACGATGAAACACTCATCTCACAGGTTGGAACTTTTCGGATATTTAGTCGTAAGTCTATCGAAAACATAGTTTCCCCAAATACAGACTTTTTATTAATTTTTTTTTATTCTATTTGGTTTGCGTGGACTATGAACGGCACATATGTACGTAGGTGCATGTATGTACGTGACACCCAAACGCGCACTTTAATTAATGTAGCAAAGGGAGTTTAGATTATCAAATGGATAATTTCATTAGACATCTACAAGCCTGTGCAAATTTATTTAACAGCTCTTAATACGAAATCAGCATTAAAGACCTGATACCGTTATTTGGAAGCTGTAGGAACGTAAGATTTAATAGATTTTATTATTTTTTCTTAATTTTATTTTAGAGTAAAGCTATCACAGAAATGTAGGAAACATAACAAAAAGTCACAACGAAAAGAGATTACAAAAATTCACTATAGACACAACGAACCAGATAGGAATAAGATACCGAATTGTAGACATGAAAACTGGACCATAACGGATTGGAAAAATGTGATCTTCTCAGATGAGTCCAAGTTCAACATATTCGGCTCTGACGGAATACAGTACGTGAGGCGAAGAACTGGAGAAACATTCAATGGTGAGTGCGTGACAACAACCGTGAAACAAGGAGGCTCAAGGATGATTTGGGGATGCTTTTCCTATCAGGGCGTTGAACGGCTGGCTCTAATAAATGGAACGGTGAACGCTGACAAATATAAATATAAAAAAAAAAATAGGAAGACAATCTGCTATCATCTTTAGAAGAACACTTATCATACACAAAAAAAAAGGGAAGACAAAGTAATAGCATCTTCAGTTCTCGGAAGTTTGAGAAATCTGTTTCCTGTAATACAAATCATAAAATCGAATAGCAATCATTAGCTTACATATTTACTAACTTGTTTTTTTTGTCAATGAAACTTAAAACAATTTGAAAATGTTTGTATTAAAGCCCTTTTTTCGGAAATTGATTTATTGTTTTCTGAATCTGAAATGTATTTCAACAAATTAACGTTCGGTAAAGATGGATCTTGATTATCTTTAAAACCTCAAAAACTATTCTACTAAAATTAGTTTTTTCACTATGTCTGGATTTCTATGTCCGTTACTGTAAATGAGTAAAATTTTGAACATCATTCATTCAATAAGACCTATCGTAATATTGCACGTTTCTCGCTCGAAAGCAGCTCCGTTCTTGACATTTTTCGTAGTGTCGCTTTGTATACTTAATTAATTAATTTTTACTGTGTGAGCTTGTCGACATCAGGGTCTTCGTTGGGGTCGCCAAGAAAAACCCAGCATATAAGAAACAGCATTCCTATTGGTCTGCTACATATGTACATAATTCAGTAGTGGGAGGAATCAATAGTGTATAGTGAAGCACCAAGTCTCCTTATGAATATTTAGGTGAGAATCGTGCGCCAGCTGCGGTGATATCTTGTCACAAAATGGATTAATCTGAGTCCATTAGGGGATGTGGTGTCTTAAAGATAACAGAAGGAAGCAAATGCCGCATTCAAAAAAACCAAGAAACGACTTTGTTTACAACAGATCGGGATTCAATCAGACAAACTAATTTCTGTCAACGAAAGCTTAACGACAAATAATCTCGCTATATTTCGGAAAGCTCACGAGTTAAAACAACAACATCAGCTGTCTTCTGTCTTCACACGAGGGGGACAGGTGTATGTACGCCAAAAACCAACTGGAAAAGCTTTTTTGGTCGACTGCATCACACGCTTGGATTCTTTTGCCGCTGCAGCTACCAACCACGATGAACATCGAAATGCTACCTAATCGAAGCTTTTTTAATAACCACATATTTATTTTGTATATTGTAATTAGTAAGTATCTTTTGTATCTGCGTAACTTATTGTCTGTTAGCCATTTGAGAGTTTACATGTTTTGTGTTCTGAGTTTTCTTGCACTGGAGGAACATTTATTTATAATTTTCACCAATGGGTGATACCAGCAATTCTTCCGTTGGCAGTGGCACGAATGATAATTTGCGTGTATTGATTAACATCCTCTGTACACAGCGCGCGGGCCTAAAAGTATGCCACATAAATGCTCAAAGTTTGTCCAAATGCAAATTTGATGAATTTAGAAGTTTGTTTGTCGGTTCCAATGTTGATATAGTATGTGTTTCGGAAACATGGTTTGATCCGAAAATACCTGATTGTGCATACTCAATGCCAGGATATAACATTTTTCGCGATGATAGGCAAAATCGAATGGGTGGGGGTGTTGCAATTTACGTCCGTAGGCCGCTGCCTGTAAAGCTAATTGCAACCTCACCTACTGATAGTCCGTTCGAGTATTGTTTCATTGGACTTGCATGTGAGAGAAGGAAATATCTACTGGGTGTCGTTTATCGACCTAGAAATTACATTGACATTTCACAGCTTTATTGCTTTCTTGAAAAAAATACAACATCGTTTTGGAAAATTATTGTTTGTGGTGATTTCAACTGCAATATTTTAAATCCTGCTATTTCGTTTTCCCTAATTGAAAATATGAAAGCACTAAATCTTGATCTTCTTAATTCGACCATTCCGACTCATTTCACTGACTCAAGTAGTACCCTCCTGGACTTATTTCTTGCAAGTGACACTCAGAATGCTTTTTACAGCCAAGTTTCCGCGCCAGTATTTTCTAAACACGATCTCCTCTTCGCCTGTTTTGATATCGCCACTTGTATAGAACAATTGAAATACTCATACAGGGATTTCAAAAATGTGCGAGCGGATATTCTTGAGCGAGACTTACAACGTGTAAACTGACTACCAATATATTCGGAACCTTCAACCGACATGCAAGTTGAATATCTGCAAAGCGTGATTACACAGTTGTTTGACTGCCATGTTCCTTTTAAAACTAAGCTTGCAAAATGCAACATTAATCCATGAGATTCTCAGACTAAAAAATGAACGAGATGCTGTATACATGAAGTGGAAATATTTTAGGCTCCCTGAATATTTCTCGTCTTATAAAGCACTAAGAAATCTTGTATGTTCAAAAATAAGACAAGCCAAGCGTATTTTTTACAGTGAGCATCTTAACTATAAACTTCCCAGCAAGATATTATGGAAGAACTTACGTCAGCAAGGCATTTGTGGTAAAATTGATTCAGGAGTTGATAATGTTGATCCAAACCAGCTAAACCCTGATTTCATCAAAATTCAATCGACAAACACTGGAATATCTCCGGTAATCACACCAAGCGGATCCTTTGAATTTTCCAGGGTTGAGCAAACGGATGTTGTTAGAGCTGTCCTCAAAATAAAGTCGAAAGCTATTGGTATTGACGGGATCCACCCCTATTTTATAAAAATGATTCTACCGTACATCCTTCCAGCAATAACTCACCTTTTCAACACAATCATAACAACATCCAATTTCCCAAAGTCCTGGAAAGCTGCAAAGATTATCCCAATCCTTAAAAAGAAAGCAACACAAAGAGCCCCAGCAGAATACCGACCTATCGCAATACTTCCATACTTATCCAAAGTCTTAGAAAAAACTGTCCACTATCAAATGTCTACTTATCTTCGACAAAACAACCTTCTTTGTATGTACCAGTCTGGTTTTCGGCAGTATCACAGTTGTACTTCAGCATTGCTTAAAGTAACGGACGATATAAGGGCAGCAACTGATAAAAACTACGTTATTTTTCTAACTTTGCTAGACTTTTCAAAGGCTTTTGACACGGTTGATCATAGGCTTCTTGTCGCAAAACTTCAAAATTTGTTTGCTTTCTCCTCATCCGCTGGAAAATTAATTTTTTCCTACCTGACAGGTCGCGTACAAGCAGTTTTCGTAAACGGTGTTCTTAACGAGTTTCACATGTGTCCCCCAAGGATCCATATTGGGCCCACTGCTTTTCACCATCTTTATTAATGACCTCCCGAACGTTGTTCACAACTCCGCAGTGCATATGTATGCCGACGATGTGCAACTGTACATAAGTAGTGCACGCGGTCTTATCGATAATGCTGCTTATAAACACAATGAGGATCTGAAGAATATCCTTACTTGGTCCAAGGACAATTTTTTAAGTATAAATCCAGATAAATCCAAATGCCTTGTAATCAGCAGAAATGTTCATGATTCAAATATTTTACCCCCTATTTATCTTGGAAATGCTCAAATTGAATTTGCCGACAAAGCCAAAAATCTGGGGGTTTGGTTCAGTGAAACGCTGTGCTGGGATAACCATATCTTGACGTTAATTGGCAAAATCTATGGATGTCTCCGAAATCTATCTTTATCGCAAAACTTCACACCGACAAATACAAGACTAATTTTGGCACGAACTCTACTCGTGCCCCTAATTACATACAGCTGTCAAATTTTCTGTTGCAATAACGCTATTATAACACGCAAATTACATGTTGCATTTAATAATATAACGCGTTATGTTTTTGGGTTAAGAAGATACGACCATGTTTCCGCCTATGCTAAGAAAATACTTGGTTGTACACTAGAAAAGTATCTTGAGCTTTGCACAATCAAGTACTTACATAAAGTCATAACCACCAAACAGCCTCAATACTTATACGAAAAACTAAAATTCGCACAATCACAACGTTCTTTGACGTTGGTTCCACCTCGCGTTACTTATCAGGTCTCGGAACGCCAATTCTTTATTCATTCCATTCGCCTTTGGAACGCACTTCCTCTCAGCGTAAGAAGACTCCACGACGCGAATAATTTTTGTGATGCTCTCTTTCGGCATATTACGTCTACATAAATTGCAGATACAAATAATACTATCTAATATTAAAAATTTTCTCATTTCTCTATTGAAATTATTTTAACCTTAGAATTTAATATGAAGTTCTAATTTTAATTTTCAATTCTAATTTTAAATAATGTAATGAAAATGTCAACATTTATGCCTTAAAGACTGTTAAAGTCTATTGTAAGTGTTGTTGAAAAGTTGAATAAATGAAAAAAAAAATGAAAAAATGAAGGTCTAGTGTAGAAGCTCATAAAAACAAACCTTCGTGACGTAATCTATCTGTTATACTTGCGAGCGTGGGTAGGTAGATATGTTAGCTCGTTTCGCCAAAAAGTTTTGAAGTGCACACCGGGCAGGTTTAAAAAAAAGTTGGGATATTCATCTCAGAAGATAAATCAATGTGCATACCTTCGCTTCAAGGGATCTATTTTGTCTAAATAGTAAGACTGATTAAAAAAGATGAAAAGTATGGAAGCAACATTTGCTGATATCTCAATCCAACTCCTAATCGAACTTCCTTCCATTTACATCTACATTTTGCATTGTACTCACTTGTATTTGGTTCCAGTTCTAGGGTGCGGTTCGTTCTTGCAACGATAAATTGTAGGATCGCGCATGCAACCATTTGGCGAAGACATATCAATTTTAGCACGGACACAACATTTTTGACCAATAGCGGTGCCATTTAACATTTCTCCCCACAGTACCATGTTCATATCGACATCTACTCAACAAAAATTAAGATAGAAGACCAGTATGCACAGCCAATGCAATAGAACTTACCATTATTTCTGTTCCTTGACTCAATTCTCTGTTCGCGTTCCTTTTTCATTGTCTCTGGGTCAGTGTCGTCGACATAAGCTCGTCCCTCCTTAAGCAAAGTCTCACAGTATTGCAACATCAAATCAAAGTAATTCGAAGTGTGCGTAAAGAGATCCGGCTTAATCTGCAACAACTCCAGATCCTCCAAAATCACATTCTCGAACTCGACCGTTTCTTTTGCAGGATTTGTATCATCAAACCTCATAATCAGTTTACCATTAAATGCCTGCTGGTAGTACTGATTGAGAAGAGCAGCCTTTGCATGACCAATGTGCAAATAACCAGAAGCTTCTGGTGGGAATCGTACAATAACTTTGCCCATTTCAGCCCCTGGCAAGTCAACAAATTTACCCTCCTGCTTGCGTTCACCTTTGTTCAATTCTTTCTCCTTGGACGCGGATTTGGTAGCCTTCTTGGCTTTAACTCTCGCTTCTTCAGGCAATGTTTGCAGAACCTTCTGAATCAAAGGCTGGGCATTGATCAGATCATACCAACGCTGGACATGTGTTGGTATTCCCTTCGCCGATAATAGTTCGTAGCGCGAGTGCATTTCGTTAAATAAAGCAAAATCAGCGATAGTCAATTTATTGGCAACCAAAAACGTAACCGGAGCAATTGATTTGTCCAGAAACGACATGGCCCAGGAGATGTCATCGTCACAAGTTAAACTAAACGAGAGCCAGTGATCGATTTGAGTGCGCTCGATTGCTGTTTCACCATAAAGTTTGTACTGAGGTGCTACTCGAGATAGAGCCCGAAGTACGTCGTTATTTGAATGGCATACCAGACGGCGATTATCTGGGAAGAGCAGCGATGTCTCGTTACCCCATGTGATCTCAACGGGTGTTGATTCGTTGATTAGAAGCGCCGTTGCAAGTCCACCTGGCAGTCAATAATAGAATTTTATAAAAATATTTCATCAGTTTATGGTCTTATTGCTAAAATTAGATGACGATGGTATCTATACTATGTATAACCTAAAAAAGGGTGAAATGGTGAAGGGGAAGCGAAAGTACACTTACTTATCGGTGGATTGTTAACATTTGCTGTTAATTTTATAGACATCTTGAACTATTTTATGTTGCTTTTCTATTCTATTTTTTTTGGCTATTTATTTGTTGGAAGTAGATTTATTAAACGAACAAATGCCAAAAAACCGTATCCTTCTGCCACACCACAATTTGACAAACTGACACCGGAGAGATGAAAAGAAGAACAAAATTCGGCGGAAAGTGGAGAATTTAGGTACATGTATGTCCAAAAATGAAGATTGTATAACACGGGTGCGTTCAAAAAATGTGTAAGTATTTTTACAAGGGTGGCCACGCTTAGTGAGTAGTGTATTCGCTTGTGACCTGGGCTGTTCAGGATCGAGCCCGGAGGGGGACTGCAACCGAAGCCACCCGAGCATAAGAAAGATACGAATAAAATCTTAGTTTATAAAATAGAAAGCATTTTTTTATATGTATATAATAAATTAAAAAAAATTTAAATATTGTCCTTAGCACAAAAAGTTGGAGATATACATATGAGGGACGTGCTTTGGCAAAACTGTCGAAAATCAACATTCGTAAGAGTTCTGTAACAAGGATAAATTCTTTAACAAACAAAATTCCAAAAAAAATTGGCACTGCTGGGGGAGAGGAATCGAATTTGAATGCTTGCTATGATACTATTCTCGACATCATCGAGAGAAATTCTGAAGCTATTGTTGAGCCTGGTGTTACAGAGTAACTCTCTGTTGGGTTCTTGGACATATTAATATAGAAGGAAACGAGACAACAGATGAACGAGCTAAACCGCCGCCACCGTTATATTGGAAACAAAGGATTTTTTAAAGTTTTTTTTTTTGCTCATGGATTCTTGTACTTTTTATAGTTAAGATAAACAAACAAAAAAAAAAAAAAATTACTGCATGTTACGTTTACACAATGGCTCAATTTAGAACTTATTTTTCCGGGGAAGGCAACGGCATCGATGTGCAGATTCCATTTGAATAGCATTGAGATATTTTTTGTCTCACACATATTCTAACCGTTGCTATGGCCAAAATAATGACAGCTAAGGCCATTGCCAGTCTATCAAACTGATTGTCAAGAGAGAAAATTAGTTGTTGTGGGGATGAAAAAGTAGATACAAGAGTACTTTAAAAAATTCACAAGTGCAATTCTCAACTTCCATTACGTTTTCATTTTATTATAAGTAAAAATTTTAAAATAATATGTTTGTTTTAGAGATTTGCAAGGTGCGCTTCACATTTTTGATTAAAACTATATGTCGCTTAATAGCTACATGATTCAAATTTAAAAGTAGATTATTGTTTACAATCAACAAAAATCTTTTTAAAAAATAATACAAATTACTCTCTTTTCTAGAAGATACTCTGAAACAACTCTTATTTTGACATTTTTAAAATCTTATCTTATTCTTATTAATTTGAATTAAATTCTATTTAAAACTACAAGTTCAGTCTATTTTAAGGTTTCATACTTAAAACACTGTACTGATTTCAGATTTTGAAGATCTTTTTATTAGCACGGGGGTATCAATAAATTAATTTATAGAGCTATAATTTATTAGCACTGCCTATAACTGAAAAATTAACATAATCTGGAATTTAAGCATCTACCAACATATTTCGCTTCCTGAAATTCGGCCAGATCGAGTTCTGAAGAAGCGAAAACATAGTTGTAAATAATTAACTTGTACCTGTCTAAAATCAAAATTTCCTTAAGAGTGCTAAAAAAAATTCAATCTGTTAGTAAAAAATGATAGTCATGATAAACAGCAATCTTAATGTAGTAAGAAGCACAACTTTATTTTTGTAAATGTAAGAGCCAACTCAACAGTGATGCAAATAATATTTTGGGCATCGGGGCTAGATTAAGTTAATATTGTGTTTAGATTTTTCTAAAAAGGGCTAGATTTCGGTTTTTAATAAATTACATTTCAAAATCTCTTTTTAAAATTCAATTATCCCTTACGCCTAGTTGAATAGTTATATCATTCTTAAAATTTTCAGATTACTAAATAAAAATTGGTTTCAAAAAGTTGCACTGGCTGTGTGTAGTGATGTAGCTCTCATCGGGAGGAAAAAGTATTGGTAAACTTTTGTTTGATCTCTTACCTTAATAAAGTTATAACGAGTTTAATTTTTTTTTTTACTATAATTTCATTAATTTGGTTCTATCTTAATCGTATCTGTAGGGATATATTTGAGTGATATTTCTTTAAATCAAACAACCATTGTCCAGTGCTTGAAACAAATTTAATAAGACTTTTTCATTCACTTTGATGAGAGAAACTTCATTACACATACCCAGCCCAACCTTTTTGAAACACCCTGCATAGTAAAACATTTCATTTATCTCCCGAATATTTCTCAGACTTTCTTAGCCAAAATAGACAGCTAAGTAATGTTTGACATATTCAAAAACATGGCAAACAAAATTTTGGAAAAAAATTGGCATACTAGCAATTGAATATTTAAAAACCGAATATAAAGCCAACAATTTTCAAATTGTTATTGATGGTGATTATTTTTGTTTACTTTTTGGGGGGATGTAGTGCTCTCGAAATTACTGTTGCTTTTGACTTAGATGACGGCTAGCAAAAGGTTTCACATGTATTTACAGACACGACCCAAAGAAAGAGCTGTCATTTACTTTTGCCGGTTTTTGACGAGTCGTTTGCCTATCTATAATTTGTCTCTGATTGGACTACCGTTGAAATATAAACCCCAACTAATTTTTATTTTTTCGAAAGACTGTACTGTAATAATTCCACATCGCTTTGTTAACGCACATAAAATGAACTAATCAAACAGATCCCCTCTAATGTCGTAGAAAAGTCTTTTGTGATTTTTCGTCTTCGTTGTGCTTATGTGCTTACTTTTCGTATTATTGATAAAAAATATTTACATAAAATACGGTGAATCAGTGCACTACTAAATAGAACCAAAAATAGATATCTAGTGATCGCTTAATACCGCATTTAACCCTTCTTACTCATCAGGCGACACAAAACTACGTGTGTACTCCAATATGTTGCTGTTGTTTCATCGATAGAACCACAAAAAAAAGGATTACCTCTCGACTAAACAGAGAACTCGGAAAATCCATTTAAAGAAGCAATAAAGACACGCATATATTTACTAACAATAACCAACGTTGAACGTTATGTCTTCAGAGGAAAATCAATTCTCAGAGAAAATCGATTTAATTGAACCAACCACAGGAAAGCTGTTCTTCGAAACTAAAAGCGATTTGGTATTCTGCAAGCCGCATTTGATGCCATTAAAATCTTTGACTCTGGAACGTCTGGAGAATATGCAAAAGAAAGCCCAGCAACAGCTACAAGAAAACCGTGCTAAGACAGCTGTAGTAGCTGATAAATAGATGGTGGTACAGTGAAGAAGAAGAAACAAGCAGCCACCCCATTCCCGTAAATTTACTTCACATTAGTTTATAATGGCATACCTATTAGCAAGTGCAATCATTTTGGCACTGTTCCTAGCCGGAATCTCACTCTATCGTTACGGAAATATTCAGAGGCAGCATTTACTTGTAACACTATCTGTACTCACAGCCTGGTGTTTCTCATTTCTAATTGTGTTCACAATTCCATTGGATGTTACTTCGGTAAGAATGTTTGATCAGATTATGTTGTTTAAATAGTGGCGAGGCACATGCACATAGGGGGAACTGTATTTGTTTCCCTGTCAACTTTGCTTTTGTGTTTGGAAAATTTATCAAATTATCATGTTTTAATAGCTCCATGGTTCATCTAACTTTTATTACCGAAAAAATGATTATACACGCCTACGTGGCATGGGGTAAAGGTATGTATGTAGATATGGATTGAATGCAAATTATATGAGTAGCTCAGTCGTAACACCACCGAAATAAGGAAATATGAAGAATAAACTCAACACAAATCCTAGTGTTGAGTTTATTCGACTAGCTACGAAAACAACGATGTTTGGGCTTCCATAACGAGGTAAAATACCTTGAAAAAGAGCACAAGAAAATCCCACAAGCCAGCAAAACCTATGGTTTGGATGGTTATGCTTCTACCTCATTTTCAAATAATTTAGGTGCACACCAGCGCTCTGTCCTCTCGCCGACAACTTTTCTGATGTACGTACGTATATCAATGACCTCTCTGGTGCTCACAACGCTGTCCATTTATTCAACGACCACAGCACTCGACTAGCTGCAATAAGAATAACTTCGCCTGTTCTTTAACCATTCTACGACAATGACCTCAAGTTGTAAAGTCCCTATGGCAGCGAATGTATACAGAATTTCTACCCGAAAGCCCTGGTAGCTAGTGCTATGATTTTGTATTACTATTAATAGTAATTTATTTTACTTAATAATAAAGTTATAATAATAAAAATAATATAGAATTTAACTCTGATATTGATGCTATCATCAATAATAGGGATGTGATAAACCGAGGTAATCCCAACACGGCTAAAAATCGGTGCTATCTCCTGTTTGTGTGGTGGAATTTTTGTTTGGCCATACTCTCGATAAATTAAGTTGATGTTGAGGAATCGATGCGGCTAAAGCCGAAACTAGATGCCTTGGATTTCTTAAAAGATCTAATTGATTTTTCACTTCCATAGACTTGGCTGAGATCTATAAAGCTCGCGTTCGTCCGAGATTTCAATGCAACTCATATACCTATTTGGGCGAGAGTGTCCGCCACATGCTTGAACTTACACGATCATGTTTAGCGACAACCAAGTAGATTGATCGCGGATCAGTCTATATGCAGCCTAATTCATTCTCTTGAACAACTTCGGAATGTTGGATGCTTAGCACTCTTGTACTGGCATTTGTATATATAGGTAAGGTACTTAAGACTTTTAGTGCTTTCGGTCGCGAAGTAAATTTAAGAACATTGTACCTCAGTCGTTCAACTCGAATGTGGAATAGCTTGCCTTCCTTAATATTTCAGAGCAGTTATTACTTGCAGAGATTTAAAATTAATTCCCACTGTCAGGAGGACAGACCTGCTAAATGCAAGTTTACTTGTGCAAAACGTGCAAAACACTAGAATCAACGTATCCACACAAAGAGATACTACTGCAAAATGCTCGAAAATCCCGAAAGATTATCTACTTTACTTTTACTTTAGATAGCGCTACATTCCAGCGTACACTGGCCCTCAACCAACATGGTGTGCGCCACCTTAAGCCGGGTATTCACCATGCAATATAATTGAAGAAAAATGATGTGCCAGAAGATCGACAATCACCTATGTACATGTCCTAGTATAGTTCTTTATTGTATCTTCTTTTTCATACGCCGTCGATACAAACGGAACCAAAAACCAATCGGAAAAATTTTTCTTTCAAAACAATCAAGGGTACTTTCATCGGCCTTTAATAGTATCCATGCTTCTCCGCCGTATATCAGGACTGGAATGATGAGGGTCTTATACAAAATCACCTTTGTCGTCGGTTAGAGAGCTTTGATACTCCGACAAAGTTTGGGGTTCTCTCTGAGTCGCAAGTGTCTTTTTGTGATGACGACATATATATATATTTTTTAACCTCGTTAACCGCTAAATTGAAGAAATTTGTGTGTTTTGTTGGATGAAAACTTAAATTTTAAAGAGCGTATAAACTATATTTGTAAAAGAGTGGTTTTTAAAAAAAATAAGGTGGTACGTTTCTATGAACTCAACTATAAATGTATGCAACATACTATTATAGTTAAACAGCATTTTGATTATTGTGCAAGTGTACATACATACGTGTCCGCAGAGCTACAGAGATAGACTCCAACTGTTACAAAATAAAGCTATGAGAACTATTTTAAATGTGATAGATATATAGGGTCATCCAACAAGAGGTGCCATTTTAAATTTCGCGCCATTGTTGAACTGTCAACATTCAACTATCATTGCGATGACTTTTGGTACGTAAAAACTAAGAGGTTATTAAATATGGATCGATACACTACAAAAACGGTGAAAATATCGCGGAAACGTTTCGTAAAATTCGCACTGCTTTTGGTCATCATCAAGCGCCTTCTCGCACAGCTATAGTGAATTTAATGGATAAATTTGAACGTCTGGTTACAACAGTTTAGTGATGTGGAGACTCCAACTCGTGTTCGTCCAGCAAGGTAGGGCAAAAATATTACCACGATCACAGGAATTGGGTCTATCCGCAACCACTGCATTGCATTTTGCATAAAGATCTACTACATGCTTTTAAAGTCCAGTTGACACAAGAATTGAAGAAAGCAGACCACGCACAACACCCTACTTTCGCTGATTGGGTGTTGGAAATGAATGGACAAGATCATTATTTTTTACACAAAATTATGTTGAGTGCTGAGGCTCATTTCCATTTGTCTGGGTACGTAAACAAACAAAACTGTCAGATCCGGAAAACCCAAGACAAATAGTGGTACAACCTTTTCATCCACAACGAGTGACAGTTTGGTACGGTGCCATTGGGCCATATTATTTCGAAAATGATGCTGACGATGCTTCATGAATGGATTGCGAACGATGTTGACTGACTTTGTTTTTGATGAAATTGATGCTATGAACGTGGACGATGTTTATTTTCATCAAAACAGCAGCGCCACATGCCACACAGCTGGTGAAACAATGGCTCTATTGCGTGACAAATTTTATAGACGTGTGATTTCTCAAAATGGAGGCTTCAATTGGCCGCCGAGATCGTTACATTTAACACCATTAGACTTTTTCCGTTGGGGCTATGTTAAAGAGAAGGTCTACGCCAATGTTCCACCAACGTTTCATGCACTAAAAGAAAATATTAGAGCTGTTATTCGCGAAATACAGCCGCAATTATGCGATAACGTGATGAAAAATTTCATAAAAAAAAAATGACTTTGTAGGCAGATATTGTATGCCATTACTAACTTCAGAGTTTGTACGTTAGATTAAAATAAAAATATCACCACTTTTCATAAAAATGTTGTGTTTTTCTATTGATTTACAATGACACCTCTTGTTGGATGGCCCTATACATTAATAATGTTAACCAAATTATATATGATGACTATGTTACTTGTCTTCAAAATTAAAAATAATATGTTTCCTGGTTTATGCGAAAACGTGCCTACAAACGAAGATACAACATACTCGTACTTATCGAGGAATACAAGAGACTTGCGAATAAAGATATGTAACTCGAATAACAAAAGCACAGCGAAGTATATTCTACCTAGTCAAGTCATAAATACTGTTACACGCATTTTTGTAGATAAAATAAAAACGAACAACTATTTTTCAATTTATTTTTGTCTTTAATTGATTATTTAGGAAAAAATATTTGAACAATTTATTCCAAACATTGAGTAGCTCTGGCCACTTATCGATCGCAGCATACACCTAGTCTATTGGAGTTGTTCACTGCACGGATAATTGGGCGCTTCAAGGACTCAATATTTGGGTGTCGAGTAGAATTAACCATCGTCACTAAAATAGAGCACAGCTTATGGTCCAAAGGATTGAGGTCTGGACTGCCTGGCTGCCAATTGTCTGCTGCTATTAAGTCCGATACATTGTTTTGGAGCCTTTTTGTGTTGTTTTTGCTTTATAAGCTGGCGCAGAGTCTTATCTTCTTCTTCACAACGCCTTCCAGAACATCTGTTTGGTAGATTTTTGCTGAAAAGAGTTTTGATGCTTCTACACTATCATTTTGCTTATTCAACGATTCCTCAATAGTAAACGTTTTTTCATCTCCTTCCAAAAGTGGTCAAATTGTTCCCCTTCCTTCTGGTGGCTCTCATATATAGTACTACATTTGTGTGTGGATTCAAACTTGTTAATCACTATTGCGATCTCTTTCTGTTGCTCCCTAGTTAATCCGAAACTGTGAAATAGCTCCATGGCATCCGTACCGGAACGACACATAATCTCGTAAGTCTTAGATCTCAGTTCTTCTTAAGCGAGGTCCATTCCATAGTATTTCCTAAAACAGTTTTTATGTCTGCTTTATGCCAGTTAAGGATCTTCGCTTATTGATTGGCTGAACGTGATCTGTTCAGGGTATAAATATTCTATGTAGGGATCCGTAAATTTCGTATGATATATATCTAAGAGGCACCTGGAGGAGGTAATAGTTCTCTTGTAGCCTGCGCCAACTGTTCATCCATATCCAGGATAAGCTTTTTCATTTACATTTGAGAGCAGTCTTAACATTTGGTTTATTGTATTAAAGTCTATCATGGTGGGCCTTTAAGAATGTTTTTATTGAATTTTTTTAGCATTTATCCTTCAGCGATCCTTTGTAACAAATTATTTCTCTCTTTAAATTTCAGACCGTGTATCGTCAATGTCTTCAAGAAAATGTCACATCTGTTACATTTAAGGGCTTATTTTCTACGCCAACACTACTCGATCCACCTGACCATTGTCAGAAACCCTGGGGTATGGTACCCGCAGCGATATTTCCAAATCTCTGGCGGATCATCTATTGGACATCACAATTCCTAACATGGTTGATTATGCCGCTAATGCAATCTTACTTAAAAGCTGGTGACTTCACTATTAAAGGGAAGTTGAAATCAGCACTGATCGACAATGCCATCTATTATGGATCCTATTTGTTCATTTGTGGTGTTCTTCTCATATATATTGCGGCAAAAGGTGTATCTTTGGATTGGCAAAAACTTAAAGCCATTGCATCATCTGCTTCGAATACTTGGGGTCTTTTTCTTTTGATTTTGCTATTGGGTAAGTCATTACACATGGTACTATTGAGTAATGCTAATGTTTAACTGTTTTTAGGCTACGCATTGGTGGAAGTACCAAGATCTTTTTGGAATAATGCCAAACCTGGCTTCACCCTGCAATATGCATATTTCAAGGCAGCGAAACTTAGTTCTGAAAAGGCCGAAGCAGAGGAGAATGTGGATGATGTTTTAGAATCACTGCAGGGTATCAGTCGTTCGGTACCTAATAATCACGAGTTGAGGCCGTGTGTGGAGACGATTCTGCGGAAAGTCCCAATCGAGTTGCAGGAACGTGCCAATCGTAATTACAGTCGAGGTGGAAATGGCTCATCAACAATTGTTCCATCTGAGAAGGCGCTGGTGAGGATCCACAAACAAGTTATTAAATCTTTGCAGACACTTCAACGCACTGAGGCGCTATGGAGTGTTCAAGTTGAGACAGTTCTGCATCTGGAGGATGTCGCAAGAAATATTCACTCCTCAGAGCGGCGATTCAAGACAGAATTTCCAAAGCATCGTTCGAACTTGTCTCGGTTTTTCTATAGTCCCACATTGGACTGGTACTGGGAGTGTATGTTGAAGTCACCGTTTTTGAAAGCTCTGTGCATTGTGACCGCTACGATGTCCTTCATGGTCGTCTGGAGTGAGTTAACTTTCTTCAATCGCCGCCCTGTTCTCTCGATATTCGCCAATGTCATCACCATCGCCAATGATAACTATGATTTCCTTACAATCGAACTCTTCTCCATGGTGGTTTTGTGTTATTTATTTTACTGCGCCTACTCAACCATTCTTCGCATTCGATTTCTTAACCTCTACTACCTTGCACCACATCATCAGACCAATGAGCACAGTTTAATCTTCAGTGGAATGCTACTGTGTCGCCTTACACCTCCGATGTGCTTGAATTTCCTTGGCCTCATCCACATGGACTCGCACATAATCAAGCAACGCATCATGGAGACTTACTACACTCAAATTATGGGTCACATGGATGTGATCGGTATTATTTCGGATGGATTCAATATCTACTTCCCAATGTGCATGTTGGCGTTCTGTTTGGCCACTTGGTTTAGTTTGGGTAGCCGAGCGTTGAATGCGTTAGGATTCCAACAGTTCTTACAAAATGAAACAATTGCGACGGAACTGGTGCAAGAGGGTAAAGATCTGATAGCTCGAGAGAAACGTCGACGCCAGAGAGCCGAAGAGGCAATGGCGCGAAGACGTGATTTTACCAGAACTGATTCGACCGAAGTGAATGGCTCGAGTATAGCTAAATATCGTAATACGCGGCCAATGGGTAGTCTTACACCCGCCGATGGCCTGCTGAGGGATGGAGAGCCAATGGGGTATTCAACAGCCAGTCGACAGCCGGACATCACACGTAGTCTTTCCGACGAGATCAATGAGCGATTTGGGGTGAGCACACAGGTGCAAATCGGCTTTAAGGGCACAAATGACTTGGATGAGTTTGAAGAAGAACGGAGAATAGGGCCACCGCCTAGAGGGATATTCGATGATGTTTAGCAGGATTCAAACTCTGGAACTAAGTATTAGAAGGCCAGTTATTGCCGAGCGAAAGTAAAAACAGAAAGAAAAAGAAAATAAATTGTGTAGAGAGTAGTAGTAGATTAGGCGACAGAAAGATGATCTATGTAGAGCTGAATACAGGTTGTGAGGAGCTTGTTCGAAGGAATATGTCTCGAATTTCAGATAGGGGTGGCGAAAAATTCAATACACAGACATGTAAACAAACACGAGACAACCACCATCCATCACTTAACCTTATCGACACGAATTTCAATTGCATGGTAGATTGCTAGCTTTTGCACTGATTACAAAGATGCGTTGCTGGTGTTATTGAATCATAGAATGTTCAAGTTTCGATCAGCTTTATTATAAAATATTTTATACAGAAAAGAATCATAGTAGCATCTGTTTTTAGAATTATTTAAAATGGCATGCCAACGATGTAGTTTTCTGCTAAAGCATCACTTAGAGATTTCAGAGAGATTCTCGTTGTCAGACTCAACTTGTTTCTACGTTTTCTAGAATTTCTATAATCTAGTGAACTTCGAGTCTTCTAAATTGTTTTAGAGATAGTCTAACGCCGCAGTGGAAACTTGTGAGCTGACTTACTAAATGAATTTCAAATCAGAGAACTGGCGAAATATTATACCATACGCGAATATCTTCTGGAATCCCTGGCGGATGCAAAGAATTGTCGAAACACATGCGGTCGAATTCTTATAGGTGTTATTACTTCGTAATAACCTCCTTTTAACCTTATTTCCGTAGTCAAAGTGACGTATTTCCAACTCACAACAAACCTTTTGTAGCATCACTGTTGTGTTTATTCGCATAGTCGCTCATTGTGTCACTTGAATGGTGTAATGAGATTAGGTGTTTGTACTCGTAACCTTATTTGTAGTTTGTTCAGTGTTTGGATCAGATAGTCCGTTCAGTTCTCGAATGACTGGTTGCGTTTACTACATGCGTAATAGATGTTATTTAGTCAAAATACTTTCATCACTATTTCCTTAGTCGAAGTGACACATTTCCACTTTTGTATGTATTCCTGTAGCCACCCACTGAATCGAACTATGAGAGTAGAAATGTCATTAACTCTGTGCCGTCATTTCTTTTGACTTCGACGAATATTCCTTATAAGCTTTCTCATTTCCTATGGATCTGGCTTTTGTAAAAATTATGTTAGCTCTTGTAGGTATATTTTTTTTATTTAACAATTTAAATATTTATTTTTATATACATTTATTGTTTAATTGGTTTAATATTTGATTTAAGAATTTGCATTTTTAAATAAATTTGAAAGACGATATATTCTTTAATGGATTTGTGAATGAGGGCTGCATTCTGTAAGTCATTTCACCTAGAACGACAGAACATAGTCGATTACCTACTTTACTGTAATGAATTGCTAAACATTTGATTTCGCGTCGACTGGAACTGGGTGAGAGTACCTAGAGAATACACCCCGATATTTTTTTCTGATTGTGATTTGTTTGTAGGCTTTTTCACTTGTCGTTTGGTTAATATTATTTGTACTTTAATTTGATAAATCTCTTAAGAAGAATAATTTAAGTGTGCATGCACTGTGAATAGAAATTTATATAAATACTATGTGCGCTGATTATTTTTATGATAAAATTCGGCATTGTGCAAAACAAAACAATATATTATAGATATACATAGCTATATATTTAAATAAATTAGTATTATACGCCAAATAGCGTTTTATTAAAAGAAATTGTATTTCTATTTTATCGATGCAGTATGAATCGTCCTCAAGTTAGTACTACCTGACTTAAAACAAGAGACTGCGTAAAACTCATTCATATTATACCTGTTTCTCACCTCTATTTCGGATAAATAAGCAATCGTAGTGCTAAATTTTCGTACTCTTATCTGCTCTTTGTTGGAAGATATTAGCGATGAGAACTATAGAATAAAAACTATCAACTTATTCGATAGTTATGGAAGTATTCATTCATTCGGTAGTTATTAAAATTAATTCTATCTATCGTCCATTACTATATTCATTCATTTAGTTTATTTAATTTGGTAGTTCGCTGAATGAGCTGCGAAGGTATGCAAAATGTCCGAAACTAATGGTGAAAATTGTTTTTTGAGTGCTACTTAGTATCGACAATAGTATTGTTATACACATTTATTACTATAAAACAAACACCTCAAAAGATAATTTAATAAAATCTCTGCCTCACCGACTATACCTGCTCTTATTAATAGAACATAAACATAAAAATACTGGACTACAAGATAGAATCTTTCTCTACTGCGATCGTTTTTTAAAAGACAAGCAGCAAAGAGAGGTTCTTTCTTCTTCTAGTGTGAACTCTCCTTCTCCAAAGCCTACACTTCTCAGCAACGACAAGGGACAAGGGATCACCACCAAAATATTAGAAGAACAACTAAGCAAGCTCTCGGCTTCACAGCAAGGAGAAATTATGAAGATGCGTGACGACTTCTTTAATAAAATCGAAGAAGTCAAGGAAAGCTGGGCCAAGCGATTCGATGGCATAAATAATGCAATATCAACTATAGCCGTTCGAGTTGACAAATTAGAGGAGAGCACTCTCACTGCCTCTCAAATGCTTGGTGCGGAGGTTGATGCTCTTAAGAAACAAGTGATTGCCCTTGAGAGGAATGAACTCGCTTGTGATGCTGTGCTCTCTGGTGTTCCTGCTCTTCCTGGTGAAAACCTTACACAACTCTTCAATAAGCTATGTGAGTCGATTAACTGTAGTCCTCCTCCTCTCGTTCATGCATTTAGAGCGAGAAAGCGTTATATTGGCAACAAATCTGCTCTCACCACGCCACCGTTAATAATTCTGAAATTTAAGTCCCAGTATGAAAGGAATACTCAGTATGATTAATGTTCTCTCTAATTATTGTGATGGTCTTAGAGTTTGTTATCTAAATGCACGTAGCCTCAATGAACAAAAATTAGATTATTTAAGGTACATATTTTCAAATTCCAGTGTTGATGTTATATGTGTTTGTGAAACATGGTTTAAGCAAAATATTTCGGACGTTCTCTATAACATAAACAACTATACCATTTATAGAAATGATAGGGTAACTCTTACTACTGGGGGTGGAATTGCTATTTATTGCAAATCTTCACTAAAGTGTAAAATCATTCACAGATCTGTTGATTTAGACTCTGAGTTTTTGATTGTTGAAGTATATGACGGTTCAACTAAATGTCTTATAGCCTGTACGTATGTTCCTGACCGTTCTTACTCTCCTCAACCTTTCTTTGTTTCCCTAGCTGAATTTTCTGCTTTATATGAGCATGTCATTGTTTGTGGTGACTTTAATGCAGATATCCTCAAAAATGTTTCTAGGGCTTTTCACATCAAAGACTCTGCTCTTTCTCTTGGACTCCAATTATATAATAGTAAGTACCCCACACGTTTTGCTAAAGACAATATTCCTAGTCTCCTTGATCTGATTCTAGTATCTGATCCAAAGGCGGTTCTTCTCTTTGATCAACTTTCACTTGATTTTGTCTCTGATCATGATCTTATTTTTTGTACATACAATGTGCACTTTAATCATGCAGCTGTTCCTGTGAGATTGACATATAGAGACTATCAGTCTATAAATTTTAACGCTCTCCAAACTGCGGCTCTATCTGCGTCCTGGTATCGTTGTCGTCTTCAGTCTGACCCCAATGAAAAAATTTACAATTTTCAGGAGATAGTTCACGAATTATTTGATCCTTGTAAAACAGTAAACGTTCGTAACAGTTGTTGTCCTTGGTTCACAAGTGAAGTTCTTGGTGTAATTAAGCAACGAAATAGGCTTTATAGTAAATGGAAAAGAAGTCCATCGAATTCCAATTGGCTTGCTTACAAAGCTTTACGTAATCAATCGGCTGTAATTACACGTAATGCTAAAAGGAATTACTTTGCTTCTAAATTAAATACTATGCTTCCTCCTAAGAAACTGTGGAATAATCTACGTCAAATTGGAGTTTCTGGTAATAAAAGTACTAGTAAATGTGAAGTTGATCCTGACGAACTTAACAACTTCTTTCTCGGCAGTACCACTGAGGAGTGTTTCTTTAATCTTACTGACCAAGTTATGCACCCTGGTTTAAGGCAATTTGAAGTTGATACAGTTACTGAAATTGAAGTTGTTAATTTAGTCAGAGATATCAAATCAAATGCTATTGGGGAGGATGGGGTGCCCTTGCGGTTTATTAAAATTATCCTGCCTTTTATCATCTCCCACCTGACCCATGTTTTAAATCATTGCATTACAACATCTACTTTTCCTCGTTCCTGGAAAATAGCGCGGGTATTACAGATCTCCAAGTCCAAAAGTACTAATCCAGCGTGTGCAGCGGATTTTAGGCCTATTAGTATTCTTCCATGTTTGTCAAAAGTCTTAGAGAAAGTTATTGCCAAGCAACTTCTTGACTCCCTGTCTCGCAATAAACTGCTCTATGTAGGACAGTCCGGTTTCAGAGCTAACCACAGTACGTCTACAGCTATGGTCAACATATTAGAGGACATCCGACTAAACTATGATAAAGGATATGCTACTCTTCTCTGTCTTCTTGATTTCTCTAAGGCCTTTGATAAAATTAATCACAAAATACTCTGCTGGAAGCTAAAAAATCTTTTTTCATTTGGTGGCAGTGCAGTGAGTTTGATAAGTAGTTTTCTGTCTGATAGATTTCAAAGAGCAGTCAACTGTGATTCTTTTTCTGTACTTCTTCGAGTTAAACAGGGCGTTCCGCAAGGATCTATTCTTGGACCCATTCTTTTTTCCTTGTTTATAAATGATTTGCCATCAGTGTGTAAACACTCAACTGTTCATTTATATGCAGATGATGTCCAAATGTATACGTCTAACCTCAATAATAACATAGTTGATCTAGTTAATGCTAGCAATTACGATTTGGATGGAATCTATAACTGGTCTGTTTATAATGGCTTACACTTGAATCCGAAAAAATCGCAGGTGATTCTTATCTCCAAATCAAGTCTAAATGATAGCACTTTGCCATGTGTTTACATATCGGGAGATAAACTTGACATGGTTGAATCAGCGACTAGTCTTGGGTTTGTTATTAACTATAAATTGTCTGGTTGCGACCATGCAAACAGTGTAATTAGACGGATATATGGATGTCTCCGCAAGCTCTGGCTGAGTCAAAGTTTCATCCCTACTGATATAAGACGAAAACTTGTTTCTGCACTTATTATGCCTCTTATTACCTATGCGGAAGTTGTTTACTGTAAACTCGACTCCTTTTCCCAACGAAAGCTAGAAGTAGCTCTTAATGATGCCGTTAGATACATCTACGGGTTGCGCCGTCATGAACATATATCTCATTTGACTAGAGATTTTTTGGGAACTTCTCTTAGACACCACCTAGACGCCAGAAATTGCATTTTCCTGCATAACATTATAATGAATAAGACTCCAATGTACCTGTATGATAAGCTCAATTTTGCTCATTCTCTCAGAACACGTGCCCTAATTTCATTACGCTATCGCCTTAATAACTCATCACGCTTTTTCTTCATTTATGCCGTACAACTGTGGAACTCCTTACCGATTAATATTAGAACAATTATGAACGCCAAACGCTTCAAATGTGCCATTTTTCAATACTTTTCTTCCCTTCCCTAATTTCATCAGTCCTTTGCCATTCTCCTTCTGCTTTCACTTCCTTTCATTTATTTTATTTTTTTTTTCTATATATTTAATTTAATCTCTATTTCTTTTTTTTTTTCTTTTTTTTGTGTATCTATCTTTTATCATTCCTTATTATATTCTTAATTGTTGTACATTTTTAATTGTTTCTTAAAAACACTAACTTTTTATACTTAGTACTATAAAAGACTTATGTCTTAATGTACCTATATTTATTTTAAATAAATTGAAATTGAATTGAAGCTAGGCAATGTCCACCAATTAGAGACAAGATTACAAGAGAGCGATGGTTTTTTGTCACCATCTAATTTTAAACGTAATAAAACAAAATGAGCAAACGAATGTAGCATCCCATATTTCATAGCCCGTGAGGTGAATAATGAAAACAAAACATATCAGTAAAAGAAGAAGTTCTAAAAAAATTACCCCATAAGGGTATAATAAAACTAACAAACTTTATAAATGCAGCAATTAGACTAAGTACCAGTGGCGTGGGGTGAAATTTCAAGAGAGGGAAGCCGAAAAAAGTTGAAGTGAAATGTTTTATTCAAGACTTACCATTTTGGTGCTTATTAGAAACACAGACTTAAGATATGCAATCCAAGCCACCTTTGTTATACTTTAAGTCATTGGAATTTACGAAGACAATGAGCTCATCGCATAAAAAAAGTGCCGTTCTGGGCAAAGTAATCTATATAAGTTATTGATAACTCGGAGCGTTGTTAAATGTAAAAAATTTAGCAATTACAATTATGTACTACCTATTTGTACTCTAAAGCTATCCTACGATTCTTTTTTACGAATTCTGCTAAATCTCTTTCATAAAAATCTGAGTTATTTTCAATTTCTAAAGAAAGGTGCTTTTCGATAGATAAAAGTGCCAGGTCTGAGAGTCTTTCTTCTTTTTGGGAATTTCTTAAGTAAGTGTGGACTCTTTTTAAAGTCGAAAAAGATCTTTCGACAGAGGCAGTCAAAGGCAGGGTTAAAAAGATTTCACACAAAGTTAGAGCTTGAGAAAAAGTATCTCTAAGCATTTCCGTATTAAAATGCTTATAAAGTTGAAAAACCTCAAGCTTTTTAAGTGAAGGGGTAGTGTATAAAACTTTGAGTTCCTTTTTTTGAAGTAGTAAAATTAAAAATTCCATGATATTTTGTAATCCGGCATTGAATTAGAAAAATATTCATATTTTGATTTGTTTAATAAATCAAAGAAAATATATGAACTAAAAGAACTATACTATTCTTAATCTGACTTGTAACATTGTCTATAATTGCTAAAAAAATTCGGCTATAATTTGTATTTGAATCAATATTAAGTAGTCGGCGTTTGCGTGGAGGTTCTGAGCAGTTACTTGCGCTCTCATAGATTGAGTCAAATTAGTTTAAAAATTCAGAATGAATCCATGACTCAAAACCCTCGATCTCTTGTTTCGCAAGCGCTATGTCTTCTCTGCAATTGAATAAGACGTTCACTATACGCGAATGATATTGCCATCGAGTCTCTGATACCCCGGAATGCCAGCTCTTGTTTTCCTAGAAGAACTACAGTGTCTATGAAACGCTTCATTAAATCGCGATTGCGATCAACTTTTCTATTATCAGCCTCGTAAGAATTCCCTAAAGAAGTCTCTATGCGATATTCGCCAAATTCATGCAAATTCAAGCAGCTGCGTATATGATTTTCCGTTTGAATATGTTTTTTGGAAGAATTAATAAAATTGTTTATATCGAAGAAACCTGTGTGACTCCAAACACTAGGAGAATTAGAAAAAAGAAGACAAGGAAAAGAAAACATTTATTTAATTTGCAACTGGCAGTCAGCCATGGATTCTTTTTGTAAAAAGACTCATGAAAATGTTTCTGATACCCATCCTTTCGCGTATAATCAATTTTCATTGATGATGTCGAGCGACCTAGTTCTATAACTTTTTTTTTTACAAAAAAGAAAGCTTACTGAACTCGTGGGTTTTTTTTAGAAGAAAATCAGTTAAACAACACTCAACATTAACTAGATACATCTTGTCTAAGAATAATAAGAATGTTCAATGGGGCACCTCTTGAGTAGATTTATAATTACTTACTTGGTATATAGCTAATAACTATTCACTTAGCTCACTCACTATTTTATAATAATTTAATAATTTAAAACACTAACTTAACTACCAATATGTAATTGCTAAATTTTTAAAATTTTCTAATAATTAGCAGTCACAAAAATCACAAAAATTTGCATCCAAATTTTCAATAACCTCAAACCTCAAACGCCGTTCGAACCACTACAGCACATAATAACTCGATTTTCGTCGGCTTATTTTGTTGCCTACAATAAAAAAAAAAAAACTCCCTCGAACTTAAACCTTTTTCCTCCACCAATGTTCATCCACAAAAACCGAGAAATCGCAGGTTATTTTTCTCATAAGCGAATGTATGTTAGACAAAGAAATCGCAAATAAACTTCTACTATATGCCAGAAAGGAATAGAGTTGAAAGTTCGTACTGTGAAGAAATGAATGCATAAGCCGGAAAATGAACGGCATCTCAAACAAATTCATTGCACGCTCTCTCGCTAAAGGAGTTCATACTTGTCTCGCCTATGTGTGCGAGTTTGTGTATGAGCAAAAATGAATAAACAACCGAAGTGGTCGCAGCATTTCATCTTCGAGCGTGTATAAAGTTATGAAAAATGGTTTGATGAACAAATAATTGAATGTGATGGTTGGCAAGTGGCAAAATAAAAATTTTTGATATTTGAAAAGGGAAGCCGGAAGGAATCGGCTTGTATGGACGCCACGTCCTGCTAAGTACATACGAGTATTTCCTAAAAAGTTCCCAAAATAATAATGGCTACGAAACAAGCAAAACTCCTCAAGAGGCATCATCATATAGACCTATTTTTCTGCTACTAATTATGTATGTCAGCATTTTTCGAAAGACAATTGCCTAATTAAAACCTGTTATTGCAAAAAAAAAAACGGATACCCTCTCACCAATTTGGTTTCAGGAACAAACATTGGTCCATTCCACACTAGTACTTTTTCATCAGTTGTCGAATCAGTTTTTTGTTTTACTTACTTAAACCCTTTCACCCCTCGAGGGACATAGGGAGTTATGTAACGCATTTGAGCTGCCTCCAACTCATTCCCAAAGAGCTTGATTCCTCCTCAACTGTTCTGGGCCACGTTTCCCTAGGGCGTCCCCCGCAGTTCTGTCTGCCTGGGTGAGCGGATTTTTCCACTACGTGGCATATTTCATAATGGAATTCTCTTCGCGCCGTAGGGTGTGTTTAATCCACTGCTTGGTTCTTGTGTTGAGAATATTGCTTCTCTAGACTTTGAATAGCATTCCGAATGCAGCTTTTGTTTTCTCGATTCTGCTGCACACATCCAGTTCGGTGTCACCATGGTTACCCGAGACCACACTTCATAGATATAGAAAGTTGTCTACTTTCTCGACTTCCTGTCTGGCAATGTTGAGTTGAGCGCGGGTGTTAGAACTGCTCAGGGCTTTTGTTTTGGCTGTGTTTACTTTAAGCCCCGCTTTGTTTGTCTCAGCTTCTTTTAGGCCATCAGATGAAGGTCCGTTATCAGAAGTGAAAGTAGGCAAACATCGTCAGTGTAGTCGACCGAATTCCATAGTTGCCTTCCATCAATGCTGCACGGAGTACATCGCTGATGACCATCAAGAACAAAAGCGGTGACAGTATGCACCCCTGATATACTGCACTTTGTACATCATAATCGTCCGACACCTTACCAAAAAAGTTTTTTTTTTTAGGGAGGACGATATTTTCCCTTGTCTCTCTTACGTCTTTCTTAAAAAAAAAAAACGGTTCCACAACTGATGTAAGAATACTAGTGTGTAATGGCCCATTCGTACACAGAATATTTTTGTTGGACTCAGATCAACCATCCCTTTGAATAAACTTCTACTAATTACAATTATACCCGTTCATTGATAACATTGCATTGGTCACGCCACGCAGCAAGAGAAAAAAAAAAAACAGAAAAACTAACCATCTATGCTAATTCTCGCTCACCCAAAATTGTGCTTCCTGCCAAAAGAACGACATCTAAATTAGTTGGAACTCATAATGCTGTCCCTTACCGGCTGCCGACTTTTCACTATGCATTATCTCACTTTAAATGCAGAACTCATTTGCGTGACCATGTAAATCCACAATCAACCTACCAACTTTGTGAGTGTTTTGTAATTTGCCCATTAAAAGTGGTATGAATTTTGAGTTAAAATGTGAGTGAAGATTAGGGTGGTGCATATCGAACTTAGACCATCGACCGTTATAATATCCATCTCTGTACTCAACCCAGACTCTATTCAATATGGCGTAAAAGCCAAGATGTCGGCATTTTCTCAGGGGGGATTTTAAGGGCTTTGCAAGATCCGTTTAGAGGCAATCCCAGACCATATCCTCCAAGTCTGAATTGTTATTGGAAATGTCTCTGTTTTGGTAAAACAATGTGTTGTCCTTACGAAAGCACTTTATTTGTTTATACCTAGTTTTGACTTGATACCGCACAGGCCTAGTAGGCAAAGTGAAAATAATTAATTGAAAATTTATTTTTCTATACATTTCATCGCTTTTAAAACTTTAGAACGATACGTGTGCTTTCCTTGTAATAATTTTTTCGAGCGAATCTCAGGAAAAACAAATTACCAAGGATATTCTATTTATCTCCTTTTTGGTATCACCGGTAATCAGTAAAAGAAAATGCGTGAAATTGTTCACATCCAAGCTGGCCAGTGCGGCAATCAGATCGGTGGAAAATTCTGGGAGGTTATATCCGATGAACATTGCATCGATGCCTCTGGAACATACTATGGCGATAGCGATCTCCAGTTGGAACGTATAAATGTCTATTATAATGAGGCAACCGGCGCTAAGTATGTCCCCAGAGCGATTCTCGTCGATCTGGAACCAGGAACTATGGACTCAGTTCGGTCAGGACCATTTGGACAAATTTTCCGACCCGACAACTTCGTCTTTGGCCAATCTGGAGCTGGAAATAATTGGGCCAAGGGCCACTACACCGAAGGAGCTGAATTAGTTGATTCTGTTCTAGATGTGGTAAGAAAGGAAGCTGAGGGCTGTGATTGTCTGCAGGGATTCCAGCTGACACATTCTTTGGGTGGAGGCACCGGTTCCGGTATGGGAACACTACTGATATCAAAAATTCGAGAAGAGTACCCTGATAGGATTATGAACACATTCTCTGTCGTACCATCACCTAAGGTCTCCGATACAGTTGTTGAGCCGTACAATGCAACCTTGAGTGTCCATCAATTGGTAGAAAACACAGACGAGACGTATTGCATTGATAATGAGGCATTGTATGACATCTGCTTCCGAACACTAAAGTTGACCACACCGACCTACGGCGATTTAAACCACTTGGTGTCTGCTACAATGTCAGGCGTGACGACGTGCCTGCGTTTCCCAGGACAACTTAATGCGGATCTCAGAAAATTGGCGGTAAATATGGTTCCATTTCCAAGATTGCACTTCTTCATGCCTGGATTTGCTCCGTTGACCTCTAGAGGCTCGCAGCAATATCGTGCTCTAACCGTCCCAGAGCTAACTCAACAGATGTTCGACGCCAAGAATATGATGGCTGCGTGCGATCCTCGTCACGGCAGATATCTGACTGTGGCAGCCATCTTCCGAGGTCGTATGTCAATGAAGGAAGTCGATGAACAAATGCTCAACATCCAGAACAAGAATAGCAGTTACTTCGTTGAGTGGATTCCGAATAACTGCAAGACGGCTGTATGCGATATACCACCAAGAGGTCTTAAAATGGCAGCTACATTTATTGGCAACTCTACAGCCATTCAGGAGCTCTTTAAGAGAATATCAGAACAGTTTACGGCGATGTTCAGGAGGAAAGCCTTCTTGCATTGGTACACTGGGGAGGGCATGGACGAAATGGAGTTTACAGAAGCTGAGAGCAACATGAATGATTTGGTATCCGAGTATCAGCAATACCAAGAGGCAACAGCTGACGAAGAAGGAGAATTCGACGAAGAAGAAGAAGGTGGCGGCGAAGAGTAAAATGTGGAATATCGTATATGGAATACTCTGTAATAAAAAAAATATTAAATTAGTAGTATTTGTTAAAATCAAAAATTGTATTGGTACAATTGTATTACAATCTTATTAAAAATTTTATTTAGATAACAGAGATCTTTCGAATCGTCTGAAATGTTGGCATTATTGAAGTTTTTGTAGACTCACTCGGATATCAGGTGCTATCTTTTTCTGCTGGTATTTGCATTTTGTGTATGCGGCTCTAAGGTCTTCGAGGGAACAACTACTTTTGTCTTGAGAGAGTAACTCCATATTAAGAATATTGCACTGCTTGTCCAGATATTTCTCAACATACCGACCGTAGTCTTTGCTTTTGCGACAAACTGCAGACAAACTTCCAAAATAACAGAATTTTTGCACTCTTGGCCTGTTACACTTGCTCAGCAATACTGGTTGTCAATAAGGCTTAAAGCAGAAGACAAATTGGTGCAGCGGGAACTCCATAATTCTATGCGGTATGGAGTAAACGTAATCAGATTAGACTCCATTGGATACCTAAACTACACTAAAGCTTTACTGATAACTTCCAGAATTGAGTAAGATAGTGTTACGCTTTGGAGATTGAAACTTACACGCCTCTAACCACTTCATTTTAGTTAGTCTCAAGATTACCAGCTTATACTGTGACTTTTTTCACTATGTGGACTTATTTTGTGTTTTTGGATACCTCTGCTAGATTCAAGAAGACTACTCGCATTGCAGAAACTAATCTTTATTCGAGTGCGATACTTTATCTACCCAAAAGTCGTCAAAGTGAGTTCACTTCATACCGACAAGGCACTCCACAAAACGTTACTGATCACTAGGGGCTTTCGGTTTCCTAGAGTAAGACAGTGTTACGTTTTGAAGATTGTAGCTCACCCGCTTCTAACTACATCATTTTACTTAGTCTCAAGATAAACAGCTTATGACTTCTTTTACTAGGTGGACCTCTGCTAGATTCAAGAAGGGCCTCATATCTCAGAAACCAATCTTTATTCGAGTACGATACCTACCTACCCAAAAGTTGTCAACGTGAGATAATTTTTTTGTCAGCAAAATAGTTTATGGAAGAACTGTAGATATTTAGTTATCTAGTAGTTAGGGAAAGCGTCATTGGACAATTATTATTTCCGCTTCCATACTCCAGGGGTGAGAAGGTGCTAGAATTCATTTCTCTTTCGAATCATCACTACATTGAATTTTGACTTAGGATTGTGAAACTCTTAATGCCAGTTGGTCGAAATCGAAGAAAAGCGACTTGATCAAAAAGTATAGAACAAAAGACTCGATCGAAAAGTGAGCTCTGAAATTGAGCTGAACTTTGATTGAAATTTATGAGAATATCTGTCAGGTCAGATTGAGCAAAAGAAGTATATGTGTTCCCTGGTGGAGTACTAAACTTCAGAAGCTCAAAAAATTGTCTAGAAACTTTAAATAGAGCCCTTAAAACCTTTGCTGTCAGTCTGTGCAGAAAGAATATAAGATGAAAGTGAAGAAAGCCAAACTGTATTCTTATAGGAAATCCTGGGAAGAGTTAATGGAAATGAAGGAAACCGCTAAGCTCTGCAAAGCCTTTCAAAGAGACAACACCGCCAAGCTGAATTCACTTCGAAGGTCTGACGATTCCCACACTAATTCGATGCAGGAGACCAATTATGTTCTGCTTGTGATGCACTTTCGAGATTGCTAAGTAGCTTGAGTAGGAAGTGTTGACTGAAATCATTGATTCTAGGACTCAAACTGGAATAGTGCCTGCCGTATAGTAACCGTAGAGACGATTAGGTTTTCTTTCTCGTCCTTTGAGAACTATAAATCAGACGGTACTGATGGATGTATGTATGTACCATCTCTCTTGCGATGTCAAAGTCGTCTTTATTCCCAAACTAGAATGAGAGGATTATACTTTAGCGAACAATTTTAGACCTCTTAGCTATTCTTCATTTTTGCTAAAAAGTTTAGAACACATGGTAGAAAAATACATCAGTAGACATCAGCACCCCTATCAGAGTCTGCCCTTAATGAACTTGTTGTCTACCTTCTGCCAAAAGGCACGGAGTAAATGAAATTATCGTCAGATGGATGTACCTATTTCATGCTATCTGAAAGGCTGCTAACTGTTGAGAGTAAATGTGGCGATAGGGTAAGGGTTGGAGTTGAGAGAGGCTGTCCGCAAGATGGAGTTCTTTCGCCTCTACTATGGTGCTTTGTTGTCAATTCACTGCTCGCAGAGGCGTAAAATCTAGGGCTACACATCCAAACATACTCTGACGATGTTTGCGTATTACATACATACATGGGAATGGTCTGCAATCAAATGCAAGCCGCCTTCGATAAAAGCGATGATTGGTACACGAGGCATGGGTTGTCCGTCAATCCGAATAAAACCACAATAGTGTTGTTTAGTCGTAAGAGTAAATGAGATGGTCTTGTACTTTCTACGTTGAAGGGTACAACTCTTCAACTAGTCACTGAGGTTAAATATCTATAGAACATTGGCTGTACATAGTTTTATGGCCAAGGACAATGATCTTTTTCAGGATTTCACTAATGTCTTCTCCACGGACTGTTCTCAAACATCTGGCGAAACTGTCTTTCAGGCGGAAGTTTTTGTCATGCTCGGAGTAACGTGGAGGAAGTACTAGCATTTGCAATGACAGCCAGTCGGCATTTAAGGCACTCGAGACTCCCACAAATCACTTAAAGATTATTCTAGAATGTTAAAATAGACTATATAAGGTTTCCAAATGGAACCGGGTTTGTCATAGAGGAATTGTAGGTAATGAAACCTCTGATGTACTACCGAAGTAGGGCTCAGAGACTACTACTCGTACTCTAAGTCCGGAACCAATAATCGGTTTCAGTTTAACAAAAATTCTGTAGACTCTCAGCTTAGTTTCCTGCACAACCACCAAGTGTTTTGTCAAAGGGTATTATAAAAGCACTGCAAAATTTTCAATTTAGGCAGGAAGGAATTATGTTTGGGATAATCACAGGACGGAGCACATATGGTCACCAAATAACCAACATTGGAATCATTGAAGATTCTACATGTGAATCCTAAATTGAAAGCAAAGATATGATGAAGCACTTCCTTTGTCAGTGTCCTGCTTTTGCGAGAATGATGTTGCGCACCTTGGGACTCTATGTAATGGGAATAGACTCAGTCCAATCTCTATCCCTGGTCGATATTCTGCGTTTCACTAAGAGTACAATGAATTTCTCTTCAGAGGTGTTAAGAATGGATCATTTTTGTACATGAGTGCTTGGGATAGGCTAACCTTTACCCCTCCTCCCTTCGAATGGATAGGACAACCAAATTATCCAGATTGTCTTTTTAATGTTGCAGTCAACTCTGATGTAACGTAACACGACTATATATCGCAGAATCGTCGTCCAGAAAATTAAGCTACAGCGAAACATCTGCTGCTCTGTACAACACACAAATTAGACCGCGGTTTGAGTGTTGTTCTTGCATATGTAGCTCGGCCCCTAAACATTCTCTTCATCTACTTGACAGCATATACATATGTAGATAATAACAGTCCGTTTAATTGGTGACCTTTGCCCGGACTAACATGCAGTCTTCAACCGTTGGCTCATCGAAGGCTGGTGACAGACCTATGCCTGTTCTATAGATGCTACTATGGCAGATGTTCCGAAGCCCCCAATGACATGATCCCCAGAAATGTGACATTTTAGCGTTCCACTAGGCATGCCGTTATCATCTTTATGTTCACATGGCAGCAACACGAACATCTTTATATCACAATAAAGTCAACTTTGAAATTTACTCCCAGAAGACATATTTTGTATGTTGCAAAATGCTGCCTGAAAAGTTGGTAAGTTGTTTGGTGGAATTGGGCCCTAGTACGCCATCTATTAGCATATGTCCACTGAAACTCAAATATTAAAATTTAACAAAATCGTTAGAGCCGTTTTCGAGAATATCGTATTTTTTTTTTTTACTAAATCGGCCATTAGTTCATTTTGGGGTTGGCGTGAAAATTCCGATTTATCCTCGAATTGTGAACCCAGATATGAAGTTTGAAGAAAATCCGTCCAATAGACGGACAGAATTGCCAGGCGCACTTTTTTGAGATTCTCTATTTTAGTAATACCAAAAATATTGTCAGGAAACCAGTACTTGCCCTTATAAATGCAAGTAAAAACCATGCTCAGATATTTGGTAATGTGTCTGAGCTTGGATACAACTACGATTTGCGCGGCTATAGTCCAAAAGGCTCCGACCCATCGAGTGAATGAAAAAAAAACCTCCGGGTAAGGCTAAATTCTAAAGTACAAGGAAAACGGAAGCGGAAAGTTGGAACTTTTCACGAGTTGGGAGCATAAGCAAGTCACTTATGTAAGTATGAGGTGCATTTAGAATATAGGTATTTGCCTCCCAAATTTGTAGACTCTTACGAAAAATAACACAATTTTTGTGGCTGTGTCAATCTGGGAGGGTGACTCGCCTCGCTCGTGGTAGTGGTTTCAAACTCCAGTGTTTAATTTTGAACAGTCGCTTGCTGCGCTCGCTCCAATTCATTTTGTTGGTGTAGTTTATAAAATTTTGAAAAAAGTTAAGTTATTTTATCGCGGGTTATTTTGTCGGTGGGTTCTTGACGTATTTAAGTTGTTGCAGACTATTTTGTCGTTATAATATTAATACATGGCACCAAAAAACAAATTATACTCGCATACAAAATTGAAAACTATAAAATAAACTACATTCATAAGCTATTCAGTTTTCAAAATTCTTATATTTTATTGATCATTTGGCTTTTTGAGATACATACTTTTAAAATTTTTATAATGCTTAGAATACTTAACAATAAATATGAA
Organism: Pocota personata; assembly: GCA_963082735.1. NCBI lineage: Eukaryota > Metazoa > Arthropoda > Insecta > Diptera > Syrphidae > Pocota > Pocota personata. The sequence continues at coordinate 193,419,860 of OY720429.1, read as the reverse complement.
AATTAAATAAATTACAAAATGTTTTTAAATCTTTTTATTTTATAAATTAAGCAAACAATTTTAATTTATTTGTTCAATCCAAGAGATCAGATATACAACCCTAAAGATCATCTAACACGTGAAATATTTTTGTGGGATTGAAGTTCTATTTCGGTGGGGGAATGATTTTAACATTTAATTTGTGCATCTGAAAGATTTACATATATGTATATACGAGTAAATTTTGAACAACATTTAGGTAGACAATTGATAAATTTGGCAATTTAATATTCTAATATACGAGTACATATGATTACGTTGGATTATATCAAACATATTAATACAATTAAATTGAATATTAGCGCTTGGTTTACTTCTTGTGTTCCTTTAACTTCATTGAGGATAAAATTGATTTGCTTAATGTAAACTTTTTTTATTATAAATTTATATATTTCTGACCTTGTTTTTGGAGCAGTTGTGTTTAAAAAAAATTTGGCACTTATGTTTCTAGATTGTAAGGAGATAGATCTAAGGATATGAGTGGCTTAATGAGTTACATTACTAGAGGAAGAGCGCGGCTCCGTGAGTTAACTATTGATCCGAGGAATATGCCCCCACTGACTTCTTTGCAGAACTGTTAACTAGCTTCATATATTTTATAAATCTTTTCGATGTATCATAACTTCTATAGTATGTGCAGTGCCTTAAGATTTTCGTGCATCCACAGTAATTTTGACCCAACTTGTTGCACGTTTATGTTTACTGCGCTCTGCGTAAGGACAAAGCGTACAATTTCATATGTCTAAACCTTCTTCAACGAATATACTATAGGGTAATGAAAACTAAAATATAGGTTTTTCCGAAGTAACTGATAATTGTAATTTTTAAATTTAATGTGGAAGCAATGAAAAAACAGATGAGGGAAATTCTCGTAACGACCTGAAGAATGCATAGTACAACAATCGCATACAGACGACTGCAATGAATCAACGCTTACAGTGATACTTAGACTCAATTATATAGGAAGGGTTAGGGAATATGAATATGACTATTGGAACTTATAGCTCCAATAGCCAAGTAGTAAACCAAATTCTTTTCGGGTCTCAAATCTGAATTCAAACTTCAATTATCTACATATGTACGTCCAATATATTATGTGCTTCTGGGAAACTGGTTGGAAAGGTTGCTATCAAAACAAGCCTGGGCAAATACAGTTCAGTAGAAAAATATGGTATTAGCAGGAATAAATATTACAAGCGGTTCAAATCTTACTCAAATAGAAGAAAATCTGTTGTCACCACGAAAAGGGTCGAAGCTGAAATTGCTTCACAATGTTATTGCCTCACAATATTGTCAAAGAAGCAGAAAATAGATGTCAGAGTAGGACCTTGTATAGAACTACAAAAGAGCTCACAGGTGATTAAAGCTCTAAGCTCGGATGAAGGTGGAAGTTCGCCCCGGTACTAAAGCGAGATGAGAGGTCTAGAAGCAAATCTCCATTTAACATAATTTTTAAAGAAGCGACAAATTTCCTGTAATTGTGGAACTAAACGAGATAAATTCATGGTTTTTCACAAAACAAAGACGGCTCAGAAGCCGGGTTTGCAAGCAAACAAGTATATAGGCAGATCACATTTACCCTAAATAAGAATATTTCTGTTTTAACTCATTTCGATTTTGCCTCTTAGATCTAAACCCCCTAGATCTAAACCGCTATCAAAGCACTCAGGAGAAATACAGTAGAGATACAGAGATTTTCCAAGCAGCGTCAAATCATCCAGCAGAGTTTTATATTCTTTCAAAAGGAATGCATGGCAAGTTAAAAGCTTCCGAATGAGGAGAAATAAAAAATGATTATTAAAATCCCAAAGTAGGATAACTTGATTAGATTTCAGATGTATTTGGATAATTCCCGCGATTGCCAAAATAAAACATAGATAGAATAATTTAGGATCGGATTAAAGAACTCCTCTTGGCTTGGGATACTCCTTGAAACACCTTGCGGATAATCAAAAGCAATCCATCTATACGTCTAGCTATTATCAAGACTACATACGATGTGCTAAGTGTTATGTATTGCAGAATGATAAGACGTTGAAAGACTTTGAAATCCACTGTTATTTCTGGTCGTTATTAGCGGTATTCTAAGTGTAGTCTTAACTAACTGTGAATGAAAATCTAAATTTCACTGGTTGCGCATTTGAATCATTAGATTTGCTGCATGCATAATACAGGCACTCATATGATCTACAACACTGAGCACACCGAGCATCATCTACAATTGTCCCATTGTCATATAAGTCCATTCACAGACTAGAAATGCTTGAAAATGCTCGAAATGCATTTGCGTACCTGACAGAATAAGAGAAGTAATGAGTAGCGTGTATTTGCTCTCTGAGCTTAGATGTGTTAGAAGAGGGAACAAAACAGAAAAAGAAAAAAATACAAATTGTCCAATAAAAACAGTGGATGAATAGAAAAAATGCATGTATTCTTTTGCCCCACTCCTCAGTCGCTGAGAATTTCTGTCTCAATCTGCCATATTTGACAATTTATAATTCGTTTGCTCTCGAATAAGTACGCGACCGGACCTTATCTGAACAGATGCCATCGTAACATCGTAAAAGTTTGTTGGCCAAATCATATTCACCCTTATTACAATATGAGTGACAAATTGTCACATCATTTTATTTTAAGCCCGCTCCCTTATGAAATTATACAATTTTTTAATACCAGATTGTTCCCTCACTTACATAGGTGTGTATTCCCATAGTCGCTCAATGGGCCACTTTAATCTATAATAATAGAAATTTATAATTGTCACCTTATTTTCGAGTGATATTGTTATGTGATTACATGCGGTATCTATTCCGCAGAAGAGGTAAAGAAGAATCTCAATTGTTAGACATAACTGCAGAGGCTGCAGGGGTGAAGAAGAAATTGAATCTGTCTGTCATCTGCCGTACGAATATCTTACTCTTACTTCTTATCAGTTTGGTTTTTTTTACAGGTTAGCTTTGTACTTGAAAATTGGTACAATGGACACAACTGGTCGGCAAAATTGATTGGCATCTAGAAATGAATTAAATAATATGTTTAGAGAAATGTGAATGTATCATAATCGAAACAAAAGTATAAAGAATAGTCTTGAGCCAGCGAAATTAAAGATTATATCCTCAGACCTATGTATAAACATTGGGCTATATGAAATTTTTAAACACTACTACTACATGGAAACACTTTGACTTTTAACATTAACAATGATGTACAAATTTTCGAAATGTAAAAATTGAAATACAACAACTTTGCAGTTAGGCAATAGATCGCTTAAGCCGTTCTCTAAATAAAGCCCCCAGAACACACCCCTCGTATCCGTAATGCTTAGCATTTACAACATATTATATCAAACGGATGCTCTCTTTAAACTCAGCGTACTTGCAATAATGTCAGTTGGCCGATAATCTGCATCCACAAAAGTCTCATGATTCAAACATCGAGTTCCGCCCAGACATGTGCACGAACACACCGATGTGTTCTCATCAAAATCGGTGCAACAATTTGAATTTCCCAGCAGTTTTCCCTTCATATTGCAGGATGACTCTGCGTCGTATGTCAGCGGTTGATTGGATGAGCCTAAATTTTGATTAGCAGCATCCTGCTCATCACGTTTAGCCTCTTCAGCTTGCCTGCAATGAAATAGAAATATTAACTATTAAATAAATTGGAAAACTTTCAAATAAGGAAACGTGTTACATTCCCACTTAGAATTCAAAACTTCTCATTACATTGTCATGAATCTCAAAACAAGCAAGTTAATACTAGCAGCTACTACAGCCAGGCCAAAAAGTATAAAAACTAAGCTGAGCGCAACGTATCCCGGCTTATTCATTAGAGCTTGATCATTCTGTAGCGCAACATAGTCGCCGAAACCGATAGTTGTTAGCGTGACGAAACAGTAGTAAAAGCTGTCGAAATAGCTCCAACCTTCATAGCGCGAAAAGACTGCAGCTCCAGTTGTAATGATGATTGACGATAGCATTCCGGTGGCAAGCATCAAGTTCATTTCTGTTGCTTCGGTGTGACTGCAGTGCATGTAGCGTTTGGCACGACGAATGATAACCGATGCAAATTTGTTTAGACGTTCACCAATACTTTGGAACATAACCAGTCCAAGGGGGATGCCAACCTGAAAGTGAAGATATATATTGATTCGAACATTCTTTTGGAAGATAATATTTTGTTTACCATTGCATAAGCCATGCAAAAGGCTTTGCCGCCAATTGTAACTGGAGTGGAGTGTCCATAGCCAATCATTGCTAGAACCACGGTGGCAAAGTAAAAGGCTCCAGCGAATTTCCATTGTGGACCAGCTTTGTGTGGTTTATTTTCTATAATGACTATTTCCATCATCCGATAATCCTCTGCTGTAACGTTGTATTTCTTAACAAAGTTATTTTTTACAGCTTAAATGAAAAAAGTTATAAACAAATTTTGTTCAGTAATTGTTTCTATGATTTGTGCAAACTTTAAAGAATAGTCTCTCTAATAAGATAATTACAAACTCTATTATTCTACAATATATGAAAAGCAGATACGATGTTCTGCCGATCGTTTCCGCAATTAAAATTTAAAATTCGACAAAAATATATTTGAATTCTACTAAAAGGACACGTTCCAACGATGTGTCTCATGTTTATATACATTTGTATGTAGGTACGTGCGAACATTTTGTTTACTACGGCTTTTGCCTGTACTGGACCCGTCTCCAAAATAATGGTTTTTGTATTACGTAACTTGGGTAAAACGCATGCATATATAATTTACATGTAGTTCAGGAGCTATGTATGCCGAAGATGGTGATATTGTAGATAGCAGATAGGGTTCCGTAGTCTTCGAGTATTACGGAACCTTGGAAACAGTATAAAACCCTCCTTACAACAGAGTGAACGCGAATACGAGCGCGAACTATTTTGTTTTTTTATAAGCTTCTTTCAGGATGCCTGTTGAACCTGCTCTTGAATTACTTACTTACTTTGCTTTAGATACAGTCCGGGGTGGACCTGGGCCTCAACTAACAAGCGTTTCAAGTCAGCTCGATCTTGTGCCAGCCGTTTGCAGTTTTGCACACGTAGTTGCTTCAGATCCCTTTTCACTTGTGTGCACCTTCTTAGTTGACGTCTGAAGACTTAGGGATGAATTTGAAGACTTTCCGGACCGGAAGATGATGTCCATTCGCTCTATATGTTCTAGCCATCTGAGACGATGAACTCGAACTCTTCTGATCAGGTCCATGCCGCTGTACTACCGGTATAGTTAGTTGTAGTATCTTCACCTCCAATCCTCGTAGATACAAACCGGGCTAAAAATCTCTCGACATTTTTTTCTTTCAAATGCTTCTTTTCTGTTCATGCTTCTGCGCCGTACAGCAGTACTGGATTGATGAGGGTCTTATCTAAGGTTAGTTGTCCATGAGAGGGGTTTGCTAATCAGTTACCTTCTTAGCCCAAAGAAACAGCGATTGATAAGAGTGAGCCTAGTTATACAGACCAATCAGATACGGACCAATCAGATTTTTGACAAAATGTTTACGGCGTTCACCTCTGTAGTTGGTGCAATTCAGATGGTCTTCTTTCTTGAGGATCGGGCAAACAATGCTGAGGTTCCATTCGTCGGGAATACCTTCATCAGATCATATCTTTCAGATAGTTGATGTATGCTCCGTACCAAATCATCCCCAGCTGTTTTAAATAGCTCTGTAGTTAGATCTTCGGCTCCAGTAGTTTTGTCGGATTTAAGCTTACATATTGCCATCTTCACTTCACTTTCGTCGGGTGGACGGGATTGTTGACCATTATCGATCGAGTTGAATGGAGCATTCTACCTGACAGCGGAGTTTTGATGATCACTGCCGTTTACCAGTCTGTAAAGTAATCTTTCCAAATTCTCAGCACCGACTGTGACTCTACTACTAGATTTCCTTCTTCATCCCTTCATTCTGTTCGGGCTGTGTAGCCTTGGCATGCTCTTTTTACCTTCTGGTAAAACTTTCGAACATCATTCTTGCTATAACACCTCTCCATCGACTCGATCTCGCGTTTTACATATTCTTTCTTTCTTCTTCTTTCTTAAAACCTGGTGTTCTTCCCATCTCTTCTGCTTGAAAATGTATTCATTTTCATATAATTTATTCATTATAGTCTCACACAGTGAGATACAAAGATGTCGTTATCCAATACAGCGGGCGGCACTCTTCAACAAGCCTGGGTTTCTTTGTGGTGGATGCGAGAAACCCGGCACATCAGAGGCGGATGGCTTGCTGAAAATGATGCCATTACTCATCTGATCTTAACGCTTTCGTCATTGGAGTTCTTAAGAGGTCTCTTGCGATTGTAGCAGTTAAATGTAAAATTTGTTCACAGTACTTGTCTGGTGGTGTTTGAGATATCCGCATACGTACCTTGGCAGCAACAAGATAGTCATCCGAGTCAATGTTAACTGCTCAGAAGGTGGGAATATCCAAAATACTGGAGGAGTGCTTAGCATCAATCAATCAATCTAGTTTACAGGTATTTAGTCCATAGAGCGTCAGGTGCCTTTATGAATACTGAGATGCAGGAATCGCCTGCTAGCTACGGTGATGTTTCGCGCCGCCGCAAAGACGATTAGCCTGAGTCCGCTTCCGGAGGTGTTGTCGTGCAGATTGTGTTTTCCTACGGTATTTCTGAAGATATGCCCCTTTCCAATTTGTGCGTTAAAATCGTCAAGCACGATTTTGACATCATAACGTGGACATTGATTGTAAGTCCAGTCGAGGAGTTCATAAAAGCAGTATTTGGTCACGTCGCTGATGTTTTTGAATTTTGCCGTAATGTGGATTGTCAACAGGCATTCGTTCACATGCCTAACTCTCAAGACTTCTTGCCTCAATGTACTTCTGATACCTCAGACGCTACTTCTGCTTCTTGTAGCAGTCATCGTAGTAGATGTCACCGTTTTTTAACCGCTTCTTCCCCGGCCTATTCCACCGCACTTCTTGAATGGCAGTGAGTCTTTATATCAGTTTAGGGCCTCTGCTAAATGTTCGGCTGCACGATGCCAGTAACTCACTACGGGAATATGGGCGCTACCGTTTGCACATTAAGAGTTCATTCAACACCCTGGCTCAGTCTTGAAAATCATTATTGACCTGAGCTTAGAATATGCCAAAGTAGCCCAAATAAGATGACCACTAAACAGTTCGCCCTAACTGGAACTGTTGACGTCATAGAACTCCTCCGCTCCCAATTGGAATAAGGGAAAATGTATCTTAATGGGAACATCTCACAACAGCCTCTTTTTGTAGCCCCTACTTCCTCATAAAAGAACTCAGGTCTCCCCCGAACTCAACAATCATCCTCTTTTTGCAAACCAAGGTTGAACATCAGTTACTCATAGGATTAAATTACCAAACGGCGGGTTTATACACAGTCAATCACAAGAGTAAGCATACACCCTACATATGTATATAGTGGACACAATTTACTAATATAATTGAAAGTAAAGTAATATTTTTTTTTTTTTTTGTTATACAAACTTAAAAGTCTTGTAAAGAAAGAAAAATAATAAAAAAAAGTCTAGAAAATATTCGATCTTAACAAGAAGTAGTGGCAAATTTACATCGGATTTTGAGGAAAATTACTCATTAGGTCAGACGCAAAATGCTGCTGGTGTTTCTGTTATTTTAACAAATTTATTTCAGATCATTCGTAGACTAAACAATTTCTTATATTATAAATAATTAATGTAGTAAGGAGCTTTCAAAAAAAAAAAAAAAATGAAAATAAAAATAAAACTCGATAGAAGAAATTGGTAAAATTGTAAACAAAAATCAAAACTTGTACCAACAGCAAAATTAGGCCCAGCGTCCACGCAAGTTCACAGAGCAAGAAATTCATCTTGTTGTTAATAAAATCAAACAAAATCTACAATTAAGTGCTTCAAAAATACAGTCGGAGATATCAAACGAGATTGGTAAAAATTGCAACTCCCAAATCAAGGGTAAAATATTAGAAAGGTGTTATATGTAAAACAAGATCAATCACCAAAAGCAATTATAATATACAAAAGATCAAGAAAATTATGATCGCGCTTTTTGGTAGATATACTGTGCTCAGAATCAGATCACCAACTCAATCGCCAAGAAAACGCGATATGAAGACAAAAGATAACTTAAAAGTTATCCTTCAGGAAGAGTAGTACTGGTCAACTCAATGCCTTCAATAACTAGTGCTAATATAAAGGCTAAGTACATATTTTCTTATAATGTATTCGTTCTTTTGTGATAATAATTTGCCATTACTTTGTTTTAAGATGGAATATATTTTAACCATTTTGTTATTCTTCCTTTTCACTTAGTACTTTAAATTTCCAAAAAAAAGTAAAAATTCGAAAAATGTATACTGACTTTTTTTTATTAAGAACGTAATCCACTATAGGGTGTATACTTACTTTTGTGATTGACTGTACACAAAGGCTTGCTAGCACCACTTGCGCAAGTTCTTTATTCTGGCACCAGTAAAAGTTCACACACACACGTCGACAAACCTATTTTTATTTTTACTTTTAAGCATAAAAACTTAACTTTCAGCAGCAGACCACGCGATGTCCCTGCGAGGAACACCATTATTTTATTTTTATTGGCATGCTTACTGGCGCATTGACAAGTTGGAAGGCTTCCGACTTTTTATGCATGTATGAAATGGAGAGCCAGTCGAGATTTACGCATATACCTACTGATTTATTTTTAGTTGAGCGTCAAAAACCATTGGCGCCAGCAAGTCATCCCATGTGGAAAGATGCATGCAAGTTACTCTCCCGCTGACAATAATACATACATATGTATGTACGTTATCAGTTAATCTTCTCACTTCTCACAGGGCAAAGCCTTTTATAGAGTTCTCATTTTTTGCACTGCTACCCAAGGTGTTAATCCGCAAAGTACACTTTTTTTTTATTCCACTCTATACATATCATTGTTTACTTCGGATAAGGATCAACATAAACAATGCTGTTTTACTGAGTATTCGCTGTGGAAGTGTCCCGAAATCAGATGTAGAAAGATATTTTCATAAGAGTAAGACAAATAAATGACCTTCAATCTAATGGAGTGCAAAGGCTGGAAAAGGAATTGATTTGATTTAAAGGGTCGGCCATCCGTTGATTTCTTTTTTAAAATTGATATAAAAAAAATCCATTTAAAATTTTTCAAAGTTGAAAAAAGTTGCTTGTTTTATTGAAGAGAATTTGTGGAAAATATTTTCAAATTGGCAGTAGCCCATCCAACCCAATTTTGCAGCATATTTTTGTTGGCTCGGGTTTTTCACGAATAGTTCGATCAATATTGTGCTTAAGTGCCTGAATCATTTCCGGATTGTCAGCATAAAAAAAAAGTCCAACGGCGTCAAATCGCAGCTCCTCAGAGGCCAAGCAAGATCACCAAAGCGACTAATTACCCGATTATTGAACATAGCACTCACTTTTGAAATAAGTTTACAATATTTCTCAAAGTTGTTCAAACACGCTGTCAATGTTCGAGCACGCTGTCAATGTCAAAATAACATATAATTTAAAAAAAAACAGCAAATGACCCACGCGTTATAAGTATTTGTGCAAAATCTTAGTTCAAGAGTTACAAGCAAGGGTGGATCCATGATTTATTTCTGGGAGGGCCACAAAGGCCAGATAGGTAAATAGTGTACCCCATAGTATTTTAATTGCTAGTGTTTTTTCGACTGCCCTGTTTTATCTGAATCGTGTCTGGGGGGGGGGGCTGTGCCCCCCTGGATCCGTCCTTGGTTACAAGCATGTGACATACACACGAACGGGTATACAAGCACTGTGCTGAATCTAAAAATTGTAGTAGGTACAAGGAACAAATTTTAAAATCTTTAACCTACAGCCTAAGTATGAATCAGCTGCACTTCATCGCAGCTATTGTGTATTTAAAATTAGTCTATCAAAATAAATAAATTGATCAAAGAGCGCCACAGATTAAAATATTGTCTTTAGTAGGTACTCGTATACACATACACTTTACACTTACTTTGTAAAAAATCCCACCTCCTTGATTCTGTCTGTGATTCCAATGAGTCAAATACTGCAGCTCCAATGAGCAGATATGTGAATGTGCATACTACCAACGAGAGGGTCCGAACGTTCTGCCGCTTCATGGTGCAATGAATCAACACTCCAAATACTGATTCGCTTCGCTCAAAGAGCATCTAGATACTTTCTGATCAAAGGGATTTTCAGTCTTTTGTTTAATGTTGCAGACAGTTCTAACAACACCAATTGAAGAATGTCTAGTGGTACTGCGTTACATGGAAGATATTACACTTGTCTGGAAGGTAATTGAAACACTTTAATCACATATTATTCAAAAACCGTTGAGCATTAGATGCGGTGAACATTTTTCGAAAATATTGGTATTGTAAAAAATTTTAATGAACTAATTGCAGGCAAACCACCAACTGGTGATAGCTTTCTACCTGAATGAATGTGTGTATTGATTTTCCAAAAACTACATATTGTTGGATTCTGCGCGTATGTAGAGCGGCAAATTTATGGCTTCATAAATACAAACAGCTGTTGATGCTATAGTTTTTCGTGAATGGGGTTTTAATACGGATGTTTTTGACTGTAAACAAACAACAACTGTCTATGATGAACGAAAGGGATATGTATATACATATGTACATGAACTAGGTAAAAAGTAACCTAAGTTGGCCTGTGCACAATGAGCGACATTTTCATAGATACGTTAAAATTAAAAACATAAAGTAAGAGATAATGGAGACAATTAAAAGTAGTCTGGCTTCCATGGGGGTGCGGGAATAATTTTAAAGTTTTTTTTTTATAATTACAATTAACAGCGTATGGTCTGAGGTTTGTGAAAAAAAAAATCTCTCAAAATGTTACTTAAATACTTAAGAGTTTCCTAGTTCAAGAGGTGAGATAATTCCATGTTTTGTTATCTAAATTCGTGTAGCTATTTTACATTACATATGTAGATATAGATTTAGGTCAAACAATCAATTGCGAGAAAAAAAAAGGATTATTTATTTTGTGCTTTAGGATTTTATCTTAAAATAAAATAAATAGTATTAAAGATTTCAATGAAATTCTTTTACTGTTTTCAATTTTCAAAACTATGGCATTATGTATGGCTGTTGCATCAAACAACAGTCATGGGAGTTTTGGCAAACTTCGATTCTTGTGATGTAATTTTCGATGACTTTTCGGCATATTTCTGGTTGTATCGCCGTCATAACTTCATGGCTGTTAGTTTCTAAGTGCTCCAAAGTTTGGAGGTTGTCTGCATACACTCTATCTTTAGCACAGCCCCACAAAAAGATATCCAACGGGATCAGATCACACGATCTCGTTGGCCGATTGGTGTCGCCAAATTTCGAAATTAAACGGCGGCGAACTTTTCGTGCAATAGAACCAATTTTACTTATAGCCCCATCCTGTTGGAACCACATGTCGCTCATATCAATGTCTTCAATCTCAGGCCAAAAAAAGTTGGTTATTATTTGACCATAGCGCAGAGAAGTCACCTTAATTTCGTCGTTTTCAAAAAAAATCAAGAAAGATCACACCGCCGGTCCACAGCGCGCACAAACTGTCACCCGTGGTAGATGCAATGGCCTCAATGATCACATTTGGATTTTCAGAACCCCAAATTCTACAATTTTGTTTGTTTACGTAGCCGCCGAGCGAGAAATGGACCTCATCGCTGAAGATTTTGTTCGAAAAATTTTACATTAAATTGCGATACACAGATATTACAGAACTTTTATTTTTGTAGTAAGACGCAACTATTTTAACGCATTGAGCTATGGTTAAACGATACATAATGTAAAATGGCAAGGTAAGAACTAACTGATAGATGCCATGTGGCAGGGATGTGAAATCCGAACCTCGAAATGAATAACAAAGGTCAATCCACGTACAAAGGTCAATCCACATTGTAGTCAAGGCTGCACGCTCTGTACGTTAATTTTTGTGTCACAATAGCCAACAAAGTGATCTACTTAGTAGTACATGCATACATACCGTCTGATTTTAAACTCTACGAGTATATAATTCAAGGTTAAAATAATTCATCAACAGACTTACTCTACAAAATATTTATATTTGAATTAGAATATATTTTTTTTTTTTATTGAAAATCTACTTTCACGATTGGAGGCTTTTCTGTCCCAAAACCACAATGCACCGTAGCTCAGTGGTTAAGTACATGGACCACTAGGTGAGAGACTCAGGTTCGAGTGCAAGAAACTTCTGAAAAAGTTTTTTTACGGTCCCGTCTCTTGTGAATACTTGACAAATACCCGAGAGTAAAACTGTAATGAAAATGTTTTCCAATTATGACCTTCTGTGCACTTATCGTAACAAATTCCTCTCTAGAATGTTATTGAACCACCTCCAAACAAAACCCTGGTTGGAATAAAAACTTCAGCAAATCGCACTAAATGCCTTCTTCACACAAGTTCACGTCCGTATGATACCCTATCCCTCCACATTTTCGCTCACACCTAATAAAGGGAGCCTGACGTCACAAATCTTTTGTTACAACTAAGCACAAAGTGAGCTCCGTTTGTAACCGGTGTTCACAGATTGTGATGAGATATTCACAACAAGGCTTAACCTTCACCGTAAATATGGACAATTTTTTAAGTTCGTGGAATGGGATATAAAGAGATATATTAATACAATCTCTTTGAACATGAATACACTTCTTAGATCTATAGATTAATTTTTTTAAGCCTTCATAAAAATAATTCTCCGGTTTGCCTTTGAAATGCTCGTTTACGACTACCTGTAGTGATTCATCTTCATAAAATTTCCCATTAAGTCTTTCTTAGATCAGGACTGTAAGGCAGATGAGCTAATTCCTGGAAGCCACAAGACTTCATGGCAGCCATGGCAATTTGAGCCTTGTGAACCGGTGCGTTGTCACAAAGTAAGAGCACGCCTTTTGTTAATCTCCTCCGCCTTTTTACTTTAATAGACTTTCTCTTATCACATCATCTGTGAAGTTGGTGCCTGTTGGTTAATAATCTATTAACAAGATTCCTTGTGAGTCCCAACTGTTACCAAAATCTCCCCAGCAGATGGAACTACCTTAAATTTCTTGGGGCCGCTTTTACAACACTGCTTTGAAGCAAGGTTATAATAATGAACCCAAGTTTCATCTTCGGTATCAATTTTGCAGACAACTCCAAAAACTGCTTACAATATTCCACACGGTATTTTTTTTAAATACGGCGTAAGCATTCTGGGCACTGACCCACCCACCTTGAGATGATTGTTGGCATCCCGAGATGATCGTGTAGAATTTTGAGGCTCGTTGTTTCGGATATTTTGAACCGAACGGACATATTCGTGTGTTTGGACGTCACTTGGTCTTACGAGTACAAGGCGGTCATTATCTTCTAATGGCTTGTTTAAATACTCGTAGTAGGTCGGGCACTTGTAAACTATGGTTTACCAGGGAAAGAAGTTCAGTAAACTGTTTGCATTTCACTTATTACTTTATGGTTTATATTCGTTATAACTTTTTTATTTCAATATTTTTTTTTTCAGAATTTTGCAAACAAAACTTGAGGAATTTAATAAGGAAACAACAGTACAACGTACAAATAGCATCGAATTTTATTTTGAAAACCAACGGTTAATTGTTTTGACTCAGCGTGCATATTGTCGATATTTTAAGGTGTGGATCGGATCCACAGTACCAACAATAAATCGTCTGATTGCACGTTTTCGGAAGGAATAGGGAACCTCCCTAGTGCCGGAAGACCACGTACAGGGAACACGGATGAAAATATTCAACGTATACTGCAGAATGTGCAGGATAGTCCAGAAACATCAACAAGGAGACGTACCGCTCAACTCAGGCAATCGCGGAGGTCCGTTCACAGAATTTTGGCCACATTGTCCAGCTTGATTGATTATGCCATTTCGTTGCAGCAAAAAGCAGAGCAAAATCCTAATTTCTTCCACAATATGATAATGGGGGATGGAGCCCATATCCAATTAAATGGCTTCGTTAACATGCAAAACTGTAGGAAATCGGCTACGGAGAATCCAAGATCAGTTCATCAGCAATAGTTACACCCACTTAAGTGTACTGAACGGAGGTAACTTACCTACCACGGACAAAATTAATAGTTACGAAACAACCCCAAACCAGGGTTACGGATGGATCTACTGTTGACGACCCCAGCAAACGAAATAAGGACAACGACCTTCGGATCTGCACGTTGAATGTTTAGACCCTTAACAGACCGCATGCAGCCGAACAACCAGCAGAGGCATTAGACTGCTATAAAGCAGATATAACCGCCATCCAGGAAGTGCAATGGGATAGGCCGGGCAAGAGGAGCATGAAAAACTGTCACATTTACTACGATGATTGTTACAAAGAATAGAAGCAGCGCTTAATTGGAAGCAGATTTGTCATAAGCGGCAGACTTAGGCAAGAAGTATTAAACTTGCTACTCTTAAGTGAGCGTTTTATGACAATGCGCATCAGGGCTAAATTCGACAACATAAGCCCACAGAGGAGAAGGACGACACCAGCGAAGAGTGTTATTACGAACTCTTCGACAAAACCTAGAAGCAATATTCTAGAAATAGATCGTGTTGAACGAACGTAGAGAGCATGCAGCAACTCATTTCTACTATATGGTCAGGCGAGTGTATGCCTGATGAATGGAATCTCAGCATCGTTTCCTCGATCCACAAATATAGGAGACCTCCTCAAGTGCGCCAACTACAAAGTCATCGCGTACAAGATCTTATCTGCCATATTGTGTAAACGCCTGAAACCTTTCGTCAACAACCTGAATGGGCCGCCCTATCAGTGCGGTTTTAGGCCAGGAAAGTATACAATCAATAATTTTCACATTTCGGCAGATCCTGGAGAAAGCTCAAGAAATCCAAATTGATACACAATATCTCCTTATCGATTATAAGGTCGCCTACGACTGCATTTGTAGAGTCGAGCTATATATAGGATTTTGGCAAGCTGACGCACTGTCAGTTGTGTAGTGAAAATAAGACCACATGAGTCACGAGGCCTCATTTCAATGAATGCCGGGTCATATATACAATATATGTACATAGACACAAAGTTCTACCCAATAATACAAATTTAATAAGTTTGAGATGGAAAATCTTGAGTACGAATTAATTAATGGGAAAAAATATACCAGTGTGCTATTATACATTAACAGTGAACAACAATTGTATAATATAAAGTCTAAAACAGATACGAAGTTGTAAGTCTTTCAGGACGAAATCTTCAAAGTAATTAAAAGTATCCCATCTGATAAATCGAAAACGCCGGATCTTATAGATTTCTTTGTAGTGAAAGGTTTAAAATAGAACACAGGTTAAAGTTGTAAATAGTGGCGATTTATCGCCAGATCATACTCCTGTGATTCTAACTATAAATGAAGAAATTATACAAAGTGAAAGTCGCCTAAGACTCACGAATAAACGAACTAATTGGCGTGAATTTAGAGAAAAGCTGGAACGTTTTATTAACTTAAGATCGCAATTAGATGGAAAAGATCAAATTGACATGGAAATAGAGCAATTTATAGCTGATGTCCAATAGGCAGCAGAAGAAAGCATACCAGCGACCCAACCCAACAAACAAACCACAATAAAATATCCAGCGGACATCAAAGAAATGACTAAAAATGAGAAGAAGGCGGAAGAAGTGGCAAATGACCAGATATCTGGAAGATAAAACTACCTTCAATCGTCTAAATAACAAGTTTAAAAAATTTATTACCGAATTCAAAAATTCTATTCCCTCTGGAAAGTAGCCAAATTTTTAAAAGACCGCAACTACAAGCCCCACCATTGAAGGCAGCCGATAGAAAATGGGTCGGAAACACCAAGCAGAAGGCTGATCTTTTTACAGAACACCTGTTGGGCATTCTTGAACTCTTCCTAATTGACTTAGATTTCGAATTTATCGAATGAAAAAGCACCAAGTTACGCTCTTGTTACCATGCGAATTTTGAAAGAACTAGCGGACGTAGCCCCAATAAAACTTAGGCATGCTTAATGCCTGCTTGAAACTAAGACATGTACCAAATTACAGGAAAATCGCTGTAGTACCGAAACAAGGTAAGCCATCTCCAGAAGTTCCTTCTTATAGGCCAATACCGTTACTTCCGATATTATCAAACATTTTTGAAAACTACTCCTTAAAAGACTATACAAAATTATTAATCACAGACGACATCATCAATTTGGGTTTAGGAATAAGCATTCGACAATAGACTAAGTGCACCGTATTACCGACGTGATAGAGAAAGCACTCGAAGGCAAACAGGTATGCTCTGCATTATTCCTGGACGTAGCACAAGCCTTTGATAAGGTGTGGCATAAAAGCTTGGAGTTCAAACTGCATAGGGACGTACCTAGACAATACTATGAGATAATGATATCTTATGTAGCAGACAGATTTTTTCATGTATGGTACTGTGACGAGTACTCACTATTGAAGTAAATAACGACAGGTGTCCCACAAGGCAGTATTCTCGGTCCTCTCTGTAATTTATTATACATAAGGGTATACCACTAGACAACAACGTCATGATAGCCACTTTTGCAGATGACACCGCAATACTTGCAAGCGACAAATGCCTAGACAAAGCTACTGTTAAGCTGCAGAATGCAAATCAATAAAGTAATATATTGGACGCACAGCAAAGTACCTAGGAATGGCCTTAGATGACAAATTAAAGTGGAAGGAATACGTTAAATAGAAAGCAGAAGAATTGAATATAAAATATAAAAAGCTATACTGGCTAATAGGACGGAGCTATTTATTCAGAACAAAATTATGCTATATCAACAAATACTAATACACACGCGTTTATTATTTAACTGTGAAGATAAATTATTCAAAAACGCAATACTTTCCCCAAGGCGATTTTATACATAAAATAAATAAAAATCATTTGTCGATCTTCTTTAGATTGGTCATGGTCGAAGGTGTTTTTAGTGCGGTTAGAATACCACACTACTATGGTTGCGATCCCCAGTTCTTTCGAGATTTTCACCTTAAAAAAAAAAAAATAAAAACAATAATAATAATTATACCCACAAGGCAAGATATCTTAGACAAAACAAATATTTTCGAATTCGAAATTTTTTTGAAGTGTTTTTAAAATGGTTCTTGGAAAATTACTCCATTTACCTAAGTATGTACATATGTATGTATATTTGTTTAAATTCAAGTTTTATTGCTGCTCCTCTCAAAAAAAGTAAAACAGACTTAAGATACCTTTACCTTGTGGGTGGAGAATTGTTTTGTTAAACATTGAAAAACTTTCTAATTTATCGCAGTCAACATAACAACACCAGTTATATAAAGATATGAAAAGTGTTTCTAGACACTTACATTATTTAATGTTGATAAGGATGAAAGGATATAGTTCTCTAATTCAGCTGAAACAAAATGATTTATTTACACAACACAGCAATACAAAGCCGACGACGCCCCCACCCTAGTCGAAGATTTCCCATCTAGTCAGAAGTAAACATATTTTGGAATCTACCCCTCTAACATTCAAATTTACTTCAACACAAATCATCGTAGCACATTTTAGTGTTGCGGAAAATTTGTAGCTGATAAGAATTTGTTTGAGAAATGTTGCAATAATTAGATATTTATTGCTCAAGAAAAAATGTGTGTTTGTATTCAACACAGCATGTCCACCATTATGTTTCAAATACACGAAGCAAGCAACAAGATGCCTTTCATTGCGCAGATGTATCAGTTGAAGTGGAGTTTAGCAATTCACAATAGAATACATGTGAATACCATTTACAATAATAACGAGTGTTTTAAATGCTTTATTTACATGCACGACCGATACAAGTACATATAATAGAAAGGAACACTTACGGATTCAATCCCGTGTCTGCCTATCCATCCGTACATGATTTTTACGGTATTCTCCATTTGCCTAAAGGAAGAGTTCTGAATTCGATTTGTTAGTGAATGTACGAGTGTGAAATAAAATTAAGAAAGTCGTTCAAGCCGTATAAAATCAAGCCACTCTAGATGAAGGCTACATGATCCCAGTAACAAATGCATATAATTTTAATTTTTTTTTAAGTTAAATTGTAAAGACTCGATTGGAGAACTCGTACTCGATTTTCGGTCCATTGTACATAGATTTTGTCCGTTTCTCTTTTATTATCAGTGTCTACTGATTGCACAGCTCGGGTCTGAAGTAAACACACTACCCACTACAGCGTGGCCATCCCTAACATACATACAACCTAGAAGAATTCAACTAGTGAGTGTGATTAAATCAAAAAGTACCAAAAAATCAAGCATTTTCTATAAAAGTCTTACACATATCTATAAATTAATTTTAAGAAGCTCACCAATTGGATCTCAAAAAAAAACTCAAAATTCATAGTAAAACCAATGTCCCCCATCCTCTTCTAACTCTGAAAGCTTTAATGAAAAAAATCTGAACAGATTGAGAGTGTGTGCAGTCATACGCACACGCTACAAAATAAACTGAAACAAATTACTACAAAAAGACATATCCTTCGAATTTTTTTTGTCAGATAAATGCGTCTATACATAAAAGAATTCGTATAAAGTTGGGCGTGTAGATGCGTTTGTCTGAAAACCATAAAAATTTAATGAAGCTGGGCTAAGTCGTGTGATGATGGCCAAGTCTTTTCTTTTTATATTTTCTTAGTTTTCTCGTACCTCCATACAACATTAAATACTCTAATTTTTTCCCAGATTTTTTTTTTTAATTTTTGATTTTCTAAGTCTCCAGCTTTCATTTTACATCTCATATGATGGGGTCAATGAATATATTAATGCCTACATATGTATTGTAATTTGTGTGGAGAGATTTATCAATGTCATCACACCAACCATTTAGTTTTGAACAAAACTATTTCACGCTTGAATTTCGTATTGCCTAGCGAAATTTCATGCAGACAATTTACATTTGGCATATCACTATGGAAAATTGAATTCCACGAGTATAGCGTCATAGTCTTCAATCGTGAACCACGTACCAACGAGCGGAATGACGGAGCTTTTGATTTCGTTGTGTCCATTTTGTATGGATTTTTTCGTTTCACAATTTGTTCTACTATGTTCCATTGTTTTCTTGTTTTTTGTTTTTAATCCACTTAAAGGTGTCTTCACATGTTCATCTTTTGATAAAGTGTTGCAAAAAATCTACATATCATCAACACTTTATTAATTGTTTTGCAGATCTGACAAAAAAATTCATGTTCACTCATTCAGTAGACCAGCGTTAATGTGTAGCTGCTGATAACAGCATAGACAACCATGTCAATAAATTTCGTGTTTGTGGGAATCGTTGCCCACTGAAGCAATTTCGCAACATTTATACAAATTGTACTTTCAATGTTTTTTATAATATATTATATTAATCTTCCATTTTTTCTGAATTTTTCTTATTCGCACGGAAGTGTTAACCCCATTTTCCTTCCAGTAAAAATAAAACCATTCACAAAATTTGCTTATCTATTACTTTTTAATTGTAAACAAATAAAAGCAGTGCTGACTAAAACCGCCTTAGCAAAGAAACGATATCCTATTGTGCATTTTATAATTTCTCGCTATTTATTTAGTAGCGGATTGTAGTTAAAAAAAAATTCATGCTTTTACCATCGTCCCGGTTTTTTTTTTTTTTTTTTGTTAAATTCCATTTTACATCGAATAGAATATTAAAGTAAAGTTATAAAGTTATGCATTTTTTCAGACTGCTAACAATCCAGACAAAAAACACACAATAAACATTTTTTTGTCAAAAGAATTGAAGTGTGTGCATGGATTTTGCAGTTCTGTGGCTTGATTTTGTATGACTTTCTCGACTTGTCTAAAGGGAGAATTCCGAATTTTATTCCATACATTCACTATCAAATTGAATTCGGAACGATCCTTCTCG
This sequence comes from Pocota personata, assembly GCA_963082735.1. Lineage (NCBI taxonomy): Eukaryota > Metazoa > Arthropoda > Insecta > Diptera > Syrphidae > Pocota > Pocota personata. The sequence continues at coordinate 193,399,854 of OY720429.1, read as the reverse complement.
ACAAGTCACAAAGCCGTACAAAATCAAGCTAATGAATAATTACCCCCTCCATTCGTTTAGCTGTCAACAAGTCAGGCGGAACTCAATCCTTTCCTCTTTTTTTACTGTTGACGTTTCTATTTCTTTATTGTGCTATTTTCTTTTTAATTTTAATTTGTAATGCATTTACGTTATGAAATTTTAATGCAAATTTTGTTAGAGCGTTCTCTTTTTTTATTATTAAATTTAGATTTCGTTTTTAATAATTAGTAGATATTTAATTAAGAAACACATACAGTATCCATGATACGAAATTTCAGAAACAATTAAATAAAAAAATGATGCAAAATTCTTATGAAGACATCTTGACCAACTAATAGATAACGACCATGATATTCGAAGACAAAAGTTATATTTTTATCTTTGTCAACAAATTCCAACAATTGGCCAGCAACTTATCTTTAATTTTCATGGTAATATACAAATGCTTACTTTATAATTAATACGAAATTCTTATGCTAAAATTCGCAGTTAGGGGAAATTTTCTGCTGCGAAAAACTACGAAATATCCATGTACAGGAACAGGATTTGACCAAGTTTCATTAAATTCGTTATTTTGATCAGGTACGGGAACTGACCTCATGTCAACGCAAATAACTGGTATTTTATGCAAAATTATCGTGTAGGGCCACTTTCACATTTTCGTTACATTAAAATACCGTGCAAACGACTCGCACGACAATCCTGTGCAACTCGTTACAATCCACACCAACTTGCTATACACACCACTGTCATCGCTATTGTGAATGACGTGCGCATTTCGATTTTCTCTATACATACGCCACACAACACAACCTGTCTCTGTATACATGTTCATTTCAGATCTTAAAATAGGTATCTGGTGTGTGTCTCTACACTTTGTGTAATGTTTTGTCAAAAAGTATCGCGGCAGCATCGTAGCACCCAAAACTAACATTAGTAGCAGCCATCATCATTTTCTCGCAATAAAAACAAAAAAAGTATCCCGCCGACGATTCAACACGGAAATTTCAGCCGCAGCTAAGGAGTTTCTTGCAGTCCAGTTTCGCCCTTTGCGCGCCCAGTTTAGCGAAAAAAAAAAAAAAAAAAAAATGGAGTGGACCCGAGAGAAAACCCTCTCGCTCATAAGTGAGTACAAGAAGAGACGCGGTCTCTGGGACATGACCCATGAAGACTATCGTAAGAAGGAAATGAAACAAAAGCTGCTGATGGAAGTGTCCGCATGTCTGGGCGGCGGCATACCCATTGTCGAGATTGAGAAGAAGTTCCACACACTACGCACACAGTATCATCGCGAGATAAATCGCATGAAGCGCAAGGAACCCTACAATTCGAAATGGTTTGGCTTCAAGAATCTTCAGTTCCTCAGTTCACCGAAGGCGATGCGTGCTGGCAAGGGCAAGGTAAAGGCAGAAATCACCGAGGACGGTGTCACTAAGTACATTATACGAGACGCCTCGTCCAGGGACTCGGAACCAGCAGCAGCCATGGCTGCAGCCACTTCAACTATTACCACCGAATTCCTCACGATACACCGCACTAAACCGCCAACAATTTCGTATGACACAGCAGCAGCTGCAGTTGCAGCTCCAGTGCCTGTTGCTAGAGTGCAGAAATTCGAATCGACTCGCGCTCGCGATCTAGAGAAGCTGATTGAGGAGACCACTAAGGATGTGGATGAGCCGGAAGATTCAAAGCCCAAGATGATTAAGGAGATAAATCTCCCATTGCAACATCACTCGTACAGCAGTGCTCCGTTGGCCACCACGAACGAGGTGGATCATCATGCACAGCACCAGCAACACCATCATCAGCAGCAGGAACATCACTTGGAGGAAGAGCACTTGAGTACGATTGACATTCAAACTAGCGTCGAGGAGGAGAACATGAACTATCATCACCAGAACACGCCGCGCGTGTTTAAAATTCAACGGCGGGACACTTGCAATGAAGAAGACTACTACGAGGAGGAGCAACAGCAGCAGCAACATATCCAGGCGAAGAGAATCTACTACGAAAATGGCAGTGCAGGAGCCCCGGCCATTCCGACAACGTCGCCATCTGGGTTAACGGCTACAAAGGGGCAACAATCGACGCAGCCAGTTCGTTTCCGAGACGAATTCGCCACATACGGCGAATACGTGGCCAACGAGATGCGAACAATATCCAATAGAGAGATACTGACATCGTTGAAGCACAAGATAAACACGGCACTATTTGAGGCTAGCATGGCTGAGTTGCAGCAAAAGTGATAGCTTTTTGTTTGAGGTAACATATGGAAGTCGTAGGAGGTTATGCATGCACTTTCGAACCAGTTTGTGTGTGTTGTACACGTAGAACTGCATAGAAATGCACAGTAAGTCATTGTTAATCTATTTTAATAGATTTTTTTAATATTTGTGGATATTTTAAAATAAAACTACAACTAATAAGTGTTTCAATGTATAATGGATTTTTTGTGGTTTTCTTTGAAATTGTCCCTTTCAGAATTGAAGCTTCTTGTCCAAAAGTTTTCCCGGCTCCAATGGCTTGTTAGTAACTGTAGAACGGTCTAGCATACATTGTCAAAGCGCTACGTTTCGCCCAGTTCAGATTTAGTAACCTGAGAACATTGGAGTAGCTTTCAATAAGAACAAGATTAATAGATCAACAGTACATTTAATTCTACACTAATGAGCGCATGATTGAGACGGGAACTGATGCTTACTCCTACAAACTCGCCTTGCAAGCTGAATTCTCATCCATTGATAGACAAGGATTGTCTATATTCACGTTTTAGGTAAATCCTTCCAAGATGACGGTCTATGTGGAGAGCCAAAAAACAATCAAAAGTCACCATCTAATACAGTCTCAAACTGTTGCCGAACAAAATATCAAACATCAATTCGGTTCCCGGATAGTAACAGAACTGAGCGAACAAGAAGATGTACTAGACATGAAGAGATCAGCAATGGGCATAGAAACCTTTCACCTATCAACAACAATTCGGTTCGGTGTAGTGAAACACACTTCAAAGTCACTATCGTCTTGTCCTCTAAGGAAGACTGGTGTATCTCTCAGCCTGTGGATTTGACCAATTTTCGTCAAATTTCGTAGAAATTCCTAATTTGGTCAAGTATGAGATCAGACTTAATATTCTATACAGTGTGAAGCCGAGATATTTTGGTGTCGGGTTGTGCTTCAACTGAACATTGTTGAAAGGCACAGAGAGCTTTGTTTGGCAAGTTTGTTGTTCAAATGGCAACACGTTACTTCATTTTGCTCATGTTTGGGTATATTATTGACTTTTTAAATCATGAGCCTACTGTAGCGAGGACTTGAGTTAGGGTTACTTCTGTATAGGCCATGCTTTGAAGTTGTATGGCTATATCGGCGCGGCTACTGGTGTGCTGTTGCCAAGTTTTCGGAGTAAGCTTCAGGCTTTTCGGTTGGAGAGAACGACGTTTGTGTTTTCGACTGTACGCTTCCATGTTTCGCTGCGTGCCTTGTTTAGCCACATGCTTCAAACTCTTTGTAGAGGCCATCACTTTCTTCAGTCCATCCGGGGATGATAGTTTCTGGAAACCTCTCGGTGCGTGCTTCTTGACTGTGGAAAAAACGATGCGTTTATTGTTTTGCTGTGTCGGATGGATCAATCTTCCGAAGAAGCCTTGATAAAATTTGAGTGCCGATTTCGATGACTACAGGTCTTCCGACTTGTTTGGAGACCTTTGATCCTTTGACCCTAATACTTGTTCTGATAGAACATTGCACTATAGGCTTAATGACTGCTAGGAAAAGGAAGTAACTGAAAATTAGTGTTGGAAGGGCTCTTCTTGGATGGTACGTCCCCTCATTCCGTTCTGGTCCCACGAACGGTGTTGTTGCCTCCTTTTTCGTTAGCATATCGCTCTCCTCGTTATCCAACTAACGGTGGCTGTTGGTTTCTGTTCCCCGCTCGGGCTCGAACCTGGATTGCTCGGATCACAAACTACATTACCCACTACACTGTGGCCACCAAGTAAGCATAAGTTTACTAGTAAAAGCATAAGAGAGATTTTCATCGATGTTGGAGTTGGAAAGTCAAGTGTTTAAAAAATTTTTGAATTCCTTATTACAATCGATTCCATAGTAAGAAATCGTAAGGAGCATTACGGTCGAAAATGCAAAAAAAAAAAACAGTTCATGACGTGAATACATTTACTGTTCTAGGCGTCTATTCAAAATGGACAGCAGAGCAAGCAGACCCGTAAAAAAACGACTCATTACTGAGGCTATAAAAAAAAAAACTTCAATACATACAAAGACTTGACTTCAGAAGAATGAGAAAGAGTGATTTGTGTCGCGAGGCTCCGTCCTGGTCATGGGGTCTAAGTCCCCAAAGATCTACCCGAAGTAATAATTTGGGGCCGTCCCACCTCCACCGGTCCTGGAAGTTTAAAGCCGATCGAAGGCATGACTAATAGTATTAAATACGCTGATGTCCTTACTCATATGTATATTCCCGCCTACCATGCCTCCCCTGACCACAGTCCAATCGAAAATCTGTGGGCTATAATTAAAACAAGGCTCAGGGAAAGGGATTGCACAGGTCCATATCCGAGGTGGAGTGTGTTGGCTTATTAATGGAGGGATAAAGCTCGTAAGGTGAAAAAAATATTCTTCGCTCCATGAGAGCTTCATGGGGCCTTTTGACTATTCAATTTCGAAAGATTGACAATTGGTCTTGACAGGTTGTGATCTGGACGATTAAATGTTAACGAAAGCAAGTCCGAGTATGGTAAAGCCACCTGAAGGTCCAACAACCTTTTATCTATTTGAAATGAGAGCTCATCTTCCTGACCGACTACGATCAGACCTTCACATTTAAACCTGGAAAATTAAATTTAGAGAAGAAAGCTGTTTGTATGTCGCAAATGAAAGAGTACAAAAAAAAAAAAAAAACAGCCAGGTAGAGTCCTTGATACCTTAAGTGTTTTGTTTCACCTGGCCATAAGGGTGGTGGCAATTATTATTATTAGCTGTTGTTGGGGATAGAGATAAAGTGTCTCTTAATTCTGTGACCTTTGTATTGTTCCCATAGAATTAGATTTTATCATGCATAAGGTTCAGGTCGTGAAGAAACTCAAGAATACAGTTTGTAGATCAAATTCGTATCTCAGGGGGAGAAACGAATCAATTTCTGAGGAGTCTTTGTCTACTTCGAGCTATGGCGGGACATTATGAACTCGGCAATTTCTTGATCTTTCGAAGACAGATGATATAGAGATGATAATTGATCGAACAGCGTGTGGTTAGAAAGTCCATTAAAAGCTGTGTATCTCTTTTATGAAGTACCAAAAATTCATCTGCTCGTTCATTGTATGACAAGTCAATGAATTCTTTGCCGCTGCCAGACAGAATGTTGATGTTGGCTTTATGGAAGTTGCGTCTGATGCACTCTCTAATGCATAGTTCTACGGCGTAGATTTCAGCTTGAAATATGGATGTAGAATGTTCCAGTGGGGCTGCTATTTCACAGTTGGTTCCGAAGATATCACCACCAACTCCGTTTTCCACTTTGGATCCATCGGTATACTGTGTTAAGTGAGAGTAACTCAGAGGAAGACCTCCATTGTTGCAGGATTAAAATATTGAAAGGACGGGAAAGATTTATTTTTAGGGCATTAGACCTCGCTGGTTCAGAGAGATTTGAGAGCTTGCTTAGGATTTTTACAGATGCCATTTGAGATAGCCTAATTTGAAGTTCAAAGAGATGTGAAGCTTCGTGGTAGCAATAACTTTAGCCAAATAGAAAGGGTAGGTACGGTAAGTCTTCAAAAATGTATAAGCGCTTGCAAGGTGGTCTACAGACTGAAAAAAAGTGCATAAAGGAAAAAAAGACTTTGGAAATAGAACAAATGCACAAATACTGACCAACATGTATGTAGTTTATTCATTTCAAACATTAACAAATTAAATTCGCCGTCTCCAGACTATCCAACCGCGTTTGATGTACCCTCTTCATGTGATCCCGCAAGTAACGCTTTTGCATCGTTTTAACCCCACATATATGACACACAAAATCCATTGTTTTATCATGAATCTTTCGATGTTTTGTGAGATTATTCAGCGCAGTGAATTTCTTATGACAGCAGTTACACTCGAATTTCTTTTCCTTTGTCTTATGCTGCATTGAATGAACATCCAAGTGATGTTTGAATTTAAATCCTTTTCCGCAATCGAAACATTTATACGGAGTCTCCTTTGAGTGCGTCTTATAATGGGCATACAATGTCGAATCAGTTTTGAAGCGTTTATCGCAATCATTGCACTTGAACTCTTTGTCCTTACGGTGAACACTCCGTAAATGATTGAGAAGCACACGCTTGCAGTGGAAAACATGTTCGCATTCATCGCAGGGAAACTGTTTGACTGCGGTGTGACTGGAATTCATGTGGTACTTTAAGCCGCTATTGGTAACAAATTGTTTCTCACATTCGGTACACTGGATTTTATCGGTTTTTGTTGAGTTTTTCTCGGTCGAGGATTGAAGTGAACTCAAGGCATGTTCTGTCATGTGAGTTATAAGATCATCGCGTGGTTTGTAATTCTTACAGAGGTCGCAACAGAATACTAAGTCACAGTGGACAGCAATCAAGTGGTCGTTGTGTTCTTGTTGGGTCTCAGTGCAGACTGTACAGAAGTTGCAGGTAATTTTAAGGTCGCTGTGGTTTTTAGTCTTTCTAAAATGAAAATAAATATACATTGGTTTCTTGTGATTTTTTACTATTGGAATACCGAACAATAGGGTCGTATTCAATATGAATTTCTATGTCCAACAGATTATATGTGTGAGTACTTCAAAGTGCAGAACTTTCCCAAAAGATAGGATTATAAATCGGTTTGTTACGACATTCTAATAGTCTTCACAGATCAACAGTCTAAAGAGAAGTAAGTGTTGATATATAACTCTTACCATGACAAAGTAGTTTAATCGCCCGGTCGTGAACCCGCAAATACCATCAAAGAGCTAAGCGGAAAGACACTTGTCCATTACTTAATTTTAAAGAAAAACAGAAAGAAATATGGTAGGCAATTTAAACAGTGACTGTGATGTATCAAGCGTACTCCAATACAAGGACGTTTAGCAAAAACCTCATAGAAGTAGCATATCCATATAGATGTTAGTCAGCAAAATAACGAGAGAAAGCACTCAATTGTGGAACATCCTGAATCCTCTTTGACAAAGTTAAAATTTAAGTATTTTTGCTTGTTCTCGTGAGAGTGAGTGCTTTTTTCAACCTCACCTCTGTGGACTAACTCGGATCGATCTGAAATTGGAATCACCAGTGAGACGGTTCCGGTCAGGTCAAACTACTTAGTGAATACTTTATATGGGCTACTTCGGCATATTTGAAGCTCAGGTCTGGAAGGACTTCTAGAACTAAGACAGAATTTTGGAAAAGATGATGACGGATGAAGAGAAATATGTTACTGGGATTGGTTTATCTGGTTCCTTATCCTCCTTATCCTAGGGGTATTAACCAAGGAACTGGTCCTTCAGGTTCAGAGTTATGACGAGGGGGTAACTTCCTTTACACGTAAACAAAAACTTGGTTATGACAGAGACACCAGTGCATATATTACTACGATCCAGGAGATACGCTGGACAGAAAATAATAATCTGCGAAATTTATTACATCTGTTACAATAGACTTCACATGTTAGAATGCGGAATCGTTGTGGAAAATCAGCTGCGGTCAAGCTTTAGACTCACCGATTTCGCCTTAGGTAGAGAACCCAACTTCAGCCAATGAAGAAGCAATCCCTCTATCCTCTGTACTAGAGGTCGCCGCAGTTATTAGAGTTGAAAAGCAACCAAACCGCCGGTCTTGATGGCTTGTCAGCGGTGCCTTTAAAATACGATGGTGAAATTTTGGTAGAGCAACGATTGGGATATCACCTTTATATGGCACCATCTTCAACAAATCTGTCCAGCTGCTGAGAAACGCAGACTGTATTGCAATCATCGGGCGTTCTCAGGTTGCCGTCATAAGAGGCTTTCACTGCAATTTAAGACCAAGTCTTAACGAATTGGTCTTAAGGATAATGAGTACAAAATCAAATACATGTTGTATTTACACAGGTCAAAACGTCACTATTGATACTTCGAAGTATGGCGCCGTGGCACAGTGGTTAAGTGCGCGAACACTGAGCGAGAGGTTGTACGTTTGATCTCTCGCGAACGGATGACAAATATTTGACAATAAATATTAACCTCTTTCAAATGATTTTTGTAAGAGCAGAGACGAGGAAGAGGAAGGATCAATTCTCCAATCTTTGTACCTGTACAGCCCTGTCCAAGGAAGATATCCACCAGAAGAAGTCAACAAATCGCCAGCCAACAGTAAACTGGTGGAATCAGATAGCAGAGTTGCGCAACAAGTGCCATTTAACGAGAAAATCGATCCAGAGGTTTGCTCTCCCAGTATGATCTGCATTTACAATACAAAACTATGCGTAGTGACCTGAAACTATCCAACCGGAGAAGCAAGAATAACAGCTTTAAGGAACTCTGTGGGAAAGCAAATGCTCAACTTTATCCTTGGGATACCGCTTACAAAATAGCCATGTCTAAACTCAAAGGCACTAGAGCACCCTCACCGTCGACCTATTCTTATGCAAAAAAAAAAAAAAAAAATAGTGTCGGGATTATTTCCACCGCAAACATCAGAGATTCTACCCGCCACGCAAATAAAGCTTTTGGATGTATATCAAACAAGGCCCTTAAGCTAGCCATAAAAACAAACAGAACCATTTGTGGAACTGTATAACAAGTGCCCTAAGAGAAGGGGTTTTTCCAGACCAATGGAAAATGCAACGTCTACTACTGCTTCCTTACTAGACGAGCTTTCGTCATACCGTCCCATATGCTTGTTGGGACGTTCAACTCTGTATTCCCTAGGTTCCGAATTAAAATAGTGCTAAGCTATTTTGAGTATAGTCTTCTACTCTTCGATACCGATGAAGGAGTAATGCTGTACCACATATCTGGCGGAGTTCCAAAAGGATCGGTATTATATGTATGATGGTATGATGGTATTTTGAAGGTAGGAAAGAATCAAAAATCATAGGCTTTGCCGTTGATATTGCAATTGTGGTGGCGGCGAAACACCTGGACGAAAGAGAAGACATTTGTAATGAATGTACCCAAAGAGTGAGGCGGTGGCTGACATCAGTTGAGCTACAGCTTGTGCAGAAAAAAAATAAGAAGTAGTACTAGTGAGCAGCCGCAATAATAAAAAGACAATAAGCATCAGGGCTAATTAGGTATGATGATCGACGCTAGGCTTGCTTACAAGGAACACCGCGAAAGATCGTGCGACAAAACTGCTCGAGTGAGTGTAGCCTTATCCAGAATAATGCTGAACATCGAGGGATCCAGACAACACAGAAGGCTTCTTCTATCAAGGGTCCATCAGTCCATCAGTTCATCAGAATGTATTCGGCACCAATTTGGGTCTAAGCAGCAACAACTAAGTCTAAAGCCAGGAGGATCAACTCCGTCAATGCTGTGTCATCGCGCGAATGCTACCAGCATATATCTTGGCTAGCAAAACTACAGAAGACCTATGATGCGCAAATTCAGAAATCCCGAGATTCAGTCAAAGATATTAAGCTGGAAAAAAGACAGCGAAGCACGAGAGCATGGCAGGAGAGATGGAACCAGTCGTCGAAGGGAAGATGGACCCATCACCTCAAACTGGATATACACAAATGCGTCACGCAGAAGTCGAATTGTATCCCAGCCAGCGCATCTAAAAATCTGTCTAAACTGCGGTTGCATTTTTTCAATGCCCAAAATTCCGCATAGAGCGCAGAATTCTGGAGGAATAAATTGGAGAAACACCAACTCATGAGAATATTGTAAACCATATGATGCCATCGAGTGCAATATGGGAGGCTGTGAAACAGGTTACAGCAATAATCCTGAAGGAACTTCGACAGTTGAAGAGAGCCAGAAAGAAAAACAACCAAAATAAAGCCCAGGCGACATCTCTCATGGAACAAGGAACGGAGAACGCTGCATCCGAAGCTGAAGCGCAAAATACAGAAAGAAGAGCATAATTTGCTAACTAGCCCCGTGAAGTAATACCTAATGGCAGTCCCGCGGAGAGAGTGGTTGAAGTGTGTAGGGTGTGGGTTATTACGTAGGCGTATTCCTGGCATCGATTATTCAAGTCTGCGAATCGTAAAAGATTACAAATCTATTGAGGTAAAAAAAAACCTAACCTTTGCAGGTGATGCAACTGGTGTTTTTGGAAAACAATATGTTGCCAGGGCACATAATTTAAAGCACAAGGTGCTACAAAGCATCACAAGTCTTTAAAATTGTTTGCATACATGTTTTAAGAGAAAGCGATATTTATATCGAAGCTACAAGTTTAATTTCGACAACAAACCAAAATCGAGTGGACAAGTTTCTAACTTGTTCTTCAATTTCCATAATCTTTACGAATCTACATAGCTACTCGTATGAATATTTATTAGTCTTGAACTACTTACATATTTCCTTCATCGGCACACTGTATACTCGTTGTTTCTGGCTTGGAAAATCGAATAAATTAAATATTTAATCCCTATTATATGTCAAAAAGAAATTTGTACCTTTGCTGCTTGTTGGAATACTAATACTTTTGCCAATAGATGCATTTATCCGCTTTTCCTTCAAAAGCGTAGCAAATTTTCTTTGGGTTTCTTCGCATCGATTGTAGAACACATTCCAGGTTACAATTGAAGATAAACAATCCATGCAGAGGTTTTTAGGAAATCCATTATCTTTATGCTAAAAACAAAACGAAATACTTTCAAGTGAGTTCTCGAATTGGACGAATTAACGCCCACCTTTATCGGTAGATACTTGTAGATTTGTTCCTCATGATCTCGGACTGTTTCGTATTGATCCTTGAAAAATTCACCACATATTCTACACATTTTACTGAAATTATTTTCACTCATTTCAATTAAAATGGGATTAATTGAGATTTTATCCTCAACAAATATGGAAAAATAAACAAAAAACGATTTAAAGACGAAGACGTATACGTCTTTCGGTGGATGACACTTCAGTGTGATTAGGATTTTGTTTACACAACAGAAAAATGACATTTCTCGTGTTGCACTGATGTTGCAAGTCTTCCGAGACAAATGTGTCTAGAAAAATTCAGCAAAACTCGAGGGTGTTGAAAAGACCTTTTCTATGCCACTGGGTCATAAACATTATACGTATTGCTCAACATTTTGTTTGGTGTTCTTGTACAGTGTTGCGAAAAGTTCAACGAATTATTTACATACAAAATAAATGTCGAATAAGAATTATTTGAAAGAAGATGGTATTGATTAGTGTACGCAATCCCATTTTTTAAAGAGTACTTGCACTCTTTTTTTTATGATAAAAATTAGATTTATTTATCCTTCTTTCAATGTATTTATTTCTTTCAGTATAGTCTAATCGTTTTATATTATCTTGGTATGAACTGAAATCAACCTGATGGGATTAAGACCGTTCTAAATGCCACGTGTGGAGCAAAACGTGGCTTTAGTATTCGTTCTAAATATACTATTGTACTTTGCCACAAATTTTCAGAACTCCAAAAATGTATGTTCTAATGGTTTCAGAAATATGACTTAATCGTAGCTGTTTAGTTATGATGGTGATAACAGAGGTGGGGGCGGTGTGTGTATGTGTGTTTGAACTAACATAAAAACGAAATGAATTTAGTCCTCGTGTAATACCCATGACAGACCAAAAATCGTTAATTCCGATTAACTCACTGATCGCGATCAGGAAGTCGGTCTGTAACCTTAGACTTAGCTCAAAACGAGATGAGCGCATTGTGGAATTGGTGTAGGACTAGCCGGCTCACAGAACGAGCTCAGCTCATTTTTTGACAGAAGAAATGGAATCGGAGCAGATTCGGAAAAAAATCGAGTAGATTTTATTTATTGTAACTTTAAGTCGTAATAAATATATTTGCGAAAATTAAACTTTTTGCTAAGCTCCAACTTAATGAAAAATTTAAACCAATTTCGGTCAATACTAATTTGCATAGGTTTGTATTAAAAATTCCTTCAACTTCCATTACAATTGATTAATGATTGCAAATACAAATTCGACAATGGATGTGGAAATCTTCTTAAAATACTAGTAGCCCGGGTCACCAGTATGCACGGTTCGTAAACCAGAATAATCGACATGAGGAGTGTTCCACTTACTAACATACATCCTTGCACTACGCTGAGAACTACTTCACGGGGATTGTTAGCCAATTATGCTGTGATTCCTAAATTGGCTTCTTCATTTCGACTTCTTCTCTTTCTCTTTCTCTATCCTCCTGAGCTTGTTTTTCACATTCGTGATGAGTGAGCAAATTTCCCTTCAGTTTCATTCTATCTGCAGCATATGGTCGATAGCTTGCCTCCCCATCCTTGAAAGTGGATACAAATAAAATAGCGTGTTCTGCGTCTTCATCTTGGTCGGAGCACTTTGTGTGCGTTTTAAACTGCAGCTTGTTATCGATCATTACTCAAAAGGTATTTGATAGCATTCTTGGATCTGATGTTCTGGTTCTCGTACATTGATGTATTCGATTTTTTTTCTACTAGTCATTAGGACCACTTCCGTCTTATAGTTGACCAGTTCAAGTGTATTTCAACCAGTGTTTGAATTTAACTATTGCTTCATTCGTGGCAGACTCGATTCCATGGATATGTTTTGCCACGACAAATACTGCGATGTCAGTGGAGAACCTTATCACTTTTACTCCTTGGGGTACAGATAGCCTTAGGATTCCTTCGTACTTTATGTTCCATAGAAAGGGACCCAGTACCGAATCTTGTGGGACCTCTACTGAGATGATATAGTAATGAAATGACATCGAAAAAATTATTTTAGTAGTAGTATACTTACTACCCTATAACTTTAAAGAGTATAGTGATAGTATTTTTTTCATTTAGATCGTGGAAAAATATTGACCTCGTTGCACTTAGTGAGGCTTATCATCATCTTAATTGGAATGATATATTTTTTACACCTGATGTTAAAAATAATGTTGAGATAGGTATTAAACCACATTTTAAATTTGTTGTTTGAAAATATTGTCCCTACTGTAACTAGTGATCTTCGTTCGGCTTTAGACTCCGATTAAATAGGGATATTAGTCCTGCTGGACTACTGACTGCATTGATCACTAGATACTTTTTTTGAAACTGAAAAATAATTTCAGTTTTTCACATAGATCTGTTAAGTTGCAGCAGGTATACCTACAAGATCGGGTCCAATCAGTTATCACGGAAAAGGGAGTGTCAAATCCATACATTATTAATACAGGTGTTACACAGGGACTGTCATGGGTCCACTTTTGTTCTCCTTATTCAACAATGATCTCCACTGCATAGTCAAATATTCATATGTATGTTGATCAAGTTTTAATTTATTTTTTACGTCCAGTTGGTTTAGCGAATATTGTGTTTTCAGGGTAAATGAAGACCTCGAAAACATATCAAAATGGTCTAACTATAATAAATTTAAACTTAATCCTACTAAAACTGTAAGTATAATATGCTCAAGAAGAAAATTGTATTCCATCGATATTTCGTCTATTGTTGTAAACGGAGAAACTATTTCTGTTGCAAATGCTTTTAAATACCTTGGGCATCACATTAACTCTACACTGACTGTGATGCAACAATAAATTCAATTAGAAAGATTTACACTGGTTTACGTTGCTTGAGGTACTCTGCTAATCTAGTGGAATAAAATCTTAAAACTCGTTTAACTAAGGTTTTAATTAAGTCTTGATTACGAAGAAAATTAAATGTAGACTTTAACGATTATACCCAATTTATCTATAACATTTCTCGATTTTGCAGTGTTTCTCACTTAAAGTTTTGTATTTTTGGTTTGGATTTGAATGTGTATCGTAACATTCTGAAACTTTATAAAATCATTTACTTGAACAAAATTCAACTAACAAGGCCAGCCGAAGTCAACAATGAAATAAAAATATCTAGAAATGCAAGAAATTCCCCAGGTTTCGTTCTCATAACTGGAGATATTCCTAAACAGCTTCATGAAAAAGGAATTTTGAAGCTAACGAATGTCATTAATGCCGCATTCAGATTAAAGTACGTGCCAATATTATGGAAGTGGCTGGTGTTATTATGATTGCAAAATCTGGGAAACCACCTCATGAAGCATCATCTTATAATTCAATATCCTTAATATCTATAATGTCTAAACTGTTTGAATGACTGCTACTTAAAAGACTTTTCTAGAGCTATAACAAAATATCCCCAACTATCAATTTGGATTCCGTAAGAAACATTCTACAATTGACCAAGCTCTTCGAATTACTGACATCGTTGAAAAAGCACTGGAAGAGTAAAAAGTTTGTCTTCCTTGATATAGCGTAAGCATTCAGTAAAGATTGGCCGGAAGAACTGATCTACAAAGTAAAAAAGGATCCTTGAATCCTATATTACAGACAGATACTTTCGTATAAAAGAGCAAAATGCGCATCGGAACTGTGAACCTTTGACATCATACAAACCCTGACGTGAAGATTAAGGGATTAAGGTGATAAAGAAGACGAAAACAATTTGAATTATTTTTATTATTTTGTATATAAATGCATATAGGTACATACAAGCATTATGGAACGACAACAACAAGCCTAAGAGCGCTCAGAGTGAATTTTTCGCCCAACACTTTGGGTGAATTAAATCCCGCTTATGTTTCACTCGCTCAGTTATGCATGTGCACAGCTTCTTTTTTGTGATCTCATGAGAGAAGCCAGTGGGTGGAACTAACTTTTTTTATATGTGGTTACATATTAAACCAATGTGAAAGAAAAATTGCTTATTAGTCCCAGTGACTAGATAGCAATAACATCGAAGGATCTCATCTCACGGGCATAGAATTTGGCTTGCGCTCCAGCCGAACATAATCTCTGAGTATCGATACCTGGGATGTGTGATCTCTGGCATGTGTGGACCCGTGGATGGAACAACTAAAAAAAAAAAAAATACTTCAAAAGGCTCGTTTACCTATACTAAATTCTTAAATTTATTCATTCAACTAAGAGTTTAAAAGGAATTATTCAACTTTTACGCATTGTATTGCAGAATGTTCCTTTTTTGTGTGTGTAGTTCATCTGTTCAATCATATTTCAGCGGGAGCTTATCACCAATTGATCTGATAACAGTAGCACAATTTGACAATCCAATTAATTTTTATTATACAAGTAGTACGAGTAGTTCACATCTAATGATTAATATAACCTTTTTTTTAAAAAATAACTTTCAAAATCAGCATCAAAAGTTACTCGTATGTCGATTTAGTCTTAGTTTGGTTTACATCAATGATTAAATCCAGGAACTCCATATTGGTAACAGCAATACAAAGAGCGGCCTGTCTGAGCATAATGGGAGACTTCAACACCTACCGCATGAAACCATGCATAACCTGATGTAGATTTGTATATAAGAGAAACCGCTGCTAAATGCACAGTCCGCCTCAAAGAGACCAACAACTGGACAACAAGAGTATATGGACACAGCACTATCCTTAAAGCAACAGTAGATGACAGCAGTCGGGAGTACTCGATTTGCTGACATTACTGGCAGCAAACATTTTAAGAAAAACTAGGTCATTCTGAAAGCCGCCCGTAGGGTGAGGGTACTGGGCTTATCCTGACTATAGCAAAGAGCAGATGGAAAAATATTGAAACTTGCAAAACTATGAAAGCTCTAAGGCAGCAATACAAAGAAAATATTATCTTTTAACAAATTCTCGATATCCGTTGTCGCCAGAGTAATAATGGGACATAACCTTTGAAATAACCACTCTGGCGGATGGGAATAGTGAACCTACAGCACGTCTGTAGAGGCTGCGGAAACCCTGAGGTGGAGGAAAACTCTTCTTGTAAGTTACATCAAGTAGTAGACATATAAGCCACATATATCCTAAAATTCTGCAACCGCTCAGGATGGGAAAAATTTCTATTCGAGGCAAGTGGTGTGGAATTTAACATTTCCTAACGTTCACTAGTTTAAGGGGATGTCGCTGGATTCTCCTTGGGAACTATTTCTTCCGATAATGGCACAAACTGGCAGACTAACCTATACCTACCCTGAAATATTTTTCCAGGATGGAAATATTCGTGTTCGAGGCAAATAGTGACCCACTGCTCCAACATGTCCACAATAACAATTCTACTGTTTTTCTTTTTCACTATCTCCTTTTCTTTTCAGGTTTCTAACTATAGGTAGAACCTAACCTATATCAATCTAGCCATGTCCGTCCATATGTCATCACTTTTTGCTATTCAATTTTGTGCTTGGAACATGAAGTTTGGTATACACAATATAAGCTATATAGAACCCGAAGCAGTGCAAGTCTAACATTTTTTTAACATTCGCTTACAAACACGCCCCATTTTTAAAAAAATTTCGTTTTTCTCAATATTTTTGATGGTAACTCAAAAATATTGCCAATACAAAATATATAGACGTTAATTTTTTTTTCCTTCGTGGCCACGACCACTTTTTGGAGGCGTATTCTTAAATATTGCTTTTCCAGAGCTACTCGTACATACCACTTTCTGCTAAGAAAAGTTGTAATAAGAGTTTTGTGATAAAATTTCTTAAAAATCGCGAAAATATCTCCTGTATAGGAAGATATAATTGCATCTTTTTTAAAAATTTCGCAACGTCACTCTCACTAAAAGATGGGGGACAGGATATCATACGATCCGTTCCAGACTTATTGTAAATTTAATGTATGTATGTTTTTATGCATTTTTGTTTAGGTTGTTTTGTCGCAAGTTGATTTACCCTTGGTTCATTTTTGAGTGTTATTTTGTCGATGGATTTCGTAAGTGAAGTAATGTCATAAATAGTTTTGAGTATTCTTGAACTTCTGAAAGCACAATAATGTCCAAATTTAAGATGTAATATCACACAATATGATTGATAAGGGAGCCGTGGCTCAGTGGCTAAGTGCATGTTCGAGTCCCAGATAAGACCAAACACAAACATTCGATAGTAAAATTTTCATGAACTTGTCTATCGAAAAAAATTACATTTCGAAAAAATCAACAAACTTTGAAGGTCCTTTCCATTCGAAGTCCAAAAAAAAAAAAACAGAAGGGTTTGAAAATCTAAGTTTTTATAAGTGCATGTAATTATGTTCTTTGACCTTTTAAATGTGGAATAGGAATCATTTTTCCACTGCCTAAATAGAATTGACCATTTAAAATCATTCTCCTCACGGGATGTTTCCTGGTAAAAAAAAGAGACTATGAAAATAACCAAGAATGTGTTGCATCTATTTTATATGCACTTACTTCTTCTTGTAATCTGTGTAAGACTTGATAATCAATACATTTTTAGGTACATGTTCCAGAAATTTGTTCCATTTGCACTTTAAGTACTCGTTACAGTTAAAAGAAAATGTTCTTTGTAATTCTTCCTTCCTTGCATTTACTTCAACAACTTCTCCAGTTATACAACTCTTTGCAACTTGTTCCTTCTCTTCTTCCTTTAATTTCTGAATGGTCACATCTTGTGGAATCAAAAAGTTAGGTTCGCATGTTACACAGCGATAATCCATATTTTAAGTATTATGAAATTTATTTATTTAAAATGCAAATGTGTGAAAAAATGAAAGCATAATAAAATAAATTTTTATTAAAATCAGAATTTTTTTTTTTTGTAAAACAACAAGTATTTATGACCAAACGCGTTTGGTTAAGCACTGTTTTTTTTTTTTTGTAGTTGTACCAATGGATGTGTAATCTTCTAACGATACTAGTCTGGATGTCGATGCCGGGAATATGTCTAAATACTAACTCACACCCTATTACTTCACGGGGCTGGTTCTGTGTTTGCTGCTTCAGTTTCGGGTTCAGGGTTCTCCGTTCCTTATTTCATGCGAGATGTTGGTTGTTTGGTTTTGTTAGTTGAGTTTGGTTTTGTTGGCTGAGTTTGGTTTTGTTGATTGAGTTTACGTTTGCTGAGGTAAAAACTGACTTCTCAGTGACGCTGGTCCTTCCATTTTTGTATATCCAGTATGAGTCGATGGGTTCATCTTCCCTTCGAAGACTGGTTCCATTTCTACTGCCATGCTCTCGTGGTTCGCTGTCTTTCTTGCAGCTTGATATTATTTGACTGAAGATGGGAATTCCTTAATTTACGCATTGCAGTTCACCAATATATCTGCTGGTAGCATTCCCGCGATGACACTTAATATACGTATATAGCATCTGACATCGTCCGATGACTCTGTGTTATAGAAGTATCTTGTTTGCTAATACTTTGGTTATAGTAGTAACTCTCCTTACACATACGGATTTCTTTGTTAATTTAATACGGCACATGTGATTATAACGATTTTTTAAACACGCATTTAATGGATGTTTGCTATATCTATCCGCATGTTTCTGTTTGATTGTTTTTGAGGAGAGATGGGTTTATCCAGGGCTTAAGCCTTATTTCTGATTTACTCAATACAGCGACATTACTGGAAGCGGCTATGAAGTTTTTAAAATTTTAGTAAATAAATCATAAGTTTTGGAAGCATTTTCTTCAATACAGACCTCATCCCAATTATTATAGCGCAATACATTATCCAGGTGATCAAAGTTAATTTTTGTCACTCTAGGCAAAAAATGTTTTAAATTTTGTTTTCTTTCCAAGATAAGAAACAACATACCAGTCATACATACCAGTCGTTGTTTACCAATTTTGATGAGGTTCTCAACCTGCTTCTATTAATTAATTAATGTTGTAAACCTACATCAGGCTAGTGACCTGTATGTAAAAATCGGAGTACATATTACGGCTATGCACATTTATTTATTATTATTATATTTTTTTTTATAATTTGCGCTCCAAAGGGGATATGAATACCCTTATATTATTTTGAGGGTACGGGCGTTTAGGAAAAGGGGGAAGAGGAATAGAGGAGGAGCATGTGCACGTTGGCTTTAAATGTTTGAAAGTTGTAGTAATGGGGAAATACAGAGCTTGGTAGATCATTCCACATTCGTGTCGTTCGGCTTAGAAACGAATCCCTATATTTGACAGTACGACCAAAGTTGGGCTTAAGGGTGAACTGATGTGCATTTGATGCATGTCGTGTATTGCGGAAGAATTTTTAAAGGGGAGGAATGCAATTGGTTATTTCGCTGGAGCATTTTTCTTTGTTTTTTTAAAAAAGCGATAAAATAGGGAAAGACAAGAGACATTTCTCCGTTGTTCAACTGAAAGTATGGAATTCACAATGACTCTATATATATCATTATAAGTATCACCTATATGTTTTAACGCGTGATTCTGTACTCTGAGAATGTGCAGAACGGTCTTGAGTGCACCAGACTAGATGTGGGGGTTATATTCCAGCTTTGGGCGGATGAATGCCTTATAAATTGAGGCCAGATCAGACGGGATAAACTATTTCTTGCGCCGTTTAAGGAATACTAGACATTTTGCAGCATTTTTGGCGACCTCGAATATGTGATCGTTCCATCGAAGATGGTTATTAATATACATATCGAGAATGATATGTCTTTCGGTTTCAATGATGGAAGTACTATCCATGGATTAAGGTTGAGGGTTTTTTCATTTGATTATGCTGTCCCGGTCGGAATTTAATGTGTTTAACATATGTACGTTGCCGTTCCTCTTCTACGGTCGAAGAGCAAGGACGTGAGTTAGGAAACGAATATGGAAAATTGAGGATACTGTCATCAGCGAAGGAATGGATTGGATTAGAAGTTGCAGACAAGAGATCATTTATAAAAATAAGAAAGGGAGTCGGGGACAAAACAGAGCCTTGGGGAACACCAGCATTTATTTGGTGAATTGCGGACTTGAAGCCGTCCAAGACAACTTGTATTAAATATCCCGAAAGGTAATTTCTAATCTATTGAAGAAGAGACTCATCGACGAATCACTCTTTGGTTGACTGTGCATGCTATTTTAACCCTATTTACTTTCAAGTTAAACTTTAAATTTGAAGTCCTGTGGCGCTTACAAATTATTTTTTTTAATAGTGTTCTAGATTCACTTAATTTTCCATGCATATTTTCATATATACATATGTATATATAGCGTATAGGGGGTGGAACTTCCTCTGGCTATGTGCTGCTACATGCTTTTAATCTTCTGATAAAATTTCCAATCATCATTCCTGCTTTAACACCCAAAATGTTTCTTCTTCTTTCTTAAAAGCCGATGTTCTTCCCTTCTCTTCTGCTTGTAGATGTCATAAGCTCGTCGCGTTACTTGGATGTCAAATTTCCTCACAGTGCCTCTTTGGTTTTGTTGTGTTTGGGATATCCACATACGCAACTTGGCAGCATTAAGGTTGTGATGCGAGTTAATGTCTGCCGCTCGGAAGGTGCGAACATCCAAAATACTGAAGGAGTGCGTTGCATCAATTTGGAAAATTTGTGCTACACCGCAGCAACCAATCAATATGTTTGTAACACATGTGGACATAGTTGCTACGGCTATTAAGTATTCTGAATACCAAGTTGCCAAAAGCACCCAATTTGATCTATCTGGTCAACTTATGAATATTAAGGTTCGGAAATCGTGAACTACAGTGATGTTTCACCCACCGCAAAGTTAGCCTTGGTATATCATTCGGAAGATATGATACGATATACCGTTCATACATGTTTTTTCCTCGACATCGATGTTAAAAAACATCGAAATATCGTTGTTTTTTTTGGTAAAATTCTAAATTAGTTGTCCGGGGCTGCTTTAGCGACAGAAATATGCAAATAAAATCATTTATTCAACACTTACTTATTTAAATCCTTTTTCCCCTAGAGGGGCATAGGGCATCAACAATGCCTGCTCGTCATCTTTTTCGGAGTTCTGCAACGCGTTTGAGCTGCCTCGAACCCATTCTCAAAGAGCTTGATTCCTCCTCAACGCAGCATTTGCCTCCCCGATTCTGCTGCACACATCCAGTTCAATGCGTGGCGTAGTAGGTCTTTCAACCTCTACGTCAACCCATCAAACCTAACCTAACCCTAATATGCGGCCTTGGTAATAGCTATGAGATTTCCTGGGATGCCTCTCCTGCGCAAGGCCAACCAGATAGCATCTCGATTCAAGCTGTCGAAAGACTTTTCGTAGTCTATAAACAGTAGATGTAGCGGTGACCTGTACTCGACGCATTGTTCTATTATAATCCGTAAGGAGTTTATGTAGTCGATGGAGGAGGATCCAGCGAGAAAGCCTGCCTGTTCGACACCGAGAGTTGAATCTAAATGTTCTTTAATCCATCATAATATGATTTTAGCTATTATCTTCGCTACGGCCGGGAGAATGTACATACTTCTCGGTGCGACAATCGTCTAAGTGGTTAAGGAATGTAACGGAGTGTTCTGTCCATCTAGTGAGCTGATCCTCATCTGAAACCATCTGAACTATTTACTGGATGTTGTTTGGAGTTCCGACCACCAATGAGCTCCTTGGTGATGTTATAGACAGTCCCACTGTCACACTTGTTTGCTGCCTCTTTAGCCTTTGAGACAAGTGAGTCGATATACTGACGTTTGTCACATCTTGCGCTGCACTTCTAGCTCGGTTCTCTCAACTGCTGAAGCCGCAGCATTCTGAGCCTTGATTGCTGTAAGCTCACCGATCCGTCCTCCAGGTGTCTGCCGATAGCCATTTGGTGTTACTTTTCTGTCTTTAACAAACGTAGGTGTGTACCCCAGTTGCAAAAATAACATTCCAGTGGTTATTCATGCTCTCCTGCATTGTGCTGCTGATTGTTTCTCCTTCTAAGACAAGATGGTCTCTGAATTGTTGGCGCATTTGGGGATCCATGAAGTTGTCGGTATTGAACCTAGTAATGTTGAGCAAGTTTGAGCGGTTGCTGTTGACGGATGCAGTACGAAGGCGTATAAAAGCTAACTTACGATGTTAGATGGTGATTGCATAATTGTCCGATGTTTTCTCCACGTCTGTTTCAGATGTCGAGGAGAGAGTTGTAATTTATCAAGAAATTCCCAGATGGCACCGCGAGGTGGTGTGAGTAGGACTTACTAACAGAGCTGCTATGTTTTCGGCTGCAGTGGCTTTTTCTCGTTATTTACCAGACCAAAGCCTATCGGGAGATGCTGCTCTTACAAGGCCTTTGTTAGTCGTTTAGTATCTCATATGAAACCGTAAAAAAGTATAGTAGTAGTTGTGATAAGCCTGAACAGCCCTTTTCAATGAAATGTTACTCGACCCCGTCCTTCCATCCCTCACTTAATTTCCCACTCTCTTCCCTCCTCGAGGGAGGGACTTTATAAAATCTCTCCTTTTTCCATCATGTAATTATACATAGTAAATACTGTAATTACGCTAACTTCTATTTTATGACGGCCACATGCAAATTTGATAAAATTTATTGCAGCAGGTCGGAGGCAAAGTGGTGGAGAACTTGTAAAAGAAAAGTCTAGGGCATATTTTTTATTTTATTTTTTAAATAAAACTGCCAAGCGTACTCCCACCCAGCAACCGCTGTACAGCATCAAATGCAAACCCACCACCGGACTCAACTTAAAAAAAAATCTCCCCACACTCGGCATACCAACTGTCAATTGGCTGACTTTTGCGGCGCAGGTAAACAAACGGTCGAAAGAATCTTCGTTTTATTTTTATCTGGCATTTGGCACTTGTTTTTCCACCTTGCACGGCGCTGTAGCTCGTAAACAATTGTCTCGCAAAGAAAAAAAGCTATTTGCAGGCAGTCGCGGTACAATAGAATTTTACTAAGAACAAAAAATGGCAACCTTACCGCCGCGCAAAAATCCAACTCCAACGAGAATCTCCAAGCAGCATCTAACTCCGATGCAGACATTGCTACAGATGGGATTCCAAAAGCACAGGGCGTAAGTGTAAACAGAGTATCGATTTTCTATTTCGAGTCGATTTGCTTGTTTGGGAAACACTAAATCGTTTTCTACGGTTCTGTGCTGCAAATGTGAGTCTTTTGTGTGATTGCAGGGAAAAGGCGCTCGCCTCAACCGGTAACCGAGGAGTTCAAATCGCTTCCGATTGGCTATTGGCGCATGTTAATGATCCCTCGCTGGACGAGTGTATACCGCGTGAATATATTTTGTATGCATGCCCAACTGGGCCCTTTCTCGATCAATTGGAGGAGTTCTGGACAAAGTCACGCTTGCTATGCGGCTGGAATGGGGCACATAATTATGTGCCCCATATTACATTGGTTTCGTTTTTCAAGGTAATTTGTAATTTTAATCAAAATTTGTTTGTGGTGGGACGTATGGGATACACATTTTCCTTATTTCGTTTGACTATACATTCTGGCCTTAGTTCTATTGTTAGTCACTTCATCTTGCGTTAATTTCCAAATCGAGTGGTGGTCTCTAGCGATCAATTTACCCGTAAGGTGGTTGAAATGTTCTTGTGTGACCTTCTTGTGAAGATACGGTTGTTATCAATCGTAACATCACTTTAGCGAAACATGACTAGCTAGAATACTATTCCCGCACCTTAACATTCATAAAGGGGCATGGCGCACTTCGAATCAACTAACCGTCAACTAGATTGATGCAAGGCACTCCTCCAGTATTTTTGATCGCACCTTCCGAGAAGCCAACATTTACTCGGATCACTACTGTGTTGCTGACAAGGTACATATGCGAGAAACCATCTCCTTAAGCTTGCACAAATGAGTACGGACCGAGTTACTGAAGAAAACATTAATACGAAATGGACAGAGATCACAGAAATCTTGGTAGAGACAGGCAAAAACTCCTTGAGAATCAGCAACCAAAGAAAGAGTGGATGACACGAGTTTCTGACTCTAATGGAACAGAGAAGGTTAAATAAAGGAAATCCTATTAGGTGCAAGGAAATTAACCGAATGATCAGGAACAAGACCAGGGAAGCCAATAATAGATATCTGCAACAACAACGTAAGGAGCTAGAAACTTATGATAGAAATCATTAGTTATAATTTACATAAAAAGATAAAAGAAATCTCCAGGATAGAGTGAAAGAAACAGTCCGGCATAGTACGTTACATCCACATTAAGTACGAAGGAAAAAATAGAACATTGGATGGGATGAATGAGTCGAACTACTACCGTATAGTGGATCTGAGGGACCGGTGATTTTAAAAGACGCAATAATGAAAGTACTGAACGAATCCAAAAACAAAAAAAGTGACTGGCGCGGACGGAATATCAAATGAGCTCTTAAAACTTACAAAGGAGGAGAACATACAGGTACTTGATAATCGTTTCCTGATGACTAACTGAAATCTACCTTCATAACCTTACCTAAAAAAAAGCAAATCGGCACAGTGTGCTGAATATAGGACAATCAGTCTGATGAGCCATGCTTTACAAATTTCCCCTAAAAGTCATCCATAAAAGAATCTACACTAAGTTTGACGATGATGTACTTGTACCCATCATAATTCGGTTTTAGGGCCGGTTTTGGTAGTTCAACGAAGCTTAGAAATGAACAGAATGGTTTTCGCATGCTTTGTAGATTACGAAAAAGCTTTTGACAAAGTCCAACACGAAAAAATGGTAAAAATCCGCAGAAGAAAAAAAACATAGACCAAAATGATTGCAGAATTGTAGAAAATCTGTACTGGAACCAGAGAGCAAAAGTTTCCATAGAACGAGAAGAATCTATCGAGATCGATATTAGAAGAGGATACGACACCTCTATTTTTCTAACATGTACTCTGAAGGAATCTTTAAAGAAAGCATAACAGATACTGACGGCGGAATCAAAATCAATGGCGTGATTAAGAATGCTGTAAAAACTAAGTTCGTGAGAATAGAGAACATGATCGTAGAAAGAGTATACAGTTTCAAATATCTAGGAACGATCATTTATAGCACCGGTCACCCCAGTAAGGAAATTCAATGCCGACTTGAACAAGCGATGGCAGCATTCTGTAAAATGAAAAAAAGCTTCTATGCCGCAGAGAAATCAACCTGGTAATAATAACAAGGCTAGTAAAATGTTATATTTGGACGATCTTACTATACGGAGCAGAAACTTGGACGTTAAATAGGGTAACTATAAGCAAAATAGAAGCCTTCGAAATGTGGGTGAGAGGAGAATACTAAGTATCTCTTGGATAGACAGGATATCAAATGCAGACGTCCTAAGACAAATAAGGAAAAAAAGGTAACCGAAAGCTGAAGTACCTAGGCCATATACACAACAGTAAATATAAACTGCTCCAAATTATATTACAATAGAGGATAGAAGAAACGAGAACAAGAGGGGGACAAAGGTTGACATGGATAGCAAACCTAAGAGAATGGCTTAATCTCTCAGCATCTGAGTTACTTAGAAGCGCGCTAAATATACAAACGTTGAAGGCGATGATTTGCAACCTCTGTTGCGGAGAAGAACTTTAAGAAGAAGAAAAAGAGTTAATTTCAATTTAAATAAAGAAGAATAAATTATTTAAATAAAGAAGAAAATAAGTTAGTTTAACTGAGGAGCGTTTAAACCTTCGCTTCTTCGAAATATTCCTCTTAAGCATTGACTGTTTGTTTTGAGTGTGATACTGCTCCATATGCCTTTTGGTCTCAGCAAAGAGTTGTCTGAAGTAGAACAAGGTAGAAGGTTCCTTTATGACAGTACAAACTGCGTATTACCTTGAACATTTTCGTTGACAGTCCTTAAGTGCTCAGTTTATAGAAAATGGCGTTCATATCAATCAAACCAAACACAGCCTTAAAATTTGATAAAGAACGCATATAATTTGTTGCCGTTATCTAGGTAGGTCTTCGCTTATTAATGTACTTATTAATGTAAAAATATTATCGACAGTTGAGTATTCTTATCGACCATCAGCTTGAAATTTGATTAATAAATCGTTCTCCATTCAGTTAAGCACTCTAAGATAATTCCTGTAAATAATTTCATAACAGAATTCATAAAGGAGATGCCTCGGTAATTATTTGGATCTTTCGCATCCCCTTAAACAATGGGAAGATTATATTTTTCCCGAACCTTTCTGGAACTTCACCTATGTATATCGAAAATTAAATTGTAGGTAACTGCAAGTTTTTGGATGAATTTTTGTGTGTTTCAAAAATGCATAGAGTACGCGGTCTTCTCCTGGAGCTTTATTTAAACTGCATCGGTGTATAACTCTGTAGAGATCCTGGATTGAGATTGTAGATCAGTTAATTTGGATTAAGCTATAGGTTCAGCAACTCCTCGAAGTGTTCGACTAATATGTGTGCTTTAATCTGAGTACCTCAGGCAATTACTCATATATCTATTCAAAATTCGTGCTAGTTTCCAGATAGCAACCGCATTCTACCTGATGCTGATGCTATAATTTTTATTTTTCCTTGCAAATATTTTTGCACCTCCTATTCGCTTCCTGACATATAATTTTGACGGAGTCTAAAATTTAATTTAATATTTGGCGCAACAGCTCTTTAAGTGCCAGGGCCTAGCTTCTCGCAACCACTTGTGTCGTATTGTGTGCGTTATATTTTTTCACACGAATGGAAGGGACCTACAGTTTAGTGCCGTATCCGAACGGCAGTTTGTTTTTGAGAAGCTTTCTTGTGGCAACAATACTCTCGGATGTTTGTCAGACGTTCGCGAGAGGTGGGATCGTGAAAAAACTTTTTGGTGTTTTCTGGGATTCGAACTTGGGACCTCTTGCGCAGTGATCCGACACACTAACCACTACGCCACGACGCCAACATTTTGACGGAGTCATTTTTGATATTTCTGACCATCCATAGGTAGGCTTTTGCCAATTTTTTTTGGTTTTTTTCTAGCCCTTTCGCAGTCTATATCGTAAAATGGTTGATGGTTTTTTAGCCTTCTCGTTGATTGAAAGGGTTTCACAGCTTGTGTGATGCATCTTTTCCACGACCTCTCTCAAGGAAATCAAAACCCTCAACCATTATCCATGGATGGTACTTGCATCATTGAAATCGAAAGACTTGCCATTCTCTCGGTATGTGTATTAATAACCATCTTCGATGGAACGATCACATATTCGATGCTGCAAAATGTCTAGGACTCCCTAAACGGTGCAAGAAATATTTTACCCCGTTTGATCTGTCCTCAATTTATAAGGCATTCATCCGCCCCAAGCTGGAATATAACGCCCATATCTAGTCTGGTGCACCCAAGACCGTTCTGCACATTCTTGATAGGGTACAAAATCGCGCGTTTAAACTTATAGGTGATAGAGACATTGTGAACTTGAAGAAGAAATGTCTCATGTCTCTCCCTGTTTTATCGTTTTTTTCCAGAAAAAAGGTTCCAGCGAAATAGCCAGTTGCATTCCGCCGCTTCAAAATTCCACCCGCAATACGCGACATGCTTCGAATGCACATCAGTTCACCCTAAAGCCTAACATCAAATATAGGGATTCGTTTCTAAGTCGAACGACACGAATGTGGAATGATCTACCAGGCTCTGTATTTCCCCATCACTACAACCTTCAAACATTTAAAGCCAACGCGCACAGGCTTCTCCTCTGTTCCTCTACCCCTGCCCTGTAACAGTATAAAAGTATTCATATTCCTTTTGACGCGCGCGAATTATTAGAAAAAAAAAGTTCAGAAATATCCACCGAATTAACTGAAGTGTCCAGATTGGTATGGTATCTCTGCAAGTAACTGTCCTTTCACTGTAATTTTGGCAGTAATGTCATCTCAAGCGAGGAGGTCTCGTTAGGATCATTCAGCCTTATTACAACAGTAGAATGTAAGTGATGAGAATAAAGCAATTCATCCATGTCAGTTATGCATTCAAGCCACTCTCCATACCAGACTATAATCAATTGTTGAGCAAGAAGTTCCTCTGATGATAATTAAATGGCCCTGTTCATAACTTTTGGTTCGCCTATTCATTATTGCCAGGCCGATCGATTCACACATCTCCATCAATTGTCTCCCATTGCAATTAATTGTTATGTCTGCTGCATGCCTGGTAGCAGTCACCGACCTAGCTATAGAAATATATATAAATTGGTATAAACAAATGTAATAAGTATTGAATTATTTATTTTACAGGCTCCTGACGAATGTGCTCTGAAATTATCGAAGGCCTTGAAACAAGTCGTTGACATGGCTGGTGCCTTATTAGATCGACCAATTAAATTAGAATTGTATATGAGTCCTAATTTTATGGGCTTCTTTGTCGCTGAAGATGATGCCAACTACTTGAAGCGCTTAGCCCTGCAATACGTCAAAGAAGTCTCGAATTCAAGTAAATTCTTTTATTCTAATGGAAGATTTATCAGAATTTTAAGTTGTATCTATTTTTTTTTTTTATTTTGGTTTCGGTTGGAAAAGGGCTTTAAGGGAAAACTAACAAATGTTCTTCTCTTTATTCCTCTTTCCTTTTTCTTTTCTTTGCTGGTGGTCTAAAGTAATAAGTGATACTTATGAACAACTCGATGCAATTGTGGCGTGTTTCCCATGGTGTGGGGCCGTGTCGTCTGGTAATCGATGTATTCCGCGCAGCAGCCGATGTAAGAATATGTGTTATTTGATTTTATGTAAAGTATGTAAATTGCTTGGAATGTGTGTTAGTTGTTATTATGTATATTATGCATGTTTTATCATTTCATATGTAAGTACATAAATCTTGACTTGTTGACTGCATGAAAAGCTAAAGAAATCATATCGGAATAATAATAGTGATGAGCTTTAGTAACACCAACATCTGCGAACTCTGTA
This sequence comes from Pocota personata, assembly GCA_963082735.1. Lineage (NCBI taxonomy): Eukaryota > Metazoa > Arthropoda > Insecta > Diptera > Syrphidae > Pocota > Pocota personata. The sequence goes on along the minus strand of OY720429.1, from coordinate 193,371,082 downwards.
GAAAGTGTGACAACACTGCGAAAGGCTCCTTCTATTATTGCTCTATCTTTGCTTAGCTTATAACCTAAGTTTACTGAAGAAATAGCATTAAGCGGAAATACGAGTGCAAAGGACTAGTGTTGAGTTTGAGCGCTCAAGTGAAGTTTTTCTCATTCCGAAAACAAAAATCACACAGTGTATAGCGAAGTAATCGTTTATTCTAACCCAAAATTGTATTGCAGTTGGTATGCTTTTTTTCTACTTAACGTCAATCGCACAACTAAAATGCTGGACACTAGATTTAATTTGTTTGCGACGAAAAAGTTAAATATATTTATATATATATATTGTAACATAATGTAGCATAATAACTACGCCCTCAAAGAGGCAACACATTCCGAAGTGTCTTCCTTCTGAACACATTCGAGGTTCGTGTCCACGGATAGAATAGGATTATGTCTAAGACGACGTCGCGGAATTAAGAGAGAATTATAACCACAAGAGATTATTGGCTGCTGCTGTCATCTTGGAATTATTACATCAGAATTTTCTCGTTCTAGTGGTCGAAGAATTTGCTAGAAGTTTCTGGCTGTCAGAAATCCGACTATATAAGAACAGATGGCGATCGAGGCAGTGGCAGTTGGTTTTCGAACCGCACGAAGAGATTGGAAAAGTGATAATAGGCGAAGTTGTAATTTTGTGATAAATTGAAAGTTGAGAGTTAACAAGAAGAAGTAATTAGTTTGGATTTGTGAATTAAGTAATTGAAATGAGATAAAGTGATTTGAGAAGAAAGAGACCTTGTAAGGAAAGAATTTGCGAAGAACAGTATAGTGTGAACTTGAATTGTTCTATAGACTAGAAAATAAAGAAATAATCTCACAGAATAACGTTTTATCTACTCGAGCCGTAGCTCGCATATTACAATATGTAATCAGAATATTACCAAGGAGTGTAGTATTTCTATCAGTCTATACTACCTACCAATCTACTTTCTGATTTTTAATTGATTTTTAATTATATACACAGACACATTTAACAATTTAATAAGGTCGTTCAACTGGGAAGTGTTATCAGCGATTACACATTTTGGTATAAAAATAAACCACTTAGGCCCATCTGCTGATACGAGTCATAACTAAAGGGCAAATACATTTATCATTTTTCAAAATTGTTTGCTTTATTGAAGAGAGTAGACTTTCCGATTATTTATAGAAAATAATTTCATCTAAATGGTTCCACCGGCTGGACTGGTAGTAGCCCATCCTGTCAACCCAATTTTGTAGTATATTTTCGATGGGTCGGTTGGGCAGATAGCTTGCTGGAACCAGAGATGGTCCAAGTTTTGACCAAACAAAAATCGGGTATCATACCTATGTAACGCTCTCCGTTGCTGCCATCTTCATCTTCGAAGAAAAATGGGCCAATAATGCCGCCATTCCACAAACCACAGCAGCAATATTCTCGGCTGAGCGCAGAGGACGTACACGAGTATAACTTGTGTTATCAATTAGCATGCCAGTCTCAAAAACTTTCTTCACAAACTTGCGTACAGCAGATACGGTTAGTGCATACTTTTGACCGAAATTTATTTTTAAAAGTCGCACTGTTTCGGCAACACAGCACTCAATTTGAAAATAAGTAAGAGAGTCTTTCTGTCAATTTTTTTGAGCGTGAAATAGCTGTCGGTGGCAAAATAACAATACTAAGGTTAACCTGAAACCAACTAAGGATAAACATGGAATCGCTAAAGGAAAGTAGTAAACCCCTAAAGGAAAACGCGAAAGGTGGACAAGAAAAATCCCCAAAGCAAAAGCCGCCAATTGTTGATGTGCAAACGTATGCGGGAGCCGCATCGAAACAAACTAAACAAAGCGGTATTACGCCATATCCAATCGACCAATTATTCTCTATAATTCGCGCGAAACTTGAGGATCAAGGCAATACAATTGTTGGCTTCCAACAAAAAGCAGACAAATTAAAACATTTAACTCAAATCAATTATTTATTTTGATTTTTAAAATCTCATAAAAGGGGTACGCCGAGCACATTTGACACCGCCGTGAAGTATTTTCTATGCATTGAACTAATTGCAAAGATGGCAGTAATGTCGGTCGCAAATGCCTTCATATCAGTTTAATGCCTTTTAAACACAAATTAGAAACTTTAACAACGTCGAATTAGAGTTTAATGTCTTTTATCACAAATTAGACACAAAAATAAACACAACTGAACACCAAGCACCCGAACACAATTAAACCCATATTTCAAAAATTTAACAAGCTTGAGTATAAACCTCGCAAAACACGAATTAATGTATGAATATGAAACAGCTAGTTAAAATATTAACATGGAACTCAAGCGGCTTTCTGAAAAAAATCGATATTCTTACGCAAATACAATAATGGTACGCTTAATATCTGAAACCCACTTGACAAAGGAATCTCGTATAAAAATAGAAGGATACTTTGCTTATCACGCATACCATCCATCCGAAAGGGCTAGAGGCGGACCCACCTGCAAATCCAGATGCAATTCACCGAAAGGCAAATTACTTTACGAAGCTGGCATGCAATTTGGTGTTGACTTCTTTTTAACGGGGAAACCGAAATATTGCCACTCCGACACAGTAAAAACACCTGACTTCATAGACTTTACAAAAGTCGAGGAAAGTTTTGATCTCTCCTTAGATCACTCACCAGTCGTATTGACAATAAATTAAAGTCTAATAAAAAAAGAAGGAACGCCTAGATTAAATAGTAATATAACTAACTGGTATGGCTTTAGAAAATATTGCGAAAGAAATATTGTTCTGAATGTATCACTTAAAACACTGTATGAAATAGAAGTCGAAGTCGGCAGATTTATTGAAGTCTTACAGAGCGTCGAACAACTGCTTACAAGAGGAAAGAAGTCGTAAATGTGATACAAGAAAAGAGGAGAGCACGCAAAAGGTGGCAACAATCTAGGGCTTCACAGCACAAAACTCATTCGAACCACCTATGTAATAAACTCAAAAAAGCGATCTGAGATTTTAAAACCGCGAGATTTCTACATTAGGCTTGACTGCTGAAAAAATTGGCATTGACGGAGGATCTTGGTGGTATGATTACGACACCTGACATCTTTAAAATAAAAAGTGTGTCGTTGACAGAAGTTCGCCAGGTAATAAAAAACTGACAAACAATAAGGCCCCTGGCCATAATTTAATAACCGATAATTTAATAATTAAACTCCTTTATCTTATATGTGCCTTGCTAAGACTATTATACGTTCCAAGACAATGGAAAGTCGCCGAAGTTATAATGGTTCCAAAACCGGTTGAAACCTCCACACGACAGAAAATCGTACAGACTGATACAGCTGCTGGTGATAATACAAAGATATTTGAAAAGACTCCTATTGAAGTGCTTATAAGTGTTCGGCTTCAGAATCAAGCATACCACAATTGACCAGGTTTATAGAAAAACCAATTAAATTGAGAAGGCTCTAGAAGGGAAAAAGATATGTTCTAGCGCTTTTCTGGACGTATCTCACGAAGAAAGCGCCGTTGTATCCATGTTCGCGGACGATACGGTTATACTGGCAACGGAAAGGTTAGTCGAGTAAGCAACTGAAAAGCTCCAACGAGGATAACATTTGCGAACTGACAAATCAACGCTTGTAAACTTTATCTACAAAAAAATATACAAAAACTAAGTTCAACTTAACTTATAGGGAAGAAATAATTGATCAAAAAGCATTCGAGTTGTGCTTAAGAAGCTTTTAGGTTATGTCCCATCAGTGGGATTTTAGCGTTTTGTGAATTATTATGTGAAAAACAATTGGTTACGTAAATACATGTTTGTACCCTTTTCAACCTTAAAAAAATTATTTGTTTTTAACTGACAAACATTTGACATAATGGAACTTGGAATACCTTGCCAAATTTGCGAGATGAGTGAATACTTTTTGTTTGCTTCGATGAATTCTCTTTTCAAAAATGATTTCATTTAGGCCAACATATGACCTTGTTTAAGAATAGGAATGTTTGGTAACTCATAGGAATTATAATGAACACATCGGGTATCCTGGAGGTACAAAAATCGATCGCAGATCAGCTTATCAAAAAATTTGTTCTGGTCGTTAGAGCAGCCCCCTAGCCATCTCGGCCACGGAGTTGTTATCTTTGACAGAGGACAAAAGCAATACTTGTTCTTCACATACGTGTGCATTAATTTATTATAAGAAATCTGCTTGTATCTACTCATGCGTATGACTAAATGCACAAGGTCTGCCAATTAATTTCACACTGCCTAGTTAAAATGTTCGGATAGCTCATTCGAGTTTGTCAAAATGTTTCAAAGTGGCAGCGAACTTCTCTTTCCATCTTTTAATCTAAGCTTATCCGAAATAATATTATAGATAGATAAATTCGGGTTTCAAAATAAGGGGAATTGTGCGAAAGCCGAGCTGAAGGCTACCGGACGCGTCCAATGGTTGGGGATGATGGAACGGGCTTTAGATATAAAGGCTAGCTGTGAATAAGTACAGATGTATTTACAAATAAATAGTTTTTTTTTTTTTTTTATATAATTTGCACGTGTTAAAGGGGATATGAATACCCTTATACTAATTTTTAGAACACGTACGTTTTATGGAAAGGGGAAGAGACAGAGAGAAAGACAGAGTGGTGTGGTTTTGAAACTCAGGTGGTATTAAGTTTCTGTAAACTCCAAGGGTGGCTGTCCAGATAACTGGGGAGTATTTTGTTTGTCTTTCGCTATCATTGTCGTTGCTTATGATTCACAGTATTTTTTCCGTCCTCCTGAGGTCATCATCACGATCAAGTTGCATTTTAGCCATATGACCACCCTACTGCTAGTGTTATGCCTTCTCAGTAGAGTTGACTTAGCTTTCGCAAGTGATCGACTTTTTTTTATTTATTTCGTGCGAAATAAATAGATGATTCTTGACTTCAGGATTCGAACCGTGAATCAACAGCGTGACAAGCAATGATGTTACCACTGCACCACGGCCACCCTCTAAAATAGTCCCAAACAAAAAGCAGATATTGAATAGGTGTGGAGGAATTTGCAGTTTGGCTTTGTGATTCCTTAAGAAAACCACAACTGCGACCATGTCGCTTTCAAATAAGCATCAAGCCGTGATCGTCTTCGTAGTGTCTGACCCAAAGTGAGCGGCTGCAAACAGCGTATGTTTCTTCAGGTTACGAACAGTTGAAATTGTGAACTCACCAACACGCAGGGCTAGAACCGCGTATATATTCTGGCAAAAACTATCCTTTTCTCTCTAATATTTGATTCTCTTCTATATCCTTTCGTCTTTCTCCATCACTGGGGTTAGTAAACTTTAAAAGACGTTTAGTCTTAAGTGATGCAGAATAATAATAATAATAAAAAAAAAAAATAACTAGATTTTTCACTTTGCTGTTCTTTGGAGGTTCACACTTTGTCACGTCTCACATTATGCTGCACTTCTTTCCTCTTCATGCAGTACTGGAAAGCAGTATGAAATTAAGCTTTGAGAAAAGAAATGCTTTCTAATCTGTATATATACAGCTGTTGATTTATTCGTCTCTGGTGCGATGATTCCTATATTTTCGGAGCACAACGGGATACAGAAGATTGTATGGAAAGCGAAACACTTTGGTTCGATTGCTTTAAATGAATTCAGTACATATGTATATTAACATTATATGTTAAGATTTTGGTTATGTGATTTTTTTTATTTTCTTATACTGCTCTTAAAGCTGGTCACTAAATCGTTCCTAAGATATGAGGCTTATACGGCTCATGGTAGTCAGCAAAAGTCCCATCTGGATTCACGAGCTGTTCCACCAGAGCAGAGTCGGACAGTGTTTATTGTCGAAAAAGATACACTTCAGAGTCGAAGCATCTTATTCCGCTTAGTCCCAATATATTATATCCCATATTGATTTGCCTTAGAGGAGTCTAGTACTTTGGCTACTTTCTTCTCTAGAGTCGAGAAGAGTCGTCAGAATGTTTGGATGCCAAAAATAATGGAGGATTGTTTCGCGTCGATCCCAATGTGATCAATTCGATCGATCACAATGTATTGCTCTGATACATTTTATATGAAGTATCATACACTTTGTTGGTTCGCATAAATGTATGGAAATTTGGACGAATTTTGTGGCAGAGTTTTTCAATGCAACAGTAGCCTTAAGTTTTTTTTGGTCAGGGGACCGCTAAGCCCATTGTAAATATTGAGATGTGGGATTGCGTACTAACGACGATGATGATTTGCGATTAGCCTGAATTCGTTGCTGAAGGTGGTGCCGTGTTTCTCTATTTTTACGTAAACATCTCCAAACTCAATCTTAACGTCATAATTTGGATATTGTTCATTAGTTTTTTTTATGACCTCCTAAAAGTACTTTCGGGCGTGTAAGCGAATATTTGAACCAGATCACTTGTGTTAGGTCCTTTGTCTTCTTTTTTTTTGTGTGGTAGTTTGAGAAGCTAAAATTAGCTTAGTTTCTCTTAATGCCGCAAGGTCCTCTCCTCAGAAACCTTAATAGTAAGTGTATGAACAAAAAAAAAAAAAAAAAAATTGGCACATCACTTTTACCATGGCTTTGGAACTTTTCCGTTCAACAAACTTTACCCAAAATTTTTAAAAAATATTTAGACTCCTTAGGACTTCAGCTTCAATATACCGCATGATGAGGTGAAAAATATTTGTTTTCCTACTTATTTTCGGTTCAGTACATACCGGTTCAAAAGTAAGAAGCGTGTGACAGACACATGGGCAGGCAGACACCAAGTTGAATCCATTAGTATTCCGTTTTGTAACATTCTGGTACTAGTACTAGGCCGAACTCACTGAAAACCGTCAAATTCTTAACCTGTGTGTGCAACTATTGACCCACCCTAATTTCATAGCAGTCGAGGATCTCTGCTAGTTTTTCGGTTTCATGTGTATTATTAAAGGTGAATCCGAATGTCATTGTTCTTCTTCCCTTTATCAACAGTATAATCAACCCTATCCAAGGATTGTTGTGTGTTTGCCACAGGGATTTTAGGACCATGAACTTTCTAGTGACGCCAAAAATGTGTTTTCTTGTTAGGAGTTCTGAGCCACATTTCAGCCCATTAATTGAATAAAATACATCGGTACTGTGAGGTTTCATTCACAGCTATATATGTACCTACAGAGACACACTTTGACACTCCCTATGTGTGAAGGCATACACCGAAGTTGAACATTTGTTACGTGGCACAATGCATTTTCAGTCACAAAAAAACGACAAAAAGCAAATAAGCCATACATTCGTATGTATGCAACCCAATCTTGCACTTTATTTGAATCTCGCCTGCAAACATTCATCTTGTTATCAAAATTACAATTTAATTGAACGTTATACATCGCAACCAATGAAGCTTTCTTGTAAAGATAAGACCAAGAACAATAAAAACAACATTTTATGAGGTACCCACACATCTGATAAAAACTTGTTTCGAAACACCTTCAATGACCTTTATTATTACTTTGCACATGTTAAATTATTTTCAATTAGATTTGAATTATAAAAATGACCAAGCACAGCTATCTTAATTAATTTTTATAAAAGGGCACCGTTTATCAGAATGAAGTCACTCGAGACTGTATCGTTAGCGATCAGTGTGACGTACTTATAGTCTGCCTAGATCAACTAATCCGTTGTAGAAATTAAGAAAGAGTTTGGCTTAATATACATTTTTCCGATAATCTTGAAGTGAAATACATACTATCGTTTTTTTTTAGTAAAGCTTAACGAGTGTCACAATTTTTCATTACTATATGGTAAGCAGAGATAGTATAGTTATCTAGAGACGCTATATCTACTCGTATGTATAAATATATGTTTTTAACTTATTTTGTTTTATACAGTGGTGAGCATGGTTGTTTCTGGTTTATTTTTAAGGGGCAATGGATGTTTTGATAGAATATTCGTTTATTTGTCTACTTAAACGCTATTACACATTTCATTGTTAAAATAAACTCAAAACTACAACTGTAATTATCGCTTAAAGTGAATGACCCGAAGGGTTCTCAATACTTATGTATTATATATATTATGTTTCCAATAAGAAATTAATTCTATAGTCTTAATTTTTTTTCTAATGTTGAATTTAAATTATCGTTATTATTTTTTTTAAGGGAAAATGTGGCAAAACTTTACAAATACCTATTATTTTGTCTTAAAAACTAGCCAACTAAAACTTACTTAACCTAACCTAGGGCTGGGCCCTGACATGTGATCTCCAGTCCATCGTTACTAAGGCCCAATGAATGATAATGGTGTCATTCATTCAACTATTTTACCGGCGGGCCAAAAATCACATGTCAGGGCCCAGCCGTACTTATGCTTAACCTAAACCGAGTCGAGCCAGCAGTATTTTTCCCGATTCAGGTATGCTTACCTAGCATCTCCAGTCAGTATTTCCATCTCCCGAGTCGACTGGCTTATAGAGAATACGTTTATATGTCGCCCTTCTAACAAGATGGTATATAATAGGTACGTTCGTCGAGTCTGATTGATAATCATGTGTATCCAGATGCAAGAATACCTCTGGTGGGATAAAAGCACTCTCCAAAGTGTTTTTAAAATTATATATTCGCTTATTTAAGACGTAATGCCGAAAGTAGGAATGTGTCTGTACATCGGCATGCAGGATCGAAGACATTTTCTGTCAAATATCCGAAGCTTTTCTATATACGAGGGGCTTATGTTCCACCATACTGGACTTGCATAAGTTATAATTGGACGAACGAAAGCTTGGTAACATATGACCTTTACATAGGATTTCAAATAATTGTAGTAGAAAAGGCTTTTCAGAGACATAAATGCCACTCTTGCCTTTTACAACTTCGTATTTATAGTACAAAAACTTGTCCAAATGAACACCTAGGTACTTTACAAAAATTTGTGTCTCGATGCGAAGTCCATTAGAACTCGTGATTTACAGATTTTTCCAGTTTCGTCTCAAATCTGAATTACCGCGTTGCGTTTTATTGGGGTGCGGAACTGTGTGGTTTCACATTTTGTATGATTAATCTTGAACTTTCATTCTGAGCAGAATTCCTGGAGCTTATTAAAATTGTTTTGAAGCTCACTTTAAATGTCCTATATTTTCGAGCCACTTGCATACAAAATAACGTCGTTAACAAAAGGTAACGAATTACCCGAGCAGTTCACGTAAGGCATTGAAAGGTCATCTCGCCAACACTCTGGACTTTTTTCTTACTTCGCACCCTGATTTTAGCGCCTCTAGGCCGGTCCAATCATAATATCGTATCAGCTAAATTCTCGTACTCTGACCTCTTAAACAAAAAACTCTTAAAAGAAAAGTATGACAATACGAGAAAGGCAAGTGGGGCGGTCTTAATAGCTTCTTCAGGAGTTTTAACTGGTAGCTATGCTTCTTCGATAGTGACGTGGATGTCTAAACCTTGAGTTTAGGTAAACTCATGGTTTGACCAGAGCTGTAAATTGGCTATCAAATTGAAAGTAGTAAGTTTTCGGTCTTATAAAGACAAAAATCTGAGGAAAACTGAAAGAAGTTTAAACAAGCCAGAAAAGACTGCAAAGCCCAAATTTGACGTGTAAAATTCTTTCATGACCAAAAATTGAGGCAAAAAATCCTACAATGTTTCAAAGGTAGTAAAAATGTTTGGTCATTCGTCAAAAATATTAAAAATTCTGCCTCGTTTGCCATCCCAACGCTCATTTGCAATGACATTCCAGCTGTCAGTTCCTCACTTTGCAGCTCACTTTGATAACAACATTTAATGTCGCAAGCGGAATTAAATGATCTCATTAGACATCTAGGTTTATCAAAATCTAAACTAATTTATTTGGATTGCGACTGCAACAATGGAGTCTTTTAGAACAAGGGGTAGTTACATCTTCATTTAAAACCCGGTAAAAAGAATTAACATAATTTGTTGACATGGACAATTCATTGGTCTACAACAACCACTAGTTGATTACAACAAAATTTGATAACCCCCACTTTACATAAAACTGGGACTCATGAAAAAAAAAAAAAAAAACGTTAAGGGCGTTGTACAAGAATGGACCAACTTTTCAATTTTTTCGGCAAAAATTTGCAAGTGAAGCGAAAATTAAGGATGATATTTTTGTAGCGCCAAAGATAACAAACCTTTTTAATAATAAAGAATTTGACAAAACTTGAAAAGTTGAATTTGTTGGGATTCAAAAGAGTCGGAAATTACATCGAACTGGTGGAAAACATGTTAACATCATATGAAAAGATGGGCTGCAACATGTCTTTAAAGATCCACTTCCTCCATTCACATTTAAATTTTTTCCCCGATGTTTTCACCAGGATGTTTCTAACATGGAAAAAGATACCAGGGGAAGTAGAGCATTTCAATGCGGGCGGATTATTGCTGGACCCTAGTAAGAGATGCTCCTCAGTCAATTTAGTTCTTCTTAACTCATTTCTATTAGTTTTTTTTTTTTTATTTATTCTTGAAACTTTAAATATATACTTTTTCAAAAATAGCAACCAATATTGAATTTCTACCTTATATTCATATAAAACACACAAAAATAGAAGTAATAAACCAATTTTGCCAAAAAATAAAAAATATTAGTTCAAATTTATTGTCCAGTGTTATTGTCTAGATTATTCAAAACGCTCAAGGTTTTTTTTTTTACTTTACTGTGTATGCCAAATAAGTAAATATGCATTTGCATGCCATCCCTTTACCATTTATTGCTTACTTATTTTAGATAAGATTATAATTTAGCATTGTCATTTCGTTTCGAAGTACATACATATATGCATTCTATATTAATGACTAAAGAATATTTCAATTAACCTCATTCAATGCAATCTGTTTTTATATTTCGCTTTAATTTCTTATCTTTGATTGGATATTCATTCATTCAATTGCAATTGACTGATGTTAATGAATTCGATTGTGTGTGTAAAAGTGTTTATGTACATATATGCGTATGTTGGTTTTCTTCATATCGTTATTTGTGTTTCTTTTTTTTCTCTTCATGTCTGTTCTTTTAGCAATATCATTGGAGCCGCACGTTAAATCACTTCATTTGACCTTAGCCTATCAGTTTCCACAGAGCCAATTCAATGCACTGAAAACATTAGTGGAATCATTAGATCCATCTTGTGCATCCAGTTGGGAACTTCGATTGTATTCGCGTGATCCTAGACTAGCGACGAAACAAGTAAACAAATAAAAAATAACAAATAACATATTTGAATTGATTCCTTTGCTAAGTGCACACCTGTATTTGTAAATATCTTTTTTGATTGTGATTTTAGGTACACAAAGTACTCTATCCACACAGTCCACATGAAATCGATGAACTTGAATTAAGGATAGGTGATTTCATCTACTTAAATAGTGAATCTGTGGACAATTCCTGTGATGGATGGGTTGAGGGTATTTCATGGTTGACTGGAATGACTGGATATTTGCCGGTGAATTACACAGAACGTACAGCCGAATCAGATGCATGGACTATGCATAGAGTTGTGCAATTGTCGAAATCTATAACGCCATCATTGACATCAGTTGAAGAAATTGACATTGTTGACGGAAGGAGTCTATCGACAGAACAAGACGAGAGGAGGGATTTACATCAAGGTAAGATATAAAGGGTAAATATTAAGAGTTAGTTCCTTTTGAATTTTTTATTAATGAAGGCAAAAATCTCGAAAGACAGCTCTAACCGCACTAAAAACACCTCATGAATCGTGACCAACCAAAGAAATATCGATAAATGATCTTTATTTAATTTTTAAAAAATCGCTTTGGAGAAAGTTTTATGATTTACATACAAGCAGACGCTGGTTGTGACGAATAACGTTCTTTTGTATCACCTCTGCTACCAAGCCAATCTGTAAATCAGGGTGCAAGTCATTGCTTCTAATAAACCATGGTGCTTTAACTATTGCACGAAGGACCTTGTTTTGAAATGTTTGGATTATCTGTGCATACATTTTTTTTTTTGTATAACTCCCCATAACTGGATATCATATCTGATTATATAATAAAATTGTATTCTCATTGGACATTTCAGAATTATATCCCAATAACTAATACAGTTTTCTATATCTAATATTTAACTCCTCACCTTTCTTTTTAACATGCTTCTTTCATTTTAATTTAGCGTCCAAATTCATACTCAGGTATTTTGCTGTGTTAGAATAAGATACAATTTGATTATTAATAACGATAGGGAAATTCATTATTCTTTTATTTGTAAAATGTGTGACTTGATTTCGTCTCATTTAGTGTGATTTGCCATCGTTCCGTCCAAACTCCTATCTTGTTGACTGCGTTTTGTAACTTTCCTGTTGCTTTAAGCTAGTTAGGATTGCAGTACCGTCTGGGAATGTGGCTTTCATTGCATCATTCGCATGTGATATATCACTGGTATATAATAACTACAGTGTTGGCCCTAGAACACTTCCTTGTGGAACACCTGTTTGTATTTCAGAATACATTTTTCCATAACGCAATCTAAAGAATCTATTTGCTATGTTAGATTTAAGAATCTCATAATATTATCTAGGTAGATCTCTATGTAGTTTATACTCTAAACCCTTATGCCAGCCTTTGTCAAAAGTCTGCGCAACGTAAATAACGAAGATAACGAAGAGGTAACTTATTTTTCTTCTAGTGCTTTTTCTATAACATTAGTTATGCGATACACTTGGTCTATGATCAAGTGTTTGTTTCTAAACTCGAATTGATGGTTCGGGATAAGTTTTCTTTCTTCGATTTTGTTTAATCTTTTAAGAAATAGTGAATAGTACAAAAGTGCGATTGGCCGATTGAAGTCACTTCTGATAATGGCTTACCTTGTGTTTAGGTATAATAATTACTTTTGCTAACAATTACTGGAAGCAGTTATATGGAACATACTTAGTCTAATACATGCATTAATTAAATAAGTAATTCTTTCGTGATTTGGGCAGTTATAAAGTCATAGTCTGGTAATCTCTCTTAGCAAAATGTAAGTTATAACATCCTCATCTATTTTCTCAACAAATTCCAGGCTTTCATTTACCATTATACGTGGAAAGAATTTGAAAACATTCGTCAGGTGTTAAGCAAAGAGTCTAATCTTCCCTTTTGGACCTCTGATTCATTTTCCATCAGATGTTTTCAGAGGGGAATCTTGTAATTGAGGTCTCTTTAAACGTTTAGCAGCTTTCCAAAGGGAATTGTCAGTGACTCTATCAGCCGTTAAGTTGTGAAGGTATTTATTTAGAGAATCATTTTTAAATTCCCTGATACTTTTTTTTGAGCCTGTCTATTAAATATAGTTTTTTCGTCGGCATATCTAAATAAACACCAGTTCGTTTTGTTTGTAAGTCTTGCGTTATTTGTCTGTTCTATTGATATATCATTGACTGGTAGGATCATAGGAGTTTGCTTTTCACTTCGACTTCTTTTCCATTAATTCCTTTTGTTATGAAGAAGTCAATAACATCAGGTGTTTTATTTGGGTCAATTAGTTGGGAATACAGTCAAAATAGATTTACGCTTAAAATGTCTGCCTGCTTCGTAAAGCTGCATGCCTCTTGACATTATTAATATTGGATTTTGACGTTATTAATATTGAAGATGTGTTTTGCGTTATAATCACCTCAAATGATGAAGTTGTTCCCGAAATTTTTAACAGATCAGTAAGATCTTCATCTGATGTGCGTACACTTATCTCTATATCTCCTTTTCTGTGGGTGCTCACAATGGACAACCTTTTAAAAGCACTAGATGAAACTTGTGCAAAATGCGTTGCATACGCAGATGATCTAGCCGTTTTGGTAAGAGGAAAGCACCTGAACATCATAGGGGAGCTTATGCAAAACACCCTCCGAATCATAACGAAATGGGCGGAGGAGAGTGAATTAGAAATAAATCCAAATAAAATGGAACTACATAGTTCTCTTTACAAAGAAAACCAAAACTAGTGACTCTCACATTCTACAACTTGGAGGAGTATCAGTGCAACTTCGTGACAGCGTAAAGTACTTGGGCATAATATTGGACAGGAAACTGACCTGAAACCCAGACAGGCCCACTGGATATATGAATGCGTAATAAAACCTATCATCTTCTAAGGAGTAGTTGTATGGTGGCCAGTGACAAACAAAAAGTATGCATGAGACTTTATAATAAAGGTCTGGTTGGGTATAACAAGGGCACAATCCTCAACATCAACCGCGGACATGGAAGCGATCTTAAACATCCTACCAGTGAACCTCGAAGCGAAGAAAATTGTCGGTCTTTTTGTCTTACGACTTAGAAGCATCGGCCATTTCAACGTAGGTGCAAACACGGGACATCGAAAAATCACCGAAATGATAAGAGAAATGACACTCTCCACTCATCGATTGTCCCAGTGATGTTGTTGAAAAATCGTATACGTCCCTCAACAACTTCGAAACAATTTTCTCAACAAGAGAATATTGGACGTACGAAAGAATGACAAGAAACTCCAATAGGTTATCGGCATATACAGACGGCTCTAACATATCAGGGGCTGGCATCTTTTGTGCTAACCCACCGATTGAACTTGCTATTCGCCTAGAACCATTTGTAACGGTGTTCCAAGCAGAAGTCTTTGCAATTATGAAGGCACCTGAAATACTCACAGAAGACACCAGTGAAAAGAGGCAAATCGACATCTGCTCGGCAGATGTTAGCAATTAGTGCGATCACAAACCCTATGTCGAAATCATGACTAGTAAGGGAGTGCAAAATTAAATTGAACTTACTTGCCAGGCGCAATAGAGCCCATCTTACATGGGTACCGGGGCATGAAGGTGTACTGGGAAATTAAAAGGTAGATGAACTGGCAAGGAAAGGAGCGAGTAACATAGAACTGAATCCTGAAAAGACAATAGGGATCTCTCTGACAACTATTAAAACGATAATCAATGAGAAGATACGACAGGAGTTCAATAACTACTGGACAAATCTAGACACGTGTAAAGTGGCCAGATCCGTGGTAACAGTACCGAGCAACAACACAGCAAAAAGAACTTTCAACTCAAGCAGAACACAGTTAAGAGTGATGGTGGGACTTTTAAGAGGGCATATCAATCTCAATAAACTTTCGTTCAGACTTGGGCTAGCTGATACAACAATCTGTGCCAACTGTGAGGGAGGAGGAGGAGGAAGATATAGAACACTTACTTTGCCACTGCCCTGCAACAGTGAGGTTAAGACTGAAGATACTGGGATCCTCATGGATAACGGATCTAAGAAAGGAATCGTTGATATATTGGAGTTCGCTAGAGGAACAAGACGATTTCCCGATCACTATATGACATGGTCTCCTTTTGATACTCCCCATGATCCCAATACCTATGATCCCAATACTACATAATTCCCATATTACAATACAGACGAGGGAACACAGGCCCAGTGGAGGCCTAAGTGAAGAGCATAAGCTCTAACGAACCAACCAAGCTCTTCATCTGAAGGCAAATACCTCAATCTTCTCGATGTATATTGTCGCTACTTGCAGGGTTTGTTTTACTATTTTAGTCAATTTATAAGGTTACAATATATTCTTTACTATTACAGCACTAGCTCTCCTGGCACTGTCATCTGGATGGGGGAGTGGTAGCAAAGGTAGTCAGAAATTTGAATTTTTGTTTCCTGTTTGAATAGAGTCTCAGTAATCAGGCAAACATCAATATTTTCATTGCATAGAAACACATGTAATTTAGACGCGAGTTGGAGAAGACCCTTTGCATTCCAGGTTGAAACTTTTAGAGGTTTAATCATTGTTAATTTGGATACTGGTAGTAAGTATTGCCTTTACAGAACCTGTTCCTCTTTACTTGTATTCTTTACAATTTGGGAATACGATTTGCTATCTACACTTGGCATGTTTGTTTTAACAGCATGTGCTGTTTTGTCTAATGGTTTACTTACAGCATTTACTTGTTACAAGTTTTTTGAATAGTGATGATTACTATTAGCTTTACTTTTCCTTGCTTGGTATTCTTTTGCAATGGGACAACCTCTATAGTTTACAGGGTGATCACCATGGCAGTTGATACATTTTGCTTTCTGGTCCTCCTTTAAGGGATAGCTATTTGTTGAATGTTTTCCTTCACATTAACGCAAGCAAAATCTCTAATAGATTTGGGTATGCCCAAAACTTTCCATTGCGGTATTGAATTAGAGCTCTTTCGAAATGGCTCAATCTTAACAATAATGCTTATTATTGATTTGATGGAGTAAATCTTTTCGACATCTTTTTGACTGTGAAAAGAGAGCATATGTACATAGAGGCAACTTTATATTTCTTGATGTAAACATATTTTTTATCGTTTTCTGTTTTTAACTCACCAAATCTTTCTATTCCAGAGATCATGATTGGTGGTGGTAATTGTTGTAATTTCATACCAGTTATTTTATTATTTGCTTGTTTTGTTATAGAAGAGACAATCATTATTTCTTCGAGAAGTTTCAGGGCTTTCTTCTGCTTTTCGTTTTTTCGTAGATCTTTTGGTTTTCTTCAGATGGTTATCTGTTTTCTCTATTTTGCTGGGTTGGTTGGACAGGATTGTTATTAGTACTGTCCAGCAATGTGACTATCCTTTCCAGCCCCATTATATGCTTTTGCAAGCTTGCAACTAGTTCTTCCAGAATGTTTCATCCTTTAAGTTTAGCTTGCCATTCTTTGTAGTTAACTATTTCTGTTTTCGTCGATCAATTTCGAAGCTCATGTCAACTCTACTGCGAATGGATAACACTGGCAGTGGGGTGTTCATATGGCTGGAAATGCAACTTGACCGTGATGATGACATCAGGAGGATTGAAAAAAAAAAAAAATACTTTGAGTAATAAGCAACGACAATAACAACACAAATGCTCCCTAGTTATCTAGACGCCACCCTTGAAGTTTATTGAAACTTAATACCCCACCAGTTTCAAACCCACTACATCAATCTTTCTTTCTCTCTCACTTTCTACAAATGCCCGTGCCCTGAAATAGTTTAAAGGTATTCATATGCCCGTTGACGCGCACAAATTATAAAAAAAAAAAGATATCTTTTTCCATAAAATCTATAAAGCTAGCTTTCCCAATAGTTCGTTTCTTTTTTTCATTACTTTGTCGTTGCTCTTGAAAGATACGGCTACCATAGCGTTATACAGTCGTGAAAATGCTGCTCTTGAATTGTAAATCCTGCTTTTGGATATATGTATTCGAATTGTTGTAACAATTCATTTCAAGATGATAAATGCTCAAAAGCGTCTCGATATTTTTAAACATTTTGACATAGTGTGAGATAGTGCCATAATATGGTGATCCTATTCTATTGAACATCAACTACATTTTCAACGAATAATGCTGACTCTAAAAGCTTTGTTCTTTCTACTTTCCTTTTTTCTACTACATATTTACCTTGTAGTCTAGTGACTGGACCCATTTCAAATGAGGAGGAAGGACTCATTCTCGTATTTCTTTGGTATCCCTTTAGATGAAACGCGTAGAGGCCTTAGCAAACCGGCTTAGGAACTTACTAATTATGTTTGAACCTTTAAGTAGATTAAAGAATTAAGATCTCAAATATCTATACTTTTAGGCATTTTACACCAAGACATAATCGAAGGCTCCTCCTTTACCGAAGAATCAGATCTCAGTGCAGAGAGGTTGTTAAAAAAACCAATAAATCGATGCGTTGAAATCCCTTCAGTTCTACACCCGAATCATCCACCGCCTGATATGGATATGGACGGCGACATAGACAGTCCTAGTGTTCAATCTGAAAAGAAAGATTTGTCCACATCTCAAGCCAACAAGAACCGCAAAATTTACATTATGCGTCATGGAGAAAGGGTCGACTTTACTTTTGGCACTTGGATCCCGTATTGTTTCGATGAATTCAACAATTATGTGAGAAAGGATCTCAATATGCCCAAGTCTTTACCTAAAAGGTTTGTTACAATCAATACAGATAGTCCAAATTTTAACTGTTTTGATAATCTCTAGGAAAAACTGTCCTGAAGGCTGGCAAAATGATTCTCCGCTAACAAACATTGGACTATTTCAGGCCAAATTGATTGGAGAAGCTATGTACGAGGCTGGCATTCAAGTAGACAATGTTTATTGCTCACCAGCATATCGTTGTGTACAAACGTGCACAAGTGCTTTAGAAGGTGAATTTTAACATGTTTATGCGCTGATTATGTGAAAATAAATTTATTTAACAGGTCTAAAGCTAAACGGAAAACATAAGTTACACGTCGAAGCTGGACTCTTTGAATGGATGGCTTGGTATCCCGATGGAGTGCCAGACTGGTGTACTAAAGACGAACTCATAGACGCACATTATCACATCGACAAAGACTATGAACCAATACTAACCGGGACCAATTTAAATGAAGTTATTAAAGAGACGTCAGAGGAGTTTTACAGCAGGAATCATGAATGTCTGCTCAAAATTATTGAATCTACAAGTAAGCTGAATTTCTTTTAAAAATCGAATTGTAACATCATGTCTCTCTCCCTTATTAGCTGGCAACATCTTTATTGTAGCACATGCCACGACACTAGACACCTGTTCACGTCAACTAACCGGCGAGAAGCCACGTTCCACAAACGAACTTCGGCAAGTTATTCATAAGATACCCTACTGCAGTCTGGCCACAGTAGAACAAATCAATGGTGAATGGAAAGTAGTCGAACCAGAGTGTCTACCAGTAACACATTCAAAGAATCCACGCTTCGAGTGGAACGCATTAACTGCCACATAGTGTTCGTGCTTCGATGATCTTTTACAACCAATTGCGCAGTAGAGTACTATACATAATCCACAAAAAAAAGTAAAATCACTTACAATACGTAGACATATTAATTGTATACTCATCATATTCTGTACTTTGGATATATTTTATTCGAGAGAATGCTGAATTGTTAAATTATTATTATTATTATTAATTATTAATATTATATTATTATTCACAGATACATAAGCAAGTTAGACATCTATATTAGTTTAAAACACAGGTTAAAGATAAAGTTTGGATCCTAGATCGTTGGATATAACTGGTAATCATTTGGAGAAGAATTTCGAAATTCAAACTTATTTGCTACTATTAAAATACCTCTTATTCAGTATACACAAACATACAAAGGAAATTGTTTTTGTTAAAAGGCTTTTTTCATTTGTTATTATCATGAATTACGTCGGCTGTTTGACAAACACATAGAGTTTGTAAGTAACGATGATGTGTTCTGGTTAGTCAGTTACAGTGATATAAGATATGTGCTGCTGATTCTTCGTCTTCGTTGCACATTTTACATATGTTATCTTGCGCTTTTTCCGTAGCCATGAAATGTTTTTTGACTTGACAGTGGCCTGTGAGAATTTCTGTGGCTATTGGAATCTAACTATTAGCTATAGGAGTTGTTTCGTTCTTTTGTAGGAGGTATTTGGCAAAAAGATTTCGGCTATAACCTTCAGTTTTCATCCAGTAACGATGTGCTTTTTCTTTTAGTCAGTTTTTTATACAACTTTTTGCTGTATTGACTAGTAATCCACAGAATGGTCTTGGCATCATAAAGCTTGATTTAGCTCCTGTTCTTGGCTAGCAGGTCAGCAATTTAATTTCCTTAATGTGCGCTGTGTCTTGGCTCATAAATGAGATGTTGAGACTCTGTTTGTGCTGGCTAGCGTTATGGGTAGTTGAAGGCAGTACCATACTAGTTTGTAGATGATGTTCTTTGTAGTAGCACCTTTGTGCACCCCTGCCGCAACTCCCATCTGTCTAAGATCTATCTATGTACCATACATGAAAATCGTTGGCAAATGCAGGTTTGTTCTGTTCTCAGTTATTGCGATTTGGGAATGTCACCTTGAAGTTGCGGCTGAAGTTAAATCTTGGCAGACATTTGTCTGCGATTGTTATTCCTAGTAGTTCATTACTGTTAAGTTCTTGGGCAATGTCCGAGTGAACTAGTTTGAAGTCTGAGTCATCTTTACCGATGAGCATAAAGGCGTTAACCATAGCTTCTCTCTTTATAAGAAGATGAAGGGTGACAGATTTAGAATAACCTTCAGCTCTGCAGTAGGAGCAGTTTTCACTGCACCTGTTATGCACACACAAGCTAGTCTTTGAAGTTTATTGAGCCTATCTTGTGTAGACCTCTGTTTCATTATTGCCATCATACTGGTGCTGCATATGTGACGATCGGTTTTGCTTTCACATCATTTTGGGGTTTAAGCCCCAATTTTTATCAATTAGATTGACTGGTCCATGACACGAGTAAGATTCTGGGTTTGTATATGGTTTTTGTGAGGTGAGAATTCAAAGTAAGTTTTTCATTTCAGTGTTAGGCCAAGGTATCTGACCTCTTTAGAGAATTCTATTGTTTCACCAAAAAGTGTGGGTGATTTTAACGTTTCTCGTTTTCTTCTTTTGGTGAATACAACTATGGTGCTCTTTTTTGAGGTTGACGTTAAGGTTGACTTTTTGAAACCAGTCAGCAACAAGATTCATTGCCCTCTGGAGGAGATCCGAGGTAGTTTCTTCGAATTCACCTCTGATTAGTATCGCATTTACTACGATGGTCCCCAATAAGAGGCAGAGGACTCCACCTCGGGGGAAACCTTTCGCAGCAGTGACTCTGAGCTTTTGCAGCCTAGTGAGATGTTAGTTTTTCTGTCTTTCATCACGCATACCTAGGTATTCGGTGTTATTAAAAGCTCCTTCGATGTCAAGGAAGCAGCCCACCTTGTCTCCAATTCCTATTGTGAGTTAGTGAAGAGCATGGGTTGTTGATTTTGTGTTTTTGTGGCGGGGTCTCTATTCCTGATATATTTATCAAGTATTTTCTCCATAGTTTTCAGGAAGAAAGAAGTAAGGCTTATGGATCGGTGGGATTTGGGTAACTCTGTTGGTCTACGGCCGTCTTTGGGGATGAATTTTACAGTGATTTCTTTCCAGCTTTTTAGTATGTGACCCCACTCAAAACTAGTTCTAAACAGAGAAGCAGGGTGGGACAATCAATGTTACCAGATAATAGCTGATGAAAAGTATGTCGGCAACATCACGTTCTTTTTCCAATGACTGAAGATTAATCCATTTAAGACGATCTGAATAAGGCGGAAGGTTGATGTTATTAGCACAAGGCAGTCTGCGTAAGACAAAGCGAATGAACCTACGCTGCGCAGCTTCGATTCTTATGGTGTGAGCAGCATAATACTCGAGGAGGGGTCTAACGAGGGTGAGGTAAAGTGATTTTGTTTCGAAAGGGTCAGAGGATTCTTTCACAAAGCCAAGTGCAGAGTTGACTCTACTTATGACATTGTCGATGCGCGATCGAAAGTAAAGTTCACTATCGCAAATGACACCCAAATCGGAGATAATATCTGTGGTCACTAGGCATAACCGCCTAAGTCGGTTTTTATTACTTTTCAGGAGAGCACTTTAAAGATTCAATTCCTTACTACAAATCAATAAATGTTCTTTTTAATGCATTTTACGGCTTTAAATATTTTCTTATAAATAATTACGCAAAATTGCGGAATGCGAAACATGTGCTTCGTACGTTCGGTTCGCGATCGGAATTTTATGAGCACCGTTATCTCTGTCACCTGAAACAGGAGGAGAATTTCCAAATTCTGCAGTGTCTTCCTGATCGCTCATAATCGCAAAGCACCGTGATTTAACTTACGATTTTTAAAAGACTTACAACCGGTTACGCGAAAATTATTACGGTACACGAAAATTAATACTGTACACTGGTAAAATAAAAGGCGTATAACTCCCAAAAAACTACTTTGTCCCGTTATAAATTTATTAAGCAACGTTAAATTCTTAAAGATAAGGTATATTGAAATGAAATGCGGATTGACTTGCATGTGATACAAAAATCCCTCTAATGAAAATCTGGCCTTCTTATTCCTGACTTGATAATGGTGATGGAGCTGGTGATGATGGTGGAGATATTGGTGAAGATGGTGGTGTAGATGGTGGTGACAATGATGATGATGAAATGTCGATGTTGTGTCTGCCGCGATGAAGTTTGTTAATGAGGCTACGCTGCTGCTACCAATAGGTATGTCGTTGATGACAATGTGCATATTTTGATGGCTACGCTGGCGATACGATGATGTGAATATGATGGCGGTCGTGTCACACTTGGCACGGTGTTTGTGGTTATGTGGTGGATGAAATTCTTCTCAGCAAGAAAAACGCTTCTGCCGCTCTATTTTTGCGGATGATGATGACTTCGTGCTTTGCACATGTTTCTATGGGTGACGGTAATAGCTTAGCGAGAAATTGTGTTCTGCACTCGTACTTCACAAAAATAAATTAACTTTAATTATTTAGGATGTTTTTATTTTATAAAAAAAACTTCAAACTTTTATTTTGACAAAATTTAAAATTAGGATGCTATACGATTTTTTTTTTTTTTTTAAATCGTCGGAGTTACCAGTATGGGAGTACGAGCACGGGGAATGAATAAATAGAAATAAGCGCGTCGATTGTCTGAAAGTGAATGACATAACTTAGGTGACCTGGAACCATCATGACCGCTCATAAACCCAAGTGAGATCATTCAGCACTTTATTAGATATAAAAGTTATACATATTATGAACGCGACCATATGATGTCGCACTAGGTAGCTAGTTATAAATATTAATGAAATTAGCTTAATACAGAATAGAATGATGTTAATAAAATAAGTAAACTACTATAATTAAACTATTGCTAGTGAGGGCTTACAGCGATGATCTGGGAATAGACTGAATTACAGTCAAAAGAAATAGAAAGAAAACTTATCTAGAAGAATGCAGTCGACATTCCTATATGTATTTTGATCGAAAATATTATAAAAGAATTCACTCACCCGAATGATATTCATTGCAACACCTGTTGCACATTTAATGCCATACGTAAGAAAGTAGTAGATCGGTGATGACGATTCATCCACAAGGGATTCCTGCTCCACAAATAATTATAATCATAATCAGGAATTTATTTGCGAACTGCGTTCACGGACGGGAAAGATGTTGGCAACGAAGTAAACTTGAAGTGAAGTTCACACAATAATCAGCACAGAATAATCAAAATAATGAAACAAACTAACCTCAACAATGCCCACACATGATGTCAGAATTAAGATTTGTATTTTCTAAACAAACATGTAGGTACATGAATTAGTAACCAAACTGAATATTTTCATAAACTTAAAGAATGTAATATAACATATACATATGAGTTGAGATGAATAAAGAAACTGACTGGTTTATAACGTGGAGGAATAAAGGTGTTTTTATTTAACTGGCTCCATGTGGTTCCTTTTTAACGGATTAAGAATTTTCAGTTTTTTCAAATAGTTTGTTCTACACTGTAGTTTTCATCAATAGTTCAATATGGCTCTGTACGGAAAGTTAATCTCCTTCTTCGTACATAACTCGATCATTTGTTGGCGCGTAAACCCACGAATATCGAATATCGTACAGGTATTTATCCAGAAATAGCAGTTTCACTGGAATATTCTAAACTTTTCAATGTGATTGCGTAGCACTTACAAATGCTTTGTGCACTGATGATTCGGAATTAACGAGATTTGAACTAACCACATGAGACTACTGCGCACTTCACTTAGGCTTGCGGAAGGAATTTTTGTTCGGATTTCTTTTACGGAATGTGTATTTAGGTATTTTGCGTTATTGTCTTTCTTTACCCCACATCTGAACTTTAATAATTATATTTTTCATCGGTTTATTTTCTTATTTTTATTTTGTAAAAATACTTTTGATACTTTTAAACACTTTTTTCTTGAGTACTCGACAAAACGTGTTCAATCCCGCCTTGTGCAAGAATGAGTCTGCGTTATTCTTTATGGGCCATCTGATGGCCTTACTTGCAGTGGAAGGTTGAAACGGCATTATTAGTGTCGATGCAGCAGGCCAGCCGGCAGAAAAGTTGCCTTTAGAAGAATAAATCCGACTTCCTAGTTGAGAAATTCAATTTTATTTTCTAACACATGTAATCTAAGCCTTAACCATAGAGCCTTAAGCCTCCGCAGCTAGTGCTCTACTTTGTTCGCACTTTGATTTGTAATTATTGTGTTAATAAATATTAATAATAGTAATAATAATAATATTTTCTACAAAGGGAATAGGGGTTTACAAAATAATTAATAAAGAAATATCCATAATTAGTTACACTACCATCAACATCTGCTTTCCAGCGCTAAGACCAATGCAAATATGTTCTTATCATAAAGACTACTGTCAAAAATTGCCGCCAAAAAAACCAAAAGGGCGCTCACTAAGCAAAGGTCTACGTGATCAATACACCTTTCCCAATGGTGGCAAAAGTGGTGGAACATTATTAAATGAAAGAAAGAGATGAAAGTAGAGAGGAACATCGCAAGAAAAAACTTCACAGTGGACTTTAAGCTGAGAACGTATGTGCAGTGTGGTTAAAATAAACTAGCAATTTGACGCCTTTTAAATAATTTTTGGCTCGATGACAGTCAGTATTAACTTATTAAATGCTACAAAATTATTATATACTACAGGTTCAACGGCGGAAAATGCGAAAATGTGATCGTTGACGGCGTCGTGTGTACCTGCGGAGCAACATCAGTCGCGGAACCGTAACTTTGGTTTGTCATATATTAACACTATTCAGCGGATTTGAAACATTACCTGAGTTAGCATCGATAATTCTCTTGGAAGCTGTACCCACACTACTCAAAGGGTACCTCGGTACCTACTACAATAATCAACTACTTTGTCTAAATTAATAAAACTGAACGCACGCACCCATGCATTTTTAGAACATAATATGTACGTCCAAGGGTTCCCATATCATCGGCATAAACCAAACGACCGGAGGTCCGGATGATACGTTCGGCATCTTTTATTGTAAGAATGAAGATCAATTGTCGAAGATGACTGCCTTGACGGGCCCTCGAAGTTGCTATGATAGGGGCCGATACTGAAGGTATGATTTAGTCCATAAGAATAATTTGGTGAGAAATTTTGTCAAAATTTGTGGCTACGACATCAACTTCATTGCTATCTCCCAAAGCGTTCAGTGTACTAGACACGAATTTGGAATCCGTGTTGCTTTGTGGAGAGGATTGTCTTGCAGTGCAAGGACATTGTATCATACATGATGCTCTCGAAAAATTTAGGTACGCATTAGAGCTTAGCAACTGACAACGGTCCAACGTCGAAAGAAGATGATTGCTCTCAGAGACTGTATGCGTTAGACGAGAAGACGAGGTGAAGTTGCCTATTTAATTTGCTTCGGATACCACTTACTTCGAATAAGCCAGAGTCAGAGAGTCAATCAAGTCAAAGTTAGTAAGATTTCTTTGTCGGAGGTGGCGATGAGTATATAATGGGACTCATCATCAGATTGAGACCATTGAAGGTGGGGAAGATTAAAGTCCCTAAAATAATGACGTCGTCACGTGGTTTTATAGCATCACAAAGCTCATCGACTGCATCAACGGCAAGTTGGTTGGACACAATTGGTTGAGATGGGTGTAACAATACATTAGATATTAGATAGTTCTTGGGTATGACGCTTGATGCTAAAATTATATGGAAGGAGCATGTCAAGAATAAATTAAAGTGCATGACTGGCACGCACGTACATATGTACTTACAACTATACATATAAGTATACTCGTATGTTGTTAAATTGCAAATCACTCAGATTGAAAATTTAAACAAAATTGTTCGAATTTTGTTTGTTCCACAAGAAAAACAAAGCGGTGTGTATTGATGGCATGCATCCCTGCCTAACTATTTCAAGCGTCGCCAGATGCATCGGCAGAACTGCTGCACTCACTCATACGTAGGTAAATGAGCAATTTCCACAAGAGTTGAAAAGAGGGTTGATTACCAAGCTTCCGAAAAAGGGAAATCTGATGGAATGTGGAAACTGGAGAGGTATAAGCGTTCTCCCGGCCGTAGCGAAGATAATAGCTAGAATCATATTAGAACGAATTAAAGAACATTTAGGTTGAACTCTCGATGTCGAACAGTCAGGCTTTCGCGCTGGATCCTCCTGCATCGACCACATAAACACCTTACGGATCATAATAGAGCAATGCGTCGAGTACAGTACTTTGCTCAGGAGAAGCATCCCAGAAAAACTCATAGCTATTATCAAGATTACATACGAGGGTAGTAAGTGTCACGTCTTACACAATGGTAAGATGTCGGAGGATTTTGATGTCCAAAGTGGAGTACGTCAGTTGTGCATACTGTCACCGCTGTTGTTCTTGTTGGTCATCAGCGATGGACTCTGTGCCGAATTGACGGAAAGTAACCGTGGATTCTATGGACTATGTCATCCTAGCTTTAATACCTCTACTACGCTGACGATGTTTGCCAACTTTCACACCAGATAAAGGACCTTTACCTGATGGTCAAAAATCTAGAAGCTGAGGTAAATAAAGTGGGGCTTAAAATAAACATAACCAAAACAAAAACCCTGAGCACTTCTAACACCTGCGCTCAACTCAACATTGCAGGACAGAAAGTCAAGAAACTTTCTATATCTAGGATGTGTGGTCACGGCTAACAGCAAAGCTCTGGCACCAAACTGGAAGTGTGCAGCAGAATCGAGAATGTAAAAGCTGTGTGCGGAATGCTATCTGAAGTCTGGAGTAATGTTCTCAGCACAAGAACCAAGCTGCGACAACGTAGAATCAGAACTGCTATATGGGTGCAATACTTGGAAAGTGGATACCACTAACACAAACAAGCTGCAGAACTAACACAAACAAGCTGCAGAACTAACACAAACAAGCTGCAGAAATTCGTAAATAGATGTCTAAGAATTATCTTCAGGATTTTTTGGCCCAATTGTATGGAGCAAGAACTTTTAGACATTAATATATGAAGTAGAAAGTGTCTACGGCACGTAGACAACTCCATTGCGAAATATGCCAGACAGAACTGTGGGGCGCCCTAGGTAAACATGGCGCAGAATAGTGGAGGAGGAATCAAGATCTTTGGAAATGAGTTGGGGGAAGCTCAAACGCGTTGCAAAATTCCGAACAAGATGGCTTGCAGGAGTTGTTGACGCTCTATGCCCCTCGAGGGGTGAACGGTTTTAAGTAAGTAAAGTAAGATATTAAACTTTTAGACTGGCCTGTTCAGTCCCTAGATCTAAATAAGATTGAATACCTTTGGTTAATGCTCAAGCAAAGATTAGAGAATCGATCTAAATGTGGTGGGTATCGATTTGGAGCTTCTGTTTTTTTTTTTTTTGTTCGCCCACACCGAATGTTGGAAATAGTCCTTTTTATTTTTTTCTCCCGTTCCCGTGGTTACTTTCCCGTGATTATGAGTTGTGCATTACTACGGAATGGCATTTGAGAAACCCTAACTCCTGCCCATTCAATAAAATATTTCAAAGAATTTGTTTTTATTTTTATTTACATAATATGTAGGTACTTTACATCGATTCACATTTTTATGAATACATATAAATATATTTCAAGAACCATACAAAAAATCAAAGGTCAAGTCAAAAAACAATTTTATTGGTTTTATAATTTAAACTTAATGCAAAATAATATTTCACTTTAACTGAAAATAATTAATTCTATTTCTCCTTCTGAATAATAGATCTCAAAGTTTGATGATTAGTCTAACTCCTAGAATACTATTCATATGTTATCTGTTGTGTTTCGTATTGCATATAAATATTTATATTTTGTGCACTTATTGTGGCAAACTTCTACTGAAAGTTAAATGTGTTAACAATTTACTATTATCAATTGATTTGCCTTCGATATCTTTTACTCTAAGTCTGTTTCAAATGAGTTAGACCATTCTTCCTTTTTAGATCTATCATTTGCACATTTATGACAAATTTTTGAACGTATGTACAACTATTCTATGGGATTTAAATTTGTTTGGCTAATTGTGCGAATGCGGTCCAAAGAAGAGTGGTTGTGAGAAACCAGCCGTTCTTTCAGTCCATTGAGATAAATCAACTTGTGGAATATCCGTACATGGTATGATTGGATTTCTGAAAATAAAATTTAAAAAAAGGTCAAAATTATATATTATTTTGTGTAGGTACTTGGGAAATTCGTACAAGGCATTTAAATAATCTTTAAAGAGTAATGGAAATGATTTGTATTGCAGGTGGTTTCTTTTTAAAATCCATGTTATTTTGACACTGATAGCTCTTTCACGCTCAACAAATTGACAATGATTCGATTTACGTTTGAACAACGTTTTGAAATATTGAAAACTTATTTCCCAAGTGAGTCTTGTGTTGCAGAAACAGTGCGAATTTCAAAAAGAAACCAACAGATGGCCCATAATACTTTATGTTTGTGAATACAATTCCAAATGCTCTTAGCCGATCTAATATGGCTTTCGTGTTATAGCTTTTTTGTACTCTTGACAGATGGTAGACTCTCAACAGCTCTAATGTCTACACTCAAGCATACCTGGATGATGTTGCTGTACTTTTATAGGATCATCCTTAGAGACTGGCTGCAGCAAGGTGTAGATGGCCCTAGACGTGATTGATGAATGGGTGCACTACGAATGGACATTCGGTTAATTCTCTCAAACCGAGATTGTTCTCTTTCCGAAATGGAGGCAGTCTGATTCAGCCAGTGCTTTAAGGCGTCACTATCCGAATCTCAAATGAAGCTAAGTATTTAGAAGAAATCCTGGATAGGATTTTTTTTTGTCTTTGGCGCTCTTAGTTTTCTGGCATTGTAATGGCAAAACATGGGGCTTATCACCAAAAAAGGTCATATAGCTGTACACGGCAATGATAAGACCTTTCTTAGCATATGCGTCGGTTGGAAAAAGCTTTCAAGAAAATTGTTTCTCACTAAAGTTCCAAGAACAGTTGGTCTCAGCTATATGGCGCCCTTCTCTAGCACTCCTGGCTCTGCTCTAGATGCATTGTTGAACCTCTCTCTCCTCTTGATATTTATAATACGAGTTATCGTGGGCAGCACAATAAAATCTATCTTCCATCTTAAACTTCGATTACCTTGTCTTCCGTCTGACGCCAAGACATCAGATCTCCAACTGCTCACGCTCATGACTGAATTTTTCCAAAATTTGAGCCAGGAAGGAATTGTAGTCGAATTTTCACAAATGGCTTAAAAAAAAAAACAAAATAAAGGGTCTGGTGCTGGAGTCTTCGTGGAGGATGACAACATTAGGCTACACTTCTAGTTAAGTAAATATGCGTCTATCTTTCAAGCGGAGACTTATACAATCCCAATAACTATGAACTATTTTCTAAGGAATGGAGTATCTGCGTCTGTAGCGATAGCAAGGCTGCGCTTATGGCCTTGCTGTCCAAAATACATAGTTCGAGAATGCGACAGATCTCTGAATTCGGTCGCAAGGCTGAACTCAGTGAGTCTTATATGGGTTCTAGGCCACCATGGAACAACTGAAAATTATATCTCCGATGAACTTGCTGGGTAAGGTTCGGAGGAGGATTTCTCAGCATCAGCATTGGATCTTCCTGCGTCCTCGGTCATGTTTTCCATTGACGATTGCTCCCGAATATCTGTAAGAAATTCGCCGCCTCCTTGCTGTCCCTCAGTAGAAAAGACTGCAGACAACTTACTGGTGTTCTTAAGGTTCATTTCACTTTTGCCAAGCATCTTAATGTGACTTAAATGACACCACCATCTGCGATGGCTATGGAGAGGCTAGAACTCTTCCTCTGCAATTGTCCTGCCTTTCCTCTTGCCAGGCAGCAGATCTTTGGAGACGATGTGGTGTGTGCTGATACTATAAGCTATGAGTCCGTTAGAAAACTTTTTTTGTGTTTCCTGGACGTCGAATCCTGAAGCTCCCATTCAGTGATCGCGTATTTATCTACTGAGCCATAGCGCCCACACAGTATCACTATGGAGCTAGAGGAACCATAGTTAGGGTAACCGCCTTTAGAGGCACTACACAGCGAGGTGTTTTTTCCCCACTCTGGGTTCTTGTCATTTTCTTAGCTACTCGTTGAACCAATTGGAGCTTTTGATAAACGCTTCTAATGTCTGCATTTATCAGATTGCATAGGTCACTCCTAAGTGGAGAGAGCTGGGCAGGTACAAAGAAGGTGAAGAATAGCTTCCTCATCTTCTTCTTCCATACAGCTTCTACAGAAATCGTTTGAATATATGTCAACCCTTGCTTCATGCTTGCATATAGACATTGCCTAGTGATGGCACAAATTACAGCATTAATATGCAATCTATTAAGAGAAATAAAATTCTTAGAGCGTTTCAGAGATCCAGGTTAAGCCAAATCTGTTTTGTCGTACCATTTGTTCTCTCGATAGCAGTCAGCTTTAATTTAAGTTTACATGTAGAGATCGATATATCCAAGGTACATTTATCTGGTAGATTGAGTATAGTTGTTTCATGTCTGGCAAGTCTATTGCCCTTACAATTCCCTAGAATATCTCTAGGCTCTGGCAGCCTACAAAGGTGAATTTTGAACTGCTCCGCCATCTCTATAAGAGACGATCGGCAATCTAGACCTGTAATTGAGTTTAGAGAAAACGATTCCAAGGACTTGATTGCTGCTTAGCGGAAAAGAAGCCTAAGTGCATAATCTGCCAGGACAAGGAATCTGCTTAATCACGTCACAGGAAGTGATGTTTCCAGAACGATGGAAGAAGAAAAACTAGTATTAATCCCCAAAAGTAACAATACCCCTGGGATATATTATCGTTTCGCCCACTCTGTTTGTTGGATACGGCTGAACAAATTCTGAAAAGTATCATCACCAATAGTTTGGAAGCAACAATTGACAGAACGCAGGATGATTGACAGAACATCAGTCACGGTCAACGATAGATGCACTCCGAGTATTAGTTGACACGGTGAAAAAAGCCATTGAAGGCAGAAGATGGAGGGGTGGTGCTAAAACGTGTTGTGCTATAATCACGTTGGACGTCCAAAAAGTATTCAACTCTGCGAACTGGAAGCACATATTGGAAGCCCTTCTAAATATGAGGGTATCAACATACATCACGAAGATAGTGATAGATTACTTCAGACAAAGGATACTGATATATGATGCAGATGATGGCCCCAAGGAGTATACTGTCGTAGGAGGGGTGCCACAGGGTTTAGTGTTGTGTATATGATGGGATATTCAATCTATCTTTACAAGAAGAAGCTAAGATCGTAGACTTTGCGGACAATATTGCAATAGTTGTGGTCACCAAACTACTGAACGAAATGGTCCAAATAAGCAACGACACAATCGGGATTGTGTAACGCTTGCTTAAATCTATGGGTATAAAACTAGCAGAGCATAAAACGGAAAAGGTACAGAAAGAAGCCGGAAACAATTACTCTTACGTCGAAGCAAGCCATCAAATACCTACATGTCATGATTGAGTATGGGGTATGTTAGTGCCAAAGTCTCACGAGTGAATAATGCACTCATTCATATCATGCCAAATCATGGAGGGCCGAGATACAGTCGAACGCGGCTTTTGGTCAGAGTGATTATATCTGTGGTGCCAATACTGGAGCCATGCAAATTAAGTCGTATAAACATCTGTGTACTTGCAGGATTACTCCCAATAGACATATTGGCTGAGAAGTTTCAAAAATTATATAAAATGAGGAACCAGGAACCTGTGTTAACCGGTAGCGAAGTAAACTCATCAAAGAGAGCAAGCAGTATGGCAAAATAGGGGCAGCCTTGGAACATGTCAGGTAAAGGCCGATGGACATATAGTCTCATTCCTCATTTATTGAGACATGGACATGCCGCAAACACGGTGACGTGGGTTTTTTACATAACACAACTACTAAGTAGACATTGATGCTTAAATGCGTATCTCCACAGATTTAAGCATCAAAACTCTCTCTACTGTCCGTATTGCATTCAAGTTCAGGAAGATGTGGAACTAAAATGGATGCAGGGGAAGGTGCGGACATTTTTCCAAAGCACTTGGATTGTTAAAATCAATTAGACTCCTGGACTACAGACGTGTTTTCCAGGCGCAGGTTCTGGCAGTGACAATAGCCACCCGGAAAGCGGTAATGATTTCCGATCATAGGGGCGTATCGGTAATTAGAAAGCTGATGAGCTGGTGAGCAAACGTTCGGCAACCTCAAGCATAGTAGGGTATAAAGCGATCTAAACAGCGAGCATTATGTGGCGTGCGTTAACTTCCGCAAGGAAACTGTGGCCACTCTATAATAATTGTATAGAGTATGTATTGTAGAATCCGGTGGGGGAATCCGCTAAAGTGTATTATTCCCCACACAAATACCAATTTGAAGAGAAAATGAAGGGAATTTCCGATTCCAACGGGCTGAGAATTCAGCAGATTTAACGATTCCGACAGCCTCACCGATATTAAAAACCGCACGTCAGTTCTGGCGTAAATCCCTAAATCTAGGCAAATAGGGCGTCTCTATTTTTTTAAAACCGGGCTTAAGAAAAAGGACAAATTCTTCTTGCAGATTTAATTTTTAAAGAAAAACTTTACTTACGCTTTGGAAACAGTGACAAACGCGCTAGGTTGAATTGATGTAATTTGGTTTCCATCATCACACAATAATCTAGCCATACTGGCCTTTCGAATTTCTTGAAGTTGTCCTAGGAAAAGATTACCATTGAAAGATGAAACAGATAATAAAAAAGAATTACTCCTTACCTGTTGTGAATCCTGTAATCCTATCTCCACTCTCAAAGAAGTACCGATCTCCAACACGAGTTCTAAAGAATTGTTCGGTTAAAATGCACAGGAACGTTGGACCAGCCAAGGCTCCAGCTACATGAGACTCTAATGATCCACCTACAGTCAAATCAACATCCTCAGGGCTTGCATAGAGACTTTGTAGTTTCTCTACGACCTAAAGTAGAAAAAATAAAATAAGTCTTCGTAATGATAAATAGAGAAATAAGTGTTACATCCGAATCAATCAAATCTGTGAAATCCTTCCATGTAACAGCCCTTCTTAAGCCACAGAACTCCCTCAAATCATTGTACGAAGCTAAACCGTGATCACGATTACGTTGAATGTCAAAGGCACGCAAGTCTCCACCGAATGGCATATTTCTTCTAAACAGGAAGTGCTTGATCTGGAAATTTTAGGAGAACAGTGAGATAGGGAAATGATTGCTTTGAGATAAGCAATATCCGATATCGGACATACGACGTCGGATATCAGACCGAAAGTCAATAAAACTCATTGCGAGAGTTTGAATGTTTCCAGCGTCTGATATACGTCGCTAAAAGTATTTGAAATTGGATATCCGATGTCGGATACCAGATTAATGTAAAACCGGTCTAAGGAATGTTCATCGGTAAAAATGGCATATTGATCCTCATAATTTCGTACCTCTCTATCAAAATTGATATCGGTAAGTTCCTCGGGTTGTGTGGCCATGCCTCTTGTCAACGAATCGTAGTTATCTCCTACTTCGATAATACCAGGACGATTGAGCCAGTCGCTGAGACGCAATGAGCCAGTAATAGTCCTCAACTCAGAGATTAAGCTGCAAATAGAAATACACTTGTTATTTCTATCAAAAGGTTACACAACTTCCACAACTCACTCTAATCTACCCTCGATCTGTGAATGGAAGTATCTAAATGCCGCAGTAGCGTGTTCGTTGATTACAGACGGATCGATACTCGGATCGTAGTCATTGACAGGACTTCCCGCAGGCACCTTGTAGATCAACCTATTCTTCAGCATGTTATCTGTGCCCAAAAAGATCGGCAACCACTCGTAGTAGCTTATCTGTTGGTACTGTGCAATGTTGATCTTTCTCGCTTCCTGGAACAACACTCTATCATCCCAGTGTGGATTTAGCTTGGCCAGTGCTCCAGCAATACGATTGTGCTCTCTAAGTAGTACAGTTTGGAGAATCGTCAAGCCAGGATTTTGATTCACACGTATATCTCCGGCCAAGTAGCAAACTTCATTTGCATCTTGCACATCACAATCGGTGGTTACATTGGGTGTCCTTGGCAACCACTGTCCACCGTTACGTTCCTCGACAATCATCTGACCACCCTGGAATGAACGAATAACGCGATTCTGCTCGATGGAGTTACCATAGACCAACGACAAGTCCATGTAACTGGTCACAGCAGTCAATTGTTCGGCCGGTCCCCCATTGTAGTTGCAGTTCACGTCAATATCGGTGAGAGTTCTAACGAATTCCATACACTGTCGGCCAGTCTGTGAGTGTGCTGGGTCATGTGGTGGAGTCACAATAGGGAAGCAGGTCTTGTGAGCTGTCTCCTTGCCTATGAGTTGGCCATCGGCTGTACAACAAGAGATAGTGTGCTTCTCTGAAAGGCGACAAAAACAATTAATTTTAAGAGTCCTAAGCCAAAAACAGAAACCAAAAACCCACTTGATTGTGTACCACCGGCTTGCATGCTCATGTCGTGAGTGATTATTTGACCCCATTGCATGTTGACGAGTGTAAAATCTGGATCTGGAACATCAAGCTCTCCGAATACAACCAGCGACACAAGTCGAGCATTCGGTAATGGTTCTCTGGTAATAGAACGTGTTGGCTGTTGGATTCCATCGCCATATTTGGCCGACAATAGACGAGAGTATCTGAAAATTGAATTCAATTAAACGGCTGAAACATGGATAGAGATGTAGGAGAGGAATAATACTTTGAATTGGCTATGCCCAATTGTGGATTCCCCAAGTTGTTGCAAGAACCATCTAATGTACGATATGGTAGTTCTCCGCATGCTGGTGGTGCGGTACCACAAGATGCCGCACCAGGTATTGGGAACGTTGGACCGTAGGGGCTGGCGAATGCAGCAAATGGATTTGGTGCCTGTGATGAGACTTCAAAATGTGATGGCGGTGGTGGTAGTGGACTAAAAGGGGGAACAAATTAATTTAAGCTTAGAAATTTTAAGCTTTTCTATACGAACCGAGGGTAGCCTCTTGCGTGGTATGAGCTCGGCGTTGGGATATGATATCCACTGAATGCACCTGGCTGCTCATGGATCACATTGTATTCGGATGTAGACACTTTAATACTGTAAGATGAGTGGATGATTTGTATAAGCAGTAAGAGTACTGCTGTAGATAGCGTCATCTGAAAGGAAAAATTCGATTAGTATGTACAGAATTTGGATGGCTATTGATTAACTTAAAATGCTAACGAAATATATAGGCGTAGCTTTGAAACTCTGATATTACTGGAACCACTATGAGCTAACAACATGCTCTTGGAAACAATCCCCAAAACATGACACCGATTCCTATCAAGGATTTTTGTTACCTCATGAAACCTTGGGGATTAGTTGGAGAGAACAGGAATTGTTAGCGGCTTTAAAAACACAACTTAAGAATGTAATCTTTAATCGCATCGTCATTAAAGAAGTACCAGATACTCGAGCTATCAATCACGAGATAACCTTCATCACCGGTGTATGTAGGTTTATGCTTCAAATAAAAGAAGCAAAGGAGATAACCAAGCTAGAGGATGGGGGGGAAATACACCCTGCATAGAAAGAACTAGGCGTATATATATAGTTTCCCAACTCAAGCACTTTGATGATTCATGTAATCGAAACGAAATTTTATAAAAGAGCCAAGCAATGAATACCTGGCTTCACACCTAGAATGCAGGCTTTACAATGTAGTGCAGAAAATCCAGTCAGCAATAAGCAGGAAGAAATAGCGCAGTTGCTTAATCGGGTGAATAAAGCAGTACTCATATGGGGACGGCTATTAAAATACTATAATACAAACCTTCACGCTATCGCAGATATGTATATAAACAAACTTTTATTATTCTATTAGCTGAACTAATCGAAGAAGCAGCAGTGTAACCAAAAGCCTGATAGATGGCCACAACTTATGTCAACGCCCGTGACAAATTTGAAGGTTCTCTGCTGGTATCACATGAGGATCAGATAAGAAGATATAATATAATATAAAGTGAATTATTCCCACTTTCGGAAGAGAAAGGAAAAATGGGATCTTCCCCTTGTATATGGAGTTGTTCCGCAATTGTGTTCAGTTTTTCAAAATCAACTTGCAATAAATTTTTATAACACATTAAAAATATTTCATAAATGAAAGACATAACACGGTATTCAATATTTCGGTAAAAATGTATTCAGTTTAAATAAATGTATCCATGTATCCAAGTCTGAATAAAGTGCGCCACTGAGTCGCAAGTACTTTCACTTACGGTTCGAAATTTAAACAAAATCGTTGAAATATTTTATGTTTGTTGACATTTTCTACAACTTGGTATGCCACGATCTGTATATTGCTTATATCGAAGTTGGATTTGGAATATACCCAGCTCAACTCAAATATGAAATTTGATAAAAATCTTTTTTAGCAAATCGATTTTTCCATCATATTAAAGTCGAACATTTCCAGGAAACAAATACTTATCCTTAGATGTAGGTGTAAGTAAAAAATGTATCCTTTTGGATACAGAACGTTAGACGAGAACTGTTACAAGCTTCCGCGAGCCATGACCTCTCATCGCATCATTCACCTATTACGAGTATTATCACATTCACATACCTCAAAATAACCCAAAACAGTCTCAACAAAATAACAAGTAAGTGAGCTGAAAAATTGGCTGCACTATCGAAAATACATTAGCTCACATTTGCAACCCAATACAATAACAAGGATATATTTAGATACAGCAATCCAACAGTTCAATAACGTTATCACCCAGGCGGCATTTCATTCAACCGCTAAACAAAGCAACAACAATAACAAGGTTAGGTAGTCACACGAAATACTTGAAATGCTACGTAAAAAACGGAAACCGAGACGAGAATGGAAAAAATCTGCCTACGAACAATGCAAGTGATCATTCCCTTTAGAAAGTAATCAAAAAGATGAAAGCCCAAAACAGCGAGATGTACAAATTAGACTACCAGACGGAAGTTGGCCAAGAAGTGATTCATAAAAGGGAGGAGCATTCGCTATCCATTTAAGTAAAGTCTTCACACCAAATCCAACTCAAACAAACAACCAAATTCTACCAATAATCCCAAGAAAATATAAAAAAAAACCCATAGTTGTAGATCAAGATTACCTGACTAAAGTTCTCAGAACGGAAGTAAATCTAAAGAAAGCCCCGCCTATGACTTAATCACAGGTAAAATGCTCAAAGAACTGTCTGGCATTGCTATTACCCACCTGTTTCTTGTATTTAACAACATACTACGCCTGGGATACTACCCCAAAAAAATAGAATACTTCTCGATACCAAACCCTGGAAAAGACCAAACCCAAGAAGGTATCCTTATATATGGAAAAGTTTTTGAAAAGCTACTACTATCGAAACTAACACCTCACCAACGAAACAACCTCTCCACCAATTTGGCTTCCGAGCAAAGCATGGTACAGTGGAATAGGTCCACAGAATAATGTCTAAGGTTAGAAAAACGAAAGTTCTGATCAGCTTTTTTCTTAGATGTCGCCCAGGCTTTCTATAAAATCTGGCATACAGGACTGATCTTCAAAATCAGAAATGTTCTACCGCCTAGCGTTAATAAAATCTTTGAGTTCTATCTCAGAAATCGAACTTTTAGAGTGTAATGCAAAAAAAAAACCCTATTTCTAAGGAATATTGCAGACAGGCATAAGTACCTAGAGGAAGCGTTTTGGGTCTTCTCTTGTACCTAGTATTTACCTTTGACCTACCAACAGATAAAAAGCTAACCACTTGCAGATGACACAACGATCCTAAGCACTTATGACAATCCTTTAACTGCAGCCCAAAGTCTAGACAACCACCTTAGACGTGTAGTAAAATGGCTGTCAATGTGGAGAATAAAGGTTAATGAGACAAAAAGCAGCCATATCACATTCAAAGCACTTCATGGAAATATATAAGGCATTTTTAACAGGGATGTAGTTCCTGTAAGCTTCAAAAATGTAATTTCCCGATATTCAAGAAAGGAGATATTGGCGATCCTAATACAAGGTGGGGCAAAAGTAATATCATAATGTGAATATGCCATAATTTTTGTAAATGGTGTCAAATGTCATTGTACTTTGACATTTATGTTGTAGACAGATAGAGAATTAGTTGACAACAAGCAATGGAGCGATACTCACCTGAAGAACGCAGAATTATTGTTGCTGCTTATTTGACCAATTTCCGGTCTGTTTTTTTATCTGAGATTTTGAATCACCAATTTCCGGGCCGTGTGATCTCCCGTTTTGGCGATTTGAACTGGCCGGCCAGATCGCCAGATGTTTTGCGAGCAACAATTCAAAATGCCGTAAAACGAGCACAAATGTGCATCTCCTCAAGAGGTGGTCATTTGACCGATATCATTTTTTCAACTTAATGTCATCGGTGTGCGATGGCGAAGAAATGTCCAACTGGATTCGGTCAAAAAAGGGAGTAAAGCAGGGGTGTCTCCTGAGCCCGCTTCTGTTCTTGATCTTCCTAGATGACCTGGTGAAACTTCTTTTGAGGGGAATTTTATTCAATGGACTCACTATCAAACTTTTATACGCCGATGACATCGCCATAATAGCGGAAACTGCAAATATGTTGCAAATTATGATAAACCGGTTGCAGCAGTACTGCCGCTGGTGGAATCTCATAGTCGGTATTCGAAGGTACACAAGAGAAGAAAAATGGACCTGGGGAAACGAAGAGATAAAGAAAGTGAATGAATATAAATATTTTGGGGTCACCATTACAGAGCAATTGTCATTCAAGAAACACCTACAAGGAAAGCTGAAGGAGACAAAAACGGCTTTTAACTGTAAATGGAGAGGTATACTGGGTAAGAAGAACATAGTTACAAGTGCGAAGTATAACATTTTTGAAGCTGCCATGAGGTCCATTATCTGTTATGCCGAGTAAGTATGGGAATATTTGATTACGAAGAAGTGGAGAAGTTATTGCGATACTTCATAAAAAAAATATTCGGATTACCAGAAAATACGCCGACACATGACACACCTGGAGACTGGTTTATCACTGTTGTATATCTTCACAATGAGAATGCATTTCACTTATATTTATAAGAAAAGTTATGACTCTACCAATACTGCGGCTTCCAAATATCGTGAGAATATACGTACATAGTTACGTCGCAGAGAACTACAGTTCTTTAGGAAAAGGACCAGACGAGGAAGCGAGCATAATGATCCGGTAATATTGGATAACGTAACAATTTGGGAAAATATACTTAAAATGCTATTAATTAGGATTCAAGTATGTATCTTCTTTTGCTATGTATACTGAGAAGGCAGGAACTGCATTATGACCTTTAGATACACTTTTGCTTCTGAAAAAAAAAAAAAAATGGATACAATTGTATCTATGTGGTAACACTGTCGGTGCAGGACATGTAGGTGCCCCTTAAAGCCTGATTATTTTTTTTATAGAAAACTTGTAAGCTTTCTTCATTGTTAGGAGCATCTGTAGGTATACAACACCTGATCTATAATAAAGCAGTATATTATTTATGCCACATTTGATGAGTAACATTTATTGTTGAGCAATTTGCAGGTTTTTTCTCCCAGCAATCAAACTTGAATGACATGAAGGTGGTTGACATTACATTCTTACTGTTACCAGAGCTAATTATGAATAAAGCAATATTCACACAATTAAAATTATTTGCACATGTATTTGCTTATTATGCGACATGATAACAATGTGAGAAAATAAACATTTTTCGCATGGATTCTACAAGAAAATCATGAAAATCGTTTTGATTGCTAATGAAGGCTATACAAATGAAACCAATAATTAGTTGGTTTAGTTACGAGTATTAGTTTCAACACACACTATGATTGAATGACGGATAAAGTGTCGTATTTTATGTCTAAGAAGTTACACAATTAGTTAAGTGGAATACTATCGTTGGAGTTATAAAGTGAATTAAGTGGCTCACTTCCATAATCAATTAGAAAGTGAACCGATATTGTAAGAACCGTGTATTTGTAATAATCTGATAATGAATTTGCATTTATGCTCGCATTTCTAACCTAATTCATTCAACATTCCAGTGGACGCCAACAATATTTGCATAAAGTATCGCTTTATCATTATTAGACGCATATGTATCTCACACTAATAAACATTTGATGTTTTATTATACAAATACCTATTTTACTTCTATTTATAACGCATAAAATGTAACACCGATAACGACGAAGTCGTTTTTAATGCGGCTTATTTCCATTTAATTGAAAATTATTCTTCAAAACTTTTAAAACATATCACTGAATGGCTTGAGAACTGAAGATACATATAAATGGTGATTTAATTGAAGGTTACAATTTAAATCTGACACTACTGTGGTTCTGTCAAAGATAAACAGCTGACATTTGATATCTGTAAATACTAAGCATTGGACGTGTTCCAAGCACACAAAATTTACTAGCCATTAGTAGCAAAAACTTGGAACGGACTTTTAGCCTTACAACATCTTATAGCTACAAACTCGCTAGATTTACTAGAGTTGGGTAACTATTGGTGTCATCACTTTCGATAATTCTCGATACCATTCAATTGTTTTCATTGAACCTATTAATAAAGTCTAGTTCAACTAACAAAAAACAGTCTTAGGCCGTGTAAAATGTTAGTAAAATTTTAACTAGGTACTAAAATTTTGTCAAGACCTAACATACTGAACTAAAAACTGACTTAGAAATTTTTAATTAGTGTCTAGAATAATGTACGTGTACAATGTCATTCGACTTTAGTTACCAACAATTCAGAAATCTTTTCGATTCGATTCGGTTTCGATTTTCGATTTTTTATTCTATCGAAGACATTGGGCAGTCTAAAATTAAAATTAATCAAATTCGATAGATCTGCAATGGAAAGCTTAGTTTTTAATTGAGAAAATTAATTCATTATTATCGATAGATTTGGCTAAGTTGAGGTGACTGTCAGCAGAAAGACAACACACTTAGACCAGTAATAGGTCCATTGTGATACCACATGGATTTGGGACGCGGCCTCTAGCCTACTCGTTGAACCATTTCGATCTCTGATGAAGCGTAGAAAGTCCCTAACGTCTATATTGTTCAAACCATTTAGGTCGTTGAAACAGAAGGTTCCTAAGTGGAGTTTCCTTTTTGGAAGAGAGCTGGGCAGGTGCAAAGAAGGTGAAGAATAGTCTCTTCTTCCTCCTCGTCCCTGCAGCTTCTGCAGAAATCGTTAGAGAAGACGCCAAGCCTTGTTGTATGCTTGCCAATGTCCAGTTATGACACCTATAACAGCACTAATATGCTTCCTATTTAGAAAAATCAAATTCTTAGAGCGTTTCAGATCCAGCATAGGCCAAATCTGTTTTGCCGCTAGACAAGTTGAACCTCTTGTCCACCTAGAATTTGTCTTTTCAATAGCATCCAGCTTTAATTTAAGTTTGCATGTAGCGATAGGCATACCCAGTGGACTTTTGTTTGGAAAGATGGGCATTTGTTGTTCCATGTCTGGCAAGTTCGTCAGCCTTACAATTCCCTGGAATATCCCTATGCCCCGGCACCCAAATTAGGTGAATATGAAACGGCTAAAGGATTTATATAGGACGACTCCAAGGATTTGATTGCTGCTTGGCTGTCTGAAAAGATGCGGATATCAACGGACGATATCACGTTACAATGGTTTGAGAGACGAAAAGAGAGGTTTAAATTAAGCCTATCAGAGAAGACACCACCACCCACCCCGTCGTTAGTTTTTGAACCGTCGGTATTATAATGTACCGACTTATTTTCCGTAAAACCACCTTCTTTTTTTTTTTAATTTGCACGTGTCAAATGGGATATGAATAGCCTTTTACTCATTTTTTTAGGAAACGGGCGTTTTGTGGAAACGTGAAGAGACAGAGAGAAAGACAGATTGGTGTAGTTGGTTTGAAACTCAGGTGGTATTAAGTTTCAGCGAACTACAAGGGTGGCGTTCAGATGACTGGGAGTATTTTTAATTTGCTGTTATTGTCGTTGCTTATGATTCACAGTATTTTTTCCGTCCTCCTGATGTCATCATCACATCAAGTTGCATTTTAGCCATATGACCACTCTACTGCCAGTGTTATGCCTTCAGAGTAGAGTTGACATAAGCTTTCGCAATTGATCGACTTTTCTATGTATTTCATGCGAAATAAATTCTTGACATCAGGATTCGAACCGTGAACCTGCAGCGTAACAAACGATGATGTTACCACTACACCATGACCACCTAGAATGCCCTGGAAGGGACGGTAACTTGGAAGTTTTTGACAAAATTTATCTTGGGTTAGCTTTAGGGCGAATAACTGAGTTAGCTGCCATTTGTCTGCCATAAATGTCGAGGGGTGTTAAATGAAAAAGAATGTCCATTGCTGCGGAACGTGTCGTTCGCAGTGCTTCGCTAATGCACAGAAAAGCTGAACGTTGGACTTTGCTTAATAACTTCTGGTTTATCGCCTTATCCAAGGGAATCCCCCAGACAACTACCCCATACATAAGGATCGATCTAATGACCGAAATATAGAGTGAGTTAATCTGAGTTGTAAGCCCCATTTGCTCCCAATGGCTTTTTTGCAAGAGAAGAGTTCGACAGTAGCTTCCTTAACTTTTTCATGTATTTTAGTTTTCCAACTTAGTTTCCTATCCAAAATAATACCCAGATATTTTGCTTCGTTGGAGAAAGTTAAGCTTGTTCCATTAAGGGATGGAAGGTCAATAGGTGTGTTTTGTGGGTATTCACTCCTAGACCACACCGAGCTGTTCATCTAGATTCCTTATTCGCTTATTCAAAGCCTTTTGTAGGAGCTCTTTTAAGGTAGTGAAGTGTTTACCAGAGACTGCTATAGCAACAATTATTATATATTTTTTTTTTTTTTTTAAATATCGATCGATCCTATCCTTAATGAATTGTATCGACAGATGACGTTTTTCTCTTTTTTCTATCTTCATTATCCTGCTAGCGCTAGTAGCGGAAAGTATCGACGGCCCTGTCATTTTGGTACAAAAAGTCGTTTTGCTACATTCAACCAAAATGCGCCGATTGACATTTCATATTTCAAAATTATGAATGCGAGCGATTTTTAGAGTAGTTCAGAAAGTTTTACAAGAAAATCGATGGGCTATTCCCTTCAGATTAATCATGCGTAAATTTGTTGTAGTTTTAGTAGGGCTGTTGGTTGTCATTGAGTAGTAACTCTACCTTTCAGGCTATCAGTTGACACACAAGCCACAGACTCTCGCAGCCCTGAAATGAAAAACATTAGACAAGAAATAGAGAATATGACGGCAAATTTGGATAAACCAACATGGAGGCCAACATTGGAGCGATATCGTCTTCAATGAAAAAAAATTCAAGGATCAAATAAAAAAAAAAAAAAAAAAAATCATCGTTTTTTCATTTAGATACAACTTATAGCTAAATCAAATTGGGTCAATACTTTTGCGCCACCTTGTAGCTTACTCGTTCCTCGAGTACAGGCGGACGTGTGGAAGACTATGAGAAAGCTGAAACCTCAAAATTAAAGAATAGGTCAGTTACGGGGGAGAATCTAGCATGATCTGCTTTGGCATTTCATCGGAGACTGGAAAAAAATTTCTGGCACCCGGGGCAGATGTTTGATTAATCTTTCCTTCGAGATACAGAATAGTGCAAGAATTTATAAACATACCTTCGTTGCGATAGCTTAGCGTGGTTTCAGCACTTGATTTTGTAATCATCGGTGGAAAGAATTAAACAGAAGGGGTCTTGTGCAACGTTTCTCTACTAGTGTCACTTGATTATCCATAGCCAATAGTTGGTTAAAAGC
Organism: Pocota personata; assembly: GCA_963082735.1. Lineage (NCBI taxonomy): Eukaryota > Metazoa > Arthropoda > Insecta > Diptera > Syrphidae > Pocota > Pocota personata. The sequence continues at coordinate 193,327,305 of OY720429.1, read as the reverse complement.
ACTCTCATATAAAAAAATTTAAGGAATTGCAATAAACTTCTAAAAGGCTAAAAGCCATCCGGAATGCAGTTTTTCAAGGTTGTTTAAAGTAACCAGGTCGTCAACATAAACATTGCATCAATTACCACTAAGCAATATCGAATTTCAGTAGTCCATGTTCCCACATCTAGTGGCTCCTAACAACTCTTCACCTGTCAATGAACAAACAACTTCATTGTTATTATGTGATTTTAAACAGTAGCAATCAATCACATAGAAACAATCAATTTTCTCGGCAAAAACTATGCAACTTTTTTTTCCATCAACAATGCATAAATTCTGTCGATTCAGGCACATAGATTATCCAGCATCTCGTTGCATGCACTTGCACATGTTCTATTCCAAAATCACAGCTCTCAGGTTCGCCAGCATATTTTATGAAGTGCTGAAGCTTGTTATGCCGCTTAAGTGGATCATTGGGTTAATCTAATCTAACAGCACTTGCACTCTATATCCCGGTCTGGCCGATGTCTACACTGGTCCAGCCAGCCATGGTGTTCATGTTGCTGACATTACGCAATAATCGTTTTCTGCATAGTTTTTTTTACTATCTAGATACTTTTTGTTTGGTACCCAGAATTGGTTTCATGGATGAATGATACAGATACCGCAATTGAGTGCACCACTGGCGCGTTGTTGAACCTGCAACAAACCACAGACGCAATGATAATAATTTATGAACTATGCGACAAAAAAAATGAAATGATTTCGGGTATACGAGTAGTGAGTATTTGTTTGGTTTGGCACTACTCTCACTCGATTTATTTTTAGTTTCGAATAAATTGCGTAATATAAATTCGAGCACGCCGCTCAGATGAAGAGCAAATAAGAAAACCATGTTGTTAAGTTTTAATTAATGAGTGCTACCAATGATTGTAGTGTAACGCGGTATGATTATTATTTATGTTGGTGCTGTTATTATCGTTAAGTTGTGTTAACATTTTTGATGATCTTGGAAGTTAAGTTGCTGCAAACTTTGCGTGCCTAATTGTTGTTAGTGGTGAGAAGCTCGCAAATTTGAGAATGATGATGATTAGTGGATGTGGTGTTATTATGATAATAACTATGAAATTCGTTGACACGAATGTGCCCTACATTCCATGAAAACTTGACCCGGTTCGAATAAGGTCTAGGCTATACTTTGAACAGTTTGCCTAGGAGGATGAATCTTTCACCGATAAAATACTGTGAACCACGCTATTGATGACATTCAAAATAATACTGTCGATAGTATACAGCCTTGGTGGACTACATTTATGAAATCAAATTCCTCTACATCACGCATCATTACCGATAGATACTTCACGATCATTACCGATAGAAATGAAAACCTTGTCGACAGTGCTATAGATTTTTCTTAATGCGATCGAGATTAGTTTTATCAGTGACCAGTCTTTGGGGCGAAAAGTCGCAAATACTGCTCCAGTTTTAGCATTTTGCTAAAATGCGTTTGGTTGCCAGTTTGAGGATCATTCCATTCCTTCAGTCCTCAGAGAATATATCCCAAAATTCTTTCTGTATTTGGCCGCAAGAGGCCAGCTAATGCTGTCGTAAAGTTTACGACTGTCGAAGTCTTAGGAATTGCCACCTGTCATCTTTGTGTGTTTTATTCTTGCTCTCGAACCGCCCGAAAGATGACGTCACCAAATATTGCTTCTACAAGCTCCTCAACCAAACCTATGAGATATGTTATAAATATTGTCTTTGGATTGCCATTAAAGATTTTAACGCAAACGTAAGAAAAGAAGGTTGAAAAGTTAAGCATACTCCACACCATTATGCGACGGAACGACATATCAGCTTAACTTGTACAATGGGCACGTTCAGTACTCAAGGGACAAAAAGCTTCAGTCAAACTCTAACATATTGAACGTCAAGTTCACTAGAAATGTAAGCCTATTTATTATTTCTATTTTAACCTGATATTCCTCTTTACAATAAAATCGTATGTATCTACCATTAAAATATTTATGAATGAATTATTTAACAAAATTCTGTAGAAAAATAATCAATTTCACTAGTTCGCAGATAAATGTACACAAAAATAGATTTCGTAACCAGCTGATTGTCTTAAATTTTAGGGAGAAATTTTTGACTAAAAATCCAGGTCACTACCTCACAAAAAGCTCACTTAGTTTTTGCAGTCAAACAAATCAGAGCCTACTGACCAGTTAGTCTCTAGAATTCTGAAAGTGCCCAATCTTATGAATAAATACCCAGGTTGACAAAATATAAGTAGTTTTCCAGCAGCTGAAATAATAATCAAGCATAGAGGATCGCGTTCTATGTTAAAAATGAAGTGAGCTTCCAGCTGAAGCAGCAATTCGGGAACTCAGACAACCCCGTCTTCCATGTTTTTGTGTCAAATTTAAAATAGGAAAGCGTAATTCGCTTCCTCCTCCTATATAGAAACCCGGGTTCAGAAAATGACTAAATATTTAACCACATCGACCAAATTTCTGAGTTGAAAACTAGTATTATTTCCCATAATCCTACAACCGAAATCGTTGTTGTGGGAGGTTTTAATGTTCATAATTCTAGTTGATTTCGCCGCTCTGAACCAACAAGGTCGTCACACAGAAATCTTCGCTGAGCTTAACAACCTCACTCAGTTATTAAACAAAGTGACACGCATACCTGACGTTGACAATCACGACGAAAACAGGCTAAACCTGTTTTTAACTTTTCTTCCGGATAAATATTCTGTAACAGTTTCTGATCCACTTGGAAGGACGTATCATTGTCTGGTGTCAGCTAAATTCTCGGACACATATCTGCTTTCAATCAGACAAAAAATACCCTGGAAGAACAATATCATTAAGATAATGCATTCGTTCTTCAAGTCTTTCAATTGGTCTCTCTGCTTCCTCAATAGAGACGTGAATGCCGTCGCTGACATCATTACAAACCTAATATTACTTGGGAATGCGCTCCTTTATTACAAGCAAATCAGTTAGCCTTAAAGAAAAATAAGAACTTTGGTTTAATCCTACATGTGAAGTTGCTATCCGAAGAAAGGAGGAGGGCGACAACCACCTTCTGAGGAAAACCATAATTCCGGGCTCGAAATGATTGCAACGACAATATGCTAAATTCGAACGTGACTTTATGAGTGATTCAAAAAGTACTGCAATGTCCCAAATCCAGCAAATACTTTTGGTTTTTCGTTAAAAGAATTAAAGGTTCTGCCGAATCGACCATCCCAGCACTTGTTCTTCAACTATAAAAATATCATGGACTCCAAAAAGAAAGCTAATCTGCTTGCTGCAATATTCGCAGCAAATTCTACCCTACCTGACAGTTCTCTCTCTCTCCACCTATGTTGAATCCGGTTCTTTAGTACAAATATTTTTTCGAACCCGTTCAGTAGTTCGAATCATTAAAGATCTCAATTGAAACAAAACTTCTTGAAGAGGTGTTCTTCTACCCTGGACAAACCTTTACGTACGCTCTTTCAGCTATCGTACTCCATAGGCATTTTTCCGGATAAGTGGAAACTTGGGCACGTTCAGCAACTGACAGAGGAAAACGCTCAACCTGGACTATCACAACCACCATATCGGATCAAAATTAAGGGAAAATAGCACCATCAAGCTAGAAGACCAAGAAAGCTGATTTAGTTGAAGAACTATTCAAGGGTCTCATATCTTCATTATTGTGTACAAGATCCTGCTTAAGGCCTTTTAGGCCATTATTATCTTTAGTAAAAAAAACTTAGTATGCAATCGTATTTCAAACGAGATTATTACTTCAGATATGAAATTTTATCGAAATCGTTATACCCCCCGGTGTACCCCCCTCAGTGGTATCCGTGCGCGTGTTAAACCTAGAGTTCAATATCTTATCTACTTTTATGATATTCATGAAATGAACGGGCTTAATGTGGAAGTTCTATGTATCTATGATTTAAGAACAGATAATGGTCATCATAATCGGCCAATTGAGCAAAGAATTCAAGCACAATCACGAACAATCGGTAGTGTGCATTGAAGGCATTAATGTTAACGACATGTACAAGAAAATGACATGCAGATTGCCCTGTCTGCCTTCCGTATGGCATAATTTTTAACATCTTCATTAATGGAACCCTCTACGTGCGAACGGAGGAGCGCTTAACTAATTGTTTAAGAGTTGTCGGAGGCTCCTAAAAGTTGATGACTCCAAGATGAACATCGGTACAGATTTTCCGAACAACTAGGATTAAACTTTTTCTTTAGGATTAAGCATGAATGCAACTGGTTTGAGTCGAGATTACAGTTATATTTTAAGCGGCAAAAACAAAAACAGTACCTACCGTGGAGAATGTCGACGCTCTTGCGGCTATTAAAACACACGTCACCAGCGAATCTGATAAAACTCTGCTAGTTGCAAATAGTGACCGTTTTATCTTGTAAGGAATGAGTCTGGATAGTATCTATCTCATTTTTAAGAATCCTAAACAGTAGGTGCATTCTCTGAGAAGAACAACAACACTTTCACCATTCTTTGATACGAAGGAATTTTTTTCCTTTGATTGGACTAGCTACGTCTGGCAACCTAATTGGCATTCGCTAAAAACATCTTGGGTTGTAGGAATAAGAACGAAATCGTATCTGTTTGTTATGCGAATACCCTGACAGGGAGTTGATGATTCTTGGCTCTTCGATGTGCTTGGGGACTGCGTAAAATCAACCCGAGTGATGTCGTGAAACTCACACATGACCCATGTCACACGTATATGGCTGATTTTGTAATAAAGCTTTAGAAAATATTTCATTGAGCTAACAAGACTAGATGCTGATATTGCCTACATCTAAACCACTCCACTCATTTCAGTTCCTAATAAAACCTCCTCGAGCTAAATTGGTGTACAAAATTAATTCCACTAAATGTCTATATTGTCACCTATGTATTCGCAATACAATAAATCGTGTTAAATCTATCTAATTAAATATCACTGCAATCGTGTCAATAAGTTATCCCCATGGGTAAGTTCGCAATCACCAGTGTCCCACCTAATAGATTCCAATCCATTTATGTACAATCTAGTGCACATTCAACACTAGAAGTGTTTGTTTTCTTTCCATTCACAGACAAAATCAGTTCAGACAAAATGTATCTTGTATCACGTAAATTAATTCATCGTTGTACGCATAATCACAACACGGGATCAAACTACCGCCAATTGCATTCAAAAAGTTTGTAGTTCTCCCGGCGATTTGGAATGTACTCGTAAGTGCCCTGATAATCGGTTCGATAATATTAATTAAAGTGAATATTTCAATTACTCATTTAAAGAAAAAAAAAAAAAAAACGCATGCCTTCCATTCAATAAATATTTATAAATTTGCTCTGGCATTATGCCTGCTTAAACGGCAAATTAGTAGGTTGATTATATAAATCTGAAACTTCGATCGTTCCAAGGCAAATAGCCTACATTTTGTCCAATTCATCATCTCGCGGCGATTATTATGTAAGCCGAATGGAATAAGTAGGTTCAGGGTACTTTTTCAATCGCGATAAGGTCTGTTTTATACCTGGATGTATTTGCACACACAAATTGAAAGTGGACCGATATTGTTGGCGAATAACTCGAGTAGCATAGTCACGACAGAAACATGTCCAATGACGGTGGGTGAACAATTGCGGACGTCGACACGACAACAACATCGGAGATCCGCGATGCTGATATGCATCCCGCAACTCTTGGATACTTAGTGACCCCCTCTGCAATTTCCCGCTTTAAGAGTATCTTTGGGGTGAATAAAAGTATCACGCGGGAGATATTTTTATTGTTTTTTTTTTTTTTCAAATTAGGCATGGAGACAAAATGGGAGCATAGCGACCTCAAATTAATTGCAGCAAATGCATGCAACATGCAGTTGATATTAATTTTCTGTCGTATTCCTGTTGACCAAACTACCAGCTGGTGGTGGACATAAAGCAAAGTATTTTTTTTATTTATTACAGCACTCGATTTGTTTGTTTTTCAAAGTGCTGACAGATAATATCTTAGGAAAGAGCAAATAAAAAACGTGCAACCTTCAGATGTTCTAAAGTTGAGATCCTGAAATGTATCTGAACATCTGTAGCGGAGAACCATTGTTGCAAAATGAAAAAAAAACTAATTTATTACGGAACAGAGTTAGCATAAATTAATTGCTTTGCTCTAGATATAAATTTCCCGCATAATAAAAGTGCATGTTGCAACAATTTGTTCTTAACCTTGGAAACCAGTGAAAGACAATCTGTTAACATATTTTAATTCTGACATGAGTGAAATGAAATGATAAGCAATAAGCAGTTTCATTGTTGGTTTCATCACCATTGTCAACTCACTTAAAAACTTTCGGCGGAGATGTCGGTTATGAGCCGATGGTAATTGTTTACGTAGATTCGAGTATGACTTTATCAGCATATCGAATGCATTGACGACCTCTACGTTTGATGATTGTGTGTTCCGGTTAGTTTCAAGTAGTTTAAGACCTCTCGAACTGCTCAGGGTATTGCATGAGTTTACAGTGGTACACCAATTCGAGGTTATAGTTACCGAAAATTAAATTGGATTCGAGGACAATCCCTTTTAAGATTTGTACGATGATTTCGTATCCACCTGATTTGTTTGTGATAGTGGTTTCTCGTTTTCAATTCTGAGAGAGCAATGCATTATTTCTACGGGATCCCGCAGTGCGCCAACAATAATTTAGGGACTATCTCGTCGAAGAAGCCGAGGCAATCAACAGCTCAACTCGGCGGTATAAGGCAGAAACACCACAGCACATGGATATCTGCAGAGAGCTAGATACATATCGAAGAGCGAATTTCACTCAAATCGCAGCTGGCTCATCCATTCCAACCAATTGGGTCATACCAGCTTGCCGTTGATGCTATTGACTCTCTGATTGATTCCACGGATCCATGCGATGACGCCATTATTTTAGGGGAATTTAATCTTCCCATCTTCAATGGTCCCAATCTGATGACGAGTCCCATTACATCCCTGGGGCCACATCTGATAAGGAAATCTTACTAACCGATTGTCTCTCTGACTCTGGACTTTTCCAAGTAAGTGGCATTCGAAATAACTTGAATAGGCAACTTGACCTAATTTTCTCTTCCGCCGCCTATAATTCCGAGGTCTCTGATAGCAATAATCTTCTCTCGACTTTGGACAGCTTTCACCTCTGCTCTGCGAAAGGCTTTATCTCGAATACCTCGACCGTATGCAATCCAACCTAATTTCTGACCCCAAGCGCTTTTTTCAATTTATTAATGTCAAACGTAAATCTGACGGCTATCCTTCAAAGAGACCCTAAAATAATTGCCAACTTATTCGCTCACTTCTTCAGCCTGTCATTCGCTGACCACATCCTCGAACCTGACCTTGATTATTTCCGCTTCTTGAACAACTCTGCTCAAACCTCCCTCGTTTCTGTGGATTGCTCACACAGGATGAGGATCAGCTCAGGAGATGGAAGATGCATTTCGCCACGGCTTTAAATAACTTAGGTAACAATGTTGATACTTTATACCCAATTGAGCTATCCAAAGCAACAAATACCCGAATTCGCATTGGCCCTTCCAGTAACACCGAGATTATAGCAGATCATAGGATTCAAGAAAAATAAAGCTGATGGCATTCCTGCTGAGTTTTTCCAAGCAACGCCAAGTACATCGGCTGACATCCTTCACCCCATCATAAGGAGTGCATGGGACTGTGAAAACTTTCCAGAAGAGTGGGAAACGGGAATGATTATCAAATTCCCAAAAAAAGGAAACTTCACTGAGAGTGGAAACTGGAGAGGTATTTGCGTCCTGCCGACGTTTTCGAAAATAATAGCAAAAATAATTCTGGATCGAATTAAAGAACACCTCGATTCTACTATCAATGTCGAAAAAACCAGGCGTATAGTATAGGTCTCTGGTACACTAGTTGTTTATTGACTTCGAGAAAGTGTGTGCTTTGCGCGGGAGAGATATTCCCGGGAAACTTATATCTATTATTGAGGCTACCTATGAGGGTGCTCAGTGTCACGTTTTACATAAAGGTAAGAGTGGTGTGCGTTAAACTGCATACTCTCACCATTGTTATTTTTGGTGGTAATTAGTGATATTCTTCGTGCAGCCCTGATGGTAAATAATAGCGTTGTACAATTGACAATGGCGTCTTCTCTTAAATATCTGGACTAATTCTATAATAATATTGAAGTTGTCTTTGGTTCGTATTCCAAAACCATGTTAAAGATGAAAGAGCTAAGGACGCAACTCTGGTCCACGTCGACATTGATCGGAAATTCCTTGGTTAATCCTGCCACGCACCTCATTGTAATTCTCGCATTCGCGTTCATGTTTCGGGTTAATCTGACATACGTCTCTGGGGCCTTTAGTGTCCTCAGTGCCATGCACATGAGATCCGTATGAACCCTATTAAATGCCTTACGAGGTCGGTAAAAACCATGTGCATATCTTTAGAGGCATCTCGGTGTTTCTCCATCAGGGTCCTTAGACTCGGGATTGCGTCTCCGGTCAACTTGCCTACAATAAATCTGTATTGGTTGTCGCTCAACCCAATTTTTGACTTGTTCGGCCTTTAAACACTCTTTCTTCATTGTATGTGACATTAGTTTGATCGAGCGATTGTTATTGCAGTCGCGAGTGTCGCCTTTGCCTTTATGCAACGGAATAAGGAAGCTACTATCCGCTGATCCGGCATTGGTCGACCTCTCATCATTTTATTCAGCAGTTTTGTGAACCGAAGGAATGTGGTCTGATCTCACTGCCTTTCCCTGCTTCATTTCCTTGACCGCCTCACTTAATTCTTCTATTGTAGAGTCAACAACTTTTTCTTCGTGTACTTAGAAACTACAAAGCTTTCTAATTTTGAAATCATCGGCCACATATATCAATGTCCAAGGTCTCCTTCATTTACCGATAGGTCATTCATCTACCTTTAAGCATTAGTTCCTGGGTTCGGGTCACCGTTCAAGGATTGATCTAGTTTAGGTCAAATCTATCTAGAGACTTGATTCATTGCAAAAGTCTCCCATCTATGATTAGTTTTGCTGATTGCATCCAGCATATGTACATAAGTGTTTACAAATAGCGAGAGGCATACCAAAATTTTGACTTCCCGACAGAATACTGAGGGTGTTTTTTTTTTAAACAGTAGTGTGGCCACGCCCAAATGGCGTGTAGGCGCTGCGACCAGAGAGATTTATTGTGCCATACTGAGGATGTTACCTTTTCTGGCGAGCTCTCCAACCTTGCCTGTACACTCCACCATTTCGGTTAGAGACGAGTGGCAATCTTGTGCAGCTTTTGAAGGACACGGAACCAAGGACTTTATTGTGTTATGGGGTTGAACACTCCAGCTTAATTAATAGTTGACTGGCCTATAAGAGTAACTTTATGTTTCCGAGTGAAAAGGACCATTCTGGTTTTAATGGGATCTACGCCCAAACCAGAACTTATGGCCCATTTGTAGAGCAAGAGAATAGCGTGTTGAAGAAGCTCTCTTATAGTGTTTGAGTGTTTTCCCGAGACAGCAATAGCAACATCATCTGCATTGACAATCAATATGCATTGCGTCCTTTACGGGTCGACCAGTAGCTTATTAACTACGTGATTCCAAAGAAGAGGGGACAAGACGCCACCTTAAGGTATACCGCAGCTTACAAGTCTTCGAATCGAAGCTCCACCTAGTTTTCACACTTGTAAACAAGAAGAGAGGACATAACCTTTTTTTTGTAAACTAATAAGCTGCGAACTTAACCGGATTTGCACACTTAACTTTCTTTTTAACTTTTTTTTTGTGTGCCAGATTTGTGTACAAAAATAATCAAACCTGTTCTTAATAATATATTTTGTGGTTTTTCGGAATGTTTGAATCAATCAAAATAGGAAATAAATTGGTAAAAAAAGTCCCCTACAATACAAAAAATAGATTTTACCCGCATAAATTTGAAATTAAGTAAATAAACAAAAACTTGTTTAAAAGTTTTTTAAAATTTCCCACCAAATGAAGAATTGTCAGCATAGGTACTATATCTCGATCGGAATTGTTAACCCCTTTAATTAATTAACATAATTAATGCCACAAAAATGCCAAAGCTACAAGTAGCAATAAATCATAGTCTAGTCGATTTTTTTTTTTTTTTTGTGATCAAAGCATTTAATCTAATTAAATTGCACAGATACCTACACCATTCATATGGGCTTATGCGAATTGTAATTCCATTTGAGTCAGCTCGCCACTAGGTCAGTATGTAGCGGCACAAGTGTACCTATCAAAGAATTCAATGATCTCGTTAGACTTTTTTATGGTAACGGCTTGAGGTGTATCTATTGGGATGAAGTTTAATAGACAGAAAGTTACACGTAGAGGAGAGAGTTCAATCAGTACAAGGGTGAACGCTGAACTGATTGACAAGAAAAAGTGAATAAAATGTTTGGTGGCTACCTTCATCATAGTTTGTTCAATGTTGTACATCATCAAACCTTAAAAAAATATCTGAAATCGATGTCAGAAGAGAAACATAACATGCTTACGGATCGACAATGTACACTTTCAGTTTCAATGCGGTACGTTACCTTAATAAGTACTTTAGTCCAACGATTGGACTTAATTGGTTGATGGTATTTATAAATAAATCTTTCGAATCTCACCGCGCGGCTAATAAATTCACAATAAAAGTTTCGTTTCAATTTGATAGGTTTTCTCGATTTATTATGATTGGATGCGTATTTTGCGCGAATTCGATACGGGGAATTACTTTTTTGTTTGCATTAGAATTTTGATAAATATGCGGAAGGGGTATCTAAGATGGCACAGTGGATGAGCATTTTTATGATAATGAGTGTAGATACTCGAATATGATAGGTATTTCGATAATTGGATGATTTTAATTTAATAAATACGGAGAAAGGCATCTTTTTTAATGACCTATGTGAACTATGAGTATGAGCTAATTATCTGCAAGAAAATGAACGTTGTGGAGATAAAGTCTCAATGCATTCCGCATAACACAAAGCCATTCCGAAAGATATGGATAATAGCGCCAAAAAGTAATTGCTTTTCTCCGAAGCACTTGTTATGCTTTGACAAATCACTGCTCGTTTTAGTTACTTCAACTAATCAATTTACGACATACAGATCTGATTAAAGAAAAATATCCGTACACGTCCGACGTAGTTATAAGACGTACGACATTCCACACATCCGGAGTAATTAAAAGTCCAAACATGATTCGACGTCATACGCTGTTGTCTCCACTGAATGAAATGCAGACTACGGAAGATGTAACGAAATAACTGGGAGTAACTCAAATCGAATTTTTAAATGAACGTTCATTCAGCTATCTGAAAATTAAGTAAACAAAAAAACATAATTCACATCACATGAGAGCTGAGCGGTTTGGGCTTTAACTGTAGCAAACTTCCTGCGGCCGAACTCGTTTTTGTTACCAACTATCGGTTTTGGACTGATCGAACCATTCCGTCTTCTGTGACAGACGTACATGTCTTTCATATTATAAACTCAGATGCTCGCAGAGATAGAGGTAGCATTTGATTTGATATTGATCACTGTTAAATTCATGTTACTGAGACACCTCTGTTATTTCTTCAAGTACTACTGGAGTAAAGAAGAGCTTTGAAGAACTCTCCTAGAATCTTGTGGGTTCGTCTTGCTGACCTCGAAAGGGAAGCTATTGAGTGACGATATGACAACAGGTCATTTCACGATTGATTTTGATGAGGGACAGAACGTGGTAGTATGTAGTATAGCAGTTTAAAGATGAACTTAAGTGCAATTTAAAATGAACATTGATCGCAGCAAGTAATTGAAGAAGAGAGCAGTTAAGACTAGCAGTGATTTATTCACTCTTAAGTTCACAACATACTTCCTCTAAAAATGTTTGGGAAGCAGCTGGCTATTTTGGTCTGTACACGCTATGCGTACACATTTTTGGTCTGTACACACTATGCCATTGACGGACTGTACCATTGACTTTTGAATCGCCAATAATAAGAACTAGGTTGATTTTTCAACGGCATTGCAGTCAGATCAAATATATATTTCCAAGTGATAATTAGGTCAAGCAAATGTTACAGACAATTGCAGAGCAAATGAGTCTATCTAAAGAGGATAGGTTGGAACATTATTGAAAATAAAGAATCCAGTGCCAACTGTTTTTCCTTGACACAGATCTGGCCGAAGCTGGGTATGAAGAAAATAATAATGCAACTCTCAATCACTAGGAAAAGCTTGGCCTTTGTACCTATTTGAAGCATTTACAATGCAATGTGACAAGATTGTGTATTCCCTCCAATGATTTCTTCAAAAGCTGTCGAGACAAGGATAATGAAAAAACGTTCCATCAACTTTGTGCATATATCCTGCATTATTAATATACAAAAAGAAAATCTCCCACTAGTTCGAAGAACTTTTGGGTCCATTAGCGATTAATCACCGTGTAGCTGTAAAGTTCCTGGTGCTGCATAATCCGGTCCATAAGGCAACACGGCAATATCGACGAAAGTAAATGTATTAATATTTAACGAAATAGCTTCCAGAAGCATCACCATGGGGAATTTGAACATTGCGTGCTGCCAGTGCGATCGCATTGTTCATTTGTACAGGGTCTTTCAATATCCGTGTCTGAACATCGACATTCGATTGTGGTTATGTTTGAAATGACAGCGCTGTCATTCTGTGACACTTATGTGCCATTTAATCATGGAAAACTAGTGAAAATTTATTGAAAAAATTCGTATTCGGTTCGTCATCGAAAAAGTGCATTTTTGGCTGAATGGTTTCGTAAATAATCGAAATTGTCGGATCTGTAACGATACCAATCCACAACAGTTTCAGAAGCTTCCTTTGCATCCCGAAAAACTCAGGCGGCGTTATCGGGCCATACGTCTTCCGAAATGAGAGAAGCCAGAGGTCAACGTCGAGAGGTATCGAGGTATGATAATCAATTTTTTTTTTCCCGAATTGAATGATATGGACATAAAGGGTGTCCCAAAATTCAAGCAAGATTTGAATTTTGCGCCATTTGTGCGGTAAAGTATTGTCAACGAAAAAAAAAAGACAACGTGACAGCTGAAAGTTCAGAGTTATTATAAATGGAGTGCTAAACGAAAGAACAACGCGTTTCATTGCTCGCACATGATAATCCAGTTTTTTGTGCCTAAGTTGCAAGAAATGTATGTGGACGACATGTGGTTTCAACAAGACGGTGCCACATGTCATACAGCCCGAGAAACAACTCAATTACTGTCATTTCCTGGTCGTGTAATTTCCCGTTTTGGTGATCAAAATTGGCCTGCCAGACCATGCGATTTAACGCCGTTGCACTTTTTTTCTTTGATTTTTTTTAAGTCTAAGGTTTATGCCAACAAACCCATGACCACCCACGCCTTAAAGGAGCAAATTGAGCGCTGTATCATTTATGCAAAACAATAAAAAATAATGTTTATTAAATTTTAAAGATCCAGCGCCTTTATTGAAATATATATTTTAATAGAAATCTTTTTATGGGTATGAGTAATATTGAATTAGAAGCAGCAAGTGTGAGTTTAGTTTTATTATTAGATCCTCCAACGGCATCAATGCACATACATTATAAACAAGAAATATTTTCAGAACTCTTAGCAGGGATGCAAGACCTATCCTTAAACTTTTCTAAACGTATATTGAAGTTACAAATCATAGCACCCCTAGGTTATATAAGAAACAATTGTTCAAGTGCCTGTTGGATATCGTGTGAGGAGCAGATCAAACCAAACACGTTTGTTTCATGTCTATTGACTCTCACACGTGTTGCTTGAGAACTACTGAAGAAATTTGATTTGTATGTGTTGTAGGTATGTAGTTTCATCAACAAATTATCAAAATCGAATGGATTGCCTATAAAGGTGCATAAATATTTTAATCATATTTATTGGCCGCCTAACTTTGGAATGTCTGAACAGATTTCGATGAAATTCGGCACATAAGCTAAGAATAACATTGTGAATGATCTGAATCGGTTGAAGTGGGAGTAAGGAAGGTGTGGGGAGAAGTTTTCAAAATTTTCGTATTATCCTTCTCACACATCTAACTCAAGATCTACTTAATGAATTTCGATGAAATCTGGATCTCGACCTTAGTTAGATATGTAGATGGGTTTGTCATAAGAATCGGATGCAGCAGTGGTAAGATATCTTTAATTTTTTTTAAGAAATGTCTTGTGCCAGTAGACTTTTTATATTTTTCACGTAACCTTCTTATGACTATTTTTTCAGATTTTCCATATATTGTACTGCCCACCCAAGCACTCGCCTACAGAGGAATATCTAATTGACCTTTTCCAAATGCTAGACAACAACTTATCATCGGTGGTGATTTCAATGCTAAACATACATACTGCGGGTCAAGATTAATAACAGTAAAAGGCAGGAAGCTTTACAAATCAGGGCGAAATTTTAACTGTGAATTTATTTCGACTGGATCACCAACTAATTGGCCATCTGACCCAACGAAAATACCAGATGTTATTGACTTCTTCATAACGAAAGGCATTAATAGAAAAGAAGTTTTAAAGTTAAAAGCAGTGATGATCTGTCATCGGATCATACACCTGTAATCCTAACAGTCAACGGTTTATCAATAGAACAAATAAAAAACCCACGACTAACAAACAAACGAACGAACTGGTGTAAATTCAGAGAACATCTCAAAGGTTTCATTAACCTTAGATCTCCACTTGTCACAACAAAACATATTGACATTAAAACAGAACAATTCATTGCCGATGTACAATAGGCAGCAGAAGATAGTATACCGACTTATCACGGAAATCAAGCAACTGATACTTGAAAAGAGAAGAGCTCGTAGAAAATGGCAAACGACAAGATATCCTGACTATAAAATTTAATAGACTTAATAACTGACTTAAAAAAGTATCAGTGAATTCAAAAATGATGATCTAGCTAAATACCTTTGTAATCTCACCGCTGTCAAAGTCACGGACTACTCCCTTTGGAAGGCTGCTAAACGTTTAAAGAGACCTCAAGCGCAAGATTCCCCGTTGAAAACATCTGATGGGAAAAGGTTAAACTCTTTTGCCAACACAATTCAAATGTTTTCAAACCTTTTCCACCTAGCGTAGCAAATGAAGATCTTCATTTCTATAACAGGGTAGATGAAAAGGAAATTCCTTATGTTTCGTTAAGAGAGATCAAAACATGTATTCATAAACTAAATAATAGAAAGTCACCAGGTTATGATCTTATAACTGCTCAAATCTTGAAAGAACTGCCCTTCATGGCATTGTTGAAACTCAAGCTTTTAATTAATGTTTGCTTTAAAGAAAGATATGTCCCACATCACTGAAAGATAGCAGAAATTATTGTTATACCTTAACAAGGTAAGTCTATTTCAGAAGTTGCCTCATTTAGGCCATCTCACTTTTACCGGTATTATAGAAACTTTTCGAGAAACTCCTTCTTAAAAGACTAGACCAAATTATAGAGCAAAGAAAGCTTATCCCCACCCACCAATTCGGGTTTAGAAATAGACACTCGACGATAGACCAAGTGCATCGTATAACTAATGTTAGAGAAAAGGCACTGGAACGAAAACAAATTAGTTCTGTAATATTCTTAGACGTTGCACAGGCTTTTGATAAAGTTTGGCATAATAGTTTAGAGTATAAACTTCATAGGGACCTAGCTAAACAGTACTATGAGATACTTATATAGCAGATAGATTTAGAGTTCACTATGGTTCAGCATACTCTGAACTTAAAGAACGTGTTCTACAGGGAACTGCTCTAGGACCCACCCTATATTTATTATACACGAGTGATATACCGCATGCGAGTAATACCATGATAGCCACATTTACTCTTCTATCAACAGATGGATGTGCGGCTAAAGCGACAGAAAAGCTACAAAATTCAGTTAACGAGATAAGCGAATTAGATGGCGAATTAAACTTAATGAGTCAAAGTCCACCCATATCAATTTTAAAAATAAAAAAATAACGAATGTTCCCGTGGTAGTTCCTTACGAGTACTCTAACACAGCTAAGTATCTGGGTATGTATCTGGGTGCTAAACTGAAATGAAGACCTAAATATTAGATACTCGTATAGAAAACTTTATTGGTTGTTAGGATATAACTCAGAACTGTTCATTGAGAATAAAATCTTATTGTATAATCAGATACTAAAACCCGTTTGGACATATGGTATCTAATTATGGGGTTGTACAAATAATACAAACATTTCAAAATAAGGTCCTTCGGGGAATAGTGAATGCCCCATGGTATATTAGAAATAGTGACTTGCATTGAGATTTACAAATTGACCTCGTGACAGATGTGATTAAAAAGTACGCAATGCATTAGAACGAGCATTTGCAGATGCATATTAATCCTAAGATAGATGACGTCTTAAATGTACAATATAATATTCGTAGGTTAAGAAGAACCAAACCCCATGAACTTTTTTGATAATTATGAGAGCCCGTATTTAAATTATGACACCTTCTCAAAACCGACTTAACGTTGAAAATAAAATCTTTTGTCGATCACTAGTTGATTGGTTATGATCAAGGAGGTGTTTTTAGTGCGGTTAGAGTCCCACACTACTTTGGGTTTCGAACCCCATTGTGTCTTTCGAGATTTTCATCTTCATTAACAAAAAAAAGAAAAAAAAAGGATTTCCATGTTAATACTTCCGGTGATAAACAGGGGGAGGGGGACATAGATTTTGCCTTCGTTTTTGAGGTTTTTTTGCTCAACAAACGTCATCAAAAAATATATAGACTAATTCCATAGAACTCCTGCTTTCATTTGGTATTTTGCGTGATGACATGGAAAAATATATATTTTTTTGGGGTGCATTATGCCCCCCGAAAAAATGTTACCTACATATATGTATTACTATTAATTTTTGTGGTTATTTTTGGTTCACCAAATATCCATAAAATTTCATATCTTTAGGTCTAATGGTTCAAAAGCTACAAACGTTTGACGTACTGACGAACTGACAGATAGTAGGTTTCTGATAGGAAACACTGGACAAAGCCGGAAATAAATGAATGCAGTATGGATGCATAATTTGTCTATGAGTCTGAAGGTTACTTTTCGCTTTATTCTAAGCCCTTCGTTATATCTTGTTTTTTAAACCCGTTGTTACCTTAAAGTGAATTAAGATATATGAGTATAAAAGGGTTTACTACAGGTGATGAAATTTGTAACTGCGATTTTATTTACATCTATTTAGATACTAATCTACTTACGCATCAAATAAACTTGCTCTAATTCTGATCTTCATCAATAGATTTCATTATATACTTCAACTCTGCTTAATTGAAATTGCTTCCAACATCAGAAGGGCTATTTGACGATAAAAGACTAACGAAATCATTAAGTTTTTATTTGTGTGGCTACCGCAACCCACTTAGCCTCCTGCTTAGTGTCGGATACTCAGCAAATATTAAGCACTTTGTCGATACTTTTTCTACTACTCAAATTCTTCTCAAACTGAAACCAGTTGCTTGCATAAATGAACTTCTAATCCAATGTCTTACCCCAGGAATTAGACAAATGCATAATATACATAAACTTGTTATGTATATTTGATTGAAGCCAGTTATTTTAAAAGCCTTTTAGAAGATCAATTAAGTGACCCCAAGTACACATTCGTGTAAAAGATACGTAAATTACCCGACGCATTTTCTGCAACAGGAAATTAAGCAAATCGGTACATCCTTTGCTGCACCAGTTGAACAGGTGTATATTACCTAATATCGAGTTTTTACTTTCATATATGAAAGTGGGTCAAAACAGCACCAACAACCACCAATCAAACTTGATCGCAATGGCGTACTTTTGAATAGATTATCCTATGCAGTGTTATACAAAGTTGTTCTAATAGTTTATTTATATTAAACTAGTTTCGGTCAATGCATTTCTGTTGGTGTTAAATTAAGCAAAAATTTCCATTTATTTAAAGATAGTTTGTATAACAATCTTCACAGTATTGGTACATGCTAGTTTAGGGGAAATTACTCTAAATGAAGCAATTTTAAGAGTATCTACAGCTACACACGAGACAAATTGATTGACTTCAAGTCAATTCAGTCACATTTTTGCACCAAATAAGCCAGACAACAATTAGTTGTAGGTACTTTTAAGGCAGTCATACGAGTATGATGCAATTCGACACAAGATATAGGAGAAGAAAAACCAAAACTTTTTCCTTGGGCTTGACATCGACATGGGGGGTATTTTGTGACTATTTTATGTTCAAATCAAAATGTATATTCATTGGCTTTTTGATTGAGCTAAGGTGATAGAGATTAACACATTAACGAGTGAAGTTATGGTGTTGTGGCGGTAAATCTTTGTATCTCTTTTATGGTCGAGAGAATTGAAAGGATTTGTATGTGTTCTCTTTGGACACCGTCCAATCAGTTATTGAGGGGACAGGTTCGTTGAATGGTCATTTTTTATGATCTTGCAATTTATGTTTTATTTAGAGTAGTTTTATTTAACTTTGCATGGAGTTTGTGGAAACGTGTGCTTTTCAAGATATTGTAGAGTCGAGGTCGACTACAAAACTGGAGTTTATTCACTGTTCAGTTGCTTATTCCACTGAACAATTCTCATCGATTATTGAATGACAATATTCCGGTTTAAAGGTGGTGGAATATGTATGAAAAAGCTACAAATTCATCAGAGCTGATTAATCGCGATATTCAATTTGAAGAGAATCTTGGGCCATCTAGCGAAAGAAAGTGGAAAATATCAATCTAAGCTTCGTGGGAAATGACGAGGTGGTTCTAGGTGGGTGATTATGATCAAGATCGTCGAAAGTTGCAACATGAAGATATTTTTATGCAGATTCGCAGTGCAAGCAACAGATGCCTGTCTGCCTTTCCGTCTGGGGGATCTGCATGGCGATTGATCGGGAAACTACTGACTGTCCAAAACATGGATTGGACCAGTAGCGCAACAATCAAGTTCGTAATGTAGTGCTTGCTTTACCTCCTCGTGGTGGTCCCCGGGCAACTGCATGTATAAATCCTTATACATATAGGCCAAAATTGCAAGTGCGAGATTGTCTAGGGTCTTGTGCCTAGGCTAGGTAACCTGGGCCAGCAACCCGCGTTACCGAAACTACAATAGCTATGGAAACCGACACAATGCCTCGGATAAGGACTGATAATACGTTGACGACCTTTGGCTATCGTACCCGGACTAAGATTGGTTTCTGGAATGTGAAGACGCTCCTTGACTCTCAGAGTGAAGGACCTCAGAACGCCAGATTCCTTCAATTGGAGCATGAGTTCATGCGATATAGGCTGGACATATTGGGAGTAAGCGAGATAAGATGGTTAGATGCGGGTGAGTACCAATCCCCAACGCGTAATACTGTATTACTCTACTCCGGAAGACCAACCGGAAACCCCCGTGGATATGGAGTTGGACTGCTGCTAACGCCAACAGCACGCAGAGGCCTAATTACCTGGCAACCGCACGGTGATAGGATTTTAACGGCCAGATTCCGGACGAGAGTACGTCGCGTCACCATCATACAGTGTTACGCCCCCACGGATGGTTCGTCTGAGGAAGAAAAGGAGAACTTCTACAACCAGTTGGGAGCTGTTCATAATGCAACACCCAATGGCGACATTGTCATTGTGATGGGGGACCTGAATGCCAAGGTAGGCTGCGACAACGAAGGGCTCAAACATGTTATGGGACGGCACGGACTAGGCAATCGGAATGACAACGGCGAAAGATTTGTTGACTTTTGCAACGCAAATCGTCTTGTCATAGGTGGCACCATGTTTGAGCACAAAGCCTGCCATAAAATCAGTTGGGTGTCAACTGACAGGCAATTGACCATTTTGCCATCAGTCGCCGTTTTAGAAGTAGTCTCCTAGACGTCCGAAACAGGCGAGGTGCCGACATGGGGTTGGTACGAGATCACCATCTTATGATAGCTACTCTCCGACTACGCACTGCTGCCGTTCGTAGATCTAACGACACAAGAATACCTAGGTTCAATGTAGACCGACTGAGAGTTCCCACAGTGCGCCAAGAATTAAGGGACCATCTCTCACGTGGAGTGGAAACAATCAGCAGCTCCCTGCCCGCCACCATCCAAGACCATTGGTGCGCTGTGAAAACTGTTTTCACATCAGGTGCTGAAAGGATTGTCGGTCGATCACAGGGAAACCATAGGGCGTGACTTTCCGAGGATACCTGGAAAAGGATCAACGAACGAAAACAGCTAAGAGCTCAAATTGCAGCAACTCCAGCAGCAGGGAGGATCGAGCTTGAGTCCCTATATCGCATGAAGATGAGAGAAGTACAGCGTAGCGTGAGACGTGACAAGCGCAAGAAGCAGCAGCGAGGTGCGACAGCAGAACCGTTTATAGAATCACTAAAGAGCTTATAGGTGGCCGAAGCTCTACTCAACCCCCAGTGAAAGGCTTAGACGGTTCGTTGCTAATATCGGATGAGGATCAACTGAAGAGATGGAAGGAGCATTTTGCTTCGGTTCTAAACCGAGTATTCGCCAGCAATATGCACCCAAGTCAGACTGAAGTGTCCGTAGAAAGAAGTTCCCGAATTCGCACCACAACCCCCAGTAAAGAAGAGATTATTACCGCAATCAAAGCACTGAAAACTAATAAGGCGGTAGGACTTGACGGCATACCCGCGGAGCTTTTTCAAGCTGCGCCAACAGCATCGGCAGAGCCACTGTTCCCACTTGTCGGGAGAACATGGGAAGCCGAGAGTTTTCCAGATGAGTGGAAAAAGGGAATGATTGTCAAGCTCCCTAAAAAAGGCAACCTAATGCAGTGCGAAAACTGGAGAGGTGTCTGCGTGCTGCCTGCTGTGGCCAAGATAATAGCTAGAATCATCCTGGAGCGAATCAAAGAACACCTTGAAGACACACTTGACGCCGAACAAGCAGGTTTCCGCTCTGGATCCTCCTGTGTCGACCACATCAACACCCTGCGGATCATCATCGAGCAATGTGTTGAATATCGATCACCACTTCACCTGTTGTTCATCGATTTTGAAAAGGCGTTTGATAGTGTCAATCGGGAATTTATTTGGCGTGCCTTGCGCAGGAGAGGTATTCCGGATAAATTAATAGCAATTATCAAAGCTACATATGATGGGTCCACATGTCACGTTTTGCACAGAGGAAGGCTGTCTGAGGAATTCGAAGTCCAAAGTGGGGTCCGGCAAGGCTGCATACTTTCACCAATATTGTTTTTATTGGTGATTAGCGATGTGCTGAATGCGGCCTTATCAACAGGAAATAGAGGAATTCGATGGACTCTTACATCTGAACTCAAACACCTCGACTACGCCGACGATGTATGCCTACTGTCTCACAGAATAATGGACCTTCACCAAATGACAGCAAATGTGGAGAGGGAAGCAGACGTCGTTGGGCTGAAAATTAACTCGGCAAAAACAAAAATGATCAGCCTAGGACCAAACTCATCAACTCATATATGCATTGCTGGACAAACGGTTAAGAGAGTAGAGAGTTTCCAATACCTTGGGAGTATTGTCTCAACCGATGGCGGAACCGAACTGGATATAGCCAGCCGAATAGGTAAAGCAAAATCTGCGTTTGGGATGCTATCCATAGTTTGGCGAAGTAATGCAATTAGCTTAAACACCAAGCTACGACTGTTCCGTTCCAACGTTGAATCCGTGTTGCTATATGGATGTGGTACCTGGAGAGTGACCGTCACTATCACGAGGAAGCTGCAAACGTTTGTCAATAGGTGTCTACGTTACATCTTAAGGATATTCTGGCCAAACCGTATCTCTAACGAACAGCTTTATCAGAGAACGGGCCATGAACCTATAGGCACAACCATACGACGACGAAAGTGGCAGTGGATCGGTCACACTCTCCGAAAGGGTGACAGGTCCATAGCTAACCAAGCGATGCAATGGAACCCGCTTACCCAGGATGGCAGGATACGCGGCGGTCCTAGGAGTACGTGGCGCAGAACAGTTGAGAAGGAAGCACGGCAACTGGGAAAGAGTTGGGGAGAGCTGAGGCACATTTCCAGAAATCGCACACGATGGCGCGTAGGCGTTGTAGAGGCCCTAGGACCCACAAGGGGATACAGGACATAAGTTTCCGTCTGTAAGTACGGCCTTTAAGGCCAATTTCGAAAAAAATCTAGTTCTCTCAAAAACGGTTCTAACGATTTCGATAAGATTTCATATCTAAGGTAACACAGATGATTGAAATATGACTGCTTATCAGTTTTTTGCTAAAAATTCGATCTTCGGTACTTTACTTACCAGAGGACTTGCGAAAATTGAGTATTACTCGGATATGGCTGGGACTATTTTATTCAAAATTTATATGAAAGTCATTTTCAACATATCTGACATTAAAATTTCGAACATATTATCTAAAAAGTTTCTTGCCTTTTAACGCATTTTTCTAAAACTAAATTTTGTGCTTTAAAATTCTTCATAAATGTTGAATCTGAAACCCGCGAACTACACATATGGAACAAGTACGTGAGATCCAGTTGTGCCCTTTTGTTTACCATCTTCTTAACTTAGTTCTATCTCACCATATCTGCACGAATTTCAACAATTTCACTTCTAATCGATCACAGAATATCTATTGCGCAACATTTTTAACATTTTACACACATATGGTGTCAAAAAAACTCACATTTGAGGTAATATGGATGTTTACAATAATCTTTAAGGACTCAACTTCACTAATTCTTACTCTGATTCTACACCTTTCCGTTTAGGTACGATGGGCCTTGGGCCCAAAATGGGGTCTTCAGCCTAAAGTGGTCCATTGGATTTATATGGCAATAGTGAGCTCCATCCTGATGAACAGTATACTAATAGATAGCACTTTACAAGAAACAAATTCTGATCTTCTAAGGAAAGTTCAGAGGTTATCATGCATCTGTATAACGGGTGCTTAGACAATGCTCAACTTGTTTCTTTTTGATATCTTTGGGAAGCAAATGTACGGGTCACTTCAAGATCATGATCGGCAAGAATACTATTCCTAGTAAAACGTGCTCTATATATTGTCGCTCACATTGACTTTGATGTCAGATACAAGACCCGAATTCTTAGCGCAAGCGCTCGGGAATCTGGAGAAATCTTGAACTATTCTGCGATAGAGATATACACAGATGGATCTAAGACAGCGTATGGTATGGGTGTAGGAGTCCTATCCAGTGCACCTGATGTAAACATTAACCAGACGACTACCGGATCACTGTAGTGTATTTCAAGCAGAAATTACGGCAATCCGTGTAGTTACGGCTTGGCTTTTAATTAACGCTGTAGATGGTAGCGCTATTGTACTATAAATAGATAGTCAAACAGCGATAAAATCATCGACAATACGATCCAAGATGGTAAAACAACGCCGCAGTCTCTTAACGAGATCGCTGACATTTCTCTGTGCTGGATTCCAGGACAGAGTGAGTTTCCGGGCAACTGCCGAGCGGATGAGCTAGCAAAAGAGGGTGCTGGTTGAAACTTCACTGAAAATAGAGAGAAACCGTCTGCTCCCTTAGAATCGATAAAGTTCCGCCTTGATACTGAATTCAGAAAACAGGTCGTACAGTATCAGTACTTGTCTTTTGGCGAAACAGATCTGGCATAACCTGTATATGAAAAGAACGAAAAGACTTTTGTCTATTAATAGGAAAAGCATTATTATACTAATAGGAGCCCTCACGGGGCACTGCTTGATTGGTAGATATGTTATTAGAATGGGTGTCCAGTGACTTTACCTACAAATCCGCCTGAACTTCGGAACATGAACAATATAATGAACATTATTCCCAGGAACAAGTCATCTCAACGACACCAAATGGCAATACTTCGCTATTGTCAATAATATAATTTAATTTAAGAAGTGAATGAATTTATGATATTATAGGCCTCGGTACTGCAGTCAATTAGGCTAACGAAATCAGACGAAGAATATTAGCTCACGCTAATATCGCAAAAAATAACACAAATTGATTGACTTCGATGGCTAGAAAGTTTACAGTAGAAGATCTGTAGAAGCTCGGTGTTCGAAATGGGGGCTAAATGCTAAGAGTCACAGCAGTTGGAGAAAATTACTAGAGTTACAAGAGACTTGCAGAAAGTGCCACTGTAGTATGCAAGATAGGTTTCGCTGGTTCTGGATTTTACTGAACTTTTATCTAAAAAAAAAAAATTTGATTTAAATCGAAAAAAAAAAAAAAAAAATGCAAATGTAAAAACCTGGTCACCCTATGTGTAGAAATACTTAAATATTAAAAGTTTTGAAGACATTCTCTTCGTGTGGCCTGGCCCACTTGAGAGGGATTGTTTAATTATTATAAATGACTCTTTTATATTGAATTAATTGCGTTGACCTACATATTTGAATTTAATAATATGTTGCCTTTCATCTATTAAGAAATTAAGGGTGTTAAAGGTCATCTATTATCATCTCTCTACATTTTAATGATATGCATTTGCAGGTGATTTATATCAATTTATTACTGTTTCTAAACAACTATTGTAACTGCATTTTATTTTGATATGATATACATTTTATATGGGATACCTTTCTAGATATCATAAGCAATCGCATAATATTTTTTAAAGAGAAAAAGATCGTATAAAAGAGAAGAAATATCTCCCCCGCATTGTTTTCCATCAATTTAGGATACCCACATGATGACTAATCGTGGTTGTTACCTGGCAGTAGTGCCCACACAGTTCAAGTACCAGAAAATCTTTGCCGGTGATTTATGCGTTTATGCCGACAAACAAATGTATCTCTGAGTTAAATTTTGATTTCTCCTACATTTCCTTTCACTTTCATTGGTATGGTATTATTTATACACAATTTAATTTCTTTTATCACGATTTCTTTATTGTTTATTGAGCAATTGAACTGAACTGAGCAAGATTAAGATTTGACAAAACTGGCATAATAGGAGCAATTGTTGACAGAATATTAACCATTGCAGGTGTAAAGGGTTATTCATTTCGAGGTTGGGATATCACGTCCCTGTCATATGGCATCTGTCAACTCCATCTATCATCCATAGTGATAGATAATTAGTTCTTGTCTTGCCATTTTATAATATGAATCGCTTAATCACTGGTCAACGCTTTGAAATTAATGCGTCTTTCTACAAAAATAACAGTTCTGTAATATCTATGTATCTATGATAAGAACAGATTATGGTCATCATAATCGCCCAACTGAGCAAACAATTCGGAACATAATCACCAAATTCGAACAAATTGGTAGTGTTTGTGATGTCGGATGGCCTGTACATTGAAGACATTGACGTTAGCGACATGCGGTTCCAACAGGACGCGGCTTCGTACCACACAACAGAGGCAAATTTGGCTTTATTGCAAGAAAAGTTCCCCGGCTGTGCACGAAATTTCGAGATTTGGCGATATCAACTGGCCACCATGATCATATGATCTGGCCCCGTTGGATTTCTTTTTGTGGGTCCATGTTAAATATTCTTTCTATGCAGACAATCCCCAAACTTTAGAGCATTTAAAAATCAAGTTATGGTCGCAATACAGCCAAAAATGTACCGAAAAGTTATCGAAAATTTCCTCATAAGAATCGAAATTTGCAAAAACTCCCGTGGTGGCCATTTAACCGATAGTGTATTCCATATATGGCATAGTCGACAATTTTAAACAGTAAACAAATTTCATTAAAATCTTTAATATTTTTTATTTAATTTAAATTAAAAATCCAAAAGCATAAAATGAATAACCCTATAAGAATGTTCATGCAGACTAATTTGACAGATATTGAATTAAACACGGTTTTCTGTTTATTTTTTGGAAATTACAGCTTCAATTAATTTTTCAATTAGCTATTTCTACGCTTGCCTTCAATTGGCGAACAATGACTGGAGATTAAGCTTCAACCCCTGTGGGATGACATTTGTGAAAACTAATGAGAGAAGAGAAGAATCAATCTTGCCAACCGCTTGTTTTTTATTCGAATCCATCTCGGACGGACGACGCGGTAAAGGAAGTCCTCAGCTAAGGTGGAAACAAGTGAAAATGGACCTCAACCAACTTCTTGTGCAGAACTGCAGGCGGCTAATACAAGATCGAGCTGACTGGAGATGCTTGTTGGTTGAGGTCGAGATCCACACCGGACTGTAGCGCCATCTAAATTAAGGCAAAGTATGTAAATGACAGAAGTGTTGTTTTTTTGGTCTGGACAGCAAAGGAAAACTTCCTCAGATGGAATTAAGGCCGTTTAGTGTACAGGGAAGCATGCATAAAGTTTTCTTTTTTTTAAAAACTGCGTCAGATTTTTGAAGAATGTGTTGGTGTTGTATGGATGAATGCCAATATGAATCATTGGCAATATGAAACGTTACATCGGAATCTAGTGGAGCACTGAATTTCGAGCAAAAAATATGTCATAAGCATAAGTTTGACTTACCAAATTCAAAAGTTCTAATTTCAATCGAATGCAAAATACTCAGTGCACAGAATTTTAGAATATTTCGAAAACACCTACCTAACGTTTCCTTTAATGATAGAGATAAAATCGATTTTTCGTATTTTTTTTTTTTTTATATTTTTCATTTAAAATATTTTTTTGAGAAAATATGCAGAAAAGTTAGAATTCGTCTGGAATGGTTTATATGATACCCCACCCTCATCTTCTAATCCATCCTAAAATGGGCGTGACGTTGTGAATATTGAATGCAGTGAAATCTTTCGACTTAGAGTATTTTCTCCCGAATTTTAAAGATTTTACCACATAATTTGTGGTTATAAGGTTTTTTTTTGAGAAAAACGGACGTGGCGGTCGCCATTTGTAACCGAAAGTCAAGAATTCTGGTGAAATAGTCACAATAAGACTTAATCATCATCGTAAATAGCTTTGAAAAAACAAAATCATTTTTTTTTTTTAAAGAAAACACCCCTAAAAGTGGGGGTGGTATTGTATAATGTATGGAATTGTAAAGAATGTGAACGTCTATAAGATCTGAAATTTTGCGAAAGGTGATGGAAAATGATGATTGACCTAAACTTGATAATATTCCATATTTGTATACTGTACTTAAAAAATATATATATAATTTACTCTGAAATAAAACAGTTATAATGCATTCAAACCATAAAGGTCATTTTGCGCCACCCTGTATTATTTTTATTTTTTTTTCTTCTTTCTTTCCTTTTGCATGTATAATGAAAATGTCTAAGATTTGTAGTACTCAGATTCGATTTTCGGTCCTTTGTACTACAAGGCAGAGACCCCTTTAGTGGTTGAGAAAACTTAGATTTTATTTGTTTCTCTTTTATGCTCGGGTGGTTGTTGGTTTTTGTTTTCCGCATGGGCTCGAATACTACACCGTGGCCACCCCTCTTATACACAGATAGTAACCAAATCTGTATCACAAAAAGGCAAATGATTTTTTTCTTATAATCTGCGCGCGCCGAAGGGGAATACCCTTAAACTGTTTCAGGGCGCGGAGGAGGAGCCTATGCACGTTGGCTTTGAATGTTTGAAGGTTGTAGTGGTGGGGAAATACAGAGCCTGGTAGATCGTTCCACATGATTACATCTTTTGAGAAATCCGAGGTATCTAGCAACATATCTTCCAGCAACAGCAACAATTTGGGACATCATGACCACCAAACGTTGATAAACCGCTGGATTTCTCAACATTCACTCCATTTATTTTTAATATATAAGTGCCCTATATAAGACGCATTTAACTCAACTCTGATCTTCGTTCGGTAGACATACGCTTAGTGTTAGACCGACGAACACATTGACTGTCAATGGAGAAAAATCTCTGATTCGCCTGAAAGAAAGTGCTTAACGTAGGGTGATGCACGTCTAGACTACACATTAAATTGTGACATATAATAATAATATAATATTTTTGGCGCTAACAGCCCAATGCAGGGTTTAGGTTGACCTACAGTTTTGCTCCGTTTCCGAAGGTCAATTTTTTCGATTGAGAGAAGCTGCTCATGACAGTTTTACTCTCGGATGTTTGTCAAACGTCCGCGAGAGGTGGACAACTTTTTTTTCTTATTATTATTTTGTGTTTTTTTGGCCACGGTGCCCACAATTGTGACATGATAGGCAATCAAATTATATTTTGTTATTATTGTAAATCTAGTAAGATCATCTTTTTGTATATACAATGCACCATTGTCTTATAATATGATTATTTTTACTACCACATTAGGTTAGGACATACACATACACAGACATACTTAGACCAAATGATGTCCATTGTGTGGATCAATCGCTAATCTACATAACTACCTAAAGGTGTAACTAGCCGGAGCTACTTAAGTAGCAGTGGATGTTTCTGACTTCACTATTCACCAGGTGACCGAGGTCGTAGAAGAGTATAGCCACGATATAGAGCAATCTTCTGTTTGGACATGGCTGGGCAGGTACAAAGGGAATGGAGGATCATAGCTTCCTCCATTACTGCAGCTCCTGCAGAAGTCTTTTAAAAGAGGCCTATCCTATCGACAGTGTCCCGTAAGGACACCGATAACGATGGTCATCTGCGATTCTTTCAGGAAAAATAATCTGTTTAGAGATTTGACCCGCTGCGATAGTCTCCCATCTATGATTTGCTTAGCTGATTGCATCTAACATTAGTAACACACACATAAATCTATGTAATCTCGAGATAAATTTATGAAGTAACGTAGGTTACCGAATTCATGTAACGTAACTCACGTTTAGTTTCAAATTCTAAAAAAAGTAACTTTGAGACTCACTAAATTTGAATAATACTGATTAAAACCATTTTACCATCGTGTTTTATAATTTGAATTGTTTAATTTTTTCATATGAACCGAGTTTGAAACATCGCCTGATGTACTCGTAACACGAGTTACCAGAACCTCTCCAAGCTTTAAGTAGAAAGTGTTTCTTTCACTAAATAAGTCACCTTATATGTATATAAAACAAAGCACTGTCAAACCCTATATTTATATTGTAAACTATTTGACAGTTGTGTAGAGATTTATTTTAGGTTTTGAAGTAGAATGTAACCTAAGCAACAATGGAATTACCCTACTGCAATCTCCATAGCAATAAACTCCAAGGTATGTCATCAGTAAATACGTATGCCAATGACCAGTTGGTTCAATTGTCGTACCATAATTAAAGAAGGCCACTTTCATCTCCCGCTTAAAAAGATCTTGCCGTATGATAAAAAGTGCGCACAACATAAACTGGTGACTGATAGTGGTTAGATGAGAGCGAACAAGATACGACTTCCAAATTGTTGATGTAATTTTCAAATCGTGTTACCTACTACCCCAAACTGTATTTAGCCTTAGTGCATCCTTCAATTAGTAAAAATTATATACTTTTCTTAACACAAGCATGAATGCATATGTTTTGTGACAAGCATTACTTCAAATAACCGGTTGTTACTAATCCTTATATTCATAGCGACAACTACCTATCTGCGTTTAATGGAATACAAATCTTTAAATAACCTGATCATGCTTATCCAGTTTACGCAATCAAGATCAATGAAATCGTCCAAATATTTCATCTGTCGAACTAGCACTGTCAAGTTCAAATCAGGTTCAACAGGTGAGGATACTTAAGAAAATCTTCAACATCATGGTGCTACCCGATACTTTTACTTTCAGCGTCGACAATGAAATCAGTAAAAAAAAAGAAAACAAAAAACTTTTTCCAATCTTCTGGCCATATTACCACACCATATCTAGCCAAAGCACGAGTGTATCTACACTCATAAAATTGTATGTAATGTGTAATAAGCTAGTGAAAAATGTGCAAACCAAACGAGTCCAGTCGAATGAGAAAGAAAGTAAAATACGACAGACAGATAAAAACAAATTTCGCTTTAACTTCAGATACATTACAACATGATGCAACATAACAAAGTCAAGGCCAACAACGAATGATATATTACGACAAAATCATAACCATTCTGAAAGTCCATGAATTCGTTTTAAGATTCACACCTTTTGACCTCACTTTGTTTGTGCGCGCATAAAGTATTACGCTAAGAATTTAATTCAAAATTTACGCAAAAGATACAAGATACGCAGTCCATTGTCTGTCAAAATATAAATACATACATAAAACAATACTGACCCACGTTCCAAGCTGCGTTGCGTTCGTATCTCAATTAATTTATTTTTGAACAAGCCTGTGGAGTGGCATGAAAACAAAAAAAAAAAAAAAAAAAATACGGTATCATCAACGGCATGGGCAGGCGGGTATATTCCATCAATCATTTCGAGCAGGAAAAGCGAAATTAAACTGCAATAAAATTGAAATCATTTTAGTTATGTTGCTAGGAAAAGAAAAAAACAGGCGCAATCCTCGTGTAAATGCAATAACTTGTTGGATTGTCGGTACCGGTTGTTGGCTTATTAAATTCGAGCTAATTTGCACAACAAAACCAAAATACAACATTTCCTTGCAAGGAGTATACTTTGATATTTTAACTATTTTGCCATTGACCGTAACCCTGGGCAAAGCGAATTAAAATAATAGACAGACGTTAGAGACTGGTTTGGAACAGGAAAAGATGGAAATCCAATGCAAGAGATTTTATTTTATTTGTCGCAGAATGTAGGCTGTGCTGTTTGAGGAGGAAATGTGAATGTGAAATTGCTTTGAATGACATTAATTTATTACAAAAGTTGTTAGGTTATGGAAAGTGCAGTTAGTACAAAGTGGCTTAAAAGTAATGACCCTATATAAATTGTATATGATTTTTTCAAATGGCGTCTCCTGTCATCGTGATATTGACAGTTATGTAGTAAACAGATGCGGAAGACACGATGATGAATAGTGGAACGTGGAATAATTGTGTCGATTTTCTTGCGAAATAATTAATCAGTTATTCATCAAGATTTCCCAACCATTCGGCATCGACTGGTCTCACAATTCGGCACCAATCCGCACGCTTCTAAGCGACTGACTCAAAAATCGCCTTTGCATCCACCGAAAGTAACTGTCTGGTGCGGCGTTTGTGTTGAGAGTGTGATTGGACTTGACTTTTTCGAAAACGCTTCTGGCAACGCGATAATCGTCACTGGCGAGCGCTACAGAACCATGTTACTTGACTTTTTGATACCCGAATTGGATACATTAAGCGGGCGATGCAATAGACCGCAAGATCACCCGATTTGATCATTTCAGATACTCGTATCTTTCTTTGGGGTTATTTGAATTCAATGGTCTATGTGCACAGGCCACAGACTCTTGCTGCTCTGAAAGACATCATTAGACAAAAATAGAAAACATATCGGCCGGAAGTATTGAGAAAAGTGATGAAAAATGCCATCAAAAAAGCTCAAATTTGCATAAACGTTGAAGGCCAACATTTGAACGATGTCATCTTCAACAAAATTCAAGGTCTAATATAAATAATATAAAAATAAAATCGCCGTTTATTGATTTAGAAAAGTAAAAGCTACCGGAGGTGGACTTTTCATGTTATGCACCAATTTTTCAAATTTGCTCGTAGTTCCTTATAATCGTAAAGTGTTGAGAAAAATACAAGGTTTTTTTTTTTTTTTTTACTACCATTCGAAATGAAAAATCCTTGAAATATTTGAATACCGAAATTCTTCAGTTCCACAAGTACATATATCTATCATACAATACTAGCATATTTTTGTGACCAAACATAAAACAAATTATTATATTATTCAAAGCAAAGGCCTTGTGCACTTGAATTTAGAAGCTAGACATTGATAAACCTTCTCATCCCGTAGTAAAATAACCACAGGGTTCCGGGAAAAAATCGTATAAGATAATGATTAATTTTTGGTACATGGTTCCTTCTAATGCGCTCTAAAAAACCCATCGATACTAGTGCAAAAAACTTTTGAGACTATCCGTATTTTCTGTGATAGCCTTAGTCGACAACACTTAAAGTAGTTTTCGAAAACGTTTTCTTACCACTATGAATTTTCAAGCTGTCGGTAAAGCAGTCACATACATAGTGTTTGCATGACGCGCATTATTTAGGAATAAATGTGCATTTCTTGGACTAAATACTAGTATTACTCGTAGGACTGAAGGCAGAACTTTTTGATTATAGATTGTAGCCTGTTTTAGAAATTTATAGATAATAATACAGTTCCAAAAGAAAGACGAAAACAGTTCCATTAAATGCACATGAACATGTACACACTCTTCCACTGTTGCCCTACTGATTGCAATGGCACGCGTTTGCCTGTGATTATTTTCTTTTGCAACAACTTACATTTGTAATTACTACGGTTCTAGGAACCACCAACCAATGATTAACTCTTCACCAATTAAACCACTAATCAGAAAATTATACTCAAATCGGTGCAGCCCTATTGAAGTTAAATGCGAATAATTTAAAACGAAATGTGTTTTAAAGCACTCGGGCCACTATTTGGTTGTAGGCAAAGTTTTTTTTTTTTCCGAGAGATTGAAAATATTCTAAAGGGGAGTTGGACAGAATCCCGAAAAACACAATCCCGAAAACCCAAAATCCCGAAAATCCAAAGTCCCGAAAACTCAAAATTCCGAAAATTCAGTTTTCGGGATTTTGACCCCAACCCATTCTAAAGACACCATAACCCCGACCGCGCGTGCTTATGATAGTGTGTGATTTTTACTTACTAAAAAGACCACTCTTCAAGATTAATACTACAACCAAGCAGACAGCAGTTTTATTTTCGCTTACGAGACTTGTGATTTTTGGAAAAAGATGTTCGTATATAATTTAAAAAGAATGTTGCACTTTGGCAGGTTAAATTCCAATGAAAGTTCCTGCGGTTTTCACGACCGGCATAGACTATGGCACGAGGTAAAAAGGTTTTGTCCTTTGCAGGCGACGAATTGAATTGTTCGCTTCAAGTAGTTGAATGACGGTACGGTTACAATGGCCGTGAAGACGGTCTTTGTGTTTACGAGCAAATTTTGTTGTCTCTTCGACGACGCTGTGAATTCCCAAATCCCGATGAATATCTTCGTTACGTACGTACCATGGTGCGCAAAAGTTCTAAGAACTTTATTTTCAACAGTTTGTAGGATGTTTCTATTGCTTTTTCTGGTACAACCCCATAGTTGTAGACCATACGTCCACACTGCCTTTACCACTTGCTTATAGATAAACAGTTTGTTATGTATGCTCAACTTCGAATGTTTTACGAGTAACCAATACATTTGTTTTTTTTTTTTTTTGGAGCTCGTCGCGTTTCTTTTTTACGTGCGATTTCCATTTAGCTTAACATCTTGAGTCATTCCTAGATATTTTGCTTCGTTCACGTACTGTATTTGAACTGAGTTTAAATATACCGGTAATCTATCCATTCTTTTGTAGGTAAGGTTGACGTGAGTAGATTTGCTTTCGTTCAGCACAATACGCCAAGAATTCGTCTTTATTAATAGCATGTTGCAGCTTTTCAGTTGCTGCTTCAATTGTAACAAATCTTTTTTTCTTCGAGAGTTCTCTAAATCACGTCAATTATTTTGTGGATTTGGTCGATTGTAGAATGTTTGACTCTAAATCCAAACTGATGGTCAGGAATGAAACGTCTTTCGTCGATTACGGGTTGTAGTCGTTTAGTAAGTAGTTTTTCGAATATTTTAGATATAACCGGCAATAGGGAAATATGTCGATATGATTTCTTCTCATTCAGAGGTTTGCCTGGTTTCGGGACCATTATAATCTCTGCGACTTTCCATTGTCTCGGAACGTAGAGCAATCTGAATGAAGCGTTAATCAAATATAGCAGTTTGATAAGAGCTTTATTCGGCAGTCGTAACCCGGTGCTTTTTTCATCTTTAGAATTTTGATCACCTCCCTCAGTTCAATCAATGAAACTTTTTTTACTTTAAAGTTGTCAGATGTCGTGACCCGGGAGTAGGGCGTTATCAAAGGGCCGTCGAATGGCTTAAACGTTTCTTCTAAGTGCAAAGCAACAAGTTCTGCATTTTCTTCTTCGCTCTTTTGGCCCAATTTCCATAATTTTTCCGAATTGGTAGCGCTTGCATTTGAGTTTTCCGCATGCCTTTTAGCGCTTTCCAAAGTGAATAATTTGATTCTGTTTTAGCGGAGAGATTTTCAAAGTAGGCGCTATCTTATTGCTTTTAAATTCCCGAATACTACCTCTAAGGCGATTGCATAGTCGGTTAAGGACATTCAAACAAGGCTGCCTTAGCCAAGCTATTTAAAGCAGCGAGAAATGATTTGATAAGGAGCATGTACCAACTCATTTGTGAAATCTTATCAGATGAAAGTACATATGCCCGATGAACGGCATCTCAGCATCGTGTGCCCAATTCATAAAAAAGGAGATACTCTCAACTGAGCAAATTACAAGGGCATTAGTCTCCTAAACATAGCATACAAGATCTCGCCTGCTGTGCTGTGTGAATGCCTAAAACCTTTTGTGAATGACACGGTTAATCATCCATCATATATTCACACTACGTCAGATTTTGAAAATAACCCGGGAATTTCAGATCCATACCCACCATCTCTTTATCGATATATATGATATATGATATAATTTGAATCCAAGACTACTAACAGCATCTACGAATGAAAGTCTATTATTTGATAAGTAGATTGGGGGCACAATGTTTGTTTGAAAATGGGGCTTACAACCCAGACTAACTCACTGCCTCTATATCTCGGTCATTAGACCGATCCTCATGTACGGGGTAGTTGTCTGGTGGACTGCCTTGGATAAGGCAAAGTCCAACATTCAGCTTGTCTGTGTATTAGTATAGCACTGCGAACGACACCTTCCACAGCTATGGACATTCTTTTTCATTTAACACCCCTTGATATTTATGGCAGGCAAATGGCAGCTAACTCAGCTAATCACCTTAAAGCTACTTCACAGTGGTCTAACAAAATGTTTGGCCACGCCTCCATCTTAAATAAATTTAACATCTTCCCTGAAGACATTAACTACACCATCCCCAAGTTAAATTTTGACAAAAACTTCCAAGTTACCATCCCTTCCAGAGCACTCTGGGAAGAAGATGGCTTCACGGAAGGTAAGTCGGCACATTTTTATACCGACGGTTCAAAAACTAACGACGGGGTGGGTGGTGTGTCTTCTCTGATAGGCTTAATTTAAACCTCTCTTTTCGTCTCCCAAACCATTGTAGCGTGTTCCAGGCGGAGATAATGGCAATAAGAGAAGTCTTGTCTTGGCTAAAGGAAAACGTGATATCGACTATTGATATTCGCATCTTTTCAGACAGCCAAGCCGCAATCAAATCTCTGGAATCTTCCTCAACAAATTCTTTAACAGCTCTATACTGCCAATCTTCTCTTAAAGAGATGACGGAGCAGTTTAATATTCACCTAATTTGGGTGCCGGGGATATTCCAGGGAATTTAAGGCTGACGAACTTGCCAGACATGGAACAACAATACCCATCCTTCCGGGCAAAAGTTTACTGGGTATCGCTACATGCAAACTTAAATTAAAGCAGGATGCTACCGTAAAGACAAATTCTAGGCGGACAAGGAGTACAACTTGTCTAGCGGCAAAACGGATTTGGTCTATGCTGGATCTGAAATGCTCTAGGAATTTGATTTCTCTAAATAGGAAGCATATTAGTGGTGTTATAGGTGTCATTACTGGACACTGTCTAATAGGCTTGCCTATGCAACGAGGCTTGGCGTCTTTTCTAACGATTTCTGCAGAAGCTGCAGGGACGAGGAGGAGGAAGAAACTATTCTTCACCTTCTTTGCACCTGCCCAGCTCCCTCCCAAAGAAGGAAACTCCACTTAGGAGCCTTCTGTTTCAATGATCAAGATGCTCTGAATAATATTGACGTTAGGTACATTCTACGCTTCATCAGAAGCTCTAAATGGTTCAACGAGTAAGCTAGAGGCCGCGTCTCAAACACATGTGGTATCGCAATGGACCTATTATTGGTCTATAAGCCTATTGGCTTCTTTTGTTGACAGCCACTTCAACCTAACCAAACCTAAGAGACCAGTCATCTATTGCCGTAAGATCTTCGTTAAATTTACACACTCTAAATATGGAAAGAGACGGTTCTACATAGTTAAATCATTTATATAAATGTGGCTCATGGTATTCATGGTCGACCCCGTCATAGGCCTTCAAGAAGCCAAGCAAACGTTGTACAGTCAAGTTGCCCTTATCAAATTTAAGTCTTATGTCGTTCAAGAATTTCCGCAACAGCAGTAGAGCAGTTATGTTTTTCGCCAAAGCCGGATTGAAATGAAGATAATACTCGTTAACCCTTCCGGTCAAGGTGAAAGACAATTGGTTCCGCAAGTATCTTCTCGTAGACCACGGTAAAGTGCTAAAGGGACGAACATGGATTTTTTCGCCATAGAAGCAATTCTTGTTACCTTTCTATTGTCCGGGAAAGAAGAAGATGTCACACAGAAATTATTTACAGGTGTGAGCGAGGTTAAAATGTATGCTAATAAATTAAACAGCATTCGATTTACGCGTAAGAATATACTTATTCTCAACCTGAAATTGATTGATCTTAATTTGAAGTTGAAAAGCTATGGTTTAATTTTGCTGATAAAACTCAAACTTATTTATTTTTTCAATCAAACATTCCATCAGTAAATTATACACAAGCCAGCATCATTAATAACATAATTAAATGATTTTTATTTTTGAGAAAAATCCGTGTAACTCCTCACTGTGGTAACCCCATTTCAATTGATCACGTAACAAATACCGCACAAGGCCCATGCATCTTAACATAGTCTGACACGGAGCGTTGTCCCACAATGCTACTATTACAAACGGTCAGAGAAAAAATAAATAATTGGCTGTCATTTGTGGTCCATTGACATCTGGAGTGAAATTCCTTTGAATTAACTTCGGGTTTTTATGTTGGTTTTTGAGAGCAAGAATGAATAATCACTGATGTGTAACGTCGTTGAGATTGGTTTCTACAAATTAATTTAATCAGAATAAGGAAAAATTATGTAAGACATTATGTAAAGGCGGTAACTATAGTTTTAATCAACTTGGAATTAATTTGACATGAAAAACGTTCGTTGTATAACCAAAGGCAGTTGTCAGAAGTCCTTATTAGAGCTGTAACACTATCTGCATTTAAATTTGTTAATACTGCTAATAGGCATACCAATTACTTGGTAAATCAAACTGACAAACAAACTATTTATTGAGACGGGCCATACACTACCGAAAAATCACCCTCCGTGGGCTTTAAATAAACTGTTTCGAGACACATTCAGGTTTTTACCTACATAGCCATCAACAGATGCGAATCTTGCGATTAGAAGCATCAATTATATGGTTCTCTATGCGACAATTGCTTTTATACACACATTTGTTTATAGCTGAAATGAGTTGGTACTCAACAACGTTGTAGCGAACCACATTTTATACCCCGTTGACACATCACGATTCGACACTGGTTCGAGTTTTGTAATAACCTTTAAAGCTGACATGGAGGGAATTAATGCAACTGCGCATAAGCATGCAGTCAATATAGTTGACGCGCGCACACTAAATTTATGCGCAAAAACTGTAGCGAATTGTTTTGCCAATTATGGTGTTCATGTGGCGTTTAAGATATGTGATACATTTTATGTTCTTTTTTACCGACTTTAATTTAAAATTTTGTGAATGCATATTCATATGTTGGTACTAATATAGACTGAGGTGAGGTGTCTACTAATTGATCATAAACGAGGTTTCCTTTTAAATTAAGTTCTTCAAAAACAGTATTTACAAAAATAATCTCTATCTGAGATCCTTGTTGGACGTAGCTAAGCTTACGTAGGTATAACTTTATTGTCTAAGTTGGATGATGGGACAGAGCAGATCCGTTTGGACAGTTTGCTCTCCACATGAGACATTTCTTTATGTTGCTACCTACCTATATCTGTAGAAGCAAATGAGTGAGTGGAATGTTGGGGGGTTTCAAAAATCTTTAAATCGGCTTTGTTATCAAAAACTAATAAACGTAGCATTTGTCACATAGACTTAGACTGATACGTTAGTATCATTAAGGTGGTGCAAATGCCAAACTTTTTTATTTAAATTTTTTTTTTTTTTTTTTTCAAAATTTTTCCAAAAAAGACTTGGGGAGTTTAATATTGAACGATACACAACTGAACAGCGAATAAAAGTCATCGAATTTTATTTTGAAAACCAATGGTCAAGTGTTTTGATGCAGCGTGTATATCGTCGACATTTTAATCAGCGGATCGCACCTATATGCACTACGGATAATTGACAACTGCACCCACTTAACTGTGGGTGGTGTGAATTTAGCCACTCCCGACTGTTTTGTTTGGGCCTATTTGAAAGAACGAGTATACGTCAATTAGCCAGCGACCATTTCCCAATTGCAAACCATTATTCGTAATAAAATTCGCGTCATAACACCTGGAATTTTGCGAAAGGTGGTGGAAATGGGCTGGAAATGCATGAATGTGCGAAGCATAAAATGGCCACCATGTTTCAGAAGTAATCTTTCAAGTTTAGTTCAATAAAATTTCCCATTTGTATATTGTACTAAAATATTACAAGTTACTCTGAAATAAAGGGTATATCGAATTCAAACCATTCAGGTCATTTTGCGCCACCCTGTATAATAGGTCCGCTTGAAATTGATCGAAATCAAATAGAGTGGGAGGGGTTTAAAACATCTTCGAAACATCTTTCTCACACGCCTAAGTTAAGAACCACCCAAACGGATTTCGATAAAACTAGGTTTTGAGTTACAACATACATGTAGATACGTCTATCTGAAATCATCAAAATCGGATGAAAACGGGGTGAAATAATGTGGGATGAATTTTCACCGCACGTATTCCGATATTTTTCAAGAACTATTTGTGCCAGAAGACTCTTTATAATTTTCGTTTTACCTACTTATAAATATACATACTTTCAATTGTTTTCCTAATTTGTCGCATTAATAGTTTCGGAGAAGGAAATTGATAACAAAAAATTATATTTTATTTTTTTGGACTCCTTGGAAGTTCAGCTTTAATTTGATATGTCGCATGGTGGGTTCTATATGCCCCAAAAATCTTGCCACAAACACTTTTTTTGGTCCACCAGATTCTATTTTTGTTAAAAATTTGAGCTCTCTAGTTCAAATGGTTCAAAAGTTACAAACGTGTGACAGACGCACGGACAATCGGACAGACAGATATCATGTTCAATCCATTAGTGTTCCGTTTATACTATTCTGATACGGAATATTAAAAAAATTACAAATCCAATTGCAAAAAATATTAATTCCAATTGCAGAAAGGTTTTGTTTTTTTAAGTATGGACGACAAAAAACAATAAACTTGTATTTTTTTTAAAAATTCCTGTGGAACATTAATTTGTTTAGACTGAAAATATATATTCTACTGGAACTTTTATTATTTCAAATAAAAAATATATTCCGCTGTGAATTTAAAAATAATGTAATTTTTATCATAAAAATTCCGTTTTAACTGTTATTTTTATAACTTTTATTTTACAAAAAATCATTAACCGTGACTCCGTGGGCGCCATGTATTGGTTTCGTGCGTAAGCACTGAGCGAGTGATTCAAGGTCTAAAATTTCGAGAAAACCCTGAAAAATTGTTTTCTACGGTCTCACCTCTTACGAAAGTGTGACAAACATCCGAGAGTAAACTTGTCATGAGAATTTTCGCCCAATCGAAAAAAATTGCCCTTTGGAAATGTCAAAGAAATGCGAGAAACTAGGTCACGCCCTGTATGGGTTGCTAGCTGTAATATATATATTTATTTATTTTTTAACCACAATTGTTTACTTGGTTTGAGAAAAAAAAAAATCACCCCGAGATAGGGCGTAGCATAAATTATGCTGTTTTTACTTGCACATAATAAGGGCAAGTATTGGTTTCCTGAAAATTTCCGGTCTCGAGATTTTAATCAAACTTAATATTACTATAATAGAAAAACTCAAAAAGTGAGTCTCTCAATTCTATCTTATGGCTTAAATTATTAGCAAGTTTTAGAAAATCTTAAAAGAAAAAAATTTATTTTAACGATTTAGAAAATAAAAAGAAAAGAAAACTGTTTAACGTTGTGTAAATTTTATATCTAAGTGATTTGTAATTAAACATTATATATATATATACATATATGTATATATATAGTCGTGTACTTTTTTTATGTAAATCGGTGGCTTTTCGTTTACCGGGTGCAAAAGCAAAACTAGAAAACTTCACAAAATTTATCGTTCCTAATTCATCCCAAATTTTTTACTGAAATTTTTTTATCAAAACTGCTGAGGACAGTATGTTGTAGGATAATATTTAAGATATTTTCTGATGGATTCAATTTACACATGTACACCCCGCGCAACAAAAAAAGCCGCATACGGGATTTCCATTTTCTTGCGCTAATTACCTTTAAGGGATTCGCCGAATTATATTTTATTGCTTCCGGGTTAGGTAATGCACATTTTGGAATGTGTCGGAATTCATTCTGGCAGTATTTGACAGTGCGTGCAGTTGTATTTCTTAAATAAAAGTGAAAAGAGTATATCGCGATGTCTAAAAGAGTACAATTGAGTAAAGAAAATAAGGCAGTTATCGTCGCCTTATCCAAACAGAATCAGTCATTTCGTGAAATTGCTCGACAAATTGGATGCAATGAGAGTTCTGTAAGAAGATTCTGTAACAAATATGGTCGGGATCACAATCTGGACAGAAAAATTGGCACAGGATTGAAGAGATGTACCATTGTTCGGGAGGACCGGTAACTGAAGAGGCTAAGCTTAAGAAACAGGTTTAAAAATGCATCAGAGTTAAGAGCTGACCTGCGAGAAGCTACAGTTAGCGTCAGAACTATCCAGAATCGTCTCAACGAGATGGGTTTGCTAGCAAGGAGACCAGCGAAAAAGCCACTTCTGACCAGCAAAATGAAGAAAACGCGCCTTAGCTGGGCTAAGGAAAGGCAAAACTGGAGTGTTCAAGATTGGTCAAATGTGGTGTTCTCTGATGAGTCCAAGTTTAACCTAATCGGACCGGATGGGAAGCAGATAGTTCGTCGTAGAAAAGGAGAACGCTACAGCGACGAATGCATAGCTCACACCGTAAAACATTCTCCTTGTGTTATGGTGTGGGGATGCATCACCGCAATCGGAGTTGGATCTCTAATTATGCTCGAGGGCACTATTAACGCCATGCAGTACAAACAAATTATCTTAGATGGTGTTGTACCGAGTATGGAAATGATAACAGCAGAAACATCAAAACCAATTTCTCAAGATGATTCAGCACCTTGTCACCGAGCAAAATCTGTGAGTAATTCGAGGTTTTTTTTTCATATTTATGGGTGTTTTGAAAATCTTATGATTTTAATTTTTAAATTTCCTCCACAGATTAAAACTTTGAAAGGAGAATTAGGAATAGAATCCCTAATTTGGCCGGGAAACAGTCCAGATCTCAACCCCATCGAAAATGTCTGGGCTCTTATGGGAAAGAAGATCCAAGATAAAAAACCAAAAACCAAAAACCATGCAGCATCTAAAGAGCATCATTGAAGAAGTGTGGGTCAATGAAATTAATAACAATTACCTCGGTAATCTCTATGCCTCCATGCCAAACAGGGTTCATGACGTTGTTAGGGCGAAGGGTGGTGCTACGAAATACTAGAATCATTTTTTAGTATTATGAAAGTCTTAAATTATGTAAAAAGGTTTCTTAGTTAATAAAAATATGAAAAAAGAAATTTGCTTTTCAAATTGTTGCTCTTTTTTTTAATTTATGTATATTGATAGTACTTGGGTAATATCTGATATTTTGTAGTCTGATCTTCACGATCATTGTTTTTTTTTCAATTAGGCTACGAAATGTATTGTCAAATTGTGGAATGTGTTAACTTAAATGTTAAACATCAAAAATACAAAGTGACTACGCAGTGATTAGTCATCATTTATTAAATTTCTTCCATTTTGTTAAAAATTACCATGTGCGGCTTTTTTTGTTGCGCGGGGTGTATGTAGGCAGGGAAAGGGCTTGTACCTCGGACAGGATTTTACTTTTCGTTTTCTATTTGATATTCTTAACATATTCCCTGAAATAAGTTTTTAGTATTCAATTGCATTTTAAAGTATACTCGTATGCACATATATGCCATCACCAATAAACTTAATGAATCAACAACTTCGGGCTTTTATGAATTATGGTATGTCGGACTTACAAAAGCTCGCATGTGCCCTTCAGACGAAACTCCAAATGCCATACAAAAGTCTATTTATGTGCTTAAAGAAGACATTTGGCAAGTTTTATTTGGTTATGTACTTGGTACATTTTTATATCTGATTCTTGGCTGAATGGTTACATGATTTTTATACAAGATAACTTGGCCCGCTTTTTTACATTAATGTTTTTGGTTCGATCTGTTCATCGTAAAACATTTAGGTTTTCAGATTTATTTAAAAAACTTCTAAAATATTTAATAAAATGGAAATTTTTGAAAAATATTCGTAGCTGTTATGATCCCTGATCGAAAGTATAAATACTATATATCAGAAGTTACCAACAAAATAGTACACAGCTGTAAGCTTAATAATTATAGAAGCCTCTATGACATAAACAGACAACGTCTGTTCATATCAATGGAATGCAATAATCGAAAAGTAGAAATTGTATTTGTTTAAACTTACAGAAAACTTTATTTGATAATAAACAAGTTTATCCCACATGCTTACCTGTAAATAGAAAAAATATTAAATTTTAATTTGATATAAAAATGATTAGATATCAATGGGCAAAATGAACAACTATTAATTATGTGCTGTCGAACCTAAAACTCTTAGAAAAAAAAGTAAAGCTAAAAATCCTTAAATAGGTTTAGTGAAATGTACAGAACAATATATTAGTGTCATGGTTTTACTTTTCAACAAAGGTATGGGAGTGCAAAAAATGTGTTTTTTTGTAGCATCTTTCAGATGACTTAGAAGTAGAACTTTTTCTAGAGAATTTATTCAAATTGAAAGTACGAATGTTGTGGTTTTCGCTATCACATTTTCAACCCTGCCCCCACCTCTGTTCGCATTATCCCGAACAATGTTGCTAATGTTAGTGCTAATGTCACCTCCTCATTAACTAGCGTCATTAAGTAGCCGTCACATTTTCTGCTTTCTCCCACTGT
This sequence comes from Pocota personata, assembly GCA_963082735.1. NCBI lineage: Eukaryota > Metazoa > Arthropoda > Insecta > Diptera > Syrphidae > Pocota > Pocota personata. The sequence goes on along the minus strand of OY720429.1, from coordinate 193,284,085 downwards.
AAAATTGACCGCTATGTTAAAGGTTATTCATTTCGAGGTTGGTATTTCACACTCTGCCATATGGCATCTGTCAAATCCATCTGGCATTCATTGTGACAGGTAGTTAGCCCTTTCCATTTTACAATTGAAGTGGATTTTTCGAACAAAATCTAAACAAACAAAATTGCACAATATAGTCACTGAGAGGACATTACATCCACCACTGATGTCAGTTTGATGGGCGCTGTGGACCGGTGGTATGATCGGACCGTATTTTTTTGAAAACGAAGAAGGCCCCTTTATTACTGTAAGTTCTCTGCGCTATGGTCGACTGATAACCAACTTTTTTTTGTGGGGCTATGCCAAAGATGGTGTCTATGCGGACAATCCCCAAACTTTGGAGCACTTAAAAACCAACATCTATGAAGTTATGGCCGTAGAGCCGCCAGAAATGTACCGAAAGTCATCGGAAATTACTTCACAAAAATAGAAGTTTGCAAAAACTCTCGTGGAGGTAATTAAACCGATATTGCATTAAAATCCTAAACCACAACATGAATTACGATAATATCCATCTTTATACGAGTATTGCCTACCTGCAAGATAAACTCGATTCCATCTGTATTGATGGAGAAGCCTCAAATTCCTAAAAAGCTATTCCAAATAAAGAGCAAACCTTAATGCAAATTGTCGTCTAGTTTCACGAGAGCTTCAATGCATCGCCAATTCAGGTAACAAACGATCTGTAATCATACGCGTCTTATGTCAGCTCTATGTAAACGCCTGTAACATCACCAAAGAACTCGCGCTGAGTTTAATAATTACTTTTGCACCTAACCAGTTTTCTAATGTATCCAGCTCCAATGGGTCTGTGCCTCAATGCCTTGGTATTATCTTTCCTGTTCCTGATCTATCTCACCCTCCAAAGGCAGTATTAGCACACCCAAAAGCTTGTCACTTTACTATCAAAAAGTAAGAGAACTGCGCACTTAAACTCGCGATGTATTTCTCAACCCCTGATTACAATTATAATGAATTATTTATTTTCTATTTTAACACCTTTCATGATGATGGTCTTAAGAAGAAAGACAATTTTTCGGGTTGCAGTGTTTTGTTGGTAGTTCACGCCGCAAACCTTTTTGAAAAAGCTCGAACTCCGCTGACTTTGAGTTTATTTGTGTTAAAATAATCTTCCCAATGCGTAATTTGTACATATTACTCGTATGCTGCCAATATACGCCCATCTCAACCAATTGGGTCCTACAAGCTTGCAGTTGACGTAGTCCACTCTGTATTTGAAATCGTGGACCCAGTTGATGATGTATTAATCTTGCATTGGGCTCACTAGGTAGGTGAGTCTTTTTTTGTCTCTAGTACTCTGGCCTTTATCAAGTAAACGGCATCAAAAATAACTTGGGTTGGCAACTTGACCTCATATTCTCGTCCGATGCCGATAATTCTATTGTCTCTTTGAGCAGTCATCTTCTTTCTAAATTGGACAGTTACAATCTTCATCTATTTCTAATCGTTTCATACGAAAATGTATATATGACCCCAGTCTCCGAGCGCTCCTATAGCTTTAATATTCGTAAAGCTGACTTTATTAAACTCAACAATCTGATGGATATCCATCTACTATTAAGTTCTCGTATACATCCTCGACAGACCCAAAATAATCGTAATCTTATTCGCTCACTTCTTTAACCAGTCGTTCACTGACCACGCCCTTGAACCTCATCTTGATTATTTCTGCTACATGAACAACGTTGCACAAACTTCCATAGTCGCTGCGGATATAAGTTCATCAGAGGTTCATAAGAAGATTAGAAAACTCAATGACAGTTACTCCCCCGATCCCAATGGCTTGCCCGGGATAGTTTGAAAACAATGTGTGAACCATCTGACACACTGCTCTTTCAATTATCGATCTCGTAGGGAGTTTTTTGTAGATTGTGGAAGGATTCGTACATTATTCCTATCAACAAAAAAGGGTGTAAGAGTGAAGAACCTAACTGTAGGCTCTTTAATAGCATCGTTCTTTTACTGCAAATCGATCTTTTCTACTAAGCAGCATGAATTCCTTAAGGGCAGATCGACAATCATTAACTTAACTGAATTTCTGTCAAATACACTCTCGCATTGGAGGATGGCAATGAAGTTGATATTTTTATCACAGGATTCTGATAAAATTCCAAACGAGGTTTATTTCGTGAATCGAATCGTGTCTGGATGAGCACCAGTACAAAGTCCGTTTTAGATCTTCAGCATCTGATCCTATTATAGCAACTTCGGAGGTTCATCAGGGGAGCCATCTTGGTCTCTTTTCTAGCTATAAATGATGCCGAATGTATCATCAGGGACCCCATAACTCTATCTGGTGTCAAACAAATTTCTTAGAACTTCCACCGCCTCCTAGGGTCTACTTCATTCGAGATGAGCTCGTACACGTATCTGATTCTCTTTATGCTGTCTTTTTTGGACTGATTACTATAACTTACCACCTCTGAGACTGATTAATTTAGAGTCGTTGGAAATCTATCGTGATACTGCCGATATACTTTTGGGTATCAGTTGTTAGCTGGAAACATTGAATGCCACGGTATGTTGTAAATGATTTCTTCCAATACAAATCCTCGCAACCTGAGGTCTGTACCTTTCTTTCGTCTTGGCACTCAACTCACCAATTGTGGTTACCACGAACCTATGTCTAGATAATTCGCTATATTTCTCTCCCCTTTCGTGCTCGAATTATGTTAGTTTAGTTAAGTTTAGTTTTTAAGGCTCTCAAGCTTGTATTAAGCTAAATCAATAAAAGTTAATCGTTATTTTGTTGGCTGAATTTTTCATCATGTAAACCATTTGCGAACCGGTAGCGTAGAATTCTTGCTCCACCAAGCCTCAAACAAAAAATGCAGCGGCATCAGATTGCATCAGGTCTTTGAAAATTAATGTCGACCAAGAAATTTGGAGCGCAAAAACTTAGTACGTCAAGACGTCGATTTTAGTTATGTCTCCCTCATACTTTTCATGATGGCCAAATGACAATAAAAACGTCTTATTCAACAGGCCAAGTACTCGTAGGCAGAGTACAAACAAATACAGTACAGTATCATTGACAATATCAATTTCTGCAATAAATCCTTCCAAATCACACACATCAATGCTATCAAAAGCTGGTCTGACTTTGCGGTAGAGATCTAGCTTCAACTGATGTTCAATTTTATTTAATCGCAAAGGACTTAGGGAGCTAAAATTTCAAAATCATTTAAATGCAGAAGCTACAATTGACAACAAAAACAATAAGGCCTGAGTCCTCATTAAGGCAAAAACTTAGCAAGAAAGTCTTTTAAATTTGCCCATTTTTGCAGAAGTTATTTATTGTGAACGAAAAAAAATGTCGATCTGACCGATACTACGATCAACGGATCTCGAGTCCAAGTTCAGACAAAAATTCTGCAAAAACGATAAAGCCAATGATAATGTCACTGACAGACACATAGATTCGGAAAAATCTGAAACCGCTAACGTATTTTTGAAAAATTTAACTTTTGGTGGTCCTTTTACATATGTGGTTCGCGCTATCGAGAGCAATAGTGTTTCGTGGTCTAATTATGAAACCCTATTCTCACTGAGCGAGAGATTCAAGGTTCGAATCTAAGAAAACCCAAACATAAAAATTAGTTTTCTCATCGTCCCACCTCTCGCGAACGTCTGACAAATATCCGAAAGTAAAACTGTCATGAGAAAGCTTCTCTCAATCGAAAAAAAATCGGAAACGACATAAAACTGTAGGTCCCAACCATTTATGAGGCGCACAACATCTGTGGCTGATAGAAGCTAGGCCAGGCTCTGCATTGAGCTGTTAGCGCCAAAAATATACATATATATATGTATATTGTCTCCGACACCAATGCATACCACAACTTATAATATAGAACCAACATTAACTGGGTGAGCATTTTGAGCAGTTACTGAACCTACTCTGTATCACGAATCGAATGCATTATACGAGTACACTTACTTTTCGGAGAGTCGATGCATTGAAAACCACAAATTTATTACAAGACTTCTGCAGCGTCATACACCGATGCAACTTAAAGAAAGCACCAGAAGAAGACCGTATGAACCACCTCGAGAAGTATTGCTACGACCTACCTGGATAAGGACAAAATTAGATTTCCAGGCGGCGTTTGACTCCATTGACACTCTCCTATAAGCTAAGTAATCTGGGATTGTTGACAAAAATGCTCAATGTCATGAAAAGCCTTGACGAGGAAAATAGATGGGCCAAGAAGGGTGTCAAGCAGGGGCTGCCTCATGAGCCCTCTTCTATTTTCGCTGTTTTTGGCCGATCTGCCAACGTTGGCGGGAGGAATCGAGTTTGCTGCCTTTAAAATAAAACTACTCCTATACGCTGATGGTATTGTTATCCAGTCCGAAACGCCGACTGTGATTTGTGGAACCTGAAAGTTAACACAGCCAAACTCAAGATAATGGTATTCAGAAATGGGTTAGGTTGCTATGCGAGGGATGAAAATTAGACCTGGAAAAATGTGAAGGAGTATACATATCTCGGAGTCATCATAACACCTCGACTATTTTTTAGAAAACATTTCAAAGAAAAATTAAAGGAAGCAAAAGACGAAGTCAAAAAATTACTAAGATACTTTATCATCTTTACCTGCAAATTACCGAAGATAACCAGAGAATACACCAAACTACATCCTCCACCTGGAAACCGGTCTACCACCATTGTATATTTATAAATTAAAGCTTCATTTCCTCTACATTTTTAAAGTGATACTATTCCCAAGTCAACAGCTCCCCCTCATAGTTATGCCACGAATACGATATCCCACTATTGGAGTATAATACAACATATTGGAAAGAGTCTCTTCGGTAGTTGTTGATGAAGATCGAGCTATTTATCCGTGTTACTTTTAAAGAAGAGTAACTTTCACGATCAAAATAGCTTAGATGCAATTTCGTATATTTTCAAGCTTCTTCACTTGAACTACATGCCACATAGAACCGAACTCGATCAGGAAAATTCATTGGCATACCTGGAGGGTACTTGTGAGCATTTACAAACTACTTTAAAATATAGACAGCAAATGCATGATGAAGTATTTCAAATATTTTTATATAGTTTATAGGACAAATAATTAAATATGCTTAAATAATTATATGTTATAGATTATAAATCTCTCTTATTTGGCTGAAGGCAAATGCCAATTCCATATCTTGTGAACCTATATCTATGAATTCTTTTATTGTACAATAAAATCACATACTACTCCTACTAACTGGGGTAAGTCTATCTTTGAGTATGTAATTGCAACTAATTTGGGTAACGTAATAAAACGCAATTGCAAACAGAAACAATGACGAAAAAGCCCGATGAAGCACTTTAGCTTACTAAAGAAGATGGAAGAAGCATAGCAAGACTAGTTAAAGAGATTGGAAATGCTTACTACAGTAGCAGCGCTACAAAATTCCCCAGACTTTCTTTTCTAAAAATCTTACTAATGCCAAATGCCCCAATTAACCCAAATTCTTCTTAGTAAAGTCTCCTCCTTAGTAAAGTCTTCTTCAAAAAAATAGTTGAGTAAATATTGCTAATGAGCACTCATTTTCTCTCCAGCTTAGTTTCTATAAACGTTCTGCTTTTCTTTTCTTCTCACCATTATGCGTACAACAGTTCCCTTAATCGTTTGTAAAGTGTAAAAATCTCTAATGCTTTCACCTAAATGCATCCCCAGTTCTCATAATTACTTCCCTAAAATACTCTGATTTAAATCAATTATGCCATTACAATCCGCCACTTTAAATAAAAAGTGTTAGATGATTATTCCTATTAATCAGTTGCAGGAAGCTATGCTCCTATAATTCAAATTCAATTAATTCACACAAATCGTTTCCTAAAGCACAAACTCGAACATTTTAATCACACCTGCAATTACCATTCCTGTAGCCCATTTGAAGGCACCATTCAATGAATGGAACGTTCACTTGTGCCCAACTGTTATCCAATCAGAATTCCTCCATTCAAGTACAATAGATCTCATTTCAAATCCGTAATTGTCCATTTATGTAAATCCAGTTATCAATCCTACCGTATAAGGAGAGCGCAAAAAAAATAGGGAGCAACAGAGTGAAGTGACGTTTCGACAACACATAAAACGACGTTAACATAACAAAGGAGTGAAATTTACGATAGTACATTACGTAGTTTAACCAGCATTACTTACGTCAACATGGAGAGTCTCAAGTTGATTATTTTGAACATATTCGGATTGATTACTTGCTCATAAAATGGCATAATTTCGTATCCTGTTTCAGCAAAAAAAAAAAAAAAAAAAAATGGAGGCGATGCAAAGCGCAGAAGGTAAAAGTCTTGCAGAAAGCCATTTAGGTCAAGGAGTGCATAACTTGTGGAAAGTGTCTTGCCACTTTAAATGATTTCAAATTTGTCAGAAAAAGAAGGCCATTGGATTGATAAGATAATCATTTACAAATAAGGACCAACAGAAATCCGTAACCGGAGAGTGAATATACAAAATACTTCTTATTATTAGTTGGTTTTGATTTGAACAAGTTTGCACAGCCTTTGAGTTGAATAAATTTAAAATCCATTTGTAGTGCATGCAGGAAAAAACTAATTAAAAGGCGTTTGCATTCTTTAAGATTATATGCTGTTTCCATAGTTGCCGCGCCCAAAGTGTTGCTTTCTTCGTGCACTCATGAGTAACTTTTATTGCCCGAACCGTATGATGGTGTAATAATAGCGTGAAAGCACGTTTGTGAATAGTGCTGACTTTAGATCTCACCAATAGTTAAGTGCCTTTTACAGAAAGACCGATAGCTTCCTCTAACGCGTTTTAGGAATAGAAGCTTACTCTTTTTTTCGATCGTCGATCTTTTAAATACCTTTAAAATCTAATCAGAGTGTCAGAAAAAAAGTGAATTGTTCGCCAATTACGAGTAGAATGCGATTTAGATACAGCTAGAACCACGAAAATCAAAAGAGTTGGCGTGCGAACCGAATTGTGGTACTAAGTAAAGTGTGGTTTGATTTGAATTTCCGATTAATTGCCAAAACTATTACACGACCGTTTCTGAAGAAAATTGTTTAATAAAAAGAATACTAAATGTTGAAGCATTACATCTGTAATTGATTTCTGGGTCCAAATCTGATAGAAATCTCGCCTCCCGCTTGAGTTTCAACAAAGGGGTAAACTCTAAAAACTATGAAAAAATTACAAATATTGCCGAATTAAACGCTACCAGCGATACTTTGACTCCCAAAAGTAATAAATCACCTAATGCACAAAGTGCAATAAAAAGCATACGTAGTACCCTCGAGTTTTGACGTGAAGCTACAAGTAAGGCTAAGGACTCATAATTCTGTATGTTTCAAGTCAGCCCTTCTATCTGAAGACATAGCAATTAATAGAGATTTGTCAAATCCTTAGAACTTGAATGAAAAATAACGGTATACTTGAGCACCATAGACCATTATCAACTTCCAAAGCTCCAGAACTGTGATTTGCGCGCTGATAAGCCAAATTTTGCAACTCGAAATAGAAGGCAAATCTACTGGAGGATTAAAGAAGGAAACTGCCTTAGGGCTTAGGCACGTTATTGTACTTCGACTGCACATTAAAGAATCAAAGCTGTGACTCTATAGGTACTCCTAAATTTTCGTCTTCATCCCTGCAGGCTTCTGTTTGGGAATGCTCTTTTAACTTTTTGGTAAAACTTTTGAACATCATTTTGAAACTTTCACTTAAAAACAAAACTATTGCTAATCACCTATAATAAATTATTACAATATAATTACCCCAAAAACATAGCTTTAAGGTAAGTAATTAAAACATTTTTTTTTTGTTTGCCAAAGAATTGCTTGCTAAATACCATACACAAAAAAAAAATTAACAAATGAGATCGTATGATACAAAAATTAAAATCGTTTCCCCATAATAAACCTATAAAAATGATTCCAAGAAGTAAACAAAAATTAGGAGTGGAAGTCCAAATTTTACCTTCGCTCGATTAACACACATCAATCCATGTCTTGCTACTTTCAAGGTCTCATTTACGCAATGACCGCATGCTCTGTATTTACTTAAAACCACCTGCATTGTATTTTGTTGTTTAACGATAGCTCACCCATTTATTCTCAAAGGCAACATTCACTTATGACTCCATTCCACCATTCAATTACGACAACTCTCACCTAAGTTTTTGGATGTTTTCTCACATTTAATGGACACCATAAATCTGAAAGCATAACCCACTGACAAAATAAATGACCGACTTCCAATCAGCAACCATCGACAAGACGACATTAAAAAATCGAAACAGAAAACATAATTAGGAAATTAAATTTCATGCGAAATGCCAAGCTACGAGTATATGTACCTACAATCAACTTCCTTAGGAATTTTGAAATTTGTTCGCAACCCCACTCAGAAGATACGAACTACCTGCTCGTATAAATCATTTTGTATTTGTTATATAAAACAAATTACCAACTGCAACGCTGACAGATGTTGTTATGAGTTTGCCAAATATTAGCAATGGACAGGTGAGAGTAAAGCATTTAAGTTTGGAATTAATTAAGAAGATTTATCGATTCCGGAGTCAATACATCTGTGGTTATTCAAAAAAAAGTATCTATTTATATAGCTATTTCGTAATGAATTAATTTTATGAATAATTTTATAATATAATAAAATATCTCTTCCTAACATTAAATTTAGTCGGTCAATGTCCCAAATATGAGTGTGTCAACACTGTGGGAGGCAATCGGCATCAGCATCGCTTGTAAAATTTACAAGTTTGGATGGTAAACAGTAGCAAGAGATTTCAGAGCATACCTATATATTATGTTATGCAGTCACACCTTTAGATTGAATAAATAAGATACTCTTCAACAGTGGCAGAAAACTGGTCGATTTTATGGGAACACATTTGCTTTTTAAGTCCCATCTTTGAGAATAACAAAAACAAAAAAAAACTGAAAGTAATGTCACCTGGTAGTAATCCCACCATTCAGACTCAGCAAAGTGCAATTAAGCATATCTACTGTAAAAGTGGTTGTGCAAAATGTTGGATACTAATTTGAATTTTTAATAAGATATAAATGCAAAAACACAAATTTTGTTTTCACAATAAAATTGTTGTCATTGTGGGAGATTGGTATCAATCATTAGAAAGCACCACTTTGAGTGTCCGATTACAACCTGACATAATTTGTAGCTTAATTATGTATGATGTATGCGTTTATAGTTAATTATCATTTAACCCGACTGAGAGTAGCAAATTTTCAGGTATTACACAAGTTTCTGCAATATTACTTTCTTCTCAAATTATATACCAATTTCTATTTAGTTATCTAATATACCCTAACGAATTAATAAGTATTCTAGTTATCATAGGAAAAAGGCACAAATGGGTAGCAACAACTTGCTGATATATACTGTTTGGTTATAAATTGTTCAGTTTTAAAAATTAGGCAAAATCGATAAGCGGCAAAGATATAGGAATTTTCGCAAGATGCCTTAAATAGCAACAAATCATTTTTGACCATAATGCCGAAAATTAAATGACAGATATTGATTTTGAATAAAGCAAGTCTGCTAATAAATAATCAAAATTGCCAAATTAAACTATAAAAACATATCGCGCGAAAACAAAATATCGATATGGAGAACGATACATGGCTTCCATGTTACAAAATCATTTGTTGGTGGAGTTTACCAGAAACCCGCTTGATACATAGGTGACATGGTTATGCTTAATTGTATGTATGGCCCAAATATACCCATGTATATGTATGTGTTTTTCATTTCATTTATTCGTTATTCTCTATAACAATAGTATACAGTTTTAGACTTAAACTAACAATAACGAAGAGAATAGTAGTTTAAAAGATTATACGTAGTGGCAATGCCACTTCAAATGGTAATTTATATTGTGAGGTGAACATACTTAAAAAAAAATAAAATAAAAAATTCAAACCAAATAAAAAAAGAAACATTATTGTTAGATGCAAAAATAAGTGCATGGATGCATAGATCAATTTAACCTATTTCATTATTATCGAAATCAAGAAGTCACAGTTTTGTTTTTTTTAAGACCGCGAACAAAGTTCTAATGGATCGTATTCCTGCAGGGAGGCTGTTAAACAACATACAAGATAAAACGCTGTACGAGTTCCTGAAGTTAATGGTAGAAAAAGCGGGTATAACAATGCAAGAATGTAGATTCCTATGCAAGCTATATGCGTCAGAGATTCGATTCTGTATGTAGCCATGTCTCAATTAGAAAATGTTTAGAACCCTAAAATAAAACAGGTGCCTTACTGGAAGAATTTTCATTAGCCTAAAAAGTTCTAAAGAACGAGCTAAATAAGTGGATTTGCAGACTTTCCTTTTGGTGAACTTCTGCAGGACAAACAACTGCTGCAATTTATTTAAGTAAGCACCCCCCAACAGGTTATAATACTGCAGTTTTGAGTGGAAAATTGCAAAATAAATTGTTTTTAAAATATCACTGGAGCAAAACTTGTGAAGGCGATAAAAACATCGAATGGTGGAAAGGAGTTATTACTTTGAAATTGATATGTATACGGACCAACTCAAATTTCGATCATTAGCTCAGCGTTTTGAGCAGAACACATCGACTATAGATACCTACGGCAGTTAGGCGCATGAAATGTAACATCTATGGCAGGACATAGATGTGAACCTAAGCTAAACAAAACTAAGCTTTGTTTTGCTGCTAACTACTAGTTTACTCTTATGTTTAGCAAATCAAATTCACAGTAGATGCGCATCATGGTTGATTCTTAGTAGATGCTACTAAGTTCAAAGGATTGACTGAGCCATACACAAATCCCAGATCATCAAGCAAAAGCTTTAAACTTGCAACAAAAAGGCAGTGCAAATATAGAATTGATGTAAAGCAGAAATAGGATAGGTCCGATGACAGACTCTTGAGGAACTTCAAGATTGAGAGTCCTAGAGAGACTTAGACTCATCCCGAATTTAACCTGTTGTATCCTGTCTTTGAGACAAGAAGCTAACCAGTTATATATAAATCCACGAAATTCTGCATTATCAAATTTATATGAAAGGGTGCTGTGATCGTCTATGTTAGTTATATCAACAAAAAATCCGGCGCAAAATCTTTTATATATATCCTTTCTGTATGAAGGAGCAGAAATCCGAAGAGCATCTTCAGAAGAATGGCCTGTTCTAAACCCAAATTTCATTGAACTAAAAGAGTGATTATCCCAATATATTCCAAAACCCTGTTCTTAACCGGCTTTTCAAAAATTTTCGAAATTGAAGGCAATAGTGAAATAGGCTGAATAGGCCTTTTTGTCAAAAAAGAATGGCGATTTCTGATCCGAAACCATACAGCAGGCAGACCGTTGAATCAATTTAAATACTTTTTACTATTTCAAGAAGAATGCTTTATTTACTTTCAAAAAGTAGCTGCCTTCCGGGCAACACCAAAAAATATGCTGCAACCTGAGCATATCAACCAACAGAAATAAAGCTAAGAAAAAATTGACAAATCACAAGAGCACCTCTGGATGAACAAACATTAAATTGTGCAATAAAGAACTTAAAAAAAAGTCAAAAAACTAATCCAAATGAAAACTTAAAAAATTACTTCAAAATCTGACTCTGACTTTTGAAGTAGCAAGGAAACTAAAGAATAAAATACTACATTATACCCCTCTAAAAAAATATGGACGGAAACTGGGCTAGAGACGATATTTGTTCACAACACTTCTGGAATACATTCTCAAATGACAACGCCGGCATCTGTGGTCCACAACTAAACCCCAATAGGGCTATTAATATCCCAATAAATAAGGTGACGACGGATGAAACAAACAAACTAGCAGATATAGAGTGGAACACAATAAAGCTCCAGGATATGACCTTCTATCGGGAGAACTCTTAGATAGATTACCCAAAAAGCATTCCAATACCTTAAGAATGTATCTTAGGTAATCATTAGACTACAACATTTTCCAAAAGTTTGGAAAGTTGCGGAAATAATACCAATACTAAAATCCGTAAAAGACGTAACCAGACCAATCAGTATACTTTTAGTTCTGTCTAAAATCTTCCAACGACTACTACATGGAAACAATATTAGCAAGCCTTAATGTAATAACAAACCATCAGTTCGGATTCCGAAAGCACTATTCGACGATACAACAAATTCATAGCCCGACTAATACAATCTCTACAAACCTGGCAGAAAACAAATTCTACGTTGGAGTATTTCTAGACGTTGCTAATGCATTTGACACCGTATGGCATTCTGGTCTATTGCAAAAGCTTAAAAGCATTCTTCTAACTGACTTTTACTTAGTAATCAAAAGCTATCTTCTCGACTGACATTTCAACGTCAAATACAAGGACAAATACTCAAAGTTATATACAACACAACCTGGAGTTCCACAAGACAGAATTTTTTGACCACTACTGTATAATATATACGAGTACACCAAAGATATTCCTATTCCTACACAGACAACATCGCTATGTTCGCTGCCACACCATACTGCTCTACTCTAACAAATGACTACACACAGCAATTGTCCAGATACAAAAAATGCAATAAAATGGTCTGATAATTGACACCTAAAAATAAATGAAGATAAAACTGTCCAAGTTATTGTATATTCACAAATCACACACCTGAACCCCTAAAGATAAACAACAAAGTCATCTACATAGACCTTGTAGCAAAATACTTAGGAATGTACATAGACAGCAAACTCATATGGAAGCATCATATTCAGCACAATCGGGATCAAATTAAGAACAAATGCACAACTATGTACCTATATACATATATGCATTAATATTTATTTAAAATTAAAATCTAGTCAAATTAAATGTTAAATGTTCTAAATGCCAGACAATGTATGTAAATTGTTTGTTAAACTTGTCAACTATTACTCGTATTCTAACGATTTTTGTGACATTGGTCACATAATTTTAATGTAAACCCACTTCCTGTACTTATAAAATATGTACCTAGTATCATCCAGACAGACATATAAACAATACTTCAATAATAGACGGTGCCGCTCAGAAGTTGTAGCATCTAATGTGATTTAACCGAAAATGTACACTTTTGACCATAACTCGAAATAGGGTCAAAATAGACCTAACCCCTAGTACAACTCGTTTTCTAGCCTGAATGCAATCCTCTGAAACACCCTGTATTTGTCTTTATTTTCAACAAGCAATGACACTTAACTTTCCTCTTGATTACAGGTAAGAAAATTTAAAAGTGATTTTATAGCCAATTATTTGTGAATTAAAATTGCATCATCAAAAATAAAAACTATCCACAACTAGTTGGAGATAATGACCTTCAAAATAACAGTTAAAAGCAAAGTATATAGTTACTTGAGTTTGTAGGGCTGTATTTTGTTAACAGTATTTCAAATCGCAAACATTTTCATAAGTTAAGAGTTTTGCAATAAAACTATCTTTTCAAAATGGTCAAAATCAATCTCCTGTAATAGTTCTGTAGTTATAGTGTAATAAATTATACCACCTCCAAGCTAGAATTTTACTTTTTACAAAGGATATAAGGACCCTAGTTTATTTCCTCCATGATTTACAGAAATTTTAATATATATATATCTTGAATCTGTTGCAAGTGGAACATCAGCTGATATACATAGGTCAATTTCTGTTCCATTTATTATATATTCACTTCTGGACTATGGAAACCCGTCATTCTCCTTTGTAGGCACAATGTTGCAAAATTGTGTATATTTCCAGAACCTTGGATGAAATTCGGCATGCAAAAGTGATAATGAACGAACTCAAGGTAGATTGTATTATATGGATGTATTTATACACCATTCTCGGCTAATGCCGGTATTCCTGAGGGCTCAGTGCTCTCTCCGTTCCTTTTTCTGATTTATCATACATCAATGACCACCTTTCTGTTACTCGTAATTCGATCTATTTCTTCGCGGGTGACAGCACTTGACTTCGCTTATTCAGTAAGAACACCACGGTAGCTAATGTCTACAGAACTCAACTCTGATATTGATGTTATTATCAATTTGGATGCAAATAACCGTGTTGTGTTCAACGCGTCAAAAATCCAGAGCTGTCTCTTATCTATGTATCGGGATACGAACGTGGTCAAACTCAGAATTGATGGAGTTGATCTAGAGGATGTCCAACATGTCTGTCTGTAATGTGGGTTGTTACCCACAACCAACGTTTGTCTTTCCGAGTTCGGAGAATTTCAGAGGTTGGGAGGAAGTCTTGGACATTACACTCAAGACCAATATCGACTACCTTAGAGTAACTAATTGGCGGGTATCCGATCGTCTATCTTTTTCTTCCCATTTAGAAACCCTAAGAGAATTGACTGGAGCAAATTTGGTCAGGTTATCAATTCTAAACTTTACAGAACACCCGGCATGAAAATCGAATCAGTCAAGGAACTTGACGACAAGATTACAACCCTAGAAAAAGCCATGGGTACGGCTTTTAAGGTTTCGTGCCCTATTAAATTCAGTAAGAAAAAATTTCCCTCATGGTGGAACGAAGATCTTTCTAATCTTAGGAAGATTATCAAAGAAATCTTCAATATCTGTTACCGACACAAGTTTTGGCAACCATATAAGGATTGCTTAAAAGAATATAAGAAATCCATTAAAAGGGCCAAGTCTCTGGCTTGGATGGACTATTGTCAGTCCATTGAAACCAGTTATCGGTTACTTCTCCTAAACCACGAATCCGATTAGCAGTATTGAGTTTCTAGTTGAGCTTAACAGTTTGCAAAAAAAATTATTCAAATCGGTTCAGTTTTTCAGAAGTTGTAGTAAACGAAAAAATATGCCGAAATTGAACAAAATTAACAGTGTTTTCAAAAAATCTAATCTTATTGGCACTAAAAATAAATATTGTTAGACAGTTACGAGTAGTTAGGCTTTATTGTCGTAAAATTAAAATAAAATGCCTTGGCTAATGCTGGATAAGAACTTGAAGCGGTGGAAGAGAATCCACGACGCTAGCAAAGCTAACATTTTCTTAGCTATTATTATATATTAAAAAAAATTGCGTTATCAGTTGTGTTGTTAACCGAATTCTCAACAAATAAATAAACAATAAGTCAATATGTTTCTGCGAAGCCTTACAGGCTTATCTGTATCTGTAGAATGTTGCGTACCAGAGATATTAAATTTGTGGTGAATAATTCTTGGAAATTCCTTAATTTGGAAACTCTACGGGTGAAATGTAATAAAATGTATCCTTTAATACTTATTTTTCTAATGTAATTTGAATGAATGTCCCACAGCTCACGAGTAAGTTGATTAAGGATCGTCGGTACTATGAATGCTAGCTGTTGACGCCCATAGGAATTATGAATCATAGGGATTTTCAAAAATTCTTGTACGCTTCGTCTGGTCTTAACATCATGTTTTAACGGTTGGTTGAAGCGTTGGTTGTAGTACTTTTCATTTATCATGGTAAAGAAAAAAAGTTTATTAACACTGAGCACAGATTGCTACTTAAATTTATGGAGTTTTCTACAGAAGAATCTTGAAAATTCGGTTTTGAAGTTGCTGCAGGTTCATTATCATATATTGCGTTATATTACCCAATATGACTTTTCCATATTGCAAAGTTAGTCCGAGGGTATAGAGCATATGTAGACTGTCGAAGGGGTTTGCATAGCTATTTTATGTGTGTATCGCATTTAAAATTACAATCGACTTCAACAACAAGGTATTGACATACATTCGCATTCTCAATACAATATTTGCACTTATCTGCTTGTTTAATACATTGTTGGGCATTGTTTTTATGTAGACATTCAAATTTATGGAATATTACTTTTGTAGGGGTTCTACAGATGTGTGGAGGTCTGCTTGATTATAAGTCCGTTATCATGAACTATTTCATCGAACTCTGATTGCATTGTTTGGACAGCACATTTCTAGATGACTCTCAATAATTGCAGCATCATCAGCATATTGAAAACCAATGCTATTTTCAGTACAAATGACAAAAATAAGTGGTCCAAGCATATAATCTTGGGGTACTCCGAACACCAAAGCTTCTTGAAGTTGGCTTAAGCTATTCGAAATTTTTCCTTTAAAACCTCTTATCATATCACAAAGGTAACTACTAAACCATTCTAATATTCTACCTCGAATTACATTTTTTCCAACATTTGTATTATTTTCTGTTGGAACGGGTATCGAAGACCTTCTTGAAATCGATGAAGATTACTATCGAATGGTGATTCTTATTTAAGCTGCTGTTTATTGTCCAAATTGTAGTCGGCTTGCTATTACTTTATCTATCACCAGTGGAATTGATATTGGACGATAGTTAAGTACAATACATTCGATTTCTCTTCCGCCTTATAAATTGGACTATCATCTATGGCTACTTTAAGTGAATTATATCTTGTTAGCTCTTATATTTTCCATCCCTGCTGATTTATATTTTTAATTTGTTTATAATATTTTTAATCCAAGTTTCAGATTTATACCATGATATATTTTTATACCATGATATATTTTCACGTTGTAGGTATGAATAATAGATTTTATTTCTTCCGTGGATTGAGTGGCAAATTTATTAGCAATGCTTTGTGGACTTACAACATATAATAATAGTTGTATCGAATTATGTCATCTAAGTTGTTTGTTGTTTTACCCAGAATATTATATTAATCTCCAGGTATTTCCCGGTGAATTTGTTCCGTTTTGCATTTTTTTGTACTCAAGTTCGTATCTTTTATATCTTCTGTTGTTTTTCCGTTTTGTTATAACTTCTCTCTTTGCTTACATACATTTAAAATTTCTGTTGTTATCCACAGATGATTTTTTTCACGTCCCTTGACGTCTATTCATTTGTTTTAAAAATCGTTTACGTTTGTTATACTACAACTGTCATCCAGTTTATGTTTAATATATGTTGCGACACTTTATTTGCTTTTAGCAAAAACTTCTCAGATTGTTTAGATACGTGTATTTTATTCCCATGTACTCCACAAAATACGGTAATATAGTCTGCTACATTTGATTTACACATACACTACAGATGCAAGTATTTGTTTTTTTATTTATGTAAATAAGACAATGATCAGTTATTGTACTGGTTTCTCTGGATAAGTCTACTCTCGCGTGTGAAGAAATCATATTTCGTAGAACTTTAGAAGCAATCATCTCTGAATACCTGATGGCGTGAATATGTTCTTCATTTTTAACATTAATATTCGCATCTTTCACAACGATGAGGTTTTCCTTTCAGTTCATCAATGAAATTGTAGACATTAAATTTCGAAGTACGGTGTACTGAGATTATTCACATCTCCTTTTCCAATAATTTAGTTTCTATTTGTGTATTTTCATACCAAAATATTTTGTATTCAATCATCATCATATTTCCTTTAACTCCGGGTGGGGCATAGGGCAGCAATAAATCTCTTCCAATTTTCTCGGTCTGTAGCTAGATATTTAAGCTGTGGATTGCTGCTTCTTCCAAGACTGTTGATCTCCACGTTGTTCTTGGTCTTCCAACCTACCGCTTTGTGAAGCCAATTGGTTTCATCAGTATGTGACCAATCAGCGCCATTTTCGCTGCCTTATCTCGACATCCAACAGCTTCTGATCCGTTTTATGCCACAATTCCTGGTTGGATATAATTTGCGGCCAGCTAATCTTTATGATGTGTCACAAACAGCGATTAACGAAGGCCTGTAACTTTCTCGTAATGTTTCCCGTGACTTTCCAGGTTTCACAGGTAAGCACGGATTGGAAAGAGATTTGGCAGGATTTCCAAACTGGAGGCAGAATACCAAAGGCAACGCGAGCTATATTTATACTGCGTTTAACGTCTAGATCTATTCCGCCATCAGATGATACAAAACTTCCCAGGTAGTTCAAACTGTTCGACATCCTCAATTGGCATCAGCTTCAGAATAATACGCTGATGTGTGGAGCGGGGTGTGGACATTATTTTTGTCTTTGTGCCGTAGATCCTTAGACCGATTGACACTCCATTCCCGTGCAGTGATTGTCACAATTCGTCTATTCCGCTGATGGTACTTATCAGGAAATAGATATCATCGGCATAGTCCTAATGACTCATACGGTCACCATTGGATGTTATGTCTCTCAGATACACCTACGGTGGCAGTCAGTACATACGAGAAGTCTATCGAGAGTAGAATGAGGATTGGCGACACAATATCCCCTTGTCTCACTCTCTGTTGCACTTCGAAAGAGTCGGAGCGCTGTCCATTGTGCACAACGAAACACTTTGCATTATTGTAGGACTCCTTTATACAGGGTCCTCCAATAGGGACTTCCGAACTTTGACAGTTGATAGCGTCCATATTTTTAAAGCTACATCTGTCAAATTGGCTGTGATTTATTCAGTCTGTTTCGTCAAATTACCATGGACGGATATAGCGTTCAACAATACGTGCAAATAATAAAATTGTTTTATCAAAATGGGTGTTCTGTTCGGGCAACGTTCCGCCCGCTTCGTCCATTTACGGTAGCCATAGTCATCCTTCCGAGAGGTCTATTCGCAGTGTGGTGGATAAATTTGAGTCCTCTGGTTCAGTAAACGATCAACCAATACCCGTACGTCGACGCAAGATCTGCCGAAAAGATCGCCGCCGTCCGTGAGAGTGTGCAGGAGAATCCGAGGCAGTCGATTTCGCGTCGCTCACAAGAACTTGGCCTTTCGCAGACCACAACTTGGCGAATTTTGCGTCATGATTTGGGCCTGCACCCGTACAAAATTCAACTGACCAAGGAGCTGAAGGTAAACGACCATAGACAACGACGTGTGTTCGCTGAATGGGATCTGGAGCAGTTGGAAACTGACCCTAATCTTCATCGAAAAATCATCTTCAGCGATGAGGCCCATTTCTGGATGAATGGGAACGTTAACAAACAAAACTGTCGAATTTGGGAAGATACCAATCCACATGAGATCCAAGAGCGTCCAATGCATCCCGAAAAATTCACTGCTTAGTGTGTACGTGCACACAGCTCACACCACATTGGAAATTCTGCACGAGCTATTCGAGGGCATGGTCATCTCACATGGAGGTGATGTGAACTGGCCACCGTGGAGTTCTTTGAAGTCGCAGATCCATGTGAATAAGCCACAAACCACAGCGGCCCTCAAAGCTAACATAACCTATGCCATCGGTCAAATTCGCCAGAGTCATGGAAAATTGGAAATTTTGGATGCGCGCCACCCAGAGAAGCCGCGGCGGATATTTGAACGATGTTATATTTCATACATAATGGCATCGATAGGCCTTTCAAACGAATAAAAAATTTCGATGATGCCTCACACACATTATGCTTTATTTAAATTTAAAGATAGGAAGCGCTTAATGAAAGACTCTTTAATAGCAAGTATTTTTGGGGGTATTCTTCTCCTAAGAAGAGATCTCCATATACATTCGCGATTTACCCGGTCAAATGCCTTATCGAAATCCACGAATATGAGGTAAAGCGGTAGCTTGAACTCAACTGATTGGTTGAGAATGATACGCAAGGTGTTGATGTGGTGGACGGACGATCGACCACTGCGAAGCCTTTTGAGTGTAGTCTCGATTCTCCAGTATCAATCTGACTACCGGAAATAAACTGTGGCGCGCCAGTTTCGGACTGACTACCGGTATATACAATTAGTGCATTATACTGATTGTACATTCCGGTAGTCAGACCGAAACTCACCTACGGCATATTTGAATAGTGATTTCTGTTTAAAAGGAAATCTAATATAAAGATACTTGAAAAAACTTAACCAGTGATATGTCTCTTTGGTTTTCAACTGGTCGCAAATTGGACCCTAAGACTAAGGGACTCGCCACAATGGAAGGAGCAGCATGTATTAGTAGGACATACCAAAATGCTTACGTTATATCGAAACCTCCCCTTCACAATAGATCTACTCCCCACTGAAATCGACCTCAATCTGAGTTTAAAGTATTATCAAATGCCGGACAGAGAAGCGTGGATACATAAAAATGTCCTTTACAATGATTCAATATACATCTTTAAGAATGGCTCGGAAACAAACGCAGGAGTTAATACTAGTATCCACTCAAAGGAACTAGTCATACGAGTACGACTATTCGTCGAAATATTGCAGTCGGTGCTATTCATCAGGCTGCTATTGGAATGTCAGTTGCAATCTACATTGCGACTGATGAATTAGCTCAACAAGGTTCACTTGTCATTTGTTCACTACAATGTCATCTGGCAAGTACCTGACTTGCGCTGATGCAGTGGTAAAAGCAAACCACAGGTGGACACATCTTAATGACTGTCCCACTTCTAGGTTAATAAAGTCAACTTTTAACCTTAACAGATCAAATGTACTCTAGAAGAATACTTCTTCGACGATCTAAACAAAGCCTACAATGTCAAAATATATGGCTTCATCAAATTGGTCTAAGTGCATTTCATCGATAACTATTTTCTATTTATCTATCTACCGTAATTTAAAATTTGATGGGTACACATACAAATTTATCACCAAAAACTGTATAATTTCAAAATTATACCACAATTCATAATTAGCCTGAACTTTTATAACTTGTATAATATATATATATATATATATATATCGAGGGTGGCCGTGGTGTAGTGGTAACATCATCGCTTGGCACGCTATTGATTCACGGTTCGAATCCTGATGTCAAGAATCATCTATTTATTTCGCATGAAATAAATAAAAAAGTCGATCACTTGCGAAAGCTAAGTCAACTCTACTGTGAAGGCATAACACTGGCAGTAGGGTGGTCATATGGCTAAAATGCAACTTGATCGCGATGATGACATCAGGAGGACGGAAAAAAATACAGTGAATCATAAGCAACGACAATAATAGCGAAGACAAACAAAATACTCCCCAGTTATCTGGACAGCCACCCTTGGAGTTTACAGAAACTTAATACCACCAGAGTTTCAAACTACACCGCTCTGTCTTTCTCTCTGTTTCTTCCCCTTTCCACAAAATGCACGTGTTCTAAAAATTAGTATAAGGGTATTCATATCCCCTTTAACACGTGCAAATTATAAAAAAAAAAAAAAAAAAAAATAATGTCGAACAAAATTTTCATTTTCCTAACGTTTTTGTTTATCAACATCATTTACATCCAACATCTGATATCGCATGTTTCACGGGTTGACCATATTCTTTAATTGTGAGATACATGTGTAAAGACCTCATAAAAGAGGTAAGTAATGTAACCTAGCAAATAATAAAAATAGTAATCGTAATGATTACAAAAAATTTTCTCTAGATATTGCGCAATGAGGAAGGTTTATTAATATAGAATAGATCGTATGATACGCTATCCCTCATTTTCTAACCCATCCCTAATAAATTTGGAGTGGCGTTTTCAACTTCTATATACAAATTCACTTAGAGAATGTTTCCGGGACTTTTAGGAAATTTTAAAAGTAAACTCATCACAGTTTTACTAGCGTTACTACTAGAACGCCCTTTTTTATAATTTACACGTGTTAAAAGGGATATGAATACCTTTATACTAATTTATAGAACACGTGCGTTTTGTGCAAAGAGGAAGAGACAGAGAGAAAGACAGAGTGGTGTAGTTTGAAACTCAGGTGGTATTAAGTTTCTGTAAACTCCAAGGGTGGCTGTCCAGATAACTTTGGATACTTTATTTGTTTTCGCTATTATTGTCGTTCCTTATGATTCACAGTATTTTTTTCCATCCTCCTGATGTCATCATCACGATCAAGTTGCATTTTAGCCATATGACCACCCTACTGCCAGTGTTATGCCTTCACAGTAGAGTTGACTTAGCTTTCGCAAGTGATCGACTTTTTTATTTATTTCATGCGAAATAAATAGATGATTCTTGAAATCAGGATTCGAACCGTGTATCAACAGCATGACAAGCGATGATGTTACCACTACACCACGGTCACCCGTAGAAAAAGTTAACGTCAATACATTTTGTTAAGGAAATATTTTGCAGTTCCTAGTAAAAATATTGAGAAACTAAAATTGTTTGATTAAGCTTAATACAATTAGTGTTTTAAACTAAACTTAGAGAAATTGGAATTACAATAAATTGCATTTCTAAGTGTAAATCTGCTACAATGAAAACCAAAAATGTTTTGCGTGCCAGTAGCCATTCTGAAAATTAGTTCGTTACAACCATAATCAATGCAGTGAAAATTAAGGCAGAAAAGGGACACAGACCTTAGGTTACGTGGGTTGGTGTTAAGAGAAATCATGTGGAGCAGCCCAAGGTAATCAATACTTCCTGCTAATAGATGATGTCCAAAGAGTATATCAGCAACCTCACAACATTTTTCAAGAGACTGTACGCTAATCAATTTCATAAGATTTTCATAGGGAGTAAGTTATATCTATCGAGCCAAGGAAGACCACGTAATGCTAAACAGATGAACCTGCGTTGGACAGCCTGAATTCGAAGTGAGTGAGTAATAGGGTGACCAGACTTGGCTAGCATATTCAAGAGTTGGCCTAACAAAGGTAAAGTTAAGGGATTTCGGGACAAAAGGGTTCGAGATTTCCTTGGGCCAACGTTCCACCAAGCCGAGAGCAGAGTTGGGTCTGCTAATAATGCTATCAATATGGTAACGAAAATTAAGTTCTGCATCGCAGATAACACCCGAATCACACAATAAAGAGACGGAGGGGACAAGCTCATCACAGACGACATTTGTTGATATTGATCACAAGAAAATTTGTTTGGCACCGGATTGAAACGCTATTCAAGTCACCTTCGGGTGGGCGAGAGTCAGTGAGAGTTTACGAGTATATATGTACACCTGAAGGATTTCATGTCATCGGCATAGACAGATAGTCAATGTCATTAATTGTCAAGATGAATATCAGAAGACCGAGGTGGCTACCTTGGGGGACCCCTGAGTTAGCTTTAATGAGATCAGATAGAGAAGACCTAAAGATAACTTTACATTTTCATTCTTCAAGGTACGATTCGATCCACGCAATAAACCCCGATTGAAAGCCAAAAGCTTTACATTTAACAATGATGATTCTGTGCGAAATTTTGTCTAAGGCCTTACTAAAATCAGTGACAATTACACCAACTTCTTTGCTATCCTTCAATGGGCACAAAGAGCTAGGCATGAACTTCGTTAAGTTAGTGGTTGTGGAGCTTCCTTTAAGGAATCCGTGCTGGTTTAGAAAAAAGATAGACTTGCAATGGAAAAACATTATGCCATAAACAATGCTTTCAAAGAGCTTAGGTTGCAGGAGAGTTTAGCGATGGGCCGGTAGTTGGCAACTTTTTGTCTTGGGAACTTGTTCGTGACAGGAGATGTACGTAGGGATGTAAGAGCTCTTCCAAATTATGGGGAAGACTTCCTGTGAGATAGAAAGTTGGAAGAGAGCCGTGAGGTGTTAAGCCAAGTAATACACACATTTTTTCAGAACTATTGTATATAGATACTTGAGTTTGTTTTATATTTTCTTCCACAAGTGCCATGCTTATATCAACTGAAATTAATGAAATTTGTGCACAGCTCCTCATGTAAGTTAAGAATCATAACCAGAACGTGGTTGGAGAACGAGCTGATTGATTTTTTGTTGGTGTTAATGAAGTGGAAAAATCGTTTGGGGTCGGAAATTAGATTGCATTCGGTCTAGATATTCGAGGTAAAGAGATTCACGGAGTTTGGAAAAGTGGGTACGTGCGTGGTGGTAATGGGAAAAGTCAGATACAGAATGAGTTTTAAGGTATGCGCGCCACAGTTTATTTCAGCAAAGCAAGCGACGAGGAACTTTTCTGGGGCACACATGTGACGGGGCACACATGTGACGGATTGAGTGGAACAGTTGCAGATGTCGGCCTAGAACAACGCGTGAACATTATCCATAGTAACGCATCTATTAAGGTTAAAATTATCTTTACTTATCTAGCAGGTTGTTTACTTTTACAAAGTCTGCTTACGAAAATCAAAATTGTATTATAATAAAAATAAAAATGATAGAGACGGGTGGTTTCGGTTTAATTTGGAGAGAAAATGATAGCTCGCTGAAACGATGTAGTATCGACGTCTGATGAGAAGATACGGTCGAGTTGTCTATCTAAGTTGTTAGTAATGTCACTTAACTGAAAATGTTCGGCGTCGAAGAGGTCTTATCTGAGGAAGAATTTATGACGACGAAGAGGAAATCGTCCCATTGAAGATCGGGGAAATTAAAATCTCCCAGAATTATGACAATGTCACAAGGTTCCAATCGTTCACATTTATGGCAAGCTGGTAAGCTTAAATGGGCTGAGATGGGCGAGTATAGCCCATAGTATAGGATGTAAAGATTACGCCTTAACACATGTAAAGATTACGCCTTAATTTCACAAAAATAAACTCGAAATTTGCGATGTGTGAGATTTTAATGAGCGCAGAGTCAAGGCGGTTATGTATTGCCAAAAGAACAAAGGTAGGAATAACCATTCACTTTATGTAGAAGTGAAAATAATGACTATATATTTCAAGTTTCCGGGAAGCTCATTGGTAGCTAAGCAGTCATTAAAGCTCTGCAGGTAGCAATTAATATATACATGTTCTAATTAGTACAACAAATTAATAAAAATCTATGATTAAGCCATAAAAAGTGTAAATATGTCTTGGCTTCATTTGGTGTAGCAGCAGCCATCTCTAGCGTCTTATCGGGCACGATATAGCTATTTTTCCAGAACATCTCGGGAGCTCCATAGACCACCATCAAATTGAATGTCTTTATTAATTGCTTCCCGAATGTCCTACTGCAGAAAATTGAAGGCTTTTGGCTGGGGGACTTGTATGACATCAAGCTCAGAGTGTTCTTGCGATTCATATATGAATGTATTTTGTCATGTCCTCCCAACTTCACGATCATCTTACACTACTGTGGGCACTGACTTTTAGATCAAACAAATTGATCACTTTTCTTAGAGAGAAATGTCTCGACCGACGCTAGCACGACGCTAGATATATAGCATATCTAGATACATATTGATGTAGCCAAAGCATTCGGTCATAATGTTTCCAAAAAAACAGAACACCCTATGCTTTTAGCACTAATACAAATCTTCTCCGAGCGTTAACAGGAGCTAACTAAAAGAACAACTATTCCTCAGATGACGCACTGACGCATCTACACAAATAAATATTTATTACGAAATAAGTTGGATGGAATAGAAAAAAAATAATTTAAAATCCAGTTACCGCCATAAAAAAAAAACAAAAAACTCGTATACAGAATTGTCATACTATACTTTCTCTAAATGTAAGTAAAATTAAAATTGTAAATTTTGTGAGGCAGGTAAACAGCAACGAGATGTATGTTGATAATTTATTTATTTTTTATTTAGATTCATGATACATGGTACAACCTTAAAAAATTCGGAAAATGCAGCATATTCAACTGGTATATGTAGTTTTAAGAGGCCACGCTAAAATAAATTTAACCCCTCTAGGCATAGTTCAAAAATATTTCCATACTGCTTTGTATCTTTCGATGTTTCACTTCATTATTAACTAGCCCACCTCACCCAACAACGGAAGTGGAAGGCCAACGTAGTAATACTCCATTCAGCCTTAAACAATTACCCAAGGTAACTGACCAAACAATGTTTCCTAATACTCAGCCATTGTGCATCCATTAAGGCCACCCAACAGGAACAAAAAAACACGCATTACAAAGCGGTAGTACGATTCTTTTATGTGGAGTAGGCCCACGATGCGTCAGAATCTGGGGTTAATGGTAACAAATCAATTTCTGGCAGCTGAATGCAAACCGCGGATAATCGGGTTTACACTCTAATCTCATTTGAAATTCAAAGAAACATCCGGAATCTGACACTCAGTAGAGAGTAGAAAAGATTAGAGGAATAGATTGGAGGGAATTGACTGATCTTATACGAAGGAAACCTAAATCGAAAGAGTTTCTTAAGTCTGATGGAATGGACAACACTTTTCTTTTATTATGGTTTTAGTGTTCACAAGACTTTTCAATTAGAATATAGTATATTAAATTTTCCAGCAAAACCATTTTTTTGTTAAAAATAATGTTGTGGGAACTTATTTGTATGCAAATACATAGTTGAAAATCAAAACACTCCTATTATACCATTTACGTTTTAAAGTAATTAATTACCAGAACATTCAATTAAAACTCACAAATATCACAACCAGCTAATGATCTTAAGAGGTTAAGAGTATACTACTCGTATATCTGAGACTGGGTTTATTTGCATTTGGAGAATGTGCAATTCACTTTAAATTTTAGTAAAACTGGTTGAACCCCTACACATAGTATAAGTTATTTGAATCCAGAGCGTCTTATAACATGAAACAGACAACAATTTAAATACGATTCGTACAGGAGTGGGTACTGTTGCTTATGAGTTCTGGACCATTAAACCTTAATTAAAAAAAAAGTACATGAATATGTACTTATATAAGAAATTGCAGTGTCCTTGTAACACTGATTTCCGATTTATTGTTCCGATACCACGGTCAGATCACTGAGTTAAATTTACCTAAAACTGGTAATTTTAGTTAAAAAGAGGTAATTGTTCCATGAGATTTAAATTTTTACTAAATTCATTAACTGCGGACAAATTTTCCATCAAAAAGTCACATCGCTATATGCAGCAGGTAGGTCTTCTGTCGTCTTTTTATTTTACATTCAAAGAGACAAGTTATAGCACTCCGGTGTAGATTGCTGCAAACAAACATGCCAATTATAGACAGCAAATAGTAATCCCCATTAATAAAGAATACTCTTAAAGAAGGAGAGTTTTCTGCAAAGGAAATGTTTACTACCATTATCCAAAGATTGGATAATCAGGATAAAATAGTTAAATTACTAAGCAAGGAAGTCTCCGCGGGGAAAAACAAATTGACAATGATTTCTAAAAGTTGCAACCTGGAATGCAAATGGTCTTTTCCAACAAGCATCTGAATTACATGAGACTCAGTTCAAACAGGGAACAGAAATGAAAATTCCCGACTACCTTTGCTACCACGCTTCCCTTCCAGATGGCAGTGCCAAGGGAGGTAGTGCTGTAATTGTAAACAGTATATTGGAACCTTATGAATTGCCTAAAAAAGCAAAGCAATCCATGCAAGTAGCGACAATAAACATCGAGACCAAAGGAAACAAATTTAAAATAGCAGCTATATGAGTATACTGCCCACCCAGGTATTCGCCTTCAGATGAAGATCTTATTGAACTGTTTAAAAATTTGGGGAATAGCTTCATCAATGGAGGTGATTATAACTCAAAACACACCTTTTGGGGCTCAAGATGGATAACGTCAAAAGGCATAAAGCTTTGCAAAGCAGGAAGAAATTTTAAGTGTGAATTTATTTCAGCTGGATCTTCAACTTATTGGCCATCTGACTCAAATAAAATACCTGATGTTATTAACTTCTTCATAACGAAATGAATTAAAAGAAAAGAAGTTGAAGTCAAAAGCAGTGAAGACCTGCCCTCGGTTCATACTCGTACTCCTGTGATCCTAACATTCAGTGATATATTAATAAAAAACAAACCCAACGAACTGGTGTGGATTTAGAGAATTACGAGTAATCGAAGGATTTATTGACCTTAAATCTCCACTGATCTCAACAAAATATTGAGGTAGAACAATTCGTTGCTGACATACAACTGGCACCCAAAGATAGTACATCGACTTATCTACAGAAAAGACAAGCCTCGGTAAAATATCCCACGGAAATTGAAGAACTAGTTTTAGAAAAGACAAAAGCTCATAGAAAAAAGCAAATGACAAAATATCCCGGCGATAAAACTATATTTAATAGACTAAATAACAGGCCCAACAAAGTTTCAGTGAATTTACAAATGATTCTCTCAGATGAAGATCTTCTCTCAGTGACTATTAACTTTGGAAAGCTGCTAAACGTTTAAAGAGACCTCAATTACAAGATTCCCCCCTGAAAACATCTGATGGAAAATGGATCCGAGACCCAAAAGGGAAGATTTGACTCTTTGTCGAACACCTGACCTCTTTCACCTACAATGGCGAATGAAAGCCATTCAATGCTCTAGCAAAACTCAAATATATAATTAATGCCTGTTTTAGACTAAGATATGTTCCATTTCACTGGAAGATAGCAGAAGTTGTTGTTGAATTGTTATACCTAAACAGGGCATTATCAGAAGTGACTTCATATCGGTCAGTCTCACTTTTGCCGATATTGTCAAAAATGTTCGACAAACTACTTCTTAAAAGTAAACAAAATAGGAAAAAATAAAACTTATCCCGAACCATCAATTCGAGTTCTGAAACAAGCACTCGACAATAGAAGAAAAACAAGTTTACTCTTTGTTAGTTTTAGACGTTGCGCAGGCTTTTAACAAAGTCTGGCATAAGGGTTTAGAGTATAAACATAGGGACAATATTATAAGAATCTCATAATATTATAATATTATGAGATTCTTAAATTGGTGATATACCACATGCGAATGATACAATGATACACATTCGGAGACGACACTGCAATCCTAGCAGTAGATGGATGTGTTGTTAAAGCAATAGAAAAGTTACAAAATTCAGTTAACAAGATAGAGGTTTGGACGCAGCGATGGCGAATCAAACTAAATGAGACGAATCATCTCACATCAATTTTTCAAATAAAAGAACGACGAACTGTTTCTTATGAAGACCAAAATACCTGGGTATGAATTTGGACGCTAAATTAAAATGGAAGGAGCATGCTAAAAAGAAAGGTGAGGAGTTAAATATTAGATATAGAAAACTGTATTGGTTTTTGGTTTTTAAGATTTTAGGGAATCGTACGAAATACTAAAAAAAAAAGTCTCCATTGGACAAAATCTCCAAGAAATTAAATCCAACTAACTATTATCTCCTCAGATAAAATATTCACAGACACAATCTCCAACGAAACAAATTTTTTTACCAAAATCTCCAAATCCCCAGTGTCCATATACATGTACATCATGTGACATGTACATGTAGTTTTCAATAAAAATCTCACGAAACTCTCTTTAGTATTGCGATATTGGTTACACGCCGCATAGCGGCGCCCTGAGTGCCTGCATGTGAGGCCGAAGGACGTCCGATGTATTAGTCGAAGATATGTCTCACAGTGCGAAATCCTTTTATCCCGCGAAATGGGCCACCCAAGTACTGTTAAGATACAGGTGCCTTCCAGACAACAAGCATTTACCCTTTTGAAATGCGGTCAATCGTGGCCAACCCAATTTTTATTGGATAGGGGATTTTAGACCTGGGGATTCTCTATTTGGGGATTTTGCTACTGGAGATTTCAGTTTGGGGTTTTTGGGTTTGGGGATATTTTGTCACGGGGATAATGTCTTTGGGAAAATGTCATCAACCCAAGATTTTATTATATAATTAGATATTAAAACCTGTCTGGGAGTATGGTATCCAACAATGGGGTTGTACAGAAAATAAAAAAAAAATCACAGATAATAAAAACTTTTTAAGTAAAAGTCCTTCATGGAATCGGGCACCATGGTTTATTAGATACAATGACTTGCATCGTGATTTACAGATTGACCTGGTAGCAGAGGCGACACAACCAGCGTCTGCAGATGAATATTAACTGTGAGATAGAAATCGTCTTAAATTTTCCATTTAATATTCGTAGATTGAGATGAATCAAACCTGACGAACGTATGATGTGACAATTATGAGAACTTGTATTTAAATCATAATAACTTTCCCAAAGCGATTTTTTAAAAATTAAATAAAAATCATTTGTCGAAGTTTCTTTGGTTGGCCATGATCCAGGAGGTGCTTTTAATGCAGTTAGAGTCCAACACTACTTTGGGTATTCTAATCCTCCAGTGTCTTTCGAAATTTTCATCTTCATTAATAACAAAAAAAAAAGTACTTAAAAATATTTAAAAATTGAAAGTGTGACTGGAAAGTGAAACTGAAACCCTGGTTGCTATATTAATGAAAAAGTTACGGTTGATTTTTCAAAGCTTTAAGTTGTTGGCCCCAAGAAGGAACACTTCCTAAAGAATCATCCATGTCACAATTGAATAAAAAAAGCACCGTGCTTCCTGGTTAGAAAATATTAGAAATTAGGTTCATATATAACCACATAGTACTGACATTGGTAAGAATATTTAATTTGAAAAATGTAACACTGGGCTTGTAATTTTTAATTCGTTACAGTCATACAAGAAATAAATTTAAAAATATGTTTACGATATTGTAAAATAAAATTAGCCATAAAAACTTGTAATTTGTACTCACTTTGATTTATTATTTTATTTCCAATGAGCACCAAGGAATTCCACTAAATATGCTCCTGTTCACTCACTGAAACTGTTATGCAGTTTGTTTGAATCTGTCCAATAAACTTCTTCACTTCAATGAAGTAAGAGCGATTCAATTTGCACGTAATTTTGATAACTATTCACCGCGCACTTAATAATTATTTGATATGAAAATAATTAAATTAAAATTTTCTTGTTCCTTTACACCAAGAAAAAAACGCTTCGATTGCATTAATTCGCTGCTATCACGCGAACCAATTGATGAATGACTATTCTCGTACAATATAAACAAATTCACTTTGCGCGAAATATTTTTTTCTTTTTTGCAAGAAACCGCCAATCACTGACGCAAAACTACTGAGCGCTTGTGGATGGACTTCTTGGATATTTATAACAACGGACCGAAATTCGTTGGTATCTCCTCCTTAAAAAAAAAAAAACTGAGAGTGTTGTGCGAGCACCGTTGTCGTCCCTACCTCCTAATGAAGTATGCTACCGCAGGCAGTATCACACATCGCTTATAAGTCCGAACTGTAACGATCCGTTTCGTGTTTTTGTGTATTTAACGGAAATATTGAAAACAAAAGTGCAACTTTGATACTAAGATACTTATTCAGCTCCTACGGTTGGTTCGATATTTCACGCCACCACTTTAAAAAAGCTCTTTGCTACCACCACCTTGCAAGGCAAGTGTTATATAGATCGTGGAGGTCTGCGCTGCGAATTTCATTGAGTGAATTGGAAGTTAGTGGAAGCTTTACGAAGTGGTAGCTCAAGCCTCCTCTTCGGTTCGTCGGTGTCATAGTCGTAATCGTTATGTCCATTCATTTATTTGGCCATTCACTGAGGCGAGGCTTGCTGTGTGTGATGTGACGATGGCTCGTTCCGTTCCGTATTGGGATCTCGAGACAAAGGGCGATTAATTAGCGCGAGATGTTGATTGTTTGTTTTCTTTTTTGATATTTACATCATTCAATTTGAGTGAAAGTGAAAAATCAGATCAGTCAGATCTGCACTATGATCTGTGAGATGCGACCGGCAAAACGATTGGTGTGGTGCTAGTTTGTTGAATGGAACAGGTGGAGGCTGATGGCGTTTATTATTGTTTGGTTCGAGTTATAATCATAGATTCTCACGGTGATATAACTTTTCTTTTTTTCTTTTGCTTTGAGATACTTCAGATTTTTTTTGCATGCAGTCAACGTTGATTTATTGTTCCGGCAAGGAAATCTATTTGAATCGGTTAAAGCGTGGAAATTTTAAATGATTATTATCTTGAAGTATGTAGTTAGCGGGCTACTGTTGAATTTGCATTGTGCAGATTTTTTACATTGTTGTTAAGTTTGATTAACTTTTATTAGTCTCTCTTCTTGGCTTTTTGTTTTTTTTTTCTTTGCCCAATGTTTATGTAAAATTGAAAAAAAAAAAAGAAAAACAAATCAGCAACACATTCAGCATTTCTATGTCTTTCTTAAGTGTCAACAAAATGGGAGGGTGACGAAGTAGTACCGACATGTCTATGTTCCAGGATTAACAGCCAATTGCAAATGTTTACCAGTATGTACGTGAAAACTTTCACGACATACTACAAGTTAGAGACAAACGGTTTTCACTTACTCGTAGAGCGAGCAGATACATATGTATGTCTACCGAACTCAACTTTGATATTGATGTTGACAGTGTTGTCTTCGGTCTATGAAACGGGATACTAACGAGGAGAAACTCAGAATGGGTGGAGTTCATGATGAGGAATCGAATATTTTGTCAATCCTTGGCATATACGGATGCGTATATACACATTACTGATTCTTCAAAATGTGGTAGTATTCCTCGAAAGTGGTGTGCTGTTTTCTACTCCTGTGGACTTGCCCATAATCCAAAAATCTTATGTTCGTCCAAAACTTGATAATAACTCGGATATATGGGCGGGAGTCATTCAGTTATATGCTTGGTTTACTTGATAGTAAATTGATCGATGATAAGACTACACATCTATCGCTGCCTATTGCAGCCAAACTACTTCGCTCGAACACCGCCATAAAGTTGTATCTATAGGGATCCTGCACAGGCTTCTTCTCGAAAAGTGTGTCCCGTCTGCCCGCCTGTTGTTTTTTTTTTTTTTTTTTGTAGTATGGACGAAGCATTTTGACTTAGAGGGGAGTACGATGTACGAAACAATGATTTAATAAAAAAAATCCGGCATTTTATAGTAACATTAAAGAATAACTTATTTTGTACAAATTTTCGTTTTTAAAAGCAATTCGCATGCAGGACAAACAAATATTGCTGTTGGATTTATTGACCTTAAATCTCCACTGATCTCAACAAAATATTGAGGTAGAACAATTCGTTGCTGACATACAACTGGCACCCAAAGATAGTACATCGACTTATCTACAGAAAAGACAAGCCTCGGTAAAATATCCCACGGAAATTGAAGAACTAGTTTTAGAAAAGACAAAAGCTCATAGAAAAAAGCAAATGACAAAATATCCCGGCGATAAAACTATATTTAATAGACTAAATAACAGGCCCAACAAAGTTTCAGTGAATTTACAAATGATTCTCTCAGATGAAGATCTTCTCTCAGTGACTATTAACTTTGGAAAGCTGCTAAACGTTTAAAGAGACCTCAATTACAAGATTCCCCCCTGAAAACATCTGATGGAAAATGGATCCGAGACCCAATTGTTTTAACTCTAGTTTTTAGTGGTGATTTGAGTTTGAACCTTAGTAGCATTTAAGTTCAATGCTGTTTTTTTTAGCGTTCCGCATCAAAATCGTATAAACGGTACACTAATGGATTCAACACGGTGTATCTGTCATACACTTGTAACTTTTGTTGACCAATTATGCAGATTTTTCTAATTAAAACAGCTGAGGGGAAGTTGGATGAAGCAACAAACAAGGATTAAACAAGATTCAAAAGCTGGAGTACCACAAGGTAGTGTACTGCGACCAGTTCTATACCTTTTGTACGTCAGCCATCTCCTAGCGCTAGAAAACAATATTATAGCTACCATCGCTGACGATAATGGAATCCTGGCAGTTGGTAAAAACAACGAAAAATCAACACAAAACCTGCCCCAAAAAGTCCAACATGGAAATATGAGTAAAAGGAGATCAAGAGAAGGCGGATTTATTTGCCGAGCACCTAGAACTGTTTGACGGACAGGCATTGACAGGGGATCTTGGTGGTACGATTACGAAACCTGACACCTTTAAAATAAAAATTATGTCGTTGCCTGAACTTCGAAAGGCAATAAAAAAAAAACTGAAAATAACAAGGCTATTGGATATGATTCGATAGCCGGACCGATCCTCAAGAAATTACCAAAGAAACCTCTAATCAAACTGCTCTATATTATAAATGCTTCACTGAGACTACTATAAGTTCCAAGACAATGGAAAGTCGCCAAAGTTGTAATAGTTCCAAAATCGGGTAAATCTTCAAACGACAAAAAATCGTACTGATCAATATCGCTCCTGCCCATAATATCAAAGGTATTTGAAAAACTCCTATTAAAGCGTCTACAAGCGGTTATTGAAAAAAAATGTCCAATTCCTGATCATCAATTCGGCTTCAGAATCAAACATTTTACAATTGACCAGGTTTAAAAAATAAAAAGTATGTTCTAGCGCTTTTCTTGACGTCTCCCAAGCCTTCGACAAGGCATGGCATGATGGATTGAAGTATAAGCTAAGGCAGGTTCTTCCGGAATAGTTATACAAAATTTTAGAATCCAAATTGTCTGTGATAACCACGGAACCGAAT
The DNA here is from genome assembly GCA_963082735.1 of Pocota personata. Taxonomy (NCBI): domain Eukaryota; kingdom Metazoa; phylum Arthropoda; class Insecta; order Diptera; family Syrphidae; genus Pocota; species Pocota personata. The sequence goes on along the minus strand of OY720429.1, from coordinate 193,249,960 downwards.
ATTCAGAACTTAAGGAAATCGCTGTCGGAGTTCCACAAGGAAGTGTTCTTGGTCAGTACATTCGAGACATACCTCAAGAAGAAGGCGCTATTGTTCTTAACGAGAACAAATCAACACATTTTAACTTTACTTACAGAAAAAAAAAACAACATTCCCATTGTCATTAACTCGGTACAAATACCGAGGACACGAGGCAAAATATCTAAGAATGACTCTAGACGTGAACTTAAATGGAAGCCGCACGTTAAAAAAAAACGCGACGAGCTCGAAAATAGATTCAGACAAATGTATTGGTCACTTGAAAGACATTCCAAATTAAGCATATATAACAAGCTGCTTTTATACCTATAAGCACGTGCTAAAACCTATATGAACGTATAATGTATAACTTTGGGGTTGTACTAAACTAAGCAATAGATATACTACAATCTTTCCAAAACAAAATGCTAAGAGCAATCGTCAATGCTCCATGGTATATTAGGAATAATGATATCCACAAGGACTTAGGAATAGCTAGCGTCGTAGACGAAATAACAAACTTTGCGTGCAAACTGTGTATTCGTCATCATGGTTATTGCAACAACGTCATACTCTAAATTCTGGACCTGACAAACTCTGTTCAGCAGTTTACCTGGCGCTATTTGCAGCTTTTTAATAAGTTTTGTTGCACACTTACCCGACACTGGGCAACCATGTTCAATATTGAAATATTGATAAGAGGATACATTACTCTTATTGCCTTACTCACTTTATCCAATGTATTTACAAATTGTTTATTAAACGTAAGTATTTTGTCTAATGTATCTTACAAACGCTCAAAAAAGGTGGAATTACAACTATCATTCTCGAGCGGACAAAGGCTAGAGTCGAGACTACACTCAAAAGGCATCAAGGGGACTTTCGCAGTGGTCGATTGTACATCGACCACACAAACACCGTGCGCATCATACTTGACCAATCAGCCGAGTACAAGTCACTGCTTTACACCATGTTCATGGATTTATTGAAAGCCTTTGACTGGATAAATCGCCAATGCATATGGAGATCTCTTCTTAGGACAAGAATCCCCCCAAAAAATAGTTGCTACTATAAAGGAGTCCTACAATAATGTGAGGTGTTTCATTCTGCACAATGGACAGCTCTCCGACTCATTCGAAGTGCAACAGGAAGTGTGACAAGGGGATATTCTATCGCAATCCTATTTCAACTGGCGATAGGTGTACCGACTGTCACGGTAGGTGTATCTGAGAGACACGGCATCCAATGGAGACCGTTTTTGGACTATGTCGATGATATCTGTTTTCTGATAAGTACCACCAGCGGGCTAGACGAAATGTGTCAATCACTGCAGGCAAAAATATAAATATAATACCCACAGCCCGCTCCACATATCAGCGTATTGAGGAGGTCGAATACTTTAACTACCTGGGAAGTTTTTTTATCATCTGATGGCGGAATGGACCTAAACGTTAAAAGCATAATAAATAAAGCTCGCGTTGCCTTTGGTATTCTGTCTTCAATTTGGAAATCCCTTATGCACTCAGTTGAGACTATTCGAATCCATGCTATTATATGCCTGTGAAACCTGGAAAGTCTCGGCAATCATGTCGAGAAAGTTACAGTCTTTCGTTAATCGGTGTCTACACTTAGAAATACATTTTATAATAATTCCACTTCCTCTAAGTACTAAGCATAAATGAATAAATATTCAACTTGGCGCCACCTGTACAGAAGATCGGCTATTCAGTCCTCATTACTGGTGACTGGGTCCTCTGTTCAGTCATTTCTGTCGAGAATTCTGGTGCTAAACATCATGTCAAAGACTATTGTCAGCTTACCGGACCTTCTTAACATAGACACAATATTAAATTAGGTTCTAGTCACCCTGCTGTCAAAATATGTAGATATCCAAAAAAATGTGATTTAGCATACCAGTGGCATCTATGAACTTAAACCTTTTGGGATCCTTATGAATCTTGGTCATGATTAAAAGATGACATTTCTTCTCAACCGACTTGCACCAGGGTGTCAGCGTAGGTTGGACGTAAGACGCACAGACAGATGGAAATGAAACAAATATATGTATATACTTTTTGGGGGACCTATCGTTATTATTTAACTATGTTATAAACCATGTATCAAAATTGATATACCCTATGGTTTTAGGATGCAAATCTAAAAAAAATATTTGATATTCACCCACAAATAATCCCATTTTTAAAAAAAAGTTGTTTTCTCAATATTTTTACTAGAAACTGAAAAATTTTTCCTTAACCAAATATATTGACGTTAACTTTTTCTACAATTCGTCCATTATACTTCTGGGATGAATCTTAGGGATGTTCTGGTAGTAACGCTAGTAAAACTGCGATGAGTTTACTTATAAAATCTCCTAAAAGTCGCAGAAACATCCTCTAAGTAAATTTGTATTTAAAAGTTGAAAACGCCACGCAAAGTTTATTAGGGTTGAGTTAGAAAATGAGAGATAGGGTATCATACGATCCGTTCCATATTAATTGTATCTTTTCTGTTGTTTTTATTTTTTTCATTTTGATTTATAAAGAGCTAAACATCAATGCGTGTTCGGGTACTGTGCAACTCTTTTTAGCATTGTAAACCTTCCTAATGGCGCAGTATCTAGAGAGAATTTGTTGAAACTATTACGATTACTATTTTTATTGGTTGCTAGGTTACATTACTTAACTCTTTTGTAAGGGCTTTACACGTCTATCTCGCAATTGAGGAATATGGTCAACCCGTGAATCATGCGATATCAGACCGCTCAAGTCGCACTCAACAGGATAATGTTGGATGTAAATTAATTGATAATATCGAACCGAATTTTCATTTTTCTATCGATTTTGGTTATCATGTGACCTTATATTATATAAATTATAAAAGTTCAGGCTTAATAGGGATAATTATAAATTGTGGTATAATTTTGAAATTATACAGTTTTTGGTGATAAATTTGTATGTGTACCCAACAATTATTTGAATTATTTTTAATAACAATTTGATGTTCATCAAATTTTAAATTACACAAATATTTTACAAATTATATCCTACGGCAGCTACGAATATTAAATAAAGCCTGAATTCAGATTAGATAGATAGATAAATAGAAAATCATCATTCTCGAGCGGATTAAGGTTAGAATCGAGAGTACACTCAAAAGGCATCAAGGCGGCTTTGCAGAGGTCGATCCTGCGTCGACCACATCAACACTTTGCGTATCATTCTTGACCAATCAGTAAGTTTAAGTCACTGCTTTACTCCATGTTCGTGGATTTCGAGAAAGCCTTTGACCGAGTATATCGCTAATGCACATGGAGATCCCTTCTTAGAAGATGAATCCCCCATAAAAAAAGTTGCTATTACAAAGGGGTCCTATAATAACGACTCTTTCGAATTTCAACAGGGAGTGAGTGCCTCTTTCTACTGGCAATAGACGATGACTGAAACCGTAGGTGTATCTATGAGACATGATATCAAATGGAGACTGTTTGAAAGGTTAAAACATTTGAACTATGCTGATGATATATGTTTCCTCTCAAGTACCATCAGAGGGCTAGACGAAATGTGTCAATCACTGCAGGTGAATGGAGAATCAATCGGTCTAAGGATCAACGGCTAAAAGACAAAAATAATGTCCTCAGCCCGCTTCACACATCAGTGTATTATTCTGAAACAGACGCCAATTGGGGAGGTCGAACAGGTTAACTACCTGTGAAGTTTTGTATCATCTGATGACGGAACGGACCTAAACGTTAAAAACAGAATAAATAAAGGTCGCACTGCCTTTGGTATTCTGTTTTCAGTTTGGAAATCCAGTCAAATCTCCTTACGCACTAAGTGGAGACTCTTCGAATCCATGCTATTGTATGTCTGTGAAACCTAGAAAGTCACAGCAAACATTACGAGAAAGTTACAGGCTTTCGTTAATCGCTTTTTGCGATACATCATAAATATTCGCTGGCCGCAAAACTAGTCAGAAGCTGTTGGATGTCGAGGTTAGGCAGCTAAATTGGCAATGGATTGGTCACATACCGAGGAAGCCAAATGGTAACATCACGAAGCAGTCCTTCGAACGGAAACCTGAGGGTGCACGGCGGTATGCGCCACCTGGGGTTAAGAGAAATAGGATTATCTTACTACACTTCAATTGATTTCGGTATAACTAATAATTAAATTCATGCATGGCAAAAGAAAAGCTTTACTTTTCCTTGTGAAAAAGATTGTTTGCGTCTTCGAAGCATTTATTTTGATTGCCTGCTTATCAAAATAAGTTGTGAAAGTGTTCAGAACCGATTGAAGATTAGTTTCAATTACGAAACCAGTCTCATCCCAAACTGACAACTCGAAAGTTGTGGAAAATGTGACCTATGGATGTTTTATACCACGGGCCCTAACGCTGAGCCCTGGGGGATACCTGAGGGAAAATGGTTCTTAGCAGAGTAAGAGTTATTTATATAAACCACAAATAAATGTTCAAAAAAGAAATTTTTAAGAATTTTAACGATATACTCGAGAAAATAAAAATTTAACATTTTAAATAAGAACCCTGAATGTCAGGCAGAGTCAAGAATACTCTTTTCGATATCTAAGAGAATTAAACCTGTTGATCCCTTTCTGATGTGCTGAGTAATTCTGTCAACTTGGTGTACAGTACTGTGAGGGCTCCTAAATTCGAATTGTTTTTTATAATTTGCGCGCGGCAAAGAGACACGGGCTTTGTGAAGAAAAGAGAGAGAGAAAGAAAGATTTTAGTGTAGTGGTTTGAAACTCAGATGGTATTAAGTTTCTGTAAACTCCAAGGGTGGCGTCCAGATAATTGGGGAGCTTGTTTGTTTTGCTTTTGTCATTGCTCATGATTCACAGTATTTTTCTTAGATATTTTTTTCATTCAGCACTTTATCAATCTAAATTTTCACTTAATTTTCCAAAATTTTTGTAATAGAGCTAAGTAAGATTATGGGCCTGTAGCTTTTAGGATAGGAATTATTTAAGCCTTCTTCCAATCGGCAGGAAAGAGTCGCAACTTGGCAATTGTTTTATATATCTGTATCTGCTTTATATATTCTGTCGCCAATTCTCTTTCTACTGGCGACAGACGATGTACTGACTGTTACCGTAGGTGTATCTGAAGGATCCAATGGAGTTCGTTTAAAAGGCCAAGTCATTTGGACTACGTAGTTTTAGTTGGGAAATTAGATTTTTCAATTCTTCATAGATTACATATGTGTCTTCTTTTTGATTATTGGAGGTGTAGAACTTAATGTGAAAATTGTCCTACTGACTATATCTGTATCTTCAGTGTACTGTCACCAGTTAGTTGCTTTTTTTTTAAATGTAGATAATTACGGTACAAAGGTGATAAACAAAAAAAAAATTACAAAAACATTCCGTGAATATACCACAAAACACTATTGCTCTCACTAACGCGTCCGCCCATAAATCCGTCCGTCTAGGTCATAAACTGTAACAGCTGTCATCGTAATATTAACAGTTGTATAGTAAACAGATGCGAAAAACATGACGATAATCAATGGCAATTTTTTTTACGGAATAATTCATCAGTGATAAGAACACAACTTGAATATCGTTGATGATTTCCCCAACATTCGGCATTAATTTCACACAATTCGACGACAAGCCGAACGCCGAAGGCAAGGGCTGGCAGGCCAAGAACAGGCCGTTCGGCCGAGAATATTGATGCTGTGCACGAAGATGTGGAAAAGTGTTGAAAAATATCAACGAGACGACCGGCCACTCTATTGGGCATTTCCCGGCGGTCTCTGCAGTGTATTTTGGTGAAATACTTGAATATATTTCCATATAAAACTCAGGTGGTGCATCAGCTGCTACCCGCAGGCCATCAAGCTCGTCTGGAATACAGTCAGCGCATCATAAGTCTCAACCGTGGAGAGGTCGATTTTCCTTCAAAATTAATCATGAGTGATGAGGCACATTTCCATCTCACCCAGGAGGGTTGCGTTGCTCCATAAGAACATCCCCCACAAATTCTTACCAATGAACTTCAATATTTTCGCAGTTGCAGTTGAGGTCGAGCTTAATATTAAAATCATTGTTGTATCTCTCTACATTCTCCCGAGTCAACCATTTACTTCAGTAGACCTGGATACCTCATTCCACGCTCCAATACTATATAATCAAAAGAGTTTAACTCTTGGAGCCCATTAGGCAACACCAGGGGCAAAGAAATAGAGGATTTCCTAACAAACTTCAATCTATCGATCTTAAATTATGGTAGCCCACACACTTTTCTACCAACAATAGCTAGTAACTAACACCTCATGGTCTACATTCGAAAACTTTCATGGAAGCGATCACTTCCCAATAGTGACAACTATTTGTCTTGGAACTACCTCACATTAAAAAAAACAAGCAGTTAAATTCCAAACTTATTGCGCAGATTGCAGTGTGTTTCAAAACAAAGCTTCTGAGCTCTTAAACAAAAATTACCGATACCCAAATGTATATAAAGAAGATGCTACAATGCTTTGCGCTCCGCAGCGAATCAAACCAAAAACATTCCTCATAAATCGTTTGTTCCATGGTGAAATAGTGAAATTGACTCTTTAGGCAAAAATCTATGGAGAATATTCAAAAAAATCCCCAACGATGTTAAACTTGTTAAATATCGTAAGGCTAATGCTATATTTCGAAAGAAAGTTAAAGATTCTAAAAAAGAAAGCATTCAAGAATTCACAGCAAACATCAGTCCTAATTCAATCAGCAAAAAAATTTGAACGGATATAAAAACTCTAACTAGCCATTACACCCCACGTACGATCACCATCATAAAAACAGAGTCAGAAACACTGTCCGATACAGCAAAAATGTGCGAGTACTTCGCCAAAACCTGGTCTAACTACTGCAATGATTAAAATTTCATTTCAGAGTTTATTGACTGCAAAATTTTAGCGAGCACTCGCAAAATTTAAATTCTTCAGCGAAATATGTACATATTGATATGCCTATAAATTCACTCGAATTTCAAAGCTGTTCAACTTCCGTCAAAGGTTATGACCGGATATATTATCCTATGCCAATAAATGCCCCCCAAATAGTTAAGGAACACAATTTTTGGCCAGGGTATCATACCACATGCATGGGAAACTGCCAGCATCGCCCCAGTCCCACACATCAATAAACAGCTCACAGATATCGAAGAATACAGACCTATTTCCTTGTCGTCATGTACTGGCAAACTATTAGAAAAGATAGTCTCTAAAAGGCTGCTTTGATACATAGAAATAAATAACCTAATAAATCAAAATCAAATTGCCATCAAACATGGTCGAAGTACAATGTATTCTCTGCATTGCTAATGCACTGACTAGCAAAAATCACATTTCGGTTTTATCTCTGGATATCGAAAAGGCATTTGTTCGTATCGGCATCCACGTCATTTTAAATAAGTTAGCAAAAATGAATTCTTACATAGAGTCCATTTTAACAAGCCGGAAGCTTCGTGTCAAAGTCAGCAATTTCTACTCAAATGTATATAATTTAAGTAATTGCATACGTCAAAGCTTACCTCTCTCGGTGACATTGCTTGCTTGGAAATAATTGCTAAGTTTAATAAAATCGATCACTCTCCATATGCTGATAATCTAATCATTTTGTCTAGATGTAATGACAGCAATCGCACAAAAGAATTTTTTGAAAATATCCTCAGGAACTTAACATGTGATGCATTCAATTATTATTATTTATTATAACTTTTGCATATTTAAAGAAAAACTAATTGTAACAATTTTAATATTAATTTCAGAAATCTGCAAATACCGACTGTAAATAAACTAAATACACTCATATCTCGGTTAGCGGCCTAGATACGTTCCATAAAAATGCCGTATAACGAGTCATTTTTTTTTCTTCATACAAACCCATACAAAATCCATTAGATTGGCTCCAAATCTTCAAAAAATAACCAAAGAATTGATAAAACGTTATAAAAAAATTCATTTAATGTGTTGACTTCAGAGTATTGTTACTTTTCAATTTAATATTGACAGGAGCCAGAATAAAATCTACATACGAGTGATGGTGGCCGTGGTGTAGTGGTAACATCATCGCTTGTCACGCTGTTGATTCACGGTTCGAATCCTGATGTTAAGAATCATCTATTTATTTCACATGAAATAAATAAAAAAGTCGATCACTTGCGAAAGCTAAGACAACTCTACTGTGAAGTCATAACACTGGCAGTAGGGTGGTCATATGGCCAAAATGCAACTTGATTGTGATGATAACATCAGGAGGACGGAAAAAAAAATACTGTGAATCATAAGCAACGACAATAATAGCGAAAACAGAACAAAATACTCCCCAGTTATCTGGACAGCCACCCTTGGAGTTTACAGAAAACTTAATACCACATGAGTTTCAAACCACACCACTCTGTCTTTCTCTGTCTCTTCCTTTCCACAAAAATGCACGTATTCTAAAAATTTGTAAATTTAACAAGTGCAAATTATAAAAAAAAAAAAAAAACAAAACATAACGAAAAAGAACATAATTAGGTAAGAATAAAAATTAAGATGTTGAAGTGGAAGAAGAATCACTGTCATATATACGAGCGGCTGCGGGCTTAAAAAACCGTTCCAGCGTTGGTTGTTTTGCTTTATTCCTTAATTCTTTTTCTATTTCCTTATAGCAGTTAATGGCTACGTTAACAGCTCTTGAAACTTTAGCACTGCGTTTTTTGTCGGGATCGTTTTGGTTTAAAATTTCCAACCCCTCTTCGAAATGGTGCAGTGCCTCACACAAATTTCTTGATGTCAACTGGCGCCTCGTGGAAGGCTCAGGCTCTTCATCTGACTCTTGATCTGATCCCAACTGCATCAACTCTTCATTTGAAAGCGTTAAGAAAACTGGTGTCATCGTCCTCTTCTAAATCCTCAAATCCGATTTCCTTTGCTTTTAATTTAGAATGTTGCGTGCAATTTCTGGGATAACAGGATCAGCATCAAATTGGCCGTTGGTAATGCATTCCGGCCATAGTTTCTTCCAAACATGATTCATCGTTGTTGATTTTAATTCATTCCAAGACTCACTTATGTTGTAAACGGCATCTTTGACATTGTAGTTCTTCCAAAATTGTTTAGTAGAGGATCTTCCATCCGTTTCATTAACAAGCTTTTGAAAAGTTCTGAGCAAATAATACGTCTTAAAAGTGGCTATTGCACCCTGATCCATAGGATGAATGAGGGCCGTTGTATTTTTGGGAAGATACTCAACTCTTACATTTTCAGACATCTCAGCTAAATTAACCGGATGCCCTGGAGCTTTATCCAAAATAAACAAGACTTTATTGCTTAAATTCTTCTTTTTCAGGTAGGTTTTGACTTCAGGGCAGAAGTAATTCTTAAACTAATTTTCAAAAAGAACTTTTGTCATCCAAGCCTTTTTGTTGGATTTCCAAGTGACTGGCAATTCTTTCTTGTCCAATCCCTTGAAAGCTCTTGGATTTTCAGACAGGTACACTAATAGCGGCTTAAGCTTGAAATCCCCCGCAGCGTTAGCACCAAGAAGAAGAGTCAAACGTTCTTTTGACACCTTATATCCTGATGCAGATTTTTCGTCCTTTGAAATAAAGGTCCGCTCAGGCATTCGTTTCCAATAAAGACCTGTCTCGTCCGCATTAAAATCTTATTCTGTAACGCAACCACTTTCTTCAACGATTTTTTTAAAAATGGTCGGATACTCGAGAGCTGAAACTGAATCGGCACTTGCTGCTTCACCTTTCATCTTGATGTTATGCAAACTATGTCGATTTTTAAATTTTTCAAACCAACCTCGACTTCCTATGAAAATTTCATTTTTCGACTTTTCGTTTCGATCCATAGGATGAGCAATTTTTCCATTTTCTCCATAATATCACTTCTTTTTCGAGTTAATTTTGTACAAATGCTTAAAGATACAGCTGAATGTACCTGCGCCTTGATTTTGTCTTTATTACCTTGTATTGTTTGAATAGTGGATTTTGCAGACCTAATGCTGAACAAATTTGGAAAATCTTCTCACATGCTTTAATGCGACGTGAAACATCTAGTTTAGTCTCTAGTGTGATAGATTTTTGGCTTCTTTTTTTTCGCGCTCTAATCGTTTTGTTGGCATTTTGTGTGTAAATGTCCATGTTCTCATCTGGCAAATCGTATTAAAACATTAATCTTAGAAAATATTTAAGGAATTTTGCAACATAATTTAAAATGTACATACCAAAAATAATTGAAAGATGAAAGCTGAGAATAAAACTGTAACACGTCCATATACGAGGGTGGGTCAATAAGTCCCTGAAAAATGAAATAAGAAACACTCGTTTCGGTATAAAAACATTTTATTTTTCAACATAGTCTCCTTTTAGCTCTATACACTTCATCCAACGTTTCTCCAATTTGTTGATGCCCTCCAAATAATACGATTACTCGAGACCCTCAAAATAAGCGTTTGTTTCAGCGATGACCTCTTCATTCGACCCAAATCTCTTACCTCCGAGCCATTTCTTTATGTTTGGAAACAAGAAATAGTCGCAGGGGGCTAAATCTGGGGAATATGCTGGATGAGGGAGGAGTTCGTAGCCTAACTCATGCAATTTTGCCATTGCGACTGCGGACTTATGCGCCGGTGCATTGTCCTGGTGAAAAAGAACTTTTTTCTTCGCCAAATGCGGCCGTTTTTTTTTTCAAATCGGTTTGGAATCGATCCAGCAACTCTGCGTAATAAGCGCTGGTGATCGTTTTACTCTTTTCAAGGTAATCAATGTGAATAACACCGCTCGCATCCCAAAAAACTGTCGCCATGACCTTGTTTGCTGACAAACCCGCCTTGGCCTTCTTCGGCTTCGATTCACCAGGAGAAGTGCATTGTTTTGACTGTTCCTTGGTTTCTGGTGTGTCGTGGTGAATCCAGGTTTCATCCACGGTTACGAAACGGCGCAAAAACTCAGCCGAATTTTTCTGGAACATCGCCAAACACACCTTTGAAGTTGTCAAACGAATGCGTTTGTTGTCGATTGTGAGCAAATATTTATGTAAAATCGAAATCACTGAGCCATGTGATACTCGTAAGCCTGTGGTGTGGTGACCTCAATTGGGCGACCAGAACGTTCGACGTCACTTGTGCTTGAGTAAACCAGTGGTGAATGGTTCCAATCGATGGTGAAGAGTCCCCATAATATTTGTCAAGCTTTGTTTGGTTTGCGTGATAGTTTTTTCTCGCAAAAAATAGTGTTTAATGAGCACTAGAAATTCTGCTAGTAGGCGTCTATATAAAATGGCTGCCACAACAAAACTATTTGACAGATCTGTCTGAAAATTTGGGTGCGTTCTTTTGAAAGATGATTCTTGACAAAAAATAAATAAATTTAAGGTGACGACACAATTTGTGTTTATTTTCAGGGACTTATTGACCTACCCTCGTACGAGCATACATACACATGTAAGAGAGTCAACACATCTTCTGACTTAAAAACTATGTCTCACACCAAAAAGGGGAAAACCCGTGTCTAAGAAATTCAAACTTAACGATGCCGATGTCGACTTTGTTGTGCATTATGCGTTATGTAAATTGGAGATATGTATGTACATACTTTTTTGGAATGGGGTGCACAAAGATCGTAAGTCAAGAAAACAACAGGGAAGAAAAAATTCGCAGCGTGAAGTAAACACAGTAGGCAAGGTACATAATGTATATTTTTGCATTGTAAGAACATTTAAGGGAATGATGTTTTTTTTTTTTTGGCCGTTGTAACGAAAAATATTGGCCGTAAAACGGAAACAAACTAATAAAAAAAAGGCCTTTATAGCGAAAGGCCGTGTAAAGAGCGGCCATATAGCGAGGTATGAGTGTATCCTTGGAATAATATTTGATAATAAGTTTAATTTTAAAGAACACCGTTTAGACTTAAGAAAAAAGCTAGCTACCAGGTTAATTACTCGTATTATTAAATTCTTATCTTCTAAACATAGTTTTGTTCACACTAACACTTTAGTAAAAATTACAAGAATTATATTACTAACAAAGATTGACTATGCCTTGGCAATATATGAAAAGTGCGCTAAATCATTATTACTAGCCCTGAAACCTCCATACCACGCACTTGTCAGATCTGGCCTCAAAGCTTTTAAAACGACGCCTATAAGAAACATTCTTACTGAAGCCGGCCTACTATCCATCGAAATCCGAAGGGATATTCTAATACCATGTCTCGCACCGAAAATATGCGAAAATAAATCCCCCTTAACCGTCGATGGGAAACAAATTTTAAAACGCAAAAGGATCCCTAGATACCTTAAAATTTGCTAAAGATATAAGCTTATCACCAGTTGTAAAGCCTGTGGAGTTGTCGTAGCACCCTGTGCGTACAATTAACTATCGTAAAAGTCATAAAATTAATTCTTTGTATATGTCAAATATATGTATTAGAGAGAGAAGAATAAAGTTAGTCTGAAAGGAAATCTGTTCGCGTTTGGTCTTTGCTTCTGTCGTGATTACTTATAGGTACTTTCCACAAGCCTCCCACGATTGAAAAATATCCACCTTGGCTATTACCACCAGAATCAATAGATATTATGCTTTCTAAATATAAGAAGGATATAATGTACACAGACGGCTCCAAGAGTGAAAACGGTACCGGCTTTGCAGTAGTCAAGACTAACGGTCATATTTGAACAGCCGAGAAAATACCACATTGTTTTTCCATATTCTCCACTGAAGCTCTAGCAGTTTTCAAAGCTGCAGAAATAGCTAAACTCTCAAACAGAAACACTGTCCGAAATGAACTTAACCGTCCGAAATGAACTTAACCAAGTGGGGATATACACTCAAAAGTCGGCAGATGCCACGACTGCCGGCGATTGCTTGGCTCCGCAAGGAGATGAGTCGCCAGTGGCCCAACATTTTCTCAAGTAAATCTACTACTACTAGAGCAGGCCATCCTAGACAACGCATCCAATGGACAGAAGATATGAATGAGCATATTCTGCGTTGCTACCTCATCGCAACTCGTTGCGAAAACCCACAATATACGAGTATGACTGCCTACAGGGGAACAATGTTTAACCTTTTCACTGAGAGATACGAAAACCTAGAGGGCAGAATTAACATAAATAACCTGGAAAGAACGTAATCCTCAGCAACCAATATGTCCAGCGAGACAGACAACAAAGAATCGCGGCAGAAGTATTAGCTGAAACTGAAGAACACACAATACAAGCGCCACCTACAGGTACCATGCCACAAGACCAGCTAACACCAATGACACTAACTCCTGGTCCCTCATCCCTAGACGAGGCAAATGACTTGGGACAGATTAAAGACATTTTCTGTCATAGTTTGCTGGAGTACGAAGGAATGGACCCCACACTAAGACCTAAACTACCGAGGATTAATGATCCTCATAAGCTTAAGTCAGTACTATCTAAAATTAACACCCAAATACTTCCTCAATATCTGTGCCAAGAAGATGAAATCGGGCGCATTATTGACCTTATCTATGTGTCCGCCATGACAGAAGTAAGAATACTAGGCAAAGACCCGCGAGAACCCTTTTCGGCAGCTAATAACCGCTCACGGAATACAGACAGGGCCAAGCGCAGGTGGAGGAGAAGACTTGAAATTCGAGTAGAGAAGTTAAGATAAGAGATGTGGGTAGACTCACAGCCTTTAGAGAAGGATCAAGATCCAACCGACTCCGCAGACGCATCCAAAAGCTGATCCACCCGCTCCAGACTGATCCAGACTATAACTCCAGATCTTATAACAGACATACTCGACCGGAAAACACAGCAATTACTTGCAGCCGCTAAACGACTACGTCGATACATTAATTGCGATAAAAGAAAAACCGTTAACGCACATTTTCGCAATAATCAGAGCACCTTTTACAGAAGTCTTATAACAACACCGGTAATGGGGTCAAACCAACAAAACCCCTCCATGGTTGAAATGGAGCCGTTCTGGGGAAGTATCTGGAGTGTTACCAAGCATTATAATCAACAGGCTCAATGGATAACAACCGAAATGGAACACGCGGGGGAAATATAGCTTTTATTGACTTTACTTTAAGAAAGCCTTTTTTTCAATGCGGATATCTTTTAAAAACTCTCAAGCTCTATAAAATCAGTTCTACTATAGTAGAATGCCTTAAATATTTGATGGCAAATTGGAATACTAGATTATTTCAAAATGGAGAAACCAGCAAGACAATTGCCATGTAATGCGGTATTTTTCAAGGCGATGCCCTAATCCCCTTATGGTTTTGTCTAGGCCTCAACCCTCTCAGTAGACTCTTGTCAAGAATAAAATCTGTCTTTCTAATAAGGACCGAAACTTTTGACCACTCAATAAATCATCTTTTGTATGTGTATGACTTTAAATTATACACAAATAAAAGCGAAAAGCTTCACAAAATGGTTAAGACTTTTAGTGATGACTAAGATGGAATTCGGACTGAACAAATGCAAGATGATCCACTTAGTCAAGGGTCAGGTTGAGGCCAGAGAGGAAGGATGCCCAATTGATGACAACCAGATTATTGAAGATATGCAGCAAGGAGACACATACAACTGGGTTTCTTACAACTCAGGGGAATCAACCACTACATTACCCTTACACTCCAGTTTAAAAACCGGCTGCATACCATTCTGAAGTCCAAGCTAAATGGTGGAAATAAGTGCAAGGCCATTAATAATTGGGCAATCCCCCTGCTACTCATACTCATTCGGAGCCATTAAATGGACACCGGCAGATATCTCAAATCTCCAAATGTTATATCCCTAACAAAATTCAAGAGCCATCACCCGCAAAGTATAATCGACAGGGTAGTGCTTCCATGTTGCGCCACCAACAACAGCTAAACCTCCGAGAATATTTTCAAAACACACCATTGAATTTATTAAAAGTCATTGCACTAAGCGATGATGATTACTCACCACTCCATCTCGCCTCACAAAACTTTCCTTGTCCAACTTACGTAAAATCCACTAGTGAGATCATAACCTCCTAGAAATCGAAGCCTATACATGGAGCTTATCCTCACGAACTCCATATACAGCATGTCAATCAGCGGGCTTCAAATCTATGGCTTATTGAGGGAAAGCTGTTTTCCGAAACCGAGGGATTTGTCATCGATATTCAAGACAAAGTCAATGCCACTAGAAATTATAGAAAAATTATACTCAAGGAAAGAGTGGAGGATAAGTGCAGACGATGCGGAGATACCGGTGAAACTATTGAGCACATAATCTCAGAGTACTCACCTCTCAGGATTACACAAATGGACACAACAACGTCCCTCGATTGAAACACCAACAATTGGCGCTCAGCAACGGACTTCTTTAACAGCATACGCCCTATTACAAATACCAACTCCTTTCTGTGCTGGAAAATAACAATTTCAAGCTTTATTGGGACAGGGCAATAATTACAGACCAACATATCTCGGCAAACAAATGAGATATACTCGTAGTCACGTTTGACAAGGCAAAGAGGAAAGTGGATATTTTTGATGTAGCGGTGACATTGAACCGGAACGTCCAAACAACATTTGCAACAAAAGTTTTCAAGTACTCCGCCCTACCAATAGAGATGAGGGCTATGTTTGGGAAGAACTTGGACTACGCCCCAACAGATCATAATCCCTTGGTATAGCATACCCGGGATATGTAATCTCCGGCATATAAAGCCGAGATATGAAAAACTAATAATAATAATAATAATAATAATTTTGGAGAAAGCTATAAAATAACGAAATATCTCACTAATACTAACGTTCTTAGTGAAAATCAATTTAGCCAACCATTCGACCGAAAATGCTCTTCTGGACTTTTGTTAATATTTCTACAAAGGACTTGATAACAAAAAATACTGCGCCGGACTTTTTTTTTGTAGAAATAATCAAAGCCTTCGATATGGTAAATCACAAAATCCTTTGGGTAAATTTTACTGTCTAGGATTTCGAGGCTTAATCGTAGATTGGAATGCAAAAAGTAAAAAAAGTAAAAAAGTATTGGGGGCATTCTTGGTGGACCCAAGATCATCAACCTCGGCGTTCCACAAGGATCTGTTCTTGGTCCACAACTGTTCTTAATATATGTTAACCCAATCTTCAGTCTTCCATTTGTCGGTAAGAAATAGGCTTTTGTTGGTGACTTTTCGATTGCGTGTCGCTCAAATTATATTTATATACAGCATAACATTAAACTTATTTACATGAATAGATTTGGCTTCATTGAGCGCGATTCGCCAAGTCTGTTCATTTACTCTATTTAATGCTCCTTGCAACTTGTTAGCAGTTTCTTCTATAGTTTTCCCCATCGCCAGAATGACAGTGTCATCAGCAAATGTATCTAATGTGGTGCCTTCTTCTTGCGGTATTTCATGAGTAAACAACAGATACAAGAGTGGACCTAGAACACTTCCTTGCGGTACCCCAGCCGCTATTCCTTTAAATTCGGAATAATCGATACCGTGTTTGCCACGGAAGAGTCTATTCGCGAGATATAACTCTAAAATGTCATATAAATGTCTTGGCAAAACTTGTCGTAATTTGAATTTCAAAACTTTATGCCACACCTTAACAAATACTTGAGAAACGTCTAAAAATTCGATCAAGCTTTTTCAATTACATCAGTTATTCTAATTACTTGATCAATTGTAGAATGCTTGCATCTAAATCCGAACTGATGACCAGGAATAAGATGTTTTTCTTGTATAACAGACTGCAACCGGCTGAGCAATGTCCTTTCGAAAACTTTGGATATAATCGGAAGAAGCGAGATAGGTCTATATGACTTTTTTCATTCGGCTTTTCATTATAACTTCCGCGATTTTCCATTGACTTGGAATATACTTTAGTTTAGGAGCAGCATTTATAATATACAAAAGTTTAATTACCGCTTTTCTAGATAATTCTTTGAGAACCTCTCCTATGATTAAGTCGTATCCAGAAGCTTTTTTAGGTTTCAATTTCTTTATTTCCTGTTTGAGTTCAACCATCGTTGCAGTTGCTATTGTATAGTTGTCAAGTGTTATGTCCCATACATTGATATTTTCAATGAGTGGTTGACCAACGAACGGTTTAGATATTTCTTCCAGGTGAACTGCAAAGATTTCCATTTTTTCCTTATCATTCTTCGTCCATTCGCCATTATTTTTTTTTTTTTTATTGGCGGGACTTGGATCTGTGGTTTTTTAATGCCCTCAACCACTTTCCAAGATGCTTGGATATTGTGGAAATAGGGCAGGCATTGACTGGCTTTAACCTGGCAAAGCTTATTCTACCTCCAAGTGGTAGCCATCGGATACTGGCCGTTGTCCACCCGATCTGGGCTTGCCAAACTTATAAGCGCGAGTGTTGATCAAGAGAAAATAGCAGCACTATAAACACGCCAGCGGACGATTTCCCCTGATGTAAAAAATGGTGGCGTCAAACTTTCCAGAACGGAGACAACACCTTATCTGGGCGACATACTCGTTCTCGAAGCGCAGGTCGATGAAGATTCCCCAAGTACTAGTCAGGGTCTTGGAAAAGAAATGGTGGTGGATGAGCCCTTAATGGGCCAACGGCAGCGCTCACATCCTGAAGAGGATTACTGGCATCGGCTATTACCCGGCCCCTCGTCCTAGGGGTTTCAATAATGGACTCCAGGTTGGAGGTTGTGCGTCGGAGTAACTTCCCTACTACGTAAAAAAAACAATAGTGACGAAGCAAAAGGATGACCCTACTAGTGACTACCCTGGTAAACGATATAAGGACAACAACCTTCGGATCTGCACGTAGAATGTTCGGACACAGGCCGCGTGCAGACGAACAATTAGCAGAGGCCCTAGACTGCTACAAAGTAGATCTCACAGCCATCCAGAAAGTGCGATGGAATGGGCCGGGCAAAAAGAGGATGAAAAACTGTGAAATTTATTACGGTGATTGCTGCAGGGAGCAGAAGTAGTGCTTATTTGGGTGCGGATTTGTTATAAGCGGTAGATTTAGGCAAGAAGTCCTTAGCTTCCGACACGTGAGCGAGCATCTTATGACAATCGTCATCAAGGCTAAATTCGCCAACATTAGCCTAATATACGCTCATACCTCGACAGAGGACAAGAACGACGCCACCAAAGAGTGTTTCTACGAGCTCCTCGACAAACGCGTAAAGCGATTTTAACGCCAAGATAGGAAAGGAGGGCATCTTTAGTAGGACAGTTTGTAAGTATAGCCTACACGATACCACGTCTGGCAATGGACTTAGGCTTATTGACTTTGCTGCGGGGCGAAACGTCACTATAGCAAGTACACGGTTTCCTCATCTCAAGGTTGTCTCCTGATCATAAAACGGTCAATCAATGTCAATCAAGGTCTGGATGTCCGAACTTTCCGAGCAGCCAACATCGACTCGGATCATTACCTTATTGCAGCTAAGGTACGAATGCGGATATCCCAAGCATTACAACAAAGAAGAATTACTGTGATAACGGCGAAATGCTGCAATCGCAAGAGACTGCCAGAATCTTCGCCGAACGCATATCCCGAAATCTCTCCACAACTCCCATGCCACCAGCATCACGTGCAGAAGACCAGTGGCAACACTGCCAATATGCCATCAGAAATATAGCAACTGATGTGCTGGGTTTCACCCGACCACCACCAAGAAACCCCTGGTTTGACGAAGAATGCGGGCAAGCACATGCCGCCAAACAAGAAGCAACGAGGGCTGCTCGTGAGCTCTACGAGCAAAAGAGACGAGAAGAACATCGGTTTTTACAAAAAGAAGAAAAAGAGCATGAGGAACGCGCGATCGAAGATATTGAGATATTATACTCCAGGAATAATGTACGGAAGTTGTACCAATATATAAAAAGAACGTGTGATGCTAACCAGACCCGTGCAGAAATCTGTAGAGATGAAGAAGGAAACTTCATAGTAGAGTCATAGTCGGTGCTGAGAATATGGAAGAACTTTTTCTGCAGACTCTATAACGACGACGAAGACCAACATACCGCTGTCAGGCATAATAGACCATTAAACCTGACCAGTACGAAGTGAAGATAACCACTGATCTGATGGCCTACCGGTCGAGATGTTCAAAGCAGCTGGAGATGACTTGGTAGAGAGCATACACCAACTCGTTTCAAAAATTTGGTCAAACGAGTGTATGCCTGATGAATGGAATCTCAGCATCGTTTGCCCGATCTACAAAAAAGGAGACCCCCTCAATTGCTCCAATTACAAAGGTATAAGCGTACTTAACATCGCGTGTGAAAGCCTGGAATCCATCGTTAACAATCTGATTAGCCCCTATCAGTGTGGTTTTATTCCATGAAAGTCCACAGTTGATCAAATTTTCACACTTCGGCAGTTCCTGGATAAATCCCAAGAAGTCCAAATCGATACCCACCATCTTTTTATCGATTTTAAGGCTACATATGACATCATTAATAGAGACGAGCTATATAGAGCCATGTCTAGTGTTGGCATCCCTACCAAACTCGTCCGTCTGTGCAGGATGGATAATGCTCGCTGCTCAATTAAGGTCGGTAACGACCTCACCAAGACCAAGGTTACTTTACTTTACTTATGTCCTGTATCCCCTTGTGGGTCCTAGGGCCTCTACAACGCCTACGCGCCATCGTGTGCGATTTCTGGAAATGTGCCTCAGCTCTCCCCAACTCTTTCCCAGTTGCCGTGCTTCCTTCTCAACTGTTCTGCGCCACGTACTCCTAGGACCGCCGCGTATCCTGCCATCCTGGGTAAGCGGGTTCCATTGCATCGCTTGGTTAGCTATGGACCTGTCACCCTTTCGGAGAGTGTGACCGATCCACTGCCACTTTCGTCGTCGTATGGTTGTGCCTATAGGTTCATGGCCTGTTTTCTGATAAAGCTGTTCGTTAGAGATACGGTTTGGCCAGAATATCCTTAAGATTTAACGTAGACACCTATTGACAAACGTTTGCAGCTTCCTCGTGATAGTGACGGTCACTCTCCAGGTACCACATCCATATAGCAACACGGATTCAACGTTGGAACGGAACAGTCGTAGCTTGGTGTTTAAGCTAATTGCATTACTTCGCCAAACAATGGATAGCATCCCAAACGCAGATTTTGCTTTACCTATTCGGCTGGCTATATCCAGTTCGGTTCCGCCATCGGTTGAGACAATACTCCCAAGGTATTGGAAACTCTCTACTCTCTCAACCGTTTGTCCAGCAATGCATATATGAGTTGATGAGTTTGGTCCTAGGCTGATCATTTTTGTTTTTGCCGAGTTAATTTTCAGCCCAACGACGTCTGCTTCCCTCTCCACATTTGCTGTCATTTGGTGAAGGTCCATTATTCTGTGAGACAGTAGGCATACATCGTCGGCGTAGTCGAGGTGTTTGAGTTCAGATGTAAGAGTCCATCGAATTCCTCCATTTCCTGTTGATAAGGCCGCATTCAGCACATCGCTAATCACCAATAAAAACAATATTGGTGAAAGTATGCAGCCTTGCCGAACCCCACTTTGGACTTCGAATTCCTCAGACAGCCTTCCTCTGTGCAAAACGTGACATGTGGACCCATCATATGTAGCTTTAATAATTGCTATTAATTTATCCGGAATGCCTCTCCTGCGCAAGGCACGCCAAATAAATTCCCGATTGACACTATCAAACGCCTTTTCAAAATCGATGAACAACAGGTGAAGTGGTGATCGATATTCAACACATTGCTCGATGATGATCCGCAGGGTGTTGATGTGGTCGACACAGGAGGATCCAGAGCGGAAACCTGCTTGTTCGGCGTCAAGTGTGTCTTCAAGGTGTTCTTTGATTCGCTCCAGGATGATTCTAGCTATTATCTTGGCCACAGCAGGCAGCACGCAGATACCTCTCCAGTTTTCGCACTGCATTAGGTTGCCTTTTTTAGGGAGCTTGACAATCATTCCCTTTTTCCACTCATCTGGAAAACTCTCGGCTTCCCATGTTCTCCCGACAAGTGGGAACAGTAGCTCTGCCGATGCTGTTGGCGCAGCTTGAAAAAGCTCCGCGGGTATGCCGTCAAGTCCTACCGCCTTATTAGTTTTCAGTGCTTTGATTGCGGTAATAATCTCTTCTTTACTGGGGGTTGTGGTGCGAATTCGGGAACTTCTTTCTACGGACACTTCAGTCTGACTTGGGTGCATATTGCTGGCGAATACTCGGTTTAGAACCGAAGCAAAATGCTCCTTCCATCTCTTCAGTTGATCCTCATCCGATATTAGCAACGAACCGTCTAAGCCTTTCACTGGGTGTTGAGTAGAGCTTCGGCCACCTATAAGCTCTTTAGTGATTCTATAAACGGTTCTGCTGTCGCACCTCGCTGCTGCTTCTTGCGCTTGTCACGTCTCACGCTACGCTGTACTTCTCTCATCTTCATGCGATATAGGGACTCAAGCTCGATCCTCCCTGCTGCTGGAGTTGCTGCAATTTGAGCTCTTAGCTGTTTTCGTTCGTTGATCCTTCTCCAGGTATCCTCGGAAAGCCACGCCCTATGGTTTCCCCGTGATCGACCGACAATCCTTTCAGCACCTGATGTGAAAACAGTTTTCACAGCGCACCAATGGTCTTGGATGGTGGCGGGCAGGGAGCTGCTGATTGTTTCCACTCCACGTGAGAGATGGTCCCTTAATTCTTGGCGCACTGTGGGAACTCTCAGTCGGTCTACATTGAACCTAGGTATTCTTGTGTCGTTAGATCTACGAACGGCAGCAGTGCGTAGTCGGAGAGTAGCTATCATAAGATGGTGATCTCGTACCAACCCCATGTCGGCACCTCGCCTGTTTCGGACGTCTAGGAGACTACTTCTAAAACGACCAAGGTGATCATACTTGAAAGAATCTTTAAAAAAATCTCTGCAACTACGCCGACGATATTGATATAATTGGATGAACTCAGCGGGCTGTAACTAGCCAACGCACCCGCTAATATTGAAACGGATGTTGCCAAAATGGGTTTAGCGATAAATGAGGGCAAAACAAGTACATGCTATCAACAAGAAGGGACACTCAACATCGACGAACTGGACAGAACGTCACAGTCGGCAGCTATAACTTCGACGTAGTAAGGGACTTTCTACCTTGGCTCTGGTATAAATTCTGACAATGACACCTCAGCAGAAATCAAACGAAGAATAACCCTTGTCAATCGCTGTTTCTTTGGGCTAAGAGGGCAATTGAGTAGTAAGGCCATATCCCGAACAACTAAGGAGACTCTATAGAAGACCCGGAAGACCCGGAAGACCTCGACTTAGGTGGCGCGCACAAATAGAAGGGGATCTCAACCGACTTGGAGTGCGCAACTGGAGGCAGTTAGCTAAGGACCGGGCTAACTGGAGTGACTTATTGCTTGAGGCCAAGGTTCACCCCGAACTGTAGCGCCACCTAAGTAAGTAAGTAAGTAACCACTTTCCAAAGTGAATAATTCGAATCTTTTTCAGGTGTTAAATTTTCAAAGTACATTCCTAATGCACGATTTTTAAAATCTTTTGTCGTTTTTTTTTTAATAAGTTACACAAACGATTTGCTTGTGCTTTATGTTGTGGAAATGAGTTTGTTGCCATTTTTTCGGGAGCTTATTTTAAAGCAGTGATTTCGTTGGATTTCAACAGTTCATAATAAATGACACCGACCTGGTCTCACCAAATACACAGCATAAGCTTCGCAGCGTGAATATTCGATCGAGCCGACGACGTAGAAGCATGACCGGGCAGTCCCCATGAATTTATTTTCTTTGGGTTGCTGTAATGAATTCATTTTTCATCACCCGTCATGATGCGATGAAGAAAACCCTTCCTTTTTTGTCGCTGGAGCAGTTGTTCACAGGCGAAAGAACGACGCTCAACGTCCCTTGGCTTCAAATCATAAGAAACCCAAGTTCCTTATTTTTGAATCATTCCAAACGCATGCAATCGCTTGGAAATGGCTTGACGGGTAACTCCTAATGCTGAAGCAAGCTGTTCTTGCGTTTGGCACGGATCCTCATCGAGCAATGCCTCCAATTCAGCGTCTTCGAAGGATTTTGGCCTTCCTTCACGCGGACGGTCGTCAACATCAAAATCACCGTCTTTGAAGCGACAGAACCAATCACGGCACGTTGTTTCACTTAGAGCAGCATCTCCGTAAACTTTTTGGAGCTCTCGATGCCCTTCAGCCGCCGTTTTCTTCGAATGAAAGAAGAAAATTATCACTGCCCGCAAATAACGATTATTTGGCACAAAATAAGACATTTTCACACAACCAAAAGTATATGACGCCAAAACAAAAGCACTAATGTGTCAAAACAGTTTATTTACCATATGTCTAAGCTCGGTTCATGACGTTTTGGATATGTCAAAATCAACCAGCACTTACTGCTGAAGCCATCTATCGACAAACAGCGAAAACTTAGTTGCGCACCTAATACATCCATAACCTTCGAAGCAATAGGAAGCAATAAAAAAAATTAAATATTCTTAATTGCTTTAGACTGAACTTAAATAAATGTACTTGCTATGGTTGGCTTAGCAATATTTAAACATATTGCAGATGTGCGCCGGCATAAATGAATTACTTAATGGAAAATATATGCATGTTGATATTTGTGCCGGATTTAACTAATCTATTTAACCTGTCAGTTCCCATGAAATATCGCAGTGGCCAGGTAGGTAAATAACAAAAGTTGCGCTGTGCCTTACTGAACCTCAGTTAAGAATGATTTAGTATTGCATCTTAAACTTTGTGATAGCTTTCAATTCACGAAAAAATATTGTTAAGGGCTTACTAAATAAATCGTATCCAATGAAAAGAAAAACCACAACTAAGTTTAACGATATTAAATTGTTCATTTCATAACATTTCTTCATAAAATAAAATAATACATATTACCGACTCAATTTACATTTTAAAAAACTTCATCAAATGTTTCGCCATTGGGTCCGCCAGCCTTCTTTCGAGCTCGTGCCAAAATTGCCTGCAGCTCAGACGAACGCGATGTCTTGTACTGAAATGAATACACATTTGTATATAATTATTAAAATACAAAAAAAAAAAAAGTTAAGTTAAACCCCACTTACACCGGAGAAGTTCTTCTGCAATATAATTTGCGATATCAAACGCCTACTCTCCTGGAAACCAAAATAACCCTCAATAGTCTGATTGGAAAGGGCAAACAGCTCATTCCCATTAAGACCGTGAAGTTTCTTTACAATTTGATCGGAAAAGCCTTTTCCACGAAGCCATTCCTCAACTTCTTTAGCACTTGACGTTTGCTCGATGTAGATCTGGGGAGTTTTCAGAATCTCTAAATCTTTGCGTCTTTCACGCAACACCAATGTATTGCGAAGTTCTTCCTGTACCTCGTCCTGGACTTGCATACTTTCTGTGTCACAATCGTTGCGGGCTCTCATAGCTAAATGAATAGTTATAGTATTCGTATATATGTACATAAATTTTAAAATGACAGCAATTTAAATTACATTCGAGTGAAGCATTCATTCCACCAAAAAGGACAAAACATTTGGATTTTAGATAATTAACCAAATACATCGCAAACAAAATATAATTATAATTCTTGTCATGTAGGCAGGTACCAAACATGTCCATTCAGTTTGAGGCTAATCAACTTGAAATCGAATGTGTTATTGATCAAAACATACATACGTAACTTTTAAACAAGTTAATCTACGAGTATGGCAGTCAATGACCAACAGATGAACGATAGATCTCGTAATGTAGCTGTTAATCATACATACTCGTATCTGGGATTGCAAATTGCTGTCACTTTCGACTCGAATGATGCTCTTACGTGTGTACTCGTACTTACCAACAAGTGCTCCAGCAATAGCCATATCCCTTTGTAGTGTATTTTGTGGTGTGGTTGGAGTGCTATCTGTTGGTGGCGGCGGTGGTGGTGGAGGTGGAACACTAATTGATCTTCTGGGTAAAACTTGCTTTGGCTGCTCGCGTTCGATTTCATATGCAAACATTGAAGTTCGTGTCGTTCTTCCGTTTTCTATAAACATGAAATTAAAAATATATTCAAAATTGACAACATAAACAATCAAAGGTTAAAGAAAATAAACAGATTTTATTGTCATTCATTCATCTAGCACCACTATAACTACACTATTTCCCAGTATCTCTGAGTGGTGGAGAATCTCAGGGTGAGATTTTTAAATCGAGACACCTCAATACCGCACAAATGGTAAGAGATATATGTCCGTTTGTCCGTCTGTCCGTCTGTCCGTGTGTCTGTCACACTCTTGTAACTTTTGCACCGCTTAAGCTAGGAAGCTGAAAATTTGCAAAAATAGTACATCATGGACCAAAAATAATCAGTAAATAATTATGAAAAATATTAGGGGTATAATATATCCCAAGAAAATAGTAGAATATTTGTACACCCCATTATGTGACATATCAAATTAAAGCAGAATTTCCAAGGAGTCCAAGGATATAAAATATAATATACAAGGTGGCGCAAAAGTCCTCACTCGATTTTCTTGTTCGGTAACTATGTTTGTATATTAAAAGCGTTGAGTCTGTTTGTTGATTATGTTTATTTAGATTTTTAGATTTATTTCTATTAAGTCGCCAATATAATATCGGTCAAGCCAGAGTCGATGCACATTCGGGATTGTTCCACA
Source organism: Pocota personata (assembly GCA_963082735.1). NCBI lineage: Eukaryota > Metazoa > Arthropoda > Insecta > Diptera > Syrphidae > Pocota > Pocota personata. Next base: position 193,224,298 of record OY720429.1, on the reverse strand, counting down.
GCATTTTTCATGATTTTTATCAAAACTTCTTGCGATAAATTCTCCAATTCTTGTCGGATGTTTTCCTTTAAGGCAGCCAAGGTCTGCGGCTTTTTCGTTTAGAAACGTGATTTCAAAAAACCTCAAAGAAAGAAGTCTGGAACTATCAAATCAAGCGATCTTGCGGCCAATACAAATCACCGAAATGAGAGATTAAGGGACTGGGAGAAGGGAGGAGGGTTTGGCTGTAATTGTAGTCTGCAGGCAATAGCTGATGCACTGTTTGCACTTTGTACGGGTACATCTTCAAGTCTCTCACCAAAATTCGCTGTAAAGACCATCTATTGATACCCGGCTGCGTGGCCCGTTGTCCGATTGATGTTTGAAGGTCCTCTTGGACATCTGCATCCACAGCAGCGATGTCCTCGAGCGAACAGCTGCTTCGGGGTCGGCCATGTCTGCTACTGTCCTATGTTGAGCCAGTCTCCTCAAGGCGAGTGTTTGGCTAGTTGATGCCACACAACCATGGAACCGACGACGAAATTGACTTTGAACCAAAACCAACGGCCAATTACGGGAATTTGTCAAAAATATTGAAACAATGGTTTGTCTACGTGTATTCTGCTTCTGTTTACTTCACAAATATCAAAGTCGCGATGACAGAAGACGCGAATAGGGTGATGCTTTTGCGCCACCTTATATATATATAAAGAATGATTCAATTGGAGGTTACAATTTAAATCTGGCACTACTGTGTATCTGTCAAAGATAAATAGCTGATATTTGACATCTGTGAATACTAAGCATTGACATTTGAAATTATGGAGTGGTATATGAGAGAACAATGCACTTTAATTGTTAAAACCCATCTCCGAAACGGGAAAAATTTAACCAACACCATTTGCGCATTGCAAAATAATATCAGTATACGTAGCCATCCATTTCGTGTATCGGTTAAGAAATTAATGAAAAAATTCGACCGACCTGGGTTAGTGTTGAATGTGCAAAGACCAGTGCGTCCTCGTAGTGGCTGGTTATGCGAAACAATGGACGCAGTGAATGAGTCTTCGTGATAATTCTTCAAAACCTATGCCAGCGTTGAACGCTCCACGCAGCGCCTTTTAAAAAAAAGAATTAAGCCAGCAATCAATGAACAGAACACCAAGTTGATGGCGATTTTTCAAACAAAATCATTTTCAGTGAAATTGTCGCATTTGGGATCGTTAAAATCTACGAAAAACCAACGCATCCACAAAAAGTCACTGTTTGGTACGGATTTTGATCCGGTAGCGCGTTACGATGTGACGTTATCGGAACATGATAGCAAATTATTTTTGGTACCAATGTTTGCACACGAAGTTTCCCAGCATTTCTCGTTTCGGCGGCAAAAATTGGCCACCAAAGTCTTGCGATATCAAGCCGTTGAATTTTTTTGTTTGGAGTTTTATGAGGTAGAAGCTGTACGAGTATGTATGCCAATGACCACGAAACGGCTCCAGTAATCGAAAATTTCATCAAAAGGTATGCTTAATGTCAGTGTCTCAGGATTATATTAACATAAAAATATCAGCAGTTTATCGAAAACCAATGTGTGTTATTTCAAATTTAAATTGTAACTTCCAATTAGTAACCTTTTAGTTGCTAGGAACGTATGCGAATATACCAAGCACCACAACATTAAAGAAGCACTGTGAGAGAGTTCAAATTTACGACTACAATTGTCGATCGACGAGTGTCCTGTGACCTCTCACGAAGTCCAATGCCATCAATATGGTCCATTAAGGTCGGTAGCAACATCACCGAAGCCTTTGATGTGAAAAAGGTGTACTACTCGTACTTTCATTCTTGCATACGTCGATGATATCGACATAATTGGAAGAATGCTTGTGACTACTGAGAGAGATGAAAGCAGCGAAGGAGGTTTTATTACTTGAATGAGGTTAAAACATAATATAGTATACACTTTTATTATGAAAGAAGAATCAACATCAGCGCCAGTGAAGGACTTTGTTCACAAAGGTCCGCTGTAAACTCTCAAAATTATACCAGAGGTCAATTTGAAAGGGAACCTAAACACCTTGGCACACAAAACTGAAGGCAGCTTACTAAGGACCTAGCTAGCTGGATAAAAATGTTGGTTACAGCCACCTAATGTAAAGTAAACTTGGAATGTGATTGTGAACGTGATCTTGACGTATGTCAGATTCGAGCAACGGACACCGTAAATTCAGGTACGTATGCCGTGATCCTTACTGACTTACACCGCCTTTAGGGCTGAGATTTTTTATAAGTCTACAGCCTGTGAAGCACATTGAGGTTATGGTGTATGCGTTGAAAAATAAAATTTGCTCTACAGAGGATATTAAAATAACAGCCTCTGAGACTCACGTTTAGTACGCGTTGTACCCGTAAGGCTTAACCTAACCTGGCTTTGGGGGCCAAGAGAAAGCAATCTGTGCAGCATCTGCTATTTTACCCAATTTTACAAGTCGATTTTTTGCTGCAACAAAGCCGTAGATCGAACTTTATATACATGCATATATTAATTGTTTACAAAGAAAGATCGGTAAGCTTGAATTTATTATTATTTTTATCTCTCTCCCACTATAGTACTTAACAGATATGTATGACACTTCAATAGAAAGTCATACTGATGCAAGACTTTCAAACTCTTTCGCTAGAAAATCGTATTTTTTGGCCTTATGTCATTGTTGTAGCAAAAGAGCTATATATGATATAATTTTTAATTTCTTTATTTTGTGTCATTCCCCGTGTCAATCGCGTCATTATTCCAGATTTCAAGTATTTCCCTCTCGGCATAAGGTGTAAGCCAAATTTCCACTTACTCTGCGAAGTGGATGACTCTAAACAAAAGTGGTGCAGGCAATTGAGGAGGAATCAAGAGAGTTGTTCATAATGTAGATAAAAGTGAAATGCGATATAAGTTTCCAACATAATGTACGAATACGTTTTTGGTGTTCCACAAAGGACCACCGATTAACGTTTCGCCTCAAATAGGTTGGGTGTTGACTGATCTGTAGCAAAGCTCAAACCAAAAATAGCCTACATTTTAGGAACTTACACTTAGGAGCTAAGGCTTAGATTTCCAGAACGGGCGTGGACGTGACTTATGAATGTAACCAACCTTATGGTAGCTTTCATTTGATTTCATACTAAGGCTGTCCGAACAAGCGAAAACCAGCTCAATGAACAAAGACAAAGAGTATTGTAAATAGCTATATGTCCTTGTATAACAGAAAGTACTCTCAAATTCGCATTTTGGAATGGGGCGCTTAGAAAGAAATGAAGTCGAGCATCTGTCAAATGGTAGTGACTTGAGATCCTTAGTAACATACTGTCACGTAGCTTATAGTTACAGAAATACAATTGTGGAAGAAAACTTCTAATCTAAACCTAAAGTACAAGCTGCTATTTTATTAATGTTCTTTCTACATATATGAACTATAAGATTGTCAATCTATGGCAGACGGCGAAGCCATTGCTTAAATTGTACTATATTTTACAAAATATTGTATAATTTACAAAATACTGAAAAAAGAGTACATTTATCTATCTAAGTACTCTCAAAGATAATAGCGCTTAGTTGACCGCAGATATCTGATAACATATCGAGTAGTAGAAACAACTTCAATTTTGCATTACAGCCACCCACGCTCAGGATAGAAACGAGCTTGTGTTCTAGTACCGTATAAGAATGAGGGAAGCGAGCCATGACAAAATAAATTTTATCAATCCACTGGCTTAACAAAGCAAGCAGCAAGTAGAAGCGAAAGCAGAACCAGATGCAGAGTCATTCAAATGCTGATAGGTAGTCACAGTACGTGTCAATACTCGGTTTGGATGGTTCTCTGCAGATTACGGATAAAAGTATTAAGAAATTAAATCGTAATCGCTTTGTGGATGTCGGTATGTGACAAAAGGATATTCACATTGCGCAGATCTTGGAAAAAAAAAGGAATTTCAATTCGATATTCACTACATTTTCATCGATTTTAAGGTCACCTATAAAAGCGTCTATAGGGGTGAGCTATACAGAGCCATGTCTAGTTTTGACATCCATACCAAACTTGTCCGTCCTGTATAGGATGACGATGGAGAATGCATGTTGCTCCAACAAGGTCAGCAACATTACAGAGGCTTTTGATGTCAGAAAACCTACGACAAGGTGACGCGCTGTCATCTAATTTTTTTTAACAATATACTTGAAAGGATTGTACACAATTTTCAAGATAACATCAACTACTTGCGTACGCCGACGACATTGCCGTAATTGTTTGTGGTTCTTTCGGGTGTTTTGAAACAGGAACGGCGAAAATAGGTTCAGAGTTTAAGGAGGACGAAACAAAATATAGGCTGTCATCAAAACAGGATAGTTATCTCGAAGACTTGGACAAAACGTCACAATAAACAGCTACAATTTTGAGGTAGTGAAGGACTCTATCTACCTAGATTCTACTGTAAAATCTAAGGTGTCCAAGAAGGCAGTTGATAAGGAAAGCCATTTCACGGACAACTAAGATGACTTTATTCGTGACCCTCATCATCCCAGTCCTGCTATACGTAGCAGAAGCATGAACGTTATCAAGGGCGAATGATAACACCCTTGGTTGTTTTGAAAGAAAATTCTTCAAGTGATTTTTGGTCCCGTTTGTATCGACGGGGAAAGAAGGCGAAGATACAATAACGAACTCTACCGGTTGTACAGTGACATCGACCTAGTTAAACGAGTCCAAATTCTTCGTCCGAAATGACTAGGACATGTAGAGTGAATGGGCATGCACGCTCCGACCCGAAAAGTCTTCGAATCCATCCCGGAGGGATGGCATGGTAAAGGCAGTCCTCACCTAAGGTGATGCAAACAAAAGGAACTGGACCTCAACTTCTGGTGCAAAACTGGAGGCGGTTGGCACAAGATCGATCTGGCTGGAAAGATCAGTGCCGTTTTTCATAGTGCTTTATCGGAACGAAGTGGTGAAATCAAATACAGTCTCACAACCTTCAACCTATCACGATTTCCAGCACAGAATTATGTACGAGTACTTAAACGAAATGTTCACCGATTTGGTGACAGAGGCGAATCCATTGAAGCTAAACATAAACTCCGCCAAATCTAAAATTCTTAGCTGTACTGACAACCCATCAATTTGAGTAGTAAGCATTGTTGGACAACAGGTCCAGGGAGTAAAAAACGTTCAGTACCTTGGAAGTATTGACGGTGGTACCACATTGAACATGTAAGCAGCTGAATAGGGAAGGCAAAGGCTGCATTTGCTATCGTACGTTGTCAAATTGCACCTATTTCCCTTAAATGTAGACTCTGTGTATGGATACAGCACTTGAAGAACTTTGTGAGAGAATGGGTCAGGCCGAATATGCGATAATACACAAACGAAATAATACCATGTAAAGGAATGCACTTATCCAAAAAGCGGGGAAGAGCGGGTCAGTTGCGAAAAAGCTGGCGCAAGACAGCCGACGGGGAATTTCAGCTGAAAGACCGTACACGATGACACATAGGCGTGGTTGATAATTTAGTACACAAAATAATTCGATGGTGCGTGATCCTTTTGGCTAAACATTATAATTATTATTCCATTGACCATTTCCAAGCAAAATAAGTGTATATCACGGATAAAAGTTCGTATATTTTTTAAGAATCAAAGTTTAATTACCCTGATTAAAACAGCTATAATTCAAGTGCCTGATAATTGTTTAGATATTTGTGAACGCCATACTTTCAAAAATGAGATTATTATTTGCGATACACTTATCAATAAGTTTCTACAACCACCATTGATACCAGTGAGTATCACTTCAAAGTACATTCAGTAAACATGGTAGAAGAATGTGACATAACTCTTGACATTAACAAGTTCTAAAGAAAACATGTTGAGCCCTCTTACCTTGATCGTAAATTGACGAAGACAGTGATTCCGTATCCTGAAATAAATATTTTTTTTCTATTTTTAAAATTGTTCATAAGTATAGCTTTCCTACTTACAGATGGTTTTCCAATATAAGTTGAGGCCTCACCATTGTCAAAGTTTTGTGCAGTCAAAATTGTATTCGGTACGTAGCCGATTTGTCCGCGTGAGTTTCGCGCCTTCCACCATTTGCGTGAGTCATCAATGACCTACAAAATGCATTTATTTCTCCATCTCCAAGATACCGATGAGAAAAACTCACCTCTAGATACTCCCCCTTAACGACTGTTAGCTCCCTATCAGTTTTAGCAGGCCTTGGGTAGGTAACCTCAGCGATTCTAACATTCCTCGACTGCAGCTTTCTATGCCAAGTGCTATTTGTAATATCAAGATCTAGCCTCTCTTCGGTTTTTATTATCGGTGGCGGTAGATACGGTACGGGTTCGTCAACTATAAAATCCGGTGACCAATCATCGAAAAATATCGGATGATAGGAACCCTTGTGATCCTTAAATTGATCTTTCGGCAGAGTCCAGTTCTTGCCCAACGATTGCCAGAATTCCAACTCTTTAGTTGAAACACAAGAGTCAAGCAGGCTTATCGTCTCCCTCCGGAGTAGAGGATTCACAACCGACTGCGGTATTTTAGCGCCAACGTAGACATCATTGCAAACCGTCACAATAGTTTGCAGCGACACAAACATACCATGAATCGGAGCTTTAGTGTCTGGTATATGAGCCTGAAGACGTGTCACAAAGTTAAAACCCAACTTAAACTTGGCGAAAATATCGGCAAACTCATTTTCCACTGGAGGCCTTGAGCGAAGAATTAACAGACCTTCCCCGTGTGGGTTTGTATTCAATCGGTTTTCATTTTTCCTAACTTCTAGCTCATGTAGAGCCTCAGCAGCATAATGAAGGCGAAGAACGAACTTCTCGATATCTTCAAAGCAATGGTTCAGAACCACGATGTCACGCTCCGCGTTGGCTTTTGAGATCTCGTCGTCTCGACTTTTGTTCATTGCCTCACGTATACCGTACTGGTCCTTTTTATTTGCAATTGGCTTGGATTTGTTCTCATTGGCCTCACGACGTTGGGTTATGATTTTGCCACTGCGAATGAGTTTTAAGTCTTCGACTAGATGAACTGCTGAGGCGTCTTCTACCTGCGGGTGAAAAGTGGGTAATGGAATTTGTTAAACAATTTAATGATGGTTCATTACCTGGAATACGTGCATTTCTGTATTGCCCAATGCTGATCCTGACACTGCAAAGACCAGAATATTATTGTAAGCTTCCAATGGATCTTTGCTGATGAAAGCAGTTGGTTCTTGGATCAATGAGCCTGGAAAACTTTCGATTTCTACCTACGAAAGGGAAAAGAATTTTGAAAATTTTAGAATAAAATCGTATGTCTAGACTTAGATCTTAGATCGAGAAGTGTAGATCATATCTGTATGCACAAAATTAACGAATTGGTTTGCATGTAATACAGACTTCACTTTGCAGAAATCTGACAATATTATCCCTATTAAAAAAAGCTGGGCAATTTTACTGCAAAGTTTTCGTCCTTAACATCTTAACTCAAAACCGTTTGGAAAAAGTGGTAAGTTTTGAAAATAGGGAAGTACGCCGAGTATAAAAATTGCGGTATTAATCAACTGCAAACAAAAAATTAGAAGGTTTCGCTGTGCAAAATAAGACAAGCAAGAGTGAACAATGAAAAAGAAAACCGGGAAACGGCTTACAAGTACAGTAAGAAAAATTATTCAAGTTGATTTTCGGTTCTAGTCAAGTCTACCTTATGAATTCTTTATATAGGCTACTGCGATATATTTGAAATTTCGACATATTTGAAATTCCGACTTGTAAGGACCTTCAAGACTGGATCGGGGTTTTCAATTTCCGAAGATAGAGGTAGTGGCGCGGGAGCTCTAACTGATATCGGTTTACCCGGTCCGATATCAGGTCGGTAATTGTCCCAGATACTTGACCCACGCGCGGTTAGTGTTCCATACCATTATTTGAACTGTATCTTAATTTAGCTTCCTCAGTTCGCAGAATAGCATAAAGCTACGAGTATGGTTATACTTGAAAGGCACAGGTCAACCCTTTTTGTTCTATGCCTGCCATGTGTTTGTCCTCATACCGTTCGGTTGAGAATAACCAAAGACATTTTGATGAAATTTAATTTGTTGCATGTATATCCTGATACGTAGGTAATTTTGTCTAAAAACTACGAAAATCGGCCAAAGTGTGAGTTGGCTGTGGGGGCGGGGTTTCAAAAATCTTTAAATCATCTTTGTTAGTTAGGCGGCTAACACAAAAACTCATAAACGGATTTCAATTAAAATTGGCGCTTAGACTAAAACTGATCTGTTAGTAGTTCCATTTGAAATTGATAGAAATCGAATGGAGTGGGAGTATGATATGAGGAGGGGCTTACTACTACTCGTACGTTTATCTGAAAATGATTAAAATCGAATGAAGACGAGATGAGATATGGTGGGGTGACTTGTCATGATTTGTTATAATTTGTGCCTTATCTCCTCATATATTTAACTGCCCTCAATTTTGTTTCCAAATTGTTCATATCACTAGTTTCAGAAATAATAGGGGGGAGCAAAGCCAATGCCCTGGTTTTTGAAAGTTCTGCTCCATGGGGCGAAACAGCGCCGTAGCTACGCAGCACACGATTCCCACACCTCAAGGGACCTAGCAGTCTCCTGTTTAACACACTGTCAACTACATATATACGTATTCATGACACTGCGATTAACGCAAGTTTAACATCCAAGAGCTACAATCGCATAAAATTTCCAGAGTCATTTCCTATCGAGTGTTTCTTAACTTCTTTTTAAATCCAATGCTGTCGATATCAAGCACAGTGGCATTATAGTCAACAAACCGTAAGGAACACCGCCTCCGAAGTACTGGGTTTGTCAAAATCCATCACAACGAAACCTTAGTCCGATGAAGAGTATCGCCAATCATTTGCAGCATAACAAGAGGCATTTACGTACATCCAAAGCGGCATTACAAAGAGGGAGAAATGGAGTTTACGAAATCTCCAAGCAGAAGAGAAGAAAACCAGCTTCGTCGAAAGTACAGGAGAAGCTTGCGATCGAGTCAACTGAGAGGTGTTATGTGTAGCAGAAATGATGTTCAAGAATTTTAACAAAAGGTGAAGAGAACATGGCAAGGCTACAAATCCCGGACAAAATCCTGCAGATATGAAGAAAGAGTTGTCGTAGAGTCACAGTAAGTGCTAAAATTTGGAAAGATTACTTCTGCGAGCAGTAGTTTAACGGCCCGACCATAGTTTCGCTGTCAGGCAATATGCTAAATTCAATTCAGATTTTTGGCAAATAATATTTCCGTGCACCCAATCAAAGTGAGGTGAGGATAGCAATACCTGAGGTTAAATCCAACAAGGCTTCTGAAGGCAACGATCCAACTGCGGGGCACGATTTGTTACAGTACATAATGCATAATGAAAGTATGCCCGACGAATGTAACCTCAATAGCGTTTGCATCAGTCTCCGCAGTATTGCGTATAAGATCCTATCTGCCATGTTATATGAAAGCCTTAAAGTAGGCACAGACCATTGAACATGCTCGTGAATATGCTCGTGCGTAGAGTTTGGTTGGGCATGTCCGATCGTCTGTGGACTCAAAGGATCTCATCACCACTCAAGGGTGCTCGGTCTGCCGCTTGGTCTGTCGTACTCTAAGAGGACGGACAGAACCACAAACATATTCGAAGGTGTGTAACTAATTTTTCCATAGTAATTTTTCAAATTATATGGGGTGACGGTGGTGTTTGCTATAGTGGTGGTGGTGTTGGTTCTGTTCCTATACCCAAAATATGTAGATTCTTACTTTCTCTACATTTCGTCCATACATTACACATAGCCACGCCTACTTTTTAGGGATGTTTTCTTTAAAAAATCATACATACAAAAAAAAAAAACGCCCACTTGCTACTAAGAAAGATTTGTAACAAAAGTTTTGTGATAACATTTTTTGAAAATCACGTAAATATCCTGTTATAAAGAAACCATTGCTTCGGTTTTAAAATTTTCGTAACGCTACGCTCACTTTATTAGGGATGAGTTAGAAGATGGGGATATGGTATCATATGATCCGTCTAGATGGGTTATAACTTTTTTGTGTATTTGTGTTATATTTATTGGGGTGTGAAGCTACTATGATGATCGAAATTTTCTCCAAGACGGATGCCGAATTTTTCAAAATTCTCGAAAATTGAAAGTACGCAATTCTATTAATGTCCAACTTTACCCCGATGAATTGGAAGTCGTCTTTGAATGAGAAGATCCCAAAAACGGTGCGTCGCACGAGAAAATTATGCGGATCGGAATTCTAGATTTCGAAATTCTATACAAGAAATGAGCCGAATTTTTCAATTATTGAGTGTACTCAATCCTCCAATATGACCGACTTCACCCCAAAGTTAATTTAAATCTATAGTATTTTCCCACAACTGAAATCATTGCCGCTGGAGATTTCAATATCCATAATATTAGTTTGCTTCGCCACTCTTGTATTAGAACGCCTGAGGGCCTTTACTCTTAAATCTTCGCTGAGTTGAACAATATCACTCAGCTTGTCGGCAAGCCAGCACGCATTATTAACGTTGACAATCTCGGTCGACGTACGAGTATTCCAGACCTCTAGACTTCCCCTATTCGCTAAAGACACCATGGCAAGGGTCACAAATCGAAATCAATTCGGACATCCAATCATTAATTGCGGTGCAGAAAACCGAGTTGAGTTTAACACGTCAAAAACTCAGAGCTACCTCCTGCTATGAAGCAGGATACTAACGTGGTCAAACTCAGAATGGGTGTAATCTTAAGGAATCCAATGGATTGTCAATAACTGGCATGAATGTTAGCCCAGAGCTTTGATTAAACCAGCAGATTACTAATGTTGAAAAATGTGGTGCTAGATGTCTTAAGATTCCTTAAAAGATGTAAACGATTTATCACTCCTGCGGACTTGGCCACAAGCTTATGTTTGTCCAAAATGTGAATATAACTTACATAAATTTCAGATACATGCTTGAGTTTACTTAATCGTGTTCAGCGACAACTTTGTAGACTTTTCGGTGATCAGTCTGTATGCAGCCAAACCCCTTCGCTCGAACACCGACAGAATGCTCTCCTGTACCGAAATATGTATATACGAGTAGTTGTGTCCCGCCTATCCACCTGTTCAACTGTTAAATACATGTGCTTGTCCAAATTCTAGGACAAACCAAAGAGGTGACGCGCTACTTGAGCCTTTGCTAGCCTCGATCCATCATAGTTCAACTAAACTATGGAGGTAGTAACACGTTTGACAATAGTAGAGCACGTTCCATCGTCGATCTGACTTTCAATAGGTAGAAATGTGAAATGGCATGTTTCAGACCTGTATACAGTGATCATCAGGCCATCATTTTCGAAACAGAGAAAAGAGCGACCTCAGCACCAACCCCCTTCCGAAAGTATAAAAGTTGAGATAAAAAACAAGCAATGCCCACACCGAATGTATGCTAGACAGCATGGACATATCAATGGGTACAGCAGAAGAGCAAGCCAAAGAAGTAACAAGGTCCCTATCCCGAAGATGCGATGCTGCCATGCCACGTAAGGGGAAAGGAAACGGCAGAATATTTGTGTATTGGTGGACGACATCTCTAATTTGCATGCAGACAGCCTCAGAATGCGTAGATGTCAACAGAAATCACAAGTAGAGATGCAGGAGAATATGACGTCCTGCGAGAACAATTCCAAATGAGAAGAAAACAGAATCTTTTCAGGCCCTCAGGGACAAACTGTAAAACAATCCATAGAGAAGTGCGTACCAAATAGTCATACAAAAATGTAGAAATGGCACGGCAGCTGCACCGACATGCCCGAACATGATGTATTCAATCACAAGCGCCCTATTCCCGAGAAAAGACGGAGTATCCGTGCTCTTCCGAGAAACATCAGAGGCTGCAGCAGATATAAGGAATAACAAGATACCAGAAATGGCTGGGATTGCAAAGCAAGGCCAGAGATCTTCAATCGTTTGTACACGATATACCTAGCGGAAGGCAAATTCTCAACACATTGGAAAAAGCTGGTCTTTATCCCAAAGGTCAACAAACCCCCTAACCAACCATCGTCATACAGGCTACTGTGTATGCTCTACACAGTGCTTGGAATAATCATACGAGCAAGACTAGAACGATACACGGAAGGAGATTCTGGACTCTCTAATCAGCAGTTCGGCTTCAGAAAGAAGCGAAGCACAATACAGGCAATAGCGGCAGTGTGCAACATTGCGCCTGAAGCAATCGGGAGACGAAGATAGCTAGGAGGGACAAAGCATTTCTGCGCCGGCGTAACACTCGATGTCAAACACGCGTTCAACTCAGTCATCAGGAACTGCATGATTGCCAGCTACTTTAAAGACAGAACCCTTCACTACGACACAGAAGAAAGGTCAAAGAAGTACAAAATCACGGGAGGAGTTCCTTAAGGGTCAGTGCTTGGCCCAGTCCTATGGAACATAATGTATGATGGGATCCTGAGAATATCTAAGCCAAGCGAAGTGGACATCATCGGCTACGCTCAGGATATTGCAATAGTTGTTGTGGTAAAAGTGGTGGAACAAGTGTTTGAAAAAAGTAATCATATGATCAGAGATGTCAGGTGCTGGAACAAGTGTCTGAAAAATTGAATCATATGATCAGAGATGTCAGGTCATGGCTACAGATATCAGACCTGGAACTGGCAAACCACAAGACCGAAACAGTATGGCAGGAAAAGAGTAGAACACCTCACTATACAGATCGGTGAGCATACCATTAAGAAGAGCCCATAAATCAGATTCCTAGGAATGCTGCTGGACCGCAGACTCAACTTCAAAGAGCACATGATATACGCAGATGAGAAAGCCTCTCGGGCAATAGCGGCATTACCCAGACTAATGCCATATACGTATATTTGAGGAGCAATATGAGCAAGTCGATACTTATGCTTGCGTCTCCTGTGTGGATGCCACGACGGATGTGAAATCTTACATGAGACGTATCAAGTCGGAGCATAGAATCGCATCGCTAAGAGTATGCTGTGTTTTCAGAACCGTATCAGCGGAAGCCATATCGACCTAGAAGTAGGCACAATATGGCCAGAAGAGAGGAGAACCACCCGCGAGGCCATACATGCGGAGTGGCAACAGAGATGGAACACTTTAACCAAAGCAGGATGGACATACACACTGATACCCAACATAGAGGAGTGGACTAGCAGAGGACACAATTTCTGTAGGGGTATGCTACAGAAATTGCTATGCTTCCGAGAGTACCTCTGCAAATATAAGCACGTAAATGACCCATACTACCCGCACTGTGATAGCAAAACACAGAATGCGGAACATGTCGTTATAGAATGTCGAAGACATACAATGGCCAGAATCATGCTAGAAAGCGAAATAGGTAGAGAAGTGACATCAAGAGGGGTGAATGCCTAATGACAGTATCGTGGGGATAAGGGGTTGGATGCGAAGGTGGTTTTAGTTAGGGTTAAAGTTCCACACTCAGACTTTCTATGCTTTTCACCTTTCTCACAAAAAAAATGTTCTTTGCAACTTAGTTTCACCCTCACCGATCACGGGCCATGTTTAGCCATTCAACACGAATGTGGAAGAACTTGCCTTCCCTAGTATTTCCAGAAACCTACAATTTACAAAGATTCAAAATTAACGCGCATCGTTACTTCACTTTTTCTTCTTATCTGTCCACTCTTTAACTTTTTCCCCATATCTTTTCCTTTCACTCCATCACTGGGTTTTACAAACTTGAAAAAACACAATTTTAAGTGGTGGAGAAAGAACATTTAAAAAACACTAATTAATATTTGTTCTTGAGTGCTAATATCTTGAAAAGTTTCTTTTACCGCACCGCGTATGTTAAGAGGCGCCACTGATCTACGTATAGAGTTTTTTTTATATATATAGGTGTACATAAAGGGTTATTCATTTCGATATTGGTATTTCACATCCCTTCCATATGCCATCTGTCATCTAGCATCTCTCATCCATAGTGACAGGTAGTTAGTTCCTGCTTTGCCATTTTACAATATGGATCACTTAATACCTTTTATTATATTTTATTTAAATTAAAAATCCTAAAGCATAAAATGAATAACCCTATATATAATTTCCTTTCTAACTAAATGAACGAACGAATAAATGAATGAATAAAATCAGTCGATAGTTGAAATCATTTAGTCACCGACTGTCGATGGTCGATTTCATTCAATAGTGGCCAACTCTAGTATTCACGTACATTTTCAACTCGATTTCAACTCGACTCGCGTTTATATGAAGTTTAATCCGGTTTCAAGGCAGGTTGAGTTTTGCACATAACCAGGGTATATTTGTATATTTGTATATTTCAATTAGCTTAATACAAGCGGTAAAGAGACTTATAAATTATTATTTTTTACAATGTTTATATATATAAATTTAAATCAAGACCTGAGTGAGGAAGGGGAATAAAGGGAGTTTCTAAGTGAGTTTTTGCTGCACTGAAAATTAAAAAGGTTATGGCAGTCATTAGCCATGCGTAGCATTCGAGACATAGGCTCATTACATCCGTAATTCGTACGGTGAAACTTGAGACGGAAGAGAGGTACTGACCTCAGAATACGCGGATTGGTGCTGAGTGAGATGGTTTGGAGCAGCATAGGACAATCAATGTTGCCTGCTAATAACTGATGTACAAATAGTATATCGGCAACTTTTCTATGCTTTTCAAGTGATCGCAAGTTCAAGCGATGCTCGTAAGGAGGTAGGTTGAATCTGTCAGGCCACGGGAGTCCACGTAGAGTAAAAGGGATGAACCTCAGTTGGACACACTCGATTCGATACGAATGTGTATGGAGATAGGGAGACCAAACTTGGCAGGCATATTCTAGAATTGGTCTTACAAATGTGAAGTACAGAGATTTCGTGACGTAAGGATTTAAGAATTCCTTGGACCAACGTTTCACATAACCTAGCGCAGAATTTGCTCTGCTAATAATATTGTCAATATGACTACGAAAATTAAGCTCACTGTCGCAAATGACACCCAAATCACGCAGAAAGGTGACAGTGGGAACAGGCTCATCGCAAATCACGTACGTTCTAGGAGCTGTCAGAAGACGCTTCTGGGAGTAAGTAATAGTCTGGCATTTATTGACATTCAATTCAAGAAAGTTTTTATTACACCAAGTAGAAAAGCTGTTCAAGTCAGATTGAAGTGCACGGGAGTCAGTGGGAGTGGAGATGTGTGCAAAAATGTTCATGTCATCATTAATTGACAAAATGAAAATCAGGGGACCAAGATGGCTACCTTGAGGGACACCAGAGGGGGCCATAAAGGGATCAGATATAAAGGATCTAAAAAGGGCTTCATATTGACGTTCATGAAGATAGGGTTTGATCCACGCAATAAACCCAGACTGAAAACCGAGAGCTTTGAGTTTCAAAAAAAAACAATTGCGTGCGAAATTTTATCGAAGACTTTGCTGAAATCGGTAGCAACAACATCGACTTCCTTGCCTTCCTCCAATGCGCACAGTGTGCTGGATACGAATTCGGTTAGGTTTGTGGTTGTTGACCATCCCTTTAAAAAACCGTGTTGGTGAGGGGAAAATATAGACTTATAATGGAAAAACATTGCATCGTAAACAATACTTTCGAATAGCTTAGGTATGCAAGAGAGTTTAGCTATGGGACGATAATTAGAAATTTCATTTTTCGGGCCTTTTTTATGAAGGGGAATAATAATGGAGCTTTTCCAAAGCCTAGGGAAAACGAACTGTGAAAGCGACAGTTGGAACAGAGCCGTAAGGGGTTGAGCTAAAGAGTCTACACATTTTTTTAAAACTACGGCAGGTATACCATCCGGACCAGCGGAGTAATCGCATTTAAGTCTTTGGATCTTTTCTTTCACGAGAACCACTATTATATCGATTAAAAAAGAAGTTTGGGCACAATCTCTCATGTAGGAGAAATAAGAATGGTCGGGCTCTGATGTGTGGTTAGAGAATGATTGACTGAAGAAATGGGCGAATAAGTTTGCTATTATTCGAGGATCGCTTGACGATGTATTGGAGAATATCAGAGTTGATGGGTAGCTGTCTGACTTTTTCTTGGTATTAATGAAGTGAAAAAATCTTTTGGGGTCAGCGATGATGTCAGATTGAATACGGTCAATATATTTGATATAAAGAAACTCACAAAGTTCGGAAAAATGCGTATTGGAAAAGTTAAAATCAGAGCGAAATTCAAGGTAGATACGCCAGAGCTTATTTCTTCTGTTGCGAAGTGAGCGTAATTCCTTAGTATACCAAGGTGGAGATGACGAGAAACCAGGGTAATAGTCACATATATAACTAGATAGATAATATAATGTATGTAACTCTAGAAATTACTGGATTGCAGCCAGACCGGATTCGGTGTGCCTGAGGCTTTAATCAAGTTTCATATTCAACAACTTACCTTATCCTTATCGAGAATCACAATCCACTGTGAATTGAAACACATAAACATTTGTTGTGGCCATATTCCAACGGTCCTATCCATTTCCATGAGAAGTTTCATCTTTGCAATGGGATTCCGTATCTCTGAATCATGTTTCACCTTGAAAGTGGCCAAATGCTCCAAGGCATAGGTTGGTTTATCGTTATCTATACCATTCTGCTGCTGTTGTAACTGATGATTATTCTGGCCTTGATACAGTGAGCTACGATTGCCAGCAATTGAATGGCCGTCCATTGAAGTGCGACCCATTGCACGCGTTCAAATGCTATCAACTTAGGGCGGGGATTTTATTTTGAATATTCGTACTCTCCAGAGTTTGTAATCTGAAATGAACATGTGTTGTAAGACGTATGGAATTAATAACTGATTTTTTCTGTATATGACTTAGACTACAATTACAGAGTAATAGTTGTTATTACAGGTGTTTTTAAAAATAGCGATAACATAACTATACCTAGCCGCGTGTTCTTTTATTCTTTGTTATTGTCTTGTTTTTGCTGATAAGATTGTGATAAATTTTTGTTCGGTTCAGTTATTAAAATTCGTGACGTAAGGCTTTATATATTTGGTCTGCACAAGTCATACAGTACAATACGACTTTGTCGGTTTTATGAATTCCTACAGAGATATAGTTTGTTTATTGTCATAAATCAATAAAGTTCTAGAATTAGAGTTACAATTTATTACATTTTACTAAAGTAACCCTTCTTATCAATTTTAAAGAATATACAATCAGTGAAATCGGTCTTAAGATAAAAAAAATTGTTTTAACATTGAAAACTGTCAAACTTATTTATTTATTATTTAATGAAGGAATCCGTCATCCATTTAATTTTAACCGATTGCATTCTTAAGGTGCTAATTAGAACCTGTCACCAGAGATTAGATTTTGATTTGCAAGTGTAATTTGCTAGGAACAAAAGTATACAACGCAATAATGTAATTTATCTTTGAACGAGACACTAGCTTACACGAGGAATTTTAAGCTACTCGCACTTGTGGCAGAAGTCCAAATGAACTTGAAAACCTCATGTAGATTCAATAGGCTATCTTATATCCCACAGGAAATGAGTTCATTTGATAATAACAATATCAAAATATATACGTAAATATTATCAGCATTCCAATCGTAAAACAAAAATGTGTCGACGGATACAAGGAGTCTAAGAGCCAGTAATAGAATAATTAACATAAAAATCATTCATTGCATTTCATCGCTGATTTATAATCTTATCAATCAATTACAACTTGACCAACTTTATGGCAAGACTTTATTGTGGATTGCAAAACCATCTTTCAACACCACATATACTATTACTTAACGATGGAAACTCATTAATCTCCCAACAAATGTGATGATTATTTCAGCCTTGTCACTTCAGCTAATCACTAATTTATTTCAAATGCACACGCAACCCAGCGCAGTATATGTTATAAAACTTAAAAGAAAAATGCATTCAACAATATCACAGAGATTTACTGTTGCTAAAATTGAAAGCTATAAAGGTGCTTACAAAACGGAAATGGTCGATCTGGAATTTTTGATCGAATACTTCTGCCTGCATATGGGGAGAAGATACAACAGCAAAGCGTTAGAAGGCTAAATGTCTCCATACCCCATGAACTAATCTAATCTAATCTAATCTAGGAAAGCGTGCTTAGGGAAAGAAATCAAAACCGAATATTTGCATGCAGAAGCGATACTGAATTGAGTATCCCGAATTAAATAAAGTTTCGTCAATCGTCTCTCTCGAATAATCTACAAAGTAAACTAGATGAAGAAGGTGGATACAATGAAGTTATCATAACCTAACCCAGGAAGGTGACCACTATGTAGTTTTGATACCCTATCCCATAGGGTATATTAATTTTGATACATAGTACGTAACATAGACAAATAATAACTGTAGGCCCCCAAAATTATACATATTTATCATCAGCATCAAAGGTTATGTCGATCTAACCATATTCTTCCATCTGTATGTCACCTCTTTTTGGGCCTTAAATTTTGAGCTAGAAAGATGAAATTTGACACATAACCTTCTTAATACCCGAAGCAGTACAATTGTAAATATTTTTAAAATTCGCCCACAGTCACTTTTAAAAACAAAATAAACTTTTATAAATATTTTTACTAGAAACTGAAAAATATCGTCTTAACAAAATATATAGACGTTCACATTTTCTACATTATGTAATGCCACGCTCACTTTGGTGGATATTTTCTTAAAAAAAAAAAGTATTTTGCTTTCTCAAAACTATTTACAATGATGATTAAGTTCTGCACTACTTCGGGCTGTATTCTTTGGAGTTCGTAAAACTCAGTGATGGAGTGAAACCAAAAAGTATACGAGTGAGTTAAAGAGTGGAGAGATAAGGAGAAAAAGTAAGTTAATTTGAAATCTTTGCAAATTATACAATAGATTTCTGAATACCTAGGAAGGCAAGTTATTCCACATTGTTGTTGAATTTCTATTAAGGATTCTAAAAGTATCTACCATCCACTTTTGCAGCATCAGTAATCTGCTAGTTTCATCGAAAGTCTGGGCTATCACACTTGTCAAGGATTGACAAGCCATTAAATTCCTCAATATCAATTGCATCCGTCGTCGTTGGTGAATAAGTGAAGTCAAGAGTGTTGCTCTCTGCGAAGAAATGAATCGGACTACAAGAAACAGAAGGAGGTCATTAATGTAAATCAGAAAAATAGGGGCGGATACAATACTGCCTATTGGACGCCGCAGTATTTTTGCCAAAATTTTTGCAAGAATTTCCCATGTTTTAGGATGACGTTACAGTCGTTCTAGCCCGTTTGTATGGCTTTCCGCAAAGCGTCTTCGACCCTATAACGGGAAAAACTCTTCCTTCTTCCGGATAGTAATAGAACAAGTCGAATTAAATTATAGTTCTTGTTTCGGTTCGAGACTAACTGATTTACTTGTCTTTTATCATGTCAGCTGCAGCATTTACGTCTCTATCGAAGAAACATGTAGACGAATTAGAACTTCTAAAGAACGAATTAAGACCTCTGTAATCGACATTCACGTACTGCCAAATAGTTCTCCTAGCTAAATTGTGCGAGAATTTATCTGACACTTCCCAAGAGGAAACTGCAGTCGCACATTTATCCAAAAGAAAAGTTGGAAATAGGTCTAGAGTATGTTGGCCGTGACTGTCAACATCAAGAATATGTGCTGGTTTGTCCGCAAGTTAAGTGAGGTTGTTCAACTCAACGAAAATCTCAGAGTAAAGGCCCTCGGTGTTATTATTCTAGAGTGGCGGGGCAAACTAATACTAAAGACATTACAATCTCCCGTGGCAACGATTTTAGTTGTGGGAATACGGAAAAGACGTGCCACATTAGCTTTAAGTTAACTATCCCCAATTCCTACTTAAATACAAATATAACTTAGATTTTAAGTTAATTGTTAGCTTGTATTAAGCCGAATGAATAAAGAATATAATGGACTCAGAAATTTGATCGAGGTGGCGAAAAGTCAATTATTTTTTTGAGTTTGGTCTTCTATAGAGGATGCAGAAGTGGGTAGTGTATTAGTTTTTACCACCACTGTACCAAAACTGGACTAAAAATCAAGCCTAATGTTCCGGGATCTGGAAACGTCCTTTTTATTTAAAAAAAAAAAAAAAAATCAGATAAAGGATTCATGCGGTGGAGATATTTTTGCGGGAAGAAGTAGTCAGTCACCTATCACTTCTCCCAAAACACCAATACGAAAGTTAAACTTCTTATGTGGGATCTTAGGGAATCGTTTGGTACAGAGATTGCATGGAATTCAACTGGGATTGAATCCGGGTTCAATTCTTATGTAAACATGGTATATACCCATTCAACACCTTTGATTGGATACTGAGTAGTTTTCTTTCGATACCGAGTAAGTATCGGAAAAGTATCGATACTTGATATCGAATCAAAAGTTACGATACTTTTCTTGTATTTGCTTGCATCATAGGTCGAAAATGTCTGCATTATGGCATAGAATTGTAGATTTGCACCAAATGTTTATCAGTTTGATACCAGAGCCTGCTCAAGTGGGATGAAAGGTAAATTCCGCTAAAATTATTATAGAATCCTCAGCCTTACTGACAGACATTCCATCAACCTCACAAGGTAAAAGATGGAAAAAGTACAGAATTTAAGTTACCTTGGAAGTATGTATCATAAATATTATGCATATTAGTCCTTGGTCGTACCGAATTGGACCTGAGCAGTCAAGTCAAGAAAGCAAAAGTTGCGTTGAGTATGTTATTTAAGACCTGGAGAAGCAGTGTAATCAGCTTAGGTACCAAGCTATGCCGAACAGTACCGTAAACCAAAGACTTTATGGGGAGATGGATCAGGAACTTATAAAAACAATTACAAGTATATATAATAAGCATAAGCGGCAGTGGGTTTAGTGGTTAAAAAGTTTATTTAAACTTCTCTTGAAAGATTGAATAAATAATAGCTGATGAATTAGTACCTAAGTTAGTTTACACAGGTAGTTATTTTTTCACCGCAAGATCCCTCTACGTATGTTGAACACCGTGGAAAAGATCATCATATTCGAGACTGCGATCGATAATGCAGGAGACCTCGCAGATCGCCAATATAGCTTCCAAAAGGTCTGCTCCACGATCGACGCCATCAATGAAATCGTCAGTACGGTGAGAAAAGCCATCGATGGAGAACGATGGAAGGGCGGGAGTAAGCAGTACTACACTATCAACACACTGTACATCAAAGACGTCTTCAACACCACTAACTGGAGAAAAATCCTGAGAACACTCACAGCCCAAAGTGTGTCAGACTACCTGCAGAACTATTTCAGAAATAAGGCACTGTTTTACAACACTAGCGATGAAACGAGGCAGTCAGCCTCACAGGTGGCATTCCCCAAGGCTCCGTACTACTTATGCTATTGTGAAATCTGATGTATGATGACATCCTTAGATTGAAAGACGATTAAGCTTCTCTGACGACATAGCAATTTTTGTGGCAGCCAAACACCTGGAGGAACTGGAGCATGACTGCAATGAAACTGTCAGGATATTTCGAGACTAGCTGACATGCATGGGTCTACAACTTGCAGAAAAGAAAACAGAAGTAGTGCTACCGTAGGCGATCACGCAGTGCTCTCCAAGCCTGAGTTAAAGTATCTTGGCATTATTATAGCTACAAAACACGAACAATAAAGAAGAGTATGTAGCACCTTCAGAACAACTTCCCTCGACACAGTGTATGTAGTGGCGGCATGGTTCCAATCGATCTTCTTAAGAAAGAAGCTCAAGAGAAAGAAGTAGAAATAGACAAAAAAGAAAGACAAATAGAAATATCCAGTTATCACCAAGGGAAGCAAGTCTGCAAGAACTCTGACAAAGGCAGGTTGATGCACAGAGTGATCTCTAACATAGACGCATGAATCAACAAGAATCATGGTGAGCTGAATTTCTATCTGACTCGAAGGCTTATAGGCCATGATTGCTCGGCTTATTGCCACAAATTTGGGCACGATGACAACCCCCTTTGCTTAACCTCGGAAGCAGTCGAAGATGTGGAACATGTGATGTTTCATTGATCGTGGTACTTTGAAGAACGGCACCTGCTGTCGCAGAAATTTGGTGAGTATTTGACCCCAGATAACATTATGAGGCAAATGATGAGTACGAACAATGGGTGGGACGCAGTTAACGGCACTGTGGTAGCCATTATGAGGAGCAGCGACAACGAAACGTTCAGGAGGCTGCAAATATGAGTGAGCCAAATATCTAAGGTTGGAATCCTGCTGACGGCAGTCCCGCGAGAATAAGGGCAGTAAGTGGGAGGTGGGTTTGGTGGGTTTCCACCCACTCACACTGTTACGGACTACATTTCGTTTTTGAAAGATTCCCATCTACCAACGCAAAACAAAAAGAATGCAAAAAAGAAAGATATTCCAAATTAGACCTCATTTAACTCAACCATGGCTTATTCTTTCCAAGCCCGCGAATAACTTCGTAATGATGTCATTCCGATACAAAGTTATGCATCCAATGGTGGTCACGCCTCGCAATTTTTCATAAAATATTCTTAACCTTTATTTGGATCTAATTACATAAAAAATAACTTTGATATCACGTAATCGAAGGTCTATTGATAAACAATTCCTCGATTAGATTAGATTTTTATTTTATTTTTTTAATTAAGCGACATTTTTTTAACTACGAGTAAGTACCTAATTGTATCTAAGAACAATTTAAGAATTTCCCACTTTCAATTATTTATTACATAAATGCGTAAATCAATCAAAATTTCTTACTTTTACCACGAGTTGTTGCACTACATATGTATTTATATCCGATTTTAATTTTGCACAAATTTATCACTTTAAATTATTTGGTTCTTTTTCACTTTTTTGCGGAGCCAATTAACTCTATTGTAAGTACAAAATCACATCAAGTTCATAGTACACTGTAACACCAGTGAACACTGTTCTTCGAAACCATCAGCTGCTATTCGCTGTCGACCCGGTTTAAGTCGTAATCCTTGAATGAATTTGCTTAAGTGTAAACAATTTGTAAACGGAACGCCCACCTATTGTTTTGTTGCGAGTAAATTCCAAACTGTACAATAAATCGGCAGAAATATTAATTCATTCCTGAAAAATAAGCAAACTACGCGTAATATGAATCTTTTGAGAATGTGATAAGTATATCGATTTTTGACGTTTGTACATTGCAAAATCATATGATGATAGCTGAAGTAGGTTTTGTTTATCTTATCTACTACACCTGATTGTTGTTCTGCAAGAGTATGGGTTCGATATAGGTAGTATAAAATTTCCGACTGATAAGATCCAGCTCAAACGAAAAAAAATGATTAACGCGGGTGTCTGCTGATCCAAGTGTCAATGGCTTGGCTTCACTTAAAGTGTTTGACACTCTTGCATCTGATATTTGAAACCAAAAACACTTTAGTCCTAATAGTGGATTTCCGATTGAAATTTATTTATGCGATTATTAACTTGTTTATCGTTCAATAAATGTTAATGCGTAATCAGAATATGCGAAGAGACGCCAGGGGTAAAATACCTGCGAGTGTTCTCAAGTACATAAGAACTACGAAGATGTGCTATTTTTTTTTTTTTACATTTCTGGAACGCATGATATTAATCGAATACTCCTTTAAAATACTCTCCACAATCCATAGGACTATCATACGATACGATGGTCTTAAATATGCACAGTGCCCTGTAAGATCTACTGTACTGGTCACCAGGAACTAGATTGAAGCTCTTGGTGAACCTCAGTAGAGCTATAGGTTCTATGTTTCAAATATCTGCTAATCTATCTGCTTAAGCCCATATTAGATAGAGTAGTCTTTTCTTCACGGCCGCCAATTACAGCGCCAATATGCAATCTATTGGCAGAAATCAAATTCTTAGAGCGCATTAGATCCAGCTTAGGCCAAATCTGTTTTGCCGCTAGACACGTTATACCATTTGCCCACCTAAGATTTGTTCTCTCGAGAGCAGCCAGCTTTAATTTAAGCTTACATATAGCGATCGGTATACCCAAGGCATCTTTATCCGGTAGAATGGGTATCGTTGTTCTATGTCTGGCTAGTTCATCGGCCTTACAATTCCCTGGAATATCCCCATACCCTGACACCCGACAAAGGTGAATTTTAAACTGCTCCGCCACCTCTATAAGAGACGATCGCCAAACTAAACTGTTATTGAGTTTAGAGAAAATGATTCCAAGGACTTGATTGCTGCTTGGCTGTCTGAAAAGATGCGGACATATACTGCTGATATCACGTTTTTCTTTAACCAGGTTTTTCTTTAGATGAAGGGAAACGCTAAGATTAAACCTATCAGAGAAACCGCCTCCACCTACACCTTAATTTTTGAACCATCGCATCGGTGTAGATATGATCGACTTGCCTTCTAGAAATACATCTTCCTTGGTGAAAGATTTTGAAGGATGGTGACTTAAAAGTTTCTGTCAAACTGTAACCTGGATATGGTGTAGTAGATATTTTCAGGAAAGATTTTGAAGTTATTCAAAATCGAGGAGTGGCCAAATGCTTTGCTGGACCAGTGAAGTTGCTTTAAGGCGAGGGGTGTCAGATGAAAAAGAGTGTCCAGTGCTACAGAGGGTATTATGCGGAGTGCTCCGCTTAGATTAGATTAGATTAGATTTATTTATTTTCTTCATAACTTAAAGCTAATTTATACAATTTCCTTCAGATATAGCGGAAAATAAGAATGATCATTCCGTAACTTCAAAGTTAGTGTGGAACATCGATTTCATATTAACAATTATATATAAGTTTGATGTGGGGTGACATCGGTTATTCAAAAATTATAAGTTAATAGTTATATAAATTCAAAAAACAAAAAAAGGAAAAATTAATTAAAAAAGAACAGAAATAGAAAGAAATAAAGAATAAAAAAAAGAAATTCAGAAATGATATAATTTACAATTCATAATTAATTAATACTCGTATGAATAGCAATAAACTTAGACATTAACTTGTGCTGAAGATTAGGATAGCAAATCACTTTAAAAGAACGATTCAAGGACATCATAATTGACAGTAAATAACCAGTCTTTAACCTTTTTTAGAAAACCAGTAAAATTATTGGTTGTCCGGACAGAAATTGGTAGTCTATTGAAAATTGAAGGGGCTATAACGGTGTAGAAGTGAGACAAAATGGATTTGTACGCGAATGGAACATTGACAAGATGCATGGTATTTACACGTAGGCTGTATAATTGTGAACGTCTGCTAGGAATATTTCCGCCTTGCTTAAAAAATTCTTTTAATACTTTAAAAACATAAAGGTGTCTCATTGGTAGAATACGCAGTTCTCTAAATAGAGGCCAACTCGGAGTTAAACGATTTTTATTGCAAATAATTCTAACTAGATGTTTCTGAGCTATAAACAAGGGTCTGAAAGTGTTATTATACGAACTTGCTATACCATATTGTAATTTAGAATGAGCAAGGCCGTAATAAATTAATTTTAGTACTTTTGTAGAGCAAAACTGTTTGATAAGATACATTTTACGCGTAATCAGGAGCATATATGATTTAATGGTATTGATATGGTCTTTCCAGTTCAAATTATGGTCAATTAAAACTCCAAGATATTTGTAGTGATGCACAGATTCAATGTTAAAACAATTATTAGAACAAGATGAACTATAAACAAAATTACTTTTTCCACAACTATGAAGAGGTAAACAGAATTTTTTACAATCATGTGCATGAAAACATAAATTGAAATCATTTAGAACATGATTCAATATTTTGAAAGACATCAATTTTGTCTTCTCACTAACGATCAATTTATGTTCCGCAAACCAAAGTCTCAATGTTTCTAGATCTTCCGAAATCTTCGCTATACATTCGTATTCTGTGCCAAATTGGTATGTAAAGGCTATGTCGTCTGCATATGCAGTGGATATTCCATTTAGATTTAATTCAAACAGAGAATTAATGTAAATTAAAAATAATAAAGGACCAAGAACTGATCCTTGTGGTACACCATTTTTTAAAACACGAGAGTTACTAAAATTTCCATTCACATTAACTTTTTGTTCTCTACTTTTTAAGTAAGAGGTAAACCACTTATGAACTATTCCTCTGAAACCAGCATTATATAGTTTTTTTTAGAAGCAAGTTATGGTCCACCATGTCAAACGCTTTTGTCATATCAACAAAGAGAGCCATTGTAGATTTATTTTCGTTAATACTTTCATACGATTGACTGCACACTCTGAGTATGGCATCTTCGGTTGATAATCCTCGTCTGAATCCAAACTGATTACTACTAAAAAAATTATTGCTTTCTAAAAAAGATACAATGCGTGATTTCATAAGTTTTTCAAAAATCTTAGAAAACGATGGTAGTAGAGAAATAGGTCTGAAGTTCGACATATTATTTTTATTACCTTTTTTAAAAAGTGGTATAACTTCAGCACCTTTAAGGTGACGAGGGAAACAACCATTTTGAACACTAAGATTGAACAAGAAAGATAAAACGTCCACCACATATAAACCTATTTTTTTTAACAATATACTCGATATACCATCACTAGTACAAGAATTTGTATTTTTTAAAGACAATATAGCTTTATATATTTCAAATGAATTAATTGGCCGAAAACTAAAACTATTTATTTGCGTGTTTTCTGTGGTTATTATGGAGCAATTACAACCTGTCGGAATCTCCAAGGATGGTTTCAGTTTCTCTGAAATTTCGGTGAAGTATTCATTGAACTTGTTGGAAATGCTAGTAGGATCAGTATAACTTAATCCACCTATCTCTAAACTATTTATTTCTATTGATTGTTTACTTTTTCCTAAAATGCAATCAACCACCTTCCACTCATCTCTTACATTACCTCTGGCTCTTACAAACGAATCAGTATAATATTTGTTACGCGTTTCTTCGATACTTTTGTGCACAGATTTGCATAGATTAACATGAAAATTTTTTAGTTTTCTGTTGTGAGGATGACTTCTACATATTTTTGCAAATTTGTTTTTCCTTTTTATCTGCAACAAGAGATTGTATGTCATCAACGGCTTTAAAAATTTATTTTTACTTGAGTTTTGCAAAGATAACGTAGTACAATTTTTAATATGAGTTTGCAAAGTTGTAAGGAAGAGATCGAAGGCGGTTGATGGGTTACGTTCAGAATAAACTGGCTCCCAGAACTCAAATTTTAAACATTCATTTAGAAGGCTATAGTTTGTGAATAATTTTGTTTTTGCAGATGTTTTGCCGTATTTTAATGAGTTATTACTTGAACACACAAGTGCAATCATACAATGATCTGTTAATTTCAGATCAAACATAACACCATTAAACATATTTTTATTATTTTTTTGAGTACGCATAAATAAATGATCAATGCACGTCCTAGTAGAATCGGTTACACGGGTAGGTTCATCAATAAAACTCTTCAGACCATTAGACGCCATAAGAAACAAATAGTTTTCTGTATCTTTATCAAGTTCATTTAAAATATCAATATTGATATCACCTATTACTATTAAGTTTTTCTCTTTACAGATACTTAGAGCATCGCTTAATTCGTCAATGAAAACACCTTTAGAAAATTCGTGCAATCTGTAAACACATAACATTACATAGTTCTCATACATAAAATCAAAAGATAGTTTCAAAACATCAGCACTACGAAAATTAAGCTTAAAACAATCGACTACATAACCATTTTTCACATAAACTGCTACACCTCCAGCTGAATAAGATTCATTGCAATTTCCGAAAAGTGTGTACCCTGGTATATTATATAAATCTAATTCATTCTCATAAAGCCAGATCTCACTCAAAACAATAATGACAGGTAAATTTGCTATCGACTCAAGATGTGCAACTAAAGCTGAAAAGTTTTTTCTAATGCTACGAATATTTTGATGTAAGCAAAAAATGTTATTACAACCAGAGGAAATGACTGGGTATTCACATGTATTAGGGACTAAGTACGAAACAGAATTAAGAGAATTCATAAATTAGTAAAATCTTCAGCACAAGTAATTCTTACTAAATTATCCCCTTCCTTCTTCCGCATATAAACTGTCCCATTCTTAGTCCATACATATTGATACCCTTTTTCTCCCTTAAGCGACAATGCAGTATTAAACAGTTGACGTGTCTGGTAGGTTAAACAGTCATTTAAGTACATCTTCTCTGGTCTCTCGTGAGTGTTGCTGCTGAGTAGTGTTGTTATCAGTTGCGTTTTTTTTTCTCTCTTTGCTTTCATCAGTTTCTCCTTGCACTGGCGCGACACAAATTTAACATGCAGTATATTTTTCTTTGTTTGACTTGGATTAGTGCCAGTATTCGGAATGTTAATTTTCCGTTTGGTAATATGTTTTATGTAGCAAAGGTCAATGTCTTCTTTCGATACATCAACAAGAAGACCATCACGAAAAATCTTCAGCGCCAAATCAATGCTAGAAGTGTCGCCACAGTCAAGCGGAATATTGTAAATCTCCACTGAATTTCCGATGAGTTGTTGCTCTAGATGATCGACTTTTTTTTCAAGCTGCCGAATTTTAAGTTCACATTCTTTGTTCTTTATTTGAAGTTCCTCTATCTGTTTCTTTTGAATCTGCTTTACCTCTTGTATTTCCGTGTAGATCATATCCAGTGTAACGTTTGGTGGAGCGGAAGGTGTTTAATTAACAGATTTATTGTTGTCAACTAATTTGAGTAGATGCTGCTGATTCACGAGACTAGAGACACAAGCTGGCGCATCCCCCGATAGCGATTCTCGGCGTTTTTTTGCAACACAGGTTTTGCACTGCCAGAGTTTGTTAGCCTTCTTCATAAACTCGATGTCGGCAGGCAGCACATTAACACAAGCCGCGTGAGAAAGGCTATTGCAGTCTCGACAGCTCACCTTCAGTTGAGAGCGTTCCACTTTGTTTCCACACGTTTTGCAAGACATTTTATGTAGAAGTGTAAAAATATAACGAATGATAAAAAATAAATAAATTTATAATTGTTCCCGACGCGTGCGTACCCCACAACGAACTTCAAAGAATAACAAGCTAATCGTTGGACTTTGCTTTGTTTTTTATGGTTTATCTAAGGCAGTCCACCAGACAACCCCCCCGGTATGTAAAGATCGATCTAATGATCGAGAACTCCATTAGTT
Source organism: Pocota personata (assembly GCA_963082735.1). Classification (NCBI taxonomy): domain Eukaryota; kingdom Metazoa; phylum Arthropoda; class Insecta; order Diptera; family Syrphidae; genus Pocota; species Pocota personata. Next base: position 193,195,110 of record OY720429.1, on the reverse strand, counting down.
CCTAATAGCTTTTTTTACAAGAGAAGAGTGCTACCGTGGCTTTCTTTACGCTTTCTTGTATGTTAGGTTTCCAGCATAATTTCTTCTATTTTGTTTCGTTAAAAAAGTTAAGCTTATTCCATTAAGGGACTGAGGGTCAATGACTGGAATTTTATATTTCCTGGAGTAGAGAACTAGATCGGGTTTCACACCTAAACCACACCGATCAGCCAATCTAGATGGCTCATTTAGAGCATTTTTTAGGAGTTCTTTTAATGTCATAAGGTACATTCCAGAGACTTATAGGAACGTCGTCTGCATAAGCAATCACCTCACATCCCTCAGCCTCCAGGATTATTAATAAATCGTTTACCACCAAATTCCAAAGAAGTTGAGATAGGTCACCGCCTTGAGGGGTGCCTCTTCTAACAAATCTTCTAGAGGCTGTCCCACCCAGCTTTGAGTTTATAATCTGACTAGTAAGCAGCAAGTTGATCAACTCGCAAAGTGAGCTATCCACCTTCAAATTTGACAGTGCATTTATTATTGCAGAGCTATTGACGTTATTAAAAGCGCCTTCTTCATTTCTCTCGAAGCCAAAAGTGGCCTTGTTTGTTGATGCAGGTTTCTTTGAATCTTAACTGCAAGCATTTCTGTGCACATAGTTCGATTGTATGCACATCTGCTTGATAGATTGCTGCATCACCATTATCTAATTTAGAACCAATTCTGAGAGTTTGATATTGTTACGAGACCTTTGTTCCTAAACGTGTGGCGGTCACCTATATTCACCTAGAACTTGTTGGAGAACAGGTATCTTTTGAACATGTAATCTCGGATCTTGAGAATGAAACAGCGGTTGTCAAGAGTGATTCTCCGCTTGGATAACACTGGTGTCATTGTTTGAATTAACAGTGGAGCCTAGGTAAACAAAGTATCTATTGCAAAGTTTTGTCCAAATCGCCGATGTTGAGTGTCTTTTTTTTATGACACCATTTATTTTATTTTACTCTCGTTAACCGTCAAACACGTTTTTGTAGCTTCTATTTCAATACTCAAAAACGCAATACTGACAGCCCGCTACCGTCAATGTCATCGGAGTACGAGAGCAGTTGTACAGACTTTTGAAAGATGGTACCCCTGATGTAAGTTTGAGAATTTGGTGCAATCCTTTCAAGCATGATGTTGAAAAGATCTCATGACAGCGCGACACCTTGCCATAAACCTTTTCTGACATCAATAGCCTCGGTGATGTTGTTACTGATCTTGATGGATCAGCATGCACTCTCCATCGTCATCCAGCACAGACGGACGGAGTTGGGCAAGGATGCCAAAACTAGACATGGCTCTGTATAGCTAGTCTCTATAGACGCTACCATGGGCGACTTAAAAATTGGTGATAAAGTGGTGAGTATAGAATTGGAGTTCTTGGGTTTTTTTCCAAGATCTGCCGTACTGAGAATATCTAATCTATGGTGGACTTTCCTCGCCTAAAACCACACTGATACGGACTAATCAGATTGTTGACAAAAGGTTTAAAGCGTAATAATATGGCAGGTAGGATCCTATATGCGATATTGAGGAGACTAATACCTTTGTAAATGGCGCTGTACAAAGAGTCTCCTTTCTTGAGGAGACAAATCATCCCCAGCTGCTTTAAAGAGCTCGGCATTTAGGCTACCGGCTCCAGCAGACTTGCTAAGCTTAGATATTGCTATCTTCATTTCACTTTGGTCGGATGGACGGAATTGTTGATCGTCAATCGTCCGGGTTGAATGGAGCATTCAGTCTAACAGCGAAGTTTTGATCGTCACTGCCGTTTAACAGTCTGCAGAAGTGATCTTTCGAAATTCTCAGCACCTACTGTAACTCTAGCAGTCTCTTACGATTGTAGTCGTCGGGTGTTAAATTTACACTTTTTTGATGTTGTCGTGTTTGGATATCCGCATACGTACTTTGCCACAACCAGGTTGTCCTCGGAAGGTGCGAACATACAAAACACTAGATGAGTACCTCGCATCAATCACAACGTAATCAATCTGGTTGACAGTTCGTTGATCCGGAGAGTGCCAACCTGAGTCCGTTGCCGAATATGTGTTGCCAAATATACTCAATTTTCGCGTTAAAATCAACAAATACGATTTTAACATCATATCGTGGACATTATTGGTAAGTTCTAAGTTCTTTCAAGGAGCTCACGGAAGCAATCTTTAGTTACATAATCTTTATCCTGTGTGGGTGCGTAAGTGCATTATTAGACTAATGTTGTCGTTCTCCTTACTTCGATTGTGTGGTTCTTCAACAGTAATCGTTCTTATTCAGGCTTGCGGTATTATTCTTATTCTTTTATGTGACCTGGAGGGCCAGATCCTTAGTTAAGCCACTAGGGTCGGATGTTCCTATGCATGTAACCCACCATGGGGTTACGAGTATGAGGGCTGATTGGGCAGTTACCTCGATTTCACAATCCTCAACCTTGATTGCGAGATCATTTGTTAAGCCCTGGGATGAGGGTTTGGATATTCCGATGCCCACTACGGGTATATGAACGCTTCCGTTGGAATATCTTAAAGTAGCTCAAAAAATATTTACACTAAAATGATAGGTCTAACTGAAAATGTGGACGGCAACTTCAATTCCATCTGGAGAATTCTTCTCTGCTGCGTCGATCCAAAGAAAAGTGTCTTAATGTAAACACTCTTCCCTTCTATCGCTCACTGCCACCAACGGCCTCCCAAAGGGTTTGAAACCCGATCTTCAGTCGAGGTACCAGCACCCGGAATTGGATACTGTGTCTGTCTCGCTTACTAATAAAAAAATTCATTTTCTCTCTCAATACGAATATATCTAATCAAATTGCCTTCAATCCTTATTATTGGATGCATTCTTTCCCTTTTGCTATCTTTGGTTCCTTAATTAAATTACTAAATTCTTTTCCTTGCTTTCATTCTAAATTCCCCTGGATATAAAATCGGTATCAGTGCAAATACTGCTTGCATTAATTGGTCAAGTGAATCATTTCATGCGAAACCCATTAACGAAAGCTTACTTCAAACAAACTAACAATAATTCTAAGTACTAGATAGTTCTACCAACACACAGACCCCATAGATTTCCGCAGGAAATGTTTTCCACTCGAAACTAAAAAAAAAGAAGAAGATATTCAAGTCTCCTTGAATATCTAACGCATTAATATTAATTTTCAGTAGTTTAAGACATTAAAGGTTGATAATCTTGTTCGAACCTACTAATTATGAAATGCTACATCTAATGTTGAAATGTCTGTACAAATCGGTTGTACAAGAAATCGATTTCATTCAGGCAGTTATCCAATAAATCGGAAGAGTATGTTTGAGTTAAATTTTATAGCAATATCGCATGCGATAATGTAATAACTTGATCATAATTATCGTGCCTAGTAACCCATTTTCCTATAGATACAAATTATAATAAATCATCTATACAACCGAGTATCGTACTTAATAAACCTGCAACTACCTGAAGAGTATAAACCACTAATTGTGTTCTATGAAGCAGACATTTAAACACTGTGCGTTCAGACAGCGTTAATGGATACTTGACTCATCCATAATGCGTCTAACAATGGAATAAAAAGAAAAAAAAAATCAGCCGATGACAGCTATTGGAAAAAATTCCAACGAAATAAATTTTATTTTGTGTTTTATTATTTTTTCTTTTTAAAATCGTTACAAATTGAAAAATATAAAAATAATAATTTATTTTAAAAACTAATGTAGATAAAGCATAAAAAAATATATTTATTGATGATTAGTTGGATGACTTTAGCAATTCAGCACATGGCACAAGGGGGTTCCTATATAGAAAGAGAAAGAGTAGAAGATATGCCCTCACAATAGATATGAGTTTCGAACTTACGTGTTTGAAGCTATCAGGAAAATATTCTTAGGAACTTCCCTTAGTCCAGTATTTGCACAGAGTAATTTGGCCGCTGTGACATTTTTAAATTTACTATCAAAACTTACTGGATCGGCATTTAGGTTATGATGCCATTGGCGTATTTTTGAAAATTGTTCACCTGCAAGAAATGGAAACATTTTAAAGATTAAATCATTTCATTTGTATGACATGCAAGTTGTTGCTTATACCACAGAATACTTAAAAAAAATGGGTTACTAATCTATTGCACTCATATTTTTTATTGTATCTGCACAAGAAATGAATTCAATTACCACAGGGTGCAATTACAAAATGATACTTAACTTAATTTGTCATTGCGCAGTTTGACTAGGTATTACGTATACCATGGGCCTTGTGTATAAAACGCATTCAATTAAATTTTTATGACTCACCACAATAGAAATGTAATTCATTCAGGTACGTATTTACTGACCTGCCCCAATTCAGCAGGTAGAATTCAGGCATTTGTAATACACTTTTAATTATGTATCATTTTAGGTGAACGCAGAGAGTTGATGTATGATTTGAGTCCAAACGTTCGACTGTTTGATTTCTTTCATACAAACAAATAGTGTTTCATTCAATGGATAGTAGATTGTATCATACATAGATTGTTGGTTGAGGTGGGATCTGATCACCTTATCACTGCGACCAATAGGTGCGGACCTATTGTGATTTCCTCTAATCTCAATGCTCATTCAAGTGATCTAAGTGATATGTATTCTACTTCAAGGTACAATTTACCTAAGTAACGATGACGTATTCTGGTTAGGCAGTCACAGTGATATAAGAGCCATGAATTGTTTTTTTTTTTGACTCGACAGTGGCCTGTGAGGAATCCAGCTAAACGGTATTGCTTCGTTGTTCATTATGTCTTCAAATTTTGAATGGGTGATTACTTGTGCACTCAGGTATCGGTGCCTTGGTTCGATCTACTGTCGGATGTAATCTTGTATTTTCTCGTTGGGATGGTCATCAAGATTTTGCAGGAGTATACTTGAAAGTTTAATCATGTACTGTTCGATTGGGCTCACACCGTTATCGTATAGAAAGGCCTTAGGGTGGTACTTCCTTGTTTTTGGATTTCGCCACAGTCCTGTACAAATTCGAAAGACTTTCCGTTCGAACATTTGAAGCTTCTTCATGGTGGTGGGCGATATGGTGAACCATATGGGGCAGCCATATGTGATAACTGGTCTTAGCAGTTGTTTATTTACAAGCAGTTTAGTCTTCTCGCTGACCCCATTTCTCTTTCTGAGTAATAGGTGGACTAAATGCAGCTCATAATTGGCCCTCCTTAGGATTATTTCAGCGTAAGGATTAAACTTGAACCTCTCACTGAAATGGATTACAAGATTTGGTAGTTATCTTGGTTCGCACCTCGGTGATATCTGGAACACCTCGAAGTAGATAGTTCGTCAACAATAAAATCGTTCAATCGAGGCTTGCGGTCGTTGCGTAACACATTATTTTTTTTATGTGGTTGAGCAATTACCTCGATTTCACAATCCTCAACCTGGAGTGCCAGATCATTAGTCAAGCCCCTGGGATGAGGGTCTGGATATTCCGATGCCCACTACGGGTATATGAACGCTTCCGTTGGAATATCTTAAAGTAGCTCAAAAAATATTTACACTAAAATGATAGGTCTAACTGAAACTGTGGACGGCAACTTCAATTCCATCTGGAGAATTCTTCTCAGCTGCCTCGATTCAAGGAAAAGTGTTTTAATGTAAACACTCTTCCCATCTATCGATCACTGCCACCAACGGCCTCCCAAAGGGGTTGGAACCCTATCTTCAGTCGACGTACCAACTCCCGGAATTGGATACTGTGTCTGTCTAGCTAACTAATAAAAAAGTTTGTTCTCCCTCTGAATACGAATATAATAATCAAATTTCCTTCAATGCAAATGGATGCACTTTTTCCCTTTTGTTATCTATGGTTTCTTAATTAAATTACTAAATTATTTTCCTTGCTTCTATTGTCAATTCCTCTGGATATGAAATCGGTATCAGTGCAAATTCTGCTTGCATTAATTGGTCAAGTGAATCATTTCATGCGAAACCCATTAACGACAGCTTACTTCAAACAAACTAACAATCATTCTAAGTACTAGATAGTCTTACCAATAACACAGACCCTAGTTAGCTATAGGAGTTGATTCGTTCTTTTGTGGGAGGTATTTGGCAGAAACATTTTGACTTGTCTGTTTATTTTGTGCTTTAACTTTAATCAATTTTTTATACAGCTTTTTGCCGTACTGACTGGTAATCTACAGAATGGTCATAACTATTCATTTGGTACCCAGATGAGATGAACTATGTTTGTGCTGGCTAGCGTTATGAGGAGCTGAAGGCAGTCCCATACTAGTTTGGATATTTATTTCGTAAGCCTTAATTACTAATAGAGCAGCCTTGCTATAGTTATAGATCTGTTTATATTTTCTCTGATGCATACTTCTATGGCAAATACTTTGGTTTAGAGTTACATTTTTCCATACTCGGGTGGATGAAGGTCTTTGTAGTAGCACCGTAGACCCCAGCCCCAACTCCTTTATCTGTATTGGATCCATCTGTGAACCATACTTATTCCCAGTTATTGCGATTTGAGAATGTCGCCAGCTGAAGTTAAATCTTGGTTGACATTTGCTGTGATAGTTATTCCTAGTAGTTTATTACTGTTAATTTCTTTCTTAGGTCCGAGTGAACTAGTTTGAAGTTTGAGTCATCTTCAGCGATGAGCATGAAGACGTTAGCTATAGCTTCTATCATTGTATGAAGTTGAATTGGTGGTAGGTTTAGAATAACCTCCAGCGTTGCAGTGGGAGCAGTTTACATTGCGTCTGTTGTATATGAACAAGCTAGTCTTTGAAGTTTATTGAGCATGTCTTGCGTAGTCCTCTGTTTCGTTTTTTGCCACTATACTGGTGCTGCAATAGAGCGATAGCATCATTTTGGGGTTTAAGCCCCAATTTTTAACAATGAAACTTTTGCTGGTCCATAATAAGATCCTGGCTTTGTCTATGGCTTTTGTGAGGTGAGAATTTCACATTTGACATCCTTAAAGTATTCTATTGTTTCACCAAAAAGTGTGAATACAATAAGTGTTGACTTTAAGACAGACTTTTTGGCAGTCAGCATCCAGATTCGGTGCCCTCTGGATTAGATGCGAGATTGTTTCTTCACAATATCATCTGCGTAAACTTGGACATAGAAGCCTCTATCGCTGAGTATTTTTAGCAGTTCATTTACTACGATGGACTACAATAAGGGGAGAGGATTCCACCTTGGGGGCAACTTTTCGAAACAGTGATTCGAGTTTATTGCTGCTTAATGAAATGTTAATTTGTCTGTCTTCTAGCATGCATTTTACCCAGTTACATATAATATTATCTACTCCTGTATATTGAATGCATCTGCATATCTGGGCGTATTCGGTGTTATCAAAAGCTCCTTCGATGGAAGCAGCCCACCGCATACTCTTTGTTTCTAAAGAATTTTTCAATCCTTATTGTGAGTTCCTGATAGGAAGACCTTGCCCTAACATCAGCAGAACACCCGCTTCGGATTCTAACCCCAACAGGATCGCAATCACCTGATTTGGAATTAAAAATTATCTAACTGTGATGAGCTGCGCGATTTGTATTGTATACTCTATCCAATGTATATTAATTTCGATATATAGTTTGTAACATAGAGAAATAAAACGATAGACCCACAAAAGTACGAGGGTGGGTCAATAAGTCCCTGAAAATTAACACAAATGGTGTCGTCACCTTAAATTTATTTTTATTTGTCAAGAATCATCTTTCAAAAGAACGCACCCAAATTTTCAGACAGATCTGTCAAATAGTTTTGTTGTGGCAGCCATTTTATATAGACGCCTACTAGCATTTTCGTTAAAATGTAAAAAAGTGAATTTCGAGTGCTCTTAAACACAATTTTTTGTGAGAAAAAACTATCACGCAAACCAAACAAAAGCTGCTGGATCGATTCCAAGCCGATTTGAAGCAAAAACGGCCACATTTGGGGAACAAAAAAGGTCTTTTTCACCAGGACAACGAACCGGCGCACAAGTCCGCAGTCGCAATGGCAAAATTGCATGAGTTAGGCTACGAACTCCTCTCTCATCCAGCATATTCCCCAGATTTAGGCCCCTGCGACTAATTCTTGTTTTCAAACATGAAGAAATAGCTCGGAGGTAAGAATTTTGGGTCGAATGAAGAGGTCATCGCTGAAACAAACGCTTATTTTGAGGGGCTCGAGAAATCGTATTATTTGGAGGGCATCAAAAAATTTGAGAAACGTTGGATGGAGTGTATAGAGCTAGAAGGAGACTATGTTGAAAAATAAAATGTTTTTATACCGAAAAGAGTGTTCCTTATTTCATTTTTCAGGGACTTATTGACCCATCCTCGTATATGCATACCTAGTATGGACAAAAATATTGTTACACACATTTACTGTTATAAAACAAAGACCTCGAAATATATTATAATTCAATAAATCTTTCAGGATATATTCATACATATATTCCGAATAGAAAAATGTAAACTTTAATTAAAATAAATTATTTTGGCCTTGATGCAGGCCTTTAGTCGCTTATCAATTATAACACTTATCAATTATAACACGCACCTCAATAATTTGAAATTGGTCACAGCTTCGGTCAGAGCTCGCTTTAAAAATTCCATGTTGATCCATTGGATTAAGGTTTGGGCTGGCAGAAGGCCAGTCCTTGGTATCAATAAAACGGGGTACATTTCTCAGGAGCCGGGTTTTGGCCGTATGAGCAAGCACAGGATGTTGGAATGTCCTTTCCCTTTTTTTGGAATAGGATATGGTTTAGAGGTTTCACAAAGGATCCTAAAACGGTATGCTGGTATATGACGTGGCTAACTCTGGGGGTGTTTTATTCAGATCCTTGGGACCCACTCGAACACTTCCATAGGTGACCGTGCATAGACAGCGTCATTTTGTTTGTTTAATTTTTTCTGCAACGTAAAGATTTTCTCATCGGTAAACAGAATTTTTCTGTGCAGAGCAGCAGCGTATTCCACAAAGAGTCACTTTGATTCTTAGACTCGTTTTTGTAAAAACCACAGTCAGCAATTTTCAATTATGGCGTTTCAACTTCAAACTTATCCTACTGACGGACACTGACCAGTGTTTTCTGATTTCAAAGACGGTTTCGTAGTTTTGATGAATTGTAGAGTTTCTACCGCGCGTGAATAACCAGGCGGCCTCTAATGTCCCCCGAATCCCAGAAGGATCTTATACACCAATAAGTATGCATTAGGCTAGCTACTGCAGTGTCTTGCAAATCTGAACTTTGTTCACACCACACTTATCAAGCGCTACGACAGAGATGCGATTCACTTTCTCAATCCATTCCATAGCGAAAGCGTAAGCAAATTTGAAATATTTTTATCAACAAACTAAAAATTAAACTTTTGTGTAACTATAATATGGGTATAAAATGAAAGATATAGATGTTGCGATTTCAAAAATATATAGTTCCATTATTTTTACGTCATCATCTATAAAATTTCCAAAATGCTCTTATCTTTACTGTACTGAACCGAATATTTTTTTAAATATTCATGGCTATATGCCACTTTCCAAAAATTACAAGAAAATGATTTTGATACATATGTTGGTTTTTGAAAAACTTACACAAATGTGAGAGATGACGTTTGATAAAAAGACAAATCGTTTGATACCTTTTTTTATAAAAATAGGCCCAAATGTCTAGGCACTTTATGTACATTATGTATATTTAAAATATACATAGATTACCTTGCAAAAGTATAACCGCACCCCAGAAAAGGTCTTTTACAGAAAACCCAAAACGAATACAGTAATTTAATTTTTTTATTATTTTATGGCATCAATATAAAGGGTGTCCCAAAATTCAAGCAAAAGTAATTTTGATAGAAAAAACAGGTGCTTAAAATTGTAAATGCTTTATTGATTCATAAAGTATGCAGTATAGGGTTATGCATGGAATAGCATATCGAGTAAATGGCCTTCACGGCTTTATTGGCACATATGCACAATTTTGTCGAAATTTTCAATAACCGTTTAACATAAATGTAGCTGAATTTCGTTGAGACAGCGCTCAATTTGCTCCTTCAAAGCGTGGGTGGTCGTGGGCTTAGACTTCAAAAAACCCCAAAGAAAAAAGTCCAATGGAGTTAAATAGCATGATCTGGGTGGCCAATTCTGATCACTAAAACGGGAAATGACATTCCCATTAAATGGCTCATACAGTAATTGAATTGTTTCTCTTGTTGAAACCACATATCTTCCACATCCATATCTTGCAATTTAGGCACAAAAAACTGGATTATCATGCCGCGACTGAGAGCACCATCAATTGTTGTTACCTGACCAACCGCATTTTCAAAGAAGAATAGTCCGATGACACCTCCAGCCCAAAATCCACTTTGCATGCGTGAAAATGCGAATCTTTCATGAGAATACGCTGTAGAGAGGTTCTCGAAATGTCCAATTTTTGACCACGGTACTGAATTTATGCTCCTGGACTCTCAAGAAGACTCTCACGAACTGCTTCGATGTTTTGTGTTGAACGACTTGTAGAAGGACGGCCAGAGTGTCTAAGATCACTAACTGGTCCAGTCTCCCTGATATTTTGAATTAATCTCTTCACAGTTAATGAAGTTAAATCACTATTCCGACCATATTTTGTAGGAAAATTACGAACTGTAGATGCCAAACCTTCATTATTTTTAAAATATTGCTCAACAATGAAAACGCGCTCTTCTTTCGTGTAGCACTCCATTTTGAATAACCCTGAACTGTCAGCTGTCACGATATCATTTGTCTCAACAATTTGCCGTACAAGTGGCGCAAAATTCAAATCTTTTGAATCTTGAATTTTGGGACACCCTTTTTATTGTGATTTTAACTAGCCTGGTCTGGGTTTTAGAGCAATAGCGAAGAAATTATAAAATCAAGATCTGACCGTATCATTAGAGTTTGTTTACAAGATTCGGAGTCTTATAGCAAAACAATCCGCACTGTTCAAAGGCGGGTAATAAATTCCTCGTCCAATTAAGTGCAAGTTAGAGGAAAATTTCGGAATGAGTTAGAGTTAGATGATTCGGTTTCGACGGGTTCGCGTACAATAAAACACAGCGAAATAATCGCTCGAAGCAAAATGGTGCCTGCTTCATGCAAAGGGTGGTTAAGTTTTAGGGGCCGATGTTGATTTTGAATACACCAACGTACACCTTTTCTTTCAAATAACCCCAAAGAAAGAAGTCCAACGGTGTCAAATCACATGATCTTGGCGGCCAATTGACATCGCCACCACGTGAGATAACACGGCCATTGAATTTGTCGCGCAAAAGAGCCATTGTTTCGTTAGCTGTGTGGCAAGTGGCACCATCCTGTTGAAACCACATATCGTCCACATCCATATCTTCCAATTCGGGCCATAAAAAGTTCGTTATCATCTCACGATAGCGAACACCATTCACAGTAACTGCCTGACCGGCCTCATTTTGGAAAAAATACGGCCCGATGATGCCGCCAGCCCATAAACCGCACCAAGCAGTCACTCTTTGTGGGTGCATTGGATTTTCGACAATCACTCTTGGATTATCATTCGCCTAAATGCGGCAATTCTGCTTATTGACGAATCCACTGACGTGAAAATGTGCCTCATCACTGAAGAAGATTTTCTTCGAAAATTGATCATCCATTGTTGCCATTTCTTGCCACCATTGTGACCATTGACGACGCTTGAAATGGTCAAGAGGCTTTAGTTCTTGAGTCAATTGCACCTTGTAAGCGCGTAAATGCAAGTCTTTATGCATAATGTTCATCAACGACGAGCGTGAGAGGTGCAATTGTTGGGCACGACGACGAGTTGAGGTGGACGGCTCTTCAGCCACACTATCGCGAACAGCAGCAATATTTTCTGCAGTAAGAGCTGTATGAGCATGCACTGGTGTTTCATCTCCTACAGACCCGGTTTGCACAAATTTTTGCACAATTTTTCCGATTGTACGCACATTTGGACGATTAAATTGACCGAAAGAATCACGAAATGGACGATATGCATTTCGATTTGAACGCCCATTTTCATAATAAGCCTGAATAACTTTAACGCGTTGCTCGATTGTGTATCTTTCCATGGTTCAAATTGAGTTAGTCTGAAATTGAGAAATGTCAAATGAAATGCAGAAAAAAACTTGACGTTTAGGTGTGGTTCACATTCAACATCGGCCCTTAAAATTTAACCACCCTTTATAACAGCAGCCCACAAGGAAAAATTACGTAGAATTCGCACGTAATAACATGGATCGTGATTGGAAAACCATAAGTAACATTGTGTTACTTTATTATTTTGCTTGCCGATTTGAACTTTTTTTAATCTAATAAAATATTTTTGTTTCAGATTATTTTAAGTGAAGAAAAGAAGTTTAATCATGATAGACCAGATAGCTTGCGGAATGGAACCAAGGTTCCTCGCGAAGAGGAACTTCGGCAGTGGAAGTTGTATGGGAGGCTTTTTGCTTTTACCTGTAACGTAAATGAGTAGTGCTGCCTACATGCAGTTGCTCCAAGAGAACTTGGTACCTTATTTAAAGTGATATCTTCGATTTCAAACCTCAAAACATCAGATTGATAGAGTGGCCAGCATGTTCTCCCGATTGTAATCCAATGGAAAATCTTTAAGGAATCCTTACTCAGAGCTTTTATGCCAATAATCACCAATTGACGAATCTTACTGAGCTCCGAGAAGCTATAATGGATTCATGGAACTCCTTAGATCATTCAATATTAAAGCCAAACATAATTTTGGGCATAACTGGAAAAGGGGGTAATAAAATTCCATATGTACCTATTAACATCTGTGCAAACTATTAACCAAGCTAAAAAAAATAAAGAAAAACATAATACAGCTATACTCTAGCAAACTAAAAAAAATCTGCTTTTTATTGCTTAAATGCCTGTTGGTACTCGTTAGTAAATCTGAACTCTGGTCCAAATTGTAACCTTTTACGTCTAACGATTCAGAGTTATGAGGCTGCGATAGACAGACCGTATCTGTCTGTCTGCCTCTCACTATAAAAATTCCAGTCTTACTTTGTGTTACTTTATAAGTACCGGAACCCTGAAAATCTGAAATGCATTGTCCACCCACCCGACGGACCAATATAATTCAATTCCGGTTTTCATTCACTTTCGATTTCCACCTAAAGAAAAGTTCACGTACCTCTGTGCCGGTAGCAAATTTATCAGACCGAAAAAATCACATGTCGTACTAATGTTGAGAAATCTCTCATTTGCCTAAGTGAGTATTGCCAACTGATGACAGTGTGCCCCATTAAATATTAATATTAATTAGTCACTACCTTATCGCAAAAAAAAACTACCTCCAATTCGGATTTGCTCTGAAAACTTGACATCCACCTTCTTTCAAAAATATTACATACTCCCACTGTCACACTGCCATAAAAAGTATATTTATGTGATTTCTTCACATCCCATTGGACAACTTCGACATGAAACAAATGACAAAAGCAAAAGACAATGCCACTCTATTATGATATCTCAAAAGTATCCACATATTTGTATCTAGATATTTAAACACGCAAAGCCAAACACGCAAAGCCAAACACGCATGGAAAACCCCCAACTGGTCATGCTTGAAGTGTAAAAATGTTATTTAATTTGAGTCTGGCCAAGAGCACTGTATGCTTGCTTAATTACATAAAAGATCGCCGAGTAGTTCAAGCATGCCAGGTAAGTCATAAAAGAACTCGACGAGAGTTTAAAGCTCAACTTACCCAAAATGCAGGTGAATGTCGGTCCGACAGTTGAACCGCTTGCAGGTTTCTCAGATATTCCGCCAACTATTAGATCGACATCAGTCACGTTTTCGTACACAGATTTTAATTTCAGTATTTCCTGAAAAAAAAAGAAAAAAAATTATTTCAGATTAATTTAATGCCCGTCAGAGTTTGTTATAAAAGTCTAATTATTTGATGTTGGAATGTTTCAGTAATGTGTTGACTATACAAGTATGGCATGCAATTCGCATTAATTTGCAACTCTCAAGGTTTCACACTCTATAAATTGTAATTAGCTGGTTTGATTATACTTACTTCAGGGTCAATGTAACGGCTTAAGCCTTGCCAGGTAGTAATTGATCGTCCTTCACATTGTTCTAGATATTTCACATATCCCTGCAGACCATGATCACGGCCACGCTGTATATCAAACGCTAAGACATTCGAACGGCTGGGTACTCTCGATTTAGTGAATTGTTCGATAAGCTGTAATGGAAGGTGATAAATATTTTTATTGAATAGGCTAATAAGAAAAGCAGTTATTAAACGTTTTTGTATTGTTGAAGAACCGATGGAGTCTTAACTTTACCAAGAATATAAACAAGACGTGATATGACTAATGATAATGTGTTCCAACAAGAATTGCCCTTAAACTAAATTCAGGATATTTGGAAGACTTTCGATGCAGAGATAAGATCGTGGACTTCTCCAATATCGATATATAGGAAGTCCGAACCCCGGAGTACGTATGTACGTGTCTTCGACAATTTTAATGTCATGATGTCGGTAAAAAACATTTAAAATTTTGAATGGATTTTTAATGCAAAATTTCGGAAAAAAAACCGTAATTTGAAAAACAACGGTGAATGTAAAATAGTTGCGACATAGTAAATAAGTTTCAAGCTTATGGTGTTGGTAGCATAGACAATTTGCTTCTACCCTATAACGCTGGTGTACCCCAGGGTTGAGTTCTCTCTCCGATTTGGTTTCGAATAACTGAGTTATTTTGAATAGTAGAAATAATTTTTCCTTTAACTTCGTTTATTAGTGCATATACTTCTGAGTTAGAAATATTTCTTTCTGTTGGAATTCTTACCCTTGAAAGGCTATTATCAAGTTCAATTCTAAAAATATCCCAATTAGTGTTTTTGAAACTTGTATAGCACATTGGTGGTGTTAGAAGTGGGAGAACATTAAAAATATCTAATATTTTTTCAATTCCGAAGTGATCGGAAGGTGTAGAAAATGTTTTGCATGGAATATTTCCAGTTTGCGTAGCGTTTAGTGAGCAAGATGATATTAAAAAGAGGTCCAAGATAGAGGATGACCTAGGGAATGTCGGACTAAAAGGAGACACTAAGTCGAGCTGAATAAATGGTCCGTTGTAGAACCAGTTATTCAATACGCTCCCATTGGCATTGCTAATAGTGTCACAACAGTTTGGGTGTCGAGCATTGAAATCACCTCCAATTATTACCGCATCGAAAGTATTTGCAATGCTATGGAGTCTGTCAAGTTCGCTGGAAAGGCTTTGCCCAGCACCCGATGGTATATAAATGCTTCCTAGAAGTATTCGTTTGATAACTCCTGCAGCATTTTGACACTGACTGAAAATATTGTGGTATGAAAAGGAACTTTGTTCAATTTAAACTTTAGGTCAATAACGATGGCAGTTCCCCTGCCATCATCGTTTCTTATAATATTGTATCCCTCGAATGAGGGTTTGTGTCTTTCACTTAACCTAGTTTCTGAAAAGAAACAATTTGTGGCTTACGACGTTTAAGAACTTCAAATAATGCTAATCTTCTTTCATGAGATCTTATGGAATTAATATTAATCGAAATTGTTTTTAATGTTGTGGATTGCATTATAGAGGCAACAAATTCAAGATATGAAAACATCTTTTCTTCTTTGGTTTGAAGTTTCTGATAACTAGGACAGAATTGCCTAATTTTGTACAGAAGTTCTACGAGAGATATATTAAATAAGTTCTTTGCTTCATTTAGAAAGTCACTAACGTTATTGAGTTTAGGATCGAATTCGTTAGAACAGGCGTTGGCTACCATGTTAAATGGATTGTTTTTGCTTATTGTTGGGTTCTGTCGATTAGGGGGGTTCCTTGCAACGTCAGCGAAAGAGATTAGTATTGGTGAATGCTTTAATTGAGTCCTGCACTTGAGTTCTAGTTCTGTTGGCCAGATATTTAGCTTTTTGGGCCAACATTGCGTGTTTTTCTTTATATTTTTGATATGCGAAGCATCCCTGATAACTAGCAGAATGTCCTTCCGTGTTACAGTTGACACATTTTGGTATGGGAACTTGCTGATTATTCTCCTTAAGAGCTTTAAAGGAATTAATACAAACCTCCGAATCATGAAATTTGCTGCATAAGACACATCGACTTTCATAAGCACAGCATTCTCCTGTATGCCCAAACCGTTGGCACCTACAGCAGCGTATGACTGTTTTGTTATGTTTCTTTCCCAATAAACACGCTGATGCAAGACTTTTTGGGAATTCACCTACTTCTAACTGAACATTAAAAATGTTTAGCTTTAGTCCTGACTCTTTGGTTTTAGGAGTAGTAAAAGGAGAAATCTTACTGATTTTAACATTCGGGGCCACTTCACTCAATGCGTGTTTAATTGCTTCTAAAGGAGTATCACCGTCGACCCCCTTCAAAAGGATAGATACTCGTTTTGTTTCTTTGGGAGAAAAAGAGAAAGCCCCTATGCGTATGCCACGTATTTTTTCAATTATTAATTTATGAACACTCGCATGATCCACATAGACTTTAGTTTTTCTGTAACCTAAATTTACAAATTCGTGACTTAGATTAGAAACCTGACATTCGGAAGCTGCGAGATTTAATACGTCATTTATTAAACTACAATTAGCACCAAATATGTAAATAGGTGGACAAAAAGATTTCTTGTTTACAATACGATTTGCACTGTCCTGAGTAGTTTGTTGATCTGCATTTGACGTATTGTTGTTTAGAGAATCAGTGACACTTGTTTTCGTGCCTTTTTTTTTTACTCTCGGGTAAAGCTGAAGATGATGGTGCTATCTCAGATAATATAGCAAATGGATTATTTGAAAGATTTGATTGAGTGAGTGGTTGAGTGCCATCATTTCGCCTTCTTTTATTTTTGCCATAGTTATTCGCAGCGTGTTTCAGGTTAGAGATCACTGTGGTCCAGTCACTTTAGTTGCCAGCCATGCTTTCGTCGATGTAATTATTGTTATTTGATAAATTGGTGGTTGTGGGGAGTATGTTCTCGCATTTATCTATTATATTAGTAGTCATATGAACACTATTGAACAAAATATGATTGATTTGAGTTTGTTTTTCACTTGGGTTAGTAGATATGGTACAACATTCTCGAGCGCGATTATTTTTTTCACTGTCTTCAACTTTTGTTTTGTTTTTATAAGAGTCACTATCTCACCAAAATATTATTTGGGCAATATATTTGCCCAAAATTATAAATGGAAATTGATTTTATCTCAGTTGCGAGAATTTGCTGCACACACAGTACGTAGGTCACTTGCGTTCGACACGGCGTCTAAGTTCGCATTCTTGCCCTTCTCAATATTCCCAGAAATCTACAATATACAGGGATTCAAAATTAGCGGGCACCGTCACCTCTCTCTCTCTCTCTTCCTTGATCTATCCAATCTTTCACTTTCCCCCACACCATTTCATTTCACTACATTAGTAGGCTTTATAACTTTAAAGGCCACAGTCTTAAGTTGTGCAGAAAATTGACTTTGTTGAATATTGTTGTAGATTCAATTGGCATTCCATACATACTCGTACTATATTTCACTCATTAATTTACATTACACTATTAAAAAGCAGTATAAGTGTATGTGAGCAGTACGCTTGCGGTTAGGCTTCCAAGCATTTTCGAACCACATCAAATATATAGGCAGAGCTTCTGCATTCTAAATGCCTAGAAAGTGAAATACTTTAGAAGGAATGGAATAAGGGGATAATTATCAAACTTCCAAAGAAGGATAACTTGATAGAGTGCGGTAACTGGAGAGGTATTTACCGCCTTCCTGCATTTGTCAAATTAAAAGCTATAGTAATACTGGATCGGATCAAAGAACACCTTGATTCAATTCTCGACGTCGAACAAGCAGGTTTCCGCTCAAGATTCTCTTGCATAGACCACATTAACATCTTGCGAATCATCACAGAGTAATGCGTCTATAATACTCGTAAGCCTCCGCTTCATCTGCTAGCAAGCAAAATGGGACTGAAAATTAACAACGTGAAGTCAAAAAGCACCTTTCAAATTCTACCTCTCAAATAAACATTGCTGGTCAAGCAAGTTGATAACTTATCTTATCTAGGAAGTTTGTCTCGAAAGATAGCCAATATAGTCAGTAAGCTGCAGTCCATCATAAACAGGTCCTATCACCTTAATGCTTTTTTGGCTGACTCGTATATCGAAGATATTTATGCGAGAACGGGTCAAGAATCTATAAATATCACAATTCTATGAAGGAAGTGGCAGTGACATTGCAAAATAAGCCATCCAGTAGAATCCTGTTACCCAACCCGGTAGAAGAAGGTGCCGCCCAAAGCAGTCCTGGTGCCGAACGAGTCGATCGAAGTACACAATTCAATGCCAAACGAAGACATCGTCATTTTGATGGAAGTTCAAACTTGTCATGTGAATGCACTGCCTCGGCGACCGCACGGCACTGACCAAAGAATCTATGCATTATGTCATGTCGACAGAAATTGATCATTTCAGTCTGCAAGCTTGTTCTAGACGATATGTCTTAGCCCACTGCATAGACCTACCATTAGTTTCAGTTGTCTTCAGCATAGATTAAGCATCTTCCTAGTTTGAAAGGAACTAGGGCGCACTATCATGGCGTTTAACAAACGAGCTGCTATATGTCGTCCTTTATAACTGTACCGATGGTTGTCACTGTATGAGTATTTAGATTTCCCGATAGCAGCACCCTGCTGCTAATCCTCGCGTTTGGGAAATCGAACTCTATACTCGTAGCCCATGTCGAAGTTAAATTGCGAGTCTGAGAGTAAGAGCAGCCACCCCAAATACTCTTTTCACCTATACTTCAATGGAAAGTATATTCAGGATTGTTTCCAATGCTGCTGTGTGAGGTGCTGGATTGAGATATAATGATCGCCATGCATGTCTTAACTGGCCTTTTGTGGACAGGATTTTGCATCAAGCTTTTATTGTATTATACGGTCGTTCACATCCAACCCTCCGATTAGAAACTCGTAGGTCTTCTCTAAGATCTATCGCAATATGAACTCATGATCTGTGCTGAACTTTCCTGGCATAAAACTGGACTGGCATGACAAAAAAACGTATGCCCAATGTTGAGGAGACTGATGCCTATGTAGTTGAAGCAATTCAGACGGTCTCATCATATCACAACTATGTATCATAACTATTATAACTATTTATTCTTTTCAGACTTTCAAAGTTCAGAACAAGGTTTTTGTATTTTAATTCACTCTTTTCCATTTTGAAGGAACCACACCTACATTGCACATGAAGAGAAGAAATTTGAAACAGGCATATTCTCTCCATGTTTGGGATGGCATAGAGCAGTCTGCTCCAGCTAGTTTAAAATTGCCCAAATACATGACAATGGTAGCAACATAAGATTCTTCAGGACGTCCAAAGCAGGAGCCACATTTCTTCCTTCTATGTACTGCCTTTATTTTTCTATCGATGCTTTTCTTTGGATACGATGCTGGTATCGATACCAGCTCAAGTATCGATACTTTTTCAGTCTCGCATATCCCTAGGTTGAATGGAGAATTCTACCTGACAACAGAGTTTTGATCCCCATCGCCGTGTAAAAGCATGCAGAAGTGTACTAGTACTTTCCAAATTCTCAACACTGACTATGACTCTACACTTATGTTTCCTTCTTCGTCTCCGTAGACTTCGGTTTGAACTCTGCAGCTTTTGAACATCATTTCCGTTCCCTCAATCGAATGCTTATCATATCTCTTCGTTTCAAAAAACTGATATTCTTCCCTTCTCTTTTGCTTGTAGGCCTCGTAAGCTGCTTTCTTACCTCTATGCAGCTGTGTTTTGCTGGATACGCCTCTTCTTACTCAAATCTGCCTCTGACGACAAATCTGCATCAAAATACGAGTACCTCTGCTTACGAGAACACATATGAACACATAAATCTCTGATTTTTTTAGGATTGCGCAAAAGTCATCACCCTGGCGTCTTATGTCATCGCGACTTTGACATTTGTGAAGTTAACAGAAGCAGAATACATGTATACAAACACAAACCACGAATTGCTAAACAAATAATCTGTTGGTGGTTTTAGCTCAACGTGAATTTCGTTGTCGATTCCCTGGTCGTGTGGCATCAACTGGGCAAACACTGCGGGGTGTAATGCACGAAGAACCATTACATCCTCTCAAAGTCACTGTTTGATGCAACGTTTACAGAGGAAAGGTGATTGGCCATACTTTTTCGAGAACGGCGGCAGAAACACTGTTCAACGACTTCTTGCTGTCGCAAATTGACGAATTGTGTTTGGTTCCAGCAGGATAGTGCAACCATGAGCGACAGTGGACATTTTGCAACAAGCATTTCCCGGCCGCTTAATCTGTCGTTTTGGCGATTTGCACTGGCCCGCAGATCGCCCGATATGACCATTCCAGACTTCTTTCTTTACGATTTTTTGAAGTCACGAATCTATATGAATAAACCACAGACATTAGCGGCCCTAAAAGGGAACATCCGACAAGAAGTGAAGAATTTATAACCAGAAGTTTTGAGAAAAGTTGTAGAAAATGCTGTGGAATGAACCCGAATGTTCTTCAACTCTGGCGGCGTCCACTTGGCCGATACTACGAGTATCTTCGCGAAATATTGGACAACAATTTAAACATCTAAGTAAACATAATCAACAAAACATAACCATTTCTTTTTATTTACAAACAAAGTTACTGCCTTAGGAAATCGAGTGAGGACTTTTGGATCAGAATAGTTATTGACCTTTAAACCACTTTAGAATCTATCCATTTGCGAATAGACCGAACCACTACAAGAGTACTTGATGCAAATTTTAGAAAGTGGACTAAATCTAAGCATGAACGAACGTGGGTCTTAAATAAATATGACATCCTGTTACTACAATCAACAAACTTATACTCACACTTCCCGCATATGTTGCATCCATCCTCATTGCTCTTTGATTTACCATCGAAGCCAAGAACTCGTCCAGTTTACTCGCACTATCCAAACATTCTGATCTGAACATTTGTTCCATAAGATTAAACAATTCTGGAGGTATTATATTGCTAAAAAATATACTTTTCTATGATTAGTACATTAAGCTTAAATAAATGTATTAACTAACCTCATGTCATCACTCGATGTAATCTCATTATTAAGTGGCGTCGGTAGCCTCTGTAAAATGTTTGGCATCATCGAGAAGTAAAATCTAATAGCAGCTACTGCAAACTCATTGGAAATTTCATAGTCTCCTGCGATGTTCCTTCTCACCAGCGGTTCCGAATTTATACTTCTGGCTATATTCTCACCTAATGCAACTGGTAGCCATTCATCAAAGACAATTCCTCTATAAAGTTGTATGTTGAGCTTCTTTGCTGCTCTGAAGATAGATTCATCACTCCATTCGGCGTTGTGTGCCTTGATTTCGTCAGCGAATCGATTATGAGACCTCAAAAATATAGTGTACAAGATGATCGAATAGGGATTGCTGTTTACACGAGTGTCACCTAAACGAAAGCAATAAGAAAGGATTCTTTCCAAATGACTGGAATTAAAAAAACAATTACTATTTACCTGCCATGAAACAAATCTCGTTAACTTCAGATTTGATTGCACAATATGAGTTTCGTATTTCCCCTTGGGCCATTGGCAAGAGTCCCTCGTTAGATGACTTGAGTTTGCCATCTCGGAAAGCTCTCATACTGCGTTGGGATTTTCGAGTAAAGCCATACAGTTGTGATAGATCCAAGTATCCAGTGGCTTGATTTAACTAAAAAAAATTTGTTCAAAATGTGTATCCCTTCTCTACATACTCGTATTATAAAATTGAAAATGTTTCTCTACTAGACTGTATGCCAATTCTGTCGGGTATCAACACGCTATGCCATGAAGCTGTAAGTGAATTCGAATGAAAAAAATCGGATAAAAATCAACAATGCGGTGCATTAAATTCGGCTAAATTATAAACTGTATCTGAAAACAGCGTATGAGAGACTTTTACAGATCAACAAAAGGATCATTGGATAGTTAGATAGTACATATGATTATTGTCAGACGTCGAGAAGCTGAACACTTAAGAAATGTATTCCACAAGTTATTTGCCTGCCCCATTAAATTTGATATGTCAGGTACGAGTATACTATTTTAGACACACGTCAATTTGTTGTACAACAAATTTTTAGGACTTGAATAGTTTTATAAAACAGTCCGCGAGGGCATACAATAAGCATTTTAAGATTTTTGAAAAGATTCACAAGTATAACTTTAGAATAACTTAGCAGATTTAAATAAAACTTATTTTGCAAATCTGGGAACTGTGCAGAGGTCTGTATATTTTTATTCTCATCTATAATAAAGCTTACTTCATTCATAACCAACGGGAGCCACCGGAAATGAGTGACAAATGGGTCGATAGTTTGGCTGTTTGTTATATCTTATGGCTTTGTAAGTGATACATAATTATGTATCTATCTAATAGTTATTTAAAATGATAAGCAATATGAAATGGAACACTATCATGATCCATGCATTTTTAAAACAGGCTAAAGTCTCTTAACAAATACGCCACGGGAGTGTGCTTTCGGCACGGGCGGGTCTGCAAGTGAATTTATAATTTGTTTACTTTTCGTTTAATAGACAGTGGGGTCAAAGTTTGCACATTGGAACTGCATCTCGAATTAAAGAATATCAATATGAGGGAAAATATTTGGATCTATTTATCCCATGCAACTTCAGGAAGTCTTCTGTCGACAGATGTGCTTTAAAGCCTGTCTTCGGTAGAACTGTTAATCCTTTTTTTTAATCCAATATCAAGGAAAACAACTTAAGTATATACTATCACAAGCATCGTCAGAAGGTGTTTGTTGTTGATTTTAAGGCAGCTTTCGACACCATCAATAGAAAATCTCTACTTTATACTATGATCTATCTATCGACAAAATTCATAAGGATGTATACGGAATTAATTTCAAATATTTTGGCTGCGGTGTGGATCGGTAACGCTTTATCTAGCTGCTTCAGCACAGAGGCGGGTGTCCCCCAAGAATGTGCTGTCAGTCTTATCTTGTTTTCACTGTTTATCGACTATGTGTCCGAATATTTGCCAAGCGATGTGAGTTTCGGTTTAGGTTTTGCTTTACGCTGATGACCTCGTTATACTGTCTGAGAAACCTCTCACGCTCCAGTTGCTAGTTAACAATATAAAGCTCTACTGTAAAAGCTGGGACTTAAAAACTCGGCCAAACGAAAATTGTGGTTTTTGCGCCATCAAGCCGAATGAGGTCACAGCGGGAGAACTGGTCCCTGAGAAGACAGACCAAGTATTTAGGGTCTTATAATCTCGATTTGCATCCCCATGTTAGAGAGAATACTTATGTGAAGCCGGTTTTTTGATAATAACCATGTAGATGCTGCTTCGAAATTTGAAGTCCTTGATGCTCCTATCAATACCTGTTTTTGCTCTGCAAATCAAGTCCTTGGATATCTAAAACTTGAGGAATTTGAAAAAGTTCAGCGCAATTTTTCCAAGCGTATCTTTCAACTCTCTATTGCGGAAGTCAACAACCCGGACTGACGCAATACACCTTCCATCAAAGCTTCCTCAAATGTCCTCAACCAGGCTTATCTATAAAAGGCTAAGCTTAGTCTTCAAAATGAGAACACGAATTTTAGGCCTCAATTATATCCCACACAGACAAGATCTTTAAGCAATTTGCAGTCTTTATACTGCGGGAACTGCCTTGGTTAGACTTCTTTAGGAACGCTCTCACATTTGAAGAAACGCTACAAATTTTTATCGGTTCATACGACTGAAAACTGCTTTACTGATTCTGTAACCATGCCCTTAAATATCCGTGATGCCAAGGCACAAGGAAGTCCTACAATTAATATAAAAGGACAACAGATCTCGCAGATTAGTACCAATACACGAAAAGTAAGACAGGTACAAAAGCAAGACCAAATAGAGCTTCAGGCCTAAATTGTGTCATAAGACTGTAGGCCCCTCCGTTCGTGTATTGCACCGCACCAATGTCTGTGAGGAGCTGTTTGAGCCAAGCATTTATTTAATTCTAAAGATAGGGACTGTAATCTTGGGAGTCCGTCCTAAAATAATTTTTCTATTTATCAATCTCTAGACTTCATTCTTTAATTTTTGCAGGAGGTATAGTGAATGTTTTTTGCTGATGACAACCTAAATTCGATAATTAATTAAAGCATTTTCGTTTAGATAGGCCCAGTTCGATATGCAAGTAAATACAAAACTCTCAACATGAATGGTGCACTACGAAGCGTCACTATCTGAATCTCAAATGAAGCTAAGTATTTAAGAGATCCTGAATAGTAAACTTCTTTGATCAAATCGTGTTGAGTCGAAGACAACCAAGACGCTCTCAGTTTTCTAGTAGTGGAAGGGTACTTTCGGCAAGACATGGGGCTTATCATCAAAAAGGTTCCTATGGGTCTGCACGGCAATGATAACGCCTTTCTTAGTATATGCATCGGGTGTTTGTCGCTGCTTCTCTAACGAAACTCCAAAGAACTGTTAGACTCAGCTGCAATTCTCTAGCACGCCTGGATCTGCTCTATATGGGCAACACAATGAAAGCTATCTTCTGACTTCCGCGACACTTATCTGTCGACTCTTCCTAAAAGCGGAATCTGCGCCAGGAAGGTATTGTGGTCAAATTTGCATGGACGGCTCCAAAACCAATCAAGGGTCTGGTGCTGCAGTCTTTGTGGAGGACGACAACATTAGGCTTCACTTCTCTTTAGGCAAACTATTTTTCAAGCGGAGACTTACGCAATTCTAACGGCTATGAACTATACTTTGGAATGAGTGGACGGGTCATCTACGCCTGTAATGACAGCTAAGCTGCGGCCTTGCTCAGCCTTTTAATCACTTCCAAAATACCTATAGTTCGAGAATGCAAGAGTCTCTAAATTCGGTTGCAAAGTTAAACTTAGGATTTAGGGCTTCCATTATCGATTGGGTTTCCTATGAGCATAATCCTGGGTCTTATGACTTATGCTCCCGAAAGTCTGTAAGAAATCCGCGGCATTCTTGCTGTCCCTCAATAGAAAAGAGTTCAGACAACTTACTGTAGTTCTTGCGGGACGTTTCACTTTTATGAAGCTTCTTAATGTGCTAGGCTTAAGCGACAGCACCATCTGAGACGACTGTGGAGAGGGCAATGATACTGCAGACCACTTCAAATGCGATTGTATTGTTTTTGCCCGAGTTAGGTGGCAGATCTTTGGAGGCGATGTTCAGCTTTAATTTGAGGTGACTTAGAGGCAAGCCACAAAAAGGTAACGGGCCTTTGAATAGCGATGAACAGTCGCGTTCATCGAGTTCATCCGCAATCTCATTGCCTTCTACCCCCCTATGACCCGGAACCGATATTAGAGCAGCTAACTGCTTTAGGATGTTTAGGCAAGCTTAGATCTAAAGTAGAATGAGTGAAGGGCTTTTAATGCCGCTTGACTGTCTGAAAAAAATATTGGTGTGCATGTGGCGATTATTTCAGCGTGGAATATGGATGTAGAGTGTTGGGACTGCTATTTCATAGTTGGAGCCGTAGACAGCCGCAACATCTCCGTTCTTCATTTTGGATCCATCGGTATACCGCTTTGAGGGAGAGTCTTTCAGAGATAAGCGTCCATTGTTTCACTCGCTGCGTTTTGGGATGAGGATGTTGAAAGGGCAGAAACGATTGACTTCTAGAGGCATAGAACCTGTAACAAGCATCGCTGATTCTTAAGATTTGTATATGCCCCTTGAGATCGTCCAGTTTCAAGTTTGAAGGGAGGTAAAATTGTGTAGCACTTACTGCGGCAGCTTTCTTCACTCTAATGTGAAGTGGGGGAAGTTTCAATAGAACTTCTAGCGACGCTTTTGGACGATAGGACATAGCGGTCAATGCATGCCAAGTTTTGAATTTTATGTAGTGCATTTTGGGCGGAGGTTTGTTCAACCTTTTTTCAACACACCCAGAAGGCCTTAAACCCCAATCACTTCCAAAGAGTTTCGAGCACACCCAAATGATGTAGGATGTAGCTTTGTTGACCGTTTTGTAAAGGTGCTCGTTCCAAGTGATCGGGAGTTATTCCAAAAAATTGTATTTCTTTGGAAAAATTCATTTGTATGCGGTTTAGTACCAGATTTGAGAGGTTTGCTTTCCTCTTTTAAGCTCTTTGATCTATTTTTCATTATTCTAGAGAATGTACTTACTAAAAGCTTGACTCAGCTCAGGAACTATACCAGATAATAATATCCATCATAAAGCACACTTTTATCTACAGTATCTCTGTAGGTATACATATATTGTGCCAGAAAGTGGAAAGTTTGTTTCCGGATAAAGTTGAGATCCACCTTAACTATAATCAGAAAGTCTCTAACCTCTAGAAATGGAACACAAAGGATTCATCTGCAAGAATGGTAGCCCCAACCTCTAAGCTAACTAAAATATTAATTCGTGGAAGTGTAGATTATTTGTGAGATTTTTATTTGCTCACTAATAGAAATCCCGTGAATTTTCGGGATCGAATTTCGGAGCTGGATCCCATATCTGCTCTAACGAGTAGATATATCAGATATAACCGTATATAGCTACTCAGAACTGTCCAGCAGATAACCAGATTAGGTTGTCCTCGAAAACTTGTCACCCCGCAGTTAGGATGGAGCTAGAGAGAGAGTTATTACATATGTAGGTATATTAATCAGCAAAAGTGGAAAAGAAATTAATTATTTGTTGCAATAGAAGAACAATAATCCGTTTCCACTGACGAACCAAGGTTTTAGTTCGAGCCGATGCTCTACGAGAGCTATCTACATTAACACTCTCACGAAAGGACATCGATATTTTTATAGACAGCCTAGTTACAATCAGAAAACGACCAGCATCGTAATAGATTCTGAAATACTAGTGAGATAACACTTTATACCTTGCGGCCAGCCCAAAAACATGCCCCACTGTACACGAAGCGTTTTCGAATAAATTACCTGTTGCGCAGGTCCGAAAGTGCATTCTTCAATTGACAATGCACTACGGACATAATTCAAGCACGTCTCCTTCCCATATTTGCTGAATAGATTAACTCCAATTAAAGGTGCACAATCTGGATGCAAGTCCCTTGGTGCTTGAACATAGTTGTCCTCTGCACAACATTGGATTGGTTGTCCATCTTCTGAAACATATATACGTCTAAAAATAGTTTTCAAAATATTCATTGAATCTTGAAAACTTACGCAATGAAGATGCCACTGGTTTGCTGAGATCATGCTCTATAAATTGAGTCCATTGGACCAGAGCTAAATTTTTACTACTGTTGTCTTCATTGTTGTTTCCCATGTTGCTACTGGTAGCACTTCCATGTAGGGCTGAATTACTGATTTCTCGAGGAGTTGTAAGTTTATCATTCATCTAAGGAGAAAAGAATTTTCTTAAATATTTTGCTCGATGTATGATGTATCTGTTACTCTTACCATATAGAATCCATCCTTATAGTTACTCGATAATAACCTTCTGAATACATGATTCCCATCTTTGCGAGCAGATAAAAGTGCAGAACAATTGGCTAACAGATCCTCAGTGTCAGAAGGGATTTCTTTTGTTGAAAGGAACTGTGCACACGATTCGGGGCTAATGTTTTTCTGAATACATTCTGTATTGTAAATATAGAGACTGGCTTTGAGAATTTTTCTTGCGATGTTATTAGTCTCTTGAGCCTTTTTGTTCGGTAATGTCTCAATGAGTTGCTTGTGGGAAATGCTTCCATTTTGGACGGATACTCCTCTGCCAGATAAATTATTCTCTAAACTGAGGAAATAGATTAATTTTAAGGGACTTCAATAAATTTAACAACAGTATTATGTTTAGGTACCTACTTTAGAATATTACCGATAGAACTCACTCCCATCGTCACGGCGAGTTCTAAATGAGCATCTGGTATCGATCGCAACGCACTCAATTCTGATCGAGTGGGCTGTGGAGGTTCTGAAAATAGGTAGAAATAGAGGTGAATAGTGAATGTCTAAGTTGTATAAAGAAAACTTTTAAAACAAGCGAATTATTCATATATTTACGGATATCTATCCTCATGTTCTTTATTCTTAAAAGCAGGGAAGAGATAGTCGGCATCCGCATCAGAGACAATCCTCTGTTAATTTGTCCACGGAGTCAGTTAAATCATATCGGTCATAAAGAAAACAATCTTGAGTGAAATCACAGAATTTTTTATAAAGGGAAGTTCGGTTCTATATTTTAAGAGGTTTTGTTCTAAAAACGCTAACGTCTCGAGACGTTCGAGGTAACTTTCCAGGCAATGTTATACTTTTTCAATTCTACCGGTAAAGGAAAATCTCGGCATGCCTCTAGGTAGGTAGGTAGGTGTGGTTGTGACAGCATGCTATGCTGGAACATAATTAGCGCAGAGGCGACGTTTTAATACCACATCTCAAGTGACCTGAATTGTTGTAGAAACTTACGTTGGACTTGTGGGAAAGGAGAGAAAAGATTATTCAAAACTACCCCGTGGCATTCAGGAAACTGATGATGTCCCCGATGCTTGTCTCCGCTAGCTCACTAATATTATCAAAAAGGTGTCTGCCAAGTATACAGTGTCTGACTCTACTAAGAGCCGGACACTTACAAAGGAAGTGAAGGTTTGTTTCAGGCTCGTTGGCCATATTGCAGCTACGACAATATGCATTACAAGTAATGCCCAGTCTGGCTGCGTGGACCCCTATGGGCCAATGGCCAGTGCTAATTGCCAGAACTCTAGCAATATCTGCCCGGTTTCTGTTTAATAGCTCTTGTGTTCTGCGCCGGTTATACTTGCGCCACATCTTCCTGGATGTGACACAGTTCTGCAACCCTCACCATCTATTACCAGCATCTGCAAGGAAAAGAGCAAAGATTCTACCCTTAAGGGCCCCTAAGGGAATGTTGACATCCTCCGCACGGGAGCAATCAAGGGCAGATCCCTGCCTCGCCAATTCATCAGCCCTTTCGTTTCTGTCAATATTGCTATAACCAGGCACCCAGATGAGGCTGATCCTAGACCGATGACCGAGTGCGGCAAGCTGCTCCTTGCATTGTTCAACAAGTTTGGAGGAGGAAGCCGCAGATACGATGGCTTTGATAGCGGCCTGGCTATCAATGAAAATGGCTATGGTGTTAAGTTGTGTCTGTTTGAGGAGACAGCACGCCTCTCGTACAGCAAGAACTTCCGCCTGGAATACGCTGCATGAATTGGGAAGACGGAATGAACTTGAGATATTGAGGGATTCAGAAAAGATTCCCACCCCTACCCCGCAGTCCATTTTCGACCCGTCAGTGAAAATGGTTGTTTTGAACTCGTTAATCACTGTGCCACATTTCCATTCCGCCCTGGAGGGGAATCTCACCGTGACATCATTGCGAAAGTTCACCCTGCTCACATGCTGATATGTTCTTTATATGAAGGTCGAGTGGTATAAGGTGAAGGATTACGTTCAAGGCTTCAGTTGGGCATGTTCTCATCGCCCCTGTAGCACCTAGAGCCGCAGTCCTTTGTACTTTGTTGATGAGTTTGGTAATGTATGCTTTATTAACCGCCGGCCACCAAACTAGCGATCCATAGAAAAGAATAGGGCGCACCACCGCTGTATACATCCACACGACCATCTTCGGACGGAGTCCCCATTTCTTACCGAATGTTTTGCTACAAGCATAAAAATCCACACAGGCTTTCTTTACTCGCTGTTCAATGTTAAGCTTCCAGCTTAATTTAGGGTCAAGTACCACACCTAGGTACTTAGCACTAGATGATAACGAGAGTAATTGGTTATTAAGCCGTGGAAACGTGAAAGCCGGTATTTTGGTTTTTGTAGTACAGAGCATCAGTTCAGTTTTGCTCGGATTGACGCTAAGTCCACATCCAGTGGCCCATGTGCTAATCTTATCCATAATCTCACTGATCACAGAAGGAAACATCCCCGATACCAACACTACCACATTATCCGCATACGCGACAACCTTGACTCCGTCTCGGTCAAGCCTACACAGAATTTTGTTGATTACCATAAGCCAAAGAAGAGGAGAGATAACCCCACCCTGAGGAGTTTCCCTTACAAAGGATATGGTGGAAACACTATTACCGAGTGTCGATTGAATGATTCTGGTTTTTAGCATAGTCACTATCCACTTGCTAATAAACTCCCCTACACCCAGTTGGAACAGAGCTTTCTGAATCGATTCAGTACTAACGTTGTTGAAAGCACCTTCAACATCTAAAAAGGTGGCAAGAGTAAATTGTTTGTAGTGTATTGTCTTTTCGATCGTACGCACAACTTCATGGAGCGCCGTCTCAGTCGATCGCCCCTTAGTGTACGCATGCTGAGAAGGGATGTATCTATTGTATTACAGATGTGCGTATCTAATATGCGTTCCAACGTCTCAAGGAGGAAAGATGACAAGCTGATGGGTCTGAGATCCTTTGCAGATTCATGCCCCTGCATGCCCGGCATGGCTCTAGCCACTTGTAAATTATTACTCAAGCTGGTTGAGATCAGCAAAACCGACCACAGATGGGCCAATAGCACTACGTGCCAGGTTACTGCCCACATTTGACCTGAGTAGGATCAGAAACACTCTAGCAGGTTGGTCTCACAGGGTACAAGTGTAGATGTTACTGCCTCATCGGAAGACACTCCAAAAGGTTCTGTTTCCTCTCAAATAATTTTTGCAGGAGTTTTATGGACGAAGAGGAGGAAGAGACAACTCCTTAACTTGTTTGCATTTGCGCAGCTCTCTCCGTTAGACGAAAGCTTCACTTGAGAGCATATCTATTTGAAAACCGTGGTGACCTCGCAAATATGGATTTCAGATGTTTCATATGGAGCTTTTGCTGGTTTTGCGGGTAGTTTTTGGGGAATTCCTAGATTTTTTTAATATCATAATGGACCTACTTCCGGTCTAATTATGTCTGTGCCTTAGTGCAGGCAGCCCCTCGAACATAACCTAACTTAACCTCGACCCTCGGAGACGTGAAGGACAGTATAAAGTATGGCAGAGGTCAAGTCGGCTTTCTTTGAACATTTATATGGTTCTTTGTGGCAGTACATGGCTTGTAGGGACCTAAATTCTTTCCAGCTATCTTTAGGTTTGGTCCAAACTGGGTTCAACGAATTGCTACCAAATCCTCTTGTTTGTATTTTCTCGCTGGTCGTTTTCCTCGATTGTAGGTCCGACGATTTTCTTCCTGGATCTAGTTTTCGCATTTCATGACCGCTTCTTCTCACTCACTGTTGAACAGTTTCTGTGTCCCTTCCTCGATTAAATTAACCAGTTCTGTGTCCGTGTTGTTTTTTATCCGAGCACCGAACATTAGCTCGAATGGTGTCGTCTTGATGCTGCGCTTCGAAGTAGATTTGACGCATCTCTGGAGTTTGCAGCAATGCGTATACCATTGTTTCGAGTCCCCTGATGACAATTTAGAAAGAAATGAAACAATTATGCGATTAATTCGCTTCACTTAGAATATGTTCAATTTGTTCTGCTTTACAATAGTCCTCGAAAACTCTACTCGTAAAAGCAGATCCCCAACTGAATGTTGGTTTTTGTAACTCCAGTTTAGACATAACTTCTGTCGCAGACATAGTATTTGTTGGATAATTCCATGTAAATTTGGAGAATGCGTCCACGATGCAAAATATTAAACTATATTGCTTCGTCGTTTGATCAAGTGGACCAAGGTGAACGACATGCTATGCGGCCCTCCTGCTTATCACGTTTCCTCTCCAACAGACTGCACGCGATATAATTCTTTCGAGTTTTATGCACTTTATTTTGAAAAGTTTGTAAAATATTGACGTTTGTTTTCTTGGTACAGCCCCAAAGTTGTATACCGTAAGTCCACACCGACTTTTGCACTTGCTTGTATAAAGGCAGTTTGTTCTCAGTACTGAGCTGGGAGTGTTTTCCGAGCAACCAGTTCATTTCTCTATATTTGATTTCGAGTTCTTTACGTTTCATTTTCACGTGCGAATTCCATTTCAGTTTTGCGTCGAGTGTCATTCCAAGGCATTTGACCTCGTTTGCAAAAGGTATTCGGGCCAAGTTTAGGAAAATTGGCAAGACATTAGTTTTCTTATAAGTGAAATTCACGTGAACGAATGTAGATTCGTTGAGGGCGATCCGCCAGTCCCTCGTCCATTATTTATTTATTCAGTGCGTTTTTCAGTTTTGCAGTCGTTTCTTCGATTGTTTTACCTACGGCTAGGATAGCGGTATCATCGGCAAACGTAACCAGGATAGTGCCATATTCTTTCGGTATATCTCGAGTATATAACAGATAGAGAAGTGGCCCAAGAACGCTTCCTTGCGGTACACCGGCCGAAATTTCTTTTAGCTCCTAGTATTCATTTCCATGTCTAACACGGAAGTGTCTATTCCCGAGATATGATTCTAGAATGTCGAATAGGCATACAGGGAGAACTTGTCGTAATTTACAATTCAAACCATCATGCCACACCTTATCAAAGGCTTGCGAGACGTCAAGAAATACGCTTGAACAAATCTTTTTCTCTTCAAGTGCTTTCTCGATTACATTAGTAATTCTATGCACCTGGTCAATCGTCGAATGCTTACTTCTGAACCCAAACTGGTGGTCAGGGATAAGATTATTTCCTTCTATAACCGGTTGGATACGCCTTAGCAATATTCTCTCGAAAATTTTGGATATGACTGGAAGTAGCGAAATTGGTCTATAAGATTTTACCTCATTTGGCGACTTTCCTGGTTTTAAAATCATTATAACTTCCGCAACTTTCCATTGGTTAGGC
Source organism: Pocota personata (assembly GCA_963082735.1). Lineage (NCBI taxonomy): Eukaryota > Metazoa > Arthropoda > Insecta > Diptera > Syrphidae > Pocota > Pocota personata. Next base: position 193,162,271 of record OY720429.1, on the reverse strand, counting down.
ACGTGTTTTAATCTGAGCCCAGCATTTACAATATAAAGAAGCTTAATCAATGATTTTCTAGGTAAAGCTTTGAGAATTTCTCCGGTAATCAAGTCATAACCAGGAGCTTTCTTAGGTTTTAGATTCCCGATCTCATGTTTGAGTTCCCTTAGCGTTGCACTTGTAAGCTAAATCGTCAGATGGTAAATCTGGCCTATTGATATTGTCGTAAGACACTTGACCATCGTACGGTTTAAAGGTGTCTTCTATGTGGACCGCAAAAACGTCCGCTTTTTCTTTATCTTCCCTTGCCCATTCATTGTGATTTAATTTAATTGGCGGCGTGGGGATCTTGGGTCTTTTGGTGCCTTTTATAGCTTTCCAAAGTGAATAATTGAAATCTTTTTTCGCTGTTAAACTTTCAAGATAAGAGCCTATCGCACGATTCTTAAAATCCTTTAAAGTCTTCTTTAACGAATTGCACAGGCGATTCAAGTGTGCTTTATGTTGCGGAGCACGACTCTGTTGCCATTTCTTACGCGCTTTTCTTTTTTCCTTGACCAATTCTTTTATTTCCGTAGGACATCGTAGACCGTATTTATCCAAAGTTTTCCTTGGATTGTGAGTATTATTCCAAGAGGCGAGCTGTACGATCTCAAGGATCAGCTTCAACCTCAAGTTCATAGAGTGTTCATAGAGAGTTTTGTTCCTAAAGCCTTCCCAGTTAGTTGTTCTACCGGTTAATCTCGCTAGCTCTAGGGTATAGACTAGTTTTTCGCTCTATGTCAAAACAGCTGGGGAATGGTCAGACGACAGATCAAAGCTCTCTTCAACTTTAATGTGGTTGGTAGAAATTCCTTTCACGACGAAAAAGTGGATCAGGTCAGGTATTTTCGAAGTATCAGTTGGCCAGTAGGTCGGTTTACCCGTCGAATGGAAATCACAACTGTACTCCATACCTGCCTCATAGAGCGTTTTGTCTTTTTCAGAGCTGTGTCTTGAGCTCCAGAATGTATGTTTCACATTAAAATCGCCGCCAATAATGAAATTAGGTTTCAGCAATTTGAACAAGTTAGTAAAATTATTTTTTTCAAGCGCGGAACGCGGTGGGCAGTAGATAGATGAGATTTTAAGAGTACGCTGACTATTTTTTACTCGAATCGTGCACAGTTGCAAAATTTCAAGCTCGATCTTTAGGTCTTCGGATTGTTCGATGCAGTCTTTAATAAACAATGATGATCCGCCTCTCGCTTTTCTCGAAGGGTGACAAGCGTGGTAATCATTATAGCCTTTTATTTTTAAATGCGATTCGTTTTTTTACGTAAGTTTCAGAAATCAAGCAAATATCGATATCTTTTTCACGCAAGAATATATCCAATTCGTCAAGTTTTTGCAAAAGTCCGTTTGCATTCCAAGTACATATTTTTAACATTCGTTTTTCATTCATATTCTAGTTGGAGTCCGCGTTTTCCCATCGCAAAATGTCCATCGCAGTGAGTTTTCTTCCCTCGTTGTAGACATTAAAAATACGATGAAAATTCGAGTAATTCTCATACTCCATCAAATTCTTGATAAGTCGAATGCTCTCATCGTCCTCCTGGGCTTTCACAATTCTACGAGTAGAATTCACAACTGATGACTGCTACTGCATTTCTGCTCAGGGCGTTTGCGTGTCGCATCCTTGTAGCGTTGCGATGTTCAAGCAGGAAGTGAAATTCTTGAGTTACATAAATGTTGGGAAGTAACGAAGACGTATACTTGAGGCTTTATTCATTCACAGTGACGTGAAAAAGCAATTTTCCAAATCCTTCGTGGAAAAAACTTTAAACGAGTTGAGCTGGTCACTTTGGCCGCCATATAAGCGGTATTGAAAACCGCTCACGAACGACGCACAATCGTTTACTTCTATCCTTTTTATTCGCAAGCACTATCGGCGAAAAATATTCGGAGTTGCTTGGTTGAATGATTTCATGCTCAAGCAAATCCTCAATCTGTACGATGTCCTTTTCTAATGTAGCAAGTCTTTTCAGCCATTGCTCAATAGGAACTTCGATTTTCAAAATGTTTTTAATTTCGGCGTTAGTTGACCTTGACTTCACGGCTGATAATTAGTAACCAGGTTTTAAGCCTCATCTTCGTACAACTTATTGCCTATACAAAGTTCAACGTTCGCATCGCTTAAGTGAAGAGCATAAGCTCACTTTCTAAACCAACCAACCAAAAGAGCGCGTTTTAAAGACTAAAGAGGAAACTACAATGACATTGGTACAGTAGTTCACGTCGTCTATTTTTATAGGAGCATTAGGAGGTTCTGCTGTGGAGGTTCTGAAAAACCGCATGATTTTGTGTTCTCTTCAGACAAACCACGAAAAGTCCGACCATCGTTCAGGCTCCCATCTTAAAGTATTCATCCGAACCCATCACTGACACATCACTTCCTGTGTCAATTCTGGCTTAAATCTCAACACGCCATTCACCGAAACTGTCCTTACTTCCAATCGTCTATTCCCGTTACATTAGGAGCCTTAGCAACTTCCTTATGGTCCTTTCGCGATGGACAATTCGATGCAAGATTACCAAAGCTTTCGCAATTGAAGCATTTTGGCATTAAACTCGCACATTCTGCTTTTATGCCCACAATCGAAGCATCAAATTTTCCCACTCATTGTCACGTCCTTCGTCTTAGGTCTATTGGATTGATCATTAGATATAGACAAGTGCTGTCGTAAAGCACCGCCATATTTGACTCTTCACTTTTGTTTGCTTTCTAGCCACTAGCCCTTTATGCACATCAGTACATAATTGTTATGCCAGTTTCTCTAAGTCAGCCCATTTGATTATCGTTGGTCTCGTTCGCATAGCCAACTTTGCTGTTCCAGTTAACAACCGTTTAGCCAACAATATCTGCCTTATTTCATCCCATTGCATCAAAGCAGATACTTTTTCAAATTTGACGACCTATGCGGCTACGTCACCTTCTCAACAGAAATATGACATTGAGAGCGTCTTCAATTGAACCAAAACTTGTTCCATTAGCAAGCCCTTTTAACTCGTTAAACTCCATTCGAAGCAATGCAAATTCGAATTCAGCACTAGGAACAATAATTTCATCCGCTGCCATCTGCGCATTCAACTCTTGTTGCCCTTCCTGACACTGAGTCCTTGCTTCACTTAACCCAACTTTGTAGTACCTGTCGCCCATTGCCCGATCACATTGCGCCTGCCCTTGTTCCTTATTAGCTCCTTTATTCGACGCCCCTCCACTGCCACTACGTCATTTTGTGGTAATTCAGTATCTCGCTGCACAGATCTCAACATGTTCTTAGAGATCTCAAATTATTTTTCTCGTTTTTTCTAGTCGACTTCCCACTGTACGAGAGCATCAAACATTTCGGAAAAGTCAGCCCCCATGCCGATGTCAATGCTGTGCTATTCATCCGCACAAAGTCTCCGCTATTCGACACTTGTTCGATAAAGGCTCTTGTACACTCGATAATTTATTTTTTTTTTTTTAATTGAAATTGACTCGGATCGAATTTTATTACCGGAAAGATTAATTATGAGTCGCGGTTGAGCCCCATGTATTATATAATAGAATTCCTTGTATAAGACCGTTATAATTCGATTTATTAAGAGCAAAAATGTATCACATTTCAATTTACAAAAAAAAACTCGGTTTGAATTTGTCTTCGTTGATTGCTGGTTCGATTGTAAGATCACACTGGTACATATCTGAAAATTACACCTAAACGAGATATAAGCACCTAACGCGGCAGAGACTGCGGTCGTAATTGCATAAGTGCAAATATGCCCTTGAACCATTTAAAGGCGTGCTCAAAGCGAGGACGCTGTGATAAGAAGAGATAGTTTGCCTGATTAAGCTTTGAGCCATCTTTGACATACTCACTGGGCACTGTGCCATCGGTATAAATGTAGAGCGACATCGAACTCAAAGATTTATTGAGCTGAGATTCATATTTTCATTTGGGCAATACTAAGTTGGAGGTCTTTTCTACTGTGAACTAAGGCACACAACTTATAAGACACCCATTTACCTACGCACTTCCGGCCCTGCACTCTTTTCGACTACACTCATATTGCGATACGGCTCCTTGAGTTGACGCCTTTAACTTATTCTCCATTAGCACTCCTCGTGTACAAAATCTAATATCCGGAAGGTAGTTAGTTAGCACACAGAGGTCTGCTAGACCTTACGGACACAGTAAGATTCTAGATTCATTACCAGGAAAACCGAAAAAAAATTCTGACTAACTACACCGTAACCAAAATGAATTTGCAACATAACTTTACACATTTGATAGATTTTCCGTCCAGAGCAGACTAGAAAAGAACTGAAATCATAAAGAATTTCAAAACATCAATTTATAACGTTCAAAGATGTACTGTGGGGTCCGCCTTCTCGATTTATCCAGTGTCTTCCAGGCGGAATTTTTGGCAATATGTGAAGCATATCGGATAATACGAGTTAGAAACAAGTCTATCCCCATTATTAATATTTTCATTTCCATTGATAGTCAGGCTGCTAGCAAAGGCCCTGATTTGAACAACATCATCTTCCCAGCTGGTGGAACAGTGTAAGTGTCGCTAGATTGTCGGACCAAAATCAGTCTTCTCTGTGTGCCAAGTCATAGCAACATAGAGGGGAACGAACGGGAGGGTTAGCGGGGAAGAAATCCGTAGTCCTCGTTCCGATGGAAACTGTTAAGGCTGAACTATAATAGTAGAATTCTTTCGTACGACCACTTCCGAAACAGTGCGAAAACAAAGGATTTGTATTGTGTGACTGTAATAGCTTTTTGCTTCGATTCGTTAAGTTTTCGTTCACTTTTGCTCAATTACGAAAGAGCGAACGGATTCGCTCTTTCGTAAGTGTACGTATGAAAATTTGACAAGTCATCTAAATACTAACCGCGCCCGACGATGCTTGATTTCGGTGATCGGACGAACACCTTTGCTTCCGAACACATACGCCTATTATGGGGCTACTTGAGCAATTGACAGTACTGAAGGAAACTTAACGTAGAATTATTCGCACTGTTTCGGAAGTGGTCGTACGAAACCATTCTTCTATTATAGTTCAGCCTTTAAGGGTTGGATTTACATAATTACTTCAATATGTGTTGTGCTGCGGAAGAGAAAATATTTCTGTCGCTAGCGGAAATTTGAGGACGATGAAGACCCAACATTTGTATGGGATTTTAATAAACTTATCGGTTATTACCGAGTTTATGGGATGTGCAAAGCAAAGATGATAGCGATAGCGAAACAAAAATAGCAACAATATGAAGTTTTACTGCAAAATATAAAGAAAGTATCTTGATGCACAAAAAGCGGATGTCACTTTATAAAAAGTGCAAGAGCAATATATGCAATACAGTCATCGCACATCTGTCACCACGAAAACTCACAAAAACTGAAAATTCAATCGTCAATCGATTGAACTGTGTAAGGGGTAGCTTCAATCCACACATACACCATGCTAGATGTCAATCAACCGTGTAAGGGCCGCTTTAGTTACAATTCGTCAAAGTCCATTCTCCATCGTTCTCAGCAATTCAAGTGAAATTTTCCATTACTTTCCGGCATAAATCCCGCGATAATTCATAAATAACGAGTCGAATCTCGTCCTTTAGCTCTGGAATTGTTTGGGGGTCATTGGCACTACACTTTCTGCTTCACATAACCCCAAAGAAAAAAATAGCATGATATCGCACGATCTTGGTGTCCAATTTTGGTAGCCGAAATAAGAGATGACGCGGCCGAGAAACTTTGTGCGCAATAACTACATTACTTCTCGCGCTATGTGGCGCGAATTCATTCGTGAATGGCCCGTAGATTTTCATGACCCCAAATGCGACAATTTTGTTCGTTTACGTAACTATTCAGTTGAAAGTGAGCCTTTATCGCTGAAGATGATTTTGTTCGAAAAATCGTCATCAACTTGGTGATTCTCTAACACGCAATCAACGAAGTCACGATGCTGTTCGTGGTTTGCTGGATTCAATTCCTGAGTCGATTGGAACTTGTGACATGCATATATAAATTTTTTGTTAAAATACATTGCATTGAAAAATTATATTGCTGGGAACGATTGCTAATGGATTTTAACGGATTATAACTAACACTGTCATTCACTGTGTCAATATTTTCAGATGACTGGCTACTACGAGGACGCACTAGTCTTTACACATTCAACACTGGTCCGGTTCAATCGAGTTTTTCCATTAATTTCTTAACCGCGGCACGAGATTTACGATTATCTATACCGATATTATTTCGCAATGCGCGTATTGTGTTCTCTCATATATCACTCCATAATTACATATGTCAATGCTTAATATTGACAGATGTCAAATATAAGCTGTTTATCTTTGACAGAACCACAGTAGTGCCAGATTTAAATTGTAACCTCCAATTGAATCACCCTTCATATAACTGAGTGAAAAGTAATTCAGTTTTTCACATTGAATTGAACGCAAAAACATTTTGTGTTCTTTCCTTCTCAAAAATATTTTATTTTCTGAATAAAATATAGTAATTCTACTTTTTTTCAAATAAAATCGTTTGCTTTTAGTACAAATCTTATGTAGTATTCACACTGCAACAATAAATAAATTATAATGGATCACTAATGAATACCGGAAACGGTGGGCAAAGATGAAGTGGAGAAGTGGAGACAATTCAAAATTATTATTAAAATGATGGTAGTCTCTTATCAAGAGGGAAGTTCTGAGCACGTAGAACGCTCATATGGATAGTAGCGATATCTACAGGACATGGACAATTAAAATATCGTCTTCTGGAAGACAACATATATGAGTATGTATGTACTTGTGGAATATGCCTGAAGGATATTGAGATGGTGCTGGTTACATTGATTTAATTTCCAGCACTAGTCAGGAGAAGAAGTGATATAACGGGCTAACCAACCATTAGCTAGGCATCATTAAAGCAAATGCCAGCATTTACACGAGCTATTATCGTCAGACAAGGGCTCTGCAGAAAAACAGAGAATAACCCAGTGCTTTGCGAGCGCTTTAAGCAATTCTTCTCGATTAGTTCAGACAACATCCATGAAGTAAATTAAAGCATACCATAAATCATTCCCTCTCTCTGTCCCTTTACCTTTCAGACTTACGCATGTACATCTATTAAATATTTAATTTGTTTGTAAGTAACACTTCAATTACTTCATTAAAGATGGTGCCATCACTATGGAAATTTTTTCTTCCTTGATAAGTACTGTGAGTCTAACACGTTTCAATTGAGGAAATAAAAGCAAAACAAAATTTGTACAATGACAAAGAATACCAAGTCACTTAAGAATGGTTTACTGAATTGCTTATGAACGGAAATTTTTTGTCAACAATATAAGAGACAACACACTTTAATTGGAAACGCCAGCTTAGAGAATATGCTCGTTGAAAAAAATAACGTGAGTCACAATAGAGCGTGTATAATTTAGGTCTATGTAAAAAATTTGAAAACAATCTTTTAATTGTGTTACTAATAAAATAAACAAAGTAAGGGCACACTTGGACAACAACCGATCAAAGATCATTCTGCAAAACGGTCTATACGTGATAATTCAGTTATTAGCGTAGCATATTACACGCTCTAAAAATAGGCGAAAAGTGTAAATGAAATGAAAAAACTGGTTTGAATCACGGTCTTTGCACGTGGTCAATAGGTGCTGCCATTGAATTTGCTGAAAAGACGTCTGACTTTATTTGCTCTCCCGATTATAACCTGTTATTATTTTTAATTATAGCTTTTATATTTTGTCATGGGGCACGAGTTCTTAGCAGCTACAGCATTCGTGGGCCATCAACCACGCCCACTAGCTTTCAAGGGCCAAACGTAAAAACAAGTTATCGTCGTATCGCTTTAAGATTTTTGAAAAAAAGTTACTTATACATAGGTAGATTTATGGATTTTATGTTTTATTCCACGGAGGTTAACTTATTTATGTGCATATATAAGCGCCGTTGGTTTCTTCGGTTAATTTACGCACACATATTAGACTAATGTTGACTTCATTTAAGTTTTATGGTCTGAATGCAACTTAATGGAACTGCACATTCCCCACTAAACCGAAAAATCAATCTCCAACAAACCTTGGTTCAACAAAAGTTATGAGCAAGCCATTGCTTCCTTTTTTTTAAAGGGGGCTTGCTTGAGGGCGCAATTCAACAATGTATACACTTGTACTGCTTCGGACTTTAAAAAGCTTAAATATGTTTCTAGCTCATAATATAACGCCCAAGAACTAGTGACATACGGACATGACTAGATCGCCATTCGTATTCGCCATTGTTATTACAGCTTCTGAGTAGATAATTTGTAATTTTTGAGTATCATTTTGAGGCATCAATTAAGCGTGAGTAATAAAACCTGACCGTTTTTCCAAAACAACAGCTATTATTCAACCAATACCTAGCCTATATACACGTATATATTGAAGAATGGTCTAGTAAAATCCAAAAGCTAGCGTTTATATTTTGTATTAATTGTATACGGGTATCTACAGCCAAGAGTGATCTAAGAATGTAAGTCGGAATGTTGAAAAACAAGTTCATTAGGGCGCGCTTGAATACTGAACAACTATTTAGGCACATATGTTATCTCCGTCTACCTACTGCGCTATCTGTTTCACGAAAAATCATTCCCTCTTCTATATTTTTCCAAGTTTGTAGGGGGCTATGACCAAATCCATCTAAGAAACGTAAAAACTACGCAGCTTAAATGGTCCACATAGAACTTCCTTAGACTGAGAACAAGGCGATCAAAGAGTTAAATTTCCACTCTAGTCCTAACGAAAGCAAATAATTGGTGGAATCCATAATGAGTGAAGAAGGCTTTGACGAAACTATGAAAAAGCCAGAGAAATATTATTTCTAAGTTGTGTTAAAGATAGATTCCATACTTCTAGAAGGGAGTCCAATGATATCACAATAGCTCTGTATAAACCTGAGTTTGATAAAAAGGACATTCAAAATCTAACCTGAACTAATAGTTTCATTCCTTCACATTGATGAACTGATTCGGTTTGTGATTTTAAGAAAGCCGTTGGTTTTAATTATTCTTCTACATACGAGTTGACCTTTGACCTTTTCCACATCCCATCTATACATTCTACATGACCACGCCCACTTTTTGGGAGTATTTTCCTAAAAACCCATATATTGCTTTCGCAAAACTATTTGTGGTGATGGTTAATTCTTATTGTCTTATTGAACTTTGGTTAGAAACTTTGGCAACCACGCCCACATTCTGCTAAGGAAAAGTTGGGTAAGAGGTGGGTAATAGGATCCGTTCCAGATGGATTGTAACTTGTCCTTTTGACAAGCTTGCCATAGGGAAAAGGAGGACACTACCTAGTCAAAGTTATTCTTGTATTTAGTTCATAAAAATTTTATATTTTTTCAATGCTCCCAACATTTTGAAAGATAGTAGCATAATTGTAGTATGAGCCTAGCAAGAGTAGCAAACTGGTACTATTGTAACAAATTCGGCAGCGCTGCTTCTGAGGCCTGAGATTATAGGGTGTTCAAGTACCTGCAAACATTTAACAAATTATAAAAGAGTTTGTTATTATTTTTATATATATTTCATTTATTTTATTCAAATGTACTCATTTCTATCATATATGGGAGAATGCTAGATAAGCTTTGTGTCTACATATCCAATTATAGGTGCATACATCATTTCATTAATTCAATTGAAAGAGGTATCCCATATTTACTCACAAATTTACGCTGCTTTTAAGCAGCGCGATGAAATAATATTATAAATCGCAATAGTTTTTGTGAACAGTCATTGTGTTGTCATAATGCATTCATTACAATTATTTTCTGATAACAATTCATAGGAAATTGTCATTATAGAATCTCGTCACTTTGGCTTGTTATTGAAAAAAAAAAACATCAAAACAAATAACTTTAGCATTTTATGTATATTACTAAAAAAAATTTACATCCAATTTGTTCCACAATATTGGTATGAATTTTTTGCATTCTTGAGTTTTTTTCCTCTCAAGAACCACTCGTAAACAATTTAAAGACTTGGTTTGGAGTTTTGTGGAGGGAAAATGAAAAATAAATTAATTTCATAAAAATTGTTATTGTTGCTAAAATAAACAGAAGAGAATGTCTTTGGTTTTGTGGACAACACAATGCTGAGTGGTAGAAGTGGGCGATTGTTATCATGCATATGTGTCATTCTAGGAATGGTTGGTTGATCAATTTACTAAACACTTGAGTAGTGTTAAATAAATTATTGACTCGATTTAAGTAATGTTTGTACACACCTGAATACGAATATGGTAACCACTCCTTTGTATATTCAATTGTCGAAGAAAGAGAAATTTAATAATCGTTGAATTGCAAAGGTTTTTTTAACTTTTAGTTTCTCAAGTTTATGCACCCTCGTAACCACCACTAACGTAATAGTATTGTACTCATACTCCGAATAAGAGACGATCGTCATTTAACTATCGAAACCTTGGATTTACTTCTAAAAATCCATTATCTTGACTCAGAAATTACCGATTCTTTGGTTTTATTTGTTTATAGCATCAACTGTTAGTTCCTTAATTACAAAAAATTAAGTGGAAGGGGAGGTTTTTGTAGCTTTTAAGTCCAAGAAAACACATGAACAATTTATATGTGAGGTTCTGGTATTTGGTTTCAAATTGGCAATAATGTACTCGTACCTGTTGGTGTTGTGACCTCACCTAAGGTGGCGCCCACAAGTGAAAGAGACCTCAATCAACTTCGTGTGCAAAACTGGAGACGGCGAGCATAAGATCGAGCTGATTGAAGACCCTTGTTGGTTGAGGCCCAGGTCCACACCGGACTGTAGCGTCATCTAAAGTAAAGGCGTTGTGACACTCAGAGCAAAATATTTTTACTTGGTTCTGCTTGAGTTACGAGGAAAGGGATGCTAGAGTTAAGAAGAAAATCTGAACTTTAACACTAGTTTCAAAAAATTATAGCTTTGGCTATAATATAGTTTCAAGCTGGCTTCAGGAAAAACTATTCAACTGTGGACAATATTCTTACACTTACAAGTATTGTTCGGATATATGTATGAGGAAAAAGGCAAAAAACTGTATGTGTTCTTTGTCGATTTTAAAGCAGCTTTTTATACCATTGACGGGAATGCTTTATTGTACAATACAAGCTCTGTTGTTTGGGTCTGTCGACAAAAAGGTAAGGGTTTTACAAAGACTATGAAGAAAAAAATGACAGCTATATGGGATGAAAGCAATGTGTCTGACTAGTTTAAATCAAACCTTGGAGTCAAGCAAAGTTGCATGCTGTACTGTTTGCTGATTATATTTATTTAGACGTTTAGATTTGTTTCCATTAAGTCGCGAATATAATATTGGAGAAGTGACCGCCGCCAGAATTGATACACATTCGGGCTAGTTCCACAGTATTTTCCATGACTATTCTCAAAACTTCTGACGATAAATTATCTACTTCTTGTCGGATGTTCTGCTTTAGCACCACAAGTCAGTGGCTTGTTCGTGTAGACCCTTGACTTAAAAAAAACCCAACGAAAGAATTCTCGAATGGTCAAATCGGACGATCTTACGGCCCAGTGTAAATCGCCAAAACGAGAGATTGAAAGAACGAGAAATTTGCTAATGCCTATGATTATGAATTATTGTAAAACAAAATTAACCTAAAGTTAGCTAAAGTTACTACTACTACTACTTCTACTGCTACTTGTGGAAATATTTAACTTCCAAGTGGACCTCTTTTAATTTGTTTAAGGATTTGGGTGAATTTATACAAAAAAAAATGTATGTATGTCAAATATTATTTAGATATCGATGTTGAACAAATCATAGTCATATCCAAGAATGAGTAAATTTTCTAAAACCGGGCAAATAAGAGACTTTCCTACAACCACTCCAACTAAAATATGAATTTTGATCAAAATCATTAGAAATCGTTTTATTCTAAAGTGTTTAAGTTTCACCATTGTCCATCGGTAACTCTGAGTATAAGTCTCACCTTAGTTACCAAAATTTATGAAAAAAGTAGTCGACCATCTCATTCGAAAAACCATCCTAAAAAATCACCTCCTATTTCTTATTTTTCTAGCCTTTATTCCAATCAGTTGGGGTCGGCTTCTCCTCCTGTCCTGAGCCTCCAGGATATTGCATGTGAGTTGTCAATTGTTGCAAGCTCTTTTCGATGATTTTCTTGTTCGTCGTGCTTATCCACGTCACTATCTTTATAATATGGCTTTCATTTCTACGCATTACGTGCCCATAACACCTAAGACTTTTTCTCTTAGCTTCTTGGTAACGTGTCTTCCTCGTACGTGCTCAATTTGTATTCTGTCTCGTAACGTAATTCCCGTTGACCATCTAAGCATATTGTTCGTGCTGATTTAATTTTAATTACATTTAAATTTTGATCGGCATTCCGCCCCATAGAGCATTGCTGGCATGACTACCACTTTGTAGATCTTTCCTTTGATTTTAAAATGTATTAAGTGAAGCACACACTGACGGCGAGCAACTGATGCATATGAAGAAGAATGGACGCTAGCGCCATTATTAGATCGAACCGGTATGCGCCCATCCATTATACCGGCACTGTGCTTGTCCGCTTCGCTTTATTCGATCGCTTGTCACGCCTGACACCGATATCCATTTCAGCCATCCAATATTTATTCTGTTTTCAATATTGTGATTCACTACATCATTCTCGCTAATGACAGAACCAACACAATTAAAAGACGAGGTGTCCAGTATTGGTTCACTTCTAATTTTTAAAACATTTCTAGACACGGTGAAGTTAGAATAGCTGTAAAGAAATCACATTTTTTCCTTTTTTAGGACGCTAATGCACAGACCATGCTTCTCTAAAGAATCGTTCCATGCGTTTAGATCTTCCAGTTTCCCAACGTCGCTCCCAATCATCTGCATATACAAGTAAAATATTCCAAAGCAAATGTAACTGAATATCCTCTCTTATAAAATCCATCACTGAATTGAATAGTCAGGGGCGAATTTGCTGAACTTTGATGTACTCTCACATTGATAGGGAATGGCTGGGATGTTCCAGATGCACTTGTTTACTCTGGTTGTGCAGTCGCTATACATATCCTTAATAATACATACTTATCGTACATATTTTTATTTAATCACGTATTCACGTTGAGCTTTCCATACCAATTTCACCCAATCAAATGCTTTTCGAGGCCAATAAATATGACTCAAAGGTCGCCTTTTTGTACTTGAATCTATTCAATTTAGACTCGTACTGCTTGAATCGCATCAGTAGTCATTTTTCCTCCCACGAAGCCATGTTGATTTGGTGATATTTTTGAGATAACTGACAGCTTACTGTGCGCTACTCGACTTTTTGAATGTCCCCTTTATTTTTATAAACTATTATACATAAAAAAAAAACAATTCAGTTATCAAGCGTCTAAGTCAAAAGAAACAATTCAAGGGTCATTGATGACAGATGAAATAAGACTGTTCGTTTTTTCATTTTCATTTTTTAGAGAGCCGTCATTTCTAAAGGAACGATAAAAATGGTAAAAATGGTAATGGGTAGTGTGTTTACTTGTGACACGAACTGTGCAGATTCCAGCCCGAACGGGGAACAGTAAGCAACATCTGTCACTCATAGTGACAGATGCTCGTAATTATTTCTTACCTCGTCATTTTACAATATGGATCGTTTAACTACCGCTCAGCAAAATAACAATTCTGTAATATCTGTATATCGCGATTTAAGGACAGATATGGTCGTCATAATCGCCAAACTGAGCAATCAATTCAAAACACAATCACCAAATTCGAACAAATCGGTAGTGTTTGTGATGTTGTAAGGCCTCTGGATCATCGTAATGCTCGATCAACTGAAAACATAGCCGCTGTGAGTGCCTCAGAGGCCGAAAACGGGGAATTGTACATTTCACGCCGCTCTCAGCAATTAGGTATTTCTTAAAGCTCCGTTCAATGTATTTTGCGCTTGGATTTGCATCGTCATCTCTATAAGGTCAAATGATAATCCTGAGATTGAAGACATTGATGTGAGCAACATGTGGTTTCAACAGGACAGGGCTATGGCCACACAATACAGGGAAATTTGACTCTATTGCACGAAAAGTTCCCTGGCCCTTTAATTTCGAGATTTGACGACATCAACTAGCCACCAAGATCGTGTGATCTGACCCCGTTGGATTTATTTTTCTGGGGTTATGCCAACGATCTTGTCTATGCTTAAAAACTAACATCCGTGAAGTTATGGCCTCAAAATAGCCAGAAATCTCCCGTGGCGGCCACACTTACTTCTTCTTTTCATAATGAAATTTCCAAATCTCGGAACACTCAGACTAAATTTTCGGTCCATTGTACTACCAGGCAAAACTCCTTTTTTGTATGGTGGTTGGAGAAACTTGGATTTTATTTATTATGGTTGCTGTTTCCCATCCAGTCTCGAACCTGCACAGTTCGGGTCACAAGCGAACATATTACCCACTACCCCCCGGCCACCCTTATATTTTATATGCAATGGCATAGTCAAGAATTTAAAACAGTAAACAAATTTCATTGAAATCTTTAATACTCTTTTATTTTATGTAAATTTAAAATCATAAGGCACAAAATGAATAGCCCTGTACAATGAACCAAAAATCCAGTTTGAGTGCTAAGAATTTTTTTTTAAGACTTCCCCTTTCCTGCTTAGGTCTATTGTAACTCGAAGTTATGCTGTTGACCCTGTTATAATAAATAGAGATAACCATGAATCTAAGGTAACTGGTACAATGGAAGTGCCCTAAAGACAATCTGGGGATGGTGCCGAGGCTATTTCTTGCTATTCAGAGGATATTTCCTCGATTTTTTTAAGGCCTTTTTGCAAAGGAAATTGTTCAAATTGGTCAATTTATCGTAAAAGAAAAAAAAATCTGGCAAATTGCATAAAATTAAGTGTATTTTTAAAGATGTTAATCCGATTGACACCAAACAATAGTGATCCAGTCACAATTAACAAAAATATCTTGCTAATCGAATTCTTAGTATTATAATTAATAAAATCTGCATATGCATTATATTTTTAGACACCCGCTGTCGTGAACGAAGGAAAAACATTCGAAACCGCTAATCCGATTGTCACCAAAATCAACATATCTCGATCTTAATTTTAAGTTAATATTCAGCAAGTCATGTCAATTTTCAGAAATCGCTAGAGAATTCTCTCAAATTCAAGAAAAGTACCCGTAAGCTTTTCGTATGAAATCTTGAGAAACGTCAATTTAAGGTGGTTGTCAATGCAAAACGTTTGTTTTTTCCAAACAAACAAATAACAGATTCCACAAATCATATCAATCCACTTTGTTAAGCCTTTTTAATTCAAAATCTATTCCATAAATTTATTTTTTTTCTTTTTGAATCTATTTCACTGTCAAACCTATCAGCTGTTACTCATTTGACAGTTTTCATATTTTTTCTAAGAACAAATTCTTATGGAAGAAAATTACGGAAAAATGAACGAAGAAAAAAATAATATCTCTCTCAATTTCGTTAAGTCTCTCAGTATGCTATCCGTACAATTTGCTTATATATATTACGTTTGCATATAAACCTTTTTTTTAAAAAACTTTTTCACTTTAGACTATGCCTTTTTAAGTTTAACCCATTGATGGAGAGATAGGAAAGGGTATAGAGAAGAATTCTAGATTAGAGAAAGAATAGATTTTGGCGGATAAAAAACGTGGTGCTAGCCGCGTAAGATTCCGCCACAACTAACCTGGAGAAACAAACAATATTCTCAGCCTCCCATTTTGCGACAGACGCTGCGAAAGGGATCATGGCTTAATGATAATTTGAAGGCAACATCTGCACGGCTTGTCGATGTTGGACCGAGGTATAAGTGGTTTTTCTTAGGAAATCGTAGAGCCAGACTGCAAATTCCTACACACCTATCCAAAATCCGCTGCTTGTTCGAAACTGTTTATTTGTAAGTAGATACTTAGAGCCTTTTCAGACACACAGGTTTCCGCCGGCCATCGAAAAACCTATCGGCGAATTCTTCATACTGGAACATGTAATCAAATGGGGGCTTTCAAATGGCCAGTTCATGGACGATCGTCCTGTGTCTACGCAGTTCACTTGGCCATTTATATACGACAATTGTGGGGTGTATGAGGCAATGTGTGTAGGAAATATTGATAAGGACACGACTAAGTAACTTCGCCGGCAAAAAATCGATGTGTGCGAAAGGGAATACTAGTCAGTTTTTTGCCAGCGGAATCCTGTGTATTTTCCTCAGCAGATGGAAGTAAAAATGGAGTCAGTGCATGGAATAATATCGAATTGATAATGTGGAATGCCTTAGTAAGTACACAAATATTACCAGAAAGTTAACTATTCCCATTGAAACTAATAAACGATTTAAAAATGTGTACACAAGATCTTAAACTCAGTGTTAAGTGTCAAACACTTAATCAAATGTAAAAAAAACAGTATAAAATCTGTTTAAAAACATTTACGCAGATGCCCTTGTATTTTTGGTTTTCCATTCTGAATAAAAAACATTTGCATTTGCACTCAAAACCAACAAAGCGTGTACATGTTTCGACCAAATGCTTTTTGTAGAGTGCTCATTGGGAAGTGACGTCTTTGATAATACACTGGCGATCACTAGGATGAGACCATACATTTTGCAATCGATTTTCACTCTTTATACCTATTGGAAATGTTGTACCCGGAAACTTTTACTACCTGTGAACAAGTACATATTTTCCCAACAGGAATTAAAGGGTAAATAAGAAACTACCGTTGAAATTTCCCAAGATCAAACAATGAACTACTTGAAAAGTGTATAAAAAGATGAGCCACTAGGATGAGGCCATTGCGAATATTTCGTTGCAGGAGTTTACATCGTTTTTTTTCATAGTTTTGTTAATAATATTTAAAAAAGCGTTGAAAAGGACTGTTTTTATTTAGTTTAAAAAAAATGGGTTCCGGAAAGACTTTGACAGCGACAGAAAGACGAAAAATAGATGCTTTCAAGGAGTTAGGACTCTCAGGCCGAGAAATTGCAAGGAGGCTTAATAGAAGTAAGACTGTTGTAAACAGTTATCTTGCGGATCCACAACACTATAGGAAAATTCAAAAAGGACGCACGGCAGAAGCAACCACATTGCGAGAAAAGCGATTAATTCTACGGCTTGCCTCAAATTCTACTCTACCAGCGACTAAAATAAGGGCCAACAGCGAAGTATCAGCCAGCAAAGCAACGGTCCGAAGGATAATACGAAAAAGTGGTACTTTACAGAGAAGAAAACTTAAAAAGAAACCTGTTTTGAGGCAAGTACACAAGGAGCATCGAATGAATTTTGCAGGAGAACATGTCGCTTGGAGCAGTGAATGGAAACGCGTTGTCTTTTCGGATGAAAAAAAGTTTAACCTTGACGGCCCCGATGGTTACAACTTTTATTTCCATGATCTAAAAAATAAGGAGCTTATTTTGCAAGACATCACAGCCGTACATCAGGTGTAATGGTGTGGGGAGCTATTACAATCGAGTTGGAGTTTTTGTCCACAACAATGAACGGAAACAACTACAAATGTTTGCTGGAACGGTCATTTCCAAAAGTGAAAAACATTTTCGGACCCCTGCCTTGGATATTCCAACAAGACAATGCCCCCATCCACACTTCCAGGGTTGTTAGAAGTTGGATTCAATCAGAAAACGTGGAACTTTTGCCACGGCCGCCCTATTCACCGGACTTAAACATAATCGAAAATGTTTGGGCATGGTTATCTCGTAAAGTGTATGAAGGCGGCAGACAATTTGAAGACAAGTACACTTTAATCGAAGTTATTCGTGATGCCTGGGCCCAAATTTCTCTTGATTATTTAAAAAAAAAAAACTGTATGATTCTATTCCAAACCGTCTTATAGAGGTCATATCGAAAAATGGCGGGCGTACTCAAAATTAAAATAGAAAAACGTAATAAATAAATGATTTAAAACCATAAAATGTAAACATTTTCTTATTTTTACTTGTTCACAGATAGTAAAAGTTTCCGGGTACAACATTTCCAACAGGTATAAAGAGTGAAAATCGATTGCAAAATGTATGGCCTCATCCTAGTGATCGCGAATGTACATAAAACAAGAAACTTTTGATTCTTGAAATGAAAAACAAGTGTGAAAAATATGCCATCATTGTGGACGACATGGGAAAAAAATGCAGTCCATAAAAAATCTGATTTAATGGATGTTTGCGAATGAATGTTCTCCGATATGTCTGTCTACAATAGATGCTTTTGTTTTTGTGTATTAAAAAAACGTATGTAGGTATGGCTTTAGACGAATGTTTATTATCAATACATGTTATGAGAAGAAGTGTCTGTCTGTCTGTATAGACGCGCCAATCCCAACAACCGCTGAACAGATTTTGACACTGTTTTCGCTATTCTGCTGCATATTACTTGAGTTAGGTTTACATATGTACATATGTATATAAAAATTTACCCTACATATTTAGGAGGCCAAGGAGTAAATATAAACGTGCAGCAAGTCACAACAAAATTGCTGTTGATAAGCGAAAAACTACAGAAGATACATAAATATTAGTCAAGCACGACTCGGTTCGCCCATGCAGGGTTCCGTAAAAATATTTTAAAATAAAACTGTAACTTATATTTTATTGAAATTTTAGTTTGAGGGTTTTCTTAGGAAGCTTGGATACTTTGTTCTCCTTCAGAACGCGTTTTGAAACAAACTATCCGTTGCTTACAT
Source organism: Pocota personata (assembly GCA_963082735.1). Taxonomy (NCBI): domain Eukaryota; kingdom Metazoa; phylum Arthropoda; class Insecta; order Diptera; family Syrphidae; genus Pocota; species Pocota personata. The sequence continues at coordinate 193,143,484 of OY720429.1, read as the reverse complement.
AAGAAATATGATATCTCGCAAATTAATAAGAACGCCGAAATCAGACTTGTTTTGTCGTATAGATTCGGAAATTGGTCTATTATCATGAGTTTTTTCAAGTAATTTGGTCACGTATACTAATTTTTCGCGGAGATTTCTGCACTGTGAACGCAAATTGAATATTAATTCAAACAAAATATTTGTAGATTCTACTCAAAGAGCTCTTTTCAGCGATATATCACATGTCTACATACGAATAAAACATTTTGCGACATTTGCTTGTACTAGAGTTACCTTGAAAATAAGATTTTATAAGAAAAAAAACAAAAATACCGGCATTTGTTATTTTATTTAGCATGACTTTGGGTTAGCATGACTTAACACAAGTGTATGTAACTTTTATAAAGGGTTGATCATCTGTTGATTTCTTTTTAAAATTGCTATAAAAAAAATTCATTTAATTATTAATTTTCAAAGTTTTTGCTATTGAAGATAAATTATTATTTATTATGGAAAACAATTTTATTTAAATTTCTGCCGCGGCTGGCTTGGCATTAGCCCACGGAAGCCAAGCAACATCACCAAAACGGCTGATTATAAGATTTTTGAACTTAGTGCACAAAAAATCGATTGTTGGACGGCTTGTATGGCACGTAGCATCATCTTGTTGGAACCAGAGATCGTCCAACTTTATTTCCTCAGTTTCTTCAAAAAAAAAAAAATTATTATCATGCCAATGTAGCGCTCTCCGTTGACCGTGTCGTTATTGCGAGTGCGGCTAATGTTCATTTGCTGACATCTGTGACGAGTTGAGATTCTCGGGTTCAGGGGCACACTTTTGGCAACAGCAGCAATATTTTCGGTTGAGCGCACAGGATAATCACGAGGATAAGTTGTATTATCAATTAGCATGCCTATGTTACGAACTTTCTTCACAATCTTGTGTATAACAGACACGGTTGCTGCATTATTTCGACTCACTTTTTTTTCTAAATTAGTACTGTTTCGGCATCACAGCACTATCTTTGGAAATAAGTTTTCAATATTCCCAATGTTTTTCAAGCGTAAATTGATTCATTTCGTACAGCGGAGATATGATTTCTTTTGAGCGCGGAGGAGCTGTCAGTATCAAAATAACGTGCAATTTAAAAAGAACCAGCAGATCGCTCACCCTTCAGTTTAATAGTTAGATGGTGGCAACGGGCGGACAGACAAAGGGAGCAATAGGGTGGCCTGCATACGAAACCCTGAAAAGTGAATCGATCTATATAACATCTTAGATGAATATTTTTGTAATGTAAGAGAGATCCCTTGAGTTATAATTGTTGACAGCCACGCTCACATTTTTCAGAAAAAATCTCTTGAAATCTAGGAAAACACCTCCGAGAATCAAGATATCAAAAATTTCAGAACGCCACGCCCACTCTGGATCGAAATATGAGGAATAACAGACGTCCAAAAAAATGTCTGATCTTAATTCGGCCCTGGACTCAACACATGGGATCTCGAAATCAGCCACTCATATGCGCAAACGATTTCAACATGACATAGGCAATACACAAGATCCAACTAAATCTTAAGGGCCCACCACGAGTTTCTAAGCAACACTTGTGCTACCGGCACCGTCCTAATGAATATGAATGAAGAATTTATTAGAGGTAGTTGTGATAATACAGAAATCAGAAAACAGAGTTCAATGGCGAAATTTAATAGAAACGGTTTGCTTCCTAAATGGAAATTATGCCGAGTGGTGTTAAATTAAAATACTGATCGTCACTTAAGGAAGTATTACCGTAAATTCACAAGGATCAATCGGTCGTTTATGGAAATAACCACCGATTTAGTCACACGGATTAAAATAACATCTTATTAGCAGTTTACAGAGAGACAGTTCAGTTCAGAGACAGTTCAAGAGACGCCACAAGGTCTAAACATCGGCCTGAGCATATGCGTATGGTTGTCGATTTTTTTTTAATAATAATAATAATAAAAGAAATACGACAAATATTTTAAGTATCCACTTAAGATTGTCTTACCTGATTTAAACTCAAACAATCCATTAACACAAGTTCCTAAGAGAATATTTATCACAAGCACTGCACTTAACATCATTTTACCACAATCTCTTGTCATATTTTATTAAATTACTTGTAAATTGAATTAATTTGTTAAGAAGCCAACAATCTTGACCAAATCTAACAAAGATCACAGTTCAATTGGAAAGCAGTTCTCCAAACATAAAGATTCAACTGAAAACGATCTTCCACTTCACTTATGTATACAATCTGTGACACTATTTGATCACCGATTACGACAACTGCCCGGCAAGTACTGGTCAATAAAAAGTAGCCGTTGAAAGAATCTCCACTCAGTATACAATAAAAAATATTCCACTATACCTCCACTGATGATGCCTCCTATTATACAGCTGAGATTACTTGTTTTTCTTTATACATCTCACGGATTGACTAAGTTAAGTGCGTAGGTACAGCACACGATTTTTACATGAGTCGCTAGATAACAACGGAGCTGTGTACTGTGCGTTCGCTAGTAAAGATCTCCAAGTTGAGTTGTAATGTACTGATAGCTGATGACCAGACCAAGTGGGTGATCTTTCACTGCTATCGAATGAAAATTAAAAAAAAAAAAACAAAACAAAAAAAAAACAAAGAAGACGAAAAAAAACATTGATGATAATTTTTGCATTCGCGAGCCATATAAGTATCTGCAAAACCATGTGTAGATACTTCATATTTTTCTTAGGTATTCCCAAGCAACTACTGCGAAAAAAAGTCGGGCAATCGTTGAAGTTGACCATTGGGGTCGGAATAATTGTCGTGACGTGAAGCAAACGTGGTTTGCATTAGTAATGAAGAACAAAAACAATTTGAAGCTGATAACGAATAATCGCGCATTCGAAAATATTTATATTCATTGTGTGTTGCAGTGTAGGAACGAAATTTAGCTTCTTGTTTAATGTGCTGACTGTAAATTGTTTTCATGTGCTTACATATACATATTTGATAATTTATACACGTTCCATGGAAATATGTACATATACCTAATGCTCTATAAAAGTTCTAAGAAATATTTCTAATTAAATTGGTTTATGTGTAAACAAAATATAATTGCTGTTTTTTTTTTCCGATGGTAAAACTATTTCGAGTTAAGGTTGCCACTTGTCCACTTTAGAAAAGTCAGTATTACAGTCACTGTTATATATTCTATCATTCACGCCACGATGACAGAATACTATCTTAATTTTTCGCAGAAAGAAGTTGAAGAACGTTCGCTGCTGAGGGCTAATGACCAATGGGTGTGGCAAATGATCTGTACCCACATTTTTCTTTCCTTAACGACGTTCGTATGGAAAGATTATTTAGTATACTCTAGGCCTATAGAAACAGTACAACTTACCTGCAAAAAAGTAATTCGTCGCAGTGTGTGTAGCACAAGTTGATCGACCTAAAAAGTCTGTAGGCTGATCTAAGAGCTCTTTCGGATCTAAGAGCTCTTTTCACACTAAGAGCTCTTTCATGGATATAAGAGATCTTTATCTCAGTCTTGTCTTCATCAATGTTTCCATTGCTTCACATAACCCACAATTGTCACACATAAGCAAATTTAATGATTTTTTTTTTTTTTGTAACAAAGGTGAAAATCTCGAAAGACACTAAGTGGTTCTCGGTTACCAACTAGTGTAGGAATCTAACAGCACTAAAAACAACTCCTTAATCAGGACGAATCTATGAAATATCGACAAATGATTCGTCTTTTTTATTTATTTCTAAGGAAAGTTTAAAGTTTCATATGCTTTCCCATAGGTTTTAGACCATTACCTCATGAGGCTTGGTTCTTCCCAATCTCCGGATATTGTCTCGTACATTTAAGACGGTTCTATCTTTGTTTTGGAATGTCTGTATAGTTTTGATATTTGTTTTCTTTGTACAACCCTATAATTGGATGCTGTACGTCCAAACATACTTCGATACTTGCTTATACGAGTGTTGTATGATTTTATTCAGAGTAAACATATCTGAGTTTCTTCCCTGTAACCAGTACATTTTTCTATATTTCAAGTTTAGTTCTTATCTTTTATTTTTGATGTGCTCTTTCTATTTTAACTTCGCATGGGGTATATCTTGGTTATTAATAAATATCGCAAGATTGTTTATCTTTTTATTTGTGAAATTTATGTGAGTTGATTTTGACTCATTGCATCCTATCTCTTACTCCATTGGTCCTAGGACAGTTCCTTGTGGAACACCTGCTTTAATTTTCTTTAATTCCGAACATTATTCAATAATTCGTAATATTGTTTAGGTAAATCCCTATACAGTTTGTACTCGAGGTCCTTATGCCAAACCTTGTCAAAGGCTTGAGCAACATCTAAAAATAGTGCCGAACAAATTTGTTCTTCTTCCAGTGCTTTTTTCACTATTTATCTATCGATCGTCGAATGTTTTTTTTCTAAATCTGAACTGATGATTCGGGATTAGACTTTTTTCACACTGTTTTTCGAAAACTTTTGTCATAATTGGTATAAGCGATATTGCTCTATAAGATGTCACTTCTGTTAGTGACTTTCCTTCAGCAATTTCCCAATGATGTGGGACATATCGGAGCTTCAGGCATGCATTTATTATAAAATGGAGTTTTATTTAAGGCTATTTATAGTATTTCTTTGAAAACCTGGGCAGTTATTAGATCGTACCCTGGTGCTTTTTTATTTGATAACTTGTGTTAACACATGCTTCTTACTTCTCTGAGCGTGACAAGGGGAATTTAATATTCTTCCTTTTATCAACAAACTCTAGATTTTCCGTAGCTGAACGTTCCATTTTATGTGTGGTGCTTTAAAGGGCGGATTTTGTAACTGGGGTCTTTTTAGATACTTAGCTGCTTTCTACGAGCAGTAGTCGGTGGACGCATTCTTTGTTAAACTTGGATGGAGTCTACTAAGCGAATCATTATTGAATTGGATTGTTTTAGTGAAAAAATAAAAAACTAAATGCACAAACTTGTATATTGCTTATCTGCACAAACTCAGATTAAAAAAAAAATCGCTAAATTGTTAATTTCTTAAACCCGTTAAAATTCGAAAGAAAACAATTTCAAAATTTTCCAAAACTTTGTATGCCTTTACGAGTACCTTGCATATGTCAAATATTGTTCAAAAATTTCAATTTCAACTGAAATCGAATGAACCATAGCCGAGATTTTTTTTTTTTACAAAAAAACTGGTACGCTATCTACTATTAGCATTTATTCACCATAACTTAAATATAAAATTGGAATGAAATCGTTTGAGCCCTTTTCGAGAAAATCTTTTTTTTTTCAAAGTCGGTGACTAGTAAAGTACCGTTAATTTTGGAGTTAGGTCGACAATTCCCACAGATAAGCAAACACAATTGAAACTTTTTTAAGTTTCTCTATTTACAGTAATGTTAAGTTTGATCCAAATCTCGAGATCGGACATTTTCAGGAAATCAATCCTTGTGTGGCTGTTTACATTGAGGCAGCAATGGAAGACTTTCGAAAAGTGAAAGGTAGATAGTAGTGAGTAAGAAAGAGAATGGAAAAATCCACCGAAAATACATTTGAAGACTGTCGGAAAGTGAAATGTAAACAGTAGCGAGTAAGAAAGAGAATGGAAAAATCCACCGAAAGTATGATACATTCGAAAAATGAAATCCTTTAAAGCATAAATGATCCGTGTTCCGTTTTTTAATAATTTTCTCAGGGTTTGTTCTTCTTCAAAGCTTAAAAAAAAAGAATTGGGCATGAAAGATGTGTAGACACAATAGTCATTTTGATGGCTTTCATTCCTGTACCAATGTCACTATAGGTGCAAGTAAAAAATAAAGTGAATGACTGGACCGCACTTATGTCGCTCATTTATTATTCACATTTGCAATTTAAGCAATTCAGTTAAAAGGTGTTGTTGTTTGAAAACCGTTTAAAAGCAAAAAAAATATTATTATAAAATTGTATTGAATTGAGAAATTTTTTTTTAATGAACTTCAATCATTTTAAAAAGTGGCAACCCTGCTTTGATTGGAAAGTCAGAGCAGGGTTTATCACCTCAGACCAGAGTAAAATTTATTCCGCTTCAATTCCTAAAAATAAACCTTTGAAAATTTTAAAGCACACTTTTGAAACTTTATTTTGTAGAGAATTGCTTTTTTGTTTATAAAACACGGGGCATGATTCAATCTCCTCCCGTAGATTGAGACTTTGTTATTACATATTTTATTCCGCATTTAAAATTAACGTTCGGAATGTTAATACAGATTAGATTCAGATTAGATTTATTTCAATTCATTATAATTATTAGTACGATTGAAAATAATTTCACAATTTGTTTGTAGCATGACAAAACCCGTCTGCCAAGAAGACAATATTTCTAATTAGGGTTATTGTATAAAAATTATTTTAATTTATTTTATTTCGATTTATTTTAATTTAAAAATATATATGACTTAAAAGGCTGCTTCCATAATTTGACTGCGATCATGCAAGGCAACTTTAATGTATTTGTATAAGGATATCAAGACCCTGCCATTCAATAGATGCTGTACTTCATTCGCTGAGATCGGGCTTTGTCATAAGCGTATCCTCCTTAGCTCACTTAGTCTTGGGCAAACCCCTATGAAATGGGTAATGTTTTCTCGTGCTGATATGTTACAAAGATTGCGTTGGATTGGCAAATCCATTCGATGAGGTGTAAAATACACACATACACATCGAGGTCATGGTCATATTTTTCATCAAAATAGCTCAATCCACTGAGGTCGTAATTTAGCTGCGGATAAAGTTCTTAATAAATTGATGCTCATGCTTCATCCATGTAAGTGTAACAAATTTTCCCACCCAGCTGTCTTAAGCCATAGAGTTCGGTTGTCATAATTCAGGCATCGTGTACTTCAAAGTTAAACGGACAATCCGTCCCGTCAGTTAATTCTTTCCACTTTTCGAAAGAGGACATTTTTTTCTATTGAGCGCATGTATTGCCACGATTCTCGGTAGTCGGTAGACCCTTAAAATGCAATCGAAATGCATTTTAAGAGTGGTTAGGTATAAAGGTGGTAGTTCGATCTCTACATTTGACGTATAAGTTCGTTGTGGTCATTGGCAAGCGCTACGCTTCGTTTGACAAAGAACGCAGGAGCTGTTCAACGGAGTCGTTTTGGCTGTATCCCCTGCCTGTGAAGTATTTTGCCAATAACAAAAACAACAAATTTGGATTCATGTGACGAATTAGCTGAAACACACGATTTCTTATATCTGGAAGAAGTAACTATGCAAAGAAGCATCCTCGATGAACCAACGAGTTCTAATAAATACGTACTTGTCTTGTGCTCAAGCAGTTATGAAATTTCTTATGTGTATGAAGAGCACCTATGAAAATGTTTCCCAGTTTAACAAAATATAAAGGGTTATTCATTTTGAGGTTAATATCTGTCAAATCCATCTGTCATCCATATTGAGAGGTAGTTAGTTTTGCTATTTTACAATATGAATCGTTTAACACATTAAAATTGTTGCACATTATTACAAAAATAACAGGTAATCAGGCGTACCTCATGATACGACCGTAATGTGTTTCTAAAAACTTGGTCGTATTCCGAACGGTCGTGAGTACGATTTTCCATACATTTCGTCTAATTGGTTCCTAAATCTCAAAAGTTCTAAGAAAAATTCAAAAAAACCAACAAAAGTTCTTCATTCCTTAAATAATAAGGTCAACGACATACCATTTGATTGATAAGGTTATTTACTTTATAAACTTTATGAAAAAAGTCATCCATTTTGGACTGGAGGATATAGTTTCATTTCTCCTTTCGTTAAATGCTGTAGTATGTTACATCTTTCAGATTAGCATCGCATACCTTCTACTTCTATCCGCTTTGTTGTATTCTGGTTTAATGAGATCAATAAGTTAAGATTTTTAAAATTTAAGTCCGTAGAAGAACTTCTGTGACTCCATCGTTGTCATTGTTATTGGTTTCTACAATTGCTTCGTTTAACTCCTCATTAGTAAGGTGTTCTTCATGTTGTGCAATGAGTTGATCTACGTCTGCGGCGTCTAGTTGAAAGTTCAGTTGTCCACTTAACTACATAAAATCGTTATTGGCATCTTCCAGAGACTCATTATCAGTCAGTTCCTCTATTATAAGCTGTAGAGAAAGCTCCGCCCAAAATTCTCCGACAATATCTGTTGCATGCCATATATTGAAATTTGTGCAGAACTCCTTGAGTGTTGTTGGCCCAGCTTCGCTATCAGTGATGGCGACAGCGTGTGTTATTAATCTGCCAGTGTAATAGCGCTTAAAAGCCGCAGTGACAGTTTGATCCACCGGTTGTAGTAACGAGGTCGTATTTGGGGGAACAAAAATCACTTTAAGCTCAGAATACATGTCGCCAACCGATCGCGGATGACCAGGAACGTTATCCAAGACCAAGACGCATTACTTTTCTTCTATAGATATAAAAGTTCGGGCGGGCATCTTTTCCAAATTAAACCCGTCTCATCGACGTTAAATATTTGTTTTGGAATATAACGACCTTCTTCAATCAATTTTGCAAATTCATCAGGAACTCTAGAAGCGGATCCTGTATCTGGACTCGCAGCTTTGCCAGAGAGTTTTAAACTGTGCATGCTCTCCTTCTGCGTTCTCCCCATACCGTTCTTTTAAATCTTCAAAAATGCTCTTAGCTTTAAACGAATAGATTGTCAGACTTACCGGAATATTTGTTTGAACTTGATTATCCACCCAAATAACAAGACATTTCTCCATACTCGTATCTTCAATAATTTTTCCGCGTTTCGAATGGATCATGATCGATTGCATACACCCAGCACTTTTCACGTGGTACATAATCTTTTGTCTATTTTTTGCTATTGTTGAGACAGTGGATCTTGATAAATTCAGTGTCCGCGCACCTGCTTTTCACTCCTGTCTATGCTCTGTAAAATGTCTAATTTCACATCAAATGTGTGCGTTTTATGAACTCACGGAATAGATATTAAACTTTTACCACTTACTAATTAGCAGTCACTACTGGATAGGCACGTACAAATGTATCCTCAACAAAAATCTGCATACACTACTGAACTAAATACAATATTGAAAAATCTTATCTGTGGAAATGGAGGAGATAATGTACATATGTAACTAACCAAAGGTAGATAAAATAACGGTTGTGCAGGACAAAATTCATAACCATGTGTTCGTCACCTATGAATAACGCCAGATACGGCAATTTATTTTATTTTTTTATACATAATTTTGGTCGTATCTCAGGGGTCTTCAATCGTTCACGGGATATATGTAGGTGCATAAAAATGTTGGTCGTATGTGCAGATTGTTTTATCTTGGGGTGGTAGTAATTTGAGGTATTCCTGTATATGTAGATTATGGTTGTCATAATCGCCTAACTGAGCAAACAATTCGAAACACAATCACCAAATTCGAATAAATCGGTAGTGTTTGTGATGTCGTAAGGCCTGTGCATCATTGTGATGATCGATCAACTGCAAACATAGCATGGCCGAAAATCCAAAATTGCTAATTCCACGGCGATCTCAGTAATTGGACATTTTCTACAGCTTCGTTTGGCGTATTTTGCGCTTGGATTTACATCTTTATCCCAAAAGATAGCCAACTTTTTCGAGCGACGTGTGGTCGTGCGGTTCCAACAGGACGCGACTACATGCCACACAAGTTTGATTTAGCGACATCAATTAGCCACCAAGATCGTGTGATCTAACCCCTTCGGATTTATTTTTGTTGGGCTATGGTAAATATCGTGTCTATGCGCACAATCTCCAAACTTTAGAGCACTTAAAAACCAACATCCGTGAAGTTATGGCCGCAATACAGCCAGAAATGTGCCGAAAAGTCATCGAAAATTAACTCACAAGAATCAAAGTTTTCGAAAACTCCGGTAAGGACCATTTAACCGATGTTGTATTTCATACATAATAGTCAAAAATTGAAAACAGTAACAAAATTCCATTGAAATCTTTAATACTTTTTATTTTATTTAAATTTGGAATCCTAAAGCACAAAATGAATAACCATGTACAATGGAACTCATGGAAAGAAATGTGGGGTGCAAGAAGTTACTCTATCATATATGTGAATGTTCCCAGCCGTAGTACGTCCAATTCTTGAATCAGTAGCCTGGTGGACCTCGCTGAATAAAGTTTACAACATTAATGAATTAAAAAAGGATTCAGAGAGCAGCAGCTACGGGCACCACACTGGGTCTTTCACTTCATAGTCATAGTGATATAGAGGGAAAAGATCGAGCTGACGAATTAGCCAGGCAAGCATCAAACCTTCACAGTTCATTCGCATAAAAAGTGCGAAGCTACTAAAGCGACAATTATTTTCAGACTACCTATCAAAGGCAAACTTGGTGGAATAAATTAAATAGGAAGATATGAGCAATCTGTAACTGAGTACGATGGAACTCATTAAAAAGATTCGTATGAATTCGCCTGTATTTTGGCGATGCCATATCGAGAACAGTGTGACCAGAAACTTTATTCTAAAATATTTCACCCAGCAGTTTTGATTTTTCACTTTTATACTCCAGTTTTACAATTCACTTTAAAATAGTTATAAATCTGCAAAAAGAAAAAAGGTTGTAATTATGAACTTGCTCTCGGTTCGTGGCATGGCGACTTTTAAAACAGTAAACAACCGTTCATATATGTATATAATACGTAATATAATTTCTAGCTACTGGATGGGCACGTATAAACTTATCACTTACAGCAATGTAGGACTCCACCTTCCTTTAGTACATAGCGCGCATTAGCAATGTATGCAAATAACTACAAGGGACCCGAAGTACAATTGATTTCAGCAGTTAGCCTTTCCCTGGTCAGAAACCATCGTCGCTCCTAAGCGAATGATGAAGTACAATACATCATTACATAAAATTGTACCATTTGCTCAAATTTTTGAAGAAAAAAATTGTACGTAAAAAAATTATCAAATAAGTAATTTATGATCTAACTCCAACTAAAAATCTTGCGTAAAATATAGTCGACCAATAAGTATTGTATTAGCGAAAAAAATATGATGATTAACTGCACCCGTTCAAATATGTAAAACCATTGCAAACTTTTAAAGATATTGTAGCATAATAATAACTACGCTCCTACGACTATGCAGCAAATTCCGAAGTGACTTTTCATTCTGGCAGAATTTTGGTTCGAACTGTCCTTTCATTCGAGGTTCGTGTCTGGGACGAAGTCTCCACAGCTCATGTCAACGAAAGAGACGAATAATATCAGGGATAAAAGGGAATTATAACTGCAAGAATTATTACATCAGAATTTCTCTTGTTCCAGTGGTCGAAGAATTTGCTAGAAGTTTCTGGCTATCAGAAACTTCTGCTATATAAGGACAGATGGCGATTGAGAAAGGAGCAGTAGTTTCTAAACTGTGGCGAAGAGATTAGAAAAGTGATAATGGGCGAAGTTGTAATTTTGTGATAAATTGAAAGTTGAGATTTAACAAGAAGAAGTAATTAGTTTGGATTTGTGAATTAAGTAATCGAAAGGAGATAAAGTGATGTGAGAGGACAGAGACCTTGTAAGAAAAGAATTGCGAAGAATAGTATAGTGTGAACCTGAATTGTTCTATAGACTAGAAAATAAAGAAATAATTTAATATTACATTGGTGTCAGAAGTGGGATAAAACTTATTCTGTGAATAACTATTTCCGTGGTGTGAAATTGAAAAAAAAAACCATTTCCGTGTTGAGTTAATTAGTTGCGCAAAATGGGTCGCAAATTGGGAAAACTAACTATAATTCAACTAAAGGCAGAACTCAGTAAGCGGAACCTCGACACAACTGGGGGAAAAGATGCCCTGCTGATTCGTCTGGAAGAAGCAGTAACGCAGGAAGGTGAAAATCCGCACGACGTAGAGTTTGACGTGGAAGAGGAACCAGCAAGTACAGCAGCCGACCCGGGTATAACGAGTCTGCTCCTGCAACTTAAGTTAGTCATGGACGAACAAAAGAAAGCAATAGAAGACCAAAGGAATTCTATAGAACTTAAGCTGGACGAACAAAAGAATTCTCTAGATGCTCTGGAAAGTAAATTTGATGAGCAAAACAAGAACTTGGAATCCAAATTCGAAGTGATCGAAGAGAAAATCGAGAAGGTCGAGACGCAACTCGGAAAAGTCGAAACTAGATTCGATGAAAATTTTGAGAAACATGAAACTCAGTTCGGGAAAATAGAGACTCAGTTTGAAAAAGTGGATACACAATTCGAGATAGTAGGGAAGCAAGTCGAAAATCTTGCTAAGGAGCTCAGCAACGTGAGAGACAGAAAGCACGGGAATATTCCACTGACGGTCTGAGAAGAAAGGAGATGCAGCCTCCTATCTTCGATGGTCAAACATCATGGCCAATTTATAAAAGGCAATTCGAAGCGGCCGCAATGACCAATAGCTGGGACGATGAAGAGAAGTCTATTGCACTCACGCTTGCAATGAGGGGTCCAGCTGCGGAGCTCTTGCAGACCATCCCGGAAGATAAACAGCAGAACTACGACTATCTGGTTCAGGCTATCGAGATGTGGTTTGGGGATGAACACATGCAGCAGGTGTACAGGGTTCAGCTGCGTAGTCGAGTCCAGAAAAGGGGGGAAACGCTCCAACAGTTGCAAGCGGATATAGAGCGACTAGCCCATCTTTCATACCCTAAAGCCGGTGAGGAGCTTATCAACGAAATGGCGGTGGAAGCTTTTATTCAGGCCATGGAGGACAGACAACTGCAAATGGCTGTAAGGATGGCTGGAAAGCGAACACTCCCCGAGGCATTGGCATTCGCTTTGTCAATGAAGGCTGCGGACCAAGCATACCAGGGAATACACCGTGCCAGGGAAATGTCCGTCGTGGAATGCTCATGCCAGAGAACAGCCGTCATGGATGAAGGCAAAGCTCGCGGAAGCCAAATCCGTTGCTGGAATTGCAACCAAACCGGACACCTACAACGGCAGTGCAGAAGTGCACCTAGACGAGGAAATTGTCCACATTGCGGAAGTAGGAGAAGCAGAGAGGAAGCATCTGGTTGTCAGTCAGACTTACCAAAACCAGCAGTCGGGAAATGCGTAAGGACCAACTTCGCGGGGCAGAAGTTGGTTACTGGAATCGAGGCCCCCAGGACCACCATTCAAGTTTCGCAAACCAAACGGGGTAACAAGAGCCTGACAGTGGAGGCACTAATCAACAAGAAAAAGTGCGTAGCCACCATCGACACAGGTGCCACTGCCTCCATTGTAAGAAGAGATATCGTCAGAAGCTCCTGGCTGCACAACACCAACAGCTACTGCCTGAAGACTGCAACAGGGGAAATGGCGAAGGTGTTTGGAGAAGTTCGTCTTACGATTACTCTGGCGGGACTGACGTTCTCCCATGCGTTTCTGGTGGCAGATATATGCGACGAGTGCATCATCGGAATAGACTTCATGAAAGCAAATGAAGTAATCTTGGACATCGGGATGCAAGTACTGAGGTATCGAAATGTGGAGATTCCGATGGTGTACGGAAACGAGAATGCCGTAACTCTCAGGACAGTCATCAGCAAAGACGCAGTTTTGCCGCCGTCTTCAGAGACAATCATTTGGACGAAGCTGGAAGGTGATCTTGGGAGCCACCGATTCTACATAGTAGAACCAGACCCAAAGAAGAATTCTCAAGACTACATCGTGGGAAAGACGTTAGTCGAACCAAAGAACACCATGGTTCCAGTGAGAGTTTTGAACACAAGACCACACACTGTCAAACTAAGGCGAGGGGAGGTGACTGGAAAATGCACGCCGATTACCGCCGTCGCAACAATATCTGAACATGATGCTCCAAAACCTCTCCCATCACCTTGGACAGCGGAAACGAGAGAGACGATTCTCCAGTCCAGTGAGCTGAATCAGGAGCAGCGAACTATGGCAGAGAATCTTATCAATGAGTACGCTGATGTATTTGCTTCACAGGACGGAGAATACGGCCGAACACACCTGGTACAACATCGAATAGACACTGGTGATACTAGACCAATTCGTCAACCTGCTAGGCGCCTTCCATTGGCAAAGCAGACAGAAGTTGCAAAGATGGTGTCGGCAATGGAGAAAGAAGGTCTGATTGAAAGTTCCAAAAGTCCGTGGGCATCACCGGTTGTACTGGTTAAGAAGAAATATGGCAGCACGCGGTTCTGCGTGGACTATCGGCAGCTCAATTACGTCACCAAGAAAGACAGCTATCCTCTGCCACGGATTGACGACACGCTAGACACACTATCAGGAGCCCGATGGTTTTCCACTCTCGACTTGAAGAGTGGCTACTGGCAGGTACAGATCCATCCAGAAGACCGGGAGAAAACCGCCTTCACCGCAGGAAATGGGCTATGGCAATTCACGGTAATGCCATTCGGGCTGTGCAATGCTCCGGCGACTTTCGAGCGATTGATGGAATGTGTCCTGCAAGGGTTAACATGGAAAACCTGTTTGGTATACTTGGATGATGTCATCGTCGTAGGAAAAACGTTTACGCAACACGGAGACAATCTAAGGGATGTGTTTCAAAGGCTTCGAAGTGCCCACCTGAAGCTCAACCCCAAGAAGTGCGCCCTGTTTAGAGCGGAAGTCAAGTACCTGGGACACATAATTTCAGCGAAAGGAGTGAGAACCGATCCAGAGAAGGTCGAAGCGGTGAAAAACTGGCCAGTCCCCAAGGATAAACACCAACTAAGGAGCTTCCTGGGCCTAGCCACCTACTACAGACGGTTCGTGAAGGATTTTGCCGGGATCGCAAAGAACCTGCACCAGTTGACGGAAAAGGGAAAACAATTCAAATGGTCCATTGAGTGTGAGAAGAGCTTCAAGGCACTTAAACAACGGCTATGCGATGCCCCGATACTGGCTTACCCCACTCCCGGGGAAACGTTCGTTGTGTATGCAGATGCTAGTAATGTCGGGGTAGGAGCCGTACTCTCCCAGGTGCATGACGGCCAAGAGAAGGTGGTTGCGTACTTTAGCAAGGTGCTCTCTAAGCCAGAAAGGAACTACTGCGTGACAAGGAGAGAACTTCTAGCTTTGATCTTGGCTACGAAGCATTTTCACAAATACCTCTACGGGAGGAAGTTCGTTCTTCGCACAGACCATGCAGCCTTAAAATGGCTATTACAGTTCAAGAGTCCTGAGGGTCAGGTCGCAAGATGGATCGAAAGGCTGCAAATCTACGACTACGAAATACAGCATCGTAAAGGAAAACTCCACTCTAATGCGGATGCACTGTCCCGGAGACCATGCAGAACGGATTGTAAACATTGTGCGCGTCAGGAAGAACGGGAGCTGGTTTCCATCCAAAGAATGAGAGCCGAACCTATCGCCGGCTGGAGCATAGATGAGATCCGGAACGCTCAGAAGGAAGATCCGGACATCGAGCCGATTCTGGCCTGGAAGGAGAACATGGAGAAACCGGATCATCAGGACATCTCTCACAGAAGCCCGATCTTAAAGGCATATTTTGCGCAGTGGGACTCCCTCCATGTCCAAGAAGGTATTCTGAGAAGAAAATGGGAATCCTCCGACGGAAAGTCGTTTGTAATGCAGCTTGTCGTACCGCGGACGAGGGTCAAGGAGGTGTTACAGGAAATACATGGCGGGGCGACCGGAGGCCACTTGGGAGTGAATAAGACTCTAGAAAAGGTACGAGAACGTTTTTATTGGTTAAAAGCGAAGGAAGATATCGAAGACTGGTGCAGAAAATGCGACGTGTGTGCAGCTAGCAAGGGTCCGAGAATCAAAACTCGAGGTAAGATGCACCAATACAACGTGGGAGCACCTTTCGAACGAATCGCCATTGACATCGCAGGGCCCTTTCCGGAAACCGACAATGGTAATCGGTATATACTCGTAGTGATGGACTACTTCAGTAAGTGGCCGGAAGCGTTTCCGATCCCTAACCAGGAAGCCAGAACCGTGGCGGAGCAGATCGTCTACAATTGGGTTAGCAGATTCGGTGTGCCATTGGAATTGCATTCTGACCAAGGGCGGAACTTCGAGTCAAGAATCTTCCAAGAGATGTGTCAACTACTCGGAATCAAAAAGACAAGGACAACCCCGCTTCATCCACAGTCGGACGGTATGGTGGAGCGTTTCGATAGGACTTTGGACGAACATCTCTCGAAGGTCGTAGGTGACTACCAACGGGATTGGGACCGGCAGATTCCCTTGTTTTTGATGGCCTATAGAAGTGCCGTGCATAGCACTACTCGACATACGCCGTTCGAAATCTTATTTGGTGGAATAGCTCGTTTACCCAGTGAGGTGAAATTTGGATCTCCTACCAATGAGCCCAGAAATGAAGAAGAGTACGTGGCGGACCTTAGGGAAAGGCTTAGGGACATACACCAAAGGACCAGAAGCCAGATTAAGATGACGAGCGACCGCATGAAGACCAGGTATGATGCCAAGGCAACAACGTCAGGATTCCAGGAAGGAGATCTGGTGTGGCTGTATAATCCCCATCGCCAAAAGGGGAAATCACCTAAATTACAGCGGAACTGGGAAGGTCCCTACAGAATAGTAACCCGCATCAACGATGTTGTCTACCGCATCCAGCGAGGACCGAGGGCCAAAATGAAAGTGGTTCATGTGGACCGACTGAGTCGATACAATGGCCGAAATGAGGATGCACTTGTTCGGGACGAACACGTCTAAGAGGGGGGCAGTCTAGCATAATAATAACTACGCTCCTATGACTATGCAGCAAATTCCGAAGTGAGTTCATTCTGGCAGAATTTTGGTTCGAACTGTCCTTTCATTCGAGGTTCGTGTCTGGGACGAAGTCTCCACAGCTCATGTCAACGAAAGAGACGAATAATATCAGGATAAAAGGGAATTATAACTGCAAGAATTATTTCTCTTGTTCCAGTGGTCGAAGAATTTGCTAGAAGTTTCTGGCTATCAGAAACTTCTGCTATATAAGGACAGATGGCGATCAAAAAGACAGTTGGTTTAGAACCGTGGCGAAGAGATTGGAAAAGTGATAATGGGCGAAGTTGTAATTTGGTGATAAATTGAAAGTTGAGAGTGAACAAGAAAAAGTAATTAGTTTGGATTTGTGAATTAAGTAATTGAAAGGAGATAAAGTGATTTGAGAGGAAAGAGACCTTGTAAGAAAAGAATTTGCGAAGAATAGTATAGTGTGAACTTGAATTGTTCTATAGACTAGAAAATAAAGAAATAAATTTCACAGAATATCGTTTTATCTACTCGAGCCGTAGCTTGCATATTACAATATTTTCAATCAAATTTTTTCCTTGCACTTCGAAAACTCGACATACAATAGCAGAAATAAGAGATTCCAGTTCAGGGGTTGCTCTAACATTTTGATGTTGTTCAGAATTGGAAGCACTTGAGAGAAAGGAACTATTTGGATTATCGCTTGATTGGCCGGTTGTGGCAGGATTGTTAGAAATATTAGAACGAGATGGGGGATGAGGTGTAGGGGGTTCGGTAGACACGCCTGAACGAAAGTCGGGCATAATGTGCAAATTGATTAAGTTAATTTGATGTATGTATATAAATTTCAATAATATAATTATAATTTGGTTTTAAACCAAACTTTTTAATTAGTTGTGACTTATATATTTATTATTTCTTATATATTAATTTTTTTCGTTTCTGTATTTCTAAATATTTTTATTTCATTTAATCTGTTTTTTTTTTCACTGTATTTATTGTTTCTTGTATATTTAGTTTTTTTTAAAAAATAGAAAAATTTTCTTACAATATTATAACTAATCGGGGCATTTCCCTTGCTGGCGTCGTGGATTGCTCCTTTTTTCACTGTGGCAATACTCGGGATCAACGGTGCGAACAATTACTAGGGCTGCTTTGTGCATTTCTACGGCGAACAAAACACTGCACTTTTAGTTTTATTATTTTTTTTTTTTTTTTTTGTTACTTCGCTTTCTTAGAGCAATGATCAATTATTCTATGAACTTTTATTTCTATTGCTTTTTTAGGGCAATGAACAATTATACTATGCACTTTTAATTCTATTGCTTTCTTAGGACAATGAACAATTGCACTATACACTTTTGTTCTATTGCTTTCTTAGGACAATGAACACGTACAGTACAGTGGGTTCTTGGGACAATGAAACGGAAAAGGTTTACTTTTCCTGAACGCAATGTGTTGAATACGGAGACTTTCTCAGGATCACTTCTTTTCCCGATTCAAAAGAAAAAATGATCGCGACTTTCTTAGGATCACTTCTTTTTCCGATTCAAAAGAAAAAAGGAACGCGACTTTTTTAGGGTCACTATTTTTCCGATTCAAGAGAAGAAAAAAAAACGCGACTTTCTTAGGATCACTGCTTTTTTAATTCACTTTTTTTTCCACACGCGCTTTCACTATCCCTGCTCGGGCGCCAGTTAAATTTATCTCATTAAAAAGATTTAAAAAAATTATTTTTAGGAGGAGAACCTCCGCTTTATTTCAACTCAAAATTACAACTGATTATACATTGATCTTATAATCTACTTAATGACTAACTTAACAGGAGAGAGCATAGCGAACGTGACGGAATGCTGGCGGTGTCCAGTTCTCTCCAGACGCAATGTCAGCAGCATGAATCTGGAGCATAATAAAAATGTGCAGGTGTCGAATAGGATGCTGGAGTGTGGATTGAGTGTGGGCGTGCAGGGTGAACCAATGTTTCTATTTGAGATGCTGACGTGTGGATTGAGTATGGGTATGCATTATGGGAATGCACTGAGGATGTTGAAGAAATCTGATGTGTGTTCTTAACTTATATGTATATATTACGTAATATAATTTCTATCTACTGGATGGGCACGTATAAACTTATCACTTTCAGTAATGTAGGACTCCACCTTCCGTTAGTAGATATGCAAATAACTACAAGGGACCAGAAGTACAATTGATTTCAGCAGTTAGCCTTTCCCTGGTCAGTAGCCATCGTCGCTCCTAAGCGAATGATGAAGTACAATACATCATTACATAAAATTGAACCATTTGCTCAAATTTTTGAAGAAAAAAATTTTACGTAAAAAGTTCCTCGTCTCCCCTATTCCTCAAATAAGAAATTTGTGATCTAACTCCAACTAAAAATCTTGCGTAAAATATAGTCGACCAATAATATTATTTTTATTTATACAATATTTTAGTATTGTCAGCTTGTCCACACTTTTTTTATAATTTGCATGCGCCAAAGGGGATATGAATACCCTTATACTATTTCAGGGCACGGGCGTTGTGTAGTTATACAGAGAGAGAAAGAAAGAGAGATTTTGTGTAGTGGTTTGAAACTTAGGTGGTATTAAGTTTCTGTAGACTCCAAGGGTAGCGTCCAGATAACTGGGAAGCTTATTTGTTTTGCTTTTGTCGTTGCTCATGATTCACAGTATTTTTTTCCGTCCTCCTGATGTCATCATCACGATCAAGTTGAATTTACAGCCATAAGACCACTCTACTGCCAGTGTTATGCATTAGCAGTAGAGTTGACTTACTTACGAGTAGCAATCGATCGACTTTTTTATTTATTTCACGCTAAATAAATAGATAATTCTTGACATCGGGATTTTAACCCTGAACCAACAGCGTGACAAACGATAATGTTACCACTACACCACGGCCACCCTCCCAACACTTCATTTCATTTAGATGATATTCCTAAGCTTCGGGATTCCAAACATTCCATGACAATCCGTTTACAGTTTAAGTTGGGTGATAAATTTAAAGATTTTTGAAACCCCAGCTCCATACCGCACCCGCCACCAACCGATTTTGATAATTTTCAGACGAAACTACCTACGCAGGAGATAGACCAATCTTAGAAGCCAAATTTTATAAAAATCTGTTGAAATATTTTTGAGTTATACGCGTGTATCCATTCAAAGAAGACTTGAATCCCCACCCCTTATATTGCCCTTACTGTATCCGATATGGATGATTTTCGATAAACAACAGACTAAACTTACAAATTAAATTTTATCAAAATCTAATAAAAAAAAAAAATACAATTCTACAAGCCTTCAAAAATTATTACCTACATACAATACATACCTAGCTTGCAAAAGCTTGCTTGAATAGGAGACCACTGTTGGTGTTGATTACATTAACCTACTAAGAAACTAGGAGGTCCATGAGGATACACTCACCCCATTTTCTTTTTCACCGTCCACTCTCTTGTCACCTAAGCAATAGAGCTTTAGTAAGGTCTACTAAAGGGTATCCCAAAATTCTCCAAGATTTGAATTTTGGACCATTTAGGCGGTAAAGTGTTGTCAACAAAAAAAAAATACAGCGTGACTGCTGTCAGTTCAGGGTTACTTAAAATGGAGTGTTGGAATAATGAAGGTTTGGCAGCTACAGTTCAAATCAAATTATCTTCAGCGATGACGCTTATTTTCATCTTGATGGCTTTGTTAATCGTCAAAATTGTCGAATTTGTGGGTCAGAAAATCAACGCGTTATTGTTGAGAAACAATTCCATTCATAACCCTATACTGTATACTTTATAAATTTTTTTTTTTATAATTAGCACGTATGAAAGGGGTTATGAATACCCTTTACAATTTTTAATTAAAAACATATGTTTTCTATGAAAATTACTACTTTTTTGGGACACCCTTAACTTCTGCGACATTGGAGAGGTAGCTATAAGTATTTGCAATATACATAAGTGCTGAGGGTATTATTAAAACAAATATTTTTCGACCCCCCTCATTCCAAAAATATGTATAGAAAGTTTCTGTTTGACCCTTTCAAATGCCATCATAACTTTCTCGTTGTTTCCTGATTAACGAGTAATCAAAATTAAGATACAGTTAAAATAACGGTACGTAACACTAAACATGCGAGTCCCAACTCGCGGTGGAGGAGTTTTAAATTTGTTTGAGGCAAGATAAAATTTAAAAATGGTAAGCCACTCTTTTTGTCTTAATTTAAGTGACATCTGTTGGTGAGGCATTGGAAAAATATCTGTTTCCGCAACCACCTTTGCACCTGAAAATATACTATGCTTATCTTGCCCTAGAAGTAAGGCATCAAACTGTCATTTATTGCGTGCGTTGATATGCGTTTGTTCCCAAGTTCAGGTGATAGGCAACTAAGTGATTGTCGCATTCCTATACTTATTATTCACTGACTTTTAACAGAATTAGATTTTAATCTAACCAAAAACCAGACACTTTACTAAAGTCTCACCAATAATAATTGTTCCATATTCAATGCGAATATTCCGTGGATGAAAACTGAAGTTTTTGTTCATTCGGAATATTCAGAAGGTATTCCGTAACCACGAGGTGAAATTAATTCGAAAGAAATGGAATGCATTAGTTGTCAAATGAAAGTAGCTGTCAGGAATGTCTTTAGTTATCGACTAGAATTTTAAATGAGTATTATCATCTATTTTTTGAGTTAAATTTAATTGTATTAAAATTAATCACAAAAGAAAGAATAGTCTTGCATTGCGTTTTAATTCCAGTGTGTCCTCGAAATGTTTTTTGTCAAATGGGATGTATTCCCTGCTGTTTATTCTATTCCAAATATTCGAATACCACGTAACCGTCTCTTGCACTCTCTCTGTGAATGAATTGAATAAAGAAGCGCACCCTGTATAAGGCCACTCCACACTGGTATTCTTATGTACATGAGGTGTAATGCCGGTTGAACAATAGTAAGCTCTTCCACTCACTGATATTCTCGCATCAGTCATGATGAAGAGGGACGTACGAATGTGTGTATATTGCTATCTTACTCAATTTCATTATTAGATAGTGCGTCCCAACACGAGACACAGGTTTTATTTCTGTTGCAATTATCTCTCCAAAGTTCATGATTTTTGTAGAGACTTTCCCTTGCCCGTCTCGCGTAAAACCGGGTCGAGAACAGATACCATTGACATACTGTATATGGACTGCCAGGAGCCAACTTCAGACATGATCCAATCTAACCGCTAGTTTTACTGTTTCTCAGCGAAAATTCCCAAGTAAATATTTTGAGCGAATTCGAAATGAGTAAACAAACAGTAATAAAGAAGTGAATTGAATATTAAAAATGTTTACAACAAATCGGGGTACTTCCTATATGAGGCTTCCTCCATTTGCCGCTTTAATCACTGGAGCTAGGTGTCATTTTGGGATTCTCGCAGAAATGTATGAGAAGGCAATGAGGATGAAAGGAAGCAATAACACTTTTTCCCGTTTAAAGTCTTGAAAACGCAATTTACTAGTATTTAATATGTATTTATTACATACCAGCAACTTTGGCTCTACCACCTACTATTATGAAACTACCTAGAACTAAGTTTACAAACTTGTAACTCTACCTCAAGTGAAGTTAAATGTCTCCTTCAATTGCATAAAGAGATAGAGTAGAGTCACTTTCAACATAAAGTTTGTAGAACTTAGTGGTGAAGCGAAAGAAAGCAAAAAATTACATCAAGATTTGTCAGGGAAGTAAGAGACTAAAATCTTCTGAGTCCCAGACTCTAAAATATTCGTATAACATTGCATTTTCAGGCGAATATAAGCATTAGCCCTCTGATCCAGCCCCAATTTATTAGGCATTCATCCAGGACCGTTCTGGACATTCTAGACAGGGTACAGAAACGCGCATTACAACTTATAGGTGTTATAGACATTGTCAGCTCTATAAATTCACTCAAACATCTATTTAACTATTTTATCGCTTTTTTTAAAAATGTTCCAACGAGAAATAGCCAGTTGCATTCCTTCCCTTTAAAATTTCTCCCGCAATACGTATTATGTTTCGAATACACATCACACTTAAGCCCAGCTTCGGTCGTATTGTCAAATATAGTAATTCGTTTATAAGCCGAACGACAAGAATGTGGAATGATCTGCTAGGTACTGTATTTCCCCATTACTACGACCTTCAAATATTTAAAGCCAACGTGCACAGGCTTCTCCTCTGCAACTCTGGGTGGCTATGGCGTAGTGGTAACATCATCGCTTGTCACGCTCCAGGTTCACGGTTCGAATCCTCATGTCAAGAATCATCTATTTATTTGGCATGAAATAAATAAAAAAGTTGATCAATTGCTAAAGCTTATTCAACTCTACTGCGAAGGTATAACACTGGCAATGGGGTGGTCATTTGGCTGAAAATGCAACTTGACCGTAATGATGACATCAGGAGGACTGAAAAAAATACTGTGAATTATAAGCAACAACAATCAAAAATGCTCCCCAGTTATCTGGACGCCACCTTTGGAGTTCACTGAAACTTAATATCACCTGAGTGTCAAACCAACTACACCAATCTGTCTTTCTCCCTGTCTCTTCCCTGTTCCACAAAACGCCCGTGTCCTAAAAAAATTAATATAAGGGTATTCATATCCCCTTTGACAAGTGCAAATTATAAAATAAAATAAAAATAAAAAAAATAGTATAAGGGTATACATATCCCCTTTGACAAGTGCAAATTATAAAAAAAAAAAAAACGTTTCCCCCTTTTCCCAAACGCCCGGGCCCTGAAACGATATAAGGGTATTCATATCCCCTTTGGAGTTCGCAAATTATAAAAAAAACAAAAAAAATACTTAAAAAACGACGTGAAAGAACTGTTTGTAGTTAATAAATTAAAGCTTCCTCAACAAATTCTTCTTTTTACCTACCTGACAGCAAAATGAAGTAACGATAAACCTCCAAAAGTATACAAATATATTAAAGAAGGGAGATAGGGTGTTTCACGATCCGTTCTAGACGGATTGTAACTTTTCATTGTTCGCCTAGAAACATATATGTATATTTAACAAAATGGGAATATTTAATTAAATTAATGGAATTCGCCTATTACCTATCAATGAGTGCATTGAATGTAGATATTTGTTGATGAAATTCAAAGCGTATATTTGTTCTAAAGAATTCAAAAAAACCAATAGACTTAATTTAATACGGATTGAATCTACTCCTATCTATTATGTATATGACTGGAAAATCATCGTTTGGGTGTCTTTAAAAGTTCGATGAAATTATATCATCATTGGACACGTACATCGTACCATGCTGCCTTACTAACACGCACCTAGCTGTAGATCTACAACTGCTTCGCCTGAACTCTGTGTTTAATACCCAACGCGCACTCGAAAATGACATCTGCCAAAAATGACAGCCGGATGACAACGTTTTTAATTCATATTGTGTGAGGTAGATTTTTGTTTTTTACAAGTGGAAAGTTTTATCACTGAAAAGATTCTTATAATTTACTGAACAAAATGCCATCATTGGACACAGAAGTTCCACCGAAGCCAGACGAAGAGCCTGAGCCAGCAACAAAGACACTCTCAGGGCCGATCATAGGCATTATCTATCCTCCACCGGAGGTTAGAAGTATCCTTTTTCTCAAACACAATTTTTTGTATTTTTATTTCATTTTACTTTCAATTTTTAATGTTAAACTTCCTATTAAAATGCGCACAAAGATATCGTTGATAAAACTGCAAGTTTCGTCGCCCGAAATGGACCAGAATTCGAGGCGCGAATTCGTCAAAACGAACTGGGAAATCCCAAGTTTAATTTCTTGAGTCCAGGAGATCCATATCACGCGTACTATCGTCACAAAGTTAACGAATTCAGGGAAGGCAAGGGTAAGCATACTAATCCCGCTTAATAGTTCCCTTTGAGGGTAAAGTCTAACTTTCTGGCAGATGCGGGACAAGCTTTGGTACCCGGACTGAAACAGCTCTCAGTAACCACAGCTGCACAGCAAAAGCAACAGGAATTGCTGAAGCAAGTGGCCGAACAGCAGTTCATACCTAAGGAACCACCGGCAGAGTTTGAGTTTATTGCCGATCCACCATCAATTTCTGCGTTGGATTTGTAAGTAGACGCTGTGGGGGTTGTCCCTTTACATTGAGTTGATGATCATCTCTTTCCGTAGGGATATAGTAAAGTTAACAGCACAATTCGTAGCGAGAAATGGTCGTCAATTTCTAACGAATCTGATGAACCGCGAACAGAGGAACTATCAATTTGATTTCTTGCGTCCACAGCATTCGTTGTTTCAATATTTTACAAAACTACTCGAACAGTACACGAAAATTTTAATTCCACCAAAGGACCTAATGGCGAAATTAAAGATCGAAAGTGCAACGACTCGTGTAAGCATGAATCTGGTATTGGATCAAGTAAAGTATCGTGCCAACTGGCAGAGACATCAAGAGATTCAAAGACGTCGTGAAGAGGAGAAAATTGAAAAGGAAAGAGGTAAGGGAGTGATGTATGCAAATACTTCAATAACGCCTGGAATTTAAGTAATATTACATTGATCAACGGAAAAGCATTTGAGAAGCTCTCGAACTTAAAAATAAAATAAAATAAATATTTGGCGCAACAGCTCATTAAGTGCCAGGGGCCTAGCTTCTCGCAACCACTCGTGTTGTGTGGGTTATATTTTTCACACGAATGGAAGGGACCTACAGTTTAGTGCCGTATCCGAATGGCAATTTGTTTTGAGAAGCTTTCTCGTGACAACAATACTCTCGGATGTTTGTCAGACGTTCGCGAGAGGTGGGATCGTGAAAAAACTTTTTGGTGTTTTCTGGGATTCGAACTTGGAACCTCTTGCGTAGTGATCCGACACACTAACCACTACGCCACGACGCCCACTCTCGAACTTAGGTTTCACTAAATAATTCTTAATAGTTTGTTTCAGTCCAAGATTTTCCGAAAGTCTTTGATTCTCTCTCCGTCTTCTTAGGTCTTTTTTTTCCCTCGTGGGTTTTAGGGCATCTACCATGCTCACGCAATATTGTGTACGGTTTCTGGCGATGTACTTCAACTCCAACCAGTTCTTTTTTTGTAAGATAAAATGGGGTACGTGTGTTTGACATGTGAGACTTTTAGGGTTCGTTACAAGTACAGTTATTTTTGTCTAGGAAATGTTTAACATGCTGTCGACAGTTCAAATTCGGACTCTTTATGAATTTAAACTGGTCTATAATGCGTCCCTGGCAGCGAAAAACATATTTACGAACGCACTTTCGATGTTGGTTTGGAAAGTTCCGTTCAGGAGATTTTAGCGTCGAAAACGAACCATTTGGCAGGGATGCAAAGTGCATTCTCAGATTTCTTCTTCGAGATCTATACCTATACCTTTTGCCATAAGGCATCATCAATAATAATATTCAGTCTATGATAATCCACATACAGTAACAGGGTAAGGTCATTAGCCTAAGATAGCGTAAGGCGAAGCGAATGAACCAGCGCTAGACTCCTTTGATTCTCATGGTATGAGTAGCTCGAGGAGAGGCCTATCAAGGGTAATGTAGGGGGTTTTGTATCGTATACACTGATGGTTATAAGTCAGAGACCACCACTAGTTCATTCAAACAAAGTCAAGGTACACCACACTCAAGCCAAAGAAAGTGCAAAAGGGAAATTAAAGAAATGCAAATACGAGTAGAAGATCATAATAAAAAATAAACTATATTTTTTTGTGATTTGAAAATAAAACTGACTTTTCATGAAAAAAGTCACCCTTAGATTCTATTAATTGTTTTTATTAAACGAGGTATTCTTTTTAGATTGTATCTTGTGGTAGGGAATTCATGATCATGTTTTCCAAAACCCCTTTGGCTTTTTTTTTCTTCTAGAAATTTCCTGCATAATTTTGAGGTGTGTTTAAGGTCGTTGTCCTTCTGCATTACGAATCCTTCTCGAATTAACGTCACGTCAGATGTCAAAGCATGGTCTTCTAAGATACGTTTGTAGTCCTTCTTGTTAATCTTTCCCTCTATACGCACCAAATTTCCTACTCCATTTTCAGAGAAAAATCCCCAGGCTATAATGAAGCTACCAACATGCTTGACCATGGCCATTAAACAGTCTAGTAGCATCTGTTCTCCAGAGCTGCGTCGGACGAAAATTCGCCGTTTTGACCGTCTTCTGATGTCTCAAAGCCCATTCTAAACGATTCTGCAGCATCTGCCGGAGTGCAGTTGTAGTTCGGCAAAAATGACACAAGTCAGCAAACTGTTCCACCTTTTGTTTGTTAATGATAGAAAGTGTGAAAAGATTTCGCTCTTGACAGTTTCCATCGAAATGAGAGCTAGCAAGGGATCTGTCAAAGGCAGATACCCTCCTCGCCAATTCGTCGGCTCATTCGATTCCCTCTATGTTGCTAAGACCTGGCACACTGATTTTGGTCAGACAACCTAGCAGTAGCTAGGAGATCCCTTCCCTACGCTGTTCCACCAGCTGGGAAGATGATGTTGTTGAAATCAGGGCCTTGATAGCAGCCTGACTGTTAATGAAAATGGCTTCACGTATTGATGAACTTCCACATGGAAGGCACTGGATGAATCGGGAAGGCGGAAGGAGACTGTTTTTTTTTAGTGTTTCCGAAAAGATTTCCGCACCAACCCCACAGGCCATCTTTGAACCGTCGGTATAAATAGCTGTTTTGAAATTCTTTATTACTTCACTTTTTTCCCAGTCTGCTCTGGACGGAAAATCGACTGTGAAGTTGCGTTGAAAATCTCATTTGTGTATGGTGTAGTCGCTCTAACAGCGACTATTACCCAATTCTCCTGGTAACGAATCTAGAAGTTTACTGTGTCCGTAAGGTCTATCAGACCAGCACCCTAATTCTCTGAGTCCGCGCAACATCCTGAAATGTATTTAATGTATTTATGGAGGTCAAGTGGTAGAACATGCAGAAGCACATTCAGAGCTTCCGTCGGACATGGCACTCGTGGTATCTATGGCGGCCGTTCTTCACACCAATTTAAAGTTGTAGTCTTAAATCAGGGCAAACTAGCGACCCATACGTAAGTATTGGACGTATTACTGCTGTATACATCCATAAGACCATATTCGATCGAAGTCCCCACTTTCTAACAAAGGTTTTACTGCAATCGTAGGAAACTATGCATGCTTTTTACACTCATTATTCGATGTTTACCTTCCAGTTGAGCTTTGGGTATAGCATGTCTCCTAAAAACCTAGCGCTGCGGGATAAAGGAAGTTAGTTGCTTAACCGTGGAGGTGTAAAAGTCAGCATTTTGGTTTTGAGGGTAAACAATTTTGTTTTGATTTCCACAACTAGTGTACTAAGTACTTACCTTATCCATGATTTCACTAATCACTAAAGGAAACATTCCCTATACTAACATCTTGACGTCTTGATATTATGTTGTCCTTCCACAGTTGATGCGCTGTGTTAGGATCAGGGGACTAATCGTCCTTGAGTTAATTAATCTTATTAACAACCATTGACGCGATTATGAGCATCACAGACAAGGGAAGGCTGTCCTGAATAAGTAGGACCATGCAGTTGGCAGTCTATGCAGTTATTATCCTTTCGTAGTCGTGTCTATACGTTTCTTACCCGTTCTCTCATAAAGCTGTTATTTTACGATACAGTTTAGCCAACATATCAGTAATATGGTTCTGAGACAGAGATTAACAAAAATGTTCGACTTTATTGTGACATTGGTGGTGACATTCCATGCAACAACACCAACTCCACGTTTGAGCGGAACAAGTCAACATACCGAACGCAGCTTTTACTTTCGCAATTCGACTGCTTACGACCAATTTGATATCACCGTCAACGAAGTCAATACATCCAATGTATCAGACTTATTGCCCAGTTGTGCTTACTTGTGAAGCTGATGGATTGTCAGTAAGGTTGAACATTTTGATTTTGGTGGTGTTTATCTTCAGCCCTACCAGATACGCCTCTGGACATTTGGTGCATCGTGGACGTATTAAAGATAGGTTGAAAGACTCTATTCGATTTCACGTCTTGGTAACGATAACCGCTCCGGAAGATGTCATTCATCATCACCAGAAAAAATAATGGCACTAGTATACAACCTTGTCGGACACCGCTTCGAATCACGAATTCCTCTGGCAACCTATTCGCGCCATTTTAACTTGCTTGAGGATTTCCATATACAGCTTTGCGAATTACATTTATATATAAACAAGGATAGTTCATCCATTAGAGAGGTAACAATTAAACAATTGAGCAACGCATTATTTCCGTGCTTGAACATGCAACGCCCTTCAGTTTGTCCGGAAGTTTCTGTTCACACTATCGAACGCCTTCTCGAAGTGGTTTGTTTTATTTTTTTATAAACTGAGGGTATAAGTCGGTATGAGGTCGGTGAGACAAGTTCGCTGCCTAGAATCCTATTCCTTAAATGCATAAGGGAGATTTCCTCACTCTCTAGGCTAGTCTACAGTTTTCTAAAGAGGTTATTTACTTCGTATACTCGTTGATTGACACATGCTATACTCCAAGAAGGTAGTTTCTTTATTTTGAAAATGTTTATTACTACTTCCAGTGGCCTACGCTCAGATTGACTGGCATGATTTCGTTGTTGTCGAAACGGTCGATTATCAGCCTTTCGAAACGGGTAACTTCCCTCCGCCAACTACTCCCGAAGAAGTCGGCGCACGTGTTCTTATGGAAGAGCGCCTGATGGAGGAGGACGGTGACATTGAAATGCAAATTGAATCAGATGATGACGACAGCCATGAAGTTCCTCCTGCTGTTAAACTTTCCCAAATGGAGAACCGTACAGGAATTCATCACAAGACGGCGGCATCTGCATTTGCACAATCGAAGAAGGACAATACACAAGTTCAGGATATGGATGAAGCGTCCAGTGATGAGGATACCCCGATTAGCAAAATGCAACCACCAGTTACTCCAATGTTGCCTCCAACTCACGATAAAGTTGTTGTCAAGAAATATGATCCAAAGCAGAATCAAAAACCTGTCAAACCAGCACCAACAGATGAGTTTCTTATCTCTCCAATTACTGGCGAAAGGATTCCAGCATCTAAAGTTGCTGAACATATGCGTATTGGCTTGTTAGATCCACGCTGGGTGGAGCAGCGTGACAAGCACACAGTAGACAAAATCAATCAAGATACTGTCTATGCGGCTGGCACAGCTATTGAGGCTAGTTTGAAACAATTGGCTGAGAGGCGTACGGATATTTTCGGTGTCGGTGATGAAGAAACCGTTATCGGTAAGAAGTTGGGCGAAGAGGAGACAAAGAAGGATGATCGCGTGACTTGGGATGGGCATACATCGAGTGTAGAGGCAGCAACTAGGGCTGCTAGAGCCAACATCACTTTAGAGGATCAAATTCATCAGATTCATAAGGTAGTCATCATATTAAGTGTAATGTGACATGTATTAATCTGTATATTAGGTAAAGGGACTCTTGCCGGATGAGGAAAAAGAAAAAATTGGACCCAAGCCAGCAGGCAACAAATCGATTTTATCGGCACCTCCGCAGCCATCAACACATAGCCAGATACCTGTCAGTTCTCAATCAAAGTCGATTTCGGGTCCACCAGTCACTGCACAGTCAAATATGCAACCGATTCCTCAACCTGTTCCAGTCATGATGATGCAAATGCGTCCTCCACCAATGATGCGTAAGTTTTAGTTTCCGCACAAAGTCAGGTTTACTAATAATTCCTCCTCCCATAGCACCACCATTTCAGGTTGGCTACATGCCATCAATGCAACCTGGCGCGCAACAAATCTCTCCAGCTCCACCAGTTATGGATCAAAGCAACATGATGATACCAATTCCAATTCCCGTTGAAGAAGAGCCACCAAATAAGAAGCTTCGCTCAGAGGATCATCTCATTCCAGAGGCACAATTCATTACGATGCATAAGGTAGGCAGGTGTAATTTTCGAATCCTCTCATTGCTAATGAACGTCTCTTAACTTCGCAGAGTCCGATCACAATTCAAATACAAATTCCAAATATGACTGACAAGTCGGAATGGAAACTTAATGGACAAACGATTGCAGTTTCTCTGGCCTTAACGGATACTGTGTCCAGTTTGAAAACTAAGATTCAAGATGAGACTGGAATGCCTCCGGCTAAACAGAAGATCTCTTATGAGGTAAAGTCCACAAGGGGAAAGGGGTTGGTCAATTTTAACTAGGTATATCTTCTTTCCAGGGTATGTTCTTCAAAGACAGCAACACGATGGCATTCTACAATTTACTGAGTGGCACAACTGTGTACTTGCAAATCAAAGAACGTGGTGGACGTAAGAAGTAAGAAATCTGAAGTCGTCCCTAATTATTTTCTATTGCGGTGTCTTGATTACAAGTTTGTGTTTGAAAATAAAAGTAATTGTAAAAGTACACAACACTTTTGTCGTTTGTAATTAAATTTTAAAAGTTGATCATAATTATGTTTTTCACAGCCACCTTTTTCATTGAAATAATTGAAAGGAAAGACAAAATTTGGTAGAGATGACTTAAATGAAAGCGTTTTTAGCCACAGTCATCAAGAAACATGGGGAAAAAAAATTCTTTTTTCAAGAGGAACAAGAAAGTTTTGCTACGTCTCCTCGATTTTAAATAGACATTGCGTAAATGAGGAGAGTCGCCTCCACATAAGCCTTAGTCAGCCACGATCGTGTGATTTAACGCGCTTAGACAATTTTTCCTTTCTGTCTCTGGTCTATACCAATAAAGAGACAACAATTCACTACCTGAAGAACCACGTCCTTCAAGCCAATGATTCCAAGAATGACATCGATAGTGGCTGTAGCATTATAATGAGCTTATAAAATTGTTAAACAGAAAACAACGCCATTAGAATTATACATTACTGTTCCTTCGGAAAAAATATAGAAATACGAATACTCTGTTACACTAGAGAGCAGATGAATTTACAGGGATCCGAGACAGTATCTTAAATGATGAAAGACTGGTCGAATATAAAGTAAATAAGCGGCTTACTGTAAGATTTAAAATTCGACTCTGTTCGCTATGCAAATATTCATCTTGGTGGCATGAACGTAGCGGTCTTTTTACAGGTTTGGATACTAATGTACAATATGTACAAATATTTACAATATGTGAAATCTCAGTGACATCTTGCACTGTCATTGGACGTTCAGAAATCCCCTTATCATAAGAAGTACTACAGCTTATATACCATATGTACAATAAGTAATTCTCAATTGAAGTACCTATGTACATACATATGTATGTAGGTTCTATTTTTCTTCTACATAATTGTGAATTTCTTTCATCAGAAAAGTATGCTAGCCTTTGTTTCACAATTTGGGTACGTCTTTTGTTTTACATCCAATAATTATATATCAACCCAAGCACTGGCTAAGGCGTACGTGACAGTGAACAGTTATACATATAGGTGTTTTTATTAAGCAAATTACCGTTATTCTTCAATAATAAGCTCTATAGATATTAGTGTTAATAACAGGTTTAAGCTCGCTAGTGGGTGTCACTGCATTGTAGTCTCATTCGCCTTGGTGCGTGGGAGACTTTAAATTAGTAGAATGCAATAAAACCTGTCAATGGTTGTACGGAATAATACTAAATTCTGATCACAAAGCAAACCAATCGTGTGTTCATTGCATAAATGCTACAGAATTAGCATTATTGCCGAAGTAATCTGTCGAAAGACACTTATTTTATTTCCTATTCTTTTCAACGAATCACAAAAGCAATGAAATTCACAACTTCGTTCCCGTTTTCAGGGTTCCGTATACAGAGCACGAAGCCCTATTGCTCTTGCTAGCGCGTCCATCTGTCACCACCTCCTAAAATATACAAGTTACGAGTACATACACGATTTTTTGTATCAAACATGCAGAACAATGACGTCATTTCGGAGGTAGAAACGAATGTCGTCATACAACATTTTTTTATTTGTATATAAGCATGTAACATGTCGCTGAAAAGAGCTCTTTAAATAGAATCCAAAAATTCAAATTAAAAAAAATTTAATTCGAGCACACAGTGGAGGAATTGTTTCGAGAAATGAGCTATTTCGGGTCTTTAACGAGTTGCTTATTTCACATTACTTCCCACGCGTCGTGAAGGATCGGAAATCCTCTAACCAACAAAAAAAACTCAATAAAACCGGTTCAATAATTCAGAAGTTAGTGAGTAGAGAATGACCAGCAGAACTCCCTGCCTGTTTTTCATATGAAATAATAGTTACAGTTACAGCATCTTCATTCTAATGGAACCCTACTAACATACACATGTGTGATGTCACTGCGTTTAGATTATACTTTTAAATAAATGTTAGGCGCAAACAACCTACAGAGAGCCTATTGCCTAGCTGTTCAGAACCATTCAAGCTGTGTGTTATATTTTCAGCACGAATGGAAGGGAGTTTATTTCCAAATCCGGCAAATCGAAAAGCCTTTATTGAGAATTACGCTTTCGCTAAATGTGGTTCCATTTGTTGATATTCAAACCTTTACCCAAGTTCGCCAATATGTTTTGCAGTCCAGGGCATTAAACACTTGACTAGCCACTATGGTTTACTGTAGCACTTTTGAGTGCCCTATTATCATTCGGAAGCTTAAAGCAGCCAAGTGATTTTATACTTAGCATTATTTATTCGCGAACTAAAAAAGCAACGAGTTGCAACAAAATAGTGAAATTGTTTTTATTTTTCGCCGTTTTTTGTCACCGAATATTTGTATTTGTCTCAATAGGCTAACAGCTGAGCTACCTTTCCTGTTTAAGATGTGGATTCTTTGTTCACTCTTCTATACTGATACTCCACCACATTTGTTCCCTCTTAAACTTGTGCGGCTCAAACAAATGCATACACATTCCCACCTTGTCATCTCGAACTCAGGGACTAGGATTTGAAGATCCTCTTGACTGGAGCGTTGTTGTCCATTCGCTCTATGTTACCGAGCCAATGTAGCCGTTGGGTTTAGATTTTTCAATTTTCTAACTCA
Organism: Pocota personata; assembly: GCA_963082735.1. Lineage (NCBI taxonomy): Eukaryota > Metazoa > Arthropoda > Insecta > Diptera > Syrphidae > Pocota > Pocota personata. The sequence goes on along the minus strand of OY720429.1, from coordinate 193,109,696 downwards.
GCTTTCTTGTTTATAGCGTGGCACTTGACACCGTATTTTAGAACAGTATAGATCATCAATCTATAGAGCATTGATTTGGTTCTCCGAGTTAAAAGTTTTGAACGCAGTTGTTTTGACTAACCATAGTACCTACGGTAAAACGTCATCAGATGGCCACAAGAGAGTCATTTGTGGAGTTCATGTTTTCTCTGGATTAGATGGACTGCGTAAAAACTCTGAAATTGAAATTATCAACGTTTTGGTATTCAATTTACTACGCACGCTGAGTCTGCCCGATTATATAAATGCTTACGTATCCCAGAAACCTTTTGCACTATCTATACAGATTTATGAAATCACAAGCCACAATCCTTGTGTACGTTTAACTTGAAAAGTTGTTGATACAAAAGTCAGCCATAGCCTGGTAGAGTTCTTAACGATGTATTATATCATACACAAAGTCAGTGAATAGACGCTGAGTTTAGACGTTATTTGATCATTTCGAGGATAAGTTTTAGTGTAAAATTTCGGAAATCATATCGGTCTGCGAGCCGGAAGCCGCATTGTTATGAACCAATCATTTAACAAGAATATGTGTTGATAGTTCTTATAAGGCATAGTATCGTCTATTTGCAAATATCATTACCAGTCATCACTTTCATCCATCCAAATCTGATTGATGAGTCGGTGCTTACGTTTTACCAAAACGTCACCCCAATATTTAAAAAACTCCGCTGGCTATCCGTCGGCTTTATTGTTTTTCAGCTTTTTAATAGCTGCGCTGACTTCCTCTATAGTGTGTGAAGGGACTGCTTCTTCATTGACTGAAGTTGGGTTCTCTTTTTGCCCCCCTTTACTCTTTCTAACTGCTGCGATGGCTTTCTCCGAATGTTGTTTCGATCAGGGGTACTCTTCTATTTTCTCGAGCTGCGAGTGTCCACTGTTCAATGTATCACTAGTTCTTTTCTGACGGATGTTGGACGTCTATAGTGGTTTCAACTCCTTTGTTTAAGATGCTGGGGCGACAAGATTTTTCCAACATCTTCCTTGCACCTAAATGGGCTATATAATACTCCTCGTTGCATTTTCAGTATTATATCCTTAATTCTTGACAATTGCATTAGGAATCCAACGTCCCAATTTCCACTTTCTCTTCGAGCCGGTATCTTAAACATGAAGCAGCCTCAGTCCGTAGAGTCTGCAGATCGCCTGCAGGTCTGATTATTTGATATGTTCCTTAAGCATTCCAGATTGTCACAATCCAGCCGACGATAGCCTATGTGTGAAGAGTGAAAATAAATGTATTTTCCTCCTGCCGCACATAATTCTTACAATTCATGCTCAATGACCGTTGCTGCAGCAGTCAAATCCAGCTTTCAAATTGATCTGATAGATACATTGAACCATCTCGCGTTATTTAATAATGCAGTCCTATTCGTTCTGAATATTGTGCGCTATCTGTCGCGAAAAAATTATACCAACTGGGTATACCATACCTATTCATTGCATACTTTTAGGAGATTGGACTTTACAAAGTTAAAACCTCTATATATGTTGCAAATTGAACTAATGTGTATATATTTATCCAAATATAACAATTGTTACATAACAAATAAAAAGAATATAGATTAAATGCAAATTCTGCTTAAATAATATGAAAAATTTAGTCAACGCTGCCAGCAGAAAAAGAAGAGATTCAACACGTTGCGCACATGTTTCATTTCATTTCCTTCTTTTGCGGAATATTGATTTTTTTTTAAATCACAGTTTCTTCAGTAAAAATTGCACTTTAAAATTCTTAAAAGAAGCTAAAACTTATCAAATATCAAAAGATTGCGAGTTGTTAACATGAAACTTAACCTAAAGATGAGTAGTTGTTCTCCTTCACATAATCATAACCAATTTCGATGCGGGAATGTTATTATTTCTGTATATAGTGGGCTAATGATATGTTCTTCACTTTCTACTGTTCTCCAGAATTCTGGCCATCTCACGGTATCTAGCCAACATTGGCGTATACACCTCTTCACTGTCTTTGCTCGGATCACAGACTCTTTGCAGATGATTTGGTATAAATTGCACGATATAATCGTGATAGTGTTCGGGTTTTAGTTGATCAGTTGATGCGTCACTCTTGAATTGCTCCAAGTAGAGGGAATATTTTGCGCGATATGCTGCTCCAAGGACAGCTGCTTCACTTTCTTTCTATTGTTTCGAATAGACGATGTGAGTTTATAGTTACTTATGAATGGTGTAATGGAACTCACCTGAATGTAAACGGGAGCATTAAACACATCAGAGATTACCTGTAAGATTGATTTGTTAACAGAGGCTCCACCGGTGGCTATTATTTTAGTATTTTCTCCTGAAAATATTTGAAAACGAAAAGAGATAGTATTAAGGGAACTGGACCGTCTATTTACCGAAGTGGAATCCCATGTCTGAGGCGATTGCTCTACGATGCAGCATTTGACCTTCGATTAAGGCACGAATTTCAGTCTGAGGCGATCCAAATCTGAAAAAATATTAGCAACCCCTTGATAGAGTCAGACCCTAAGTTAAAGACTTTCAAAGTTCCTACTTAATAACGCCCTGTGCAGCGTCGACACACTCAGCAGAGTGCGCCTTATTCCATCGAAGAATACCCTTTGCTTGTGGAATTATTTCGACGGAGTGGAAATGTAACGCCATATTTCCATAGTTGCCTCGTGGCGTTGAGTCTAAAAGCTCAGTAAAGTTGTCCCAATTGTCGTTAGCCTCAACACGCTTCGTTATATCTCGAACCAATGAACCATTCCGGAAGCTAAATCAATTTTGAAGCTTACAAAACAACAAAAGGCCATCAAATCCTTTCTCACTTACCACAACAGCCCCATAAACTCGTCCGTAAGTGTGGGATGACAAAGAACATGTCCCTCCTGAAGCTTCGTTGGTTCGTCCAATCCCATCATTACAGTATCGCTTGTCCCCAGAGACATAACCAGCCAATCTTTCTCCACCAGCATTCCACTTAACGCAGAGGGGTTATCTCCAGTGAATGCAGCTACTTTGCATTCTGGTGGGAATCCAAAACGATTCACAAAGAACGCAGCCACATTACCCAATATCGAACATGTCTTTACTGGTTCACCCAGGCGTTCCTCTAAATCAGGAGCACAAGCATTTAAACAAGCAGCTGACCATTTTTTCTCACTGATGTCAAATAAATTCATTCCGGAAGCATCGGCGTAATCAATTGGTGCGATTTCACCTAAGAAAATCGATGCCAGAAAGCTACTAACCAGCGAGATTCGCTTAGAATCCTCATAAGCGTGCGTACGCGTTTGGTAAACTTTACGAATCTGAGGCCCAGTAAAACGAGGATAACATTTCGATCCAGTTATGGTGACCATTTCATTGCGACCACCAATTGCTACTTCCATTTCCATGCATTGATTCTCAGTGGATCCATCCATCCAGATGGGTGTGCGAGTTAGAGCGAAGGAAGAATCGTCGATTTGTACGTGAAGGAACTTATCGGGATCTAGATTCTTTAGTGACTGCAAACCACGACGTGACCAATAAAGAGAACCGTGTTGCTAAAAAAAATCAATAACACCATTCATTAACTGCATTGCTGCAGGGACAGTTTGTTCATACTTGTGCTGAACCTGCAAGGGCAGAAACAGTACTGAAATCTGCACCTTGCACCACCAGGCGATCCATGACGATATCGATGGCTTTTACCCACATAGCAGGTTGAACGTAGAACCTTGAAAGGAACTGGAATTGTAAATCAAAGTTACCTAGCATGCAATCACTTACTCGTCCTTGTGTTGTCCAGAGTGCACACCACCTGTTGTCCGAAACTCTGGCAAATCGGTGTCAAACTTTACTTCAGCCATGGCTAAAATTTCTAAGTTATCTGCCAACTGCACTGCTTTCAACTGAAATTGTAATAAATATGTTTCGGATTAATTTGGTTGACTTGCAGCAGTCAGCAAAGAGGAACAAAAAATATAAATAACTGCAAACAGACGCTACATTTGAACATCTTTCAGCTGTGCAATTCAGTTGCATCCAAAGTGGCCTATCTCTGTATTTCTTTTCTTAAAGACATTCAGAGATGTGAGTCTTGAATCAGAAATAAGAAAATAGGCTAGTCATTAGTTATATTCAGTAATCTAGCTGGTGTACCCCGGAGCTGTCATCTAGTCGAGATTTTTCAGGTGTTTACAAATGACCAACAACAGCACTCTTGACTTCGCCTATTCTGTACACGTGTTTGCGGTCTTTCTATGGTTGCATCACCTTGCGGATCATCATGGAGTATATATGCATAGGTCTCTGATTCATCTGCTCTTTATACGCTGTTTCGCTTTCCCCGGAAATAGCAGCTAGGAGAGTTGAAACCCACGTCAAAAATCTTTGGGAGTATTACCTCAAATGGGGAATCAAAATCAACAGCAGCAAGACGGAACTAATCTGCTTCAGAGATCCAGTGACAGCTACGAGAGGACGCCGAGCGTTCGCAACTCGCTGCCACAACATACGGATTTCTCTTCCAGATAACACCGAGGTGCGAACCAAGCAAACCACCAAATATCTTGGAATCCATTTTAGCGAGAGGTTTAAGTTTAATCCTCACGCTAAAATCATCCTAAGGAGGGCCAATTATGCGTTGCATTTAGTCCACCCATTACTCAGAAAGAGAAATGGGCTCAGCAAGAAGACTAAACTGCTCGTATACAAGCAGCTGATAAGACCAGTTATCACATATGGCTGCCCCATATGGTTCACCATATCGCCCACCACCATGAAGAAGATTCAAATATTCGAACGGAAGGTCCTTCGAATCTGTACAGGACTGTGGCGAAACCCAATCACAAGGAAGTACCACCCTAAGGCTTTTCTTTACGAGAACGCCGGTGTGAGCCCAATCGACCAGTATATGATTCAACTTTCAAGTAGACTCCTGCAAAATCTTGTTGACCACCCTAACGAGGAAATACAAGATTACATCCGACAGCAGATCGATCCAAGCCACCGATACCTGAGTGCACGAGCAATCATCGATTCAAGATTTGAAGACATAATGAACAACGAAGAAACACCGTTCTACCAGCTTGCAGACAATGCCTATTACCGGGGATAGTCCCCTTAATAATATATTTCTTTATTTAACAAAAAAAAAAAAACTTTCCAAATATATTCTCTTATATAAAATATTCATGTAATAGATTAAGTAGCCATTAATATAGGTTTTTTTTTAAAAAAACCTTAGCAAACTAGCCAGTAGATATACGTTGGGCCCCTATTGTTGAGCCAACATTAAATTTATAGTAATAAGTCTAGTTTTAAGCCAATTTGTAAATAGAACGACTAAACAATAAAATCCTTAATCTGTAAAAAAAATCATCTGCTCTTTACTTATCGACTTCAAAAAGGACTTCTACATCGTGAGTTGATAATTTATCTTTATTGTGTCATGCTTAAAATTGCAACTTTAAATTAAAAACTGTATCCCTGTCCGAACTTCGAATGACAATAAGAAAACTGAAAAATAACAAGGCTCCAGGATATGATTTAATCACTGGCGAAGTTTTGAAGGAGCTACCGAAAAAAGCGTTAGTTAAGTTACTCTACATTATAAATGCTTAATTGAGACTTCTATATGTTCCAAGACAATGGAAAGTCGCCGAAGTAATAATGGTTCCGAAACCGGGGAAATGCGCGAACGACAAGAAATCATATAGACCCATTTCGCTTCTGCCGATAATATCTAAAGTCTTTGAGAAACTTCTGCTAAAAAGATTGCACCCAGTAATTGAAGAAAGGCGATTGATCCCGGATCATCAATTCGGGTTTCGGGTTAAACATTCCACAATGGATCAGGTGTATCGAATTACAAATGAAATAGAAAAAGCTCTAGAAGGGAAAAAGATATGCTCTACCGCTTTTCTCCACGTATCGCAAGCGTTCGACAAGGTATGGCACGAAGGCCTGAGATATAAGCTAAGGGTAATCTTACCAGATAAATTCTACAGAATATTGGAATCTTACCTTAATAACAGACTCTTTCGTGTTAAACATGGGGCAGAATATTCGAAATTTAAAGAAATCCATGCTGGTGTTCCGCAAGGAAGCGTTCTCGCCCCAATCCTGTTCCTCCTCTACACAAGAGATATACCACAAGATGAAGGGACTGTCGTAGCAACGTTCGCAGACGACACGGCTATCCTCGCAACAGATAAGTCAGTCGAATCATCAACTGGAAAACTCCAACGAGCTTTAAACAAAGTATGCGAGTAGACAAAGACCTGGAGAATCGTCCTTAATGAGACCAAGTCAACGCATGTCAATTTTACGTACAAAAAGATAAACAACTTACCTATTTCCATTAACTCGGTACAAATACCGTACGCAAACGAGGCAAAATATCTAGGAATGACACTAGACGCAAAACTTAAGTGGAAGCCACATGTTAAAAAGAAGCGCGACGAGCTCGAAATCAGACTTAGAGAAATGTACTGGCTACTCGGGAGATACTCGAAGTTAAGCGTATACAACAAACTGCTTCTGTACAAGCAAGTGCTAAAACCATCTTGGACATACGGTATACAACTTTGGGGTTGTACCAAGCCAAGCAATATGACTGTTCTGCAAACATTCCAAAACAAAACACTAAGAGCAATTGTGAATGCTCCATGGTATATAAGGAATAGTGATATTCACAGAGATCTAGGAATTGCTACCGTGAGGGATGAAGTAACAAACTTTGCTCACAAACTTCGTACTCGCCTTCATGATCATTGCAATAATGAAATAATCCGTACTCTGGACGTGACAAACCTCGAGCGCCGACTACAAAGAACAAGACCGTACGATCTGGCGCAGTAAGGGAAACCCGCATGTAATGACGGTATTAGTAGGTGCCTTCGCTGGAAAGCTACCTACCTAACGCGATTAACACTACAGAAGCGTAAACTACTTGTTAAGGTAACTTAGTCGTAGTCACCACAAAACGAAAAAATGAGAGGAACGAATTTCCTACTACTATGAGCACGAGCGGCCGGTTCTCATAGTGCCTCTCTGAGGGGGTGAGGTTTAGCCCGTAGGCATATACTGGCCGACGCTTATGAATCATCAGGTCAGATATATGAATCGGGCATAACCAATGGGCCATTGGTATCTTTTAAAGATTCCTGCACCTACAGGCGCAACCAAAAAAAAAAAAAAAAATTGTGTCATGCACTGGAGATGTGCCATTGAAAAGAACTTATAAGTTATTATTAGTGTACGAACCATGACAACTTTCCTTAAATATCTGGACTACGCTAACGACTTTTGTTTGCTTGCGTCAAATGGTCCATATTTTGTAAGACGAAGCAAGCGAAGTGGAAATGAGGATTAATGCAACACCACCGACATCATAATGCAATAAAAAAGTGGCACGAAATAAAAATAAATAAATATTCTGGCTCTAACAGCCCATTTGGGACCTACAGTTTTATGCCATTTCCGAAGGGCAATTTTTTTCCATTGAGGGAAGATTCTCATGACAATTTTACTCTCGGATGTTTGTTAGACGTTCGCGAGAGGAGGGACCGTGAGAAAACTTTTTTTTTCTGGGATATGTTTATAACAAATACAATTAAGTTAAGTGTTTCAATTACTTCGTAATATATTTAAACAAATGCTTGCTAATGTCAATTGAGCTTGCTAGTGCGCGTGGATCCTTTTCATGTAATTTGTTTCGATGTGTTTGTGCTTTCATCCTTTCAATAATAATCCTTTCCCCATCGTTGCCACATCTGTTCCAAGCGAGCGTTTGTTCTCGAAGGCTGGGGCAACCATCACTCAGGGCAGAAATAGACTTCTGGGGACTAGATTATCCAAACTTCTTTTCCTCAACTCCATTTCGCAGTTGTTACATTCGAACAAATAAATGTTTATTATGTCTCTTCCTTAATTTCATTTCAAAATTACGTTTAAATAAATAAATCCATTGAGAAAATATGTTTTATTTCGCAGATGAATTTTATTGTTTTGTGGTCTAGTTGACTGGTTGAAACTGGTAAGGTATATTTTGTTGTTTAGGTACAGTACGTCGTAAATATAGCCAACAATTTGTGTGATGGAGAAGATAAATAAAACATCGGAAAAACATCGATGTATCGTTGTTAATACCGATGTTTTTTTAACATCGATGTTTGTCGTGGAACCATCGATGTTTTTAAAAACGATGTTGCACCTATCTGAAGAGTGACAGGTCCCTTATGAATGTTAAGTCATTTAACCTGTGTCCCAATTATGAAGTCGCTATTAATAAGCTGGTGCGTGTCCAAAAAAGGTTTTTACTGTTTGCGTTATGTGAGCTTCGTTGAAATTCATAGGAAATTCGTCTGGGGCTTCTTCAATTGCAAAATATCAGTAGAAGAAGAGAAACGTTTTGTGTTGTATTCTTTTACCAATTGTTGCCTGCTTGAGCGGTATAAATAAAATACGAAGTTGAGGGTGACAAAGACTTCCGCTTTCTCTTATCAACAAACATCGAGGGTTAATTATAGAGCATCTGAACCGATTAAAAATATTTGTTCGTTGTTCAATAGATATTTTCATTTAATCGAACATTTGAGCGATTTTGCTTAGATTTCAAATAGGTGCACGTACGTGCAATTCAATCGTGCACTTTATTTTTAGTAATGATCAGTGACGTGCTGCGCAATCCGAACTGAGCGCAAGGTTAGTGAAAATCACAATAAATATTATGAATGGTATGCCCTAAAAATTTCTTCTTGAATCTCGAACGAGCAACTACAATGCATTAATCAAATGATTTTAATGTTATTTGCAATTTTAAATGACTTCCATTGTTCTGGTAGACAATAGTGGGATTACACCAAGTTCGAGTTGTGTGAAACTGCATTAGGAAACGTCGCTCGATGGGATTCTTATTTAATTTCCATACTCATATGCTGTAGCACAGATGACGGGTGTCGTGGATTTAAGGAAGTTTACATATATTTTATATTGATATTTATCCATCTGTCGAGCACTATTCATTGAAATATTGACGTGAGGCACCTGAAAGCCAAGTAGCTTCTGGTAGTGAAACTTCTTGAAGCGGTAGAAGATACACTGCTGTCTATAATTTTCCGGACAAACCATTTTTTCCACAATTACACGTTTATCTATCTGTGCAGGACTCAAATGAACAACATTTTTTCAAATCCAGTTAGGTTCGATAGTAGTCATTATTAGACAAGGAAAAAAGTTGAACGTTTTGGCATAACATTGCATAAAGAAGGGTATACAGTATGTGCTATTGCAGATACGATTAAAATATCGTCACTTTGAAGAATCATCGACTCTTAAGAGAATCGGAAGGCCCAAATTAACATCAAAACAGGATGACCAGACTATAAAATTAATAAGGAAGAGGGATCGACGACTTACAGTTCCAGAAATCTGTGCAGAGGTCAACCGTTAGCATTCAAAGTAGATATCAGTAACAACGACAAGAAGTCGTTTAGCTGCCGCAGACCTTCACGATCGAGTAGCAGTACGAAAACATTTGCTACGACCTTAAAACAAAATCAAGCGGCTCGATTGGGGAAGAGAGCACCACGATTGGACATGAACCGACTGGACGGAAGAGGCCAAATTTGAAGTTTTTGGACAAAAAAGGAGAGTTTTCTTTCTGTGATCTGCTGAAGAAAAGATGCTCCCTAGCTGTGTGGTCCCAACAATCAAGCATGGCGGTGGTGCAATAATGGTCTGGAGATGTTTCTCTTTCGACAGTGTTGGAGACCTCATCCGTATCGGTACAGACAAATATTAGAAGAACGCACCATCGGGTTTGCGATTAATAGACTCTGGATTCACATTAATTCAAGATAATGATCCTCAACCCAATAGAGCTGCTTTGGGACGAACTTGACAGAGAGGTCGTAACATTCGTGTTATAACTCAACCAGTTTCCTTCACTCATACTAATTGTTGACAAAATTGCGTTCATCAGGCGGAATATACATATATCAAAGCTGTATATGAGAAACTTAAAGGAATTCAATGCGTTTTCTTTTCTCGAAAATCCAGGCCATACAGGAATAAAACGGAACAAGAATGCTGAGTGTACTGGTAAGGGTGCGGTAGAAGAACCCCTCGTTACTCATTAGACATTAGAGCACAATAGATCTGTAAAAATCACAGTGCACGTGCACACCTATAACTAATCTACGCATTAGACCTTTAACTAAAAGAACATCAAAAAGAGCACACAGCGTTTCTGGGATGACAGGAAAAGTGAAAAGTGGAATGAATACACCCACCATTACGCGACAATCCAATAGAGTGCCACAAGAATAATATTAAAACACATAATTCTGACACACAGTCACAGAAATAACCTTTTCAACTCTAACCGAATACTATCTATCAAACATTTAGTTTATGAATGCAACACTATTTTGATCAAAACAAACAACATAGCTTCAAACTCTACTATAGGTAATTTACTTAGCGTTCACTCATAAATTTTTTTTGCAAAATTCTTTGAAAATTTAGCTTTGAAGTCATTTGGCGCACAGAAATGTAAACTGTTATAAAGAATGTTGGGTACCATTGGATAAGAAATCAATGAACTTTTGAAGCATTCTTCATATTTGTTATACTGTTAAAGAGTGAAAGCAAGGCAAGGGAAGGGAAAAATAGACTCCTATTTGTTTGAATTCTGCCATGCATTCACAAGATGCTGCACTCTTACATTGTGAAAGGAGATGATGTAGAAAATGTTGCACTCTTTTACTTTTAAGTGCAACATTCTTGAGAATAGAACATGATTTAATTTTTATTGCAACATTTTCTTCGAGAATAGAACAGAAAAGGTGCATAATTTTCAGTGTATCATTTTTTTTTTTCAAACAAAGGAAACCCCATAAGATACATATTTATAGTGCGTTATCTCAAAGCCGGGTAGCAAATATGTATACGAGTAAGGCGATCATAAACAATAACACATGGGTGTGCGGATACCAATTTGAACGTCTTTTGCGATTTATGTTTGCGCAAAATCGAAAATCGTCGATTTTATACACACTCTCTGCGCAAACGACATACAATTATGAACATGTGTGGCGATGTTTGCGCAAACACAAAAGAAAATTTGATCTGATTTCAGGCGTCGTAGGCAATTATTTTGAGTATATATGTACATACATACGAGTATGTACAACATTTATGAATCTTTGCCAGAGAACGTTTTTTTAAACAATATACCGTGTGTACCGTGCTTGTAGATTAAGGCTCTCGAAGCGATTAAATAATACATATTACGTAAGTTGAGCTCGCGATGTAGACTTTCCCTAATGTACGATTTTAAATATGACGCGAGTGTTGCGAAATTGTGCGCACAAATAGGCATGTGCACAAAATTGTTTGGGCGCACATGTGTGGCTTAAAAAATATGCAATGACCAAGCGATCACAAATCACAACTACGCGGGGATTACGTAAGTTAGTGTTTTTTTTACGATTTTATTTTTAAATTTTTCATGAAATAAATTTTGTGCCTAATAAATCATTAAGCATGGCTAATGCCGACTGCCAGTTTAGCAATTTAAATTACACAAAGCAAATAACAATAAATGAAACATAAAACGATAAAACAAACATAAGGGTTTTTTAAAATCGTTCTTCCCGAATTTGTTTTCTATAACCTAACGCCGCTTTACGTAGCTGAACAAAGAGAGCCAATTATTACCATTTAAAATGTTGGTCAGCTCAATGTCGCTATATTATTTTTCCCAAAAACGTTCTCCGGATATCTCAATATAGGACATTTGCGAACGAAGTGGCATACATCCTCTTTTTCCCTTAGATTGCATATCTCACATATTATAGGTAGATAAAGTTGGGGGGCAGCATTTCACATCTTATTTAGAGCACGGCTGAAATAAGCGCAGCGTGTTTAACACTAGGTTTACGAACATTTCTTATATACCTATCTCTATTTGACGCTTGAACGAATACATATGTATATTTAGATAAAAAACAACATCAATATTTCAACAGTGTTGAAGAAAATAGACTTCAATATATGTTTACCTCGTTCAACGGACAAGTCAGTACAAGAGATAAAATAAAAATGCGAACGCATTTGTAATATTCTTTATAAAATTCCAAATGCGTCAAAATGACGCGTCCCGTAAACCTAGTGTTTACACATAATCCATCTGCATTTTAAGTGTTGATATAAACCGTGATGGAATGATGAATATTCAGGCCTAAAATACTTGTAGTTAAGCCGTTAGTATACGTCCCGCTACTATCTGGTATCGGTTGCATTTACTAGATCGTAAAGTTTAACTTTCCAGATGTCAGGGCTTTCTAGTGATAGCTCGAATTGCCATCCACTAGTTTCCGTAAGACTATTCCAAAACTCAAACCAGAACATTTTCTTCCTGAGAATGAGCATCTAAGCCTTCTTTCATCCATTTGCAGTGTGTTTAACACATAATAAATTTGCATTTTAAGTGTTAATACAGAGCGTGATGGAAGTCCTGTTTCTAGCATCAGAACGTGATTTAGGATAGTATTTGGTAGTAGACCTATTCAGAACATATCTCAAAAGTTGCTCAACGTCCCCAAACTCCAAAATTGTATATTTCGACACTGTTTGCAGAGATTAAAATTTATCGATATTTGGACACGAAGGTAATTGTACTTCTTTACTACTTCGTGGGCGCCGTGGCTCAGAAGTTAAGTGCGCGATCACTGAGCGAAAGGTTAAAGGTTCGAATCCAAAAAACACAAAAAAAAAAGCCACCTCTCGCGAATGTTTGACAAACATTCGAAAGTAAAACTGTTATGATAAGCTTTTTTGAATCGAAGAAATTGACCTTCGGAAACGGCATAAAACTGTAGGTCCCAACCATTCGTGTGGCGCACAGCACGAGTGGCTGCGAGAAGCTAGGCCAGGTTCTGCATTGGGATGTTAGCGCCAAAATATTATTATATTATTACTACTTCGATATCCACCTGGAGCCCCCATTCTTCGCAAGTCAGACAGCCTATTTATCTTCAGCTGCAAACATGTGTGTATAACAAGATCATCGGCATATGTACATTAAAAGTTTAATTTGCAAAGATGAAGTAATGTTTGCCCCACCTGGGAGAATATCCTCGATGTCATCTATAAAGAGTGAAAAAAGAAGCGGACTTAAATTGCACCGTTGCCTTAAATTATTTTCTACTTCAAATTGCTCAGATGAGACATTCCCACAGTGAATAGAGGAAGTCGTGCGGCTGTCCAGTTTTTCGAATATTTTTCCAAACTTAGCAGAAAAGCCTTCAGAAACAGCGCGAATATAATTTTTCCGGGCGCCTTATTGTTTCTTAAATCCCCGAAAGCCATTTTAACCTCAACAGTCGAAAAGGGTTCTTCCAGTACTTCAATCAATTTATAGGGTGCTGCGAATTGGAAGGTAGTTACAAAAGTTTTCTTCATCACTTCCATAAAATGGGTCACCAAGTCTTGGAGTTGTACCGGTGAACCTCTATTGATAATGTGTTTGTTAGCTAATTTCCGTACAAGCCCCCAAAACTCCGCATCATTTCTACAATCAGAAAGTGACCTAGCAGCAGCTTTAGTGTATTTTAGACATTCTGAAACTTCGTCTTCAGGATACTTTTCTAACATTCGCAGCCAACAAAAAGACTTTTTTTGAGCTTCTATACACTCGCTATCGAACCACTTTTCCCTTAAAGTTAAACCTTTCTTCCTTTGAATTAAGTTCCTAATTACACCGTGCCGAGACATGAAATTTCTAGTGGAATATTATTGGAGCACAAATGGAATATTATTGAAGCACAAGTGGAATATTATTGGAGATTAGTTTATAACGTTGTAGTGTAATTGTTGGAAGGATTGTTTTTCCATTTGTATTTTGTTGTGGAATATTATTGAAACACAACAGAAGTTAGAAAAAAGTTGTGTTTACTGCGATAAAGTGAATTAAGATCTGAATGGGTAGATGATCTGAGAATAATTCTGTTTTCATCTCAAAGTTAATTTTTTATGATCAATTAATGCACCTCTTCGGAGTTAGCACCTTCATGGCCGAGATGGCTAGCGGCCTGCGCCAACGACATTAACACATTTTTTGATCGGCAATAACTATTTTTGGCAAAATAGCTGTTCAAGCTCTTCCAATGGAGTTTTTGCTCGAATGGTTGATTGAAATATTTATTGAAGAATTGCACAAAGAAGAAAATGCGGAGACTGTGCCTGCAATAGTCTTAGTTTTAGCCATCAATGCTCTACCAACTAAGCTATCCGTATAAGTTTTCTTCCATGGTCGATTTTTTGTACCTAACACCGCACAAATAAATATTGCGCGACATTTTACGGCCTAATTCTAGGAAACGAAGTTTTGGAGGTCAGAGTGAAGTTGAAAAAAAAAAAATGTTTTCTATAAATACAATATGGGTATCAGCGATGTGCCGAATCTAAAAATATTCAGTTGCACTATTTTTACTTAATCAGATTTTGAGAACAATCCAAAAAACTGCAAAAAAGTGGTATGTCCTTCCCCTTATCAGTGAAACTACTGAGCCGATTATCTTCCAAAAATGACAGGAAATCTATTTCGATTTAAATACATATGTATGTTGCTTTTGGCAAATGTATACAAATGTGACAGATAGATGAAATGGTACCCACCGCCCGCCATCTTGTTTTTTTCCGAGTATCCGAATATTTATCCTCCCTTCTGATAAAAGGACGAATCGTTTGATATCCTTTTTTATAAAAATTGACCCAGCCGCTTAAGCACTAGAAGATAAAATATTATAACATGTACAGTTGCGGTCATGGAAATCCGGGCAGAAACTTCATTAAGTTGAATATATTTGGGAGTTTAAAAGGTAATCAAGATTCGTCTTTAGGAAACGGTTCTTACTTGAAATATCATTTAGATCTGTATAACAATAAACCAAGTTAAAAGTGTTTTTTTCGCAGGCCTTCTCGCGCAAATACCGACTCCGTCAGCATCTACCAAATCAATCCTGTAGGCTTATTCGTAACAACCGATCTTCAGCGCTGATGGGCTTTCAGTTGCGACCCGTTCATATGTTTCTGATGTTTCTTTGTTTCTAATGAATTCAGCCACTGACGACTCGCTGAATCACTTTTCGCGCTATATTACGAACACTTAATTTTTCTTTTTTTTAAAGTCATTATTTTGATTTTTGTTTTATCACACACATTCTTTTTATTTGCCAAATTTTCACATATTCACTCTAAATACTTTTTCTGCAATTGCCAGACACAAAGTGAAGTAAAATCACGTCGTCAAGGCCTTTTTGTGCAAAATTTGAAAGGACTACCTCATTAAAAGGTCTTTACCATGTCGGCGACTGTACATATGCATATATACTCGTATGATAAAATGCAGACATTCTTCCAGCTCGGCCATAGTTGGTTAAAATAATAGGAAATTGAGAACGTATGCATAGTAGTGTAATAACTGTTGGTTGACAACCAAACGAAGAGAGGGGGTAATTATTCAGCGACTTGATTTTGTACATCCCTCTCTTTATTTCATACATTCACTGCCAAATCGGATTCGGAACGTTCCTTCCCAACAAGTCGAAAAAACCGTGCAAATTATCTTGTTTTATATTACCAAAATTAAAAAACAAAAATTAAAACAAATTCTTTAAGAAACAAACATATGATATTATACCCGCAGAGATCCAACAATCCGCAGATATTGTTTTACCCCGGCTAAATATTATCATAACGGATTGTCTAAATATTGTCCATATTCCCAATATTTGGACCTTAGATATCGTTGATCGTAACCAAGTCTTGACCCCCATCAAGGTGTTGAATGATCCCTCAATAGTAGCACTGAAATACTAAGTGGCGAAAAGTCTACTTCGATATTTATTTCTCTCCACTTGATATACTAAAGTTCAGCTTTAAAATAAAAAGCGCTGAAAGTCGAGCAAGGCAAGTATGGCTTCTGCAAAACTTACCATTTCGAAGTACTATTTCATTTTAGAACAAATTTCTGTTAAAATGCGACTGAAATTGCGAAAGCATTTCCAGTTGCAACGCTCTGAGACTCTAAGAATTGGGTGAAAAAAAATTGGAGGTATGGCATGTAAATCTAAAAGTTCAGAAGAGCCACAAGCAAAAGTATTGTCGCTTAAGGAAGAATTCAACCACATCAACTTCGATTGCTCTTATACCCCACAGATGAGAAAAATACGGTATCATCAGTAATTTTTTACTTGCCCCTGCATACATATAACTGAAAGTATTGGTTTCCTGAAAATTGTCAATCTCGAGATTTTGATCAAACTTGGCATTACTATAATAGAGAAGCTCAATATAGTGGGTCGGTCTGTGGGATCACAATTCGCGGTGAAATCGAGAAAAATGGATGGAGAAACCGGCTTTAACGATTTGGTTTAAATTTTATATTTGAGTTGAGTTAGACATATCTCTTTGCAAAAAAATAGCACACAGGTGCAAGTGCGTGCGAACCTTTTCTTTTTTTCAAATTCTTCAATAATAAGTTTCTTTAACTGAGGTGAGTGCAAGACCTTTAGAGGGGTGTGTTTTCTTCGGAGTGTTTTCATCTGCAAACCGCTGTTCTGGAGAGGTTCTAAGGAAATCCATGTTTGACAGGTACATGAAGCGCTTAAATACTCTCCCAGCAACCTACCCAGTTCCAGATATGAAATTCACGCAGAAGGAAAGTGTTCAAAATAGACATTTCATTCCCATTTCACGCAAAGTAAACGATTGTTTGTGCATAAGATGTGGACAGTGTCACGGTATGACATCAGTAGACGATGTCTGTGTCATTATTGCAATGGATCCTGCTTAATTGAAAATACCTTTTTTTTCCGACAAGAACCTGTGGGGGGACTTGATCCATTAGCTATTTGATCCTTTAACTCACTGATTTCAATGAAATTTGGTTTCTAAGTCTAGTCTAGTTTGCAGATGGTTTTACCTAAAACTTATTGAACTGAGTGGGGGCCAGATACAGTTAAAAGGCATCAAATATAATGATTTTTACTTAATTCCTTCGCCATCCACTTAGCTGATGAATTTTGATCAAATTTGGATTGTTATTTTGAAATATAATTTATATTTATAAATAGTATTTGTTTCCCTCACAAAATAAGGTACGGTCATGTCTCCCTAACTGGTGATTAAAGTCTCAAAACTATGAGGGAGCCTTAAGCCAAATTTCTTATTATAAAAAAGTTATTCTGGTCACGAAACTAATGACGATATTTGAATGGTATTAGAATGAAATTATATTAACGGATGGGCCATCTTCTGATTTCTTTTTAAATTACATGTTATTTTGACACTGACGGCTCTTTTGACACAAACAAAGTTTACGCTTGAACAACGTTGGGAAATAATGAAATCTTATTTCCAAAATGAATGAATGTGTTGACGAAATAGTTACCCACAGTGCCTGCTGTACACAAGTTTGTGAAGATATTGATAACACAAGTTATCCTCGTGTTTGTCCTGTGTCAGCCTAGAATATTGCCGCTGTTGCCGAAAGTGTGAGCCTAAATCCGAGCACCTCAACTCGCCACAGATCTCAGCAACTGAACATTAGCCATACTACCCTGAGGAGAATAATGCATAAAGACAAGGTTCAACTGCCTCAGGAATTGAATTCGTTATCACTTCTCTCTTTGGGTTTTAAAGCACCTCGAAATTGAGGCGCATTTTCTTCTCGGCGGCTATGTAAGCAAGCAAAACTGCCCTATTTGGCACACGCAGTCGTAGAGAAGCGAATGCTTCCTCAACGTGTGACAGTTTGGTGTGATTTGTGGAATGACGGCATTATTGGCCCATTTTTCTTCGAAGATTAAGGTGGCAATAACGGTACGGTCAACGGAGAGCGCTACAGAAGCATGATAACCAATTTTTTTTGGTCAGAAACTGAGGAAATGAACTTGGACAATCGCTGGTTCCAGCAACACGGTGCTATGTGCCCTATAAGCTACGTGCCATATAAGCCAACAATCGATCTTTTGCGCATTAAGTTTAATAATCGTGTATTCAGTCGATTTGGTGATGTTCCTTGCCCTCCACGAAGCTGCGATTTGACTTTTGTAGTGGGATGCCGATAAAGATCGATATTACGCTGATAATCCAGAAACGATTCACGAATATAAGCACAATATTGATCGAGCTATTCGTGAAATAAAGCCCCAATCCATCGAAAATATATTGCAAAATTGGGTTGACAGGACCAATTATAAGACGATGAACAACAGATGGCCCACCCTTTAGTATTATAAATAAATTTAAAATCCGAGTGATTAGCAAATGATCAGCCATATGCAGGTATAAGTGCGTGCAACCCAGTCGTGCACTCTACTTATGAATGTATGCTGTGTCCTAATGTACATATTTCTATGAAAATGGTTTTGTTTTAAATAAAAGTATAGATATTATAGCAGATGAAATAACGAATTCTCTCTATATCGAAAGAAATTTGGTGGTAAATATTACCTGGCCTTCGGCACTGTCACGATTCATGACCATCCAACTACATACATATATAGGAGACTTTAATACCCACCATAGTCTATGGAAATAACGCAAAAGACAGAAATTCATTCCATTTCGGAAGATGACAACGGGATTACAACTCCGAACTGTGTTTTTCAACCAGCAATCCTGAGCTCCAACCCATACCAACAAACAGAAATGTTCTAACAGACTTCCCACATAGCCAACACTGACCAGTTATCATCGAAAAGGGTATCAAAATCCCCATGATCCACTCCATCTCCCTCCCTAGATGCAATTTTTCTAAATCTTCCCGGAAAGGTTTCTCCAAAGACATAGACGCTACTATCCGATGAATTCCTCCAAAAACAGCAAACTACTGAAGATTTGGTGGAATTGTTAACTCCACTGAGGTTTCCACAAGCAATATATCCCAGGTTGGAATACGGAAAGTGAACAACTTTACCACGAATTTGGGAGTAGTGTTAATGAAAAAATTGAGAATAATCTACTAAAATCCTTAGACGTGGCACGATTACAGAAAATGGACGGAAGCAGTGGGAAATATGAATTTTATACATTCGACTAGAAAGGCCTGGAGACTGCTATATAAGCTGGGGGCACCAACCCAGTGTCAATAAAAACACCACAATTCGATCCTGAACTCGTTGCCAAACACATTGTGGAGATATCAAAAGTAAAAACGGAAAAAAGAGCACACTAAGATGGTGAAGAAAAGAGCTTACGAATTCTCGAGGAATTTCTCCATGGCTATGCATATTCTTTAATAACACCATGCAAACTGGAATCTTACCAAAAGAATTTAAAAGAACAAAAATAATCGGTATGCTTAAGCCGGGGAAACAGTCCGAAATAATTGAAAGTTATTGACCAATAGCACTGCTAAGCATTACTTAAAATCTCCGTGAGAGGCTCATCTATAACCGGATATAGACAGAACTGAACTTAAAAGTTAGAGCAAGCTGGCTTTCATTCAGGTCGAAAAGTCTGTTGCCTGTCGTCGCGCGCGCACGTGTCTGCTCCGTCAACTTGCGAAAAAAAAAAAAGTAAAAATAAAAAAAAAGCCGATCGCTCGCGCCCAATCAATCGGCATAGAGTGCAGTGAAAAAAAATTAATTAAAATAAATAAATCAATAATTTATAATAATAAAGTGCCAGTGAAGTACTGTGCAAGAAAACAATATATAAATCAGTGCCGGTGTTTTTCCATCTTTCTCACCCCCACTCACTCTCACACTGTTGCGCTTCTTCGTTATCGTAATTGGAGCATGTGCTATATATGTACATACAAGGTAGCTGATGAAAGCCGCTACCAAAAAAAAATTGAATAACCTTTTTTTCTATTTAATGAATCTGGTTAATTTTTTTTTATTTTGCAGATTGATTTTTAGATTTAACAAAAATGGAGGGACACTGAAACAAGAATTTGGATTGTCCGCCGCTATCACGCACTGGAGTCCGTAGTTTCGGTTCAAAGAGAGTATAGGCGCACGTTTGGCGGCAATCCTCCGAGCAGATGGACCATAATGAGACTTGTTAACAATTTTGCCGAGCATGGGACAGTCGAAAGAAGACCTTACCATCGAAACCCTTCAGTTCGGACGGAGGAAACAATCGCTGCTGTAGCTGCTGCCATACAAAACAATCCAAGAGTTTCGACAAGAAGCTTATCTGCTCAAATGGGTATAAGCAGACAGTCATTGCAGTCAATTATGCACAATGATTTGGACTTATTCCCATATAAAATTCAAATGGCCAACAAACTGAACGCAGCAGACTTGCCGACTTGCCGATTCGCTTGGAATTGCCAGAAGATGTTTCAAATGGTGGAAGAGGACGGAAACATGTTGAACTGTCTTTTTATGTCTGACGAGGCCCATTTCGATTTAAACGGCAACATAAACAAACAAAATTGTCGAATATGGAGCGCTTCCAACCCACAGATACTCCATGAGACGGAATTGCATCCACTTCGTGTCACAGTGTGGTGTGCAGTTTCATCACGCTGCATTGTCGGGCCCTACTTCTTCGAAGAAAACGGTCACACCGTTACGGTTACTGGAAACCGTTACTTGAGCATGTTGAGAGAGTTTTTCTATCCAGAATTACGCCGAATGAGAATTTCTTTCAACTCTGTGTGGTTTCAGCAAGATGGTGCAACTCCTCACATAACCCGGCCGACGAAAATTTCCAAATAAGCTGATATTCAGAAACTCCACATTCCGTTGGCCCCCCAGGTCGCCTGACCTTACTGCACCTGACTTTTTCTTGAGGGGTTATTACAAACAGGAAGTCTACAAAGCAAAACCAACAAATTTGAATGAACTAAAATAATCCATTCGAGAAACAATTGCGGCTATTCCTGTCTCAACTCTCCAAGCAGTAATGAACAACTTTTTAGTAAGATGCCGCACATGCATCAACGAGCAGGGGGGGCATTTAAATTCCATTATTTTTAAAACTAATTAAGCTATATTTAATAAAATTGAATGAGCTTTAACATGAATAAAAGAAAAATTAATTTCATACACTGAAAAAAAAGTTATTTGAGTTTCTTAATGTAGCAATATTCATCAGCCACCCTGTACACTTCCAGTTGCGATGACTGAGAGAGTGTACCATTTGATGCATAACGGACTGTGAATGTTTATCCGAATAGCAGACCTTAGCTGATTGTCGTTTGGGCATAGCACCTGCGACAGTCTGTTTTGGGAAACTATACTTTGGATCTTCACTTCACAGCTTCGCTTAGTTACGTCAGAGTTGTGTCTTTTTATGCTTCTATGTTGTAGTGATGATTGAATTTAGGGTTGAATTTACCAACATTCGTGGGTTTCGAACGAATTTCTTCGATGTGTACGCCACGCCCAATCCATAAACTAGCTGTTTTAGCACTAAGCGAAACACAGGTAGTGGAAGAATCTTCCGATTTGAAACTGCCTGGATATAACTTCGTGTCATTATTCTTTCCCCACAGTGGCCTCGCCATTTACATCCGTAGTGATATTGCTTACCAAGGTCCACCACAGTATGGTCACTTTTCCAATCCGGAATTTAATTTCAAATGGCTAAAATTCACCGTCCGTAAGCAAATAATTCACCCTAGTGCAGACAGCAACTCAACTTTTGACAAATTTGATACGCTGTCCGATTCCATCACTCGAATTGTCTCCTTGTACCCTCATACTGAAATCGTCATTGCGGGCGATTTCAACATACACAATTCGGATTGGTAAAGGTATGTTGAACTCTTCGCTGAGGTAAATAATTTGACTCAGCTTGTAAATGAGCCTACACGTATACCGGATATTGAAAGTCATTCCGCCAACACTTTGAACTTGTTTCTTACTTCGCACCCTGATAAATACACTATTGATGTTTTAGCGCCTCTAGGTCGGCCTTACCATAATATCATATCAGCTAAATTCTCGTACTCCGACCACTCAGTTAAACAAAAATCTCCTAAAAGAAAAGTATGACAATAAGAGAAAGCCAACTGGAGCGGCCTTAATAGCTTCTTTAGGAGTTTTAACTGGTCGCAATGTTTCCTCGATAGCAACGTGGATGCCGCAGCTGATATGATCACTAACACTATCATCTTAGGTAAGAATGACTTTATTCCTAACAGAATAAAAAGCATGAAACCTAAGGCAAACTCGTAGTTTGGCCAGAGCTGTAAAGAGGCTATCAGGTTGAAAGAAGTAAGTTTTCGGTCTTATAAAGCTAATAAATCTGAGGAAAACAGAAAGAAGTTTAAACAATCCAGGCAAGACTGCAATGCCTATATTAGACGTGTAAAATTCTTACATGACTAAAAATTGAGGCAACAAATCCTACAATGTCCCAAAGGTAGTAAAAATGTTTGGTCATTCGTCAAAAATATTAAAAATTCTCCCTCGTCTGCCATCCCCACGCTCATTTACAATGACATTCCAGCTGTAATTCCTTAGACAAAGCCAATCTGCTTGCAGCATTGCTGCATCAGCTGGTCCAGATGGTTTTGAAGAGGTGTTATTCTACGCTGGCAAAACCTCTGCGTGAGCTTTTCTGTCTATCCTACTTTTCAGGGCTCTTTCCGAGTAAATGGAAAACAGCATTTGTTCAGCCCGTCCCTAAAAAAAAGTCGAATCTTCTTCCCTGTCCAATTACCGACCCATTACATTTACATTCATCTTTCCAAGGTCAGAGAAACGCTGATAAATCGTCAGCTTATGAAATATCTTGATTCACGAAAACTCCTCAATGACCGGCAGTATGGTTTTCGTAGCAACAGGTCCACTGGTTACTTGATGTGAAGTGGAACCAATCTCTCCATTACTTCGGCGAAATTAAGATGGTTGCGCTTAATATTTCAAAGGCATTTGCCAGAGTTTGACATCAGGCTCTTTTGTCGAAAATGCGTTCATATGGCATCGATGAGTCTCTTCTTCAATGGATTAGAAATTACCTTTCGGGGCGTTCTATACAAGTTGTTTTGGAAGGCTTCAAGTCTGCAATTCACCAAATAAATGCTGGTGTTCCCCAAGGCTCTGTTTTGTCTCCGTCTCTCTTTCTTATTTTTATAAATGACCTCTTGTTTGCAACTTTTAATCCAATCCATTCTTTCGCTGATGACAGTACCCTCAGGTAAATTCCAACCTGAACAGCATAATCAAATGGGGTTCAACCAAGAGAGTGGAATTTAATACTTCCAAAACACAATGCTGTCTTCTGTCTCTCAAGCGAAACCAAAACCCTCAACCATTATCCATGGATGGTGCTTGCATCATTGAAACCGAAAGACTTGCCATTCTCGGTATGTGTATTAATAACCATCTCGAATCACATATTCGAGATCGCCAAAATTGCTGCAAAATGTCTAGGATTCCTTAAACGGTGCAAGAAATATTTTACCCCATCTGATCTGGCCTCGATTTATAAGGCATTCATCCGCCTTAAACTGGAATATAACGCCCACATCTGGTTTGATGCACCCAAGACCGTTCTGCGCATTTTTGATAGGGTGCAGAATGGCGCGTTAAAACTTATAGGTGATAGAGACATTGTGAATTCCATACATTCACTTAAACATCGGAGAAATGTCTTATGTCTCTCCCTGTTTTACCGTTTTTTTTTTTTTATAAAAAATGCTCCACCGAAATAGCCAGTTGCATTCCTCCCCTTCAAAATTTCACCCGTAATTCGCATCATGCTTCGAATGCACATCAGTTCACCCTTAAGCCCAATTTTGGTCGTACTGTCAAATATAGGGATTCGTTTATAAGCCGAACGACACGAATGTGGAATAATCTACCAGGCTCTGTATTCCCCCATCACTACAACCTTCAAACATTCAAAGCCAACGTGCACAGTCTTCTCCCCTGTTCCTCTTCCCCCTTTTCACAACGTCCGTGCCCTGAAACAGTTTAAGGGTTTCATAACCCCTTCGGTGCGTGCAGATTATAAAGAAAAAAAAAAAAAAAAACTGCGTCGACCAAGTGCTTTCCATAACTACGAATCGAGAACGGGTATCAAATCAAGCTTAAGACATCAACAGTCTTATTTCTGTCGCATACGATACCGTATGGCGAAGTCATCTTTAAACTTTAAACTCGAAGTAATACCCCACAAAACGATGGCAAATCTAATAAACAACGTGTTAAGTAATCGCTCACTCCAAGTATTTATAAATGATGTGGGAAGTAAACCAAAAATTCTAATCAATGGTCTTCCACAAGGATCAGTACTGTCACCTGTTTTGTTTAATCTCTATATGTATGATATGCCACACATACGTATGTACCAAAAAAGTCGACAGCGAGCCCAGTACAACTTTGCGTTTAATATTCAGGACCATTAAATCAACTCCTACCACATGGCTTCCCGTTTTGAACAATATTGCACCACCTAATATGAAACGCTCAAACGCGCTGATTAGTCAGTATGAAAAAATACGAGCAAATCCAGAACTTCCTATACACCAAGACTTAACCCTTTCGCCCCTACTACTTTCGAATAACCAATTTGCAGTAAATATTTGTTACAAGTACCATACGCTAAATAACAATTTTGACGGTAAGTGCGATTACGTTATAAAGAGGTTTAACTGTATGAGATCTTCGAAATGGTTGATATCTATAAAAAAAAAAGTATACGGGAGCATAATATGCCTAGTTGCTTTTTTTAGCGCAAATGAAGCTACTACCCTCCGCTAGTATTTGCTAAAAGACTAAAAACAAGCAAAAGAACAAGGCAATTCCGCTACATTTGATGCTTTTTGAATTGGTAAACATGTTAATCCAAAACTACCTAATAGGGGTATCCTCCAACACTTTTTAGATTGGACTCATTCTCTAAGCTCTTACTAAAATATAAAAATTCACTTTAATGACATGCTTTATACTCTATTCTTTATTCGTTAATTGAAACTGTTTTTATTAATCCACCCAAGCGTTCTCAGCAACGTGCCATTAATTAATAAAATTGCCCCCAAAAGAAATTCACTCCAAAAAAGGCAAAGAAATGAGCGAGGTTTCATTTCATTTAACTATGCGAACACTTAGATGACGTGAGTAAGGCGCACCTTGTTCGTAACGATTAAACAAACCCGGTTGCACCCCAAATGTAATGAATCCCCGGGGAGGAACCACAAAAGTGCGCAAAAAAAAACTTTAATGCAAACAAGTTAAAGTTCTTATCGTTTGTTTATTCCTTTAAAGTGTTTTTTTTCTTTCACTACTTTACGTAAGCAATGACACCAGTTTGGAGTATAGTAGAGGGCTCATCAACTGATAAGCTAATCAAAACAACAATGAATACCAAGCGAAATATAATATAAGGCATTGAGAAAAAGCATTAAAACTTTAGATAATTATAATTAATTGAGGAATCAGCCGACAGATAAGACAAGCATTCATTGTGTGCAAACACAAGTACGACCTATATTTGCCCTACAGATGCCCTAAAGGGCAGTGTAACAGCCAACACCTTTAAAAATGCATGCATAATTAATGCCCAGCTTCTGCGTGAGATAGAATCCATGAAAGAAAGTCGACAGTAGTAAATGCTGGGAATTGTTGCATGGAAATGAGTTCAATTACAATTGCAAATGCTAGCCAATGATGGTGGTATGCAAAACCTCATCTAACTCGCGGAGGTGGTCTCTGATGGTGACTGTGTCATCGGAGATGTTTCTCCGATTTTCACCATCAATTAGGTCATAAAACGTAAATCATTTTTTTTTTTTTTTTTGTAAACTGCACTAAGGCAGTGAAGAAAGCTGAGAGATTACTTAAATAATAGCCCATGACTAATTGATTATTTGAAGCTGGAGGTAGACACATACGTACATAATTGTTCGTATAATACCAAGATTAACGAGTGAAACTCACCTTTTGGGTGCTTAGGTCGAAGCCAAGGAATGTGCCTTCTATTTTTGGAGTCATCTTGGGTAACAACTTCTTTAATTGCGGCTCTGCGATAAAAGAAAAACACTCTGTACTAGTCGAGGTCCGAAACGCGATAATTGTTTACTGTTAAAGTGATTACTCACTATCGAATTACTAAGCAAGTACGCCTCAGTGAGGCGCCTAACACCACCGATGGTGACGGGCTCCAAACAAATCTGTTGCAGCCCGAAGAGCGAAAGCGCAGAGCTAGAGGAACTACTTCCACGAGCAGACGGCCAATGAGGTTGTCAAAAAACGTCAACAATTTGAAAATAGCCAATTTCGAAAACTAGAAACCGGACTAGAAATGACAGTTGGAATAATGGGATATTTCTTCGAAGTTAGCAATGGGATGATTTTTTGTTAGAATTCGTTGTAATCGAGGCACCACATCTACTTGGGAAGTTTTTGGGAATTAATCAGAGATGAACTAAATGGTTATTCATTTCGAGGTTGAGATTCCATATCCCTGCCATATGGCACCTTCCAAATTCATCTGTCATCCATAGTGACAGATAATTAGTTCCTGCCCTGCAATTTAACAATATGGATCTTTAAACTCCGCTCAATGCACTAAAATAGTTGCCTACTGACTATAGAATACTTATTCTGAACAATACACATTTCAAGCAAAATTTTCTTCTGTGATGAGGCCTATTTCCTGCTGGGCGGCTACGTAAATAAACAAAATTGAAAAATTTGGGGTTCTGAGAATCCAAATATGATCATTGAGAGGCCATTGCATCCATCACATGTGACAGTTTGATGCGCGCTGTGAACCTGCGGCGTGATCTGGCCGTTTTTTTTTTTTTTTTTTGAAAACGACTAAGGCCCCCTGTTACAGTGTATTCTCTGTTCTATGGTCAAATGATAGCCAACTTTTTTTGGTTTGAGGTTGAAGACATTGATGTGAGCGACATGTGGTTCCAACAGGATGGGGCTACGTGCTACACAGCACAGACAAATCTGACTCTATTGTACGAAAAGTTACCCGACAGTTTAATTTCGAGATTTGGCGACATCAATTGGCCACCAAGATCATGTGATCTTATCCTGTTGGATTTTTTTTTTTGTGGAGCTGTGCTAAAGATCGGGTTTCAATCATGAGTTTATGAGCTTTAATTTTCGGCCCTTTTTAAAAATGAGCTGTCAGAAACAAATTCGGTTAATTTTCCATTGTTTTGAGATAAATAAAAATGAATTAAATTGCTGAAAAGAATCATTACTTTCCAAAAATTAATTTCGATATAGGCTAGTTATTTATTGCTTGACGTTTAAATAAAAATTATGGAATAGTAAATATACACCAGTCTTCATGGACTTGAATTTGGGAACAATCCCTATAAAGCTGCAAATGATCTCAATGGTTTTATTAAGAGTCCGTAAATAAGATATCAACTTTTTTCCTTCCTATGGGGTGTGTTTCCCGCTAAAAATACCGAAATTAGCTTTTTTCGAGAATAAGTTTTTAAACTTCAATGTTAAAAACAAAACGCAAATCCATCACGACGTGCCGCGCGAAAACCGCAATGTTATTTGGCGGAACAGAACTCTGGAAACTGATGATCCTCCCATCTTGAATGGAGCAGACTATGAGGACAGTGCGGTATCAACACAAGCAAAAAAGGGAGGAAAATCACCAATGTGAGAACTGCAAGGCAAGTTTATTATTTTAACTTCTTTATTCTATGCAATAACGTATTTTTAACTCATCCTACAGGTAACTGTAACACTGTTCTAATAAATTGTGTTGCCGCCTCATTGTATGGCTGCTTGTTCTCCTAAATACTAGCTGTATTTTGTTGGTGAACTGAACTATAGGTGTCGTTTGTATTTGTTAAATACAACACCAACAATAACCTATGCCGGCTGAAGATATCCGGGATAATATCACAAATATGACCTAGCTGCGATAGGAAAAAGTTTGCCATACTGTTTTCATAACTTCCAATAAAATTATATGATTTATGCTTGTTTCGAGTTTTACATATTATTATAATTTTTCCAAACAATTTTCGTTTTCTAGTTTTCATAAACAGCTGATTGCTAAAGTACCATTAAGATACATGTGCTGCAAAGTTTTCCTCATGATATTTTTTGCCGGGTATGTGGATTTTTTCGGTTTTTTTTTTCAGCTTATATAGGTCACCCCTATGTGATTATGTGCTTTACCGTGGTGTAGGGGCAAAGATTATTGGGATTTACTGCCCCGAAGAGACCCGAAGCTAAATATAGTCTGCTCCCAATCTAATCCATCACATCCTTACTCCCTCCCCCTCTTATTCACAGGCTGGATCAAAGTGCCATACGACCCGTACCGGGGAACCAACCTGGCTGGAGGCCCATAACAAAATAGACCAGACGTGAACGGACTATCCGGAATACCTGACGACATCCGTATTAACCCGCCTTATCTGTATATTGCAGGTCTCTCTACAGACGGTCCTCCCTTTTACTCGTGGGACAGACAATGAATTCAAACATTTTTTCTTAAGCAAGAGAATCGGACATCACCGCTTGTCCAACCAAATTCAGTGTATGAAAGAAGCACGGCAAATGCTTATTTCTACCAAAAGTATTTCAAATTGCTTTCACCAAATTGGGTGCTTAATTTTTATTATTATTTTTTTTTATATTTTTTTCTATCGAAGTTTATATTTTGGCAAAAACCATCGATTCAATCCAGAATAGCCTAACAGTCGAATGGTCACGCAAATGAGTTCATAAGAGTTTCAACGAATTTGAAAGTCATTCTTTAGGCAGTTTGCGGGTTTTCTTTGCCAAGTTATAACACTTGGTTTCGTTCTTAATAATTATTAGGTATTTAGTTGTAGAATACATTTCGTTGCTTGGTTTTTTCGACTTGTTAAGAAGGAACGTTCCGAATTTGATTTAGTATTGATTGTATGAACTAAAATGTTGGACGTATGTTCTCGACAAGTTGAAAAATCAAGCTGCAGAATCCAGGACTTTTTTAAATTTGTCTGGGCACATTGCGGCAGATCTTGGAAAAAAACCAGGAACTCCAAATCGATGCTTACAACCTTTTCATAGATTTTAAAGTAGCCTATGATAGCGTCTATAAAGAATAGTTATACAGAGCCATGTCTGGTTCTGGCATTTCTGCCAAACGCGTTCGTTTGTGCAAGATGGCGATGAAGAGTGCACGCTACTCCATCAAAGTCGGTGACAACATCACCGAGGCTTTCGATATCAGCTTTTCATAAAGGAAAGGCGACAAGCTGTCATGTGATTTCTTTAACATTATACTTGAAAGGATTGTACAAAATTTTCAAGCTAACATCGGAGGTACAACCTTTCAATAGTCTGTAAAACATACATGACATTATTGGAATGACATAGCGGGCTGTGAGTTGAGCTTTCGGGAGTATTGAAACTGAAGCAGGCAAAACAAATATATACTGACATTAAAGACATTTAACTTCGGCAATTTGGACAGAGCATCAAAATAAAAAGTTACAATTTTGGGGTACATAGCTCCACTCAAATCCAGACAATGACACCAGCGCAGAGATCAAGCAAAGAATCATTCTTGCCAATCTTGCTTGTAATTTGAGTTTAAAATGAAACTTATTAAAAACCGAAATTTAGCCCTTTTGAGTAAGATCTATGATAGATCCCAAGACAAAAATATTATTGGACCTTTCCACTCTACATAGTATTCTTGCATCAGTTGTCACATCGGTTTAACAACAGTAAGCCTTTACACTCTGGTATTCTCGCATGAGCCATCACCTCCATTATATGAATAAGGACCTACCAATGCGAGTGTATATAGCTACCTCATTCCATTTCATTATAAGAACGTAACAACACGAGAAATAGGTTTCATTTCTGCTGTAAATTTCTCTCCAATATGCATAATTTTTGTAAGTTCTTCGGTTCTACAATTGCAGAGTGATTTAGCTTACAAGGAGAGTGCGAGTGAGAATTCGTGAAAAACAATTTATCTATTTCGGAGAAGCATAAAAATTGATTTAACTAAATTTCTGAATACTGTCTAACTCTCCATAAAAGTCAAATATTCTCCCTTAAATATTTATGGGAAATTTTAGGGAATCCAATCTCTTTATTCAAATTAATAAATTAAATTGTGATTATGTCATTGAAAATTACATAGACATCGACATAATGAATACATTTTTTTACGTGAGTCAAATAGAATCGTTTTAAAAGACAATTCGTTGAAACTCATTTTCCAAAAATCTTAATAAATTCATATTAGCTTCTAAAGATATGGTGGAATGACTTAGAAAACATTCAAGAGTGTACAACCGGAAAATATATATTTCAACATAAAGTCTTCTTTTGGATCACAATTCAGCCACTTCTTAGTAGCTACGTTTTATTATAACTTACAAAAAATTATTCGAAAATAATTTGGCTGCATCGTTTTTCCAATTTTCCACAACTGAAATTAAGAGCGGGGGCAGACAAGAAAAAATGAAATTTCCAAATTGCGGAAGCACTCAGACTCATTTTTCTGTCCATTGTACACCAAGCGTTTCTCTTTTAATCTAGGTGGTTCTCGAACCTGCTCAGTTGGGGTTCCAAGCAAAAACATTACCCACTACACCGTGGCCACTCTTATTAACTTACTTTATTTCTATTCTATCCCATCTTAAAATTTACAAACAAAAATATGAATATGACATCTGCAGATTACTGACTGCTACTAAACTTTGCGACACATGCTTCATCTATTAATCAGGTTCAGAACCGATTCATCGGGTTCACATTAGTTGAACCATCTCAGGAGCTGGTTTCTGTGTTATTATTGTTTTGTACATTAGAAATTGAGCTGAAACGGATCTTTTGAATAACAAAACGCAGCTTTTTCAAGTGAAAATACATTTTCCACGACCATAAGAAATGGCGTTAAGGCTGATTTTTGACAGGCAAGGTAATTTCCGAAACTTTTAGTATTAGTTCGAACTCTCTGAAATAACAAATTCACCCTTTAGATCTGAGAGATACAGTGGAACATTAGCAGTCACCATTAGCTAAATCGCTCTGCCGATGCAAGAATACTAGTGTGGATGGCCGATTAATGAACATATCCGCTCATCTAATCGCCAAGTTGTTACACAAATGCACCACCCACCTAACTTCCCCAAACGAATGACATCTATCAGAAATTTCCCCATATTTTCATTCGTCTTCGAACACTATTCTATCACTTTCGAACGTTGTCGGCGGCCATGATTTCAACATATGTGAATGTGTGACAAGTCATGACATTTTCATGTGAAATAAACAAATTTTCTCGATGGAAGACTCGTTTTTTGGATTTGATACCTCAGCACCGGTAAGTTAAATATACCCCCCATGTAGTCCATTCAAAATCATCCACAAAATTACGCTACAACGCGGCCAAATTCGCAGCCCAAAGTACTTTAGAAAACCCACCAACACTTTCCCGACCCTTTATCGTTGGTGTCGCGCTAATGGTGGGCCTCCAAATGTGTATGAATGTCGTCATTAATTTTTGGCAAAAGTTTCCAACATAAATGAACGTTTCACGGAAGCTAAAAAACTTCATTGTACTATTATCCATGTGGCGTTCTTATGTAAACAAAAAAAAAAATAAGTGAAGCGCCATCCGTGATACGACGGTATTTGGCCCCACACTACACAATTATAGTGTGGCCGCCCTTTTTGCAAGTAAATTTGCGGTATAAAGATTCGCATAAATCGTTTCATTTGTCGGATTTGCGCGAATTTGTAACTGCGTTGCAGATTCTAGATTACTGATAAGAACACTAAGTACACAAAAATAGTGTGTCACTTTGCTGACTGAAAAGTGTGTGGAATCGCCTTGAGGAGGGTGTTGTTTTTTTCGTTGGGAGTGGGGGGGAATCTATACTATTCCTGGAATGGTGACATTTGTTTTGGTAATTGATATTGTGGAGATCGGCAAACATTTATATTTTCGGAAGCGAGTCACTAATCTGTTATTTTGTTCCGACGAACTTTTTTTTTTTTTGTTTACTTAGATATCTAGATATCACTTTCTGAATCGATTGCTCACTTTTACTTCCTTGCATTAGAACGCCGTGCTACTTATTCACAAGGTCATGAACACTTCAATAATTTGTTAAACTAAAAGCTATCGCACGCGATACATTCAGAGTTGACAGAGAGTGTAGTATTTGCAATAAGTACATGATTCGACGCGTTCCAATGTTCATTGGAACTAACAGAAACAAGGAACAAGATTTTTACATCAGGATAGGTCTTTGGTTAGCGAAGCTCTGTCGCTAGATGAAGACCTGATATCCGGGTACACAAATATTGTTCCCGCATGGGTTAATAAGTACTACATGCTGTAAATAATCTTCATCTTCGATGCACCAAATTCATGCTTTCGTGATTTGCAGCAGTGGCTATGATAAGCAATAATTACTTTAGATGGCGCTACAGTCAGCAGTGGACGTGCGCCTGAACAAACAAGCTTCTCCAGCCAGAACGGTCTTGTGCTAGCTGCCTCCAGTTTTGCACTCGGAGTTGGTTGAGGTTCTTTTTCACTTGTGTGCGCCGCCTTAGATTACCTTGTCGTCTCTTCGAGATGGATTCCAAATCTTTCCTAGCCGTCGTAGGTGATGAATTCGAACCCTTCTGACTAGGTAGACTATTTTTTTTTTTTGATTTTACGTGGGTAGGTTAAAATCTTCATAGACACTATGGTATGAGATTTTTACTCACTAAAAGTACCTCCCTTATTTACTCCAACTAAGTTACCTTATCAAGTAGTTTAAGTTTCAAAACATATCCCTGTTTGGCAGGTAGTTTTCCAGCAAAATCACTTGCTGATACCGCCATTACAGGCGGCTACTACTTATTGCGCTAAATCGATCGATTTAGTTCTTTGTAGTTGACGACCAAGGTTTGTCACGTTCAGACTTTGAAGTATGGCGTTGTTGCAATGACCATGAAGACGAATACACAGTTTGCGAGCAAAGTTTGTTATTTCGTCTACGACGGTAGCTATTCCTAAGTTTTTGTGGATATCATTGTGCCTAATATATCATGGAGCATTCACGATTGCTCTTAGTATATTTATATTAGTTGTATACCATAGATATATAGGTTTCAGCACTTCGTTATTCTTTTTAAATGTGTAGGTTGTCTATTTGTAAGTAATGTTAACATGCGTTGATCTGGTCTCGATAAGAACAATGCACCAAATCTTTGTCCATCCGCAAATTTTATCCAAATCTCGTTGGAACTTTTCAGATGCTGACGCGAGTTTCCATTGCCAGTATAGCCGTATCGTCCTCGAACGTGGCTACAATGATGCCTTCTTGGAGTATGTCTCGAGTGTAGAGTAGGAACAAGACCGGACCAAGAACTCTTCCTTGTGGAACTCCTGCAGCGATTTATTTAAATTCTGAGTATTCTGTTCCGTATTCTAAAGTTTTGTATAACTGTTCTGGAGGAACCTGTCTTACCTAAATTTCAATATTGAGAGATGTCAAGAAAACATATCGTATTCCCTTCTAGGGCTTTCTAAATTTTATTGTTTATTCTATAAACCTGGTCATTTGTGGAATGCTTGATTCTAAAGCCGAATTGATCAGGAATTAAACGTCTTTTTTCAATGGTCACTTGTAGACGCTTCAAGAGGAGTTTTTAAAATACCTTTGATATTATCGGCATTTACCATTATAACTTCGGCCACTTTCCATTGTTTTGGAACTTATAGTAGTCTCTACGAAGCATTTATAAGATAGAACAGTTTGAATAAAGCTTTCTTTGCAATTACTTGAGGATCTGTCTCGTTATTAAATCATATCCATGGGCCTTTTTTTATTTTTCAGTTTTTTTTTTATTGTCAGCCAACAACACACTTTTTTATCCTAAAATTGTCAGGTGTGGTAAGATCTTCTATCAATGCTTGTCCGTCAAATGGCTTAAAGGTTTCTTTTCTGCTTTTCGGTGAATTGCATCTTGAACCCCAAAAGGTATGTCTCATATTCAAATCACCACCAATAATAAAATTCGGTCCAAGTACCGCTTTGTTTATTTTCTTTTGATGCGGCTTGGGCATGTGTTTGCTCATCAGTAAATGGTGGCTTTTCCTTTGGGAATTTTTCTAGTTCATCTTTCGTCTTTTCCTTTAAGGGTTTACTTTCTTTCGCTGCCTTTCCTTTTGCAGTTCCAGGTTGGTTTTGGGTTCGTAAGGTTTCGGGCGTAAGTTTTTTTTTTAAAGCATATCGCGCTTTTTTTTTTGACTCTTTCCCCACTTCGCAACTTAGATAGTTCGTTGGGTGCTTACCTTTGCAGATTGTACAAGTTGCTGGGGCCTGCTTATTTAAATCGCACTCTTCCGAGAGATGTCTACCGGCACATTTTACGCATACCGGCTTTTTTTTGGCAATAAGTTCTGCGTATGATTGAAGCCTTGTGGTCTTACGCATATGTTCTATTTTGACCACAATGTTTAGAATAGTTTTAATATTGTAAATGTCGTCTAGGCTAAAACAGCCTAATTGACCAGGTCGATGTTTCCGGTATAGTTCATTGTTTTATCACTCTATACTCCGTCGATATAGCCCTCGGTATCTCCAAAGCTTTCGATAAAATGTGGCATAGTGCCCTCGTTAACAAACTTGAAGCTCGTCGGCGTCGGTGGTATTATTTTAATATTTGTTTTCTTTGTACAGCCCCATAATTGAACGCCATACGTCCAGACGGGATTTAGTATTTGTTGATATAGCATAATTTTGTTCTGAATATACGAGTATAAGTCCGAATTACGTTCTATTAGCCAGCATGGCTTTCTATATTTCATACCTGCCGTTATTTCCTTCAATTCTAGTATCTAGTACTTTTCTAGTGAGTACTTTTCACCGTACCGTACTCGAGAAAATAAAAATAATAATTAAGTCTGATAAATAAGATTCCAGTATCTCATGTTATAGTATTGCTTAGGTATTATGCAGTTTTTAATCGAAGCCTTTATGCTACACCTTGTCAAAAGCTTACGCTACGTTCAGGACTAATGCAGAGCATATCTGTTTACCTTCGAGTGTTGTCTTTATCACGTCGGTTATACGGTACGGTGCACTTGATCTATTGTCGAACGCTTATTCCTAAACCCAAATTAATGGTTCGGGAAGAGTCGCCTTTTAATAGTAATTTTGTCTAGTGTTACAAGGTAACAAGATAGTAACCTGGAACTTTTTTATTCGATATTTTAAACGTATGCGTATGTTTCTTATTTCTCTTGTAGTGACGTAGGGTGTTTCTTTGTCGTCTACTTTATCTACTAATTCTAAATTTTCATTCACTAAGTCAGGTGGGAAGGTTTAAAAGCGCTCTACAGGTGTTCTGTAAAAAGATCAGCTTTCTGCATGGGATTTCAGATCCATTTTCCATCGGATGCCTTCAATGGTGGGCCTTGTAGTTGCGGTCTTTTTAAATATTTTGCTATTTCCAATTGAATTTTTGAATTCGGTAATACATTTTTTTAACTTGTTATTTAGACGATTGAAGATAGTTTTATCATCCGGATATCTGGTCATTTGCCACTTCCTACGCGATTTTCTCTTTTCTAGTATCATTTCTTTGATGTCCGCCAGATATTTAACTGTGGTTTGTCTTTTAGTTTGCGTTGCCGGTCTGCTTTCTTCCGCTGCTTGTTGGACATCAGCAAAAAACATTAAAAAAAATGTAAACGGAACCAACCTTTTACTTGAAAAATGTTTCTTTCAAAACAACCAAAGGAGTTGGCATCCGCCATTGGTAACGTCCCTTCTTCAGCGCTGCGTAGTAGGACTGGGATGATAAGAATCTTGCATAAAGTTAATTGTCCGTGAGAGGGCTTTTACTCAATTGCCAAAGAAACAGATTGGCAAGAGTGATTCTTCGCTTGATCTCTGCGCTGATGATGAACGTAGTTTTACCTTACGGAAAAACTGTAAGAAACCTTGCTGTCATTTTCAACCACATTCTTACATGGTCTGGTCAAATAAAGCATGTCACCAGTCGAGTACATGGTACACTTCGACGACTGTATTTCTCCGCCCAATTTACACACTGTGATACTAGGTTGGCAGTTGTCAGGTCGCATAATTATGGATGCTATTTTTGGAAAACTGCATGCGGTAAGCGTTTATCGGATAAAATTGGCATTACACATCTATAACTTGCGGCACAGGTAGCTGACAATATTCTCAGTTGCAGTGTAAGTAAATTTTTAATAATACGAAGATAAGAGTGAAACTCTTCACCTCGAGTAAGATTGATTTGATCTCGACTTTGTTCTCAGAGGTGCCATTAACTTGTAAGCGAGTCTCCTTATTCCGTTCCTTTGATGTGGTAACTGGCGACAGTTTCAACTTTGTACCATAACGTTTATATTTGGTATAAACAACCAAACTGTAATTTTTAATTAAATATGAATCATTACCAGTAAGTTTTTGTCCACTCTTTCTGTTTTTTTTATCCAATTTTTCTATACCCATTATCTATAATTTGTATTATTATTATGTACTGCATTAATCACTTTGTACTCACAAATTTGCTATTTTTAATTCTAAGTCAATAATTTAACTATTCTGTTATCAATAAATGATATAAACAAATGAAATGTCATTATCCGAATTTACAGCGCAACCTATGTAGGTAGACAAAGTCCTTAAATACCTCAAAATTTTAGCTGTCTATTGTGACGTTCTTCCCAAGTCGCCGATGTTGAGTGTCATTTTACTTTAATACTCACGAACGCACCACTGATAGCCTCATGGGTTCTTCCAATTATTTCAATGAGGTTGGCGTACGCGTACCTTTGAAAGATCGTACACCGGATGTTAACTTGAGAATTATATACTGTCGTTTCAAGTATGATGTTAAAGAAATTATATGACAGCGCCTCACCTTGTCGAAGTCCTTCTTGTGACATCAAAGGCATCGTTTATGTTGTCACCAGTTCAGAGGGTCTCCTTTCTTGAGGATCAGGTAAACAATACTGAGGTTCCATTCATCGGGCATACTTTCATCCGACCATATTTTACAGATGTACCAAATTATCCCTGGCTACTTTAAATAGCTCTAGATTTCGTTCTTCATCCCTACAGGCTTCTGTTAGAGCTTTGTAGCCTTGGCAAGCTCTTTTTACCTTTTGGTAAAACTTTCAAACATCATTCTTTCTATAACACCTCTCCATTGAAACGATCTCGCGTTTTTTTTATATTTTCTTCTTTCTTAGAACCTTGTGTTCTTCCCTTCTCTTCTACTTGTAGATGTCGCAAGCTCCTCTCGTCACACTATGCAGCGTCGCTTTGTTGTGTGCAGTTAACGGCACTCTTCATCAAGCCAGGGGTTTCTTTGTAGTGGTTGCGTGAAACTCAGCACATTCTGACAATGATGACATTGGTTATCTACGCTTGATGTTGGCACATTGGACTTTTTGAGAGCTTTCGGGATACACGATCGGCAAAAGCTCTAGCAGTTTCTTGTTGCGATTGTAGCCATTGGATATTAGATTTTCTCACAGTACTTCTTTGTTGTTGTGGTGTTTGGCAGCAACAATCAAATACTGGAGGAGTGCCTTGAATCAATCGCCATAAAGTCAGTTAGTCAGTTAGAGGCGTTGTCGTGCAGGCTGTTTCCAAAGATGCCCTTCTTTCCAATTTTAGCGTTAAAATCGCCAAGTTAGGTCTTAACGTCATTGGACATTATCGTAGGTCTTGTCGGGAGCTCATAGAAGCAATCTTTTTTTTGTCAGTTGGAGGGTGAGCACATATTAGACTGATATTGGTAAATTTTGTTTTAGAATGTCGTCACATGCCTGAATCTTTTTAAAAAATGTAATTTTAAAAAAATGCAATTTTAAAAGAATGCAATTTTAAAAAAATGCAATTTAAAAAAAATGCAATTTTAAAAAAAATGCAATTTAAAAAAAATCCAATTTTAAAAAAATGCAATTTTAAAAGAATACAATTTTAAAAGAATGCAATTAAAAAAAAAAATGCAACTTTAAAAAAATGAAATTTTAAAAAAATGCATTTTAAAAAAAATGCAACTTTAAAAAAATGAAATTTAAAAAAAAGTTTAATTTTAAAAAGGTGCAATTTAAAAAAATGCAATTTTAAAAAAATGCAATTTTAAAAAAATGCAATTAAAAAAAAAATGCAACTTTAAAAAAATGAAACTTTAAAAAAGTGCAATTTTAAAAAGGTGCAATTAAAAAAAAAATGAAATTTTAAAAAAATGCAATTTAAAAAAAAATGGAATTTTGAAAAAATGCAATTTTAAAAGAATGCAATTTTAAAAGAATGCAACTTTAAAAAAATGAAATTTTAAAAAAGTGCAATTTTAAAAAAGTGTAATTTTTAAAAAAAGGGCTTAGTGACACAGTCAATGCAGTTTTATAAAAATGCAATTTTAAAAAATGTAATGCAATGCAATTTTAAAAAAATGCAATTTTAAAAGAATGTAATTTTAAAAGAATGCAATTTTAAAAAAATGCAATTTTAAAAATGCAATTTTAAAAAAATGCAATTTTAAAAATGCAATTTTAAAAAAATGCAATTTAAAAAAAATGCAACTTTAAAAAAATTAAATTTTAAAAAAATGAAATTTTAAAAAAGTGCAATTTTAAAAAGGTGCAATTTAAAAAAATGCAATTTAAAAAAAATGCAATTTTAAAAAAATGCAATTTAAAAAAAAATGCAATTTTGAAAAAAATGCAATTTTAAAAAAATGCAATTTAAAAAAAAATGCAATTTTAAAATTTTAAAAGAATGCAATTTTAAAAGAATGCAACTTTAAAAAAATGAAATTTTAAAAAAGTGCAATTTTAAAAAAGTGCAATTTTAAAAAGGTGCAATTTTAAAAAAGAAAATGCAATTTTTAAAAAAGGGCAATTTTAAAAAAGTGTAATTTTTAAAAAAAGGGCTTAGTGACACAGTCAATGTAGTTTTATAAAAATGCAATTTTAAAAGAATGCAATTTTAAAAAAATGCAATTTTGAAAAAATGCAATTTTAAAAGAATGCAATTTTAAAAAAATGCAATTTAAAAAAAAAATGCAATTTTATAAGAATGCAATTTTAAAAGAATGCAATTTTAAAACAATGCAACTTTAAAAAAATGAAATTTTAAAAAAGTGCAATTTGAAAAAAGTGCAATTTTAAAAAGGTGCAATTTTAAAAAAAAAATGCAATTTTTAAAAAAGGGCTTAGTGACAGTCAATGCAGTTTTATAAAAATGCAATTTTAAAAAATGAAATTTTAAAGTGCAATTTTAAAAAGGTGCAATTTAAAAAAAATGCAATTTTAAAAAAATGCTATTGTAAAAAAATGCAATTTAAAAAAAATGCAATTTTAAAAGAATGCAACTTTAAAAAAAGTGCAATTTTAAAAAAAGTGCAATTTTAAAAAGGTGCAATTTAAAAAAAAAAATTAAATTTTTAAAAAAGTGCAATTTTTAAAAAAGGGCAATTTTAAAAAAATGCAACTTTAAAAAAATGCAATTTTAAAAAAAAAATTAAATTTTTAAAAAAGTGCAATTTTTTAAAAAGGGCAATTTTAAAAAAATGCAACTTTAAAAAAATGCAATTTTAAAAAAATGTAAAATGCAATTTTAAGAAAAATAAAATGCAATTTCAAAAAGTGTAACTTTAAAAAAAATAATAAAGAATAAAAGAAATAACGGTACTTTACTTATTAGCGGACTTGCGAAATTTGGCATCCTACACGCCATCGTGTACGATTTCTGGAAATGTGCCTCAGCTCTCCCCAACTCTTTCCCAGTTGTCGTGCTTCCTTCTTAACTGTTCTGCGCCACGTACTCCTAGGACCGCCGAGTATCCTGAAAATGTTTGACAAAATTTTTAACCCAGTCTTGCAATTGGAGGTTACAATTTAAATTTGAAATAATACATATAAAATTTTGATAAACTGAGTTTTGCAGACTTCAGTCCTTTTGATGGATTTTTTTTTACTTTTCGGCATGAATACTGCGGTAGTTCATAAATAATGCGCTTAGCTCTGAAAACTTTTACGATTG
Source organism: Pocota personata (assembly GCA_963082735.1). Taxonomy (NCBI): domain Eukaryota; kingdom Metazoa; phylum Arthropoda; class Insecta; order Diptera; family Syrphidae; genus Pocota; species Pocota personata. Next base: position 193,069,690 of record OY720429.1, on the reverse strand, counting down.
ACTCTTTTATTTTCACGACCCCAAATGCGATCATTTCATTTGTTTACGTAGCCATTCAGTTGAAAGTGAGCCAATCGGCATCAACTTGGTGGTTCTCTAACACCCAATCAATGAATCTGCTGGCTTCAATTCCTGAGTCAGTTCAATCTTGTAGACATCCAGAAATGTGCTGCGTGGAAGGGTTCAATTGCTGGGAACGATGGCGAATGGATTTTGACGGATTGTCATGAACACTGTCAATCATTGCGGCAGTACTCGTATTTTCGAGTGACCGGCCACTATGAAGACGCACTGGCCCTTGCACATCTAACACTGACCCAGTTCAATTGAATGTTGCCATTAATTTATTAACCGCGGCACGTTATTTACGAAATCATTGATACCCGAGAGCACAAGAACGTTATTGGTTCTTTCAGCAGTGTGCGTAAAATGTTTCTGATTTCCTGACCAGTTTCCATCGGGATAACAGCGATCAATTTCGTCATGGTGAAGTAAATAGACATCATCACCTCTGTTGCTGTTTTTGTTGTTTTGCTTTAATTGGGGGACTTGAACAAGTTTCATTTTTTCTTATTAAAGGTGTCCCACTCTCACTGTTTTCAAGAAATATTGAGCAAAACAAACACGTGCCTATTTTGTACGTCATTTAAAATTTTTCGAATACTTCAGGTGATGAATTAATATTCGTAACGCAGCTATGGCATTCAAACCCAATTCTTCCCTATCATTTCATGCCTTCATCACGGCTCCATTTGTATCCTCGGTCGAAGATTTGAGAGAACCTCCACAGATAAATATGCTAAGCCTTTGAAACCGCTTGGAAACATTCACAAGGGATTATGCGTTCACTTCATAGCATTTTGGCAATTGTGGACAATTAGGAGTTGCTTAAGTTGACGTCGAAATCTGAAGAGAATAACAAAGCGGTGAAATTTCTAACGACCTAATCACTCATTTCACGTTTACTCGTCTCCATTCTTAGCAATTCTCCTGAAATCTGAAACTAAATTTCAGGAAACACATAGCGATACCCGAAACTGGTGTATGAGAATGTTGATTCTAAGATTCTCAAAACTACTCCTCATATCTTACCTCCACTCATTCGATTTTGGTGTGGGGTAGTTATCGCACCGGTCTAAACCTAAAAGTCAAATTTTCTTAAAATACCTTGCGGTAGGCGGCTAGCAAAGATTATTTAAACATTTTTGATACCCCAATATTTTACATACACTCCATCTGATTTTGACAAGCATAACCATTTTAGATGTTCACATAGTAATACGGATAAGCAGCAGTTGCAGTGGTCCTGTTTCCCCTTGTAGGTCCTAGGGACTGTACTATGTCTACGCGTCTTCTCGTACGGTTACTGACGATGTGCCCTAGTTAACTTCAACTCTTCTCCAGTTGACGTTACTCCTCCTCCACTGTTCTGCGCGCCATGTATTTCTCGGTCGACCCGCTCTTCTGGCATCAGGTGTTAACGGGTTCCATTGCATCGCGTAGTTAGCTATGGAACTGTCGCCTTTTCGAATCGTGTGTTCATTTTACTGCCACTTCCGTCGTCGAATAGTGATGTCTATCGGTTCTTGCCCCGTTATCTCATGGAGCTGTTCACTAGAAATGCGATTAGGCCATTTAGCAGCAAGGATTCAACATTGGAGCCGAACAGCCGTAGCTTGGTGTTAAATCTGATTGCATTGCTTCTCCATATCTTGGACCACAAACCAAATGTTGGCTTTGCTTTGCCGATTTGGCTGGCTGTATCCTGTCGGTCAAAACAATACTCCCAAGATATTTGAAACCTAATCTCTACCGGTGGTCTAAGAATGCTTTCTTGGGCTGTTGATTTTAGTTTTGAGATTGTTTATCCTCAATCCCACGACGTTCGCCTCTCTCTGAGATGGAAGATGATGTTTAATTGGAAATTTCAAGTAATTGAACAGTACCGGTGTCGCTTTCCTAAATTTGATGTAACTCACTTTCAATTTCCAAGCCAACATTATGGCTTAAGTCTTACGAGTACCATGAGTAACCAGGGCACGACCGCTTGATATGCTGACGTTAGCTCGTTTTACCCACACCTGTGTCTCAGTATATTCTATACTGAAATAAGTTATGACAATGTAAAGAGGTGCGATAGCAGAAACTGGCATCTTTTCAATAGCTGCACCTCAATACTAAAGGCAATGCCTCCTCATTTGGGCTTTCTCCGAGCCCTGTAACTTTTTTCTCTTCAAACACAACACTATATCTTGTGTATTGATCACTAAGTTACGTTCACTGTACACTGACAGTTTCTTTTTATATGAATCAGACCATACATATATTTTCTTCGTTTTCTTCTAGACTTTTAGAAATAGTACTCGTCACGGCATGAATGCTTTGTTATGCCCTAATTTGTCGTTAAATCAATATTTATAAATTTTTTCCAGTTGGACGATGATGGAGGAGGGCGCATCGCCGAGCCTCCCGAAGAGGAATACGACGCCTTAAATGACGAAACCTTCGGGTCAGCCATCAATGGTGACTGGGAGGAGGTTCACGAGAATTTGGTTCGTATGGACGATGTGAAGGATGTGCCAAGCACAACATCTTCTAGGCTCAATAAAAACGAGGAGGATTCAGATTTAGAAATTAATCTCTCCGGGATGAAATTAGATGATGTCGATATTGCGTTCGACGACAGCGATGCTGGCATCAATCTAGATCCACTTGTTTGGGCTAATCCCGTAGTAACTTCACGGCCTCCGAGTAACATAATGGGCAATAGTAACGACAAAAGACACAGTCTACTCTATTCGAATCCCGAGGCTTTTCTACGCGAACATTTTCCGGCGCCATTCAACAGTGGTCAACAACCTCAGGCGAACGTGAAATCTACCCAACCACACCCAAACCAACAGGCCCATCGATCTTCCTTTGGGATGCAACCGAACCTGGCGAATACTCCGAAAATATGCACTCTAGAAGACATTGAGAGGAGCATCATAACACAGCAACAGCAGCAGAAGCAACAAAAGCAGCACCAGCAACAACAACGGCAAGTTGATCATAGTAACCAAATGATTGCATCGACTCCTAAACCGAAGACACCAACAATTTCACACACTCAAGCACAGCATCCACAGTCATCACAGCAGCAGCATCAGCAGCAACCACCACCACCACCGCAGGCGCAACAACAGCCGCAACATCAGGCAAATCATCACCCACAGCAACATCAGCATCAGCAACAACAGCAGCACCATCATCAGCAAGCACTTAAGTTTCAATTCCCCAACGCTACTGGCCCTCCGCCAGGCTTCAATGGTCCTCGGCCCAACTTTAATAGCCTCCCGCAACAGCATCCACTCAACAACCTCCTGCATCAGGGTGGACCTCCGAATCACCATAATCGACATTTACCGCCAGGATTCCCAGCAGTTCCGCTTTTTCCGCCAGGCCTACCAGGTCCGCATCAGCTTCCTAACTATCCACCGCGTCCTATGCCCAATCTACCGATTGCTTTGAATAACTTCGCAATGCATCCGAACTTTAATGCGATGCGCCCAGTAGTTCCACCATTGGTGCCACCTCGAATGCCTCCACATCCGAATCTGATGAACCCGAATGTGGGATCAGCAGCGTCTGCCTACAATATGTTTAACCAGCGCTTGGTACAGGAGATACAGCAAAATCATCCAATGCTGTCGAACGCCCGCCATAGTTACAATTCACCCAACAGCAGCATGACTAACAATCCGCATCAGTCGCAGCAGCAGCAGCACAATCGTCAAGAACGCAAGCACAGCAGTAACAGTAACAGCCACAGCGTCAACAGCAGCAACAGTCATCACCAGAACAGTGGTCACAATCATCCAGGTGGCAGTGGATTGCGTTCGAATGGTAATCTTCCCGATGAGTACGATGAGTACGCCAACTTAATGAGTACTCGCGACAAGCACTGGTTGATTAGCATTCAGTTGACGCAATTGAACACCGATACGCCGTATATAGACGACTACTACTACACGGTGTTTAAGGAGCGCAAGGCGGAACTGAACGGCGATTCAGGTCAGAGCAAGACCCACAAAGATAATCAGCTGAATCACCCACTCACTCAACCGAAGGGGCATGCGCAATTGATCCTCGTCTCGTTGGGCAATAAAAACGGGACGAACAATCGCAACGGGCAGAACAATCGCGAACGCAGGAACTCTGAGACGAAGAACGACCAGGACCAGCAGCGAAAGTACGTGTTCACACCGCTGAAGTTTGAAAATTCGCTGGGCAAGTTGCAGTACGGCAGTGTAACTGCACCGAGAAAGATTATCGATATGGATATTATGGGGCCCGAGGGCAGTCCACAACTGAGTACGAATATAGAATTATCAGCGCAAAGGAAGTCGCGTCACATTTTGCTGCACATCGAGACGCTCTATCGGATTGTTTTGAAATTGGAGGACTTAGAAAATCCAAATGCAATTGCAACTATCATTATGAAGGTGAGTCTGATGGCCATAGTACTTGGGTGCTATTAATTTGTTTTTTTTTTTTTTTACATAAATAGAAAAAGAAAGAAAGTGAACGCCTCCTGCTCCTGGAACAGATGGAGAATGCGAACAAAGTGTCAACTGGCGATGACAAATCAGCCGACACCACTCAGTCAGCAATAAATCCAGCTCTGAAGAATAAATTTGCATACGAGTTGGAACCGAAAGATGTACTCTTAGGTCGGTTAATTGCTGGTCTAACGCATGACAAGGTTGTCGCCATGATGAATGTTCGCAAGGGAAAGGTGAGATTATACTATTTAACAGCATGTGCGTGGAATAATTATTTATTTCTTGGTTTCAGGCTTTGATTCGCCGCTTGATGAAACATATTGAAGATAATGCAATCCGTTGGACCGTTTGGACGAGCGTACTTGTTTCATTGCAAAATGTTCTCAAGAAGGACCGTGATGACACCGAAGGTGTTCTATTTGCACTTTATTCAGAGTTTAAGAAACACATTAGATTGGCTGACTTTGAGACTGTCGTGAAATTGTCGGGCGCTATACCGTTGAGTGATAAAAAATCGAGTAGCTTGTTTTCGAGCAAGGTAAGTAGATAGATATCGCATATGTTTTAGATTTTACTAAGTTGTACACTAGCTGTAGAATCCGCCCGCTACCCTGGAGGTCTTCATATTTTATTTAAATATACTTATTGTGCTCACGGCCCGTAAAAAAACTTCGCCTTATTCGTCAATTCTGTGCACATTACTCCGAAATCTTAAGACCAAGCTGCCTTACACCCGCGATAGCTTGATTTTTAAAACTGATACTAAGACTTTCTGGGGTTGTATCTTCTTCATTCCTCACACAGGACCAAATATCATGGTCATGATCCTAGGTATTACAAGAGTTGATATTCTTACTTTCGCAACAACTGCTTGTTATATGGGTTCATTTCTGGGAGTCAACAGGCTGTGATCTTTAGTATTGTACAATCAGTCCTTCATAAGAAGTTTTTCGAAAAATTAGTGGAATACCGTTGTCTTTGAGGTCTTTCACAGTTCTAATAAAGGGTGATTCAATTGAAGGTTATAATTTAAATTTTAAATAAAACACATTGGTTTTTGATAAATTGCTGACATTTTTATATTAATATAATGTTGAGACAATGACATTGAACATGCAAAATTATATCGGGCAAAGGGCTACGGCTGGTCTTGCAGACTTCCGCCCTTTTGATGAAATTGTTCATTACTTTTCATTATGAATCCTGCAGTAGTTCATAAATAACGCGTCGAATCTAGTCCTTTAGGTCTAAAAACATTTGGGGGTCATTGGCATTCACCTTCTGCTTCACATAATCTCAAAGAAAAAAATGATATCGCATGATCTTGGTAGCCGACACGAGAGATAACGCGGCCGGGAAACTTTGTGTGCAATAACTGCGTTGTTTCTCACGCTGTGTGACACATGGTACGATTTTGTTGAAACCACATGTCTGACATAAATATTGTCCAATTAGTGCCAAAAATAATTTGTTATGATGTTTCGATAACGTTCACCGTTGACTGATATAGTAGCACCACGAGAATTTCGAAGAAGTACGGCCCAAAATCCGCACCAAACAGTGACTTTTTGTGGAAGTGTTGGTTGCTCGTGAATGGTCCGTGGATTTTCATGAGCCGAAATGCGACAATTTGGTTTGTTTACGTAGACATTCAGTTAAAAGTGAGCCTCATCACTGGATGATTTTGAACGAAAAATCAAACCATCAACTTGTCACGACGCTGTTCATGATCTGCTGGCTTCAATTCATCAGTCAATTCGATTTTGTAGCCATGCAAATATAGATCTTTCGTTAAAATGCGTTGCGTGGAGCTGTAGGAAAGGTTCAATTGTTGCGAATGATGGCGAATGGATTTTGAGGGATTGTCATGAACACTGTTAATCACTGCGACGATATTTTCGCGTACCCGGCCATTCGCAATGCGCGAATCGTGTTGGTTAAATTTTCCCAATTTCGGAGATGATTTAAACAATTAAAATGTTTTGTTCTCTCGTATACCGCTCCGTAATTACAAATATCAATGCTCAGTATGATGATGATATACATATGTATATCAGCTCTTTACTTTTGACAGAACCACCGTAGTAAATTGTAACCTTCAATTGAATCAAACTCTAGTTTGAAATAATTTAAAATTGTTTGGAGCTGAACAAATATAATTCAAATTTGTTTCGTCCCTTGAAAAATTAACAGTTTAAGGTATAAGCCGTTTGTGTAAGAAAGGGAAAGAAGCCTTAATTACATTAATGTGCTCAAAAGTAAGTTTTTTTTTCAAGCGTCCGGTAACTGGTGCATGTATGGTTGCATACACAAATCTACTACAATTACAACAAACCAAGTTTTCTCTAATGATAAAGAATCTTCTTCTTCTTATGGCGTCCCTCTTAGGAGGTTGATTATCATCCTTCCGACGCCTTATCCCGAGTTGTCGTTCCTGATTAGCTTCGATTTCTGAATGACCGAACGAATCTTGTAAATTCTCATCCATTTTGTCTTTTGTCTACCTGCTGTTCCATCGATTTTTCCTTGCAGGATTACTTGCAACAGCTGATATTTCTCATTTCTTATTACGTCTTCCATATATAGTATTTCAGCTTTCATTTTTTTTTATTGTGTTTAAGAGTTCTCTTTAAGCTTTCACCCGTTTTAGAATTTCTATATTGGAGATTCATTCGATCCATGGTATTTTTAGAACTCTTCAGAACTGCCACATTTCAAAATCTTTTGCTTAAAGACCATGTCTCTACTCCATGCAAAAGCTGGTGTACGCGTCATTTAATTAGCCACTGCGACTTTGTATCTTTTTCAGCTGGCAAAACGATGTTCGTGCTTGTTCGATTCTACATTTTACCTCGGTTGAGTTTACTTTAGAGTTGAACTGTGTTCCCAAGTATTTAATTTTCTCTACACGATTTATTTTAGTGTTCTACATTGGAAATATTTCTCTTAGACATCCCCGTAAACTTTGCCTTTGGAATGTTTATTTTGAGGCCATATTCATTGCTCACTCTATTTAGTTTATTAACTATCGAGTTTAATAATTTCTTATTTTTTACAATAGTTATTGAGTCATCAGCGTATATTAAATTGCTTATTTTCATCACGTTAACCGCAATTCCTCCTTCTTCGTCCTCAAAAGTTTCTTTGCACCCTTACCTCACTTGAGATTCTATCCCTAAATTTTTACATAGGCTTTTTGATTGTGATATAGGGATTCAATTATATTTAAGTCTCTGCCGTCGATTCATTTGTTTCTTATATACTACACCCCGCGCAACAAAAAAAGCCGCACATGGTAATTTTTAACAAAATGGAAGAAATTTAATAAATGATGACTAATCACTGCGTAGTCACTTTGTATTTTTGATGTTTAACATTTAAGTTAACACATTCCTCAATTTGATCAGACTACAAAATATCAGATATTGACCAAGTACTATCAATATACATAAATTAAAAAAAAAAGAGCAACAATTTGAAAAGCAAATTTCTTTTTTCATATTTTTATTAACTAAGAAACCTTTTTACATAATTTAAGACTTTCATAATACTAAAAAATGATTCTAGTATTTCGTAGCACCACCCTTCGCCCTAACAACGTCATGAACCCTGTTTGGCATGGAGGCATAGAGATTACCGAGGTAATTGTTATTAATTTCATTGAACCACACTTCTTCAATGATGCTCTTTAGATGCTGCATGGTTTTTGGTTTTTTATCTTGGATCTTCTTTCCCATAAGAGCCCAGACATTTTCGATGGGGTTGAGATCTGGACTGTTTCCCGGCCAAATTAGGGATTCTATTCCTAATTCTTCTTTCAAAGTTTTAATCTGTGGAGGAAATTTAAAAATTAAAATCATAAGATTTTCGAAACACCCATAAATATGAAAAAAAAAAACTCGAATTACTCACAGATTTTGTTCGGTGGCAAGGTGCTAAATCATCTTGAAAAATTGGTTTTGATGTTTCTGCTGTTATCATTTCCATACTCGGTACAACACCATCTAAGATAATTTGTTTGTACTGCATTGCGTTAACAGTGCCCTCGAGCATAATTAGAGATCCAACTCCGATTGCGGTGATTCATCCCCACACCATAACATAAGGAGAATGTTTTACGGTGTGAGCTATGCATTCGTCGCTGTAGCGTTCCCCTTTTCTACGACGAACTATCTGCTTCCCATCCGGTCCGATTAGGTTAAACTTGGACTCATCAGAGAACACTACATTTGACCAATCTTGAACACTCCAGTTTTGTCTTTCCTTAGCCCAGCTAAGGCGCGTTTTCTTCATTTTGCTGGTCAGAAGTGGCTTTTTCGCTGGTCTCCTTGCTAGCAAACCCATCCCGTTGAGACGATTCTGGATAGTTCTGACGCTAACTTCAGCCCCAGTAGCTTCTCGCAGGTCAGCTCTTAACTCCGATGCATTTTTAAACCTGTTTCTCAAGCTTAGCCTCTTCAGTTCCCGGTCCTCCCGAACAGTGGTACATCTCTTCAATCCTGTGCCAATTTTTCTGTCCAGATTGTGATCCCGACGATATCAGAATCTTCTTACAGAACTCTCATTGCATCCAATTTGTCGAGAAATTTCACGAAATGACTGATTCTGTTTGGATAAGGCGACGATAACTGCCTTATTTTCTTTACTCAATTAATTGTACCCTTTTAGACATCGCGATATACTCTTTTCACTTTTATTTAAGAAATACAACTGCACGCACTGTCAAATACTGCCAGAATGAATTCCGACACATTACAAAATGTGCATTACCTAACCCGGAAGCAATAAAATATAATTCGGCGAATCCCTTAAAGGTAATTAGCGCAAAAAAATGGAAAACCCGTATGCGGCGGGGTGTACATATATAAAACATATATGCAGATCCATACTTCTTTGCGCTAAGATGTTAAGTGCGCAAAGAGCTTTGCGTCTTCCTAGACCTTCTCTAAAACCAAATTGAGTACTGCTAATGTTTTTTTCTAGTTCTGTTGTCTTCGGATTTGGTAGCATTGTAATATTTACAAAAAAATATAAATCAGTACGATTATGCAATGGCTTTGGCGTCTGTTTTTGATTTGACAATATTTTTCTTTTACAATAAAATGCTAACAATTTAGATATTTTCTACTTGGTTAAAAATGTCCCTCAACTATGTTAGTTCTGTATCTATAGACCACAATGAGGTATGTTGTTAGTACATTTCAATTACCGCCATTTAACAGGTTCATCAGTATCTCCATTGTAAATGTGATCGCTTGATTTCCTTTAGTATGGGACAAACCCTGTCAAATGCTTTGAAAATATATTAAGCGCAAACATCTTAGTTTCGTCGAAGTGATGGAGAGATTGGTTCCACTTCACATCAAGTCACCAGTGGACCTGTTGCTACGAAAACCATACTGTCGGTCATTGAGGAGATTTCGTGAATCAAGATATTTCATAAGCTGACGATTTATCAGCGTTTCTATGACCTTGGAAAGATGAATGTAAATGCAATGGGTTAGTAATTGGATAGGAAGGAAGATTCGTCTTACTTAGAGACGGCCTGAACAAGTGCTGTTTTCCATCTACTCGGAAAGAACCCAGAAGAGTAGGATAGGAAGAAAACCTCTTCAGAACTATGGGGGAGATACCATCTCCATCCTACAACTGTACGAGTGCGAAAATGGACTTGTTCCATAAAAAATTCGACGCTCTCAACTACAGGCGAAGACAAAGCATTATCTGACAGCGTGGAGTCCACAGCAAGCAGATTGACTTTGTCTAAAGAACTGACAGCTGAAATGTCATTCTCTTCATCTATTAGTTTTATAAGTTCCTCTGGCATTTCATCGAGGCCAGTCCAATTCGATATTTAATGGCTTTGTTAATTTTCTCTGTTAGCATTGAAGGGGATGTTATTTCTCTATCTATAATATTTCCACTTTTATATGCGCGTCTTACATTTTTCGACTCCTGCCTTTTATTTTTGAGTATATTGAAACTATCATAGCTTCGATCATACGTCTCGATTTCCCTACATTGTTCCGTTCAATATCTGTTCCTTGCTTCCCTTATTTTTCGCTTAACCAAGGTATTTATTGTCTGTTATGATGTTTGGCTCTTCTTCGTTCTTCCATCAGGTGTAGAATCTCGTTCGTCATCCAGCTTTTCTTTGCTTGCCGTGCTCTGTGTTTTAGAAGTCTTTTTTACATGATTATTATTGTATACATCATTACTAATATTTGCTTTAATCTGTTCAAATTTTTCATTTATAAAAGAAAGTCAAAGAAAATGTTTTATTCCAAAATTGTTTTATTTTATAACAATGCATAGTATACCTACATATGTCTGACGTAACATTTAATACTTAGTCCAATCTCTTATACTGTTGATTATTTGCTGACATCTACGCTGATAACTTTCGGCTACTTTTTTGGCGTAGTCTGGAATAAATAATCTCCATACTTTTTTTTAGCTCACCTATGAGTTGAACCGTCGTTGTTAATTTTGTCCCGGCTATTTTAAGCTTCATTAGAGCACACACTTTTTCTATTTGATTGGCATCTGGAGACTGTGATGGCCAATCTCTGGTAATGATGCCATTTTGCTCCTTTTTCTTGGTACAGAGTCTACTGCGATGCTTTGGATCATTTTCCTCCTGGAGCTCCCAATTCCGATTGATTGTCCCGTAGAGTTTTTCTGCAGACTTCAACAAACCAGACTTCCACAATTGCAACAACCGATTTGCATTTAGAATTTTCGTAAACCAGACCAAACGTCCAAATCCTTGTGCTGAGAAGCACACATAAACGTACACCTTTGGGGGATGTTCAACAGTGCGTTGAACAAATTTCATACCCTTTTTGACCAAACACGTTTAATTGAACTAAACATCCAGAAAGAAGACGCGTCTGTGAAGATAATTTTGCGCCAATAATGAACGATATTCTCCTGAGCCCATTGTAGCTGTCTTTGAATGTGTTTTTCGTCATGAAAGGGCTTCTTTACTGTACTCTCAATCGTGTTTAGGGATACATTGATACCTCGTGTCGAGAGTTTTTTTTTGTCTATCTTGCCTCAGCTTCAGTGTGGGATTCTGCTTGCGCATTTCGACGATCATCTTGTATTGCCGGTTTATGGTTCTCCGTTTTAATCCTCTACCTAGTTCATCATCGACGTTTCCAGTTTCGCATCGCCTAGACCATCTTGTAATGAAGTTGTTTGTAGTTCCCAGGTACTCTGCTGCCTCTGTTGTACTCCATTTTGGTCCCTTGGGATAGTGTGTTAGAAAGTAAGCCTCGAATCGTTTTTTTTTTATTTCGCTCTCATTGCTATTATGACCTGTTTAACGGTACCTCTCGGAATACGAAATGAACGTATTCATATAAGATAACGTTCTTTTTAGCTGAGATGGGTAGTAATCTTTTACCGATTTTTTTTATTGAACAAACTGTATGACTCTGTTTTTGGTTTCCTTCTCTTTCAATAAATTGAGATCCAACATCCTCTCTTGGTCTTTTTTCTAATTTTCTTAAGCCTTATTTTGAGGGTTACTACTACTGGATTGTAGCCAGCTTGAGTACGTTTTAACCGATAAAGAATATTCATATCTATCAAAAAAAAAAAAATATTTTGTTACTGTAAGTCTTTTCACTGATTTGTAATGCTAAATTGAATATAAAAAAGCCTCAAGTGTCCGGTATCTGGTACCTTTAACCTACATTTGTACATGAAAAACTTAAAACAAATTCTCAACGTGTGTATCAATACAACATAGAGTAGAGCAAATCGGGCTTCAAAATTACTCGCAATTCTTTTCTTTTTATAATTTGCGCGCGCCAAAGGTGATAAGTATCCTTAGTATATTGTTTCAGGGTACGGGCGTGTAAGTATTTAAGTGCAAAAACTAATATATCTGCTACTAAACCTCATAAGGGTAATCATATTTCATTAAACGACAGAACGTTAAATGAAAATCCACCGAAATTCATACATGAACGTCATGTCTATTTGGCAGTTATGATTCTATTGCACGCCACCATCCACTGACATGACATCGGCATGGCATACAAATGCACGACAGGGCGTATGACTGTGGATGACATCGCTTTATGTCATTTCCTCCTAAGAGTAGGGGGTACAGACGAAATCGGCCATATCACAGCTAGTCAAATCTTCAAAATTTTGAATAATATTTAGCTTTTGTTTTATGTATGCATGTTAACCAACCCGCATAATATTTTTTTCCAGTTCGGCATTTCATCACTGGTTTGCCTTATTCTACAAGCTGAACAAATCTACCTTACAGAAACGGATACAACTCTCAACAATGATAATCGAGACAACTGGAGACAATTTCTCGACTCGGTAGCAACATCATTAAATCGAACAATTCAAAATCAAACCATTTGCGCTGCCATTGAATCCGATTCAATACAGCCGATGATGAATCATTTTGCTCGATTCAAGGATCTTAAACTAGATTCTCTATTAGCGCTAATATCTCAAGCTAAACGGCAGATAAATTAATAATTACAGATTTCAAATAGAAAAAAAAAAAAAACAATTTTAAATGCTAATATTTAATTTAATTGCAAATGGAAACAAATTTCGTTTCTTTGTTTATTCTTTCTAAAAGCAAAAATCAATTAAAAATAATTATTACACATAATGCAAAATAATACTTTTAAAATTATTAATATTTTTTTTATGTTTTTTCTTTAACATTGTCTGTATAAAACTTTGTGTTTTTTTTTTTCTCTCTCTTTTGTTGGTGTTTCTGTAAATATTTGTACAAGCAAAACCCTTAGTTATAGATAAATAAAAAATATTTAATATTTAATAGATGATCGGAATAAAAAGAAAATACATTTTCACTGGAATTATATTTGAAAAACAAATGAAAATGAAACAAAAACAAAAAAAAAAAGATACAAACCTTACCACCAAACTACAAAGGACTCTGAAACAACAAGACATATGAAATGATAAAAGAAACTGACACATTTTTAAAAAAATAAAAATAAAATAGAATCTATGTGATTGTCCTTTGTGGCCCGGTTGTTATTCATAATATTTTCATTCTGTATTTACGCATATATCTTTTAATATATACATTATATAGAATTCACCATTAATTAATACTGAATGTTAATTCTACTATTTTTTTTTTTATTATTATTATGTGATACTTCGATTCGAAAGATAAAGAGTAAAATTAGTTCTCTCATATTATTTCCTTGCGTAAAAAAAGTTGTCCGACGGGTTTATAGAAAATACTCGATATCGGTGCAGGTAGTTTGCTAAGTACTCGCGGCTTTGTTTTTATTTAGTAGCATATAAAAAATTTAATAAATAAAAGAAATATGTTAATAATGACATTCAAAAACAATTTGTAAACGTTGCAGATGCCTAGGCGTTTAGGGCCCGTTCAAAATCTTCGCTCAGACACTGTGAAGTTTATTCAAATGTCAGGTACAAATATGTTACTCACCTGTCTTAGTGCTTTTTTTTTGAACAGGCCCTTTAATTATTTCTTTATTTTAAAATAGATAACTCCATTTAAAACTTTTTCAAACTTAAATCCTGTGTAGTTCTTGGAATAACATCGAAAACTATTTTCGTTTTATAAAAAAAAATCTTTTTAAAATGGCAGTCCTCGATACCAAAAAAATAAATAAAAATAACTTATAAATGCAAGGTGTAGTTAATAATATTGTTTTTATATGTATGTATACACTTTAACTTTTTTTTTTGTTGTCTTCTAATAATACAAGTAATAATTTAATAAATATGGTATTTGTTTGTAAATCAATTAACAAAAAAACAAAGTCGTCATATAAAAAAGTAATAATCAAAAAGGATCTTAGGGTGTTCTTTTGTGTTTTTTTCTTTTTAATAGTACATACGTATAAATAATCAAATTTTTGTTAAGTACTAGAGAAAGAGTAAACAATAAAAGGAAGAAAGAAAAAAAAAAAAAGAAAAAAATATTTAAACGTGCTAAAAGGATGAATATTTGTTTAAAAAATCCTTAGTCGTTGTGGGACATAATAATTCATATATATTATACATATAAATCACATTTGTTAATTTATATTTATTAAAATAAAATATTTTAAATATTTTATTTTCTTTGTCAACGTGCACTGGTAATTTTAATTAAAAAAAAAAATAAAAACCATAAAAAAAAAACTAGAGAAAAAGAGAAAAAAAAAACTTTGAGGACTGCCCCAATTAGTTCGCAATTAGAAACGTATATAATGCATATAAAGCAGAATTTAATATAAAATTTAATTGTGTTTATGTTTTAGAAGAAAAAAATAAAATTTAAATCGTATATATTAAAAAAAAAAAAACAAAACATTTATATTTTAAAATAAAAATAAAAAAAACCTTAATAAGGACCTTGCATAAATTATTAAAATAATAAAAAAAAAACTCAAACTAGTTCAATGCCGAAATGTCGCCTGAAATATATTTTGAAAAAAAAACGATATTTAAACAAGAAAAATTCTATGCTTTCCTATTTCAAAACTTTTGTGTTACAAAGAAAAAAAAATCAACAACCAAACATACTTTTTACATCTAAAAAAAAAACATCGCCCCACACAAAAATAAGGAAAAAATAAATAAAAGAAAACACTGAACGTATAAATTAAATGAACAGTTATTTTTTAAATTAAATCTTAATACATATTTCAATAAATAATTTTAGTTAAAACTAAAACTATAGCAGAGCAGACGAAAGAATATAATGATCACAAAACAAAGTACATAATGATTTGTCAATATACATACATAAAACAAAAACGAAAAGAAATACAAAAAAAGATCAAAGGGTATATTATATATAATAATTTTCTTTTTTTTTTTACATAGACAGAATATTGAAAATATATACAAATGAAGAACAGCATATTATTGTTTTACTTTTTACTGCCTGAACTACGCTGTTGCAAAAGAAGTTTTCGTTGGATAATCCTTCATAATATTGCAAACAACGCTTCTTCATCTTTGGTGAACCTCCGTCCTTTTTTACTTGCTCCTGACCTATAGGGTAAGTATTGTTTTCGGGAAAATTTTCGCTATATAGATTTTGATCAATTTTGACATTGTCGCATTTCTGTCTGCCTGTACCTCGGGCTGTAGCCTACACGACTGGATGGAATTTCTTCAAACTCCTGGGGTTTGTGGGGTAATGCCCAGATGCGAATTTCCATTCTAGCCTCAAAATTAATAGTGCTTTACTTAGGGCCAATTTTTAAAAAATTCAGTTCTACAAAAATGCAGTCTTATAAAAAATACAATTTTAAAAAAATGTCCGGTTTCGTGCTAAAAATTAAAACCCTCGGGTTATGGAGCAATACCCAGAGTCGAAATTCGTATTTTCATTCTAGCCTCAAAATTAATGGTACTTGACTTAGGGCCAATTTAAAGAAAAAATGCAAGGAATGTATTCTGCCTTTGTGCGGACTATTCCCACTCCATTTAATGCAAGCACATCTACCCACATTAAAAGTTTTTCTTGTAAAGTTACTGGGTCGTCTGACAGTAAAGCGGCATCGTCCAGGGAATATCGCCTTGGATGTCAAGAGTCAGAGTCAGTCAGTCATGATTTTATCATAAGTATCTTGCACTACCCTTATTAAGCTTTATGGCACTTGTTATGATCTCAGCAACTGCCAAACTACTTCCATTGTTATGTGGTCAATTTCCTTCTCCAGATCAATGAAAATACTGTGCAGATTTTTCTTGTTATGGCGATGTTTTTTATAATTGTCCGAAGCGCATCGATTGCATCTGTTGTTGATTTGCCGCTCTCAAAGCCATACTGTTTTTCACTTACATTAATAATGCTTATGATCAGCTTTTGAACACTCTTCCTAAATCTTAAGACAGTACGACATGAGTTTTATTTCACGGTAGTTAGAGGTGCATCTATTTTTTGTAAAACAAAACTGATTAGATGGCTATTCTGCCACGATGTTGAGATACCAATTTACATAATTTTGTTGTTAGCCACAGAAGGCTATTCTGCCATGATGTTGAGATTTCATTTTACACAATTTTGTTGTAAGTCACTCGATATTCATATTCATCATTAAGGAATTAAAATAGGATGCTGTGGGACCTGTAACTGATGCTTTTAATTTTACTTTGAGTTGAAAGTACTTCGCTATCTGTGATTTCGTATTAGGACTCTCTGCTGGCAGGCATTGTTTTTGTGAAAATTTTCGATCTCGAGATTCTGACCAATCTTGATATTAATATAATAGAGGAACTCAAAAAAGTGGGTCTCGCAATTCGGTCTGTCTGTCGATCCGTCTATCCGTTCCTCAGGCTGCAGCCTAAATGACTGAACGGATTTTATTCAAACTTCATACATAAGGTCTGGGGAGTAATGCCTAGAAACGAAATTTGAATTTACATTCTAGACCCATAATTAACGGTGCTTTATTTATGGCCGATTTAAAAAAAAGATGCAATTTAACAAAAATGCAATTTAAAAAAAAGAATAGTATCACAAGGAACTATTTTAGTTTTTTTTTTTTTGCTGCAGTCACCAAGGTCTCGTAACAGGATCGCAGATCATCACCGAGATATGTAGGTGTTCTCACGGGACACTGCCCTATTGGTCTACACACTAAAAGCCTGGGTCTGTTTTCACACGACTTCTGCAGGAGGAGGAGGGGGAAGAAAGGATCCTCCATTTCCTTTATACCTGTCCATTCCTGTCCACAAGAAGACTGATCCATCTGGGGGCTCTTCTCTTCGAAGTCCTTGGGGACCTGGCGAATATTGATGTCAGAAGTATCCTCTGCATCATAAGAAGCTCTGGCTGGTTCAATTAGCCCTTTTGGTAGTTATAATAGCGATAGATCCAGTGACAATTGAATTCCTTTGGTCTAAGTGTGTCTGCACAAAGGTGCAGACAACCACCCTAATCTAACCTTAGCCTTGGGGTGGCCATGGTGTAGTGGTTAGTGTGTTCTCCTTGTGACCCGAACTGTGCAGGTTCAAGCCCGGACGGGGAACAGCAACCACAGCCAACCGAGCATAAAAGAAACGAATACAATACAAGTTTCTCCAGCCACTACACCAAAAGGAGTTCTGCTTGGTAGTACAAAGGACTTCGTGTGAGTCTGAGTGCGCCGGGATTTGAAAATTTTCTTAAAAAAAAAAAAAAAAAAACAGCCTTGAGGCTGAGTATGGAAAGGATTTGCTTTTAGACCTCATATTATGTCCGTCGAACCAATCTAAGTACATATCTATATGTATAGGTACTTATATAGGAAGTACTTCCACTTTGTCTTTTTGAATTATATTATTAATGGCCGTTTATTTATTTAAATGTTTTATTTTTTATTGAATATCGTAAAGAAAGTTGTCAAACAGTTTAAATATGGACTTCCGTCGTGGTACTGTGCTCTATATGATCGTAATAGGATCAGTCTAGCTTTCCTTTTCTGGGAAGTATTTATACGGAATCGAGAATACTGTTTGGACTTCACTTATGGATCATTAATAGTGCTAATCATTGTTCTTGGTTCGTTATTTATTCCAATAAAGCTTTTTTCTAATTTAGTAACTTTCTAGGTCTTGGATTTGTGTTTACAACGGCTATCAAATGTATTGCATTCCTTGCGTGTATCGGATTAATAGGTAAAACTGGCAGAGGCTTTTTACGGGCTTTATGCTTTGCCTATATCATATCTGGTAGGAGTTCGACTCATAGTTTATCCAAATTAAATGTTATTTTTCTTCTAGGACCAATTTTAAATCTGGCTCTCAATGGCCAAGAAATAGTTCGAGTATTTGCATGTACAACTGTACTGACCTACAATTTGACGAAGACTCGTTTTGACCTAATGACCAAACCATTTCAAAACACCCTTGCAGCTATGAAAAATGAAATGACAGAGATTCGAAATAATTTCGAAAATATTGAGAACGTCTTACAGCCGATTAAAGATGAAATTGAAGGAGAATTCACCGAGGGTAATTCATCTGAAACGAATGCCATTGTGGAGAGGTTTGTTCGTCAGGATATTCTTTCGGCATTGTCATTCAGCGATCCGACCAATGAAACTGCTAGAATAGCTAAAGCGAAGAGTTACAGAGAAAGATACTCTAATAAGATGCGTCTCAGATGTAAGGATCAGCTACAAAGGGGAAAAAATCACTGCAAGGGTGCTTTTCCAATGCCCATAATAACTGCATGAAAGGATTGCCACTCGTGGTCGATACTCTACTTTGCTGACAACTTAAAATCGACTATGTCTGTGATATGAAGCTAATTGGTTACCAGGAAACCTGGAGGCATTTGTGATCTCAGCGAAGCGATCGATCCTAAACTGGGTGAAAACATGGTTAATTTAAAGGAAACCGAACAGGATCTCTTTCAAAATTCTACAGACATACAATTTTTATACGAAGTATACAAAATAGAGCAACTTCTTCAGTTAAAATATGCAAGTTATACCTTTAGAGAGGCGTGAACTTGGTTATCGGCTCTTGTTTCCGATCGTGCATTTTAGCAGCGCCTAGTGTTGCTTTTACCCATTTTGTTTAGGGCTGCAAAGAAATCTGCCAAAGTAATGATGGAAGAAATCAATAAAATTTTCAATTTTATAAAAATGCAATTTGAATGAATTCAATTTTAAAAATATGCAATTTTAAAAAAACGAAACTTTAAATATTGCAAATTTATAAAAATGCGACTTTATAAAAGTGCAATTTTATTAAAATGCAATTCTAAAAAAAAAATGCAATTTAAAAAAATCGAATTTTATGCAAATGCAGTTTTAAGAAAATACAATTTTTAAAAAATGCAATTTTTAATAACAATTAAAAAAATGCAATTTAGAAAAAAAACAAATTTTATAAAAATGCGATTTTATAAGTGCAATTTAAAAAAACGAAATTTTATAAAAATGCGATTTTACAAAAGTGCAATTTCATAAAAATGCAGTTTAAAAAAATTCAATTTAAAAATCAATTTTATAAAAATGCAATTTTAAAAAAATGCTATATAAAAAAATTCAGTATTAAAAAAATGTCCGGTTTCGCGCTAAAAAATCAAATAACGGTACTTTACTTATTTAGTACCTCGGGCTGCAGCCTTATCGGCTGGACGGATTCTCTTCAAACTTATTATCTGGGGTCATTCTAGCCTCAAAATTAGCTTTATATTACTTAGGGCCAATCCTAAAAAAATGCTGCCTTTGTGCGGACTATTTAATTCAAGCACTTCTACTCACATTAAAAGGTTTTCTTGCAAAGTTACTGGGTCGTGTGGGCGTATAGCATTGTCCAGAGAATATCGCCTTGGATGTGAAGAGTCAGAGTCAGTCAAGTCAGTCCGCATATGAATTTTATTTCTGTAGTGACTTCATCGTAAGTAATTTACACTGCTCTCATTAAGCTTTCTGATGAGATCAATGAAAATGCTGTGCAGATTTTTCTTGTTATGGCGATGTTTTTCTATAATTGTCCGAAGCTTCGTTCGTTTACGTAGCCATTCATTGAAAGTGAGCCAATCGCCATCAACTTGGTGGTCATCTAACACCCAATCAACGAAGTAACGACGCTGTACATAGTCTGCTGGCTTCAATTTCTGAGTCACTTCGATCCTGTAGGTATACAGATGCAGATCTTTTGTTCAAATGCGCTGCGTAGAGCTGTAGAAAAGGTTCAATTGCTGGGAACGATGGCGAATGGATTTTGAGCAATTGTCATGAACACTGCCAATCACTGCGGCGATATTTTTGGGTGACCGATCACTATGAAAACGCACTGGTCCTTGCACATCCAACCCAGTTTGATCAAATTTTGGTATTAATTTCTTAACCACGGCACGAGATGGAGGGTTTTGTATACTCGTATGTATTGTTCTCTCTAATAGCGCTCCGTAATTACAAATGTCAATGCTTATTATTCAGATATGTTAAATATCAGCTATTTATTTTTGACAGAACTGCAGTAGTGCCAGATTTAAATTATAACCTCCAAATGAATCACCTTATATACTTGGTGGAAGTCAAAGGAAATTTTCAAATCCCGAAATACTCAAACTCGATTTTTGGTCCATTGTACTACCAGGCATAAATTCATTTTTGGTGTAGTGGTTCGAGAAATTTAGATTTTCTTCGTTTCTTCTTATTCTCGGTGGCTGTTGGTTGTTATTCTCCTCTCAGACTCGAACTTGAACAACCCGGGGCCCAATAAAACACAGTCTCTACTGCACCGTGACCACCGTCCCCATCCAAATGTTGTATTATACATACAAGGGGCTTAACAAAGTTCGCTAAATTGATTGAAAAAAAAAGAAATGAAAACATTCTTGACTTAGTATCTTTAGTTTTCATAATTTTAAGTCAGTAAGCCATCTTTCGAAATACACCTCAAGATCGTCTTTTGAAGCTTTTCAATTTCGGCACTGCAATAATGAACTCCTCGTTGTAAATTAAGATTCTTTCCCCTAATTTATTTCGGTTTTTGGGAACATAAATCACACGGCGCCGGATCCGGGGAATAAAGCACTGAGTGAATTTCATTGATGCACGAGAGCGCAAGAAAGTTATTGGTTGTTTCAGTAGTGTGCTTAAAAAGTTTCTGGTTTCCTGACCACTTTCCAGTGGGATAACAGCGATCATTTTCACAATGGTAAAGTAAATCGACATCATCACTTCTGTTTCTGAAATTTGTTATCTTGCTTTAATTGGGGGACTTCCACCTTCAGGGCTCCATACCATGGACTGCTGTTTGGTTTCCGGATCGTACTTATAGAACTAAAATTCATCATCTGTTTCAGTTTTATTAAAAAAGCTCCACTCTGTTTTGAAGAAATATCGCTCAAAACGAATACATGCTTCTTTTGTTCGCCATTTAAAATTTGTGGAACACATCGAGCTGATTTCTTTGAGTAGTTCAGGTGATGATTGAAAATTCGTGACGCAGCCATCTCATTCAAACCCAATTATTCTCTATTATTTCATGCCTTCAACACGGCTCCATTTGTATACCCGGTCGAAGATTTGAGAGGTCCTCCACAGATAAATATGCCAAGCCTTTAAAATCATAAGAAATTTGGAGTTGCTTGAGTTGACGTCGTTTATTCGTCTCCATTCTTATCAATTCTCCATAACACATAGCGATAACCGGATCTGGTGTATGAGAAGGTCGATTCAAAGATTCTTAAAACTCCTCATATCTTACCTACATTCATTCGATTTTTGGTGTGGAGATTTGGTGGGGCAGCTATCGCACCAGTCTAAGTTTAAAAGCGCCAAATTTTATCAAAATCCCTTGAATTAGGGGGCTAAGAAAAATGATTTAACTTTTTTTTTGTCCCAATATTCTACATTTCATCCGATTTTGACATGCATAACCATTTTAGATGTTCACATCGTAATATGGATAAGCAGTACTTGCAGTTATTCTTTTATGAATTCATACGAGTCATAAAAATTTCTTTATAAAGCTATAATAGCAGCCATAGATCATGTCTCATTTTTTGCTCAGTAGCGTGTGTCAGATCCACTACCATGTTCGTCGTCTAAGGCTAAGGCCACGCACTGAGAGGCAAACTTAAGCGACAAGTGGGCATTTATTGAGCGGCAATTCTTGAGCGATTAGTTTTGAAAATGTCGTTTTCGAGTGCTGCTCGGCGCAGTGTTTTACAAGAAAGTCGTTTTAACATTTACAGAATTATCTTAAGTTAAAAAAAGAAGATTTGTTGTTCATCCAATAAACCGGAAAAGATCAGGTTATGGCGAATTTCACCATTTGTATAATAATCTTCGTGCAATCATTTGATTTGCTGCTAATCTAGTGCAATCATTTGGTTTGCTGCTGGAAAAAGTTCGTAGCAAAATTACAAAACGAAAGAAACTAATTTCTGCAGAGCAGAGGCTTGTTTTAACATTAAGGTAAATTTAAAAGAACATACGTTTATAATTTAATTTGTTTAAAATAATTTTTTGAAATTCTCCTCTGAGCTTGAGTTTTTCGATTTTATTAAATTTTTCCATAAATGGTAATAAGCTTTGGAAAAATTTCATGTCTGCATTGTCTTCCATCTTTTTTATGTTTTCTTTTAATATTTCGAGACGTTCTCTCTCTATTTGAAGCAATTGTTCGCCCACGTCTGATATTTTTGGCCGTTTTCGGTTCTTACTTGGGAAGAAGCTAGCTGAATTAGTGGTTGAGCAAGAAGTGCTGGTGGCGGCCGCCGGGCTATCAGTAAAATAAGTTTCCTCGCTTAACAAGTCGTCAACTATATTTGAAAGGTTAACCTCTTGAGCAAATTCGCCATCCTCTGGCTCCCGAAAATTGCCTTGAGTGGGATCCGAAGCAGTCGTGTCTTTTATAAATGACATCATTTAAAAAAATGGCCGTTTAATATTAACACAAACTGCTTCGGCACCCGATTTAGTTAGTGGTAATTTTTGAAGGTTCCTTCTGTAGGAATTCTTCAAATTCTTCCATTTAGCTTTTGCTGTTGATACTAAAAATAAAAAGATACAAATTAAACCTTTGTTCTGTTATTTACATATAATTTTTAATATTTATAGGTTTCTTGCTACAGGGACATGTGTCATCATATGGAAAGAACTTGTCGAGGAATATATGCCAAAACCAACTACCGAATACATTAAAAAAGTTATAGACGACTACTATAGGCGCTGAAAATTGTCCAACTGTTTTGGCAGCATTGATGGAAAACACTGTGTCCCCCAAATTCCGGCTCTCATTATTTGAATTACTTGCATTACTTTTCAATCGTACTGCAAGCGGTGACCGATGCTGACAAAAAATGTATTACTAAAGTGGGGGAAAGCAAAGTAATGGTGAAACTTTTGCGGGGTCAACTTTATTTAGACTACTGGAAGCTGCTAAATTTAAAGTCAGATATCACTGTTCCAAATTTTTTAATAAGCTTCGTCACCAAGCTTACCCACTTAAAACTTACCCACAGAAAATTTCAATACACGATTTTCAAAAGAGAGAAAATGCATTGAATGTGCATTTGGAATTTTATTTCAAAAATTGCGATTTCTGTAAAAAAAATATCGAGACAAGATCTTGATTACATCTAGGCCACAATGCAACTGAACAATGACAAAACTCTAGAAACTACAGTTAGCCAAGAACTAAGTGCACGTTTCAATAGAAGCAGTCAAACAGCATTGAATATCAGAACAGAGATCACAAAATATTTATGGGATTTTGGACATTAAACCAAAATTAAAATAAAAATAAATTGAATAAAAATAATGTTAAAATAAATAAAATGAAACTTACCTGAACAATTACATTTGTTTCCCACTTCACTCCACAGTTTGTCGGCAATGTTTTTATTTTTGCATTCTTTAAGCCTATCCTGCCATGATAATTTTATGTTAATTTTTACCATGATGATTTCTTGTCGCTCAGCACTACACTAAAATAATAGAATAGAATTGAAAGCTGAGCGACGCCGCTCTGCTGCTCAGGTAAGTATGTGGGCATGTATGCATGGGCACAACCATACAATTTCGTATGTTTTAAATTTTGTTTGCCGCTCAGTGCTTGGCCTTAGTCTAATAGTGACGTCTATCGGTTCTTGACCCGTTCTCTCATGGAGTTGTGCTCTAGAAATGCGATTAAGCTAGAAAATCCTCACAATGATTTGGGAGACATCTATTCACAAACGTTTGCAGCCTTTTGGTGATAGCGGCGATTACTTACCAAGTGCTGCAGCCATTTAACAGCAAGGATTCAACATTGGAGCTGATCAGCCGTAGTTTGGTGTTAGAGCTAATTACATTGCTTCCCCATATCTTGGACAACAAACCAAAACCCTTTCGCTACTGGCCCTCCACCAAGCTTCAATGGCCCTCAGCCCAACTTTAATAGCCTCCCGCAACGACGTCCACTCAACAACCTTCTGCATCAGGTTGGACTTTCGAATGACCACAATCGACATTTACCGCCAGGATTCCTAACTATCCGCCTCATCATATGCCCTGTCTACCAATTGCTTTGAATAACATCGCAATGCATCCGAACTTTAATACGATGCCCCACATCAGCGTATGTTGGTTCCAGGCTTTAATTCGCCGCTTCAGCAATCCGCTGAACCGTTTAGATGAGCGTACTTGTTTCATTGCAAAATGTCCTCAAGAAGGACCGTGATGACACCGAAGGTGTTCTATCTGCATTTTATCCAGAATTTAAGAAACGCATTAGATTGGCTGACTTTGTAGTGAAATTGTCGGGCGCTATACCGTTGAGGGATAAAAAAATCGAATAGCTTGTTTTCGAGCAAGGCCTTCCAATAGGGACTTCCGAACTTTGACAGTTGATAGCGGCCATACTGATGAAGCTACGTGTGTCAAATTGGCTACCATTTATTCAATCTGTCTTGCCAAATCACCATGGATGGATATAGCGTTCAACAACACGTGCAAATAATAAAATTGTTTTATCAAAATGGGTGTTCTGTTCAGGCAACGTTCCCGGCGCTTCGCCCATTTTAGGTTCGCCATAATCGTCCTTCCGAGAGGACTATTCGCAGTGTGGTGGATAAATTTGAGTCCACTGCTTCAGTAAATGATCAACCAACACCCGTACGTCGACGAAACGCAAGATCTGTCGAAAACATCGCCGCTGTCCGTGAGAGTGTGCAGGAGAATCCGAGGCAGTCGATTTCGCGTCGCTCACAAGAACTCGGCCTTTCGCAGACCACAACTTGGCGAATTTTGCGTCGTGACTTGGGCCTGCACCCGTACGAAATTCAACTGACCCAGGAGCTGAAGGTAACGACCATAGACAACGACGTGTGTTCGCTGGATTGGCTCTGGAGCAGTTGGAAACTGACCCTAATTTTCATAGAAAAATCATCTTCAGCGATGAGGCCCATTTATGGATGAATGGGTACGTCAACAAACAAAATTGTCGAATTTGGGAAATCTACATGAGATCCTAGAGCGTCCAATGAATCCCGAAAAAGTCACTGTTTGGTGTGGATTTTGGGCTGGTGGTGTCATCGGTCCATATTTCTTTGAGGCCATCACCGTCAACGGCGAGCGCTATAGGTCGATGATTACCAACTTCTTTTGGCCTGAATTGGATCATATGGACACCAACGACATGTGGTTTCAACAGGACGGCGCTACGTGCCACACAGCTCACGCCACATTGGAAATTATGCATGAGTGATTCGAGGGCATGGTCATCTCACGTGGAGGTGATGTGAACTGGCCACCGAGATCGTGGATAGACTTTTTCTTGTGGGGTTTTCTGAAGTCGCAGGTATATAGCGAATAAGCCACAAACCACAGCGGCCCTCAAAGCCAACATAACCCATGCCAATGGTCAAATTCAGTCTGATTTATGCGCCAGAATCATGGAAAATTTGACATTTCGAATGCGCACCACTCAGAGAAGCCGCGTCGGATATTTGAACGATGTTGTATTCCATACATAATGGCATCAATATGCCTTTCAAACGAATAAAAAATTTCGATGATATCTCACACACACTTTGTTTTATTTAAATTTAGAGATAGGAAGCGCTTAATGAAAGATAGATATCGTATATGATTTAGATTTTGCTAATTTGTACACTAGCTGCTGAATCCGCCCGCTACCCTGGAGGTCTTCATATTTTATGAAGACCTCCAGGCCCGTGAAAGTCTTCGCCATAATCGTCAATCCTATGCACCTTGCACCCAAATCTTAAGACCAAGCTGCCTTACATTCGCGATAGCTTGATCTTTAAAACGAATAATCAGACTTTCAAGGGTTGTATCGTCTTCTTCAAACCTCACACAGGATCAAATATCTGTCAAAAGCAGGATCATTTATATAAGAGCATCAATTGTGTTCTCTGAGTTAGAAGTTTTGAACCCAGTTGTTTTGCCAAACCAAAGTACTGTAGCAGTAGTGTCATTTGTTGAGTTTATGCTTACTTCGATCTTGACGAACTCCTTAACTGCTTCGAAAGTTGTACTTTTCAACCGTGACGTCTTATCCTAGACGCTGGGCATGTATTTGATTTACTCGTCGTTAACCTCAAAATCAGCTCGTTTTGCCTGATCTTTAACTGCAGTGAAAGCTTCTACTATGGCATACTGAGAATGCCCGAGATGTCGATAATCTGTATATTCCAACCAGCTCGGCCGCACCTATTTATTCTAGCCCGAGATTGAAGAAGTCACATCACAGTGCATCTCTTTGCACTCACCCTAGTGAGTAATAAAGGGAGAATTATAGTAGAAGATTGGAGAGTGTCACCCAAAAATTCCTTTTTGGATCACTTTAGGACCCTCTTCTCAATCAACATCAATCCTATGACACTGAGAAAATATAAAAACCCGGCTAGAATTAACTGGTCAGATTACGCAAAATGGATTTGTAAACGGATACCACATCCTAGTGTGGTCACGATTCCGAACAGTCAATCCATTGACTCTAAAGTTCAGTTTATAACCGACACAGTGAGCAGAGAACTTTAACAAATTATGCCCCACATCTCGTAATCAAAGCAACTTGGTGGACCAACGAACTTAAGAAGCGAAGAACAGAGTTCAGAAAAATGCATAATAAGGCTAGACAAAGCAAAACAGAGGAAGATTGGACTGTTTACAGATCCAAACTAAACTTATACACGAGAGACATAAGAATCGCTAAAGAGAATCCTGGAACACGTTCTGTCAATCCATCGAGAACACGAGCGACGCGGCCAGGCTACGTAAAGTCCTATTAAAGACCCAGTTGCCCCAGGATACATTATGCTTCCTGATATCTCCTGGACAGAATCTGGCCAAGAAACGCTACAACTCTTGATGGAAACCCACTTCACAGGCGGCAGCGATCTAGAACACTCAGAATATACAAAACCATCCACCGGCAGATCCAATGAATTCATTGTCACAGAGGACAAAATAGCTTGGGCTGTTAATTCGTTCAAACCCTACAAATCCGCAGGACCAGACTATTATTCCAGCCACGCTTTAACATGCTCTACAGACAATAATGCCCTGGCTGAAGGTTATTTTCACAAGCTGCTTAATGCTAAGATACATACCGGTCAGCTGGAGGGAGGTGAAAGCAGTATTTATCCCCAAGGCAGGAAAACCTACCCATTCAACCGCA
Organism: Pocota personata; assembly: GCA_963082735.1. Taxonomy (NCBI): domain Eukaryota; kingdom Metazoa; phylum Arthropoda; class Insecta; order Diptera; family Syrphidae; genus Pocota; species Pocota personata. The sequence continues at coordinate 193,042,019 of OY720429.1, read as the reverse complement.
AAATATTTTAGGCCAATTAGCCCCTCATCCTTTCTGTTGAAAACAATGGAAAGATTAATTGATTTATATGTGAGAGGCCTACTTAATGAACAAAACATGTGTAACACCCAACACGCCTACCTAAAAGGTAAATGCTTGGAGACAGCTTTACACGAAGTTGTATCAAACATAGAGAAAAGCCTTCACTATAAAGATTACACTCTAGTTACATTCTTGGACTTAGAAGGAGTCTTTAATAATGTGAAAACAGAATCTATTAAAGCGGCACTAGAGGAAATAGAAACTAGGACATTGGTAACGGAATGGATTGTAACAATGTTTAATAGCAGATTTATTAATTCACAGATAGGCGAAAGTACAATAAAGAAAACAGTTACAGTCCGGTCACCACAGGGATCCACAGGGAAGAGTCATTTCACCTCTCCTGTGGCTTCTTGTCGTTAACAAAATTCTTAAAGATCTAAAGTACCAAGGAATAAAGACGGTAGCATACGCAGATGAAAGCAGACTCCGTCATTGCGGATTACTCGAAGATGCTACGCATGAACACCAATGGCGAAATGCATATATGAGACTAAGCTTAACCAGATGAAAGGATCTATTCATATCGTAGATTAACCTCAGGATTCTCGCAATTGCCTATATGTCCAAGTGGATCCAGCACATATTTGCTCTAATCTTCGCCAATTAACTTTTTTGAAAAGCTGATTGGAATCCTTACAAAGGGGAGAAAATACAAAGAAAGAATACAACTCTAACATCTTGTAATTTCATCTGCTCTTTCGTTGCTTGCGATAGCTAAATCCCTTTCAACGCCGACTCATTTAAACCACTGAAAATGATAAATATAAAATTTTAAACGATGACGAGCTCTGAGGGTTCTGTTTAAGTCATCCGCACTTTTGCGTGGGTGGGTACGAATTTGAGGTATTGAAGGTATTTAGTTTCCGGAAAACAGTAAAATTATTTTAATGATAAAATTTTCAGTTTGTTTATGACATAAAGCCGTAAAACAAGTTAACTAAATGTCAAGCAATAAATAATTCCTTTGGGTTGTTTTCGCCACATCTGACATGAAATTTTCTTTCATCTAATTCACACACAAAATTGGTACAAGATATACCTAGTATATAATTGCATACCATTTATGCAGGCCTTGAGCTTGCATCTTGGACATTGGATATTGTCCACTGTACGTAAAAGTGAGGGCTTCAAGGACTCAATATGTGGGTGTCAAGTAGAACAGGCCATCGCCTCTAAAATAAACCACAGCTTATAATACTGTAATATGCGAGCTACGGCTCGAGTAGATAGAACAATATTCTGTGAAATTATTTTTTTATTTTCTAGTCTATAGAACAATTCAGGTTCACACTATACTATTCTTCGCAATTCTTTTCTTACAAGGTCTCTGTCCTCTCAAATCACTTTATCTCCTTTCAATTACTTAATTCACAAATCCAAACTAATTACTTCTTCTTGTTAAATCTCAACTTTCAATTTATCACAAAATTACAACTTCGCCCATTATCACTTTTCTAATCTCTTCGCCACAGTTTAAAAACTACTGCCCCTTTTTGATCGCCATCTGTCCTTATATAGCAGAAGTTTCTGATAGCCAGAAACTTCTAGTAAATTCTTCGACCACTGGAACAAGAAAAATTCTGATGTAATAATTCCAAGATGACAATCATTTCGTGCAGTTATAATTCTCTCTTGTTCTCTTTTGTTGACATGAGCTGTGGAGACTTCATCGCAGACACGAACCTCGAATGAAAGGACACTTCGAACCAAAATTCTGCCAGAATGAAAAGCCACTTCGGAATTTGTTGCATCATACTTTTAGGGAGCGTAGTTATTATTATGCTACACTGCCGCCCTCTTAGACGTGTTCGTCCCGAACAAGTGCATCCTCATTTCGGCCATTGTATCGACTCAGTCGGTCCACATGAACCACTTTCATTTTGGCCCTTGGTCCTCGCTGGGTGCGATAGGGATTATACAGCCACACCAGATCTCCTTCCTGGAATCCTGACGTTGTTACCTTGGCATCATACCGCGTCTTCATGCGGTCGCTCGTCATCTTAATCTGGCTTCATGTCCTTTGGTGTATGTCCCTAAGCCTTTCCCTAAGGTCCGCCACGTACTCTTCTTCATTTCTGGGCTCATTGGTAGGAGATCCAAATTTCACCTCACTGGGTAAACGAGCTATTCCACCAAATAAGATTTCGAACGGCGTATGTCGAGTATTGCTACGCACGGCACTTCTATAGGCCATCAAAAACAAGGGAATCTGACGGTCCCAATCCCGTTGGTAGTCACCTACGACCTTCGAGAGATGTTCGTCCAAAGTCATATTGAAACGCTCCACCATACCGTCCGACTGTGGATGAAGCGGGGTTGTCCTTGTCTTTTTGATTCCGAGTAGTTGACACATCTCTTGGAAGATTCTTGACTCGAAGTTCCGCCCTTGGTCAGAATGCAATTCCAAGGGCACACCGAATCTGCTAACCCAATTGTAGACGATCTGCTCCGCCACGGTTCTGGCTTCCTGGTTAGGGATCGGAAACGCTTCCGGCCACTTACTGAAGTAGTCCATTACTACGAGTATATACCGATTACCATTTTCGGTTTCCGGAAAGGGCCCTGCGATTCGTTCGAAAGGTGCTCCCACGTTGTATTGGTGCATCTTACCTCGAGTTTTGATTCTCGGACCCTTACTAGCTGCACACACGACGCATTTTCTGCACCAGTCTTCGATATCTTCCTTCGCTTTTAACCAATAAAAACGTTCTCGTACCTTTTCTAGCATCTTATTCACTCCCAAGTGGCCTCCGGACGCCCCGCCATGCATTTCCTGTAACACCTCCTTGACCCTCGTCCGCGGTACGACAAGCTGCATTACAAACGACTTTCCGTCGGAGGATTCCCATTTTCTTCTCAGAACATGGAGGGAGTCCCACTGCGCAAAATATGCCTTTAAGGTCGGGCTTCTGTGAGAGATGTCCTGATGATTCGGTTTCTCCATGTTCTCCTTCCAGGCCAGAATCGGCTCGATATCCGGGTCTTCCTTCTGAGCGTTCCGGATCTCATCTACGCTCCAGCCGGCTATAGGTTCGGCTCTCATTCTTTGGATGGAAACCAGCTCCCATTCTTCCTGACGCGCACAATGTTTACAATCCGTTCTGCATGGTCTCCGGGACAGTGCATCCGCATTAGAGTGGAGCCTTCCTTTACGATGCTGTATTTCGTAGTCGTAGATTTGCAGCCTTTCGATCCATCTTGCGACCTGACCCTCAGGACTCTTGAACTGTAATAGCCATTTTAAGGCTGCATGGTCTGTGCGAAGAACGAACTTCCTCCCGTAGAGGTATTTGTGAAAATGCTTCGTATCCAAAATCAAAGCTAGAAGTTCTCTCCTTGTCACGCAGTAGTTCCTTTCTGGCTTAGAGAGCACCTTGCTAAAGTACGCAACCACCTTCTCTTGGCCGTCATGCACCTGGGAGAGTACGGCTCCTACCCCGACATTACTAGCATCTGCATACACAACGAACGTTTCCCCGGGAGTGGGGTAAGCCAGTATCGGGGCATCGCATAGCCGTTGTTTAAGTGCCTTGAAGCTCTTCTCACACTCAATGGACCATTTGAATTGTTTTCCCTTTTCCGTCAACTGGTGCAGGTTCTTTGCGATCCCGGCAAAATCCTTCACGAACTGTCTGTAGTAGGTGGCTAGGCCCAGGAAGCTCCTTAGTTGGTGTTTATCCTTGGGGACTGGCCAGTTTTTCACCGCTTCGACCTTCTCTGGATCGGTTCTCACTCCTTTCGCTGAAATTATGTGTCCCAGGTACTTGACTTCCGCTCTAAACAGGGCGCACTTCTTGGGGTTGAGCTTCAGGTGGGCACTTCGAAGCCTTTGAAACACATCCCTTAGATTGTCTCGGTGTTGCGTAAACGTTTTTCCTACGACGATGACATCATCCAAGTATACCAAACAGGTTTTCCATGTTAACCCTTGCAGGACACATTCCATCAATCGCTCGAAAGTCGCCGGAGCATTGCACAGCCCGAATGGCATTACCGTGAATTGCCATAGCCCATTTCCTGCGGTGAAGGCGGTTTTCTCCCGGTCTTCTGGATGGATCTGTACCTGCCAGTAGCCACTCTTCAAGTCGAGAGTGGAAAGCCATCGGGCTCCTGATAGTGTGTCTAGCGTGTCGTCAATCCGTGGCAGAGGGTAGCTATCTTTCTTGGTGACGTAATTGAGCTGCCGATAGTCCACGCAGAACCGCGTGCTGCCAACTTTCTTCTTAACCAGTACAACCGGTGATGCCCACGGACTTTTGGAACTTTCAATTAGACCTTCTTTCTCCATTGCCGACACCATCTCTGCAACTTCTGTCTACTTTGCCAATGGAAGGCGCCTAGCAGGCTGACGAATTAGTCTAGTATCACCAGTGTCTATTCGATGTTGTACCAGGTGTGTTCGGCCGTATTCTCCATCCTGTGAGGCAAATACATCAGCGTACTCATTGATAAGATTCTCTGCCATAGTTCACTGCTCCTGATTCAGCTCACTGGACTGGAGAATCGTCTCTCTCGTTTCCGCTGTCCAAGGTGATGGGAGAGCTTTTGGAGCATCACGTTCAGATATTGTTGCGACGGCGGTAATCGGCGTGCATTTTCCAGTCACCTCCCCTCGCCTTAGTTTGACAGTGTGTGGTCTTGTGTTCAAAACTCTCACTGGGACCATGGTGTTCTTTGGTTCGACTAACGTCTTTCCCACGATGTAGTCTTGAGAATTCTTCTCTGGGTCTGGTTCTACTATGTAGAATCGGTGGCTCCCAAGATCACCTTCCAGCTTCGTCCAAATGATTGTCTCTGAAGACGGCGGCAAAACTTCGTCTTTGCTGATGACTGTCCTGAGAGTTACGGCATTCTCGTTTCCGTACACCATCGGAATCTCCACATTTCGATACCTCAGTACTTGCATCCCGATGTCCAAGATTACTTCATTTGCTTTCATGAAGTCTATTCCGATGATGCACTCGTCGCATATATCTGCCACCAGAAACGCATGGGAGAACGTCAGTCCCGCCAGAGTTATCGTAAGACGAACTTCTCCAAACACCTTCGCCATTTCCCCTGTTGCAGTCTTCAGGCAGTAGCTGTTGGTGTTGTGCAGCCATGAGCTTCTGACGATATCTCTTCTTACAATGGAGGCAGTGGCACCTGTGTCGATGGTGGCTACGCACTTCTTCTTGTTGATTAATGCCTCCACTCTCAGGCTCTTGTTACCCCGTTTGGTTTGCGAAACTTGAATGGTGGTCCTGGGGGCCTCGATTCCAGTAACCAACTTCTGCCCCGCGAAGTTGGTCCTTACGCATTTCCCGACTGCTGGTTTTGGTAAGTCTGACTGACAGCCAGATGCTTCCTCTCTGCTTCTCCTACTTCCGCAATGTGGACAATTTTCTCGTCTAGGTGCACTTCTGCACTGCCGTTGTAGGTGTCCGGTTTGGTTGCAATTCCAGCAACGGATTTGACTTCCGCGAGCTCTGTCTTCATCCATGACGGCTGTTCTCTGGCATGAGCATTCCACGACGGACATTTCCCTGACACGGTGTATTCCCTGGTATGCTTGGTCCGCAGCCTTCATTGACAAAGCGAATGCCAATGCCTCGGGGAGTGTTCGCTTTCCAGCCATCTTTACAGCCATTTGCAGTTGTCTGTCCTCTATGGCCTGAATAAAAGCTTCCACCGCCATTTCGTTGATAAGCTCCTCACCGGCTTTAGGGTATGAAAGATGGGCTAGTCGCTCTATATCCGCTTGCAACTGTTGGAGCGTTTCCCCCCTTTTCTGGACTCGACTACGCAGCTGAACCCTGTACACCTGCTGCATGTGTTCATCCCCAAACCGCATCTCGATAGCCTGAACCAGATAGTCGTAGTTCTGCTGTTTATCTTCCGGGATGGTCTGCAAGAGCTCCGCAGCTGGACCCCTCAGTGCAAGCGTGAGTGCAATAGACTTCTCTTCATCGTCCCAGCTATTGGTCATTGCGGCAGCTTCGAATTGCCTCTTATAAATTGGCCATGATGTTTGACCATCGAAGATAGGAGGCTGCATCTCCTTTCTTCTCTGACCGTCAGTGGAATATTCCCGTGCTTTCTGTCTCTTCACGTTGCTGAGTTCCTTAGTAAGATTTTCGACTTGTTTTTCTACTTTTTCGAACTGAGTCTCTATTTTCCCGAACTGAGTTTCATGCTTCTCAAAGTTTTCATCGAATCTAGCTTCGACTTTTTCGAGTTGCGTCTCGACCTTCTCGATTTTCTCTTCGATCGCTTCGAATTTAGATTCCAAGTTCCTGTTTTGCTCATCAAGTTTGCTTTCCAGAGCACCTAGAGAATTCTTTTGTTCGTCCATCTTAAGTTCTAGAGAATTCTTTTATTCGTCCATTGCTTTCTTTTGTTCGTCCAGCTTAACTTCTAGAGAATTCCTCTGGTCGTCCATTGCTTTCTTTTGTTCGTCCAGCTTAACTTCTAGAGAATTCCTTTGGTCTTCTATTGCTTTCTTTTGTTCGTCCATGACTAACTTAAGTTGCAGGAGCAGACTTGTTATACCCGGGTCGGCTGCTGTACTTGCTGGTTCCTCTTCCACGTCAAACTCTACGTCATGCGGATTTTCACCTTCCTGCGTTACTGCTTCTTCCAGACGAATCAGTAGGGCATCTTTTCCCCCAGTTGTGTCGAGGTTCCGCTTACTGAGTTCTGCCTTTAGTTGAGTTATAGTTAGTTTTCCCAATTTGCGACCCATTTTGCTCAACTAATTAACTCAACACAGAAATCGTTTTTTTTTTTTTGTGCAATTTCACACCACGGAAATAGTTATTCACAGAATAAGTTTTATCCCACTTCTGACACCAATGTAATATGCGAGCTACGGCTCGAGTAGATAAAACAATATTCTGTGAAATTATTTTTTTATTTTCTAGTCTATAGAACAATTCAGGTTCACACTATACTATTCTTCGCAATTCTTTTCTTACAAGGTCTCTGTCCTCTTAAATCACTTTATCTCCTTTCAATTACTTAATTCACAAATCCAAACTAATTACTTCTTCGTGTTAAATCTCAACTTTCAATTTATCACAAAATTACAACTTCGCCCATTATCACTTTTCTAATCTCTTCGCCACAGTTTAAAAACTACTGCCCCTTTTTGATCGCCATCTGTCCTTATATAGCAGAAGTTTCTGATAGCCAGAAACTTCTAGCAAATTCTTCGACCACTGGAACAAGAAAAATTCTGATGTAATAATTCCAAGATGACAATCATTTCGTGCAGTTATAATTCTCTCTTGTTCTCTTTTCTCGCGGAATGTGTTCTGATGCTTCGGGTATAGACTCTGTCATTTTACTTATTGAACGATTCCTCAATAGTAAAAATTTGTTCATTCGTAAACAAAATTTTCGTGTGACCATTTCGCGCGTACCGACAGCGTAGAGCTTTCGATCTTTCATTCCGTTTTTGCTGTAATTGGGTTGTGAGTAAGTGATCAGTGCGTCTTTTATATGCGTTGAATTCCAAATATTGTTTGATAATGTGATGCATGGATTTCTTTATCTTCATTTCTTGTGACACAATTTTTTGCTTTCGCAGCTGTTTCCGATTAATCCTGGCTTTAACAACATTGATCACCTGTGACACTGCAAGGGCGTTCGGATCTTTGACGTCCAGTTACTCCACCAGTGTCTTCAAACAATTTAACAGTTCGGTACACAAATTTCCGGGTGATTCCAAGCGGTCGTAAGGTCCGGAAAATATAGCTTACGAACTGTTTCGTGTAAATATTTTTACGCGTTAACTTAATATAAATGTCACTCATTAAATACATGTCACTATATCATAGAATGGGTGTGTTCAATACTAGTTTCACGATGAGTGCGTTTAAACGTGTACCACTATTTATGACGTGACTAGGTATACTTTCATATGAGAAACGTAATACAATTTCTCATATGATGCGCCTAACGTTTAAAATCTACGTTTTTACCAATAGAACATAGAGTCAAAAGGTCTACAAGGGGTGCTGAAAGGGATGTGCCTTTTATTCACATGTCGTTAAATAAGAGACCATCCATTACTCTGTTTGAGAATTTAGTCATAAGATATTTTCATTAATAAAAATACATTCACTGCGTATTTAGTTATCTGACGTTTTTATTTATAATTCTATTTTTGAAATGGCAGTATTGTATAACATTTATATTAAAGAAAAAAACAAAAAATAAAATATAGGTCACGACAGAGTAGCACGTATTTAGTCGATGTGTGCTGTGCGAAATGCAATTTATTCAAATTTTTTTAAAAAGCTAAAGAAAACTTTTTTTGTGCATATGTCAGAAATTTGAATACATATGTCAAAAACAATTTAGTTATAACGGGTGGGTCATCTGCTGGTTTCTTTTCAAATAACATGTTATTTTGATACTGGCAGCTCTTTCGCTATTCAAAAATTTACACAAACACAGTACGCTTGAACAACGTTGGGAACTATTGAAAACTTATTTCTAAAGTGAGTGCTGTGTTGCCGAAACTGTGTGCATTTTGAAAATAAATTTCGGTCGAAATAATGCATCAACTATGCCTGCTGTAAGCAAGTTTGTGAAGAAAGTTCATGAGATTGGCATGCTAATTGATAGCACAAGTTATCCTCGTCTTCGTTCTGTAGCCAAGACTATTGCTGCTATTGCCAAAAGTGTGCGTCTAAACCTGAAAACCTCAACTCGCAACAGATCTCAGCAACTGAACATTAGCCGCACTAGCCTGAGGAGGATTATGGATAAAGATATCGGATTATTCCCTTACAACGTCTGCCTCAGGAATTGAAGCAAAATGACCACCCGCTTCGTTATCACTTCTCTGTTTGAGTTTTATAGTAGCTTTAACTTGACGTCGATTTTGCTTAAAAAATCAGCCGTTTTGGTGATGTTGCTGGGCCTCCGCAGAACTGCGATTTGATGGCGTTGGACTTTTTTTTTGTGGGGTGCCGTTAAAATTCAATGTTATGCTTAAAAATGACAATCCTGAAACGATTCCAGCACTTGAGCACAATATTGATCTAGCTATTGGTGAAATAGAGCCCCGAACCATCAAAAATGTACTGCAAAATTGGGTTAACAGAGTGGGGTACTGCCAAGACAGCCACAGCAGCCATTTAAGTGAAATTATTTTCAATAAATAATGTAAATTAATTTTCTATAATAAAGTATAATCTCTTCAATAAAGCAAAAAACTTTGAAAAATATTAAATGGATTTTTTATATCAATTTTAAAGACAAACCAACAGATGAAAAATTCGTTGAATTCCAAAATCTAAATTTTCGATCTTAATTTTTTTTTTATAATATGCACCGTTCTCGATATATTTCCACTTAAAAACGATTTTCATTAATTGCTATCCAAAGGTACATATTTTAAACGTCAAATCACAAACATTTCTGTCAACGCCGTACTTAACATTCGCGTATCTGGCTACGATAGCCAAATAATCGTGCATGTAGCAAAACTTTAGAAATGTTGCAATGTTCCATTGTTCAAGAGAATTATATTATGGGAATTGTGTTCTAGGCACACTTTTGTATGCATAATTTGTTTCCATATAAACGCAGACACACACATACTTAATGTTAACCTTTAGCTTAGATGAGCTTTTTTAACATATCAAAGGACTTTTTCCTCCTGCAGAACTGAAGCTGGAGTTCCACAAGGAAGTTCGCTAGGACCACTACTATATCTTATCTATACAAAAAACATTCCAATACCCAAGACGAGCAACTCGATAATAGCAACATTCGCAGGCGAATGTTCTACAAAAAAATCTACACGAAATGGAAGTCTGGTTTAAAAAGTGGGGCATACAAATAAATAAATATAAGACAAAACATGAGCGTGACAGATCATATTCGATTACTCAATCATGACAACAATGTAGTAGACTCTCTCCCACTTCAAGAAAGAATGTGCTAACGAAGGCTGAAACGAATAAGGCCTACAGACTTCATAACAAGGAATTGGAAAAAAGAAATATGTAAATTAACTTTAAAACTCAATTGTACCTGTGGCTTTAAAAACATACCCAACTATGTAAAAACAGATACTCATATCAAAGACTGGAGCCTATACCACCATCACTACAAGAAAGTAAACCCTGAGAAACTCTACCCTGTATACCCCACAAACATTGATAAACAAAAAATTTCTAACTTTGTACGACTTGAACATACCTCAGCTTTTCATCAGCACCTTCTTACTAAAAACAACCCACCAGTTTGTGCTTCCTGCAACACCATTAAGGCCTATTATCAAAAATATATTTAAAAACAATTCAATTTCTGAAGTACTTAAAAACCCTAGTCCCAAAAATGTTGAAAAGATCTCTGATTTTCTGACAAAAGCAAATATAATTATCTAACATTAATTCATTAAAGAGTCAATAATCTCTGCACCTAGGCTCGTTAATCTTAATACTATCATATAATTTAAATTGCCTGTTAAGAAGTAATAATAATAATACTAAAACAGATACTTAATGTCTAAGGAGATATGTAAATTAACAGGGGAAAAAATGTTAATAAAAATGTGGGTTCATGTCAACAATATGTAAATGAAAATAAATGCTTTGCAAAAGAGTGTTTTAAAAATACTGAGAGTTTAGAATTAAGGTCTTTACGCGAGAACAAGGTTGTGCTTATACGCCGCCACTAATTCAATCGTTCTTTTATAATTTTCGATGACTCTATTATTCCTTTTATCATGGACAATACCAAAATCATGTTTAATTTGTTCATCTCCCATTTTCACTTGAAATGTTATTGACTGTCACTTTAAAACGACTTAATGGCTGGTGAGCCACTCCTAATAGGCTAAGAGCCCACAACAAATTTTGTGCGTGAAGATATAACCAAAAGTGGTTTATATGAGTATGAAGCCATCAAATAACTAACGACAAATATGGAAGTCTGGCAGCATTTTTTTGCAGCTAAGATTAATAATAGTATGCCAAAGGTACATATATTTCCAAAATATGGATCATAAGTATAACCACTTGAAACTGCCATTAAATTAAAGAACAGAATGCACTGAATACAAACAGATAGGTGCCAGACGTTTTAGATGCAGCTTTTCCCTTGCCAGACGTATTAATAGTATGCTAAAAATCATTTTTTTAAACAATTGGTATAACCATATGTGTGATACCCCAAAAATTTGTAAAATTGCCCTTTTTCACAAATAAATAGGTGCAAGATGTTTTAGATGCAGCTTTCCCCTTGCCAGACGTACTAATAGTACGCTAAAAATCGTTTTTTGACGACTGCTCTGGCTTGAACACATAGTAGAACGAATTGATTAGAACCTTCAGAGGGTCTTTGAATCCGAGACTTGTTGTTTGCGTCCGTAATAAAAAAAAGCAGGATCTATGGTTCAAAATAAAATAAATCTAGAGCGGAAGAAAACTTAAGGAAAACTCTCCCAAATCAACTGAGACAGACAGAAGTTCTTTACGAGTCGAAAGCTTGTTAATATGGGTTCATTTCTGGGAGACAGACGGTTGAGACCTTTAGTATTGTACAATCAGTCTTTGATAAGAAACTTTTCAGAAAATTGTTGGCAAAACCGTCGTATTTGGGGTCTTTCATACTTCCAATAGTTTGAAATAACCAAACATTGTTTTCACCTGAACAAGTTTGATTAAAACTTGTTTCTCAAATGCAGAGAAACATTTTTTTTTTTTTTGAAAACGGAACTGAGCTATCCCTAATTACTTTCCTCCTCGGCCAATTCTCCAAAATACTTGTTTGTTCTACAGGCATGCAATAACAAAGTCCGCTTAAAATCTGTTTCGTCTCCTGAAAAATTGTCAGTTTAACCAGTTTAGTCTTAGACACTATGAGACATCGTGTACTCATAGTAGTACCTGATTTCTACTGACTTAAAACACACTTCTTGTTTACTACAACTAAGTTATGTACCTTATTAAGTAGTTTAAATAAAAATATTCTCGTGAGGCAAGTCAATTTTCAGAAAAAGCACCTGCTGATACTATCATGCGGCTACTTCTTATTGCATTAAATCGAACGGATTTGAAGCGGACATTGATTGTCACGTCCAAAGTTTGGAGTATGGTATACACAATCAGTTTGTTGTACTATACCTATATACTTAGCTTGGAATATCTTTCAAATAGCCAAAAAATTTCTCTAAGTCGATTTCTGTCCACTCGTAGATTTTATCCAAAGCTCTTTGTAGTTTTTCAGTTGAACTTTCCCTTGCCAGAATAGCCGTATCGTCGTAGCTGCAATGGTGCCTTCAATTTTACGTATGCGGCGATTTCCCTAAACTCGGAATGTTCGGTTTTATACTTAACACGAAAAAGTCTGTTTTCAAGGTAAGATTCTAAGATCTTATATACATAGGTACTCCGGAAGAACCCGTCTTAGCTTATACTCCAAACCATCGTTCCAAACCTTGTCTAAGGCTTGAGAGAGTCAAAAAAAGCGCAACAGAAAATCTTTTTCCCCTCCAGGTCTTCATCGGTTATTCTCTAAACCTGGTCAATTGTGGAGTGCTTGATTTTGAACCCGAATTGGGGGTCAGGTATTAAGCACCTTTTTTCAATGACCGGTTGAATGCATTTCAATAGGAGTTTTTTATATTGATATAATTGGTAGTAGCGATATCGGTCTTTTGTCATTTGGAGATTTTCCCGGTTCGGAAGCATTATAATCTTTGCGATTTTCCATTGATTTGGAACGTGTAATAATCTAAGCGAAGCATTTATTAAAAAAAAGGAGTTTAATTATTAAAAAAGGGCTTTATTATTTTTCAGGGTTTTTATTGCCTGGCAAAGTTCGGCAAACGAGCAAACGATACACTTTTTATTCTAAAGCTGTCAGATGTCATTGTCGTACCGCTCAGATCGTCTATCAATGCTTGTCCATCAAATGGATAAACGGGTTTTTGGTTTTTTGATAGTTTCCATGACTTTCCAGAGCGACAAATTGTGCTTTTTTGGCGGTTAAGCCTTCGAGACAAACAGAAGTCTCCAGTTTTTTTAGATCTTGTATCGCTTTTTTGCTTATTGCATAGATAGTTCGAATATGTTTTATATTGATTGGTGAAAAGTGATTTTTCATTGTGTACAAAAGGCCAAACCAAGTTTTTTTAATGATTAATAATTTTCTTCTTATGATGTCTCATCCTTCAGACGCCTTTTCCCGAGTTGACGTTACTGATTAGCTTGGATTGCTGAATGACCTAACCAGTCTTGTAAATTCTTCATTCATTTTGTCCTTCGTGCTTCTTCATCCATTTTTGACCTTCGTGCTGTTCCTTCGACTTTTCCTTGCAGAATTCTTGCAGCAGCTGATATTTCTTATTTTTATGCTTTCGTTTTTTGATTGTGTTTAGGAGTTCTCTTCTAGCTTTCACCCGTCTTAGAACTTCTATATTGGAGATTCTTTCGATCCATGATATTTTTTTAACTCTTCGGAACAGCCACATTTCAAAAGCATAAAACCTTTTTATTATTGGCTTGGTTAAAGTCCATGTCTCTGCACAAAAGCGTAGACCTAGCACCTAATTAGACTTTTTTTTCAAAATAGGTCACTCCCGCATAGTATCTTTTCAGCTGGCAAAACGATGCCCGCGCTTGTTTGCTTCTACATTTTAGTTTAGTTTGTTTTAGAGTTGAACCTAGAGACCACCATAAACTGGGCATTGGCATAGAATTTGTTCTGAGATTTCCTGATCTTCCAGGCATAAACGGGAGAGATCTGAGGCAGCCCTACCAATTTTGTGGAGATGATAGTTGATTTCAGATGGCTTATAATTAAGCCCCAGAAAGGTAATGGTCCTGTGAATGGTAGTGCTGACCTGCGTCTTGCAAGTTCATCCGCGAGTTCTTTACCTTCCATCTATACACCTTTGGCCACGAACAACTAGTCAGCGGCTTTTGGGTGTTTAGGCAATTCCAGGCCAGCTTAGACCTAATATAAAAAGAGTATAGGAATTTAATAGCGCGCTTAACTCTTAGACAGGGTGTTAATATTGGATCTACGGAGGTTGTGCCTAATGTATTCTCTGGCGCATAGTTCTATGGCATAAATTTCAACCTGGAAGATCCAAGTAGAATGTCCCAAAAAGACTGCCAATTGAAAATTAGGGCTGAACACACCCACATCCACTCCGAGTTCCATCTTTGAACCGTTGACTCGTCCGTGTACCATGTTGAGTGAGGGTAGTTCAGAGGAGGAAGACCCCGTTATTCCATTTGTCACGAGGATAATTATTTTAAAAGGGCTAGGGGTATGAAGTCCGTAACATGCATCGCTGATTTGGAAAGTAGCTGGAGCCTGTTTAGATGTCCTTTAAGATCTCTCAATTTAAAATTTAATACTAGTTGAAGTTTTACAGCTTCTTGACTCTGACATGGAGAGGAGGAAGTGTAGAAGAGCTTCTAATGCGGTTGTTGGGCAGGAGCGCATAGCGTCTGTGCTGCCAATGCAGGCTGATCTTTGGGCTTTTTGTAGTGCATTCTGGGCAGTTTTTTGTTCAACCTTTTCCCACCAAATCAGTTATGCATACTTTATAGTCGGAAGTACTATGGTAATGTAGGTCCAATAAACCATTATACGAGTAAGCCTTAGTACCCATTTGCTTCCAAAAAGTTTTGAGCGCGCTCATAATATAGATGTGGTTGTCTTGATAGTATTACCTAGCTGTTTGTTCCAATTTAGTCTTAGAAAAAGGGATTTGTATGTGTGAAGGGCATGATGATCGTTTTGGTAGGGTTGACATTGAGCCCCTCAAGTTGACACCATTTCCATAATTTATATAGGGCATTCTGCATGAGGTTAATGATAGTATTTTCATGCGTGCCTCTGATTATTATGTGTGCCTCTGATTACTATGACATCTGCATAGCCTTGAGTTGTGTATCCGGAGTTGTTTAGATCGTTCAGCAGGCGGTCAATAACGATTGACCATAGTAGAGGTGATAGGACGCCTCCCTGAGGACAGCCTTTAATGGTACTAATTATGACAGATGAGTGACTTAATTTGGTAGAAATGGTCCTGCTACCTAGCATGGCACATATCCATCTATTAGTTGGTTTATCTACGCTTTTTGCAGCTGTAGCTTTTTCGATGGAGGCATGAGAGGTGTTATCAAAAGCTCCAGCAATGTCCAGAAAAGCGCATTTTGCTATTTCCTTGACATTCCTTGAGAGACGCCTCTACTCTGCTGACAAAACGATGTAGTACAGTTGCAGTGAATTTACGAGCCTGATAGGCAAATTGGAGTTTGTTTAGTGGGTGTTTCTTGAGTAAGTCAACTCGGATATGGTCGCCTATTATTTTCTTCATTATCTTTAGAAATAATGATGTCAATGTTGGAAATAAAGACGACATTCACTTTACGTCGGGGTAAAGGGGTATGTCCGAATTCAAAACTGGATCCAAAGAGAGCTGTAAGGGAGGCAACCAAGATATATATTCCATTGAAAATGCCATCCCCTCCAGGTGCTTTGTAGGGTTTCTGTGTAGATATTTCCCATTTGATTGTATCAGAATCGAATAAGCGTTCCTCAGATGCTTTTTGATCTTCGATTAGGTGGATAGAGCTTGTCGCTGTCTATGTTTGTTGTTGAGGGGTTGAAAGACTGAAATCCAGGAAAGTGAGAAGTGGCCCTAGTGTTTCGTTGAAATTGTTTGTAAATTTACCATCAGTGTGTTTTATAAGACCTATTCTATTGTTGTGGTCCTCAGAAAGAGCATTCTGAACTCTAGCAGTTGTGGGAAGATCTCCGATACCTTCGTAGAAAGATTTTTCAGCTTTTCTTTTGGACTTCTAATTAGTTAGGGCTTTTCGATATTCACACCATTCATTTGTGCGTTTAGGTCGATTAAGGAGTTTATTAGCGTTTGATATGAGAGCGCTAAGCTCTTTGTTAATAATCTGTTATTTATTTTGCAACTGGCTTCGTACAGGGTGAGGTTTGGAATATTGTAAGTTCATATGCTCCCCAAGTCGGATGGGAACAGAGAGAAGATGCATTCTGCAAGGATTTTCACAACCTTATCAAAATCATCCCAAAGGAAGAGCTTTTGTTTGTTGGCGGAGGTTTGAATGGACATGCCGGGAAGACAAACGAAGACTATGAAGATTGCCATGGAGGACTGGGATATGGCACCAGGAATTTTTCAGGTGAAGACATCCTAAGCATATGCAAGTCATACGATCTTATCGTGCTAAACACCATGTTCGTCAAATAAAGCTGATGTCACACACCATGAAAACCGTTGAGCGGGTATTAGATAGCCGACTGCGGAAAATAATAAGGCTATCTGATGACCAGTGCGGGTTTGTCTCGGGTAAATCAACAATAGATGCAATCCAAAGTATAAGGACCATAATGGAAAAACATCGTGATTCCTTAAAGGACTTTGATAGACAACCAAGAGATCTCTTATGGGTGACGCTAATACAACGAGGAGTTCCAGAAACCTGCATTCGCATGATTATGGACATGTATGAGGGAGCAAGGACAAGAGTAAGATGTCCCGCAGGAGTCACCGAAGAGTTTCCAATCAAAGTCGGTGTACACCAGGGAAGTGTCCTCAGTCCTTTGCTATTTATTGCAGTCCTTGATTATCTGCTTAAAGGAAAAGTGACGGACCCCAAAGTGCATCAGTTCTTCTTTTCTGACGATGGAGTATCATAAGTGATGATCAAACGTCCCTGCAACGAGCACTTGATGTATGGGCGGATGTTTTGGAGGGATATGGATACCGTATAAGTTTAAAAAAGACAGAGTGTCTGTGCTGCCCGTTCTCTGATCCACACCGGCCTATTCCAGAATGGAAAAGTGTTTCCCAAGTGCGAAAAGTTCAAATATCTGGGATCTATGATCAACAGCGAAGCAACTTGTGATCATGACATCAATCATCGCGCAAGCGTAGAGTGGATGAAGTGGCGGGAAAACTCCGCTATCTTCTGTGATCGAAAAATGAGCCCTAAGCTGAAAGGAAGGCTCTATACACCGCAGTTGTATGTCCGACGCTCACATACGGTTCACAATGGTGGATAATGTACAAAAAGTATGAGGGCAAATTAACGGCAGCTGAGATGAAGATGCTTCGCATGACAGCAAGAGTAACAAAGCTTGATAGAATAAGAAGTTCGCAGATTCGAGGAAGCCTTCATGTAAAAGAACCCATCACAAACAAGATAGAGCAAGGCCGGTTCAGTTGGTATTATCATGTTCAAAGGAGAGATCCTTCGAACCCCGTCAAAAAGGCAATATCAATCAACGTTCCTACACAATTGCGCAAAAAAGGCAGACCAAAACAACTGGATCACACAAATGCAAAAACACCAGCATTTGCTTAGCCTCAGCGACGAAGTGATCCGAAACCGGGAAGCCTGCCAGTACTCCCTGAGGTCAAACCGGCAAACCTCACAGGCGGACCAGTTGGGATGCAGTAAAGTGGGAGGGTTCTGATCCTTCTATTCTGGATCATAACTTTGCCGTAAGCAAAAAAAAAGAAAAAGAAAAACTGGCTTCGTATGATGATATGATTTTATTGTAGGTAGGGCTAGCTAATGTTAAGTCTAGTACTTCGTGGCAGATAGAATTTATTAAGGTAGGTTCACTACCCCTGTTTATCAATTGTAAATTGGTTTAATATGGTAATTGGAAAGAGACTCACCCCTTTTATTAATGTTTGAGCTGATCCACTGCGTATGATGAGCATTTGCGTTGCATCCTATGATCAACCGGATACTGTTAACATGCAATAGTCCTCGAGGTATGACATCCTCTGGTGGGCCTGAAGACTGGGCTCCTTCGAAGTAGGCAGAATCAATACTACCTCTTGAGAACCTCTCACAGTGGGTATTGTTGTTAGTGTTGCTACTAGTTCCCTACTGATGAATACTGTTATTGGAAGAAAGTTTAAATATTTATTGATTAACATTGCAGCTCTGGGCTGAGCTGAGTCCTTTTATCGATCCTGGATATAAGAGCCACCATGGATATTGAATGCACATGATGTCTAAGTTAGCTACTCAGGTTTATTTGAAGTCTTTTAATATTTTTAGATATTAGGATTTAGGGGTGGAAGGTAATTCCTTTTGGAGCCCTAATCAGTTTCTGGCGAGAACCACCTTTATCATCCGTTTTTTGTACTCGTTTGGTGATGCCTGTCGATCCACTACTTGAGCCTAGTTTAGATGGGGGATGATTGATAGCATTGGGTGGTTTAATGGAGGAGCTTTAGGGACGAATCGTTAGATTTGACTGGGGTCTTAAGGCTCTCCACTTCTTTTCCACTAGCCGTCTCCGTAGAGAAGTAGAAACCTAAGATGATAAGATTGGGTTTTTAATGACTGACGCATAGTCTCTTTTAAGAGAGCGCGTTGTACGGAGTTGAACTTCCCCAAAGCGGAAATTAACTGTGAAGCTTACTTGCTCAGTCGATTCCAATCAGTAAGGAAGATATCAACTTTTTTTGCGCTTTTAGCGCCATTAGAATTTTCCCGTTATCGAATGTCAAGCTATCGGGAAATTTTTATTTCAGAGTTCCATTGAGGAGAGGTCAGAGCGATTTCTTTTATTAATCTTTTCGGGACCCCATGGATTTTTGGGTTTTTGCCATACTTTTTGGGAAGCCCTTGGCCTAAAAACCATTCAGCCCTTGTCGTCGCTGATTATCCTTGGCTTGGGTGGTTGCCGTTAGGTCTAGGACCCTTGCCCACCTTGAAGAGAAGGAAATCCGATTTTGGACATAGAATACCTTTAATTAAGGTAGAGTTGCCATTATATCATTCAAGAGGGAGGTTGAGTATCCTTAGTCCTGTTGCTCACACCCTCGAAATATCTTTCAGACTACTAAGCCCCTCCGCCACGTCAAGGCTACAACCCGCTGTTTAAAATTGCCTCTCGCCTTTCACGGAGATAGCGGAGCAAATAAACATTCACCTATGTTGGGTGCCAAGCCACAAAGACATTTCGAAAAACTGCAAGGTTGACGAGGTCGCAGGAAAAGACACCACTCTCTGCCGGAAATACACAATTTAGGAATCCCTCTCGCTACATGCAAACCCTTTCTCATACCTGAGACGTTCTAGCTGCGATAAATCCAGTTGTATCACAATAGACCTGCTTTGGTCTAAGTGTGTCTGTACATATCAATCACCGAGCCCCAATTTCTATGAAAATTGAATGCTGAGTATAGAAAGGTCTTACTTTTAGATCTCATATTACGTCCGGTGAACCAATCTAAGTACATATCTATATGTATATGGGAAGTACTTCCACTCTGCTCTTTTGAATTATAGTATTAATGACAGTTAGTGGCAGTTTATTTATTTAAATGTTTTATTTTTTATTGAATATCGTAAAGAAAGTTGTCAAACCTTTTAAATATGGACTTCCGTCGTGGTACTGTGCTCTATATGATCGGAGACATGAGTGGACATTTACTCGTTACGTCTTGAGCTACGTAATAGGCATCAGTTTAGCTTTCCTTTTCTGGGAAGTATTTATACGGAATCTAGAATACTGTTTGGACTTCACTTATGGATCATTAATAGTGCTAATCATCGTTCTTGGTTCGTTATTTATTCCAATAAAGCTTTTTCCTAATTTAGTAACTTTCTAGGTCTTGGATTTGTGTTTACAACGGCTATCAAATGTATTGCATTCCTTGCGTGTATCGGATTAATAGGTAAAACTGGCAGAGGCTTTTTACGGGCTTTATGCTTTGCCTATATCATATCTGGTAGGAGTTCGACTCATAGTTTTTCCAAATTAAATGTTATTTTTCTTCTAGGACCAATTTTAAATCTGGCTCTCAATGGCCAAGAAATAGTTCGAGTATTTGCATGTACAACTGTACTGACCTACAATTTGACGAAGACTCGTTTTGACCTAATGACCAAACCATTTCAAAACACCCTTGCAGCTATGAAAAATGAAATGACAGAGATTCGAAATAATTTCGAAAATATTGAGAACGTCTTACAGCCGATTAAAGATGAAATTGAAGGAGAATTCACCGAGGGTAATTCATCTGAAACGAATGCCATTGTGGAGAGGTTTGTTCGTCAGGATATTCTTTCGGCATTGTCATTCAGCGATCCGACCAATGAAACTGCTAGAATAGCTAAAGCGAAGAGTTACAGAGAAAGATACTCTAATAAGATGCGTCTCAGATGTAAGGAGCAGCTGCAAAAGGGAGAAAATCGCTGCAAGGATGCTTTTTCCAATGCCCATGATAACTGCATGAAACAATTGCCACTCGTTATCGATACTCTACTTTGTTGGCCACTTAAGATCGACTATGTCTGTAATATGAAGCTACTGGGTTACCAGGAAACTGGAGGCATATGTGATCCTAGCAATGCGATCGATCCTAAACTGGGCGAAAACATGATTAATTTAAAGGAAACCGAAGAGGATCTCTTTCAAAATTCTACAGACGTAGAAATTTCATACGAAGTATACAAAATAGAGCAACCTCCTCAGTTGAAGTATGTAAGTTTAAACTTTTACAGAGGCGTGAACTTGGTTATCGGCTCTGACAGTTACAGTATGATATCAGTTCACGTTTCCGATTAGGCCGTGCATTTTAGTCGCACCTAGTGTTGCTTTTACCCATTTTTTCCAGGGCTGCAAAAGAAACGGCCAAAGTAGTGATGGAAGAATTCAATAAAAAGAAGAGAATGTTTGACTATGTCATGAGGATAATGCAGAAAATTTTATCCTTTGTATTTCTTAGAGTCATTCATTGTAAGAAGTGTAGTTATTTAGAGAAAGTTCCACTCTCTAATCCTTTCATTTCAGCATCCATTACTTACCACAAGAATTATTTGAGACGAATCGATTTTGATAACTTCTATATTACGTCATATTTTAAGAAAATTGATGAACGTCGGAAAGAGGCGAATCAACACTGCTTACTGCCTATAAAGAAGGTGAGTGCTCATGACGTACACGTAATCTTTTGTATTTTGGTCTAGTGACCATGAATGATATCTGCGAGTTTTTCCTTGAAAAAGTCTAGGAAGGTACGGTGCGTCGTAGATCAACGGTTATCGCGTTGGATTACTGAGCATTAGGTTTAAGGTTCGGATGCCAGAAAAAAAAAAAGTTTATTTCACAGTCTCATGTCTTTTGAATGTCTGACAAACCTCTGAGATATAAAATAATATAATATAATAAAATTTAATAATGTATTACAATTGTCATCAGAAGGTTCCCAATTACATCACGAAATTATAGGTCCCTTCCATGACTATCGCGCAGCATGAGAAGCGTGATCGGGTCGTATTTTTTTTTCAATCGATGAAGACGCCACTGTTTCGGTGAATTCTCTGCGCTATGGACAAATGACAACCATTGGCCTGAGATTGAAGACATTAATATGAGTGATATGTGGAACCAACAGGACGGGGCTATGTGTCACACAACACAGTCAAGTTTGCCTCTATTGCATGAAAAGTTCCCCGGCCGTGCCGAAAAGTTACCGAAAATTACCTCACAAGAATCGAACCGATGTTGTATTACATATATAATGGCATAATCTAAAACAGTTCAAAAATTGTAGTGAAATCTTTAATACTTTTTATTTTATTTAAAATTAAAATCCTAAACCACAAAATCTGAACTCTTTATCATCAGAATCCGTGAATATCGGTTACAAGTGGCGGTTACAAAAAGCGTAACAACGGAATCATATACTATGAATAGAAAGATATGCATATCATTGAATTGGAAATTACAGAATACCACGCCCACCATTATATGAGGGATGTGTTTCAAAGATGAGGGAAGGGTATCATACGACACGTTTCAGACAGATTGTAACTTTCCTGTATGTTTCTTACTTCTTACAAATGTTGATATTGAAAAAAAATGTCTAGATTGAAAATTCGAATTTCGCCTCTGGGCATTACATCGCAAACCCCAGATATGAAGTTTGAAGTAAATCCATCTAGCCATTTAGACTGTAGCCAGACGTACGGACAAACGAACAGACAGAGAGAATTGCGAGACCCACTTTTTTGAGTTCGTCAATTATAGTAACATCAATATTAATTAAAATATTCAAATCGAAAATAACAAGAAGTCTCAAATTTAAAGAATATATAACAAAATTTATACAGGGCTGCACAATTTTAAATCCTAAGCCTTTTTTTATAATTTGCGCACGCCATGGGGGATATACCCTTATACTATTACACGGCACGGGTGTTGTGTAGATAGATAGAGAGAGAGAAAGAAAGAAAGATTTTGGTGTAGTGGTTTAAAACTCAGATGGTATTAAGTTTCTGTAATCTCCAAGCGTAGCGTCCAGATAACTTGGGAGCTGGTTTGTTTGTCGTTGTTCATGATTCACAGTATTTTTTTCCGTCCTCCTGATGCCATCATCACGTTCAAGTTGCGCTTTCAGCCATATGACCACCCTACTGCCAGTATTATTCGCATGTTGTTTTCTTCATTTTTCCGAAAATTCTTGAAATATAGACAGCACCTTTACACAAGTTATTTAGGTACATACTATCTTCATCAACTTTAATGAAATCATGTCACTAAAAATCATAACAAATTTGGAAAAAATTGTTGATGCAGAATTTTGAAAAAAAAAAGTCATAAATTGGAAAAGTTTTTCTGAAATAATTGATTCTGTCGCTTACAAATGAAATGTTTTCGGATGGTCTTATATTTAGATTCAATTGACTTTTCATGCATATTTCACTTATTAATTTTCATTACACTGCTAAAGAGTTAAAGCAGTATAAGTGATTTAAGATAAAAAAGACTTTTAGCCTAAAGCTAGACAGAGAGGAAGATGGATTCCCAGAAATTGCATTACCGGTTATTGATTGACGAAATGGTTTTGGATAATGGTCTCACCAAATTTGTCATCCATTTAATCCGAGCCCTTCATGTTCACCTAACCGCGCGAACTAGAAGTATTAAACTTAGAAGTTCATTAACATATTCCTAAAGCTTTTAATCCAACTGTTCAAGAGCAGGATCAGCATAAAATAAACAAGTATCTCAGGGCTCTTTCGCAGAGTTAAAAGTTTGCCTCTTCTATTTTATCGTCCGTTTTTAATTCTCAAGTGATGATATGTCAATTGGGCCTTAACCAAAGAGTGACTCTATAAATGTACACAGCCGTAGAACGGTCAATTCGAACATACAGATCGCTAGTCTGGTGGACGGCGCTGAATAAAGTTTACAACATTAATTAATTAAAAGTGTTTAAAAACGGCCGTATAGGTGCTACAATCATGCTGTTGTCGTGTCCGATAAGTATGCTAAGTGTGCTCTCTCACCTCATACCTCCGATCTATGTAATCATCCTTATTCTAATATTCGAAGTGAGTCTGCTTGAAGAGCTGTTCAGCAAATATAAAGCATAATCGATACACGAATCGACTTGTGTATTCTCCAACTAGTCAGGTTTATGCACCCACGACTAAATTCCTCGAAACAAGACTGGATAAGATAAAAGCGTCCAGCTCCAACATTTGGCGACCGTGACAGGACAGAAGGTCCACAATTTAATTGGAGAAGCGTGAACGGGGCTATAACATCGTTCAGCGGTTTTTTTTTGCGATTGAGGTGTATACTGAGCCAGAACACAGTACGACGAATCTCTGGGCATACATTGGGCCAAAATATTCTTCAGCGGATTATAACTAATACGGGATCAACAGACACAAGAAAAAGGAAAGCTTAACAGACCTTAAGCATGGATCTTGATGTCTACACCGAACAACAGGAAGAGCTTGGAGGGGCAATCCTCAAGCTATGGAGAGACCAGAAGAAAGATGGCGAAGAAAGGAAGCATACAACTCGTGCAAAAGTTTCAACAACGTTTAATTCAACTGTAGGAGCTTTGGAAAGTGTTCTATCAAACTGACAATACCATAAGGGAAACCTGTGAAGTGGATCTGAATCACCCATACTTCCAGTAGAACTACTATGCACAAATGCGGAAGGTGGTGGAAGGCCTCCGGATAGACATTGATAAGAGTCTTCACCTACTGCCTCAAAGAGGAGGCGGGGAGAATGGAGCCAGTCCCCAGACTAGGCCCAAAGAAGTTGACATTTTTGGAAACGCCTTCGTACCTCGAAGGGACGCCAACTAGGGCATTAATGGAGGAAGCGGCACACCCAACGAATCCTAGCATTAGTGTTGGCGCCGTTTCAAAAAATATCAAGGGGCAAACAGTACCCCAAGGTGGATCGACGACCAACCAGAAAGAACGGTATAAATGTTTTATGGACACAGTCAAAAAATTCCTGCTCAAGAACGAAATATGCACGGGCAGGTCCGAACAATTTTACCGTATCCAAGTGATGATGATGGTGTATCGAAACTTGAAAGACGAACTAACACAGGAAGATATCAAGGAGTACTTCGATATGCAGAAACGAGTTACAGCAGCATTGGTAGAAATTTACGAACACTTGGAAGGTTTAACTCAGATGTTACGAACCCAACCAACAACGATGAAGATGCAGAAGGTAGAGTTGCCAAAGTTCGATTGCAATTATCTCAAATAGCAGCAGTTTGAGGATCTATACAAGGAAATGATCCATAATCAGCAAATGCCTGATGGACAGAACATGGTCAACTCGATCCCTCGACTCTGCATATAAACTTGGTAATTTATTTCACAATGCGAGAATCGTTTTGGTTAAATTTTCCCCATTTCCCATTTCAAAGATGGGTTTTAACAATTAAAATACGTTGTTCTCTCATATACCGCTCAATAATTACAAATACTAATGCTTAGTATTCACATCCATATGTATGTCAGCTGTTTATCTTTGACAGAACCACAGTAGTGACAGAATTTAATTGTAACCTCCAATTGAATCGCCCTTTAGCATGTACATTCATATGTATGCGTATGACTGATATTAACTTTGATGCTAATTGTAATATATGTACGTAGCAGTGGCGTGGCGTCCATACAAGCCGATTCCGTCCCTTTTCAAATATCAAAAATTTGTATTTTGCCACTTGCCAACAATCACATTCAATTATTTGTTCATCAAACCATTTTTCATTCGCAAATCATAACTTTATACACGTTCGAAGATGAAATGCAGCGACCACTTCGGTTGTTTATTCATTTTTACTCATACACAAACTCGCACACAAAGCCGAGACAAGTATGAACTCCGCTAGCGAGAGACAACTTCTTTTTCAAAAGAAAAGCGTACAATGAATTTTTTTTTGAAAAGCTATTCATTTTCCGTCTTATGCATTCATTCCTTCACAGTACGAACTTTCAACTCTATTTCTTTCTGGCATATGGTAGAAGTTTATTTGCGATTTATTTGTCTAACATACGAGTACATTCGCTTATGAAGAAAATAACCCGGGATTTCTCGGCTTTTGTGGATGAACATTGATGGAGAAGAAAGGTTTTAGTTCGAGAGAGTTTTTTTTTTTATTGTAGGCAACAAAATAAGCCGACGAAAATCGTGTTATTGGGTGATGTAGTGGTTCGAACGGCATTTGAGGTTTTTCTTAAACTTGTTGGGTATAATTTCTTTGTATAATTTTTTTTTTTTTGCAAATTTGAAATGACAGTTTTTATTGAAAATACGGATGCAAATTTTTGTGATTTTTGTGACTGCTAATTATTAGAAAATTTTAAAAATTTAGCAATTACATATTGGTAGTTAAGTTAATGTTTTAAATTATTAAATTATTATGAAATAGTGAATGAGCTAAGTGAATAGTTATTAGCTATATACCAAGTAAGTAATTATAAATCTACTCAAGAGGTGCCCCATTAAACATTTTTATTTTTCTTAGACAAGATGTCTCTAGTTAATTTTGAGTGTTGTTTAACTGATTTTCTTCTAAAAGAAACCCACGAATTCAGTATGCTTTCTTTTTTGCAAAAAAAAAAAGTTATGGAACTAGGTCGCTCGACACCATCAATGAAAATTGATTATACGCGAAAGGATGGGTATCAGAAACATTTTCATGAGTCTTTTTACAAAAAGAATACATGGCTCACTGGCAGTTGCAAATTAAATAGAATGTTTTGTTTTCTTTGTCTTCTTTTTCTAATTCTCCTAGTGTTTTTTTTTTATTTTTTATTAATTATTCCAAAAAACATATTCAAACGGAAAAGCATATACGCAGCTGCTTACATTTGCATGACTTTGGCGAGTATCGCATAGAGACTTCTTTAGGGAATTCTTACGAGGCTCATAATAGAAAAGTTGATCGCAATCGCGATTTAATGAAGCATTTCATAGACACTGTAGTTCTTCTAGTAAAACAAGAGCTGGCATTCCGTGGTCACGACAAAAAATCTGGATCAGATAATCGCGGTAATTATATTGAAACCATTTTATACTTGGCTAAGTACGACCATTTAATGGATTCGCATTTAGAATAAAATTCAAGTTCCCAAAACTCTATTTTTTCCGGCCTCTCCAATGACATTCGTAATGATTTGATACATAGTATCGCTTAATTTGTATCTGTGATGGTCGATGAAACACCAGATGTGAGCCACAGAGAACAGCTTAGTATTGTAGTGCGTTATTTAGTAGAAAATAGAATACAAGAAAGATTTCTAGGTTTCTTTGTCGTGAGTGTCGGTCGAAACGCGGTTAGATATTCTTTTAGTTTAGTTCAAAATAAACAAACTGGCATAGAGCTTGCGAAGCAAGAGATCGAGGGTTTTGAGTCACGGATTCATTTTGAATTTTTAAACTCATTTGATTCAATCTATGAGAGCGTAAGTGACTGCTCAGAACCTCCGCGCAAAAGCCGACTACTTAATATTGATTCAAAAACAAATTATAGCCGAATTTTTGTAGCTATTATAGATAATGTTACAAGTCAGATTAAGAATAGGTATAGTTCATTTAGTTCATATATTTTCTTTAATTTATTAAACAAATCAAAATATTGTAGCATAATAATAACTACGCTCCTATGTCTATGCAGCAAATTCCGAAGTGACTTTCCATTCTGGCAGAATTTTGGTTCAAACTGTCCTTTCATTCGAGGTTCGTGTCTGGGACGAAGTCTCCACAGCTCATGTCAACGAAAGAGACGAATAATATCAGGGATAAAAGGGAATTAAAACTGCAAGAATTATTTCTCTTGTTCCAGTGGTCGAAGAATTTGCTAGAAGTTTCTGGCTATCAGAAACTTCTGCTATATAAGGACAGATGGCGATCAAAAAAAGACACAGTTGGTTTAGAACCGTGGCGAAGAGATTGGAAAAGTGATAATGGGCGAAGTTGTAATTTGGTGATAAATTGAAAGTTGAGAGTAAACAAGAAAAAGTAATTAGTTTGGATTTGTGAATTAAGTAATTGAAAAGAGATAAAGTGATTTGAGAGGAAAGAGACCTTGTAAGAAAAGAATTGCGAAGAATAGTGTAAACCTGAATTGTTCTATAGACTCGAAAATAAAGAAATAATTTCACAGAATAATTGTTTTATCTACTCGAGCCGTAGCTTGCATATTACATTGGTGTCAGAAGCGGGATAAAACTTATTCTGTGAATAACTATTTCCGTGGTGTGAAATTGCACAATTAAAAAAAAAAAAAAAAAAAAAACGATTTCTGTGTTGAGTTAATTAGTTGCGCAAAATGGGTCGCAAATTGGGAAAACTAACTATAACTCAACTAAAGGCAGAACTCAGTAAGCGGAACCTCGACACAACTGGGGGAAAAGATGCCCTACTGATTCGTTTGGAAGAAGCAGTAATGCAGGAAGGTGAAAATCCGCATGACGTAGAGTTTGACGTGGGAGAGGAACCAGCAAGTACAGTAGCCGACCCGGATATAACAAGTCTGCTCCTGCAACTTAAGTCAGTCATGGACGAACAAAGGAAAACAATGGAAGACCAAAAGAAGTCTCTGGAACTTAAGCTCGATGACCAAAAGAAAGCAATAGACGACCAAAAGAACTCTCTAGAACTTAAGCTGGACGAACAAAAGAAAGCAATGGACGAACAAAAGAAAGCAATGGACGAACAAAAGAAAGCAATGGACGACCAGAGGAATTCTCTAGAAGTTAAGCTGGACGAACAAAAGAATTCTCTTGATGCTCTGGAAAGCAAACTTGATGAGCAAAACAGGAACTTGGAATCTAAATTCGAAGCGATTGAAGAGAAAATCGAGAAGGTCGAGACGCAACTCGAAAAAGTCGAAACTAGATTCGATGAAAATTTTGAGAAACATGAAACTCAGTTCGGGAAGATAGAGACTCAGTTCGAAAAAGTAGAAAAGCAAGTCGAAAATCTTACTAAGGAACTCAGCAACGTGAAGAGACAGAAAGCACGGGAATATTCCACTGACGGTCTGAGAAGAAAGGAGATGCAGCCTCCTATCTTCGATGGTCAAACATCATGGCCAATTTATAAGAGGCAATTCGAAGCGGCCGCAATGACCAATAGCTGGGACGATGAAGAGAACTCCATTGCACTCACACTTGCACTGAGGGGTCCAGCTGCGGAGCTCTTGCAGACCATCCCGGAAGATAAACAGCAGAACTACGACTCTCTGGTTCAGGCTATCGAGATGCGGTTTGGGGATGAACACATGCAGCAGGTGTACAGGGTTCAGCTGCGTAGTCGAGTCCAGAAAAGGGGGGAAACGCTCCAACAGTTGCAGGCGGATATAGAGCGACTAGCCCATCTTTCATACCCTAAAGCCGGTGAGGAGCTTATCAACGAAATGGCGGTGGAAGCTTTTATTCAGGCCATAGAGGACAGACAACTGCAAATGGCTGTAAGGATGGCTGAAAAGCGAACACTCCCCGAGGCATTGGCATTCGCTTTGTCAATGAAGGCTGCGGACCAAGCATACCAGGGAATACACCGTGTCAGGGAAATGTCCGTCGTGGAATGCTCATGCCAGAGAACAGCCGTCAAAGCTCGCGGAAGTCAAATCCGTTTCTGGAATTGCAACCAAACCGGACACCTACAACGGCAGTGCAGAAGTGCACCTAGACGAGGAAATTGTCCACATTGCGGAAGTAGGAGAAGCAGAGAGGAAGCATCCTGTCGGTCAGACTTCCCAAAACCAGCAGTCGGGAGATGCGTAAGGACCAACTTCGCGGGGCAGAAGTTGGTTACTGGAATCGAGGCCCCCAGGACCACCATTCAAGTTTCGCAAACCAAACGGGGTAACAAGAGCCTGAGAGTGGAGGCATTAATCAACAAGAAGAAGTGCGTAGCCACCATCGACACAGGTGCCACTGCCTCCATTGTAAGAAGAGATATCGTCAGAAGCTCATGGCTGCACAACACCAACAGCTACTGCCTGAAGACTGCAACAGGGGAAATGGCGAAGGTGTTTGGAGAAGTTCGTCTTACGATAACTCTGGCGGGACTGACGTTCTCCCATGCGTTTCTGGTGGCAGATATATGCGACGAGTGCATCATCGGAATAGACTTCATGAAAGCAAATGAAGTAATCTTGGACATCGGGATGCAAGTACTGAGGTATCGAAATGTGGAGATTCCGATGGTGTACGGAAACGAGAATGCCGTAACTCTCAGGACAGTCATCAGCAAAGACGAAGTTTTGCCGCCGTCTTCAGAGACAATCATTTGGACGAAGCTGGAAGGTGATCTTGGGAGCCACCGATTCTACATAGTAGAACCAGACCCGGAGAAGAAGTCTCAAGACTACATCGTGGGAAAGACGTTAGTCGAACCAAAGAACACCATGGTTCCAGTGAGGGTTTTGAACGCAAGACCACACACTGTCAAACTAAGGCGAGGGGAGGTGACTGGAAAATGCACGCCAATTACTGCCGTCGCAACAATATCTGAACGTGATGCTCCAAAACCTCTCTCATCACCTTGGACAGCGGAAACGAGAGAGACGATTCTCCAGTCCAGTGAGCTGAATCAGGAGCAGCGAACTATGGCAGAGAATCTTATCAATGAGTACGCTGATGTATTTGCCTCACAGGACGGAGAATACGGCCGAACACACCTGGTACAACATCGAATAGACACTGGTGATACTAGACCAATTCGTCAGCCTGCTAGGCGCCTTCCATTGGCAAAGCAGACAGAAGTTGCAGAGATGGTGTCGGCAATGGAGAAAGAAGGTCTGATTGAAAGTTCCAAAAGTCCGTGGGCATCACCGGTTGTACTGGTTAAGAAGAAAGATGGCAGCACGCGGTTCTGCGTGGACTATCGGCAGCTCAATTACGTCACCAAGAAAGACAGCTATCCTCTGCCACGGATTGACGACACGCTAGACACACTATCAGGAGCCCGATGGTTTTCCACTCTCGACTTGAAGAGTGGCTACTGGCAGGTACAGATCCATCCAGAAGACCGGGAGAAAACCGCCTTCACCGCAGGAAATGGGCTATGGCAATTCACGGTAATGCCATTCGGGCTGTGCAATGCTCCGGCGACTTTCGAGCGATTGATGGAATGTGTCCTGCAAGGGTTAACATGGAAAACCTGTTTGGTATACTTGGATGATGTCATCGTCGTAGGAAAAACGTTTGCGCAACACCGAGACAATCTAAGGGATGTGTTTCAAAGGCTTCGAAGTGCCCACCTGAAGCTCAACCCCAAGAAGTGCGCCCTGTTTAGAGCGGAAGTCAAGTACCTGGGACACATAATTTCAGCGAAAGGAGTGAGAACCGATCCGGAGAAGGTCGAAGCGGTGAAAAACTGGCCAGTCCCCAAAGACAAACACCAACTAAGGAGTTTCCTGGGCCTAGCCACCTACTACAGACGGTTCGTGAAGGATTTTGCCGGGATCGCAAAGAACCTGCACCAGTTGACGGAAAAGGGAAAACAATTCAAATGGTCAATTGAGTGCGAGAAGAGCTTCAAGGCACTTAAACAAAGGCTATGCGATGCCCCGATACTAGCTTACCCCATTCCCGGGGAAACGTTCGTTGTGGATGCAGATGCTAGTAATGTCGGGGTAGGAGCCGTACTCTCCCAGGTGCATGACGGCCAAGAGAAGGTGGTTGCGTACTTCAGCAAGGTGCTCTCTAAGCCAGAAAGGAACTACTGCGTGACAAGGCGGGAACTTCTAGCTTTGATCTTGGCTACGAAGCATTTTCACAAATACCTCTACGGGAGGAAGTTCGTTCTTCGCACAGACCATGCAGCCTTAAAATGGCTATTACAGTTCAAGAGTCCTGAGGGTCAGGTCGCAAGATGGATCGAAAGGCTGCAAATCTACGACTACGAAATACAGCATCGTAAAGGAAAACTCCACTCTAATGCGGATGCACTGTCCCGGAGACCATGCAGAACGGATTGTAAACATTGTGCGCGTCAGGAAGAACGGGAACTGGTTTCCATCCAAAGAATGAGAGTCGAACCTATCGCCGGCTGGAGCGTAGATGAGATCCGGAACGCTCAGAAGGAAGACCCGGATATCGAGCCGATTCTGGCCTGGAAGGAGAACATGGAGAAACCGGATCATCAGGACATCTCTCACAGAAGCCCGACCTTAAAGGCATATTTTGCGCAGTGGGACTCCCTCCATGTCCAAGAAGGTGTTCTGAGAAGAAAATGGGAATCCTCCGACGGAAAGTCGTTTGTAATGCAGCTTGTCGTACCGCGGACGAGGGTCAAGGAGGTGTTACAGGAAATGCATGGCGGGGCGACCGGAGGCCACTTGGGAGTGAATAAGACGCTAGAAAAGGTACGAGAACGTTTTTATTGGTTAAAAGCGAAGGAAGATATCGAAGACTGGTGCAGAAAATGCGACGTGTGTGCAGCTAGCAAGGGTCCGAGAATCAAAACTCGAGGTAAGATGCACCAATACAACGTGGGAGCACCTTTCGAACGAATCGCCATTGACATCGCAGGGCCCTTTCCGGAAACCGACAATGGTAATCGGTATATACTCGTAGTGATGGACTACTTCAGTAAGTGGCCGGAAGCGTTTCCGATCCCTAACCAGGAAGCCAGAACCGTGGCGGAGCAGATCGTCTACAATTGGGTTAGCAGATTCGGTGTGCCCTTGGAATTGCATTCTGACCAAGGGCGGAACTTCGAGTCAAGAATCTTCCAAGAGATGTGTCAACTACTCGGAATCAAAAAGACAAGGACAACCCCGCTTCATCCACAGTCGGACGGTATGGTGGAGCGTTTCAATAGGACTTTGGACGAACATCTCTCGAAGGTCGTAGGTGACTACCAACGGGATTGGGACCGGCAGATTCCCTTGTTTTTGATGGCCTATAGAAGTGCCGTGCATAGCACTACTCGACATACGCCGTTCGAAATCTTATTTGGTGGAATAGCTCGTTTACCCAGTGAGGTGAAATTTGGATCCAATGAGCCCAGAAATGAAGAAGAATACGTGGCGGACCTTAGGGAAAGGCTTAGGGACATACACCAAAGGACCAGAAGCCAGATTAAGATGATGAGCGACCGCATGAAGACCAGGTATGATGCCAAGGCAACAACGTCAGGATTCCAGGAAGGAGATCTGGTGTGGCTGTATAATCCCCATCGCCAAAAGGGGAAATCACCTAAATTACAGCGGAACTGGGAAGGTCCCTACAGAATAGTAACCCGCATCAACGATGTTGTCTACCGCATCCAGCGAGGACCGAGGGCCAAAATGAAAGTGGTTCATGTGGACCGACTGAGTCGATACAATGGCCGAAATGAGGATGCACTTGTTCGGGACGAACACGTCTAAGAGGGGGGCAGTGTAGCATAATAATAACTACGCTCCTATGTCTATGCAGCAAATTCCGAAGTGACTTTCCATTCTGGCAGAATTTTGGTTCAAACTGTCCTTTCATTCGAGGTTCGTGTCTGGGACGAAGTCTCCACAGCTCATGTCAACGAAAGAGACGAATAATATCAGGGATAAAAGGGAATTAAAACTGCAAGAATTATTTCTCTTGTTCCAGTGGTCGAAGAATTTGCTAGAAGTTTCTGGCTATCAGAAACTTCTGCTATATAAGGACAGATGGCGATCAAAAAAAGACACAGTTGGTTTAGAACCGTGGCGAAGAGATTGGAAAAGTGATAATGGGCGAAGTTGTAATTTGGTGATAAATTGAAAGTTGAGAGTAAACAAGAAAAAGTAATTAGTTTGGATTTGTGAATTAAGTAATTGAAAAGAGATAAAGTGATTTGAGAAGAAAGAGACCTTGTAAGAAAAGAATTGCGAAGAATAGTGTGAACCTGAATTGTTCTATAGACTCGAAAATAAAGAAATAATTTCACAGAATAATTGTTTTATCTACTCGAGCCGTAGCTTGCATATTACAATATGAATATTTTTCTAATTCAATGACGTATGACAAAATATCTTCTTTAATTACCCTATTTCCTGGCATTTTTGATGTTTTTCAACTTTATAAGCATTTTAATACGGGAATGCTTAGAGATACTTTTTCTCAAACTCTAACATTGTGTGAAATCTTTTTAACCCTGCCTTTGACTGTGGCCTCTGTCGAAAGATCTTTTTTGACTTTAAAAAGAGTCCGGACTTACTTAAGAAATTCCCAAAAAGAAGAAAGACTCTCAGACCTGGCACTTTTATCTATCGAAAAGCACCTTCTTTTAGAAATTAAAA
Source organism: Pocota personata (assembly GCA_963082735.1). Lineage (NCBI taxonomy): Eukaryota > Metazoa > Arthropoda > Insecta > Diptera > Syrphidae > Pocota > Pocota personata. Next base: position 193,008,361 of record OY720429.1, on the reverse strand, counting down.
ATAACTCAAATTTTCATGAAAGAGATTTAGCAGAATTCGTAAAAAAAATCGTAGGATAGCTTTAGAGTACAAATAGGTAGCACATAATTGTAATTGCTAAATTTTTTATATTTAACAACGCTCCGAGTTATCAGTAACTTATAGAGATTACTTTGCCCAGAACGGCTTCTTTCGAAACTACTTTTTTTATGCGATGAGCTCATTGTCTACGTAAATTCCAATGTCTTAAAGTATAACAAAGGTGGCTTGGATTGCATATCTTAAGTCTGTGTTTCGAATAAGCACCAAAATGGTTAGTCTTGAATAAAACATTTTACTTAAACTTTTTTCGGCTTCCCTCTCTTGAAATTTCACCCCACGCCACTGGTACGTAGTAATGCATTTTTAACTATTTTTGTTTTGTATCTTTTACAGTTCGAAAAGCATTTTTTTGTAGATACAGAAAAATCCAACGACCGAACAAAAGAAGAGTCAAGAGAAACAACATTCTTACTTTTACAATTCTTCTTGGAGATTCTTGTAGCAGGCTTCTTTTTGCTGTTAGATCACATGGTAGTCGTTCTATTAGCTATTATTGCATCGAAGTCTGAAATTACTTATTATCAAGAAGGTGAACATATTATATCCTTTCATGTATGTACTTCTGCATTCTTATGAAATAGATACATACTCGTATGTACCTTTACATATTTAAATTTAAATATTAGGTAGATGGATCAGGACTATTGGCGCGGTTAATGCGAACGACTTTAAAGAATTTCAACATGCATGAACGCATCTCATCATTTCTTACCAATAAACCGTGTTTACCAAATCCTTCAATCTTACCAAGGCGGTATGTTTAAAAAAATCTTAAGAAATAAAAAATAATGTTATTTTTATTTTAAACTTAGCTACTACCTGACGTTACTAGGTTTACACATCGCCACATTGCTGCTAATATACTACAGTTCAATTACGTTGCGTTCCAGGAGATATATTTGCAGCTTTTTTTATCATAAGCGAGAAAAGCAGAGAATTCTGCACCTGTACAATAAAATGCTGAAACAGCGCAAAAGTTTATTTGAAAGCCTGTATCACAAAGTGAAGGACGATTTAGAAGCACATAGACTGAAAATGAAATTTAATTTTTTGTTGGTGCGTTTGAAATACTCATATATAAGTCTGAGTGAAGGACTCCTAAATGTTAGCTTAATCTACATATTTTTGTAGTGGCTTCGATTAAGATATCCAACGTGCTTTGGGTGGCTTCGATGGTTTCGAATAGCTCGAAGGAAGTGCTTGATATGTGGAGAACCAGAACCACGAAATGGTGAGCTCAAATTATTTCAATTTGTTAATTTGAAGAATATATTTTTCTTTTTACATAGCTAACAGTCCTTCTTCAATTAATATCATCGAGTGTAGTACTCAAACTTGTAACTTTATTCACTGTGAAGAATGTTGGCTTGATATTGGAGAAGTCTGTATGGCATGCCAGAGTGAAGAAAAAGTTATTAAATACTGTACTTCTTGATGAATTTAACTCAACCAACAAGGATTGAATATATTTATTTTTTATTTATTGTAATTTTTATTCTCTTTATATTAGGAAAATAATGATACTTAAGTTTCGAAATTATCAAATGGAAAGAATCGAACCAGTATCGTATCGAAAGAAAAGTATAGATACTTCCGAATACCTATGAAAAATGTAAGACAGTATACCTACTGTAGGAGAAAAAGTGAAAACGAATGTGGATCAGATCTAGTCTTTTTCATTGTGCACGCCGAAGAAAAGCAGTTTACCCAGTCTCTTACCGATAAGTCAATTTCTGTCTCAATACACAGTGGCCCTTACTTTGAAAAATAGGTGCTTAAAGTAACTGATTTTTGGTCAAGTATTTCTGGGTAATTTTAAACAACAAAAAAGACTGCCTATACATTTTTTTTTTTATCGGGGCGGGTACACCCTACTGGAGCACTCAGACTCAAAAACAGGTCAATTGTACAACCAGGCAGAGAACCCCATTTTAATGTGTGATGAAGAGCTTCAGTGATGAAGAGCTTAGGTCATCAGCACTCACCACATCAGCACCGAAAATCTGCCACCTGATCCGAGCAAAGGCAGGACTATTACATAGGAAGTGTTCCGCAGTGTCATCGCCCTCTCCACAGTAGTCGCAGACAGGGGTAGCGCTCAAACCTAGCACATGGAGGTGCTTGGCAAAGGCGAAGTGGACCGTAAGAGCGCCAGTAAGTTGTTTGCAGTCTTTTCTACTAAGAGATAGCAAGAAAGCCGCGGATTTATTACAGACGACGGGGACCATTCGTTTAGTCTGCCACCTTCGATTGTGTTCACTGAAAACCCAGTCGTCAATGGAAGCCCTAACCGAGGACACTCGCAAACCCAACGTGGGTTCAGGTCCAGAGAAATTTTCTTCTGAGCCTTGTCTAGCAAGCTCGTCAGAGATCTCATTTCCTGTTATCCCTTTGTGTCCTGGGACCCAAACAAGTTTCAGTGAGTTCAGCTTCCGACCGAATTCAAGGATGTTTTGCATTCTCGAACTATTTTGGAAGTGGTTAAAGGATTGAGCAAGGCCTTAAGCGCAGCCTGACTGTCACTACAGACGCAGCTACTTCTCCCCTTCCACCTGTTCTTACCAATATAGTCCGCAGCCATTAGGATAGCATATATTTCTGCCTGGGAGACAGATGTGTGTTTTCCCAATGAGAAGTGAACTCTCATGTTGTCGCATTCCACGAAAACACCAGCACCAGACCCCTGTCCAATTTTAGAGCCGTCCGTGAAAATGCGACTACATTCCTTTCCTGGCTCAGACTCCTGCCATAGCCAATCCTGAACAGCCTGCAATAATCGACCACTTAAAAACTCACGGTTCACTTCACGAAAATGTTACCGATGCCATGAACTTCAAACTGGTTAACGAGAGCACTACGCCACACTTCATCCTCTCCATTCATTATGATCATTTATCGTCATACTTTTCGGAGCATGGCAGATGAGCCGGTGCAACCAGGCTGGGACCAAAAAGTCACGATGGCACTCCCTAAGATAAAAATATTCCCGAGGTAAATTCGCTTCCTATTCAGATCTCCGGGGGCAAATGACAACTTACACTAAACACACATGAAACACACGCAACATCAGATACATTGGATTTAACAATTTGAATGTAAACTCCGTCCATCAACATCTGGAAGGAAAGAAATCACACATGCTAGTCCTAACCGAAATTCAAGTGGATTCAGCAATCGACTCTACCTATCTTTGTTGCTTTGTTATTAAAGGAGGCCATTGCTGCTGAGAACAGAATCTGTAGACAATGGAGCTGCAATCCAACAGAGCAAACAAGATCTAGCTTCGTCAGTCCCCGAAACACGTGTAATATAACAGCTGATTCCGCTACACTACAATTAGAAATTCACTAACAAGCTCCTAGTCGCTCACGTCCTTTCTGGTAAACGGCAAAAGTGATAAGCAACAACCTCAGTCACTCCTCATTCTCACCTCTGAAAGACGATGGGTTGCTAGCCACAACACCAAATGAGAAAGACGACCTTTTCACTATTATGTTCTCATTCGAGACTATATCAGGCATAAGCGGAGCCACCAACTATCACGATGACAGATGTAAATGTCCGACCTCGTCAAATACGGGACATCCTTAATCATCTGGATACCGCAACAGCTCTGCGGTTGGATGCAAAATTGTCTCCGTAACAGATCAATTCAAGTTTTGGTCGATGGAGTGTCTTCCGATACATTTGCTGTAAACGCTGGAGTGCCTCAGGGTTCTATACTTTCACCAATGTTTTTACTCCATATCAACAACATAATAACATTCTAATTTTATCTTGCTCAGCAGCATGCCTGTGAATACAAATACATCACATTGTCAGAGATGCAACCAGATCATCTCATTAACTGAAGTGGAAAAATGCAAATTTAATCGATTTTAATTCGAAGAAAATCAAATTTACCACCTTTTACAGAAAGAACTTTTCTACTGTACCAGTTTTAAATGAACCTCCAAATTATCCATCCTAAGGAAGCCATGAATCTTCTTGACATCTCAGACAACTATGGTGTAACATGGCACATACCCAACATTACAAGATCGGAATCCATGAAGTTGAGCTGCCTATTTAGAACAAAGAGATAGTTTACAGCACAACAGCTTCTTCTCCTAATAAAGCAGAAGTTATACTCCGAGTTGAGTATTGCTTTCTTGTTTTGAGTTTGACCCCAATATATTCTCCTCATTTGCTCGACAGCATACAGAGACGAGCAGTTTGCTTAGTAGAAGATGTTGCACTTACTTCCAATCTCCAACAGTTACCTCATCGAAGACTGGTAGCAGTCTTACCGCCCTTTTTCGGAATTGACTGTATGTGAGCAAGTTTATTTTTCCAAAATATCCATACAATAATTGTGACACATCCACATCCGGATGCGGATATCCTGCACATATCAGGAATGTAGGCCCAATTCAAAAATGGAGTGCTTCGGCAACATAAGAGCAAGAAGTTCAAAATAGCAACAATTTGGCAGTACTGCTCAAATTATTTTTTTTTTTTGCAACAGCAGCGCTACCAAACGTCAACATAGAGCAACCTACGCAACAGTTGTTTTGCTATTATTTTCGTTTATTTTAGATTTGTTTGTTACTGTTCGTTAGCTATTATTATTTATTTTATCCTATACTTTGCGTAAAAAATTGATGAAAGGTAACAATTTCAATGTTTTATTTAAATAATTTGTTTCTATTGTCTATAGCATTGCGCAAAACAACTGTTCCTAAGTGTCAAAATAAATTGCGCAGAGCAACAGCAACAGTGCAGTAGCAGGGCAACAGCAAAACAAAGCCTGTTATGTTGCCACAACACCGCACAGTTTCCTGATGTTTCTGAATTCACTCATATTCTGCACATTGATTACGCTTTTTAGAGTGATCAAGCACGAGGTATGAGGAAAGAATGTCGACTATGCTTACCTCTTCCTGCTCATCTTCGTAGCTCAATGACGTCTGTATTCTTCATACGATCTAGAAAATCAGCTGCACAAAACTTTTGAATATTTTTGAAGTTATTCAAAGGTAGATTTCGAGCGGAATGATGACGCCAAAAACATTAAAACAAACATATTTTTGATCTTTTTTATATATATATAGTATTTTTTTGAATTTACGGTTTTTTTCTTCTTTTAATTATAATCAATTTAAAATTTTTCATAACTTTTCAATTTTTTTTTTAATAAACAAAATATAAACAATTGTTCGGTTCTTCTTCTCCTTCATTTTCATTCAGTTTGTAGTTGCAGTTTTCTGTTTTTTTTTATACACTAATGGTAAAGACTTTGTTTTTACTAATCTTCAGAAAATGTTTTTTTTTTGTATTACTATTTTATTTCTTTAAATTATAGTTTCTTTTGTTAAAAAAAAAACAATAGTACTAGTTATTCCCTCGCATATACATACATTAAATTTACAAATTTTCTGTTTTATTTTTTTTTTTTTTTTACAAAATAATTATTACAATGTGTACATAATATTATAGTATACAGTCGTATGGATCACTGTTTGGTATAATCAGTTAAATTTTCTTTTTTTTTATTTATTTATTTTCATTTTCTAGATTCCTAATTATAATTTTGCTTCTCCTATTATTATTGCAAGTGTAGACTTTGAGAAAAAAAAAATGTACAAATATTTTCTTTTTTTATTGCAAAATGAATGGAATATAGTGCTTGTTCTACAATCATGTGATTTATTGTTTAACTATTTACATTTGTTTCACAAAGAAAAATATAACAATATATAGGTACCAATGTTACGTTCGGAATGTCTTTCCTACTGAAGCCACCTCATATAACAAAGTTTTCATTTTTTTTTAGAGTAAGTATTTGGTTTCTTATTGTTGATGGGATGTTGAAGAGGTAACACATAAATTGTTGACAACAAGGGGAAATCGTTGGTGATAAAATTAAGTCGGGGACCATGCTTAAAGAATAAAGCTTGGGAAACTGACAAATTTATATTCGATAATTATAAAGATGACTAAGCAAAGTAAAAGTCAAGAATCTATTCAAGCATCTGTGTAATTATGCGATATGGTTTAAACAAATGCACCATTATTTGCACAATTTACACTAATTTTCTAAATTTGTATGAATGCGAACGCGCGAATTGCATTACTTTCATATTACTCGATAATTGGTATTACGATTGGCAAAAGACAAAAATAGTTGTTCTTATCTTTTCATTTGCGTTTTTCGTCAGTGAATAATTGTATTCGCCTGATTTTCAAATTGTATTCAGATGAGAACTTTTGTTTAGGGAACTGTAATACCACATAGCTGCGTTCGCCCGATAATTAATTCAACTTGTAGTAACTCCCTTATTGTAAACAGATTCTCGATCTTAAATTTTCGGGCCATTTTAAGTAGTGTTTGTAAAGGGTTACATTGCGTATAGCGATTGGAAACTAAGTCGTAAATCCAGTAAGGTGGCTAACAGTAAGTCGGAGCCAGCAACTCGAAATTCTAAGCAAAATTGCCTGTACTTTTGCTGAAACTCAAAATTATCACAAATTATTGACAGGTACGTAGAAATAAGGCGAAAGTAAATAACTTACGACTTGTGGAATACGCATACTATGAGCCCAATATGAATATGGAATTTTGCCTATCACTGCAATTTCGTATCGATTTGAATCAGGAAATATGCAGGCGTAAATCAGGAACGTACAAAATGCACAGTATTGCGGATATAGTACGACCATTGCCGTGCATAAATGTGTTTCAAAAAATTGTTTTGCAATTCCTATAAGAACGAGTACATTTTGTCAGAATAAACAGATAAATAATTGAACAAATTTTATAACACTACAATCATTTTTAATTTATTTCATAAATTCTGTGATTAGAAATCATTAGTTCTATTCTAGAATAACTTATCGAGTTCAGTTCAGTTCAGGATAGCAGTTTGTATTTTGAATTCCTTAAGACTCTGTCTTTTAAAGTTCATTAACCCAGCGATGGAGGAGAATAGAGGAGAATTAAAGTGTTAGAGGGGAAGGGATAGATTTTGATTAGCGACTTCGTTATTTCAGCCGCTCCTAACCTGGAGAAACAGACGCTGTTCGCAGCCGCCCATTTTGTGTTAAACGCTGCGGAGGGAATACTAGACCCAGGTACATTTGAAATCGCAGTCAAACTGTAAATTCCTTCACACCTATCAATTATCCGCTGTTTGTTTGGGACTGTTTATTTGTAAATATATACTTATTCACAGCTAACCTTTATATCTAAAGGCCGTTCCACCACTCACAACCAGTGGACCAATATTTATTGTTTTGGGATATATGTACAGTGGAGGACGTATTTATAAATTCATTCCAAATTTGCGTAATATTCTCCTTTGGCAATACTGAATTGTGCTCCACAAACGCAATTTGGCTTGTTTTCACTAATGACGACCAGCAATGTACCATTGCACGAAGACAACTGATCTGGTACTTAATGTCCTCCACTGTATAAGTTGTTAATGCGTTATGTAAGGTGTAGGTTTAATCTCACATAAAGGAATATGCCCTTACAAAAAAGCCACGGGTAATTAATTTTTGTTTAAATTGTGAATCCTGTCCGAATTTGTTTGCAGGTTAAGCTAGTAAAGTTGTTTATTGGATCTCTGCACGAGTAGGCGAATGATTTTTGTGATAAACAAGTCTTTGCACTCGAACGGGCCATACAGAAATTGAAATCAAGAGTATGTCACATGACCTCCTTTTCTTCTTACAGGAATGTGGCAATTCTCCATGTACAAATCTATATTAGGTGTAGGCCCAACTATGACATCTGCAAATACCTATGCTATTGACGTCAGCATTTCAGATTTCATTTAGGGTATTTTTAATCGTTACGTTTACGATGTACAATTAAATTAGCTATTCGACGAATTGTATTAGCAAATTACCGATTTCGAGGTGAATTTGCATTCGTCAGGTCATCACGTTTATTCTCACCCTCTGATGCGACTATATACTGAAACGTCACTATCAATCTCATATACCATAATGTGAATGCAAATATCTGTAAACCAATTTTAGAAATGTCACAAATATCGTGATTATGGTCGCACCTCATGCCTCAGTGTATCATCAAATATGACTTAGGGAATACCAGATAGGCACTGACAGCGTCTGTCACGTGACTTCTGTCAATGTGACACATCCATTTTTGACTTTTAAAACCTCTTTAATACCACCAACGATTTCCTACCGAAAGACAAGGACGACAAATAAATTCAATTAACACAGAACCAATTGATAAAATTGCCATTTTCTATCGAACACATTTAGTTAATTTTGTTTAAATTTTTTCGATTTCTTTTTTTTTTTAGAACACTCTCGTTCTTGCATTTCCTAAAGCTAGAAACACAAGTGAGTTTTACGACAAAAAAACAGATACACGCACTAAATTGGACAAGGGCGGCGAATGACTAGATTTATAAACAAAAAAAATTTTAAAAAAAAATATATAAAAAAAGAACAATTTTACATATCATATCAACATAAAATAAAAAAATGTTACATATGATATTTTAAACAATAAAAACAAAATAACAGTTTCGACACAAAGGTCAATAGTGTGTTCGACACGAGTGATGTGTAACGCAAATATGAGGTGAATATGACTGTGAGTGCTATCTTTGTCAGAATTTAAGGCGGCTTTTTTCAGATAAGACATTTCTTTTAAAAAAGTGAATAAATAATTTAAATTAAATACAATTAAAAATATATAGTTTTTTTTACATTAATAAATTGTTTCTTTTATAATCTTTAAGGCTGTCACACTGGGCATATCTGTACAGGGTGTTTTTTTTATCGAATTTTCTTTTTTTTTTATGTACAAAATACATATAGATATATCTATGTAATATAATTTGTTTTGATTTTTTTTATTTAATGTATTCATAAGTCTTTGTAAATTGTATTTTGAATTAAGGGGCACATTTTTTTTAAGTTAATAATTTTTTAAAAAGAACATTTTTAACGATACTCCTTTACTTAGCTCTATTTTTTTCTCTCTCTCACAGAGTATGTGTGTGTGTATTTTTTTTTTTAGTCAAATTTTGCTGAGATATATATATTCCATGGAATAACTCTTAAAAAAAAACTCTCCAACTTTCCAGTCCTTTTTTGTATTCTTAATAAAAAAAAAAAAGTGTGTTTTGTTTGCTTCGAATACAACACTACACAAACCTCTTCCAGCAAAGCTTAAAAATTGTTGCAAATTTTGTGTGAATTTTGCGAAAACTTCGCTTCTTCGACGATGACAACGACAACAATGGCCTATAGCGTGTACTTGCGGCTACTTTGGTGCATGAAATTCGATGTGGAGTGCATTTGCAGATGCAGTTACTACTACTGCTGCTGCGGCGACTATTGTTTACGGTGGTTGTGATGATGGCGGCGGCGGTGACGGCGTCGGTAGTAGTGATGACTGTTGCGACATCAGCTGTGCTAGAAAAACTGACAATTGTTGTACTTCTACTCTCAATTGATGGTGAACTAGGTATATGGAAACCATTTAGAAAATGTCACCGTCGTGAAAAGAGTACTTCTAGCCAACAGTGGCATGCGGTTATATCCGTTCGACGGTATTTGGAACCCCAACCTTTGGCGAAACTAATTTGCATGCTGAATGTGTCGATTGGACCAGTTTGAGCACCAGCTATTTGAGGTGGGCACACCAGTTTTTGCGCTCGAGCCCTGAAAAAATAATTTTTTGTTTTTAAAAAAAGTGTCAAAATGTTACTTTTGAGATAAAAATTATGAGTAGAACAATCATGATTTAGGAACACATTCATGATTTACGAACACATTCATGTGTCAAGTCTATCATTTACACTCCTAATTATAAAAATTCTAATAGGCGAACATCCCTGAGGTGCAAAGGTATTAAGATCTCTTATCCAGAGACGTCAACACCTTACTACAACATCTACTTTAGAATAGCGAAAGGTGACAGTTAAATACCTATCCAAGTAGGACAGGAATCTGGAAGCAAATCCAAATGGGCTGCAAGCGCCAAAATATAATTGTTTATTAATATAAGCAAGTAAAAAGTTACAATATGTGTGATACCTGTGAATGGTATAGTACGAGTTTACTCATAGTGGTTGGTTAGTTAAATCGGAGCCTCCATGTATCATAAAGAAATGTGATTGATCGCTTTACTTGATACTGAGGCAGCATTCAATTACACATCCTAGACATATGTAGATCATGTCCAAGCTTCGACACCAACAAGCATTTTCTGACCCCTTGCCATTGGTAGTCTACTTGAGACCATGAAAAGGCGAAGGTGCAGAAGGTTGTACTGGCAATATTACCAGTATAGGAAACTGACCAGAAATTTACAGATAGACAGAGTAAACCGTGTCCATATGGACGTGCCGTCGAATCTTCGAAAATATGGGGACCTAATACCTATAATAACCCATGCTAATGTGGTTTGAAGTAAGAGACTAACGAAATTCACTTGTCAGAAAGCTAGAACGAGTCTAACCACTAACCACTGCCCTGAATGTCACTTGAAGCTTGGGTCTACTCCACTCTATTACAGTTTTCTCCATTCTTTGAAGCAAGACAACGAATTCGGCATGATCTTATATAACATCCCTCAGAAACACTATTTCAAAAGAGTCTTATCAATAGTTATGACATCTAGCGCAGCCTTAAATAATCACATGCATGGACCGGATATACTCGTAGTTGGCAACCATGCACGAACTTCTTAATCTGCTCTGGTAGACGCATATTCATATTCCAGGCAACAGCGCTTCTAAAACTTGAAACGAAACCATTATATATTCTCAGGCAACCAAGCAATTGATTCATTTGTTTATAAAATCTACATGAAATATCTAACTTTCTTGTAACCCTGGACAGGAACAGCCTTAACATCTTTACTGAAATGATCATTCGCCAAGCTAAGTATCTACACCACACGAATCTCTCATCTGGTTCACTTTGTTGACTCTGCTTCAAGAGTGACGAACCTTTCTCTACATTCGTTTAGGTTGCTCGGGTTTGCATCGTTTCACAAACCATATATTCGAGCTTACTACATCCACCCAGGAAAGACCTTTCACTTCTTGGCAACCTCTCGACTGGAGTAGAAAAAAAATCTCTAACATTTCTAAGAGACGCTACAACAAGTGCCAAAGCTTTTCCAATGCTTCGCCTACATGTCTAAGCACTGAACCCCCATTCATTGAAACGACCTTAATAACTTAACCTGCAACATCATTAAATAACTTTAATTTTTGTTTTCATGGAAATCAGTTCAGCCTTCTAAACACGCCCTATTCGGCTTTGCCGTAGTCGGATAAAAAAAAACTAAACTTACCTATTTTTATCGAAGGCATTTAAACAATAACCTGGTGGCACTTTGGATACATGCCGGCAATCATCGTTTAACGTGGGAGAATGTACGAAAATGGGTGCTTCTGAACGATTGTACAACCAAACGCCATCAGCCTCCTGACTAAGAGTAATACCTGCAAAAAAAAAAAAAAAAACAGAATCAAATGATATTATTCCCCAAACAGTAAAATAATTGTATCTTACCTAAACCAATTTTTTGCCTTGTTTTTTGCACAGAACTTGATGTTGCTGTGCATTTTTTATCGGCCAAATCTTTTAAACACATTCCACCGCTGCCCTCTGAATAGATGTTAATTGTGGAGTTTTTTGCCTCATACCTTTCACCCGCACGTTGTGCCAATTCCCAATAGGCTATTTGACACCATGATGAGTGATCTGAAAGTATACAAGAAAATGATGAAAAAATTAAATCATGTTACAATTATTTAGTTAGGGTATTTTGATAATACTAGAAAGAAATATTCCGCCCTAGAATTACTAGCTTACACTCTAATAACTAATGCATTCTAGTTTTATAGAGCCGAAAAGAAAACAAGGATCTCAACACGTTGGTATCTTAATTAAGAAACAGAAGACAGCACTGGATTTTTGACTTGTTGAACTCCGTTTTTCGAATCCCAATTGATGATCGCATTAATATCAGAGTTGAGTTCGGTTGACATTCGCTGACGCTGGGACTCTTCAGTGTTGGTCCCTTGCGGCGGAGTCAATCAAGAATGGATTGAATTGCTTCGTTAATAAATACTGGAAACAGGGTCGGACATATGACAGGGCCAGCATTGATTAAGAAAGAAGAGTTGGAACTACATCCATCTGATACAACTCGTATTGGCCTATTACTTTTAAAGGCCAGTACATCCAATCTTTACTTCTTGGGCTATGAATTTCCCAGGAGATCAGCTGCATGGGATTATTTGAGCAATCTGGTGGACTATATAAGCTCGATCAGTTTTTTTTTTTCTTAATCTTTGTTGATAATGCTGAAGTCCTGTGACATTTCAAGTATGAATGACCCCGTATGGAAAAATTGTGTTTTTGAATATTTTCATATCTGTTTCCAGAGTGTTGCTGAAAGGGTATGGTTCTTATTTTGCCCTCCACAGTAATCTGAGTAGATTTGAACTTTGAACCTCTTTCTTTCAGTTGCTTCGTGGTGGAGATATATTTTTGTTGTATTAGATTTGATATCATGTTTGTTAAAAACACAAACTGAGAGCTGTGTTAGACAAAATATTTCTTGAATTGGCATGTCAAGTAATTGAATATTGTGCATATTTCTGCCTGTGCACATCGCTTTGTTGCTTCATTAAGGTATGAACGTTTAAGTTTGACTTTTAATGACTCACAAGTGCAGCAAATATCCACTTGATGATGCCAGAAACCTGGCTTTACAGCCTGAGGGTATTTCTTTTCAAAACTCCAAATAGCAAAAGATCACAAATATCAAAAAAGACTGTTTGAAATCAAACCTAATATATGAATAAACGTGAGGGTTGTGATGTTGTATCACACATAAACTCTGAATTGATATCGTGAGCAAGTGCCTTCACATAATATGCAATGTATTGTGGCCTTATACTATATCCAACGATGATCAATTAGGACGCAATCAATTCCGGAGACTGTCAATTTACTACACGATTTATACAATATTTGATTGAAATCTCCAATAATCCAGACTTAATCTGTCTTGGTCGCAAAAGCAATTCCTAACACAGTAAGATATAAACACCATGCGGAAGCCCTATTCTCACAAATACCTCATATACAATGTATGCACATACATTGGGGACACAAAAAGTAACAAATTGTCTGGTTTAAGATGAACCTACAGATGTAACTAAATCTGATGTAAAAATAGTGAGATAGTGAATGTCATCACTGCATGCTATCTAAAGAGCAAGAATGCCAATGCCTCTGGCCTTGCTTTTGAAGGTTTTTTCAAAAGCCGCGGCTGCGACTCAATGGTAACATCGGCAACTGTTAAGTGTCATTTTGGTGGTTTAAGTCTCAGCCCCTCAACTGCAAAATAATTTTCAGTTACGAAATCAATAAATATAAAACTTATAGAAAATGGCGCTGGCAATCGATTAGTTCGGACACAATCCATTCACTAAAACTGAAACAATTAAAATCTAAGGTTTAAGCCAATATACCAAAAATCTTTCTCTTTCCCGATTCCTCTATCTTTCAAAGCTATACTCTCCCCTTCAAGTAGTTCTACGAGTATAGCAGGTCTTCCCACCTTGGAGACAAAGAGAAAAATCTAATTTTCATTATTTTGAGAAATTGTGTCTTCGATAATAGTTTGGTTTGATAATTAGCACGCCCAGCACATATCGTACCCAGAACTTTGACGAGCCTAAATCCTGGTGAATGATATTATATGCTCACATTTCCTACCTCTGATTCTCGACAACGATAGTGTTGATTTTATAAGGGGCCAATAATTGTTTAAAAATGTTACGTATACGCCTTAGAAACCCAAACATTTATAAAAATGTATGAAAATTGTATACAGATGCAGTAGTGTCTTTACTAATAAAAAGTTACTGCAGTAAATGGCATTCTAAGGTATCTAACAATATCTATGAATGAATTCAACCTCCAACATTTTATACCGACCATAAAGGTGAAGTAATCCTCCCTTTTCCCACTAACCATCGTCATCATCGGTCGCCTCCTTCACACAGGAAATCAATTACCCTCCTTCCATAAAAAAAAATCGCGTAGTAGCGCACCTCAAATGAGAGTTCACTGCACGCCTCAGGTCTGTGATGGTTCATGTAACTCCTAGAGTGGGTAATACCAAAGCCCGCACACTTCTATAAAGCAAACAAAAAAAAAAAAAAAAAAAACCACCAAAACCCATTCACATTTTAATAAGATACAATAACTCATCATAAGCACCAGGAGAACAAACCAAATCAACCGCCTGATACGCTCAGCTTAATGCGCCGATAGCATGTCTGCGTGTCATGGTATGCGATTGAGGTTCATACCCTGCTACAGCCCCGTTTCTTTGCCACCGCTATACCATCGAGATTAGTGATTACACGTTTTTCTTGCGAAAAAAAAGCTCCAAAAACCCCCTCAAACCCCGCGTGCACACGCATACAAATCTAAATAACACACAACAAATTGAGCTTGTATGGCAGGCGCCATGCAATTTTCGTGCCCGTCGTCGTCTAGTCAGTGGGCCGTCGGCGAGGCGCTATAAAATAAACTGCTTGAGAAGCGAACAAAAAAAAAATAAAAAAATTAAATATAAATGGCTTTTTTATTCATTTCGTGTGTTGTATATTTATTTAACATCTTTGCTTTTGGTTCTCGTTCTCTTCCATCTCGTTATTAATTTTTTATTTTTTGTTCACTGTTTTTGCAAAATAAATTTTTGCGTTCTTTCCCCGGTGTGATGGTTTGTGTTTGTCTGAAATTTGTTTTTTTTTTTTTTATTAATATGTAATTTATTGAACCCCAATTATGGGTGCGAGAACGAAACGGGCGAGACTGGTGGAAGTAGTTTAGTTGGTTTCTCTTCTTCTTTTTTTGTAGATTTTAGAGGCGCTACCGGTGGATTATTGCAAACACGTTGCCCTGTGCCAAGCAAAATGTTTACAATACTAAACAAAAGAGGCGCACTCGATCCAGCTTGCAGTAAATTAATAGACAGGGTGATTTAATAAATCCGTAAAAAAATAAGCGAATTTTACCACTACTTGTACTAGTGAATTGCAGATACATATGTAGATACATTTTTATAGTTAAATCTTACAAAATGATAAATAAGATCTCACCATCACACTGCAAAGACTTACAAAAACAAAAATTTAAGAAAATTGAAATCGATAGACCAGATTCTTTAATACAGTTGGTAGCCGGCCTCTAAAACTGTTCGGTCCTACTGTCGGGCGCCATTTTGTGGGAGTTAAAACAGTTCACGCAGGCGAGTTCGTTAACCACACAATCACAGTGGCTATCTTCCATAAGCAAAGGTCAAACATCTGGTATATCCCGGGTTCTAGACGAACCTTTATCTTCGTGAAACATTAGAAAGGAGGGGATGTGTGTAAGAACAAACATACGGCTTTGACGCTGTGTGAAATACCAGGAAGGGAAATCGTCCCTTTGGAGTCGCAATCTGGTCTCAAGAATTGTTTAGGCCTTGTGTTGGGCGCCATTGTTGTGAATAATCCAACATCAGCTTCATATATGATACTCTATATAGACAATATCTTTCGAATATGTCTCTTTCCCTGTTGCTGGGTATACATACATATGCACATACATACACACATATGTGACCCAAAATGTACTTGCGTGTTCTAGATCTTCCGTGACAATGTCAGCATATGTCAGAGGTACTTTTGTCATAACTTTCTGAGATGACAATTGAGTCAGCAGTGACCGATGAGGGAGGGAGTTTCATAAGAGCTTTGAATCTTGAAGAAAAATACTTTATTAACAGTCTGCGAGAATTGTGAATTTTTGTTTTTTTTTTTTAACTCAATCCGAAAGTTTTATCTTTTGAAGCACCCTGTGCATAATTAAATAAAATTTCAAAAATTGTTTAAAATTTTTCAACAACTTTGGTATGCAAGACGTTATTATTTTGTATTCTCTTTTTGTACCTATTAGGTAAGGTTACAAGCGAAACGAAACAGAACGACGTGAGGTGGCGCCAAACGGTGAGATAATTTGGCTAATGTCGGCTATCTACAGTGTAAACACGACCGTAACCAATAAAATTTTATAGCAAGTTTATTTATATTTTCACTATTCGCCCCCGCACAGCAGGTGGAGTTTTTGCAATTTACTTATTTTTTTTTTTTTCTGTTTCCTTTATTTTTTTTTTTGTTATTGTGTTGAGAGATTTATTGAGATGGAATAATGTATGTATTTTGATATAAACCTTCCGCCTATTTATTAAATTTTGTTTAGAACTGAGGTGATTCTGTCGGAAGTGAAGCATTATCTGACAGATGATAGTTTGTGTTGCATTCATTATTGCAATTCATTCGATTATTTCATTCTTATTTGGTTTAGAGTTGTAAATAAAAATCTATCAATGACAGAAAAGTAACACTAGTGCTCCTGAAAATGGCACTTGCTATCAAATCCATGAACGTGTAGGACTGCTCTTATTTGTAATATGTATATAAAAAAAATAAACTCACAAATCACTGACAGTTAGTTAAACTAAAATTCTATAAACGCGTTCAATTAAAATTATGGATTCAATTTTAATTACTGACAGCATTCAATGACATTCTGCAAGTACTCACTCATGAATTCCAATTAAAAAACAAAAATCGGATTTACCTACTCTCAGACTTCGGCTTGTTTTAGACCACACACCAAACCCGGTTATAAGAGCCCAACTATGCCGACAACCAGTTCTATAAGATTTGGCATGTAAAATGGAAAAAAAAAATATAAATAAAACAAAAATTATGATAAATCATAAAAAAAAAAATTACTGTCACTTTTCCCTTCTGATCGCGCGCTGTTGGTACGTCTGTGGCTGTCCACTATTGGCAACTCTACAGACAGGTGTTGTATTGCGTTTCATTCAAGTTCGACGCGGCGGAAACACGTTTTGGGTTGGCTTCATTCAAATTGTCGCCATTCATCAAAGCGGCAAAAAATAATCAAACACGCTTACAACATATTCGCTTGGTGTACGCCACAGAAGGACCTTGTTTTTGTCGTTCAGTAACGTTCACACTTTATGTCCAATCCTTTGGGTTGACCAAATTATGGTTTTATTGACAGTTAGCAGGACAAGGCGGCATGTGCAGCAAATGTTTTCGTCGAATTCCCAGGCGTGTCCTCTGGAACGAGTTATTTCCTTGTCAGACTTTTGTGTGATTAGCATATGCCTTAAAACACAACAACAACGACAAGTGTGTAGAGTACAAAAAAAAAAAAAAAAAACAAGAATTGTAATTATCAAAACTTAAGATCAAGAATCAAGTTGTTTTCTTTTTTGCAAATATGAATTTATTATTTATGGATAGAACTGAAGAGGCTGATAGGTGGGACAATATGGTCGTTAGCGCATGCGCCTGGTTTGTAGTCAAAAGAAGGCACGTCTTTGAATAAATTTGTAATGAATCAAATTTACTCAAGTGAGAGAGGTGAGAAAAAAGGACGGTACAATTTGACAAAAAGTAACGTAAGTATCCATCATTTTTAAGAATTGTTAAGAATTGAAAGAACAAAATATTTTAAATATCAGTCGTGTAAGCATATAGCTTCCCTGTTAGTGACTGAGGTCAACTAAGGTTCACTAAAATAATCTAGTAAGAATTTTGAGAAATGTATAAGCACATGAATATGGCTGATCTTCTTGGCACGAAGGCAAAATTTATTTTTTTTTTCTAAAAGAATACAAGACTGTATTTTGAATAAAACTTTTAGAATAGAATCATTTAAAAGCCCCTGCCATAGCAGCTTTATGACTTCTATTATGAAAGGTCAACAATCCCAAATCTCTCCTCCCGTATCTCTAGGAGGAGTTCTCGTACAAGAAAGCATAGGACTTTTCTCACATTCCACCTGTTTCTATTACCGTCATAGAAGTCATAGGAGAACGGGTTTGTTCTTGTTATTTTTATCACGAAAACAACAGTTTTTCGAATACAAAGTCAAGTGCAATGACGGCGACATTCTTAAAGATAAAGTGAAAGAAGCAGCGAGCAAAGTCATATCGTCCAATTTTTTTATAATCTTGCCAAAAATAATTTAGGCAGTAAGTTTGTTGGCGTTGCGACATTATGAGTTTTGCTTTATGACTTTGGGCGATTATACCCTACAATTCAAATCAGGTTGCATTACTCACTGTACATCTGTCATCTATGAACTACTCAGAAATATTTTGAGCTTGCGTCTATAAGATTTTTTTTAAGGCTAAGTCAGGAAGAATGCTTAATAGACCTATGAATTTTAACTCAAGATCCGGCCTTCTATGTCGGGATAATTGCCTTATCACGAAAAAATAAATATTATTGTGAGCAGATGACAGAAGCCTCGCATATATTGACCACCTCTGTTAACAACGCAACCCAGAACGTCAATGAAACACCCCCAGCTGCTATGCCAGATAAGTAAGTAAACACTTTTAACATTCGAAAAAAGTCGATGTTTATATTCTCAGACAGTCACACTGTTCTCAAAAGACTTTACTGAGCTGTCGTATTTTGTATGCCTATTCTCGAAACCATTATTGTTTTTCCTGAACTGGCTAAGTAACTATCCACTGGCATTCATCGCAGTAGTTGCATTTAAATGTATTTGAACAATAGGCATCTCTAAGAAACTATAGTGCCAGAATTGCTTAGACATGGAAATAGAAGTGTAAAAAGGAAAAGACAATCACGAACTACTAGACAGCTCTTTTGAATGCTGGTAGTTGAATGAAAGCTTTATCTAAAATTTCAATCCTTTGACTGGAAAAAAATATTGCTTGCAGTATTTAGAAGCTAATCCACAAGGCTACCAGGATGTACCCTGATGAAAACAGCTCCAACATTCCGAAGGAACATTTAAAAAAAAAAAACAGTCATAAAACTGGAACACAGTGAAATGCAACATTCTTTTTATATTTGGGTAATTCATTCGCCTTGTTGACATCTTTAATTTTTTTTTTAAACATATGTAGTTTTGTTAAACGAATTTCTATTCGCTGATATGAAGAAAGTCCAAGCAAAAGTCAGCTGTTGATCTTTTGTCAATCAACAGCGATGTTCTGTTTCTTGGTTTATTAAATTTTTTATTGGTCTGGAAATAGATTCTAATTAGACATAACAACAGCGTTGAGGTTTTTTTTTTTTTTTTTTTGTTACCTATTTCAAAGAACTGACATGAAATTGACAGTTGTGTATAACGTCAAGCCTTTTAATCCTCGACCTCAATTTAATGGGTGTGTTTTTTAGAAAAACCCCGCACAGTTCAACGTATAAAAGTTCATTGAAAATTTCCCCGCTTTTCCACTTACTAGTGCATGACAAACTCAAATAATGACAGACATACACTTGGTGATGTTTTCCACCTTTCTTACTTCTTTGTCGTTTTCTTTCGTTGTTTTCCTCGTTCTATCTGCGTGTAGCTAGAGAGAGAAGTATGTACCCATATTTTTATAAGCATCATCTTTATATTTAGCCATGGAGATCACGTATTTAAAGTCTAATTTGCAAATACGTTGGCGGCATAATGTTATTATTACCATCACTTTATTTTTATTCTTAATATTTATTTATTTTTCCTTTTTCTTCTTACTGTGCGCCCCTTCTCCTTCGTTGCTTTTGTTTTCCTTTTCCCCATAGGTTTCCATTATTGTCGTCGTGTCGCGTAGTCGTTCATTTTCGTCGTTTTTCTGTGTGTCGTTGGCCGCCATCTTCAAGTTCAAAAAATATATTGTTTCTCGATGACATTTCGTTGGACTCTTTTCACTTTGAATTTATTTTACGGTATTAGTGAAAATGGTTTGTTTGGTAATTAATGGATGACATAGACAATTTATAACATTTTACGTAGAGTTGTAATATATTAGGTTTTCTTTGTTAAAGCTCGCGTGAGTATATCATTAAGCTAACGTCACTTGCGCGGTTTTATAAAATGATTATTGCTTAAAGTATTTAAGTCCAACACACCTGACCTGCATTCGTCGTTGCTGTTGCCATAAAGAAAATTATACAGACAGAAAAAAAAAGAAGAGAAACACCTAAATAGTATTTAATGACAATAATTTTGGCGCCACTATATTACGTAAGTACCTCTACACGGGGCGCGTCAACCACCGCCATATACAAACAATTTTGTTTGTAAGTTTTTTTTTTTTTTGCACATTGGAACGTTTTGTTTATTTATGCCATTAGCGAATGTGTGCTACCAATACAACAAGATAGGGGAGAGGAAACGGCCGGCGCGGGACAAGAAGAAATTTAATTTGCAAAACGAGAGAAAAATAAAATCTTAGAAGGTATGCATATATATACGTACAAAGAACAACAAAGAAGCGCAGATAGAGAATCATAAATAAATTAAATAACAATCTTCACGATTGTCAGAAGAGATACAAAACAGCATTTTAAGTAGTTGTTCTCCTTAAGAAATGCGACATCTGATAGATATCAAGCGCGCTTGACAGTAGCAATAGAATCAGCAGCCGTATCCCAACAACACAACAACTGTCAGCAATGTTGAAGAATAAAAAAAAATTAAATCGCTAAAATGTTGATGTGAACGTGTGACTTGTTTCTTCTTTGTCTTTTTGTTTTTGACAAAACGACAATCACCACTAAGCGAGGAATTCATTCAGATTCTAATCTCGTTATTTGCTAAAGTTGCTAGATCCTTATACCCGTGTGTAGACTTTGTGCGGATTGAATTAAGGTGTGTGAGGGAAGTGCTAATAAAAACATGATGTATAGGTACTACAGGTTTTTAAAAATCAATATTTAGTTGTTAAATTAGAGGTAGATGCTAAGATATAAAAATATTTACACAAGGTTTACCGCTAGGTATTCAATTTAGATCTTTACTTTTTGTGTGGTTGTTACAGATACAAATTGAGGTCAAATAGGAAGGAAGGATTAAAGAATGGATTCTTCATAAATGAAAAAACGGAAGAACATAATGTGTAGTTAGGTTATGGCTACCATGCCTGAATTTTGAAAGCCGATTGTGGTTACCTTTGGAATGACAGCGATGATGGAAATTATCTTCAGAGACGAAGCGTATTTTTGCTAAATGGCTTCGTTAATAATCAAATTTGTAGGATCTGAGACGATGTCAATCCACAACAGTTACAGGAGCTTCCTTTGCATGATCGGGCCATACGTCTTCCGAAACGAGGGCCGAAGGGGTAACTGTCAACGTGAAAAGGTATCAAGAGATGTTAACCGATTTATTTGGCTGAATTAGATGATATGGACATAGACAACATGTGGTTCCTTGCAAGACGGGGCTACGTGCCAAACAGCGAATGAAACAATTGGGAAGTTTTCAGGTCGCGTTAGTAGAAGTGATGCCAACTCACCACCACGATCGTGCGATTTAACGCCCTTAAGGCTGAACTATAATAGAAGAATAGTTTCGTACGACCACTTCCGAAACAGTGCAAATACAAAGTATTTCTATTGTGTGACAATAATAGCTTTTTCCTTCGATTCGTTAAGTTTTCCTTCACTTTTGCTCACTTACGAAAGAGCGAATGGATTCGCTCTTTCGTAAGTGTACGTATGAAAAGTTGACAAGCGGTCCCCCATCTAAGTACTAACCGCGCCCGATGATGCTTGATTTCGGTGATCGGACGAGAACCTTTGCTTCCGAACACATACGCCTACTATGGGCTACTTGAGCAATTGACAGTACTGAAGGAAACTTAACGTAGAATTATGACATTAGCTTCCGATTGCTTCCGACTATTATGGTTCAGCCTTAGACTCTTTTGTAGTTACGTAAAGCGTCTATTTCAGAAATTCTTAGCGACAGGCAAAATAGTTTTTCGCTAAAACTTGCCAAACGCCGAATGACGTTATTTCGAGACCTTGAATGATT
This sequence comes from Pocota personata, assembly GCA_963082735.1. Lineage (NCBI taxonomy): Eukaryota > Metazoa > Arthropoda > Insecta > Diptera > Syrphidae > Pocota > Pocota personata. Next base: position 192,986,344 of record OY720429.1, on the reverse strand, counting down.
TTTGTGAATATTATTGAACAACATTATTCACGTGGGAACATAGGAAATGTTAAATTCGAAAATCAGATTTTTCCAAAAGCGCAAACTTTCAAAAGCAAACTAGTAGTCAAACGAAAAATACATAACTTCCCACTTAAAATTGTCAGAGAGTCCAGCAGTATAACAAAATTTAAAAAAAAAAATCACATTTATCTAGTCTACATCAAAACCTTAGCTGGAATAATTACGTAATGTAAAAGGCTTTTAGAGTTAATGCTAAAAGATCTGACCAATATTTCCTTTTTTCTTTTGTTTGCCTTCAGGGGCGGAAAATGTTGACAGTGCGCATTTTACCGTAACACCCTGTATACAAATTCACGCGGTACGAACTTGAAGCTCTCGCTATCAGCGAAATACTATTACCTATTTATTTGTGATAGCCCCGTCATCACAAATTCCCCAGCACTGTTTCTCATTACAGCAAATAATGTCGTAAATACGATAATGAATTACAATAAATATGTCCCACATAATAAACGTATTCTTCTGGTTTAAGTGCCACAAAAATTAGTTCAAGGGTTTTTAGTTACATACGAGGAATGCCATCAAAAGATGCGTAAACATCTACTTAACCGCATTTTAAATATGTAACCCCAATCATTATTATATTTAAACCTTTCATTGTTTATAGCAGTTCGCTTACGATATGGCACACAAAATCGCTGCGGTATTAAAAAAAAAATACATTTGCCACAGCCGAATGTATTTTGCGCTGTTAATTTTTGTTTCATTTGCCAAGAAAGGAATGAAATATTAATTTTATTTGTGGTGGCGGTACTGGCACGTCGCTTTCGTTGTCGTCGTAGTCATCAGTTGCATTGCAGTGACTATATGATGCCGCCGCACTCGTCCGTGACTTTAATGAACCACTAAACCACTGCCACCCAACAGAACATTCATTCTATTACTACGTGCCGCAGATACTTACCGCGTCGGTGGCGGCATCACAGCACATAGCCCACCCCAGCCGCATTCTCACAGCGAGCTCACCATACCACAACACACCGCCGCAAATATTTTTGCACGACCGACGACTAGATCTTCGCATAGGCGCTATGCATATATTTTTATTTTTTACTTTTTTTTTTTTTGCATTGCAATCCATGCACACACTACACAAAACCGCAAGGGTGTGCACACCAGGCGCCCCCCGGTGTGAAAGCATATTTATGCGTTGGAATAATGTACATAATAGTGACACTGCCGTCTTCTTTTTTTTGTTGTGTTTATCTCTAAGACCAATCAAGTAAAGTGTAAAAGAAAATAATTTAATAGAAAACTATAAAGTATCGTCATGGTAATAGTGGAGCAAATGCCATCAGATTTTTCATTTTTACGCAGATCGACATTTTTCAAAACACATAATTCTGAAAACTTGAAGAAAACACTGAGTAAAAAGTCACCGTAGTATTACACCGACATAATATTCGAGCATTAATAATGACATACATAGTTCGTATTAAAACTCGAATTTTCGAAGTTAGACATTTGAAGTTTACACTTATCGATATAATACGTACACACATAAACAGACAATGGACGATAAATGCTGTTCCAAAAAAAAATCATAGACATTACATATGTGTGTACTAGTGTTTTTCATCGATCGCAACAGAAACCAATGAAATATGAACGAAAAATGAATTTCGAATTCGAAAATTAAAATAACAATAATTGCTTATAGTCGAACGTTCCATTGCGAGAAGAATTAGCTAAATACAATCGTACGCGCTCAGAGAATGTGTTTATTAAAACAGTTCTGATTTTCCCAAGTTAGGGATATTATATTTCCCATAATTCGCCTGCCTTCCATAATTCATGGCTAGCAACGACATTAACCTACAATATTAATTTTATTTTAAGGCCACCTAGAGGAAAACTCAACCCAAAACTACATCATAAGCGACAGATTGGAGACTGCGATCGATGATGCAGGAGGCCTCGTTGATCAAGTAGTAGTAGTCGGTAGTTTGGCGAAAAAAAACCATCGACGATGGAACTGCGGAAGTAAGCAGTTCTACACCATCATCACACTGGATGTCGAAAACGTCTTTAACACCGCAAACTGGAGAAATATTCTGCAGTGGATTATGACGGACTATTTCAGAAATAGAGTATGTACTGCTGTACAACATCGGCGGTCAAAATATAGAAGACTGCTCTTAATAAGAGTTTCGAAATCGATGATGCTCTATGCATGACAAATAGCAACCGAGAATTTAACTCGAGACAACATTACTAGGCAGATGATGAGCACAAACAATGGCAGGGACACTGTGGCAACCATTATAAAGAAGCAGCGCCGACAGGAGCGACAACGAAATAGATAAGATTAAATATTATCATCCCAATTCGTAGTAAGATCTGAAAGACAACCCTCGGTAACAAAAATCGTAGCAAGACATGACAGTTATGAAACCTTTCTATAAAAAACTTTGTAACAGGTTTAACCGCTTACGCAAACTTACTATGTGCTTTGGTTCAAAACTATGTGTTAAAGCTTAAAGAGGATTACTCAATTTATTAAGTTTGGAAGTTTACATCCAGCCCACTCTTTACAGCCGATTTGGAGAGCTTAGAAAATTCTTTCAGCTTAAACAGTTGGATGCCTGAGATAGTTATAACAGTATCATCACCCTACTAGAACTCACGTTCTAAAAAAAGAGGAGATAAGACACAAACTTTCGATGCGCCCCTACTGAAAATTTTTTTCGCCGAGATGCCTCCTAGCTTTGTGATGATAATTCTGCTCGTCGGCAGTTGATTTATAAATATGCCAAGCAAAGACTACATTCCAAGGTTCAACAGTTCACGCACAATCGCCATTGGTTTGACGTTTTTGAAAGCTTTTTCAATATAGAACAAAAACCGTCATGGTATACTCCTAGCATCCTAATAATTTGTCAGTGGTCTTTCTACCGATTTGCTCTGACAGCAAAGAAAGATATCAATCAATCTATTGGGTATAGATTTTTTTAGACACATACAGGAAAGGTGAAATAAGTCCAAACGTTTCTAGAGCCATAAACCAATAAACGGGAAATGGAGCAGGTATTATGTATACCATGCTGGCTTCAATGGTTTAAAGTTACATACGTATATTTATGTATACATATATTGTCCAGAGAAGCGTGGTCTTTTGATTGGCTTGAGGATGGTCTGGTTGCATTTTATATTTAAATCGTTATAGCTTTGGAACAACCAGAGCAGTGAGTATGAGGTAATAGATTTAGCGATTTCTTACGCGAGGAAAAACAGTCTCTAATAGATGCGCTAGGCCTTCCCCAGTTCTATTTGTTTTGAGGACCTCTTTATATGAGTTCCAGGTCAGAGTGCCCCTTGGAAATTTGGATTGTTGAATAAGTCGTCTATGGTCCTTCCAAAGGGCTCTAATTTTCGCACGCAGACAAGGTGGTCTAAGCAAGCACAAGGGCCAAGGTCTGCTCACATTTCGATGAATTAAAACAATAAATCGGTGACCAAAAGTAAATAATTCTCTGGTCTCATAAAACTTCAAAAACAGTGAATCATTTACTGGCACTAAGCCAAACGCAGAAAATGTCTCGCGGTCACTGAGTGCTGCCAAATCTCCTTTTTAGGAGCCTCACATTATTCAAGATTACACACAAAAATATTCTATTCTCTTGATCCAACAACACCTTAGCAACGAATAAAAGTCCCGAAAAATACTAGATTCACTTGTATTTTTCGTTTTGTTTTCGAAAATAGAAATAAAAGCGATGATCGGCAAAAGATCAAAGCTTCTTGACAAACAGCATTTCCTTTGAAATTCACCGCCACACCGCCCACTTTTAATTAAATTCTCTTATATTCTTAAATGTGACTTAAATACGTGCTATAGATTATGTAGGTATGTGGAAAAAATAAATAAAAATAATTCAACTTCAAGTGAAAAATATACAGAAAGCTAATCTGATCTTTAACCTCTCTGCCGCACCCAAAAAAAAAGAAAAAGAAAGAAAAACAACATTTTCACACAGAACACAGTCAGTGGGAAAAAATTGCAGCCAAATGCCCCGTCTACACTCCACTGATTTTATGATTTATGTACTTTTTATATTCAAATGGCCTCAAAGTAGCAATAATGATCATAAAAAAAAACACACTAATAATAATAAACAGGCGCCACCTAAATAACTCTCTCGCCAGTGTTCCTTTTCCGCGCGACCGCGCTCCATCACTCACCGTGTAAAGCTATAAATAATTACATTTAGTGCGACAATGTGTCGACAACCGCCGCTGCGTCGCCGACGTACCACACACTCTCACACCAATTGACACACATGACGTTTTGTTTGTACCGTACCACATTCATAATAATTGTGATCGTCGGTCATCGGGGTAATCAAACAAAAATACAATAAAAAAAACATATAAAAAAAGCAAAACCATAAAAAATGACAATAAGCCTCGATTGGAGTCTCTCTACTACTGTCACTGCCGCGCCGGCGGCAATCAATGGCCGATTGTTGTTTCTTTTTTTCCCCGATTTTATCTCCATGCGGTTATTTCCTTCGATTGCGTCGTTGTCGCGATGGGACGGGACACGATCATTAAACTCCTCATCCGACATTTGGCCGCGCGTAAAAAAGTCGATAAAACTTTGCGTTTCGACAAAATTCCCCATGCGTAAATTTTTTTTTTTACAGTTGGGTGGTGAAGAGTCAAACAACCACACAGAGCTAAGCAATTAAGGAATGCGACGCCTGAAGTTTCCGCATGCTAAGTGCCATTTGACGCCACCACCAACGACTGCCTTATTGGATGAGAGTGAGCGTGTCTCATCATTGTTTTGGAGATCGCCTTGTTTTGTTGTAATCAATGATAAGTAATTTTGTAGTAGAGTGTTTGCTTGATGCACGCCGCACGCCGATGTAAGCAATATTTTATTGGCGAACGTGATGATGATCACACCGAGATCGGAGGAAATTGGCGTCAATGACAACGTCGACGACAACGATCATACAGTGGAGCCAAGCGGCGCGAAAAGTCCGCAGACTATGTAGTTGCGGGGGTATTAAACACCCACTGTGTGAGACATTTTAATCTTGTTTTCCCTCTAAGCAGGTGTAATTAGTTCGAAGCTGACGTTTACAACTATGCGGAAAATATTCCATTGTTCGTATGAGTCAGTGACGAATATTGGCAAGTGGAAGTATCAGTTATAAATAAAGGAAGCGGGTAATGGGAAGACCTAGACTACTTTTTATTGCTTCAGAAATATGCAAAACTGCGATCGGGTTTTGACGTAGAAGTAGGTGTTGGTTAGGTATGTAGACGAAATAAATCGCAATTCGACACAGAGATGAGTCGATCTACGTGACAATCCACATTCTGTAACTACGAGTAAATACTGCACTGAGGTGAAAAAAATTGAGGTGAAAATAGCGACATGAAATTGTAAGAGAAGTTGGCAGCACGCCAACAAAATGAAACGAAAGTGTTTACAATTTTCTGTTTCTTTTTGGGTAAATATATAATTTGCAGTTCCAAGGGAATTACATACATACATATGTACATATGTATGTATGTTGAGTTGAAGGGATATTATTTTTGTATCATTCTAATCCCTACCTAATAATATGAAATAAAGTGATATAACATATTTCTTTGTTCTTCGACTTGCAACGCAGTGCCTCTAGGACGTTTGAACCGATTTCCGTGTAGTGTGTTTTATTACTTAGCGAATTTCTTAACGAAGGTTTAGAGATGCTTAAACAATACGCTCTGCTTTGTAAAATCGCTATTGTGCATCGAATTTTGTGTATTTGTACAAGACAGGAGAAATTTAACTACGCAATTTATTATCCTCGACTAAAATCGTCACCTAAAGTTACAAAAAGCGTTATTTACGTATTAAAACAAGCTTACAATATGCCGCCGGGCCAAGCTGCAACGGAAAAATGCGATGCGAGCCCAAATGCGTACACCCAGCGACTTACTGGGTAGCGTCGCATCGGCGGACTTTTTTTTCATTATTGCTGACACCAATAACACTGAGTTCATGTAATGTAGATATACAAAAACATGATCAACAGCACAACAAAAATCCGTCTGTTTTTGTATGTACACTGCTGATGGGACGCATTCCAGCTAAGTGTCTGATATTTCATATAAAATGTGTAAGACCGATTCAGGCTGATTTTTTAGGTGCGGTTCTCGGTAGTGTACGCTAAAGAGAGTTCGGACGAGTTGTAGAAGCACGAACACGAATGACTGAAATGTGTGAATAACAGTTCTGGGGTAAATCGCCAGATTTCAGGAATGGCAGCGGCTCTCCTGTCACAGAGAATGTAGAATCAATTAGGCGTGGACGTTTTTGGAAGTTCAATAAAATAAGCAGGTGGTAAACAGGGACCAACCCCCTATCGCCCGTTGGATTACCATGCTATTAACTCTGTGTGAAGTAGTCGTGATTACTTGTTAGAGCTTGGCAGATGAACCGGTACTACAGACATCAAGGTCATAAGTTCGATTATTCTGCGAATGTTATACATGAAAAAAGCAAGATGAGCCCTTTATAAGTCTGGTAGGTACTATCAGAGCCTATTCATTGTTCTACTTCTGTAATAATTCAAAATTTCTAAAAATAGCAACAATACCCGATTCATAAATGAAATTTGCGTACACATTTACTGGCTCTTCATAACGACCAGTAGCAGGAAATCAATAAATAAATTAGTAATAAATTAGTAATAAAAATTAAACTCTATTTCCGTTTAAATTTTGCTATCGATCATTGCACAAAAGGAAATACCTAATCAATTTCGCCTCTATTGCTGAATCCCAGCTACCGCAAAGCATTAAACAATCAAATTACAGATTAAGAAATAAAGTACTACACACTTAATGCGATAATTATCGTCACTGCAGTTCCATGTATAACACCAAACGACAATAATAGTCACATAAAAATAATAATTAAACGAGGCGCAAATGCAAATAGTATAACAAATCCAAATGAAATCAATTTCACTTAAAACAAAAAAAAAATATATATATAGAAAAAAAAAACTCTTCTCATGCATAAATTCATGATTTCATCATGCACACTCACATTCTCTCACAAATCATATCTGCAAAAAAAAAGAAAAAAAGTTCTATTAACTACTAAATCGGTAAGCGAGAGGGAGAGAGGTACTTTACTTATAAATTAAACTTTAGAATGAATATTAATCTTAGCGTTATCTAGCGCCATTAAGGCGACGACGGCATCGTCCTCCTCCCATGTTTATTATTATTATTATTATTTTTCTTTTCTTCTTTGTATGGCTATACTATACTAACTATAGTTAGTGTGGCCCGTATCTCTCTCCTCAGAAAAGGAGGCAGTGTCAGCCAGCAGGCGAAATGAAAGAAATAATATCAAATAAATTGGAAAAGAGCACCACACAAAAAGGTTATTACTATTACAGCATTTGCTAAAAATAGACTGACTACTAGCCGTAGCAGTAGTAGTAGTTAGTAGTAGTAGTATTAGTGGCTAGCTGCTCGCTCAGCGCTAGTCCAAGCAACCGTCCAACTAGTCATAGGTGGCGTGTTTCTTCTTAAGAAGAAGACAACAACAAAAAAGTAAATTTTAATTACCCTACAACTTTATTTGTTCAATTTTTTTTTTGTTTGATTAGACGCTGCTGCTGCAACCTGCTGCTAGCTGATTTTTTGCAGTCCGAATTGGCTATAGATAAGAGATCGTTGATTGAATTAGCACTTCGGAAGTACTAGATACTTCCAGTGTGCGTGTCTCTTATTAAAGCACAGTGTGTTCTCTCCATCCCATGCACAGCACACATGAATGAGCCTCCAAATGTGTGGACGGACTATAACCATGCCCGTATAACATTTGATATGGCTTATTAATTTCAAGGTGTTCGTATGGATGGCGCCGTTTGATTACTGTTTTAATTAGCTCTAACAACATGTTGAGTTATCGATGCGGAAAAAAGGTGCTAGAGGATGGAGCTATACGAGCAGCGATAAAGAAAAAGAAAAGCAAATAATTTTTTTTTGTCATGAAATTCATGGGAAAGTGTTGTCTAATTCCGTAGAAATAGACGCTATATAAAGTGCACTTTGATACGGTAATCGGGAGAAGTGTATTATTTATAACCAAGCGCATATGTTGATATATTTATTTTTCTTGGTAACACTGAATAATCGGATTGTAGTTCAAGTGCGGAGGCACCAAAGATTGGATTTATTACCAAAGTTTTCACCTAATCGTGAAATACCATTTGAGTTGCCTTTTGAGATTTTTTACATATGTACTGCCTTTAGCTGGAATTTAAGACTTCTTTGGACAGATCATTGGTGTCTAGATGACGTGTATCGGTCAAAACACACATTTTACGAAAAAAAAAAAAAAAAAAAAAAAAGCGCTAAGTAGCGGTCGAAAAATAAAACAGAGTTCGGCAGCGCTACATAAGTACCTAGTAGGGACACAATTACTATATTTTTTGCACCCACTGCACGGGCAAGAGTTGTAGTAGTTAACCCCACAATTGTTTGCTTCTAAAAATATTTAAAATTTGCTTACGCTTTCGCTATAAAATTTGACGTTTATCATTACCAAAGAGGTAGATACACTGCATGGACAATTTATAGAGCGTTATTTTTTTTTATAATTTTCCCTTAGGTAAGACGAATCTATAACGCTGGGACAACGCCACGAGATACTGAGAATTTTGATATGCACTGGTAGCTCAAATGTCGCATTTCTACGTATCATTCCATTGACGTGTTTGGAACATCTGCCGTTAGTATCTATAGAACAGGCATATGTTTGCTACCAGTTTTCGATGCGCCAGCGGTTGAAAATTGTCTGTTAGTGCGTGGTCATCAAATAAGAGAACTGCTTGTCTCTGTATGCTGCTAAAGTATGTAGGTTAAGAGAATGTTTATAGGCAGAGCTTCATACATGTGAAAAATGATTTTCTTTTTCTCCCGATTTCAACCAAAAATATTATAAAAAAAAAAAGTTTTGATCGAAAAATATAGGTGTGGCTGGCACCAAATATGCGCCAAATTTATAGATTGGAATTAAATCTACTGCGAAAGCCGAGTATACACCAGTTACCATTAATTTTTTAGAAGCAGAAAATGTTTTCTGAACATAACGCCCCCAAAAAGTGGTCGTGAATATAAGTATTACATGAAAGCAGTGTAGATCACTCTGGCATCTAAATATTTTATTAAGAAATTTATCTCGATTTTAAACTTAATTTTAAGTTCCCGTCGCCTATTAATTTAGGAATGACAGCAAACCTACATAATCAATATTTTTGCATAATAAAGTTGTTTACATAGAAATATTAAATTTTAATATTCTAAAGCTAGTTGAACTTGTGATAAGTGACTTATTTTGCCATCTTTATGGGTGGGTTTTGGTCAAATATATATGGAGTGAATGCACCATCCCTTGTAACTGCTGCCAAGTGGTTTTAAAGATTCCAGGCTGGGCATTTTTCTGTGGAAGGCGAACTTCGTGAAAGTCGCCCCAAATCTTTGACAACAAAAATCATCAACAAAAGTGATGATGTCGATTTACTTCAGAAGTCCAAAAATGATCGCTATTATTCCGCTGGAAACTAGTCAGACAGTAACTGCTAATCGGGTTAACCACAAGTGTTAAAAAAAAAATTAGGAAAAAAGTAAGTAGACGAACTTCGCACTACTTTTTATCACGATAATGTACCTGCTCACACTGCAGAAAAAACCAACAACTTTCTCTCGGATTAATTCGTTCAGCACCTTATTCCAAGGACCTGGCGCCGTGTTCCCAAAAATAAAACAAAATTTAAGGGGAATAATCTTTAATTCCAATGAGGTTCATTAATGCAGTCCATGCCGAAATTGATAGACTCTAAGTTTTGAAAGGTGGCTGTACCAATTAAGAAAATATTTTATTCTAATACTACTCTAGGAGGGAAGAGTGGCGTATCACTCTTCCCTCCTAGAGTAGTAGGCCTTCTTTTTCCAGACCAGAACAATGTTTCTTCAAAATATGATTCCGCTTTGGCGACTTGTGACCCACATTATAAGGCATTTGAAGTTAGTATAAGACCCCTTAAACTTCGCTAAGATTTTTTAGCGAGCTTTTTCTAGAATTGCATTTGACTTTAACTCAAAATTGCTGGTCCGTTTAACGCCTATATAAAAGAAAGAGAGATTGTTAAGCTCGCCTTGCTCGCAAGTTCATATACAAAATAGTTCTTTTCGATTCCCTCATTGCCAGGAACGCAAGTGAAGATGCTCTTCAAGGAGCTAGCTGCTTATAACAAGATAAGAGTTTGGAACTTCTAGCGATGTCTGGCTGTATGGTTGTATTTAATGCACCTTTTAGCACCAAGCTTAGTAACATAAATCCTGCTTGAAATATGTATTTTGAACAACCGGGATGAACCACTAGTTTGTAGTTGTAACAGGATAAACTCTCGCACTAACTCCTGCAGCTGCAGCAAAAGACCTAGAAAAGTGGTTTGTTTTTGTATTTCTTGCAGTAAATTTTGGGCAGAAGTTTTTAAACCTTTTTCCACAACACTGATAAATATTTCTTAAGAAATATTGCAAATATGGCGTCAGATATTGCTCACGTAAGGCTCATTGTGCCTATTTGTGTTTACTCTTCCGATAGGCTGATAGATAACAACAATAGACCACAGCAAGAGGACAAGAACACCTCTTGTAGACAGTCTTACCTATGATTCTACTAGATTGGTAGAAATAGTCCTGCTGCTTGAATTGGCTGATTGATTAGAACTTGTCACATGCGTTCTTATATTTGCTTGCTGTTGAAATTAGACTGTTTTGGATCGGAGAGATAAGTTGCAGAGCGAGTTAAAAAAAAATCGTATCTATAGAATGATCGGGAAACAGCTTTGCTTATTTAGCGGACTTCAATGTGACACTGACTACTATTTGTCTAAAGTGCATTAGATATGGTATAACTCAGTGAAAAGCCAAGAAATTTCCTTTATAAACTCGCAATTTCTGGACAAAGGTAGAAAAAGATTTAATACTGCCTGTTAGATTTATTGTGTATTAATTGCACTTTGCTGCAGTGGCCACTCTGCATGTTGCTAGGCCATATCCCGGAACCCAGATGAGGCTAACTTTATTCTAACTGGCAAGGAGTAAACCTGTTCCCTCAGCAATGTCAGCTCTATTAATCAAAGAATACTATGTATTGTTCCAAGTCTTAGCAATGTCTAAATAGGAGTAGAGGGCAATTTCTTTTGCCACTAATGTTCCACTTTTTACTAGAAGATGCGATACCTGCGGTTTTGATTAAGAAGCTCTTTTAGAATGAGACTACGCCATGTTATATGTACATATACCTGCATGTAGAGATAGAGACAGCTATTGCTGGGAATATTTCTTCCTGAAGATTGGGAAGTCTATAATTCCATTCTAATGTCATTTGAACATCTTTCTACATCAAAATCCAATAAAATAACTCAATCGATTAATGCAATAAAATCCAAATTGAAATGAGAGAACTTTATGGCCATGACCACCCTTTCTTAATGCATTTAGCACTATACCTACACTAATAAAAAATAATGTCTGAAGCCACTTCCGCACTCCGATGCATGATATATAGCTGGTGGCGGCGACACATCATGAAATAATTTAAATTGAACAATATCGCCTCTCTAAAAACAAATAAAAAAAAGCAAACAAATAACAGACGCCCTATACAACACCGGGTCACGGTTTTCATCGTAGTCGTTGCCGTTGTCGTCATCACCCGCCACCATGCTGCCATAGTCGTCGCCCGATAAGATAACATTAAACTATTTTCGGCCTTAAATGGTAAATTTCTTGCCCTCTAGAGCAAAAACGTGCGGGGGCAGAGACAAGCATATAACCGCCATAAAAAAATAAAAAACCTCCAACCACACCAACAAAATGTATTCAGATACAAAGTGTCTGTGTACTTTCCATTAGCGTCTACGCTGGCGCCAGGTCAATTATACAATTGTTCAACAATAAAATTGTGCGATACTTATATGACAGGGCACGACCGAGTTTTTTTTTTTTTTTTCTTGTTCAGTTCGAGTTCCCATCGTTCCAACGTAGTAGTACACGCGTGAGTGTTGCGTTTGTTGGATTTTTATATGTTGTGCTGTGCCCCATTAACGAGTTTCAATGGATAGTATCTCCTCTCACATAAACAAATTGCTAAATGAACTGACAAAAAAATACAAAAAAAAAAAAATTCATAGAGCCCGTAGGTTGCCACCATTCACATGATAACCGTAGCGGAAAAAACAAGAGCGTATCTAGGCGAATTTGAAGCAACTGACGCAGTCATGTTTGCTAGATACAATCTACATATGTGGGAATTTGAAGAGCAAACAAAATGCGGAGCGGATTAAAATAGCGCCACATATTTTTTTTTCTGGCTTGCTTGTCTCGTTTTATAACATCTAATTAAGTTTTAGTCAGCAGTGTTTTCTGTTTGAACAATTTAAGTTTTTTTTTATATATTTTGTACATAGATAGAATTCACGAAAACACAAAACACGAGGCAGCACAACAAGATGCAGGAAGGCGCCTACCACTACTTCATGTCAAAACAGCAGACACCATGATGAAGTAGTAAACCGCGCGATTCCAGTATTGTTTCAATGACTTGATTTTATTGGTTTCATCGTTAGTCGCTGTTGGCGCAAATGATTACTTCAGCGCATGGTGTCTAAATGAATGTAATTAATGGTTTTGTGTGATTTACAACCGAATGTTATCTGTAGGATAAAAAAAAAAAAAACCGTACAGCAGACCACTCAGTTGTATAAATTGTGATTTCATATGAGGAAGTTTTATGAAGGTACGTCCACTTGATGTCATTTCAATTTGATTTCTCGACTTTTGTTTCGTCTGGAGGGCTCTTACGCAATATAATGTTTTGTTTGACAAAAGCCTTATTTATAGACATTTGTGTAAAAAAAAATTAAGGATATGTAGAACAAGTGGCTGAAATGGTATAAAGTGCACCACTTACACACAATGATCGGTAAAGCTTTAAGGTACCAACAACAGTAATAGTGTAAAAACGACGACTGTCCAGTGAATTCCTGTCTCGCCATGGCTACGTATCCGAGTATCTACAGAAGCTACTGACCTTTCCTTCCCCGTCTCGATACTCCTTTTTTCTTCCCCTGTGCCTGGAGAACAATATATGTATTTCCTCCTACCAAATGGCAACAACAACTTCCTTGGTTCCACTGGTAAGGCTTTTATATATTTTCTGCCATCGGGGGATTTTTGTTGAATCGGAATATTCAATATAAATTCAAAAACTTAACTCTCTACTTGACCTCCTTTAACCCAGCCATCAAAGAAAACGGGGAATCTACAAGTAGTTGACCTGAAAACCTCGCTTTAAACTTTCCACAAAATCAGCAACCAAAATAAGTACAAGAGCTTCAAAAAATATAGTCGCCCATGAGCTCTTTGCTGGAAAGACCAGGCGAAGAGTCAAAAACCAGTGCGTTTTTCAAATGAGGAATCGTTACGACCACTTTCTGAGAGAACCCAACACTAAAAGATCAGAAAAACCACACTTCCTCTTAGTTTAAATCGCCCCATCCCAAGACCTTATTCAAAAGTTACAACCAACTTTCGCAGAAACGCTGAAAAACATTAATATTCGTGTGCTGTCTCCAAGCTTTCTAGACGTTTTACTGAAATGACTACTGTTCAAGACTCTTGTTTACCAGTCACAATACAGAGCAAAATGCTAGCCTTCAACTGTAAGAATCTCTCTAAAGGCATTGTAGGGAGTCTAAGTTCCACTGAAGACTGGGAGGAATAAGTCATAAGGCATAGACGTTTTGGCATTCTTACCCTTTCAAACGATCATTAATCTGTTCATACATAGCTTGAAAAAGCACTATTTTAACATTAGCTTCAAGTTATTTGATGTTTCTGTTAGAATAACGAAAACCCCAAAAAGCCTCTTACTGGGCCCTCGATGTTCCCCTCAAAGGCTGGAATCTCCACGAAAAGCGTTGATCCTAGAATCAAAATGTCTACCATAATAAGGTCTTCTTTCAGCATCTCATCCATCGCTCGCCATAATAGAAGTTGAACTCTAAAGAGGTAAACACCAAACGGGATGAAAATAATAGTATCTATTTGTAACCTGTTTGACGAAAACTAAGGCATAATAGCTGGCGCCTTTGAGAGCACCTAGGAATCAACTATTTCTTTAGGATTTGCAAGCTATGAGCTATACGCTCTTGTTTTCAGTCATCGTTCAGTTTGTAAAAAAATATCAAAAAAAAAAGAACAAAAGGGACGTTAACTGTGTACGATGAGAGTATTGGAGCGCATGGATAGGTGTGCAACGAAAAAGCTATTAACTTGCAAGATAGATGCCAGAGATGCCTTCTTTTTGCTCCCTTTTTTATAAGAACCTCAATCAATATCATGAACAAGGAAATAAACGATTAAGCGAAAAAAAGAGCAATATAGTGGGAACAATGATGTGGTCAGTCTTCGATAAAAAGAGATTCCTTTCACTGGTCACGCTTAGACACACCAGTTTGTCACCCGCTTTGCATATGTTCAGCTATGACTATAATAAGATTGAGGACTTTTGGCTGCAGTGCGCTTGTAACTTGGCATTAACGGTCTCTTTCCAACTTACTAGATTAGCGTCCAACTATACTACTGTTATAGAGTGCATAGAGCATTCATCTACTTTTGACTAGACCTGCTGCAAAATCGCGAAAATCCTTACTGGTAGTTATGGTGCGATTTCGCAGATTTTAAACATCCTATAGCTCATTTAGTGTTTCATGGACTCAAAATGGCGAGAAAATGCTCCCTTTATCTTCTTAGTTGACCCTCATCTGAAACCAGTAGAATAAGATCCGAGCATCGGGTATCGTCGTAATCGGGTAATATAATCTGTTTTTTTTTTTGTATCACAGACTAAACTATGAAACTGGAACTCTAGTTCACAACTATCCATTGCCATTGGTGGTAATGAATGCAAGCCTTAAGTTTTAAGTTCTTCAATCTGAGGATAGCCATGTAGTGCGGCCCGCTGCACTTGCATGCATGAGAAATATATCTGGTGGTTTGAAACTTAGGTGTTGTTCGTATTTGTTTACTCTATGTTTGGTGTCGGAACTAACCAATGTTACGATTTTCTTTGCATTCGGTAACGTTTCTAGTGTTCTTTCAATTTTTTTTCTCAATTAGTATCTATACATATGCGATTCCAAGATTTAGTACTAAACTACATACATACATATGTATGTATAGTTAGGACTTGAACCAGCAAACAACCCCCCGCAAGATATGTGTCACCCTTACATGGTTTTCAGGGCGTGTTTAGCTCATGGGTATGTACTACCTTTTTTGTGCGATGTCAGAGTCATCTTTATTCTCAAGCCAAGGAGAGAGGAGTACTTTATTATTTACGTTTTTAAAAGAAAGCCTTTGAGAAGAAAAAGAAAGCATGACTATCAGAGTTGTAAAAAAAAAAACTTTTGTAACAACGGAAGAAGACAGTTTTCTGCGTGTTTTGCTGTTAAGAGGGTAAAAAAAAATCGCTCACATGTCCTTTATGACATTGTCTATAGAATCAAGAATGAAATAGGTCAGGGGCACTACACCCATGAAGAGTTCGTTGACACAGTGCGTGTCTTTGATAATGCTATCTTTGATGCCATCTGTCAGAAGGAACGGAGTAGATGAAACTATCGTCAGATGGATCTGTAATTCATGCTGTCCCAAAAGTTGCTAGCTGCTGATAGTAAATGAGGAGATAGGGTGACGGTTGAGGTTGAGAGAGGCTATCCGCTTACACTTTGGTGCTTTGTTGTCAATTTACTGCTCCTGAGGATGCAAAATTAGGGGCTACCCATCAATCCGAATAAAACAACACTAGTGTGACTTACATTTATAAGAAAACAAGATGGTTTTGTACTTCCTACGTTGAAGGGTGTAGCTCTTTTTTTAACTAGCCACTATGGCACAGAGATTACCTCTCTAAGCCCAAAAGCAATATTTCATGTCATTTTAGCAGAAATTATGTACTTGATCGACTCTCACATAAAGAGAGGTGGTCTAGTTTAGTGCCACCAAGTGTTTTGTCAAAGGGCCTGGGTAGGAAGGACTGCAGAACTATGGTTAATCACAGGACAAAACACATGTGGTCAACACAATACCAACATGGGAATAATTGAAGACCACTTCCTTTGTCAGTGTCCAGCTTTTGTGAAAAAAAAATTATGCACCTTGGGCCTCAACGTAATGAAAATGGACTCAGTCCAATCTCAATCCATGTTCGATATCCTTCGTTTCACTTTTAAGTATAATAGACCGCTTTTGTCTCTGAGTGCTTAGGATAACTTAACTTTAGAGCACTGAAAGGACATCAAATCATTATGTTCACTGGACTACAGTGCGAGAGCAGATATAAAAACATATTTCGATATTCGCCTCCAATTCAATATAAAGATACAATTTTTAACCCATTAGCTATCAATTAACTTCCAAACTGAAAAAAAAAAGTGCAATGCTTCAAAAAATTAAGAATAAGCATTTCCAAGCTTAAATGCTTTGCAAAAGAACGCAATAAAAGCATCCTCTTGTGAAATGCTGATGAAATAGCTAGAAACTTTTCAATTTTCATCACACATTAAGTGCGAAGGCCACTCATTTGAAAGAAGTTCAAGGTAGTTGGTTCACCTCAAGCAAAACGAAACATATCAAAAAGGTCTTCAAAAACCGGACTGAATCACAAAATAAACTGGGTATAGTACGACGATTGATCAAGAGTAATAGATAAGGCAAAAATTGGTAAGGGTGTGTCGCTTACCTAGAGTTTTCTCTAAAAAAAAAAAAAAAACTAGAGAAAGACATATGTACATATGTTTTTATTTTTTTCTTTTGAGATATTTATCAAAAAACATTATCATCAACAATTTAAAAATTGATCAAATAAATTTAGATTAAATTACTAAAATAAAGTAAACTAATACGTTACACGTGTGTGGGCCCACACAAAAAAATGGGGACATCATTTTCAAATCATCTATTCATTTAAATGCGTCTTAATAAATTGCTATTCAAACATTTTTTCCCAAAACAAAAATTAAAAAAAAAAAAAAAATAGAAACGCCGACGAAAAATGTTTATCTCTGCTTTGCAACAACACGTGTTCTACACATCCACTCTCGCCTACATGAATTTATTCGATGAATGTTCCCAATACGGGCAGCATTTTAACCATTTTTGTTTCCCTTTCTTTTACCAGAATCCCAGATGTTTACTTTGAGGCACAAGTATAGCAACCAACTTGATATGTGTAGAACTATGAGACTAGATACACATTCATCGTTGAGTGGCGCTTAGAAAAATACAAAGAGATACCAAACTAACACAGCACCTAAATAAATCCAGCCAGCATCTATTCCCCATCACCTCCTTCTCCTTCTCCACGAACTCGGCATGGAATAGAGATTAAAATATGTTCGTTATTCATCGGTTTGGGAGAGAAAAAAATAACCAAAAATTCCGTTCGTGTGCATTCCCACGTTTTGCAGGTGACGTAGTTTCCCCATTGAAATATGCCGTCCAACTACCAACTACTATACAAGTACATACATATCCATCAGATACTTGTTATACCAAAGTGGTTGTATATTAACCAGACTGTAAAACTAACCAGCAGCACTCGGTACTAGCCACTAGCTGTTGGCCTGGCGGCTGGTCAAACTCATTTTTTTTTTTTTTTTTTAAAAAAAGCCTCTACGAGTATAAGCCATAAGATAGTAAAGTACGAGTATTTAATGCTGGCGCGTCAGTTATAAATGTAGCTCTATAGACATTGCTAGAAATACACCTATAGATACAGGCAAGGTGTAGAAGTATAAACTTGTGTGTTTGTAGTAAGTCGGCGGCATTCCGGCGCCAAAGAAAATACTTGTATCTAAGTATATTCATACAATTGCTATCTATAGATACATATACATACTCGTATGTGTACTGCATATCTCCTTCACCCCAACTACTACTGAGTATTGTATATTGTCGATTGTGATAGGAAATATAGTATCTAGTGATAATCGTAACACACTCTTTGAACAGAAAACTTATTGAACACACCGGGTTTTGGGGGGTGTTAGTGCCGATGGTCGACGTTGAGTTCTACTTGAAATCCAAGCGAACGGCCTTCAAAACGAATATGCGGTTGGGTTGGAACAGCTACCTACATATATAAACAGACACACAACAGATATGTGCGCAAAGAGAAAGAGAAATAAGAGCCCTTCAACTTTTCACGATAACCTTATTGTCGCGTCATATTTAATTATTCGTCCCCCGGGAAAATTATTTCTATACAGTATTTGCGAATGAGTTGGTCGAGTGTTGGCTTTTCTAGAGCATTTAGTATAATTGTGACGCTATTTTAGATTAACGCCTTATGGTCAGGGTGAGAGGTACGAGTATGCACTTAACGAAAATACAGTACAGGTTGTTCACTTACCTTCGCCGTTAGTGGTGAATGATTCTGGAATTTGAACTCGAAGACCGCTGGTGGTAGTGCTGGTTGTGGAAACACCTCCGTCTTTTGATTTTTCGCTTGGAACACGGTCTGCAAATATACAAATGACAAAATTATAACTTATTTGAATTACAGGAGTAACGACTCAGAAAAAAAAAAATTACAATCCTTTGAAAGTTAATGAAAGAAAAACATGCAATTTTTATATATAAGTATGTATGTACATGTGTACTATGTGTACGTATGTACGAGTATATGTAAGCCACCATGAATAAATTTCTTAAAAAGCATAAGCATAAGCATTGTTTAAAGTTATCTCATAAATATTTTTATATTTCTGAACGTAATGTAAAGTACCTACCCATTGTCAGGACCTACCCATTGTTAGGCCCTAGGCACATTTATTTTAATAGACCTACCTCTGAAATTTATACTCGTATTTCTAATATCTGTGGGAGCCGTGGTTAAGTGCGTGATCACTGAGTGAATCGAATCCCAGAAAACACATAAAAACAAGCTTTCTCGTGGACTCTCCTTTCGCGAACGTCTGACAAACATCTGAGAGTAAAATTGTGAAGAGAAGCTTCTCTTAATCGAAACGGTATAAAACTGCACGCCCCAAAACATTTATTCATTTTATATGTCTATATACATATATACATTTAGATTTTTCTTATTTTTGAAAATTGCCTTCTCCAAATTTACAATGCAAAAGTTTCATTTTTGGGCCCTTGGATCAGACCTTCAAGACATTAGTCATAGCGATCAGATTTTTCACTCTGGGAAGCCATGAAAGGTAACAAAAAACCCAAATGTAATCGCCACCAATAAGAAAAAACAATGGCGAATAGGCAAAAGAAGACAAAGAGAAGGCGGATCTATTTGCCAAGTACCTAGAATAAACGTTTAAGACATTTGACGGACAGGCATAGATGAAGGATCTTAGTGGTACTATTTTTTTTTTTTTTTTTTTTATAAAAAGGAAATTTCCAAATCCAAGAGCACTCAGACTCAATTTTCTGCGTTCATTGTACCATTGTATAATGGTTCCAAAATCGGGAAAATCTCCAAACGACAAAAATCATTCAGACCGATAAGGCTCATACCGATAACATCGACAAATACCGACAGTATTTGAAAAAACTCATATTAAAGCGCCTACAAGGGTTCATTGAAGAACGACGTGTAATTCCTGATCATGAATTCGACTTCAGAATCAAGCATTCCGCAAATGACCAAGTTTATAGAAAAAGAAATCAGATTGAGAAAGCCGTAGAAGGGAAAAAGATTTGTTCTAGCGCTTTTCTTGACGTCTATCAAGCCTTCGACAAGGTATGGCACGCAAGGATTGAAATATAAGCTAAGACAGGTTCTTCCGGAAAAGTTATTTTATAATTTTACCTCGCAGACTTTTCCACGGAACCAAATGCCAAGAATTTAAGAAAATTGCTATCGGAGTTCGACAGGGAGTGTTTTTGGACTGGTCTTGGTCTTACTCTACACTCGAGACAACAACTGACAACGGAAGGTTCAGTCGAGTCAGCAATTGAAAAGCTTCAACGAGCTTTAGATAAAATTTGGGAGTGGCCAAAGTTTGGCGCATTGTTCTTAACGAAATCAAATCAACGCATGTTAACATTACTTAAAAACAAATAAACAACCTACCCATTTTCATTAACTCGATACAAATACCAAACGCAAACGAGGCAAAATGTCTAGGAATGATGCTAGACGCGAAACTTAAATTGAAGCTGCACGTTAAAAATAAACAAAAAGTGCTGAAACCTATGTGGACGTATGGTATACAACTTTGGGGTTGTACTAAACTAAGCAATAATATATAATATATCCTATATCCGAATTGTTGTAATTGGGCTTCTCAACAACGATTTTCTTTTGAACCTTGAGACCACTTGGAATCACACTTAATTGTGTGTATCGTACTGTTAAGTTGTTTTTAGGACACTGGTGGAATGAATAACCGTCAAAGAACCGGACGTCCTCGAACTGTAAGAACTCCACAGGCAATCAAAGTAGTTTGAGCCAAAATACAGCGAAAACTGCAGAAAACCTTGTTGAAATGAAAATATCACCGAATCCATTTTTTTTTGGCTCCAATTTTAAAATGTTCTCTTGAAATTTACGATGCAAATGAAAACAAACAATTCTCTTTCCGGTATTATCTCGCTGTCTGCCTATTTGTACTTCTCAAATGCGTAATTCAAGAACCAATACACGGATTTTGATGAAAAACATAAAAACAGACAGAGTGAGGGGTTGGGTGCCAAAACTCATCAAAAGCTGTTGTGATTTTCAACTAAATTTTTGCCACGCGCCTAACACAAGAACCACCAGATGAATTATGATGAAATTTCGGTCATAAAATCATCAACATTTAATAAAGTCGCGCCCTGGGGGATAGAATGGGACGAATGATAGAATTGCTAATGTTTTAAAAACGTTTAAGCATTGAATTTATTACTCGTCTAACTTAAAAACCATTGAGATGTAGTGTAGGTAATATTTGAAAATATGGTTCTAAAAACAACTTAACACAATGACATCTCCCGGCCGGCATTTTTTTTTTTTTTTCTATGATCACAGAGATGGTCTAAATTGCTAGAAAACGCAAAAAAAAAAAAAACTAAATAGTTAAAAGAAAAATGTCAGATACATATCTATCTTACAGATACTCAAGATGATACAACGCTAGTAACACTGTTTGTCAACTTTGTAGTATGCTAGATACTCGTATCTAGTAACTGAACGAAACGTAAATCACTATCAGCTTATGTGCATAATATAGAAGTATTTGCTGCAAAATAACTCTTATTCTCAATATGACTACATTAAAGCCATATGAATAAAAATCCGAGCAGGTGCTCACTGATTGTAATATTATGTCTACTATGCTCATTGAAAATATTTCATTTTGTTGAGCAGTAGTGAGTATTAGCATCAGTAAGCCCCAATTTTATTTTCAAGTGAACTATCGTACACCATAAAATGTTCATAGGCCCTAGGCACTGTGCCTACTCGGCGTATGTAAGGTTGGACCATTATGAATGAAAGTTCAAACGTACTCATGTAATGTCACTTGTTATTCGGCAATTGAAGCTAAGAGTTTATGTGTACAAAAGGTTATAAAAACTATTAGAAAACTAGCTAACCCGATCGTACAAATAAGTCAATATCCCCATCCATGGGTGGCAAATTTTTACATGTCATATGTATCCTCCTTCAACGTCAGTTTGTTCTATCGCAAAATTTTTAAATCAAATTACTCATCACTCTCTCTTTCTCATATCCCTTGCCAAAAAAACTCTCCAACTAATAAAGTTGGGTTTTTTAAAGCAATTTTACAAAACGGAGCGCATTGTTTAGACTTCTATAAACTTTCCCTGATAGTTTCCCTAAATCAGTTTAGGCGTTCTAGAGTTACCGCGTTACAACGCAAAAAAAAAAACGGAGAAATATGTAGGTAACTCATATTATTATAGGGAGGAGATTATTAATAACGGGAATAAAAAAAGAGTACTTAAATTCGGAAACGCATTAACATGAGCATAAGAGGCCTGCAACCGCTCTCGGTAACATTCAAAACTGAATGTCAAAATTTCATTTTTACTAAGTACATACATTTTTGCATTTTTCCAAAAATTTACTATTGATGATGAAACTGAAAACGCAGAATAAGAAGTTCGAATATTTGAGGAAGCATTCACAAGTAAGATAGAGCACGACCGGCTCAGTTGGTATTGTCATGTTCAAAGGAGAGATCCTTCGAAACCCGTCAATAAGGCAATATCAATCAACTTCACAACCTACGTGCGCCACGAAATTTGTTTCCCCATGATATGTAGTAAATACCAAATTCCCATCCAAATGTTATGATTCAACAAGATTACCAGTTATAAAAACACAATCAACTAGGTACCTGTTGACGTCACAGCTACTCAAGAAATCGGACGCGTTTTTCAGTAAAAGTGACACACGAAAGAAATGTGCCCGAGTCTTTTAGGCTCACAAACAGCTTTTGTAACATAATTTTCTTACGTCCTGACGCTTATGGCCCCCTTAAGCAATTGCTCACAGTTGATGAACGCTAAAATCGTTCACAAATTCTTCCAATCAGCAAAAATAGTCCATACGAGTACACGATCAGACTGTTCGATATTGCGTCTATGGGATCAATTTGATTGTGTGTGGGGTTGTTGAATGATCTGTCCGGCGGTCGGATGAAGTCAGACTATTGGCAGATAAATCTAATCAGGCAATGTCTGTCCGACTCGTAAGCATTACCACCACACGTCTGCCGGATCACTGTAGAATATTTCAGCATTTCATTTCAACTCTAAATGAGATTGCAGACGTTGATGGAAAGCATAGGAGAGAGAGTGTATTTTTAGTCATTTTAAAAATCTCCCGAAATTGAACCGTAAGTTCAGATCTCTCATCTGTTATGGTTTGGTGGTGTATCAGTTACGATAATATGTGACCCCATCGTAGAAAGAAGTTAAAGATATGTCCGCAAAGTGTACACAAAATCGGCCTTGTAGTACATTGTAAAACCTTATAAGCCTTGTTTAAAAGTCGAGTTATTATTATGACGTGAAGACAACGTTCACTGCTAATTTTCGATTCGCAAAATTTCAGCTCTTAAGTTAAGTAATTCAAAATTGAATGTGATAGATGAACAGACAGACACAATTTTAAATACATAACTGTTCCGCTTTATCATTAGGTATGGAACACAAAAAAGCCAGGACAACAGTGCTTTACCTGAAGGTATGGTGGAACGCCTTAATGATCGAAAACAACTCCGCAAAGATTGCGACCGGAAAATTCCGCTGTTTGTGGACAAATTAAAATCCGTTTCTATAAAACGGCCTCGAATCTATACTTATCAAATGCAATTCAGAAGCAGCCAAAAATTCTTCATCAATTACTACATTAAGACAGGCTCTATGAGCATGAAAACGTCTAGCTGTCACTGCAATCTGACTAAAATAAAATTCGAAAATCATACCTAACCTACATATTTCACACATATGCTTCTCTGTTGTGTACGTCAAAACCCATCGCGCAAAGACAACTTTTTTGTAGAATTAATGAGATAGATGGGGTCCTCGAGAACACTGATAAGTGCACTTATAATTAGAAATTTGTTAATATTTGGCGCCACATATTTCAATAATTTATTTTTTACCCGTCAATTATTTTAAAAATAGACCCCAAAAACCCGTCGCAATTTCTCTTCATTACTCTTTCGTTCCGTTGACAGGGATGATTTGTCATGTTTGCTACCCGTCTTTTGAACGTTGATAAATAGACTTATTGGAAACGGACCAGCGCCTTCAGCAAAAAAAAAATGCAACGACCGAACCGGACGATTGGGCCTCAGACGTGAGTATCTACATATTTCTTGATTCTCATAATTTTTTTTTTTTGATTTTGATTCAAAAAATTAAATCAATTATAGACAATTTATTATTGAGGAACCATTTGGTGTGTACACACTTTTGGTTCGAAAGGGGGGTGTTTGCCCCAACAATTTTTTTTTTTTCAAAAAGCAATGATTAAAAGGAAAAAATATTCGTTTTGTTTTTGCAAAATTAACCCAAAGAGATTGTATGTGTTGGCGTGTGTACATATAACCAAATCAACACAGAACATTCCACAAATCAATAAAAACATCGTGGCGGCAGCTGCTTAAGTCGGCGCCAGAATTCTTCGCAAATTAACTAAGTGGATGTGGGTTTTTTTTTTTTTTTTTTTATTCAACGCCGTCGTCGTGCTCTTCTTTCACTGCTGGCTGGTCTGTGGCGTGTGAAGGCGGTGTGGGGGATCAAGTGTCGAAGCGGAGGTGCGGCGGCGGGAATGGCGGCTGTGTGTTGTTTATTTATTTTGTGCTTAAAAATGTTTTTAACCTGTATTAGTGCATGATTTTTATTTTTACACACACACACACACACATACTAAATGATTATAGTGAAACGAAACAGAATAGAGTTCACGAAACTAAAGCATGCAATAGTGTACGATCTACGATGAGTGTTTCTGTTCTTTTTCGTGTATCGAAAAACCATTTTCGAGACGACGGCATTGCCCTCCGAAAAGAGTTTTATTATTGTATTTTTGTATTTTTGTATTTTTTTTTTTTTTTTTTTTTTTAAGAAAGAAAACATCAGCCCTTCACAGAAGAGTGAGTTTGATTGATGGTCTTATGTTGTTGGCAACCTGATAAGAAACTTTCAGTTTTGTTTAGAAGAATGTTACGCATTTTATATACACATTCTTTCCTTGTAATCATGGGATTATTTTTAGTAGAAAAAAAAATCTGAACGTCACTTTAAAAGATCAGAACACACATACCTTCGGAGTTCAGTCTGTCCATTATTGACTGTTGATAAGGCGGAGGTGCAGTTTCTGAAATGAGAAAGAGAAAAGTTTATTTGAAAAATGATTCATTTGGCATTAATTGAAAGAAATTCTGTTTAAAATTATGTACTGTCATCGGTCAGTCTTCGTATAGATTTAATTATAAATTTCAATTTATCAAGAATCAACAGTTGCTCCTTTCCGCGTCAACTATCAGCAATATGTACGTCAATCAACCTCCTCATCTACATATGTACATATGTACAACACAGTTCTGTACTAAGTTTTCTGGTAAGAAACTGACAACAGGCACTAGATGTCTCTTACACCGATAGTAATATATTTCAAATGACAAATGAATAGTAAAAGTATCACTATGTGTAGATTTATTAAATATACGATGGAGTTGGCTGTGCATGCATGAGAACAAAGCTGTTAAATAAGGGATCTATGTATACACTGATCTACAGGCCAAAAGAAAATCTATTACGAAAGTCATTTACAAACAGTTCTCAGCTTTTTAAAGGTAAAAAAATATTCTCTTTTTAATAAAATGCCGACAAAAAGTGGGCGTGGGTATAAATATTGTATGAGATTATTGTAGAGCTCACATATGTACTTTTAAGTTGTTTTTTTCGATTTCACTAATTTATTGAAGACGTCATTTCAAATAACAAACTACTTTTTTTCAACAAAACGCCCCCAAAAAGTGGGCGTATGTAGCAATATTATCTGGGAGAACTTAAGAACTATATATTTTTCAAAGATATTTATTTCGTTTACAAATTTATTAAAAAAAAAATATAGGTAATTTTAAGTTTTTTCTTTTGCAGTAGCAGTAGTAGTAATTGTGATTTTTATTTATTAAAGTTTGGTTTGCTACAATAATTCACAATAAAGGACATTTACAAATGCCGTCAGATGAAAAAAGATAGACTTTTAATCAAATTTTAGGATAAAATAAGTTTTTTTGTTGTGCACGTCCAGTATAACGAATACCGATATAACGAACATTGACATCTGCTTATTATCGTACATAAAAACTTTACAAAAAAAAAAAATACAAAATTCTGATAATTTGTTAATAGTACGTTTCATGCATGCTTGTTTTCGTTTAATACTTCTTATTTTTTGTTGCGTTTTCGTTTGATTTGTGTTTTATTATGCGATTTTCACACAAAAAAGCATTCGATATAACAAACACGTTCGATATAATGAACGACCTCGTTATACTTATACTGGACGTCCACTGTATTACATTTGATTTTATAAAAAAGTTCGCCTATAACCTTGAAGACAATGGAATTTGTGTCCAAACTATTACAGTCATGGGTATTATTTCTCTCCTCTAGATCATGGTCGAGTATACGATTTGTAGGCCTAGCTTCACTATGTAGTGCTTACACTTTGAATGACGTTCATATGGAATCTTCTATACTGATCAACAGTTCCTGCAGGGTACCCTTTCATGTGTATGCGTTATATTGGACCTTTCTTTAAATAATTTCATTTTGAGTGTATCAGGTGTTTTGCGACTATATGGGGAAGGCGGTTGCTAGGATGCTCCATAACTTTTAATATGGAAAGAAAAAAAATTAAGTTTCCGATGAGTAGTAAAGTTGGAGTGATAGTTGACCTAAATACCAAATGACTCCATGAACCCCTTTACCTAGTAATGCTATGATGATAAGCGAATTGCAATGTCCTGAAGTCAAACATAACTTAACTTTGAATGCTGCGTTAAAATAGGGTTTGTCCTATATTTAACTTTCATCCCTCCATTGAGTCTTTTCGACTCAAACTAACTTTGATTTAACTTTTTTAATAGAAAGAATAATTGATTTCGATTAATAGTTTTGTCCCACGCCAAACCCCACAGGCGGACCAGTAGGGATGCAGTAAAGTGGGAGGGTTGTGATCCTTCTACTCCGGATCATAACTTCGCCGTAAGAAGAAGAAGAAGATTAATAGTTTTGTCCTCTAGAAAAACATAAAAGAAAGTTACAATACGTCTAGAATGGATTGTATGATACCCTATATTCTATATCTTAACTCACCGGTAATAAAGTGAGCGTGGGGTTGCGAAATTTTCAAAACAGGTGCAATGATATCATTCTATACAGAGGATATTCCCGCGATTTTTTAGAAATTTTATCACAAAATAGGCGTGGCTCCCAGAATTTGTGTCCGAAGCTCAACGATTCTGATGAGATATTCACAATAAAGCTTAACCATCCCCGTAAATAGCTTTTAATATGCATTTTTTCTTTAGATAATGCCCCAAAAAATGGGTGTATATGTTGTATATGCCATGTAAATGTAGATAAAGTCAACGTCTACATATTTTACCTTGGCAATATCTTTCAGTATCTAGCAAAAGGCGTGTCTGAGGATTTTAAGAATTTTTACACTTGTACTGCTTCGGAAAGCTAATATACCAAATTTAATGTTCCTAGCTCAAAATTTAAGACCCAAAAAGTGGTGACATACTGACGGACATGGCCAGACGACATAACTTTTGGTGTTGATCATAAATATATATATATACTTTTCTCTATCGTTATTATCTATAAACTATGTATTATGTATGTATCAAACATAATACCCCCTGGATAGGGTATAAAAAGTAAGACTACTGTCCTTTGAGTCTCACCAATGTGAGGTACTTTTAATTTCTTTATACGAGTAAATGAATAAGTTTAGGTTTCCTAGCTTTTTATTTCCCTAACTTGTTGAAAAAGTGGTGCATACAAAATAGCAAAATGTGTGTACAACTTTAACACAAAACGTGTGTAACAGCTTTATGACTAAAAATAATATTTTGTTTATGGATTTTGTTTTTCTATTGTTCATTTTGCAGTCTTATATAAAAATTTAAGTCAAAGAACTACTTTTTTTTTTCAAAAATGACCCAAGGGACTGTATTGTGATTGTTCTATTGGGGCGGGTGGAGGTTACCTGTGAAGGGTATTCCCTCCAAGTTCACATAAAAAGGTTTTCACTACTTTGTACCTACCTACAAATTGTACGAGTATAAATAAAACCGTAACAGTTTATAGGATACCTCGAATTATGCACTTCAAGAATTTTGATCCGATTGTCTGTTTCAAAGTCACATTCACTTTTCAATCTTTTTCAATCTTTGTGAACTTATATCAGGAAACAAAACAGAACGTTAAATCTTAAATCAATGCACCGACGCAATTCACATCCGCATATAGCACATCCAAAGAAAGCCCATTCTCATGTTTACTAAGCAAAATAGCTTAATATGTAAAATAGAAAATCTTCCTCGTTCTCATTCATCACGGAAACGGAAATGGCGGCACACATAAGATCAAATAAACTCTCGCAATCAAAATGCAGTCACTTCCATAAAAATAAAACCAAACAAAAAAAAAAATATAAAAAATCTCCACATCTCATCCATCCCACCATTCGCATCGATTTCATGAATGAAATGATAAAGAAGAAAAAAATATTCATCAATGGAGAAAATTGAATTCAAGTCCAAAAATGAAAAAAAAAATAAAAATAAAGAAAATATGTAGAAACCCGTAAAACCCGAGCCCAATGGAAATCTTCACATCTGTGTTGTAAATCGTTGTATCTATTCATTACGCGTATGGCAACTGGACTTGACCATAGAAAGCCAAAAGCACTTCACGTAATAGCCATATCTCGAAAAGTGGTATTAGTTTCGATTCTCTTTTTTTTTTTATGGAAATCCTAACACAAAGAGGAAGAAAAAAAATGCCAGCTGAATTTACTGGGTGATTATTTACATTTACAGCAAGACCATGGAAGTATGTATCTCTGTATCTGATTCGTTGTATCTACTTGAACTAGGCGAATAGCGTGAATTAATTTAAATTTTTAAGTTGTAACGTAGAGAAATAAACGACAGATACTCGTAAGTATGTAGATCTAACATACCATAGGTCATTGATTGCGAACCTTTTGAAGGTCGTTTGCCATATTAGAATGCGTAGGATTGACTGTTAGTCTTCTCTGCATCAGTTAAAGTATTCCAAAAACGGAGAAAGATCGAATCACACCATCGTGTTGCGATAATATACTTAAACAACGTCATAATAAATCGAAATTCTACACTTAATGTGGGAATGCAGTGCATTGTCTAACGACCCTTTTCTGTTTTTTGGTGTAGCCCGTTGGAGAAACTAGAATTTTAATCCCTTCTCTTAGTACCCCCAGGGTACCAGTCTGGTCATAACCAATACACTTTTTTTTCGGCCTTGTCACAGATTCTTCGAGAGTTCCGTATATTTTCGACCACCTTGCAAGTTTAACTGCAATTTCCTTGCAAAAAAAAATCGTATTAATTCTCCGCTTAGTTCGGACACCATCAATAGAGTAGTGGAAAGGGAAACCAAGCATTATCCGAGTTTTAAACCTCTACACTTACTTCATTAAATGACATTGTGGCAATCAGAAGAGGGATTGACATGTGTCAAAGTTGAACCTGATATTTTGGTGGTTTGCCAGAAAGCTGCAAACAATGAACAGATCGAATCGGATCGGAAAGGTCAACTCTTCTCGGATAAGTCGGAAGGCATGATCTATGGATTTGCTATTTGTTAGTAGAATCGATGCAAATAACTTCATAGTTTTTGAAGAACAATTTGAACAAGAGTTTGCAGAGTGAATTAAATTGCAGTTGGGAACTCACGAGATGTGAATTGAGGTTATGTTCACTTAAAACAGACACACCATTTTTGTTAATATTTAGTTTTTCTTTGTTTGTGCACACAATAAGTGTCATAAACGTTAAAAAAAAATTAAAAAAGGGGTGCAATTATAATTTTCCTGTTTAGACGTTAAATGCCAGATCGGATCGGAATCATTCTGTGCAGCTGGGGAACCGAAGGATCAGATGGAACGGATTAGATCAGAAGCGTTCTGTTAGACCTTCATTAAATGACATAGGCGGTTTTTTTTTTGTACCGTGGATAGCCTTGTGTAACTGCCAAAATACAATGATGAAGCTGTAGTGTGCAGCGGGCTGTGAATCTGAAGTTGACACAAATTCTACTTTAGCCTCCGTTCCAGCGTCTCATTGTATTCGCATCATTGAATATCTGTGTATTTCAACTTTTGACAGCTCATACTTGGGTTTCAGTTAGGGTTTAAGCTTCACCATTTTGTTCCGGCAGTAAAAATTAATATGTAAAATACACTAACAACGTATACTTCTTGAAATAATTACGGAAGAACTGCTCCTCTTAAAACTGGCGTTTAAATTGTCGAATGAAAAAAATGTACAAAAATAATTTATATTTGAAGAGTGGAAAATGTCATCCAAGAGAACAGTGACACAAAAATGAGTATATACGTTTACAAAAAAAAAAAAAAAGTTTGACTGATTTACAATCACAAGAAGCAATTGACATGTCACTGATAGTCAGCTGTCATCGTCAGAACAAAATTTCTATTGAAAATAAAAATATTTCGTAGACCTGATAGAAGTGCCTGTACATAATAATAGCGTACAACTCAATCCACTCTGAATTGAATATAGTTTAATTTTGTATGTTTTTGCTGTTTATTTTTTCTTCTCCAAAATCAAGTCATCTTCATTATCATCAATCGTTTAATAAATTTCGCGTAACTATTATTAAGGAGCGGCTCTTGAATTTGTTATAATTGATTAAAATCTTAAACGGGACAGCGACAGACAATGTGTGCGCTTTCATGTCGTCGCCTTCGTTGTTATTTGTGTCATGCTGTGCTGTTGTTTTGTGTTCAATGTCGCGTGTGATTAGCACACAGCAGAGCTGCAATACAACAAAAAGAAGAATGGATATATTTACAAAATCAACAACAACAGGAACAAAATGTGAATTAATATTAGCAAAAGAAGTGCTGCTCAAATGTGGATAATCGATCAATTGTTGTAGCGCTAATATGTTATGTACTCGAACGTATGAAGGTATGTAGTGGTCAAAAGTAATTTGCTAAAAACATTTATCATTAACATAAACAACGGAAGTGACAAATGTTATTGTGTATGTATGTATGTTGTGTTTCTTTTGTCTGACCAAAGCTATTATTTGACGTTTTATTAGACGACATTTATTCCGGGTAAGCGAATGGAAAGTCCAATGGAATGTCAATTATCCGCGGAAAGTCCACCGTTGTGCTAGTCACTTGGATACAAAGGGAATGGCAAAGCGTTCTGCACCTTGTACGAGTATATATGCAGACGCGACGTTAAAGTTTCTTTTTCTTGTCACCTATGATTTGATTGACACAAGAGTCATTCCTTAACATTACCGATAGATACCTGGGGATTTTCCAACTGCATTATTTCTTTGAGAATTCCAACGTATCGCCAACTTGTTGGTTTGGGTTTGTTGATGGTTTGATTAAAAAATCGCTGGATAAATAAGTTAATTTAACATTTTTAAAGTCAATAGATGCTTTAGGACAAATCGTCATTATTCCTTCAATTTAACAAAACATGACGTCTATGTGTTCCAGTTTTTGTAATTTTTTTTTTTTTTTTTTTTTTTTTTATCGCACCTCATGGCCAAAATTCAGTAGGTACACAAAATCAGTATTGCCGCGTAGTGTGATTTAGATTCGAGGATGTATACATATATACACATCTCACATTTGTAGCTTATATTGGATTCTGTGCGTATTCATTGTCGTTTATTGGTACGTTAAATTCATTGGCTCCCAGTAATAAATTAATTTATACTCGAGTTCTTCTTAAAACTCCGCTCTAACTAGTAGCAATGATCAATACAAATCTAGAAAGTCACTTCTCAAATAGGAAATAGTTTAGTTGTGGTTCACCCATAGCATAGCATAAATAAAAATGATAAATGTACAAATTTTACGTCTAAAGTATTGAAAGAACAATTGAATGCGTTATAATACCACACGGATGCACATTTTAAATCTGAATTTCTCCGATCTATCAAAAGTTAGAAAGAATTTAAAAAAAATTTTAGCTTTTGTTAAATTACTGCGAGACTATAACTACTTATGTAAATGTTACAATATTATAGAAATGACTTAGAATTTATATTTCTAAGGGCGCATGGTTTTTAGCAATAAAACAATTAAAAGTTGGTTTTCGTTAAATAAAACTTTAGAAGTAACTTAATATCATTTAACTAAAAGCGATTTCAGTAGATACATCATATACTATACATCGATAAATTTATTTCATGACCAATTACGAACACCGTCATTTATATAGGTGTCAACCTTTTTTTTTTTTTTGTTTAGGTCGGGCGGGATAAAGAATGCATTCATGTATAAAAAAGTGTAGTAGAACGATAACACACAGTTTATCTTTAACAAATAGATTCCGATAACTGATTATGAAAGTGGTTGGTTAAATGCTCGTTTGTGTGTTGTAAACAAATATAATTAAAAGATTGCCAAATATATTTGCTGGTTATTTCTAAGAAGTTATTATTTCACCATCCATAAAGTAGCTTCTCGATAATGTTATAATCTAATACGTACCATAATATTCAATTCCTCCTTATGACGCCTGTAGTACAATTGAATCAAATCAAAGTGTGCGTAAGCTTAAAATTATTAGAAAACTTATAATTCAATCGGTGGTATGAAGAGGAAAGAATTTGAAGTATGGGAAAAAGAAAGAGAGTAATTTTAGGTATCACCTTAAGAATGGCCCTTCTAGAACATCATACCTGCAGACTATGTTTGGAAAATATAGAGATGCCCACTGACAACTAAGAGGATTAATATGCTTCCAGCAAGTGTCAACGTTATAAGACGATTATTCGAGTTCATAGAGAAATGCAAAGTATATACTCGTAGCTATGTGACTAAAATGGCTCGTCGAAGACGCTCGAAAAAGGACCCAGCAAAATGGTTCGTTTTCATACTCTGAATTCATACACATATGTGTATGTATACATAACTATACCCTAACCACACCTCTATTCAAGTTCCGTATTTTAGTGCCATAATAGGTCCGAATTAATGCCGTTGTATGCTCAGTTATATTGCTGCTCTTGAAATTTTCAGATTCTCCACCATTGCAATGAAGTTTGAATACGAGGATTGATCGTAAAAACAAAATTATGACGTCTTCGTCCGTAAAAAGATATCCTGGGGCTTATCAAGAAAAATCCTCTAACCAACAAAAAAGAAATTGATAAAATCGGTTCAATAATTCAGAAGTTATTCAAGAGAATGGCTGGCAGAACGAACTGTCTATTTTTCGTGTGGAATAATAGTTAAAGTTTTAAGCATCTTCGTTCTAACGAAATTCTTTATGTTCGGAGTCATGCCTGACTTTTTTATCATTTACTGAGGTATTAAACAACAAACTTCAAATGCTGGGCAATAAGCCAAATAGATTAATTTCTTCCTTAGTTTATTTTTAATCAGCCGGTATCAATGCCAACAACTGTGCAACAGTGTATGGCTTAATGTGGTTGTGTGCACTCAGAAGTGGGTGGAAAAAAAAAAACGTTGATTCGCTTCGTTTTGCTTACTTTTATTGAATTTGTTAACTTTCTAAACTTGGTTTTAATTCTACACTTTAAAGCGTAGCAAATAAACAAAATATTTAAATGCAATGCGTTGCACAACTATTTCTATTTTTAAATCACATGTCAATTTGAAATTCCATATTCTTTATTAGAAATTTCAATCACTTCTAGCTGTTGTTTTACTAATAAGGAAATATCATGATAAAATGCACTTTAATTCTATGATATGTTATCTTATCCACAACTTTAGTCTTAAGAGAATGACTAAGATGTACTCATTCAGTTGGCGCCGAAAAACCTACAAACTTTACAAATACAAATTTGATTTAGGAACTTCCATATGTATACATTAATTTAAATGACACTTGTAACCCTTCCATCAAATCATGTTTTATATCCCCATAACAATCAGCCTTCTTTTTTTTTTTGGGGGGAGGGGGATAAAACAAAAAAGACTATTGTTTCCGTAAAATTCATGAATAATTCATGTTGCGGCGATCAATTTCAATACATTTTTTCCTAATTTTGTGTTTTTAAGAAAAGGCGTCATAATTCCACTAATTACAAGCGTTGATTGATACAAACCAATAAATTATCTTAATTATAGATCTTCTTCATAATCAATTCGGCTGACTAACAACGGCAATTAATTAACCATCTCATTTGTGTAGCGCATCACATTTGATGGTGATGCTGGTGATGGTAAAGGTTCACTCTTCTCATAAATATACTATACTACAAAAAAAAAAAAAAAAAGCCTTCTTCAGTCGGATCATAAATAAAACTTAATTTTCTCAAATTAATATAAATAAGAAACCGAACATGCAAATTTTGAAAAATTTATTTTTATATTTTCAATAGTTAGTGGTTGCAAAATCATAGTCCTAATCGTCGCAGCATTGTTTTAAATGCAAAAATTCAATATTTATTTTTTTTTTTTTTTTATTTTTATCAAAAACACAAATCTACGCTAGAGCCACACAACATCAAAGCGAAATATGTATCTTTAAAGATGAACTTCGGTGGTACGCGTTAGTTATTTTTTTTTTTTTTTGTTCTTTAGATTTATTTTAGAGATGAGATCATAGATACCTACTACTGTGATTGGAGCACCGTATAGGAAAGCCTAGCTATTCCCCGGCTTCCTATAGACTCAGTAAAGAGTAAAAAAAAAAAAAAAAAAACAAGAAAAACTGGAAATTCTTTGATCTCTTGGTCTCCAAAATTAATGGAAGACAAAAAAAAAATAAATAAATTTAAATACAGAAAAGAAAAAAAGAAAGAGAAAAACGTTAGTCGCGAAGAATAAATAAAAGCTCTTCAATAAAATAAATTAATTTTTAAGTTGTGGAGTGTGTGGTGTATCGAGAATGAGAATTCAATGTTACTCTACGATCACCTCTTCTCTGTATATGGATGAAGGAAGACTCCAAATAAGTTGGTCGTACGCAGGTGTGAATGAGAAGACTTGTAAGCCAGCAAATTGGGAATAATAGATTGTAATTAACGCTTAGGTAGTAATAAACAATAGTTTGACAGTGCCAAAGCCAAACTTGTCTCATAGATGAAAGGTAGTATAACGATCGACACACTTTGGCACTTCGGGGAAACGTCATTTAATAGAAGATGAAATAAAGTTTAATTGTCATTAAAATTCAGGTTGTAATTTGGCAATTAAAGAACTTTCAGAACACCTGCATATTTCAAGAGTTTTCGGAAATACTGAGACGTGCTCAACAGAATATCACTGTCTTCTGATCACGTGTATGGACTTTAAGATAGGAATATGATTGATATCATTGAATGTACACCTTTACTCAAATCAAAGGAATCAAACATTACAAATTCAATTGTCAACCGTTTTGATTCTACGAATATCTATAAGTAGTACTGAGAGTGCAGACGGAGTCAGCTTTATTAGTATGTATTTCCTGTTCAGGTTGACAAACTTATCCATTAGATAAACCTTATGTAAATGCTCATTATACAAAACTAAAATACTGGCTTAAGAACATACCATTACCTAACTTTTAAACAACTCTCTATCTACGTATTTGCTGAAACAAAAACCATCCAACCGCTAAGTTAAATAGTCACGTGTGTTAAATACAAATTAAAACTGACACAAATCAAAAATTAAGGCTTAAATTATTCCAAACTACCAAAATAAAGAAGGCTCCAAGTTGGGCGCCATTTTTCTGAGCAATGGTTGGACCACGAAGGCATCTTTGATGCACGTTCGGCGTTAAATATTCACTTCAGCTCATATACGCACAATATTAGAGAGTCAGAATCTTTCTGCGTAACGAGAGAACGTAGCGATGATTAGAGTTGAGAAGAGAAGAAAAAATCTAAGGAGTTTCTGGAGAAAACTAAGTCAAAATAAGTCACTCGTCAGGACCTAGAACCAAATACAGTCTAAGCATTTTCTAACCTGCAGAGCTTGGTCAAAGGGGTGACAGTAAATTCTACAGCAAAGCTAAGGAGAATCCTACTCAACTAGTAATGAATTGAGCAACGACCGTACGCAGTAGAATGAAAATATACGCGATATAGTTTTACCTCTCAATTTACCCCAGGCATTCCATTTCTTAAGGAAATCTAGATTGGAGGAGCCTGAGAAGAACCTCGGTTGGCGTCATTAGTGAGTAAAAAGCTGATGATACATAGATTGTTGGGATTTGCGCCCAACTACAGGCCGAAATAACAGTGAAATATAAGGTATATCGCGGCGAAGTAAGCAAGATGTTGAGTGAGCAAAGTGTTCAATATTGTACTTCTCGCAGTAGTATTAGTAACAGTAGTAGCAGAAGTATCTGCCTATGGCAGCTCGTGTGTGTGGGTTCTTGTCGATTTTATTCCGTTTAGCTTCGGCATTGACCACAAGCGCACGCTTTTGATGAAAAAATAGTAGCGTGACTTCTTTTGTCGCGGAGTTGACAATCTGTCATGGAATTGAAGTTTGACAACAGTTTACGATTTTCAGTCCATTGGCTTAGCGGGTAATAAAATTCGCGGACGGGAGTCTGGATACACCATAAATTATCTGAACAATCCAGCTGAATCCCGACCACCTAGTAACCTTACTAACAACTCTCACCTCCACGTGGTAAACCTCAAAGCGCAGATATTAAGGATCCACAGAAAAAAATGTGCCTGGATTAACTAGGATAGAATGCGATTGAGAGAAGTATGTACATATGTAGGTACAAGTAAAAGCGTACTAAAATAGCTAAAAATAGCTAAGATGACGATCTTGCAGAATAAGAAAGTCCTTTTTACTTTCCCTCTTTTTAAAATAAATGAAAACTTGTTGCTAGACGATGGGTATCAATTCCATGAAATCGGAAGTAGTGTCTCCAAATATTCTACTAATTTCCTACTACTGTATCCTCTGGTCAAATAATTTATGTATATTTTTCAAATCTTACTTCACACGTCGTATACCATACTATCTAGAATTTCACAACACGTAGGTATTTCCTGTCTTTAAATCAAAAATGATTAATACACCAATATCTTCCACATCCTTCTTTTCTTTTTTACGTTTTCAAAACTCCCCCGTTTTTTCAGAATTTTAAAGAAAACAAAAAACACAAGATACAAAAACATCTCAAAACCGAAAAGAAACTCGCCAAACATCGGAAATAAATTGATTGATCGACAAAAAAATATCTTTCACATGAATCAAAATATACCGTCCACGACGGTCGGTGGAAAGAACGCCGAAAGGATCAACAACACACAACAGTGGCGGTAGATTCCTATAAATCTCGGTATCCTTCTTTGTATCTTAAATGTTTTTTTTTTTTTTTTTCATCAAAAATTCTTCATCGCTGTTCAATCAACAAGGTAATTCTTTAAAAATATTCAAAAAAAAAAATCGAATTCTATACTCATACAACTTTTGGAAGATCACTGAGCTTGATGTCGGTCTTCGTTGCATTTACCCATATTCCGCTTTTTAGTATATGTACATATGTATAACGAACAACAGAATTTCATGCTAAGCCGTCATAAAAAAAGAAACTCAAAAGGCTGGAATTTAAAGGAATACAAAAAAAAAAAAAAAAAAAAAAAAAAACACCAAAAGATTCAGATACAAAAAGACTGGTATAAAATGTATCTCGGGTTTGACCAACAAAAGCAAAACAAATTTAAAATATTGAGCACTCGACACACACAGGAATAAATGGATGATACATTATCCCCAGAGAGCTCGATGGTAGACCTAAAGCCGAAACATTTCGCTTAGCAATATAACATAACATTCTTCTCTTCATCATCATCGTCGTCTTGTGTGGGGGGTATTTTTTAAAAAAAAAAAAAAAAAAAAGAGGAAGCAGTGATAAAACAGAAACTTTAGATGTGTAGGTAGGCAGATAGTCGTATATAAATAAAACAACAACAGATGGATTATGCAGCAACAACAGTACTAAAGAACTATGTCAGCAGTGTGTGTGTAGGCACATCCGCTAAGAGCACGTCCTTTCTTCCTTTAAATTCTGGCCCACCACAAGCACCTTCAACACAAATGATTAGCTCCGAGTGTACAGTAGGTTTGACAAAAATGTAAACGATGCTTAAATAAAACAAAAATAATAATTTCTAAGCACTGATTTAAGGAGTATTCCACAGATACTATCGTAAGACAATATAGCTGACCATTAGAATAACAGGTGTAACATGACTAATTTCGGGAAATATGCATTATTTTTAAATGTTACATATTTTCTGACTTCTAGCAGAAATTATATAATGAATCTAAAAATGTATGTGGCTGAACATACATAAATAACTCATACATATGTATTAAGTGGTCCATGATCAAGCATAAAGGTGGACTAATAAACAGTTGTGCATTATGAAGCAACTTCAAGTTGCCACCAACTGGTTGTTATGTTCATAGTCCACTTGAGAGATTGGTTGATTTCGTTTGTTTTTGAAGCCCGAAGGACGTAATTATCTCGTCTTTTTAAGCAAATTTTAATCATCTTCTATCATTTCCTTTTCTCGTTTGCATACACAAAACTGTTTAGTTGAAACAACTGCTAGTAGCCCACTAGCCAACTTTTTATTATAATTGCTTCTTTTTCTTTAATGAAATATATCTACAGTGAATGTATCACAGACCGATCGCAAATAGAAGAGGGTGTAGGCTCAAGGCAATGTGTTTCACGAGGTAGTTATAGCTATCATTAAGCCTTCTAGAGGACTGCCTTCAATAAAACTTCAACGCAGAGATATCGACGTTTATATAGACAACCAGATGGCTAACAAAGCCGTCTCTTCCACAGTAAAAACCTGCAGAAGTTGTTTGAAAAGAGATAAAGGTGCTGATCTGCTATCGTTTTAGCGAAGCCAATCTATTAGAGCGATTCTGATTTAGCTTGGGCCAGATCTGCGATAGTCTTCCATTGCGTTTCCCACAAAATACTGAATGCGGTGCCTTTTCTCGTTAACCTTGCAATTTCCTGGAATGTCGCTGTGGCCTGACAACCAGCAAAGTTGAATGTTGTATTGGTCCGCCATCTCCGTGAAGCGCTTTTTGAAGTAAATGAGCCCGAAACCAGAGACTTTATTGCCGCTTGGCTGTCCGTGAAAATGCTAATATTCTAAATAGATATTACATTTAATTTCATCCAGGGCAGGACTTCCTTAATTGCCATTATTATTTCTGAATGAAATGCGCTACAGTGAGCTGAAAGGCGAAAAGAGAGCATTTCAGAAAAAACACGGTTTTTCCAGCGTGAACCAGTTTTCTTCTATCCTAGAGTTACATGACGCGATTTAAACAATCCACTATTATATCCGCTTATCTATAGGTGCTTGTCATAGTATCTTTGTTTTCCGCGGTTCATAAAGAACATTTGCCAATTATTATTAAGGTAATGATTCGACAGCTTTCTGTTTGCATTTTACAGCAGATCACGGCATTTTACAATGGAACGATCGTCAAAAGATGTTGACATTTCATATGTATTACTGAAAGCAACAAGAGGAATTTATTCAAGACATGCACTATATATTGTGAAAAATGCTGGCTGTGGCATAGACCTCGTAAATGACGAATATAAGCCATATTTCTATTCGACGATAATATTTTTTTTTTTTTGTATCTTTTGTGGGCTTTTCAAACTCGAGTTGCCTTTTATTTACTAGGACCCAACTCTTCTCGTGCATCTTATTTTGCTTACACCGCATGACAACTTTACCGAATACACATTGTATACATATATCAGTGTTATGTATATCTACAAGGCTTACAACAAAGTCTCGCAAATCAAGAAAAAACAAATCTTAATAATAAATAGGTATACCACTTTTGCCAAGACACACTGTACATGGGTCCCCCGGCTGTTGTTAGCATCGAACGCCCCTCTATTCTTACTTTGGGCTCCTTGATCATGTTAGCCACTTAACTGACAGACATTATCGACTTTAATTTGAGAGTTGAGCATCAACGCAGAACAAAAAAAATCAACATTTTCTACAAAACAAAGAACAACCACAGTAGAGGACGTAACAAAATGACAGTAAAAAAAAAAA
Organism: Pocota personata; assembly: GCA_963082735.1. NCBI lineage: Eukaryota > Metazoa > Arthropoda > Insecta > Diptera > Syrphidae > Pocota > Pocota personata. The sequence goes on along the minus strand of OY720429.1, from coordinate 192,946,321 downwards.
AAAAACTAAAACATCGTTTGTAATTATGGGTGGGATAGTATTGACTAAAGGGAAAGAGACGCAAAGAGAAACCAAGAACAGGCCATAATAGTTGTAGGTATATGTCTTTTTTTTTGTGGCCACTGGCCACATTCTGTATGCTAACTTGTATTTAAGAATTTCAGCGCCATGGGGATGGGAAATATAATACACGACAACAGCACAACACACAAGAAGGATGCGACAAGGCAGGAATGCTCTGACTATAGAGATACCCAAGCGCGTTGCGCTGCGGTAATTTTAAATTACCTCAATCTGGGGCCTCTTTTCAAGTCCACAGGTAGGTCCTTGTTTATGTGTATTCTTTTTACCTTAATAGAGGGTTTCGCATTCGTTTTTAGTTGTTAACATGTTTCGTAGAATAAGAGATTCGCATAATGACTGGACTGTGTGTTGTAGCTGCTGGGCGCGATGCGCACAGTAGCAGAAGTGAAGAACCTGATCGTTTTTTTTTTTTTTTTTTTGAATTGGTCTTCATTTTTGTTTCACCGACATTCCCCCCTATTTTGTTTGAATGACATGTCAAATATTCTGCATGCTTGCACACATTGCGTAGAAGGCCAATTAGTGAATACACAAAAAAAAAAAACTGCTGTGCTCTTTTAGCTTACTGCTCTTTTGGCGGGCGTCTGTTCAATGCTTTTAAAACGCCAAGTTGTTGAACCGCCTGATTTGCATTCCAAAAGAGTTCCTCCTCTTTAAACTGGAGACGTATATTTGTCACCATTAAGTGCATAATGCATGCAATATCTGTTAGATAAAAAAAAAAGAAGACACAGAGCAATGCAATCAGTAGCTCTGTAATGTGATTCATTAGCCAGTATCTATTGGTTTTTTCTTTAATCTCTTCAAGCTGTTAGAGAATAGAAACCAGCACAACAAATTGTTGTTGGTTGGTGGAGTCGATACTCGGTTTTACGTGATATTTCTGACTGAATTGATGTTATTCTCTTTGTAACTGAAAGACCTCTTTTGGTCAGAGTCAGAGATGAAGGGAGTCCATTAATTGATTTGGTTGTGTGCACGCTGCTGCTCTGCGGGGATTTTATTTGAACAGGTTATGTTTTTTTTTTCGATTTTCATTTTCTTTAAGGATATGTTCTTTTCATTAAATGGATTTTTTTTTTACTTTTTTCTTCTGTATTTCCTTGAATAAAGTTTCCGAGAATTCTTTACTTGGAGCGCCTGGAAAAGAAACTATCTGTGTTCCCTCTTTCATGGTCATGTTCCAAATACAGGGTAAAGGAAGCGAATGAAAACAGGTAGGCGCACTTAAGATGCGCATTTTTGTGTTCTGTTTTGCTCTTCTTTTTTTTTTGTTGGCGTCCTCTTTTTGCGGAGATTGTTCGTATTTAACATATTCTTAATTAAAAAGAGAACTGACAACTTTTCAATGTGTCATTGGTGAACTCGATGTGGACACAAGCATTAGAAGTATCCAATTGTGTTTTTCTCAGCAAGTGATTTCCGCGATATTCGTTGTAGAATCTTAATGGGGGTAGATATTTTTTTAAATTAACCACAAGAATTTACCAGTTTGCATAAAATTATAAATGAAAAGAATTCTACATGATCCGCTTGTATCGTGATTTTGCATGATTTTGTGGTTTCTTCAATGGAGACTGAATCATAGATCTCAGGATCCATATTTTACAGTTTTCAACTCATTTTGAATAAATTACGGGGCTTACTGTGCGTTTGAAAGACAAAACATTCCGTCGAAGCCATTCGAGAGAGCTGCTAATTTAATTTGGTACACTTTCGCGTACTAGAAGTTTGCAAACTGTCAAATTGGAAAAGCTGACGATATACAAAATATCGCAATCTTTCTTTTCAATTGATGTAGTTTTAATGTTTATGCTTAGCAACGTTAAAGGAATTTTGATATCTTCCAAGTTTTTTTTGTCGCCATATTACCACTTTCTGAGAGTTCCTCTCAATGTTTCGAATTTGGCAGTTAATAGTCTCACTTGAAAAATTATGTGAACGGAACTCAGATGTTGCCAACTGAACTGACCTCTATTTTCGAACTGATGAAGTAAAGACTACACTTTTTTTGGAATCAGCATCTTTCGTCCTTGAAAAGGTGATGTTTGGAGTTCCGCTGTTCCAATTACATATTATATTTTTGGAGTTCTTGCTTGATAAGTTACAAAAATAGGTCTGTTTCTTTGCTTTCTGGGGAAATAATATGCGTAAATCTATGAGTTACTTTGGTTTCGAATTTTTGAGAAAACAATTTTAAGACTCACGAATTTTTTATATTAATGATTAGAACTAATAACTATTCCAGCATCTAGTTTCTATAATTTGAATTACTTAATTTTTTTATCATTCTTGAGACTTTTTCATAGAGATTCAGAGTACTATGTCGCCTGATGTAACATAAGTTGCTAGAACTTCTTTAATCATTAAGTAGGAAATAAATGAAAAATGATGAAAAAAGTCCCTTATATATGTATGTACATATAAAAAAAAGCGCTGCTATATTTTCATAATTTATATTGTAATTTAAGTGACAGTTAGGGACAAATTTATTTAAATTTTCGAATACAATGTAACACGAGTTACAATTGTTTTCCCATATTTATGTATAATTATTTATTTGTTTTTATTAATACTAATAATATCAATATTCTCAGAGATCTGAACACAGTGTAAATTTGTTTTTGAAAACAACTAATAGTATGCTGACAGTTGTTTCTGTTTACAGAAGTGCAGTAGCTAAAAAGAGGAAATGCAAAGCTCTGCATTTTAATCTTAACGAAGGTTAGTAGGTAGTTTGGGCATTTTCGGGAATACAAATGTAAGCAAAGAAACAGATTTAATGGTTCACCTGCAATGGACACATTCAGCCCATCGCTTTTCATTATGGGCGTCAAACATAACAATGAATTCACAATTGAAGTCATTCAAACCTAAATGATTTCACATTAAATGTATAATACAATACATATGTATGCATACGTTAAAAATAAAATCTCAATCGAGAAGAACTTATATTTATCCTTCTCTTATCAGGTGTTGAACGCATGCATTCGCACATGTCACCCATACATTTGTCAATAAATCCTCGATGACATTAATTTCACTATAAACTTTAAAATATATTAATTGTGTTTAAGAAAAACAATAATTTTTTTTCACACTCTGGTTATTTTTCACTCATTTCGCCTAATTGATTGTGACTAACAGGCGCCAGTGCAAGGAATTTGGGCGAGTTCAGCCATCCGACTCATTTCTAAACAATTTGTCTGCTTTTTCTTAAAATAAATATCTGTCGCCCAATTTAATAGGACTTGTCTATCGTTTAATGCGTCGCCGGTCGTCGTCGCCGTCGTATGGTCAGCATTCTATACCTATCAATATAGTGTCCCTCGGCTAAGTGAAAAAAAATTCAAATAAAATTCGAATTTTTGTAGGCCAAGTATACACTACAATGGTGGCGACGGATACTAATCGCACTTGCGAAGAAAAACGTAATCACTAAAACGATCAATATATTTATTTTTCGTGAGTTCGCAGTTTTTTTTTTTTCTAAATTTATTTTTCCAATGGGATTTTTAAAATTATTTGCGTAGATTAAGGAACTTGGCGCCAGGAAATAATCTCAACCGCCGCCACCGCGTTACGCGCCGTGTGCTCTCTACTATGCCGACTCTATCAAGTGATGAATAGCTCAATGAAATCACATTAAAAAAAAAAAAAAAAAAAACATGCAAGTGTTGACGAAGAAAACGTTAAATTAAATTTCCACCAAACAACAACAACGACTCGTTAATGGCGGCGACAACGACGACAAAGCGATGGTGTGGCGGCAGTGTCAACGGCGTCGTTGTTTTTGGTCGTCGGCTGAGTCTACGTAAAAAAATGTGGCTAAAACGTTGTTTTGAATTTTCATCGACAGTTGCGGTGCCAATGGCATTTTGTGTACCATCACCCAAAAGACGACACACACAACATATTTTAATGTCGATGCGTGTTTAAAATATTTCAAATTAGTTAATGGTATATTTTTAGAGAACGAGAGAGATCTTCTACCAGCAACCATAAATAAAAGAATAATTCGATTTATCTCCCATTAAATCATGTAAATTTCTCTATTTTATGCAGACTCGGTCGCATTTTGACAGCACACAAGAAAAGACGAACATCAGTGGTGTGGGCTGAATGCTGCCATTGCACGTAGGCTGTATAACCGTGTAATGCATGGCGCCTAGCAGATCTTGTTTTTTTTTTTTTTTTTTTGTAACTTTTCTTAGTTCTAGCAACATCTTCCGATAATTGGTAGGATGTCTTCTTCACAACTGTCTTTCAGTGATTTTCTAATTTTATGTGTTTTTAAAAAAAGAAATTTTCATATTTATAGAATACAACACATTGAAATGGTAGCGCGGTGGTATAGGGGTAGAAGACTACAGTGAGTAGAATTAGCCAGCAGAGATATGAGTAGTACCTAATTGTATTTTTCTTGCCAGAATAATGTTATACAGCGAAAGACAATTTATTTGTTGTTATTTTGAGGAGCAGTAAAAGCTGCCGATACTCAGATAGTTTATGGTTTTCTTCAATTTGATTTTAAAATAATACAAATAAAGTGCACGACTGGGTCGCATGTACCTACTTGCATCAATGTGCTGTTTAGCAATTCATTCAGCTTTAAAATTTCAGCAATAATGTTAGTATGCATTCTTTTTTAAAAATATTTTGAGAATTTTCCAAATTTGGTACAGCTCTTGCATATGTCAAATATTGCTTAGATGTCGATTTTCAACAAAATGATTTTGAGCAATATCCGAGAAATAACCAATTTAAGGAAATTTCTTAATAAGTAAAGTACCATTATACGATTTTGTTTATGCCTACCATAACTCAAATTCGAATAAAATTCGTCGAGCTGATAGAATTGAGACTAAATTTGTTGAGTTCCTCCATTATAGCAATGCCAAGTTTGATAAAAATTCCGAGATCAAAAATCTTCACGAAACCAATACTTGATTTCGAAAATTTTTAATATAATTCAATAAATTTTATCTTAATTATTTGATTTATTCATTTTTTTTTTTTTGGCAAATTTCACTTCAATTTTCGAAAATAGGAAATTACGACATTTACCAAATTACAAAGCGAAGTGAATCCCC